>OW052237.1:1250000-2500000 GCA_932527175.1 Operophtera brumata | reverse complement strand
AAAAGGATCTTATTGTAGGATCATGAATAGTCCTGACCCTCAGACTGGTCCTGGGACTCAGTGACTACGACTAAATCACTCTTGGGTGTTGTTAAGTTTTAAGAGGTAAATTATAGCCAATGTAATGAATACTGAAACTTTTCTTGATTTTTTAATGTTTTATATTACTTTTTATTGTTTGTATTTTTTATAATAATCTTTATAATATATACTTAATTTAATAGAAAAAGGTTAACTTTGTGGAAAAAAAACTACATTACTGAAAATAGCCGATCGTTAATTGGAAAACGGGGCAAGTTTTAGCCAACTAATAACAAATAAATGATTTACGATTTATGAAACTATTTAAATTTTATGGAAAATATCGTATGTGATAACTATTTGTTATTTGTATCGTATATTTGATTATAAATAAACGATCGACGAAACACTCAAATTAGCCGATCAAAATTAAAATTTAAGAAAAATACTTTTCGTGTTTTTTATAATTATGTTTGTTATTTTAATAATATCCTTTATAATAAATACTTTATTTAATTAAAAAGTTTTACTTTGGGAAAAAATAATAACAATTTTACTGAAAATAGGCGATCGTTAATTAGAAAACGGGCAAGTTTTATCCAAATATTCAAATTTTATAGAAAACATCATTTTTGATTGCTATTTGTTATTTGAATCGTGTATTTGATTATAAATAAACGATCGACGAATTAATTGAAACTAGCTGGTCCGTTTATAAGAAAACGATGCAAAATTTAAATTTAAGAGAAATCCTTGTTGATTTTCTAGTGTTTTTCATATATATTGGTTACTAGCAGCGCCTTGCGGTTTCACCCGCGTAAGTCTCGATACCGTAGGAATATCGGGATAAAAATGTGCCTTTGTGTTATTTCTGGAGTCCAGTTATCTCCATTCCAAATTTCATGCAAATCCGTTTCGCCGTTTTAGCATGAAGAAGTAACAAACACACTACACACACACTAACTTTCGTCTTTATAATATTTGTGTGATTTGTATAGTATATTTTTGTATAGCTATAGAGTAATCTAAACCGGTGTTTGTATAAATAATTATGGGATAAAAGTGTTTTTTAATTAAGATCAAAGTTGACGGATCGGAAGTATTCGGAAGTTGATCCGTAAAAAATAGAGATTGAGATAGTTTTTGTTGATTTATTGGTGTTTATATTTTATTTCTTATATATATGATTTGATTTTTGTATCATAAATCTGTATTTTTGTGTAAGTAATTACAATGTTAATCAGTACTCAAACCATTTATTTTATTCATATCACAATCATATCTTCACGCACATATTTGTGCGTTCTTTTTCAATGGAACAGTGCGAGGAAATTTGAAACCGTAGGAAACATAGATTTTTAATTCAAGATTTTTATTCGAGATTTTCCATTCGAGATTTTTAATTCAAGGTTTTTCCTTCGAAATTTTCTATTCTAGATTTTTCAATCGAGTTTTTTCATTTGAGATTTTTCGTTCTAGATTTTTCGCTCGAGATTTTCCATTCGAGATTTTTCCTTCGAGTTATTTCATGCGAGATTTTGCATTTGAAATTTTTCGTTCGAGATTTTTCATGCGAGATTTTTCAATCGAGATTTTTAATGCGAGATTTTTCAATCGAGATATATCATTCGAGATTTCTCATTCGAGATATTTCATTCGAGATTTTTATTCGAGATTTTTCATGCGAGATTTGTCATTCGTCATTTTTCATTCGACGTTTTTCAACCGAGATTTTTCATTCGAGATATTTCATTCGAAATATTACATTCGAGATATTTCATTCGAGATTTTTCATTTGAGATTTTTTTTCCAGATTTTTCATTCGAGATTTTTATTCAAGATTTTTCATGCGAGATTTTTCATTCGACATTTTTCATTCGACATTTTTCAATCGAGATTTTTCATTCGAGATATTTCATTTGACATTTTTATTCGAGATTTTTCATGCGAGATTTTTCATTCGACATTTTTCATTCGACATTTTTCATTCGAGATATTTCATTCGAGATATTTCATTCGACATTTTTCATTTGAGATTTTATTTCCATAATTTTTCATTCGAGATTTTTCGTTCGAGATATTTCATTCGACATTTTTCATTCGACATTTTTATATGAGATTTTTCATGCGAGATTTTTCATTCAACATTTTTCAATCGAGATTTTTCATTCGAGATATTTCAGTTGAGATATTTCATTCGGGATATTTCATTCGAGATATTTCATTCGAGATTTTTCATTTGAGATTTTTTTCCAGATTTTTCATTCGAGATATTTCATTCGACATTTTTCATTCGACATTTTTCTTTCAATAGACTAAGAAAAAACCAGTGAAATAAATAGATGAAAAAACCTACTCACCATAATTCCCATTAATTTATATCGCTGCTAGTACCGTCGACTGGCGCCGTAGTAACTATATTGTAATCTTTTTCGACCTGGACATGAACCTAACCCGTAATTTTCGCAATCTCCTTAAAAAAAATAGATATTCATCGCCATATTTTTTGATTTCATTGAGTTCTTCTACATTTATCAGTTCCTGAGAAAGAGGGTCTTGACAGACAGACAGACGGACAGATGGACAACAAAGTAATCCTCTAAAGGTCTGAGGTACGGAACCCTAAAAATACAAGTAGCTTAACTTGTCATTTACCTAATATGTGCATAGCGACTGTAAAAAATGACTGCGCAGTACAGTTAGCTTGGATTAATTATGCACTACTAACCCTTTACATTTTGAAGGCAAAGTTCGACCAAATATTTACTTCAGAATTGATTCATGGCAATATTGTTTCATAATAAAGCCTTACAAAGCAATCAAATTTTAATTTCAATAAACCGGGTGGCTATCTTCATTACAGTCGTGCAAAATATCTGTAAGTCGCAGCGGCAGCCCTGGAGGATTTCTCGTAGGGATGTAGTAATTTTGTAATCAGACAAATTTAAATTAGATTTTATAATCAACTTGTAGTTGATAATTTAACGAACGAAGCGAGTTCTCCGAATCAACTTGGTCGAATCGTAGGTACTTCTAGGGTGATCTCGAGGTGGTCCCGTAAAATTTCGTAGGAGTCCGTTAGATATTAAAGTAGATAACCTACATCGCGTATATATGCGAGTCCTTAGTTCGGGCGAAGTGGTAGAGTTTACTATGTTACGTTGGCATTCAATTGATTCCGAAAACGGGTGAGCTACCTTCAACAGGCTATCATTTTAATAGTAGCTCTGTTACGCAGCGAGTGCTACGCTACTAGAAGCATAGAAACAAATTTCGTGATTATTTCGATATTCTTGTGGAAATGCATATAATTGTTATTAATTGATAAAAACTCGATTTTGTGACTGTTATCCCCTAAATACAACCACATGCACTTACATGTTTTGTACATATATGTTTATTTTTATTTTTGTATACTACTTCAATGACGGAACAATCTGATGGCCCACCTGTTAAGCGGTAACCTCTGCCTAAGAACAGTGCATTACCTCATAGGTCACGTCCACCTAGGACGCGCCTTATGTGGCATTGCACTGCGCCCGCTAATCTGAGACATAAAGGTGAAAAGTCTCATGTGCCTGTAATTTCACCGGCACCCTTACCCTTAAAACCGGAACACAGCAATGCGACCACTACTGATTTGCGGCAGAAATAGGTATGGTGGTAATACTTCCCCATTCGTCGTTTTTCACAAAAAAGCTCTACTACTACTAAAAAGGTCTACTGCTACTAAAAACTACTATATGTAAAGCTTTAACACAAAACTGACTGATATTTTAGCTCTGAATTTTGAAACAAGAATAGGTTCCATTCCTATTCCGAACTCAGTTCCGAAAAATTCAGGTAACTTACATCCCTACTTCCTAATACCCTTCTTGCGACCCAAATCCATTGTTCATTTGATCGAGTTTATTTAATAAAGATCCTTCGGTAACATGTGGTTGGGGAGATATCGGAGCATTTTTCCATTCGTTTGGCTTGTGACACTACTCGTACCAACATAATTGGGTATATGACAGAGTGAATGTTATACGCAAACAGAATATTATTTGGGGATATATTTATGATAACGGTATTTGGTTGATGTTTTTGTGATAAAGCTTTATTTATTCAAATAATATTAGTTCTTATATCTCCGTGGGGTCCATGTGCAGGGCACGCTGACTACTCTGCCTGTGTACTCTCGTGTACCGAGAGTACTCTCGGTACACGAGAGTACTCTCGGTACACGAGTACGTAGATCATTAGGCAAATCAAAACGTAGAGAAGAAAATTCTGATGTAATAATAACTTATGGTGGTTGCTTTCGCTTGGGGCGCAATTTTTTTATTTTTATTGTTTTTGCTCATCACAGCGCATCGACACTCATTCAGGTAGGGAAAACTAATTTGCCGGTAATTATATGACCTAACACACAAGTTTTAATTCATAGTATCACATAAATATCATTAGTTTGGCTATGAATGTGCTTGAAACAAAAAAAACATTGTAAAAACCATTGAAGCATAATCAATTGTAGCTAAAATAATGTTTTTTTTAATTTATACTACCATATTAAAACTTTTCACATAATGTTTGCCATTTAATAGCACCTAAAACCACAAAGGTTTGAGCTGGTGCTAACTTGAGTCTATACATCAAGTACTTAGGTATATAAAGTAGGTACTTAATGTAATACTTATTTTTATGTTTGATCATTGTTGGAATGTTCCATACGAGTACGTGATGGAGCAACCAAAAACCTCCAAGCAACCAAAAATTTCGTAACAAACTTTAATTTACACATTAACCATTACTTTTACATTAACAGAAAGAATAATACAATAAATAAAAGTACTTAAATAAAGTGGGGCAAATTTTGTAAATAAATAAATGCTACTTATACAAAAAATTATGTTTCAACTTAACTCATATATTTTGCAGTTAAACTATTACTTAAGTCAGGAGGTCAGTCGTTGATTAGCCGGGGAACAAGATAACCGGTTGTTTGTTCGCCATACGCAGTTTGCGCGCAGCGTACAAAGCCGATTCCTAGAAATAGCACGAGTGTAGGTGTTCAACATTATTTTGTAAGGATTCGTTAAAAAATTGTTCCTTCAGAAGTAGATATTGAACTTGTGTATGAACTGGTAAAACATCACAATGATGGCAAAGGCCACTGTCGAAGTCGTGAAATTTGTTTTTAATTTTAGGTGACACTATAGTTTTTAGAATTTTTAATTGTAATTTATAAATATCATCTATGTAAGTTTTATACGTACGACCGTAGTTGCTGAGACCATATTGTATGTAAGATTCCGCCAATACGTTGTACAGCATTAGCTTCACCCTATAAGGAATGCGATTATTGAGAATCGTGATATTTGCTAGGAATTGCCGCAGTTTATTACAAACTTTCTCGATGTGAGGGCTCCAGTTACATTTTTGATCAATTATCATACCAAGATAAGTTTGTTTGTCAACGATATCAATGGATGGACATGAACATATCACATTAACAGCATGAAAGCAGTCGTAATTGTGAGCAATAGCTCACAATCTCTTTTATAGTTGAGTTACATACGGAGATTTTATGACAAATAATTTAGTTTTACTAGCATTAAATTCCAGTCCAGCATCATGACACCATTTAGACAAAGCATCAAGGTCAATTTGTAAAAACTCATAAGCTAATTGTGGATTTTTATCGGCAATAACAAGACAGGTGTCATCCGTAAACTGATAGCAAGTGCAGCTGGTAATGCAATTGCTCATATCATTTACATATGACAAAAAATGCAGGGGACCTAAGACTGAGCCTTGCGCCGTACCTTCCGTTACGGATATGGGATCACCGCAGGTCTTATTGAATTTAACTGAGAAAGTTCGGTTGTTTAAATAGTTTTCACACCAAGTCAGTAAGGGGCCACGTATTCCGCAGTTACTCAGTCTATCTACAAGTTGGTTATGCACCAAGGTGTCAAAAGCACGCGAGAAGTCAATAAAAAGGACAAGTACATGTTTTTTCTCGTTTAAGTGTTTATTGACTTGATCCGTGAACATTGACAAAAGACCCGTGGTACTTCTTCCTGGTTAAAACCCAAATTAATACTGGTTAATTACATCATGTTTCTTATAAAAAGTATGTATTTGCTCACAAACGTATTTTTCTACTATGTTATCAATTGAGGAAAGTAATGTAATAGGCCGATAATTAGAAAAATCATTACGTTTTCCCTTTTTATGGACAGGCCTTACACATCCTATTTTTAAATCGTCTGTGTACGAATCAGTTTTAACACTACAGTTGATTAAGTCAGCAACAGCAAATGCAATGCTTTCTCCTATCATTTTAATATCGGAAACTTTGATGTTGTCAGGACCTGGAGCTTTACTTGATTTAAGATTTTTAATAATTTTGTGTATATTAAAAGTTGAAGCTTTCTGAAATAAAATGCTTGAATTTAAAGGGTTACAAGTAGTATTCGGGTCGGTTAATTTTATGTTACAATTGGGGATAATATCTTTAACCGCTTTGTCAAAACTAGACGCAAAACTATTCTTTTTTTTAGCAATTTCTTTATTTGTAAGCCCTTGCGCATCAAACGCTTTGAGTAAAGCCGCATCAAGTAATAGTGTCACTCTGCCTAGCATTTGGTTAATTATTTGATAAACTTTTTTTGTATTTATAAAATTATTATTTATTTGTTTAATGTAATATTTATTTCTTTTAATTTCTAAAATTTTATGAATTTTATTGCGAATTTTATTGTACTCTAGTCTTAGTTTAGCATCATTAGAACTATTTTTCCAATCACTAAATAATTTATTTCGTTTGTCACAGAGCCGAGTGACATTATCATCGACTTAGGGTATCTTTGATAGTTTGGCAGTTTTTTTTATTACATTGCTTTCGATATTGGTAGCAAGTTTGTTAGCGTTTTGAAAAGAGTTACGTATAAAATTGAAAATGTAATTTGGGGAAGTCATATCTTTTGTCCTTATCCATTCCACTTTTTTAAGCTCATCATAAAGAAAATCGTAGTTCAGTAGTTGTTTAGTGACACCCTGTATACGCCCGGTCACTGAAAGTACTGTCCGGTCGCCGAGTACGGATGAAATGTGGGAATGATTTATATGATACTATAAATTAAAGCTTGTGTGTAGGTCATATCATTATCGGCAAATTAGTTTTCACTATCTGAAGAAGTGTTGATGAGCTGTGATGACCAAAAAACACGAAAAAAAAAAATTTCGCTCTACAACTAAAAGCAACCTTAACAACGCATTTTTTTATTTTTTTTCTTTCTTCCGTTACAAACTTACATAACTAGTTAAAAATTGAATCAATAATTGAATGAGTACGATATAATTCCGCCATTGCAACGTGAACCAATTTTTTCTTGCTTCTATCATTAGTAGGATTTAATAGTAGAATTAGGACCGATTTTTTAATTCCTAGATAAACGTATCTTTCAGATAAATGTTGGTGCTGTCTTTTTCTTTCATATAACTTAAGAAAAAGATAATGAAATTTTTAACTGTCGGATAATTTTATCTAGAGATTGAAAAATCGACCCTTAATCAAATTATTAAACCACATTGATTTAATAAACACATACATAGATACTCGCCTTTTACCTCGTAAGGGTAGGCAAAGCCTCAATGGGCCTCTTTTAACCGTGAGTTGCACCATCGTGTGAATATAGACGTGAGAAATGGTGAGCTCATTGCCGCCATTGCTTCCCACGACTGACTCTCCCATTTCAACCGGCTGCCAGCCCATCGCGCCACAGAGGTCGTCAAACATACACATGTTATTTGACAACCTCTGTGGTGCGTCGGGGGAAGGTTGTTGCGGGTTCGATTCCCGACTCGGAACAAATATTTGTGCGATCTGCAGATATTTGTTCAGGGTGGTTATTTTCTATGTATAATAAAAAATATCTGTCTATGTAACGTATTGTATTAAGTATATCAGTTATCTAGTACCCATAACACAAGCTCTGCTTAGCTTGGGGCTAGATAATGTTGTGTGAACTGTCCAGTATTATTTATTTATATTTATTTAACAACTAATTATTTGTTGACAGGTGCCGTGGAAGCATCAGCTGTACTGACAATCCTATGCCTATGTTCTACTTATACCATCCATCATATACTAAGGTATGTACTTGCACGTATGTTAATCTCCCAGAGGTAAATTCTGGTATAAATTGTTTTAAATCAAAAAATAATTTCGTGCCAAAAATAAATGTCTAATAAAATATTAGACATATAATAAACACGGCTTTTTGGAGCTACACAAGATTTTTTTTTTGTATGTAGATTTCTGCCTGAGGTCTACGACTTAAATAAAAAAAGAAGGAAAGAAAGAATAATTATATTTATTTGTATACAAGAGCTACACAGAAAGACATAACACACTAAGTAGAAACAGATATGAAGGTTCGAGGTGTAACTCAAGTAACAAAATGGCTCTGCCTCAGCATGAGTTGGCTGACTAGCAAACTAATAATTATATATATTTGTATACAAGAGCTACACACAAACACAGAACACACTAAGAAGAAACAGATATGAAGGTACGAGGTGTAACTCAAGTAACAAAATGGCTCTGCCTCAGCATGAGTTGGCTGTCTAGCAAACTAATAATTATATATATTTGTATACAAGAGTTACACAGAAACACCGAACACACTAAGTAGAAACAGATATGAAGGTACGAGGTGTAACTCAAGTAACAAAATGGCTCTGCCTCAGCATGAGTTGGCTGACTAGCAAACTAATAATTATATATATTTGTATACAAGAGCTACACACAAACACAGAACACACTAAGTAGAAACAGATATGAAGATTCGAGGTGTAACTCAAGTAACAAAATGGCTCTGTCTCAGCATGAGTTGGCTGACTAGCAAACTAATAATTATATATATTTGTATACAAGAGCTACACACAAACACAGAACACACTAAGAAGAAACAGATATGAAGGTACGAGGTGTAACTCAAGTAACAAAATGGCTCTGCCTCAGCATGAGTTGGCTGTCTAGCAAACCAATAATTATATATATTTGTACACAAGAGTTACACAGAAACACCGAACACACTAAGTAGAAACAGATATGAAGGTACGAGGTGTAACTCAAGTAACAAAATGGCTCTGCCTCAGCATGAGTTGGCTGTCTAGCAAACCAATAATTATATATATTTGTACACAAGAGTTACACAGAAACACCGAACACACTAAGTAGAAACAGATATGAAGGTACGAGGTGTAACTCAAGTAACAAAATGGCTCTGCCTCAGCATGAGTTGGCTGACTAGCAAACTAATAATTATATATATTTGTATACAAGAGCTACACACAAACACAGAACACACTAAGTAGAAACGGATATGAAGGTACGAGGTGTAACTCAAGTAACAAAATGGCTCTGCCTCAGCATGAGTTGGCTGACTAGCAAACTAATAATTATATATATTTGTATACAAGAGTTACACAGAAACACAGAACACACTAAGTAGAAACAGATATGAAGGTACGAGGTGTAACTCAAGTAACAAAATGGCTCTGCCTCAGCATGAGTTGGCTGACTAGCAAACTAATAATTATATATATTTGTATACAAGAGCTACACACAAACACAGAACACACTAAGTAGAAACAGATATGAAGGTACGAGGTGTAACTCAAGTAACAAAATGGCTCCGCCTCAGCATGAGTTGGTTGACTTGAACACATGCAGCCCATGTTTTTTTTTGTCAAATGATGTTTTGTATTCAAATTCAAAAATAATAATAAGTACCTAATTAAGTTATCCTGTGATGTAATTTTTTAGAGTTCCTAAAATTGTGACTTGGAAACAAAACGTAACTCGTACCTTAGTTTTGTTAAAATAAACCTAAACTAAGCTTTTCTGAACCTAGCAGCTTGAGTTTCGTTTTAAATTAAAAAATCCAAGTTAGATCTTCTGTTTACATAATCTAAACAGACTTGATCAAGGTACGAAATTAACTTTTATATTGAAACATTGAACCAGAAAACAATAAGATATAGTTGAAGTATGATTTCTCCTAAAAGTTCGATGCTTACTCCGTGAGACTCTAATATCCTCCCGTGTCTAGGCGCTCTTGACAACCATTGTTATAATATCTGTGATAATTTTCAGACAAATCGTGCGATGATGTCGGCCCGCGGGCGATGGAGCTGTCTACCCGGACTCGGAGATTGTAAATAAGAGGTTTTAAATAAGTAAATAAAGTTTATATAAGATTATTATAAGTTCGTAGAGTAGTATACAATAGTGGATGACGACTCAGTGGTGCTTGTGCCAAGGTAATTCAAATTCAAATTCAAAATATTTCTTCAGGCTTATTGAGAATTGTACTAAACCTAACAATAAGCCCATAGAAACATAAATACCTCAGAAACTAACATAGGTGCATATAAAAAACACTTTATTTAAAACTTAATCCAACACACGTGTGATCGACAACGCGTCGCGGCCCGGGGGTTCACGTGTCAGGCGGCCCTTGAACCGCCGGAACTTCACCCCTTTCGGCCAGAAGTCAGGGCTCAAGTAGGTATTCTTTAAACTATTAAGGTAATGCTCCATGACTGATGTTAGGACATTTTACAGCAGAACTATCTAACTCCTATTAGTATAAGCTCACACTTCCCCATTGTTGGGCAAAGGCCTCCCCCCATTTCCGCCAGTCATTACTAATACCTATGAAAAAAACGATTGTCTAGTTCTGTTTTGTTACCATGAGTAGGTATACCACATGGTTTTTATAATATAGTAAAAAACTAAGTAGGTATCCTCGTGGTAGGTATTTGAGAGGTGTACTTACACCGAAGGTGCATGTAATGTGGTTACAGGTTGTTAAGAGTTTACCCAACCTTCGACCAGGAATTTCGACGTGGAGCGCCGGCGTGGACGCAGTTTAATACCGCAATCCCGCAGTTAGGGAAGGTTCGCGACTACAGTTATTGAGATATTAAAAATCAATCTTCCATGGTATCTGCATACTTACTAGCTGTGCCCGTGACGTCGTTCACGCTGTACATTCATTTCTTCTGAACAATATCGAAATTGTAAATATACGAAAATTTAAGATAAAATTCCTGTTTCATCCCTAAAAGTTTTATTGATATCCGTTTCGAGACATATTCGAGACAAACATTCAGATAACCAAAAATATTAAAAAACGGTCATTTTTGATCTGGCATTGTATAAATAGCAGTTTTATCTTAAATTTCGGCATATGTTTTAAAATCACAGACACTTCATTTTTATTATGTTGGTATAGATTTATTAGAGCCTGCAAATATTCAATGGTGCAACTGGGTCGTCAATCGCTTAATCTTGAGTAACTTAAATTGACTACTACTCTAACTGTCTCAAAATAATTATGCCAATAATAATTCAGGCGATTGAGAGTTAGTGAAATTAAGGCCTGTCGCAGACTATTTGCCACGCGGAATTAATGGTTGACATTTGATTGTTTCAATCGTTGCCAAGTGCATTGAATTCAGTGTGCGGTACCCACTGAATTAAATTATTTTATAGTTAACAGACATATATCTTTAACAGATGTTTATTTATTTGGTGAACAGAACGAAGGACAAATTGATGATCAATTGTATTAAACGTTTATAAGCTCCGAACTTTGTACTACCGTATTACGAGTACAATTTGTATTGTACCAACATGCTTACTTAACAATCTATGACTAAAATATTGTCAAGTGAGCCACAAAAAAAGAAAATTTGTTAAAAAATATTTCATGATATATTTTGAGAGTGCAATAATAATTTAGGAAATTGGCTATTATTTTGTAGGGCCGATTACCCTTTTTATAAACAATGTTTTACATACACTCACTGTTTATTAATAATTAAAAAATTATTTATAATTTTATTATAAAAACATGTCAAAAGTCAAAATAACTGTTATTATTGTCATTCCTAGAAAACTTTTCATAACAATATTGTATTATTTTGCTTCAAATATGAACACAACGAATACTTTGTCATCCATACCTAATAACATATAGGTACCTACCTACATAAATGTTATGTGTAATTTCATAGAAAATACTACTTAATTAATAACCTATTTGAATAAAAGAGAAATGTATATAATTGTGTAATATATAAATACTTTAAATATTAATAAATGTTCTTGTAATAAATCGTGTGATCTGTAGAATTTAGTAGAGGAAATTAGCCAAGATAAATACTATTAAAAAGTACGTTTTACTAGATTAGTGGAACTTTTCAAAAATTCCTAATTATAATTTACCGTGGCACCGATATAGAAAATAATGCTGTTTACACACGACAAAATGTCTAAAACAACAACCAGCTGCACTAAAATGCCAATAAAATTATATAATTATAATATATCAACATAGATGCCAAATAGATTACGAAATATTAAGCGTTTGGTAAAAAAATAAGCTGCTGTAATAGTAATTGATAAAAAAAATCGTTAGCTTTTTTTCAGCAGGACTTAAAATGTGTTCAGGTTTTTAAAAGTGTATTACAACTTTAAAAGTATTCAAATGTACCTATGAAAGTATTCTTACAGGATTTTTTGACCAGCAGCTGATCCAAATAGATTTGATCACCATTGAACCTGACTGTTCTCGGTTTGATAGATAGATAGATAGATTAGATTAACTCTTTATTGTACACAAATAACACACAGAAATACAAAACATAACTCAATAACAAAAAAATAACAGAAATGTACAATGGGCGGTCTTATCGCTTATAGCGATTTCTTCCAGACAACCTTAGGATGGAGAGGACTCGGACTATCTTAGGTTTGATCGTGAATCAACCGCCCTACGGCTGAGTCTCGGTACAAGCATGATACCTATTTATTTATATTGAAGGCCTCACCTGGTGTTAGGTGTCGATGAAGTCTAAGATGGTTGAAGCTATCCGTAATTGTGTACCTAAAGCAGTTTAATATTGTGTAAAACAGTTATATATAAATAGATATTCATAAAAAAACTAAAATTATAATGAATATAGCGTATTGTATATTGTATTAAATACTATCTACTTACTGTGAATTGAAGTAACAGAAGGAATAATTCTAAATAATGGAAGCGTGCATGTGCATTGGCAAACAAAATGTTTTAAAGCATATACCACACATAGAAAGGTTTAGACTAAACCTTAACCTAAAGGTTTAGGTTTAGAAAACTTGCTAAAGTTGACTTCTGCAAGGAATTTTCAATATGTTAACAGGTGTAGCAAGTTACCTATATTCTGCACGATTATACTTGCTACAAGTACTTGCACAAGAAATTGCAGCAAAAACTTGGTAGTCTAAACCTCGCCTAGAGATAACCTTATTTTCAAAAATCACTTCAAATACCTATGGATGGATTCATCACATTAATTTATTCAATAAAACTATATTTCAATCAAACGCGCGATGAAAATTATAGGAAAGTGTGAAAATGTGGCCTAAGTTGGTCAGTGGCCTATTTGACTACTGATGTTTTCATAACTTACTAGCTTTCGCTCACGGTTTCACTCGCATTATTGTCCTTTTTGAGCAGGTATTGACCCATCTATAAACCAAAAAAAAAAAAATTGGTTTAGTAGTTTTAGCGTGAAATCAAAACTAATAAAAAAACTACTCCTGCAGCCTGCTGCTCACCTCACCTGTACATTGAATAAATTCCGGATACCTGGAAAACATCCAGTTCTAAATTCTCTAAGCTGGAAAATTAATACTGAATAGCGGTCGCCCTCCATTTCACATCAAATCATTAAAAAGCATTTTTTTATTAATATTTTTACACAAAAACACTGTATCAGAGCGGGCGCTCGCCTACTTCGCCTCATACAAAAAATTTAGTTGAACCTTTATGCATAGCGTCTTAAGTAGACAATTTTAAAAGTTGTGACATTAACCTAATATATATATATATATATATACATTTATTATGTTTAATACTATTAAAACTTCCGTGAGTAATATTCATAATTGAAAAAACCGGTAATAACTCACGTAGGTACTTGTACTTGGTACTTTATTATGTTTGTTGTAAATGACTAATTCAATGTAGCTGTTAGAATAGTTATTTCGTTGTTTACGGATAAATTTTATACGATGGAGTTTCATGTTCTACGTTGTTTTGCTCAATGATGTTGTAATTTCATTTAATGAAGTCTGTTATAAATAATAAACTATCATAATAAACTTATGTTTTTTTCAACCCTACTGAATCCTAAGGCGCGAGCCATATAGAAGAGACATAAGGCGAGGACGCCTCGCGGACATTTGTCTCTTCCGCGTCCCTTGCATACAAAATGTATATAAGCGTCGCGACGCAAAACATACAGAATAGACGGGGCGAAGGCGCGGAGCTTTTACGTCCGCGCCTTGTGTTCAAAACACACAGGAAAGACGGGGCGCAGACGCGGCGGGGGCGAGGACGGGGCGCGGGTTGGAATGCCTGCCGGGCGGGTCTCGCTCGCTCGCACAGTCAACGTGTACCATCGCGTCTGCGTCTCTTCTATATAATTTAAAAAGTCGCGTCCGTGTCTCGTCTCCGCCCTGTCCGCGACTCGTCCTCGCCTTACGCCTATTCTATCTGGCTCGCGCCTAAGTCAAACTTTGGAAGACGTAGTGTCCATCGCACCCCCCCTACCCCCTTCCCCTCCCTTGGACCGATGGCATTGTAACAGTGGCAGGAAGTCATTCTATGGAGAATCGAGGCATTCTATGGAGGAGGCCTTTGTACGGCAGAGGATTGAAGGCTGATATTGATGATGATAATGATGACCACCGCATAATCAACAAATGACTTCGCGTGTGTTATTCGTTCCTGGGTCTTCCTGAGGTATGCTGCTCTGAACCTTTGATTCTGACCATTGGTAGAATGAAAAGGTAAGGGGAAGAGAGTGTACCCTTCATATTATGAATTGAATTTGATTTGTTCCATAGAAGATCCATAATATGTCGTGTCATAAACGAGTGTGTTTGTGTGAAACTATGAAAATAAAATAAATAAAAAAAATGCTGGTCAGTTCACACATCATTATCTAGCCCCAAGCTAAGCAGAGCTTGTTTTATGGGTACTAGATAACTGATATACTTAATAGGATACATTACATAGATAGATATTTTATATGCATAGAAAATACCCAGAACACCCTGAACAAATATCTGCAGATCGTAAAAATATTTGTTCCGAGGCGGGAATCGAACCCGCAACCTCCTGCGTCAAACGTTCAATCATCATCAACATCAAATCAACAAGGTCCAATAGTGGCAGGAGAAAGGCGCTGCGTGTTTGAGAAAGAATCTATTACAAACCTGGGCCGCAACTAGGTTTGGGTGATTTTGATGAAGGTATGAAGTTCATAAAGATCCCCGAGGGATCTGGCTAGGAGATCCCGGCTGTTGCAACACACAAACTCACTTTCGTCCATCATCGCCTGACTTGACCACTGCGACAGTAATTAACTATTTCCTTTTAGAGCTCATTGCTCTTTCCAGTGTTCTTTTTTTTTGTCATTCGACATTCTGGCACCTGATGGAAAGTGGTTACAGTCACCTATTGACATCTGCAACACCAGAGGTATTATTGCTTAGAGCATTGCAGGCCTCCGTACCGTATCATTGCCAATGCGTTGCCTACCCTGAAGGACACTTTTTACTTTTCTTTTGAAGCGGCTTATATTGTAGTTTAGCGGAAATACCTCAAGAGGATGGAAGGCGGTATCTATGACGAAACAGGACAAGCTTGAAAACATCCTCCAATGCAGAAGGTGAACGGTTTCGGCGATATCTCCCTTTCTCACTCCCTTTTTTAATTGGATCCCATCGTACTGTATGCATCATTGACTTGCACCATAAATGGTGCAGATGACACTGCTGTGTATCGTTTGCACCATTCAAATTAATACAACTAATTCACCTTGCTTTTCCCGTCAAAGATAAAATAAAAGAATATAAAAATAAGAATTATTACACGAACTTCTTAAACGATAAAGTAGTTTAAGCTTAAATAATTAAGATCATTATCTATAAACGTTTAATCTTCCAATCTAATAAGTTTTTTATAATTCTGGATAGATACAGTGCTCTGGTTTTTAAAACCGATAGACATAGTGGCTTTTCTGTAGGTACAAACATTACACACACAGACACATCAATATACAAATATAACATATTGTATCAATATACAATATACATAATATACATCCGAGACAAATCGATATACAAAGGCCCAAGTCAGAGTTTTGCAAAAGTCATCGTTACGACGATCGTAGCGACAATCATGCGTGTATTGCGTAGTACCTACTAATCTGTGACGTTCCTGGCACAGATTAATAGCTAGTTATTACGTTATATACGGAAAACGACCATCGATCGATACGATCATCGTTACGATGGCGTCCGCGAAACTCCGACTTGGGCCTCGGGTATTCGATGTGGCGCCGCTGTCGTGACTGAAACGCTGCCGGTCTCGACTGAGTACAATATAGTGATCGACGCCCTGTTTCCAAAAGGGCGGCACAAAAACACAATACGGCTCAAAATAATTTCAACTTAACAGAGTTTTATGTTGAACTAAACCTTAGAAATAGCAAGAAGATTATCACAACAACTAACTCGTGTTATCAAGTTAGATGGCGCACTTTATGAAATCTTACGCATCCTGTAGCTATTCCCGCGTCCGCTTACAAATATCACCCGCAGGAATTACAGGAGAATTACAGGTATTACGGGGAATTACAAGTGCTACCGCTGAATCGGCGGCATTACATGAATATAGCCGGAGTAGATTACGGTGAGGTTGATGTTATAGGGCTATGTGAAATTTAAATGCTTTTATGATTATAACTTTAGTTTGTTAGCTTATACCTAATGATTTTAATGCGGTAACTCAAAAATATTTGCAGGACTTTTTTCATTTGACAAATAAAAAGAAAAATCGGTCAAGTGCGAGTCGGAGTCGGAGTAACATAGTCATAGTCATAGTCATAACATTTATTCACCATAGGAACACTGGGAGCACTTGGTTTTGTTTAGGTACATACATATAAGCGGACCGAACATAGGCCTTGTCAGATTTCATTTGATTGAGTTAATTCTAAGTAGGTACACCTAGCTAATAAAGAGAGGAATAATAAGGAATAGAGAGGGTTGTACAAGTAGGCTACCATGAAATCAATTTAAATTTCGGTGAAATTAAGCAACATATTTCATACGCCTTCTCAGTTAAGGACAGTTAAGTTTAGGACAGTTGGGAAGGTAAAAAGTAAATTGTTTGAAGTTCGTCTGACGTAGACCTTGATTTTGTTGGACCAGTAAGATGATGGACTCGAGCGATCCTATAATTATTTCAATTTGATACCTTTTGAGGGAAGGAAACCTAACTTATACAAAAATTATTGTCTCTTGCTTCTTATTACTTTAGGGTGTTCACTAAAGCAGTGCATATACTCGTAGAATATCCTTTTTCCTTTCGTAGATATCGGCCCACAGTTTTAAAATTTGATGACTGATCAATTAAAGCGATATTAAGACCAGATCTACGATTTAGCACAGTCCTGTCGTACGATGCATACCTACATGCATTAACTAAACTAACTTACAGAGCACTAAACGTAATCCTCAAACAAACCTTAGCCATTCAGAACCGGAAGATTTCTATGTAAAGCTCTCGCCGCAAATCACACACGAACAAACTGCTGGAATATACACACAAGGGTGGACTCAGGGGAAATTTAGGGGGAAGTAGCATCGATAAGTCAAAGAAATATATAAATTTGAAGTTTATCATACGTACCTAATAGATAAGAAACTTGTGAGAACTTGGGCAGGCTAGTGTTAAGTAAGACAATAGTTTTATAACAGAATCAATTATCATAGAAGAAGCGTCATAAAAAACCAATAGCCAAGTTATTCGGCTTCGACGATGGAGCAGCCCTATCTCACAAATAAAACTAATGCGTTGATATAGATTACGTATTGATTATAAATTTTACTGTCCTGAATAAAGCAATTATTTAAAAAATATGAAATTCCTACGTATAATAAACATTAATATAGTTTATACTTATACTATTGGAATGCCCGCGGCCTCGACCGCGTGTACTTTTCCATACAAACTTCAACACCCCGCTGCACCCCGTTAGGGGTTGAATTTCTGAAATTCCTTTCTTAATGCACCTTTAGACTACAAAAAGAACGTACCCTCTAAATTTCAGGTCCCTAGGACTTACGGTTTCGGCTGTCAGTTGATAGTCAGTCAGTCAGTCAGTCAGTCAGTCACGCATCGATTTTATGTATATTGATAACAAACCTTTAGTATTCCATAACAAAAATATAACTAAATAAAATAACAGTTATATGTATATAGCCTTACATTGGCCTCCTGCAAAAGTTGCCAATGCAAATAGTTTTTATACCTAACTAACTAGCTAAATATTTAAAATGAGGGTCGTATTAAAAAATGGCGTAGCTATTCGTTCTATCTCAGTCCAGTATCTAATATTGAAATGAGCATGAATATTGAGCACATTAACAATTATTTTACAAAAGAGTGGAGGTATTTTCATTGAATCCTGCCATTGGTGAGATGTGTTTAAGGTGGATGAGCACCCTTGCGGCGCGAAATTCAAATTTTTTGTTTTTTTTTTGCCCATTACAGCTCATCAACACTTCTTCAGATAACGAAAGTTGAGTTCGCAACAACTAGGAGACTTAATACACATGTTTTAATTGATAGTATCTCATAAATATCATCAGTTTAGCTATGATACCCCTAAACACATTTTTACAGTGTTTTTGTTTGTTTAGGGGTATCGTAGCTAAACTGATGATATTTATGAGATACAATCAATTAAAACATGTGTGTTAGGTCTCCTAGTTGTCGCGAACTCAACTTTGGTCATCTGAAGAAGTGTTGATGACCTGTAAAGGGCAAAAAACACCAAAAAATTTGAATCTCGCGCCGCAAACGTGAGCTTTCACCTTAAGAGAGAGCATACTGCAAATTTTAAAATGATAGATTTGATTTTTAACTGAGCAAATAAAGTATATTCAGATGAAATATATTTATTATAATTCTGAGGGATTACTCATCCCACAACAGGTATCCAGGATAGTAATACAGGATAGGACAGTAATTTCTCGATAGAAAAAAACCACAAAGTTACCTCTAACTTTTGTCTAGATTCGATTGATCTCAATTGGGTGCAGATTATTGTGTCAAAAATAGATAAATAAAATCAATATAAGATATGTCCTGGTAGCTGGATAATTGTAGAATGTGTTATTACTGGAAGAAAGTGTTACCTCACCACTTGTCACGTCTATATCCCACGATGGTGCAACCCACAGTGAAAAAAGGCCCATTGAGGCTCTGCCTACCCCTTCGGGGAAAGAGGCTTGTGTCTATGTATGTATGTAATTTAATAAAACCGAAATCTTGCTGGGTTTGTAAAATTATATTATTAAATATTTTACAAGATATTCAATTAAATTTAGTTAACAATTAAATTATTAGCTGCTTGACGTGTTTTTTTGTATAATTTTTCTGCTTGAAGATTTATATTTTAACAGATTGCAGAATTAAATAACTTGCCTAATAGTTAGATATTTGCTCAGGGTGTTCTGAGTATTTTCTATGTATAATAAAAAATGGGACTGGGCGGGGCACGTCAGTCGAATGCTTCCCAACAGGTGGGCGAACATCAGCACACCCTGGATACCTGAAGGACGGCGACCTCTGGGTCGGCCGAGAAAGCGTTGGCGGGACGATCTTGTTGGTTTTGAGAAGGAGTGGTGGGAGACTGCCAGAGACAGGGACAAGTGGAGGAATTTGGGGAAGACCTTTGCCCAGCAGTAGGACAATATAGGTTAAGAAAAAAAAAAAAAAAAAACTATCTTTGTAACGTATTGTATTAATTATATCAGTTATCTAGTACCCATAACACAAGCTCTGCTTAGCTTGGCGCTAGATAATGTTGTGTGAACTGTCCAGCATTATTTATTTATTTATTTATTTTTATTTACTGATAACAAGGACCCCAGGGCCAAGTCCTGAATACGTCCGCTGTAGCATTCATATGTACGGGGCCCGTACGTGGATCTTGTCAAACGTAATAAGCCCCTTTGAGTGGCGTTAGTCACGTAACAAATGAACGAATATATACGAAAATACGCGAATATTTTCATCCCTCCTTTACTTCGTGCTTCCGTTGCGGCCTTTCGAACACTAACACCGCTTTAGATATTGAAGTTGTAGCCTCACATACCTCACACAAATTGTTGTCAAAAATAGTGCAACAGCACATTCCTTTTCTGCTGGTTGAGAGTCGGTATCAACCAAAGCAAAGCGTAGTGAAATTTGTAAACATAACAGTAGTATAATCCGCGTCGTTATTATCTTTTTAAAACAATAAATTTGTTAATGCTATTTTAATAAAAAAGTTGGTAAAATTTAAACAAAATGTCATGTATTAAATTGAGCGACAAAATAATGAAATTGGGTACCATAATTATTAGATTGGCAACCCAGAACTAATTGGTAAATTTAAAAAAAATATAACTTACTGTAGGACTATTTATACTATGGGTGTGATTAGCTGTTTTCTCGTTGTCTTATTTTGTGTGTAAAATTCATATTTTTTTTTTTAAACAACCTACTGAGCCCTAATATTGGTCGTCAAGTAATTATTTATCCCACCTAATTTACTTAACGCATACTAAATGCTTACTTACGCCTCCTGGAAAATTATAAGCTTAATAATAGGCATTTTTTTTTTAGAAACAATAGTTTATTTCATATCTTAATCATATTTTACATAGTGTATATATTTATGGTTAAAACAACTATTAAAAACTGTTCATAGGCAGAGGGTACCACTTAACATCAGGCGGGCCATCTGCTTGATCCGCCATTCCAAGTAGTATAAAAAAAAAAGAATAGCGTAGGCACTATGAAGTTTAGGAACACACCTCCCGTGCTAGTTGAAAAATTAAATTGAAAAAGAAATTTATTTATTTGGAAAAAATTGGTACACGAGAACAGGTACCTAGACAATTGTTGGTTACAGTGTACAAAGTTGGTAGGTACTTATTTGTATGATACAACTGCATGAATACGAGAATTTACGAAAATATGGATGAAATATACACTTAACGTTGCATAAAATACATTTCAAAAAATATTGTTATCCCGTTATTGAATTGATGCCTTTTATTAAATTCATTAGATATAACGAAAAGTTAATATTTAATACATACAACTTTTTTTTTTTTTTAACAATGGTAGACCTTTGTTTAACCGCGATCTCACCTGTTGGTAAGTGACGATGTGGCCGAAGATGGAGCACAAAGGCCTAGAAGGCACCTATTCACTCTAGCCTTGAAGAGACCCAGATTATAGCTTTCAGGAAAGACAGACGACGGTAGTGTATCCAACACACTACAATTTATAAAAGTTTATTTGTTCTTTCGTTCGTCTGCTACGCGTTCTAATTTTGAACCATTTTTTTCATTTATTAAGTACAACAAACAATTACTAAAAAAAAAAAACCAGCCAGCAAATGAAGTACTAAAAATAGGACTAAACGTAATAGTAACCAGCCCCGTTGTCCACAACCATCCTTGGATTAAAAGGATAACACAGGAGAAGCGCTGTCTTAGCGACATTATTATTTCGAGTCTCACCCAAAACGTGAAAAGAGCCTCCGTGAGGAGGATTGTTTTCACTAGTATTATTTTATCTGTGGTTTTCACAACACACAAACTCAAAGACTCGACGACCTCTGTGGCACGGCGGGCGAAGCTTGGCCTGCGACGCAGGAGGTTGTGGGTTCGATTCCCGCCTCGGAACAAATATTTGTGCGATCGCAGATATTTGTTCAGGGTGTTCTAGGTATTTTCTATGTATAATAAAAAATATGTATAAATATAATGAATTGTAATAAGTATATCAGTTATCTAGTAGGTACCCATAAGTCAGAACACAAGCTCTGCTACGCTTGGGGCTAGATAATGTTGTGTGAGCTGTCTAGCATTATTATTGTTATTATAATTTATTATTAGGAGTATCAAAATCCACGACATTCACGAGAACGCAACTGACAGTGAAGCAAGCGGCGTGCTTTGACTCCCGCAGTACAAGGTACCGGAGTTGTCTCCAGCCGGCAGCCATCATAATTCTGGAACTAGATTAAATGGAAAAGAAATGTTTTTTGTTTTTGTATTTTTCTAATTATAGATTATAAGGTCTTTAGAGAGCTCTAAAAAACGATAAGTACTTACCGCCCTCTTTTGAAAGAACACTCTCTTGGTTTAGCTCTTGCTGGAGTTATAATAAATAATTATAATAAATAATGCTGGACAGTTCAACACAACATTATCTAGCCCCAAGCTAAGCAGAGTTTTTTTATGGGTACTAGATAACTGATATAATTAATACAATATATTACATAGACAGATATATTTTTATTATACATAGAAAATACCCAGAACACCCTGAACAAATATCTGCGATGGCACAAATGTTTGTTCCGAGGCGGGAATCAAACCCGCAACCTCCTGCGTCGCAGGCCAACCTTTGCCCGACGTGCCACAGAGTTCGACAGTTATAAGATTCATCATCATCCGCCGTTTCACGTGGATTTATCAATTTAGTTTCAATAAAACGGATCGTACGATCTCATGTATACTTAACAGTTATACATGAGGAATTAGCAAAAACAACAAACAAAAAGTTTACATTAATTTAATTTAAAATATCTTTTACATTTTTATTTTATTTTTTATCTTTCAATTCTATGCTGTTGAGAAGAACGTCGTGTTTTCAATGTTCCATTTCATTGAATTCTGCTTTCTCTTCTTTATCTGAGGTTTCATATTTTTTTAGTGTCGTGCTCTTTTTTTGCAGCATGTAGAACCACCTGAAAAAAAAAAACAATTTATAAAAGTTTATTTGTTCTTTCGTTCGTCTGCTACGCGTTCCAATTTCTGAACCATTTTTTTCATTTATTAAGTACAACAAACAATTACAATCATGTAGTTTTTTTTTAAAAAAAAAAACTCATGTAGTACTAAAAATAGGACTAAACGTAATAGTGACCAGCCCCGTTGTCCACAACCATCCTTGGATTAAAAGGATACACAGGAGAATCGCTGTCTTAGCGACATTATTATTTCGTGTCTCACCCAAAACGTGAAAAGAGCCTCCGTGAGGAGGATTGTTTTCACTAGTATTATTTTATCTGTGGTTTTCACAACACACAAACTCAAAGACTCGACGACCTCTGTGGCGCGGGGGCGAAGCTTGGCCTGCAAAACAGGTGGTTGCGGGTTCGATTCCCGCCTCGGAACAAACATTTGTGCGATCGCAGATATTTGTTCAGGGTGTTCTGGGTATTTTATATGAATAATAAAAAATATTTATCTATGTAATATATTGTACTAGTGATATGCTCGCGACATCGTCCGCTTGTACTTTTATTACAGACAAACTAAAACTACCCGCTGCACTCCCTTAGGGGTTGAATTTCTGGAATTCCTTTCTTAGTGCACCCCTATACCATAAGAGGAACGTACCTTCCAAATTTCAGGTATCTAGGACTTACGGTTTAGGCTATACGTTGATAGTCAGTCAGTCAGTCAGTCAGTCAGTCAGTCAGTCAGTCAGTCAGTCACGCAACGATTTTATATATATCGATTAAGTATATCAGTTATCTAGTACCCATAATGATTCTGTTTAGCTTGGGACTAGATAATGTTGTGTGAACTGTCCAGCATATTATTTATTTATTTGAAATAAAAGTCGAAATCAAAATTTCCGCTTCAATTACATTTTGTTGCAATCTAATACTCTTAGCCGAGTTCCGTTGCAGAAAATTTAACATGAGAAATAAGGCTAATTATTTACAATTAAAAACCACTGTACATATGCAACAACATAACAAAATATTAAAAATATAGAAGAAACCAAGTTAATAGTTCTGGAAACCAAACCAAGTAAATAGTTCTGGAAATAACTTTTTATCCGAATCCGAGAAATATTGAGATTTTAAACCCAATTTGGATGCGTGCTTGGCGTTGGGAGCCGCGCAGGTTAGCCTCTTAATATATACTAGCGACTCGCCCCGGCTTCGCACGGGTAGCCCCCGGTGAAAAACTGCCCCCTCCTACCGTTATGTGCTACCTCCCCATCAATTCAGCCAAATCGGTTCAGCCGTTCTTGAGTTATAAGTGGTGTAACCCACACGACTTTGTTTTATATATATATAGATATAGATTTATGCTAAGCACGGAGAAATACCAACAATTAATACCTAAAACCTTTGTGGACATACCCAAAGGTCTTCAGTATTTTAAATATTAAGTGACTTAGATGTTTGTTTTGTTTATTTATTCATCTCAAAAAATTAATTACAAATTTACACTTATTTAAATACCATAAAACCCTGCAAGGTTTGTCTTGGTACTTGATTCACTAGAGCTAAACTACACATAAATTAAAGTAAAAATAAAAAAAAAACAAAACCTGATTCTAAGTAAACAAGGGTAGAATACACTAGCGTAGTAACTTATATATAATCTGCGACACTAGTACATCTTTTAGTAATAGATCAATTACGTAATACACCCAAATGACACACCTACTCATCTGGTAAACAAGGTATAACATAACATGACGTACCGCAGCACAGTTCGCTAGCAATAAGTAGGTAGTATCATCAGTAGTATCATCAGTAGTATCATCAGTAGTAAAATCAGTAGTATCATCAGTAGTATCATCAGTAGTATCATCAGTAGTAAAATCAGTAGTATCATCAGTAGTATCATCATGTCATCGGCAGTAACGTATCTAAAACTAAACGCGACCTCACATTTGGCGACATTTAACTTTAGTAGTACCTAGTAGAGTTTTTTTTGTGAAAGGGTTCGTCCGGGGAACTATTTCTGCTGCAAAGCAGTAGCGCCCGCATTGCTGTGTTCTGGTTATGGGTATGAGTGCCGGTGAAATTACAGGCACATGAGACTTTTCATATTTATGTCTCAGGGTAGCTGGGGCAGTGCAATAACACAAAGGACACGTGATAAGTGGACGTTACCTATGAGGTAAGTAAGGCAATGTTACAGGCAGAGGATACCGTTTTTTTTTTAACAATGAGACCTTTGTTTGACCACGATCTCACCTGTTGGTAAGTGACGATGCGGCCGAAGATGGAGCACAAAGGTCTAGAAGGCACCTATTCACTCTAGCCTTCAAGAGACCCAGATTATAGTCAGGTGGGCAATCTGCTTGTTCCGTCATTCAAGAAGAAAAAAAATAAAAAAATGTAAACGTCCCAGAGGCAGATGATTGTAAAGACTGAGTTAATTTTAGGTATACCAGAGAAAAATCTATCAAAGGCATTCATGACCTCAATATTTTAAGACAATATTTAATTAAATTTATGTTTAAATTGATCACTAAATTTTTTTATTGATTTAAATTGGTCTCTGGTCACTATGGCTTTGTATCCTATGGCTATGTGACCTAGTAAGGTCACATAGCCATAGGATACAAAGCCATAGACCCAACCTTCAAGTCGAAATAATCAGTGACTCGAGATAAAAAAATATGGCGCAGTGTGCACATAACAACTACAAAAGAAATCAGTCAGCAAGTGTCTGTAAAAAAAATAATTAATAATACAAACCCAAAAATAAAAATGGTCGGAATCGTCAGCACGGTGCTGACATAGTAAATGATCCCAGCGTTGAATTTAACCGTTAACATGTAGATCCAGGAGTATAAGGGGCCGGACAACATGGCTGCCAGCACTTCTATCAGATTGAAGAAAGATGTAATTTTACCTACAATGATTAATAAAACGTAAGTATTCCACTATTCCACAGTAAGTAAAGTATTAAAGAGGCTTAACTACTCCTTGATATATAAACATACCCAGCTCATCACTTGTACACAACTTTGATGAGATCGATCGTAGAGCTGTGTTTGAAGTTGCATTGAACATTTCCACTGCAACAGCTGAAAAAAACTGTTAATCAAAGCTTTGTTGTATTTTTTGTAACAATGATAGACCTTTGTTTGACAACGATCTCTCCTGTTGGTAAGTGACGATGTGGCCGAAGATGGAGCACAAAGGTCTTGAAGGCACCTATTCACTCTAGCCTTGAAGAGACCCAGATTATAGTTTTCAGGAAAGACAGACGACGGTAGTGTATTCCACTCCTTAGCAGTTCGCATTATAAAGGTAGAACTGAAACGTTTAGTACGAATAGAGGTTATACTAATGAGGTAAGGATGGTACCGAGCCGTGCGCCTGCTCGTCCTATTAGTGAAAAGGAGATGATGGGATCAAATCATGAAGATCCTGGGAGCATTCCCCGAAATGTAGCCTATATAAGTACTAAGATCGAAAGGCTGATAAAAGATGTATGAAACTGGAAAGGTTTAGAGCATATTTGAAATAAGTATAGGTATACAGGCAGTGGTCAAAAAAGGTAGCAGATGCAATATTGACGATGATCCTAATCACTGAAAACTGATCGGTACCTATATACATTTCCATAGAGTTTCTTGCAAAGCCGGTGGCCAATGCACCTATGACTTTACTGATGGTGGATATCAACCCCAAAACGGAGTCATCCCATTTCAAGCGGTGACTGAACAGGCTGATTGATATTAATGCACCTGGAATCAAAAACATTATGAAGGTTATAGAAAAGCCCAATAATCTTGAATTCATCTCTCTAATTTTCAAAACATCATCATCATCAGCAGCCTACAGAACGAACTTAGCCCTCCGCCATAGAATACCACGACGAACAGTGTTGCACCACCTCTATCCAATGACTTCCCGTGACCTCTATAATGTCGTTGATTCATCGAGAGGGGGCCGGTGATCTAGGTACTTCTACTGATCGCCTCATTTCGGATTCTATCACGCAGTGTATCTTCATATATATAAATATATATAAACGTTTATTTCAGACCAGTGATCCATATTGGGTTAGTAACACAAAAATAACTTATGTTAGTACAATAATTAACCTATAAATAAATCACTAAAAATATAATTTAATTAAGTTGCTACCAAATGTGAATCGAGGGAAGCAATTCAAAAAGTATATCGGAATTTATGATTTCATTAGATAAAAAGCTTAAGAATTCCATAAATTGTTTTCTTCTTGAAAACAGTAAGAAACTCGTATCAAAAACTTAAAAATTCTAGAGCTCATTATAGACATGCTGTGAACCTATTGCACCTTAAAACCTACTTGGACACTAATTTAGAGATCGGCCCAAGCACCTCCATCCAGTGTCTCATGAAAAAGGAATACATGTCTTCAGCAACAACGGTCAGAAGGCTGTTGGAGCTCCCGCGCATGCAGCTCATCAGGGATGCAGTTTTTATACGCATGATTGCAAAGAAGTCAACAGTGCGCGCGTCTGCAAACATCCCCGATTCATAGCCCGAGCTATGAATCTATGAGCTATGAGCTTTTCAAATAAAATGATGAAAATTAACCTATCCCGATTTTTTTGGCCTCGTGTAACCTGAGTTTGTTGTTAAGCATAATAAAAGCCTGGTATGTAATTAGGTATTTGCTTTGTTAAATTGCATAAACAAACTCTAACAATGCCAGTTTCCTTAAAATTTCGCTTAACAATCCGTATTTAGGAACGAAGTAAATTCAAAAATTGCGGCGTTAAGAATTAAAATACTAATCAATCCGATGTGAAAGCGTTGTATTTTGCTAGAAGTCCGCCATTTATGTATGCACTTTTTACAATTAAATACTACGGCTTACTAGCCAACGCCTGCAGTGCCATTTGATTAAATTTGATTTTTAACTGATTAAATCAAGTTCAATAATCAGATAAAAAATATGCATGGATAGGTAGAATATTATAATTCCCAGGAATCACTCTACTGAAAACACGATAGGATATTAATTTCTCGATAAACAAAAAACACAGTTAGTTGTAACTTTTGTTAGTATTATTTTATCTGTGCTTTTGTCTAGATTTGATTGTTTCTCAATATGAATATTGAATATTGAATACTCAATCCTGTCCTATCCTACTAATATTATAAATGCAAAAGTTTGTGTATGTGTGACTGTGTTTGTTACTTCACGCTGAAACGGCTTGACGGATTTGCATGAAATTTGAAATTGAACTAACTGGATTCCTGGAATAACACATAGGCATATTTTTATACTGATATTCCTACGGGATCGAGACTTACGCGGGTGAAACCGTGGGGCGCTACTAGTATTGAATAAAGTCAATACAATAGAACCAAAGGCTGTCCTTTGAGGGTTTTGTAAAATTATCTATATTTAAAAAGAAATTCAATTAAAATGTCTTTTTCTAGCGGCGGCAGAGACGAGGTTTTTGGTGTATTAAGTTTTCCGTTTGGAGTAGGCGCAATCGATGTTACTTTTTTGGCTGCTATTACTTTTAACAAAACATGTTAGTCACCAACCTGTGTTAGCCCACTGTTAGACTTAGGCGTCTCCCAATGCATGCCGTAAGAATCCATTTTTTTTTGAAACATTCCATTTGAATCTGCTATGGTAGGAGTTTTTGGATACGTACCAAGAGAATGAATGCAAATGAAGAATGTGCTGTAGAAGCTGTACTTTAAAGCATCCCAGTTGAAGCGATACCGTGTGAACAGATACCGCACTGTGGCTTCCCCTGAAAATATAACAATATTGATACTTTTACCTTTAACATCATTACCATCATCAACCACTCATCTACCATCATCATCAATATCTCATCACTATCGCCACAGAATAAATATTAGTACAGGTACTATCGCCCCAAACGTGACCTCGCGTGAACCCCCGTAGGTCAAAAAGCCCTGTACCTATCAAAGTAATGTTCGAACTAATAAAATATAATTACATAACCTGAGGATGTACAAAGTTTCATTAAGATTGGATCAACGAGGTATCGTCGGAAAAAACACATATACATTTGTATATTACCTAAGTCTAGAATTACCTAGTCCATCTTGTACACCACATGAAGCAACAAAAAAATTGTTACTTATGACTTATATGTTTGAGGGTACCTGTGGCCAGAAAACACGAATCTGTAGTCAGAATTGAATTCCGAAATCGATATCTGAGGGTCTATTTTTGAATTTCTTAGTATCGTGGTACCTACCTATATAAAAATATCGTACTAAACTACCTAATGTTGTGGTTTCCAGGTAGTCAGGCTATATTTTCTTAACTTTTCATTTTATGTTGGAAACCGGATTTCAGTTTGATAATTTTATCCTTTAGGTAGTTCGTAACAGTATTTTGAAGTCGGCTCCAAATCTATGCCTACCTTTATGGGCAATCCTACATTATACTCACACGAAAGATGACTGGGAACGAGAATATCCTTTCATCATCGGTAAAAAAGCGCTTTTCAAGGAGTCGCGCCGCTATACTGGCGCCGACTTCAGAATATTAAGGAAATGCTCACGCTTACGGCGCGAAATTCAAATTTTTTAGTGTTTTTTGCCCATTACATCTCATCAACACTTCTTAGCCCCCCTAACACATTTTAACAGTGTTTTTTTTTTGTTTATCGTAGCTTAACTGATGATATTTATGAGATACTATCAATTAAAATATGTGTGTTAAGTCTTCTAGTTCTCGCGAACTCAACTTTCGCTATCTGAAGAAGTGTTGACGAGCTGTAATGGGCAAAAAACACAAAAACAAAAAAAACGCGCCGTAAGGGTGAGCGTTCCCCTTAATAGGTTTATGCGTTTTGTCATGCATATTAGGTGATTTACTACTTTTAGAAGGTGGTACTTTTTTTTTAAAACAAACATTTAGAACCTTTAAATTTAAAGTGATTTACTTACCATGATGGACGCTGTATAAAAAAGCTATCGATGCTAGGACTAATATAGACTTCGCTCTTCGGTGATTAGGTCCCTTTTTGAACGAAACTGTCAGGGTGTCCTTTACATGTTGTAGGTCAAAAAAGGATTTTAGGAAGACTCGCACGTTGGAAGGGACCTTCTGTAATTACAAATTTCAGATTATTTAGCGATGTAATATTTTATGTTTCCTGATTTCTTGGGTTAGCATTATGTTTATAATTCGGTAAATGTCCTATGAATTAATTGAGCTACATGCGAAATGTAATATTTGAAGCGAAGCGAGTTCTCTAAGTCAACTTGGAAGAATCGGCGTTTGTATGTATGTATGTATGTTTGTCCGAGCATAACCTGCTAACCGTTAATCCGATCTTGATGAAATTTGGTAAGGGGGTAGATAGTATTGGTACAATTTGTTGGTAAGGTTATGAGCTATATCAGTCTGGGGGTTGTTGAGACATTGGGGTACAAGAGGGGGTAAAAAAAAAGTGAGAATATCAGATCAAATGGGATGTCATATGAAAGCCCCTTGCTTTGACATTTCAAAACTATTTTTATAATTTTTTTACTTATGTAGTTTTTGAGACATTAGGGTAAATCAAAAAAAAAAAATAAACCAAAACCTCTAGGGTACTTCCACTAATCCTACAACGCTGCATTGGTACATTTGTAGCTTTTATGACACAAACACTGGGAAAAGTCTAATATTAAAAAATATCGAAACTTGTACCCTAAAAAACTTTAACCAATATTGTTGACCTCCCGTTTCTAGGAATTTGAACGACGTTATAGGTATATCATTTAAACCACATAACTATTTATCTCTGTATATGTTTTCAGAAGTCAGTTTTTTTTTAACCATGTTAGACCTCTATTTGACCACGATCTCACCTGTTGGTAAGTGACGGTGTGGCCGATGATGAAGCACAAAGGTCTAGCCTTGAAGAGACCCAGATTATAGTTTTCAGGAAAGACAGACGACGTTAGGGTTTTCCTCTCCTTATCAGTTCGCATTTAAAAGGTAGAACTGAATCGTTTAGTACGAATAGAGGGTACATACTAATGATGTAAGTATGGTACCGAGCCGTACGTCTGCTCGTCCTATGATGAAAACGAGATGGTGGGATCAGATCGTGATGTTCACTCTGGATCTTAGTCTCCGCCATATGTTGCTCAACAATAAGCCTGAAATCTTTGCGTTCAATCGAGTCCAAGGTAGCAAGCTGGTGTTTGGCAGTTCCATCCCAAACATGGCAGTAGTATCTACTCCGGACCGCAGTATCGGACTTGTGCTTTGTATAAACTGAGAAACTGTCCTGGTGTAAAGTAACGCTTTACCTTATTCAGGATGCCTAGCTTCATGGCAGCTGTTCTTGCCTTAGACTCGATGTAGGAGCCAAAGGTGACAGTAGGCGTGAGAGAAACACCTAAGAGCTCGAGGTGATCTCCTATAGCTATAGGTACATCTCGGAATACAGGAACTTGGAGAAACTGACTTTTTTTCGCCGAGAAGATACAAGTCTGCATTTTATAGGCGTTGAACTTGACTAGATTGGCATCGCCCGAGTCGGATACGACCTTGAGTGTCAAATACAGACGCTGCAGCATCTCATCTCTTAGCTCCTGAATTTCAATATGCCTAGCTCGGGCAGTGGAAACATATCTCTCCACAACAGTGCTGTCGTCTGCATACCCAATGATACCGGACAGTAGCAGATCATTAATGTGTAGCAGAAACAGTGTGGAAGATAGCACAGACCCCTGAGGTACCCCGGCGTTTATAGCCAATTGATCCGACTAGCAGCCTCAATAACTAGTCGAGTGGATCTTTCGCTCAGAACGGTTAGAAAGGTATTTGAATATTTTGTGCAAAACTGCAGGGAGAAGTCAAAAATTGAGGATTGTCCCTGTAATACCAATTTTTTACGATTATAAGCGTAATCTTTGGTGGTTAAACAGCAAATCCTCAACCAGATGGCAATGCTAATTATGTCTGAAAGTTAGATCGCGCTATCGATGCGTTTTGGAGCTTGGATATGAAGTATCGTGATAACTACGTTCATTTTATGTGGATATACACACGTACATAACATATATATTTTTTCGAAAGAAATAAGGTAAGTAACCTACCTAAATCGCGTGTATTCGCGAGGTCTCAGTTCGGGGCGAACCACTAGTTATTGGAACGTAACACCCCGCTGATACCCCAAGGGGGTAAATTTCGTAATTTTTTTTCTTGATTAATTACGTGGGTGAAATCTTCATACCGGAGGTGAACGCGGCCAGTCTAAACTAATATTATAAAAAGGTAAAGTTTTTTTGAGTTTTTGGATGTAGGAGCAAATCTCCGGAACTACTTAACCGATTCTGTAAATTCTTTTATTAATAGGAAGCTACATTATACTCGAGTGCTATGTTTTATTAGCTTCACCCGCGGCTACGGTCGCGTTATGTGTAGTTAGTCTCACTCTACTTCGTAACGGTTGAGCGGATTTTGATGATATTTTTTTGGTGTCTGGATGGGGTAGTGCAGGAGGAGGGGTTTTGCGTTTTATCCCGACACCAAGCGTGCGAAGCCACGGGTTTAAAAGTTAGTACTAACTAAAATTAATTATTTTAAAGAAAATATATGAAAAAGTTGCATTGCACTGATTCTTCATGGTTTGGTCGCGTTGGAGTAATTTTAGTTTACAAGGCGATGATCCTTGTAACTTAAATTAATACCTAAAAGTCTTTAATTTTATTTTTAATTGATAAACCTTCATCCCGACAACGAAACCCTTCACTGTGCGTAGTTTGACATGCACTTGGTAGCTTATTCAGTACGCAGACAGATGAAAACCCTTTGAGATAATAATGTTAAAATAACTATGACTTAGAAATTATTTATTTATTACTTCTCGAACCTACGTCACGATATCCGACAAATAGGTGAATTATCTGATACGTAGAACATAAACTTATTACCTCAGATTTCTCCGGCCTTTTTGGTTCTTCAATATAATAGTACCCATACACTATACTGATAATATACAATAGAGAACTCAGCGAAAACACTCCGTAATACCCAATATGTTTGAGTAGTACTCCGCTAAGAACTGATCCAATGGGTCCTCCAACAGTCAAACACAGACATCCAATCCCCACTCTGAATGTTCTTGACTCCATGCTAGAAGTATTACTGATATATGCAAAAGCTCCCATAAAAATTGTGATCCAACTGCCTGTTATAGCAGGAAAGAACGCTTCAAAGAACATGGTTATTTCCAGCCGCAGCTCAAATAAATAACACAGCATATTGCTCAAACACATTAGGAGATTTCCGAAAATCGGAAGAAGAATGCAAAGTTTTCTCTTTCCCGTTCTGTCACTCCACGCTCCTAAGAAAATGATCAGAATACTCGGTATAGCAGTGAGGAGGACCTCTTTCCAAATCTCCATAGCAGCTATCAGTTCCTGAACTGCTAATTCTTCTTTGAGATACATACTCCCTTGTCTTGCTATCAGTGCATCGCAGACAATGTCTCCGTAGTTCTTGTTCACTCGACATGCTTTATCCAAATTCAAGTTCTGGGTTGCCAATGTTCCCAAAACTTTCGACACCGTGTAGCAAATTAATATTGGTTCAACAGTTATGTTATCCTTTATGTATGCTATTTTATCTCTAAAAGTTTCCTTCTGTATATCGTTTTCTTCGTTCTTTTTTTTCAACAGCTGTTCTTCTGCAGGCACCATGATCTCGCAATATATAATCAGATTCCCCGTCGTCCACGCTACTCAAAAAAAGCCACTTAAAAACTCAAAGCAACAATGAGAAGCTAGAATGTCACAACATTAGTATTTCGGACAGGATGTATCCAACCACAAAATAGTTCTTAACGCGTTAGAAATTATGTAATCATTGCGACCCAACGAGTATTAGATTCGATTAGATTCTACCAACTGTGCGGTAAAATGAATGAACAAAAAACAAAAATAGAAAATAAAATTCATCTAATATAATTAGTAAATCACCTTATAAACTTTAGCGTTAAGCGCGGTTCACACTTTGCTAGTGCGAGTGCGAGTGATTAGTACAGGTGCTTAGTCATCATCACCAAGTCTAAACTGTACCACTGTCAAAATTTAACACCTAAGTTATTTGTTGAATAATTTTAATATATTATGTTACTAGCTAACCCGCGACTTCGTACGCGTAATAATATTTTATCCATAACTCTGCGTAATAGCACAGATTATATTATGTTTTTACACTGTGGTAATAGTATGTTCTAGTTGTTGAAGTACAAGAATGTTTGTTTTTCCACTTGTGGTATCCTACCTATGCTAATTGTAAGTTAATGCGCCCTCCCCTGAACGTTTGCATTGCCCGCAACCGTCACAAGAATCATTTCTAAAGCAACATCCGATGGTCCGGTGCCCTTTTCCGCACCGCCAGCAAGGCTGCTCCACGCGCTGCGTGCGCATCGCCCGCGGGCACGGCCTGCGCGCGCTCTGCATCTCATCCCACTGCCAGCCTGTGTACGGGCTCGGATGGGCTGGACTCGCTGTCGCCGCGCTGCCCGTCCTACTCGCCTGCGCGTGCTGGTCAGCTCCACCGCCCTCTTGTATGTTAGTATAGGCTCAGCGAAGAGTCGTGATCTCATGTCATCACTCATGAGTCTCGATCCGAACTGACCTATCAAGTTCTCTTCGAGGGTTGTCTTGAAACTGCACGTACTCGCTAAGCCATAAATACAAGTAAAATAAATATCTTTAACCGTAATTAGCATTAACTTTGCCGAATTTGGTCTGCATTTTTGTCTTGTGTAATAAATAATTGTCTATCTAAGTATCAGCAACCTTTACGTCTACTGCTTTCCGAGACCTCCCCCATTTTTGTCATTTTTGTATACTTCTTGGAATTACGGGTCAAGCAGATGGCCCAGCTGATGTTAAGTTGGTACCCTCTGCCTATGAACAGTGCATTACTTCCCAGAACACGCCCACCTAGGACGCACCCTATGTGGCATTGCACTGCGCCCGCCACCCTGAGACATAAAGATGAAAAGTCTTATGTGCCTGTAATTTCACCGGCACCCTTGCCTTTCAAACAGCAATGCAAGCACTACTGCTTTGCGGCATAAATATGTATGGTGGTAGTATTTCCCCGGATGAACTCTTTCACAAAGAAGCTCTACTACTACTACCCATTGAAAGTAATGGGGCTATTTGCCATAATGACCACGCTTGGCAGGTGGATTGGTGATTACGGTATTGGTGTTAAGTACTCAGGATGATGCTGCTGTCCATCCACTCATGTAATTTCTTAGTCGGCTTTTTTAGGTTAATTTGTTTTTAGGACATTGTGATACGGAGGGACGACATCTTCTACATACGAACGACATATACAGGTGCTTAGTGATTAGTACTAAACAGTATTGGACACCATTTGCTATACACGTTTTGTGTGCACTAATCACTGAACACTCGCACTCGCACTAATCAAAAGTGTAAACTTCGCTTAACTTGCCCACTTTATTTACATTTCGGAATAATTTCGATAGTTAATATAAATTATACCTACTCTTGAGAATGTGAACTATAATGATATTGTGTGACAGTATTTAAACAGTTGGCGCTCCCCTGAGCGAATGACCTTGAGCATTTCGGCCCGCACCGCTCTGGCCAGGAGCCGCGAAAAAATCAATTTCAATATCTTTATTTGTGAGACACAGGTCGGTATAAAAGTTCTTACAATATTTTTAAGTGCACTGTGATTTGCGCTAGGCGTACAAACTTTGTGGTAGGTAATTAATTAAATATTATATATTATTAAGGTTTCCAATAAATCATATTAACCATAAATCCAAACATAAAATATGTGAAAATGAAAGTAATGTAAAGATATAGAAAATCATATCAAATAATAAAAATAATTAATCCTTATTGTCAAAAAATTCTCGGATTGAATAAAATTCATTTTCTATTAAAGAAGTAAATAACTTAGCTTTAAATGACATAAAATCACTGCATTGTCTAATGTTAGATGGTATTTTATTATAGATTTTGGAGGATATTGCAAATACACTACTCGTATTGCTAAAAAGAGCCGTCGTGACGTTATCCCTCAGTTGCAAAAAAACGCAACGTTGTGCGCTAGAAACATGAGGAAATATGTGAGGATTACGTCTTATATATATTTAACACAGTTTCAAAAATATAAAGTGATGTCAGTGTCAAAAGATTTAGTTGTTTGAAATACGGCCTGCAGCTATCCCTTCTTTTTTAAGCCACATATTGCTCGAATGCATCTCTTTTGGGCAATAAATACGCAATCTATCTTAACAGCATTTCCCCAGAAAATGATCCCATATCGTAGTCTTGATACCACATTACCATGATATGCTGAAATTACAGCTTTTTGATGGACTACCTGTCGTAACAAACGTAATTCGTAAGCAGACTGGACTACTTTACTTTTAACAAATTGTAAGTGCGTTTTCCACTTCATGTTGTCGTCAATAAACAATCCAAGGAATTTTGTAGTTACTCTTTCACAAATCTCTTTAGCGTCATAAGTAACTGTAGTAAAATCTTTATTTGATGTCTGTCTAAAGTTCATAAGTTTCGTTTTGTCAAAATTTATTTTCAAATTAATATTTTTTAGCCATTCTATTATGGAACCAAGGCTTGTACTGATTTCATTTTTATTGTGATATACCACAGTACAATCATCTGCAAAAAGTATCATTGAGTTTTCTGTTGCCATTGTTATATCATTAATATATACTACAAATAAATGAGGTCCAAGAACGCTGCCTTGGGTTACTCCACGTGTCACTACTCTTTTCGAAGAAACAAATGTTTCCTCAAGTTTCTTCTTTCGACAAATTTTAGTTATGTGAGTAATTTGAATTCTATTACTTATGTAAGCCGTCAATAAATCTAGCACTCATCCTCCTTCAGTCTATTCTCTTTAAGTTTAAAGTACAGTCTCAAACTCATATTGAGACAAATAGTTAATTTTGTAAAAATTAAAAAACCCTCAACGCTTTGAAACGGCTGAACTGATTTTGATCAAAAATAGCTAAAACACTCCAGACACATTCACCTTTCAAACAAAAAAAATCGAAATTGGTTCATCCATTCGGGAGCTACGATGCCACAGACAGACACACACACGCAGACACGTCAAACTTATAACACCCCGTCGCTTTTGCATCGGGGGTTAAAAATGTGCGGTGTACACGTGGACGTTTTGCGAATGAGTCCATTTTTATTACCCCCCACGCAAAAACGACGGGGTGTTATAAGTTTGACGTGTCTTTGTGTGTGTCTGTGTGTTTGTCTGTATGTGTGTGTCTGTGTGTGTGTCTGTCTGTGGCATCGTAGCTCCCGAACGGATGAAGCGATTTTGATTTTGTTTTTGTTTGAAAGGTGAATTAGTCGGCAGTGTTCTTAGCTATGTTTGATCAAAATCGGTTCAGCCGTTTCCTTGAGTTGAGGTTTTTTTTTAGTTTTTGGAAATTAATGGTTGGATGCGTCAAAAAAAACGTCAAATAAAATGAAATAATAACAAAAAATTACAAAATATCAGAGAATATGTGGGTCATTTTCAGTTATTTTTTACAGCTCGTTCACCGTAAGATGGCACCCGTAAATACTCCATGGCACGTGCCAACTTACGGTGAACGGTCTGTAGTTATTTTATTTAACGTGGAGAATGCAGCTTCGGGATGGTAAAAACTGCTTGGCGCAGCGATTTGAATACCACGTCAGTGGAGTTGTGAAACTTAGGGCGCGTCAGTCACAGACATTAACGAAACAGAAATCGTTAATATTTAGAATTCTACACTCATACTTATCACGCAAAAACTACTGAACCGATTATGATGAAACCTCGACTGTAGTTAAGCTTAGGTCCAATGTATAACTAGGTTAGGTTTATCACGCAGGTATAGCTCAAAACAGGTGAATAGTTGGAATAAAGTTTGCAATGGGAAAATTAAAAAAAAATTGGAACTAAAGCCAACTAGAAACTTTGCCCAAGAATAAAGTAAATAAATGATTAAACACTTTAACAGATTTCCAATAATCAATCCCTTTGGGGGTAAAAAATAACCCCAAGTATTTAAGAAATTGATGAATGAAATTTGAAAAAAAAAAACTCTTGTATGAAATTGTTGACGTATCAGCTCGGATGATATAGACGCTAGAAAGGCCATAAACCAAGAGACCAACTAGAAAACCAAAAACAATCGCTAGAAAACCTGCTTTCAAATAAAAACACCGCATTCAAATCGATTCACCTGTTTAAGAGACTATTGTTCCACAGACACGCAGACACACATAACTGTCAAACTTATAACACCCCTCATTTTGCGTCGGGGGTTCAAAATGAAGCTCATACCGCTAGACTGCTGTACTCTCTGGGTTCAAAACCCACACAATGGGTTCTTCCCAGATGAAAGGGTTACTTTTTCGGGGCGTATGTATGTATAATAAATCTATGTCTGTTCCTTTGTGTCCCGTCCCGTAGCCTTAACAGCTTGATGGATTTTGATAAATATGGTGTTTTTAAATTCGTCTCAACCACGCAAGTATCATCCTTACAATTGGCGCTGCAATAGATCCTGGAAGTTGAAAGATTTTATTTTCCATGGTCACTCATGAGCATAACTAATCCCTACCATTTTTTTATTTTTTTATTTAGTCATTTAAAAATACATATTTTAGTTTTGTATTGTATCCATAAACCTAAAAAGGTTTGTTTGGGTACTCACATTCTTATTGAGCTGCACAAAAACAAAATGTTAAACATGGTAATTTGATTCAATAAAACATTTTTGTGTAATTTGATAATGCAACGTATAATATTCATTTGGGACGTAGAAACGATCAAAATTGAACGTACCACGCTCTTTAACATCGAATGTGTGTCCTTTTTTGACGACCTCTGTGGTGCGGCGGGCGAACGTTCGCTTGCGACGCAGGAGGTTGCGGGTTCGATTCCCGCCTCGGAAAAAATATTTGTGCGATCTGCAGATATTTGTTCCGGGTGTTCTGAGTATTTTCTATATATAATAAAAATATCTATCTACGTAATGTTATCTAGTACCCATAACACAAGCTCTGGCTTAGCTTGGGGCTAGATAATGTTGTGTGAACTGTCCAGCATTATTTATTTATTTATCTATTTTTTGGGTACTTATATTCGTATATAATATCTTTCAAGAGCACTTCTTTAAAACAACAAACATCAAATTATTCCGCGTCAATGCCGCTTAACTTGGCCACTTCAAGTCATTTTCATTGAAGCTCATTACTTGAACTCGGACTTTAGCTTCAAAATGCGCATTTACCTACAACGCAGGATCGGACTTGTTAGTAAGATGCGTTGGTGTAATATTGTACCTGCTAGCTTATTATGGAATGTGTTATTCCACAACTACAAGAAGAAAGCGGTAGCAGAGTCAGTCGAGGAAAGCAATAGCGGCGATGAGCTCACTACTTGTCACTTGCCCATTGAGGCTCTTTCAACCCTTTCGGGGGAACGTCGTGTGTATGTATGTTGCCCACTTCGTGAACTTTATCTTCCAATAAGCACTGAAAACTGGACTCCAGTCTGCTTTCTACAGGAATGCAGCCCAAGTTATCTTCCTAAGTGCATTTATCTATGCAAAGAATTCTAGATAGATTTTCAATATTATGAACATTTCGGTTGAAACTCAAAGTTCTAAGTATCAGGCCGCGCCGTACAAGTTGCGATGTCTCTCCGCGATCTAGTTCCAAAGTTTTGTGTGACTTAGGTTTATCTACTCTTGTGATTGGTGGTTTATATTAGCAGTTTAGGAACACTTATTTAAATTACTTAAACTTCAATACCTAATGATTATATTAAACAAGTGACTTTTAAATATACATATTTTATAGATTTGTCCTCGGAAAAGTGTGTTCTTCTATTCTCTTAATGTTTACTAATATGCCTTTCGATATTCTATAGATTACATTTCGGGGAATGCCCCAGGAACTTCACGATCTGATTCCACTATCTCCTTTTCATCATATAGGACGAGCAGGCGTACGGCTCAGTACTATCCTTACCTCATTAGTATACCTTCTATTCGCACAAAACGTTTCAGTTCTACCTTTATAATGCAAACTGCTAAGGAGTGGAATACACTACCGTTGTCTGTCCTTCCTCAAAACTCCTTAGGTAGGTCATACCTTAGGTAGGTTAGATAGGTGTTCGCTGGATCTCTTCAAGGCTAGAGTGAATAGGTGCCTTCTAGACCTATGTGCTCCATCTTCGGCCACATCGTCACTTACCAACAGGTGAGATCGTGGTCAAACATCGTGTGTATTAATGTAACAATGTAAAAAAAAACAAATGTATAAAAAACTGTCTAAGCTTTTAATGAAGGTTTTCTTAAATTTTGCCAATGTCAAGTGTCTTCTTCTTCTTTTGGTCGTGGCATCTGGTGCTTAAAATTAGGTCAATTCATCGGTCTCCGTAAATCCATAACCTAGTTTAAAACAGTGCTAGAAATAACTGTTTTTGAAGGAATATATGCACCCACTCGAAATGAAACGCAACACACTTATATTTAATTAACCCATATGATACATGTGCATTATGCTAACTAAGTAATTCAAGCCAAAATGCCACCAAAACTACTTGATATATAACTCGAATAACCATAATCGACTTTAAAAATATCCGTTTTATGTCTTGAAAAGTGTAAATACCTCTTGTAGAACAAGTTTGAACGTGACATTATTTGATACTTGTGTTCGCCCGCTGCTTCGCTTGTGTTTTAGCAGGATAAAAAGTATCCTATAGCCAGGTTTTGTTAGTAGTAGAGCTTTTTTGTGGAAGAGTTTTTTTTATATGCTACTTGAATGACGGAACAAGCAGATGGCCCACCTGATGTTAAGCGGTAACCTCTGCCTATGAACAGTGCATTACCTCATAGGACACGTCCACCTAGGACGTGCCCTATGTGGCACTGTACTGCGCCCGCCACCCTGAGACATAAAGATGAAAAGTATCATGTGCCTGTAATTTCACCGGCACCCTTTCCCTTCAAACCAGAACACAGCAATGCGAGCACTACTGCTTTGCGGCAGAAATAGGTAATTATTTCATCCGAGGAAGTACTACCACCATATCAATTTCTGCCGTAAAGCAGTAGTGCTCGCATTGCTGTGTTGCGGTTTGAAGGGTATGGGTGCCGGTGAAATTCAGGCTCATGAGACTTTCCATCTTTATGTCTCAGGTGGCGGGCGCTGTGCAATGCCAGATAGGGCGCGTTCTAGGTTGACGTGATCTATGAGATAATGCACTATTCATAGGCAGAGGGTACCGCTTAATATCAGTTGGGCCATCTGCTAGTTACTCCATCACAAGTTGTGTAGTGTTCAATGAAAGACAGACTATCGCTTAATGATTTATTGTGGGTATGCACACATTACATATAGTAAGAAGTGAGTGCAGCAAATGATGCTACCCTCAAACGTTACAAACATCACATTTTCCCCCTCTTAAAACAAAGAAAACACAAACTATATGAAATCAACTATAGCTGCCTACAAAACATTATAAGCAAACATCATAGTTAAAATACATTGTTGAAACCAAACGGAACTACTTACAATAAGTACCTACATCTCGTTAACATCAAGATGTTTTTATATTATTTAGGTACACGAGGTCTCAAAATCATTTTGTTAGGAGAGTAAGTTCGGTGCTGGCGTTTATTAGCTTGTTGGGGCTCATGAGCTTGTTCGATATTAGCTGGTTCATTTAAATCTACCGCGTCTGACCAAACACCACTTCCGCCGGCTTCCTCATCGCTGTTACCCTGCACCGATTTACTACTCGAATATGGAGATTGTGTCAAAGGCACAGACTTGCCTTCATTGCCTCCCTGACCAGAATCTTTAGACTCAATAACGTCGTTAGATATTTCAGGACTCACGATCGAATAACGCGATTTCCTAGATCTCTTTGTGAGAAGCTGATCAATAAGTCGTTTACTTATTCGATTATCTTGAGCTTTAACTTGAAACGATACTGGCCCAGTTTCTTCGACGATTACTCCTTCTTTCCACTTAACGTCCTTGTTAACATAGTCACGCACTAGCACGGCGTCTCCAGGTGCCAGCTCGCGCATGGCGCCGCCGCGCCGTTCCTCTGCCGCGCTCTGCGCCGTGCGCACCACGTCGGCAGTGCTAGGGCGCAGGAGATCTAGTCTACCACGCAAACGTCGTCCTAACATAGCTACCGCGGGCTCCTTTTGTGTCGTGCAGTGTTCGGTGTTCCTATACGTAAATAAAAATCTGCATAAAGCGACATCATAATCGACTCCTTCGACTGTTGCTTTCTTTAATACCTGTTTGACCGAACGCACAGCGTTTTCGGCCGCTCCGTTACTGGCTGGGTGGTACGGCGCCACTAGGACTCTCTTTACTCTGTTACTTTCTAAGTAAGAAAGATACTCTTTCGAAGAAAAAGGCGGTCCGTTATCGCTGACAATAGATTTTGACAAACCGAATCGTGCAAAAATTTTACGAAGGCATGATATCACAACCGGTGCTGACGTACTCGAAACGCACGCAACCTCTAACCATTTTGTGTGAGCATCGATCAAAACAAAATAGTATTTATTTCGATAGGGACCTAAAAAATCAACGTTTAGTCGCGACCACGGCTCTGCCGGCCACGGCCACGAGTGCAACGGTACGGGCGGGGGCTGGCCGCGCTGCGACACGCACGATTCACAAAAAAAAGAGGGTCTCAATATATCTATGTACCAAATTTCATCGAAATCAAATCAGCCATGATTTATTTCGATGCCATAAGGCATGATTGAGTAACAAACAAACAAACAAATATCCAAAATTTGTAATATGACATTATATTTATTTTGTTGACATATAATTCATAATTATGTTAATATTATTAATATTCAATGCAATTTTTTATTATTATATTATGATGTGTTCATAAGATGGTAACTCAATAAACATTGCTAAACAGTAAGGTTTATAGTTTTTAAGTGGTAATTACAATTTGACTGGATTTTTACATATTTAGTTAAGCTTTACTTGCTGTGAAGCGAATTATGGTGGGTATATACATACATACATAAACACAAGCCTTTTTCCCCGAAAGTGTAGGTAGAGCCTCAGTGGGCCTCTGTTCACCGTGGTTTGCACCATCGTGGGAATATAGACGTAACTCATCGCCGCCATTGCTTCCCTCGACTGACTATGTTTACACTTTCTTTCAGTTTACACATTCCTTAATAAGCTAGCAGCCATAACCTATACCTACTAACAAATCTTACTATACTTATTTACTTACACGAATCTTCCATAAAAAAGTGTTCGTTAAAATGATTTGTTTTATACATAGAGAATTAAAAAAATTGTCTGGATATATAATCAAAGGTTCTATATGAAATATGTATAACGTTATGTATTTGGTTTTGGTTTTAGTTGGTATTATCTTTCAAAATCAGCGTGATTGCAGGAGAACAGTGTGCATGGACAAAGGCCTGTCTGTCCATGTGTTTTACAGATTAGACGCTAACAAGAAGTCACCTACCACAACAGCGTCAGAATTTTATAACCTGTAATTTTAGTCATTTACTCAACACTAGCGACTCGCCCCGGCTTCGCACGGGTAGCTCCCGGTGAAAATCAGCCCCCTCCTAACACCCCCCCCCCCCTTCCCCCCTATGTGCTTTTCCTGGTTCTAATCTACCTCCCCACCAATTTTCAGCCAAATCGGTTCAGCCGATCTTGACTTATAAGTGGTGTAACCAACACGAATTTGTTTTATATATATATAGATTAATACCCATAGTCTATGTGTCATCGTTTTGTACCGTAACGCTATTATTAATTCATCCGGAGATACAAGCCCTTCCTTGATATCTGTGAGGAGCTTCGACCAAAATAAACATTTTTATTTTCGTCGAATGTCTCAGCCCTGTTGAGGAGTATACTTTTCTATGTATCAAATGCCACAATATTAACGATAACACAGTTGACTGCCAGCTGTTGATAGCAAGTGGCGTGCTTCGGGTTTATGTCATTGGACCTATTGACTACCGCAGTGAACACGTGAGTACCAGACTTGTCTCTAGCCGGCAGCTATCATTATTATGTAAGGTTTTTAATAAAGTTATTACGCCTAAATTAATAAGGTCTTCAGAAAGGTTTTTTTAAAGATAGTTACATCCCGCCCCTTTTTAAAGAGCACTCTTTTGTTTATCGCTTGCTGAAGTGATAGTTTAATATTTCAGCTAGATGTTGTTGTTAGGCCACACTGTCCCACCACTGGCCATGCCCCAGAATGGGGAGAGTGGCGGGTCAGCGTATTTTTTAAATCTATGATAGACCTTTGTTTGACCACGATCTCAAGTTGGTAAGTGACGATGTGGCCGAAGATGGAGCACAAAGGTCTAGAAGGCACCTATTCACTCTAGCCTTGAAGAGACCCAGATTATGGTTTACTGGAAAGACAGACGACTGTAGGGCATTCGACTCCTTAGCAGTTCGCATTATAAAGGTAGAACTGGCCAGCTTTTTTTTAATATTTATTTATTAATTTTTAATTCTTCATTTACATAATTTTATGTATTTTCAACATTTGTATAAACCTCATTCCATTCGCAGACGATCTTCAGTGTGTGGAATATTTATACAATGGCGTCTGCAGAAGAACTACCGTTGAAAACCACTGAAGAAAATATAAAAACGAAAATAACTCTGAGTGACAGAATAAACTACATAAAAGAGAACATAACTATAGAACCAGTGATACTTTGCTACGCAATACCAGGAGATCTCGTCAAATTGGCGACTCAGAATTTGAACTTGGATAAAGCATGTAGAGTAAATATGAACTACGGGGACACAATCTGCGATGCACTGATAGCTAGACAACAAAATAAGTATTCAAAAGAAGAATTAGCTGTTCAGCAACTGGTAGCCACCATGGAGAGCTGGAAGAATGTTATATATACCGCTATACCATGTTTGCTGATCCTCTTCATAGGAGCATGGAGTGATCGAACAAGAAAGAGGAAAATTTGCATCCTTTTGCCCATTATCGGTGATCTATTGATGTGTCTCAGTAATATGTTGAATGTGTATTTCTTTAATGAGTTACCGCTTCACGTGACTATGTTTTTTGAAGCATTTTTACCTGCTATATCCGGTGGTCCAATGACTTTATACATGGGGGCCTTTGCCTTCCTTAGCGATGCCACTAGTGAAGAATCTAGAACATTTAGAGTGGGGATCGGTAATCTTTGTTTCTGGGCTGCAGGACCTATCGGATCGGCTGTAAGTGGAGTTCTGCTGAAGCATATCGGATACTACGGAGTGTTTTCATTGAGTTCTTTGTTTTACATCTTAAGTATTGTGTATGGATACTACTATATTGAAAACCCGAAAAAACCACTAGAATCTGAGATCACGAAGAAGAATTATCCCAAAGAACGTGGCTTGATAAAATCTTTTTTTGACATCAAACACGTAAAAGATACCCTCACAGTGGCATTCAAAAAAGGACCTGATTCCCGAAGGACAAAGATGATATTGATACTAGCATCAATCGTTTTTATGTATGGAGCTACTTCTGGTAAGTGTATTGCTAATTGATAATAATCGGGCAAATGGTATACTTAGATGATGTGTTATTTTATCCACTGCATCCTCTCCAGTTTACTATAATAATTACTACATATTTTGCGTCTTCTGTAAGTGAAGTACCAAAAGGTAGGACACATTGTTAGTTCGTTTTACATGTGACCTACAGTGTCGTATCAAGAATTGGGGACTCAAATGTATGGACTTAATAACGTACGGACGTAAAGTTATTATAGGTACGTAGGTAAATTGGTACCTACTTTGATAATATTTAATGACCATGCATAAAATTGAGTGTGAGTTTGAATCATTAAGCAAACTTGTTCGATTGTTAGCCAAAATCCATCGTCCTTCAATCAGGATTCCAGCAGGTCTTGTATATTTAAAGATAAACGGCTAATTACCACTATTATTCGTCACTTTGCTGACGTTTCGAGACTGAGTTCAGAAGCCTCTTCATCATGAGCACCGCCCGCGACCGCGTTCGACGGTGGACCAGCGAATACTGCGTGCAACCGCGCGCTCAGCTCGCTGGGACAGCGGCGGCGGCGGCGGCGGCGGTAGGTTCGTTGCGCGCGCGTCGAGAATTAGTTCATCTACGTCACTAGCACTACCTACGTCGTCGGTATAAGGCTGCGTACACACTGCACTCACGGTATCACTCTCCAGACCGATTACAGTACTACAAACAGTAGTGGCGGAGTGGAGTAAAGGTTGCCATGCCGGCGAAATACCCCATCCCCGAGCCTGATTCCATCCCCATCCCCATCCATAGGTCTTGTATACTTGTACTGTCACATAATATATGTGTATGTGTGAAAATAAAAATGCTGAAGCCCTTAATGAAACTACTTTGTTTATTTTTAGGTGAATTGACATTACGTTACTTATTTGCGCGGTACCGGTTCAACTGGGATGCTCTGAATTACAGCTTCTTCTGCACATTCTACATAAGCACCCATATTTTTGGTAAGTAGCATCTCGCAAAATACTGGTATGCTGATCACACATGGCTAAGGACACTACAACAGATAATTGAGACAGCACTACACTAGGAAAAGAGAAGGCGCTGTTTCAATTATCATAAGAATATTATGCTTTGTATCTTCGCCGTGTGTTATGCGCTTATGAATCATACAATACTGGAGAAATGTTAACTAGACCAGCATACTTGAATGATGCGGCGTGGGTACGTCCGCGCCCTCTGCTGTGCCACACCTCGACCGCCACTTCTCCTTGTCTGGGAGCACAGTAATATTTATTTCTTTCAAATTTGTTTAAGCGATGAAGCTGTGTGGAAAATCTCTTACGCAGTAAATATAAGTAAAAACTTAGGACTAATTCCGGCAGAAGGTTTTGTTCAGAAAGTGTTTCTTAGATTGCCCTGAACATATCTGGAAAATCCGGTTTAAAGAACTTCATTTAACTCACAAAGAACTTTAACAGTTCACTTAAATATGAGCAAACATTAAACAAATAAAAAATAAAGGTTAAAACTATTGTGCATTAGTGGGTAGTTCGATCTTATAAAATAATACATAACAATAAAAAACCAAATAAGTAAAAATCATTCAGTGACCCAAGGCGATAGGTACTCACAATGTGGGTAGGCAAGCAAAGTAACAGTGCGTTAGCACAAGCAGCGAGTAAGTGCCTAAGCTCCGAAATCGTAAATTAGTTGAACTATAGAATTCAGATATTATAGACAAAGCACATTTTATTTATAACATTGTTTTTTTTTTGTTGCCTTTCTTTTATTTGCATTCAAACTATAGGTAATTATGTGCATACTTAGTGTACCTACACGTATTTTTTAAGTTATTAAACACAGCGTTAGTCAAATATGTTTTCTGAAATGTGCGATTTCAGTTTATTTTTAAATGTTGTAACACTAGTACACTCTTTGATCTCTGTTGGTAGGTTGTTAAAAATCTCCGTTCCGTCGTATAAAATATTTGTTTTCCCAAGCACAGTTCTTGGATTATATTTCTTGAGTTTTTTTGTATTTCTTAGATTATATTTGTATGTCCTTTTAGTGAAAACAAAAGGGTATAAGTCTAATTGGTTGTGCGTAAATTTGACCAGAGATACTTTTTTAATGAAAGTACAAATATTTTGTGTGTATAGTTGTTTTAGATTAAAAAACTTCGGGTTTTTTTGTATAAAAAAGCAGTGTGTGTAAGTCTGTCATAATTAAACAGTATTTTGATGGCCTTTTTTTGAGCAACCTGTAGCGGTTTGAGGTAAGTCTTTGCAGCACAACCCCAAACCTCAATCAGATAGTCGAGATTAGATTTTACGAGAGCATTGTATATAATTTCAAACCCCATGGATCAATAAAGTTCCCTGTGGTTCCCGTATATGCTCTCCCTACCCCCTCACAAACGTCTCCCTGATTGAACAGAAGATTTGAACAACATGTATCTTAACTTGTCCGTAACTGCTTTTACCGATTTAAAGTCACATATAAATTTTGAAACTATTTGAGTACGTAAATAGTTAATTATCATAATACTCCGTACTGAAATGCGTATTATGATTGTAGACTCACTAGTGATAGTTGCATGTTTAACTATGTTTGCTGTGTTTATAGTACTACTTTCCAAAACATCTTACCGCATACAGAGAGTCCAAAACGCTTGTGTTTGATTCTGTTTCGATGTTCCCCGTAGCCATATTACACCTTTCTTGAATCAGCATGATGTAACATGAAGCGCAAGAGGAACTTGCATTTCGCTGTATTGATTTTTGGTGTAATAAACAGGCAAAAGCTGCTTTATATTTACTCCAATTTAGTTTGGCTCGAGACTATAATAAGTATGCGGCCCGTTCATCATCAGTTTATTACGATCCCCTCGACACGGCTCCGATGCAATTCATGGTAGTTTTCGCTTTTGTACCACGAAGTGCTGGAACTCTCTTCCCCCTCCATTACGTGCACTTAAATGTAATTAGTAGACTTGCAAAAGTATGTTCTGTGAATTATTATTATTATTATTTTTCTGTTTATGGTTAATTTCATCTCGGCTTCAAGAAGCCGGTAATAATGAGCACTTACGGGCCTAGGCCAAGTGAGCGTCATGATTATGAGTGTTTTGTTGTCGTTCCTGTTGAGAAGTTGCGTAAAGTTGGTCGGTTTGCAAGAATCTCCTAGTTATCCGGCATGTATTTAAAACGACTGCTTTTTGTAGGCTATATAGTAGGTAAGTCTTGGGAAGTTTAGGGTGCGAAGAGACTGGTGAAGTTGCTTGGGTATGACTCCTGTTGTAGACAATACTATGGGTATGATAGTTACTTTTTGCAGTTTCCACATGCGTGTTATTTCGTCTTTCAAGTCTGTGTATTTACTTAGTTTTTCGGCTATTGTAGTCTGTAAATTATGCGTGTTGGGGTTGGCGATGTCGATAACTTGTGCAGTCTTATGTTCTTTGTCAATAACTGTAATGTCTGTTCTATTGTAATGTACAGTCTCGTCAGTAAGTATGGCTCTGTCAAAGTAAAGTTTGTGGGTCTGATTCTCAAGAATACTTTCAGGGTTGTATTTGTAGTATGGTAATGAAGGGGTTGTAATGATTTTGTGTTGAATGGCAAGTTTCTGATGAATTATGTTTGCGATCTGGTCATGTCGGAATTTATAGTCAGTCTGAACTATTGACGAACATGCACCAGTTATGTGTTGTATTGTTTCTGAAGCCCTATTGCACCGCCGACATGTATCTATTGTGTTAGGTATATTCATTATGAACTTTTGATAATTTCGAGTTTCAACAACTTGGTCCGGGATGGCGAGCATAAACCCTTCCGTCTCAGGGAAGAGCTCACCGCGACTGAGCCATTCGTTCGACGCTGTCTTGTCGACGTGTGGTAGGTTCAAGTCACGATGATGTCTTCCATGAAGTGTCTTTTGTGCCCATTCATCCAGTTTAGTCTGCTGTTATTATGGTTGCGGGTTCGATTCCCGCCTCGGAACAAATAATTTGTGCGATCTGCAGATATTTGTTCCGGGTGTTCTGGGTGTTTTCTATGTATACTAAAAAATATATAATAATGTATTGTATTACTAGCTGACCCGCTCGCGACTTCGTCCGCGCAAAGATTAGGTAGTACCTACCTACTCGTACTATGAATTCTGTAAATAGTTGCTGGTACAAATATCTGCCTGTAGGTATAAGTCCACTGCTGGCCATAGGCCACCCCTATAGAATGCCACAATGAACGTCCTGAGCCGCCTCCATGCAACGATTTCCTGCGACTTTTAACATGTCGTGGGCCCATCGAGGAGGCTTTCTACTCATCCGGTTCAAGGTTGCCACTCGAGAGCAATTATTCCTCAACGGTTGTTGGTTCTGCCACAGAATAAATAATGTTCTGCGAGCTATATTTTCTGCCCATTGCCACTTCAACTTGCTACTTTTGAGAGCCTGCCAGTGGTCCCGATTCTTCAACGCATCTCTTCGTTTCGGATTCAGGTACATGTACGGAATCTCCGAGCACAGCTCTCTCCATAGCCCGCTGCATGATTTTGAACTTTTATCATGCTTATAGTTGATAATCATATGTCACTACCGTAAGTCATCACTGGCAACATGCACCGATAACAGACTTTCATCTTGAGGCTCTTCAATAACTGTGATTCGTTGGCTAACCTCATCATAGAAGGTCCAACACCTTCCTAGTTGAATCGTTTTCCCAAGTGGACATAGTGGTCTGAAGCATCATAGCAGAATCCCAAATGAACATTGGCAAGATACTATCAAACCTCCAAAAACAGCCATAAAATACAGATCCTCAAAAATAAACTAATTATTCCCCCTTAAAACTCTCACAACCTAAGAAGCCTTACAAACCTCTAAACAGCCATTCAAACTCATAAAAACACAGGGTAACACAGGGCACCCTACCCTAACTCCTTAGATTTCATACAATGCCATAAACTCTGAGAAACCCTAAAAACCTCATAAAAACCCATACAACCCCATTACGACGGACCTTGCTCAGTCCAGGAGTCTTCTTTGGGAGTCGGAATTTTTACCAGCTGGGGCAGGAACCAAGATAGAACGTTTTCTCTGCCTTAAAACTTTAAACTTTTTTTTACAACACCTACAATCCCTAGAAACCATCAAAAACCCAGCAAACGACCCCATTTTAGACGTTATAGAACACGGGACTTTTCTCATGATTTGAGATTTTTATTTTTCCTAGTTTGAACGGTTTTCTCGGCCGCAAAACTCCCTATCCTACCCTATCCTCTTTCGTCAAAATTGTAAGAGCAGTATTTCGAGATAATTTGAACAGACAGACAGACAAAGTAACGAATAAATTATATAAGTACAAACGTTGCTTGAACGCATTGAACTTTTTCAAAAAACTTCGTTAATAAAATAAAAAAATCTAATAAAATAAAATTCTAATTTCGATATAAAATATGCAAGTCCTTCTAACGACACACCTGGTTTGCCTTCGCCGTCCTTCTTTATCAATATATCACCAACTGATCAACATTTTCAGAACTCTCGTAACTTACTAAATAAAGTCAAGTATAGGTGGAAAGCATGTTAGGATTGTCGACACACCCAAAGTTACCAGGGATCTAGAGCCGTTGAGCGTGCGCCGAGATATTGGCTAGCTTAGCGTCTTTTCTAAGATTTAACTCGGAGGAGCTATTTGAACTAATCCCAGCTTCGCACTTTTATAACCGCACATCCCGCCATCGTCAGCGAGCTCACCCGCACATTTTGGATGCGTCTCGTTGTTTTGAGGTCTCGCACAGTGCGTTTCACGCGCTCGTTTCTTCCGCGCTCCTGCAAGGCTTGGAATGAGCTCCGTTGGATGTCTACCCACAGGGCTACAATATATATGGGTTAATTCAAGAGAAATATCAATAGGGCTCTTAATGGTAGGCTGCGCGTTTGCAATACCGTGGGTGTTGTAGATGTCCATAGGCGGGGGTGACTACTTTACATCAGGAGGGCCGTCTGCTTGTTTGTTACCTCATATTATAAAAAAAAACAATAACATTATTTTAATTATATTGAGATGTTTGCATGTCAAAATAACTATGGAACAGTTTGTATTGGCAATTAAGACACTCAGAAGCCATCATAAGAAAAGAAGAAGAAGAAGAGTATTGCGTGTATTTTCGATAAGGTGGATTGAAACTCTGTTTCTCTCATCGAGCAACGCAGGCCTCCGTACCGGAGGGGAGACGCCTTAGAGCTGTCAACCGATACATATTTATTCAGAAATTTTTGGGGGGGGCTTCACGCACTCACATACAGTTTGATGCACACTTTTGTAACCAGTCGTTCTATCGCTATAAACGCACACATCTATAAACAGCAACACATCAAAAATCTTTATACACACATAGAAGCTTTCTGTGTACAAACATCATGTTATGTCACAAAATTGACAGTAACACCCGTTCTAGGGACTTCCAGCACTCAAGTCGATAAATTAATAGTATCGATAACTTTTTGGTAGTAACTTACTTTGCCTACTGTATATATTCTGTGCTACCATCAAGGGTCATTGAAGGGATTTAAGGGCGGCTAGGTATGGGGGGAAGGGTTGAACGCTCTCTGTGAAGGAGGAGTTCCGGAGTAGTTATCGAGGATAACATACAGATCATTTTGTGGATCACTATGAAATTTTAGATTAGTGAAAGGTAGTAGTAGGCTGGAGAGAGAGGGGGTAAACGCGGAAACTTAGAGTATAGAGAAAAAATCAAGAAAATTATGAGTACCCCAGGTACAACCACTAGCTCATGAGATGGGAAAATTTAATTAGAATTTTGTTCAAAGCATACAATAATTTCATAAAACTATGGGTCGGCAAGTCAAAAGAGACGAAAGGAAAGGAAAGGAAAAAACGCTTTACTTAGCTGCCGTCATCCTTCTAACCTACATAATCCATGTCGGTTCTGGCCACGAAATATACGATGTATTATATCTGTCAGTCACTGTTATTGTCAAAAACCAAAAATCATGGTCCTGAGTGCCAAAAAACTACATTAGTCATTAAAATGTCAAATAGTTTTTTTTTTTAAATTTCAGGCATAATTATCCCACGTCACATGGGATCCTAGTGTGGGATCACAACTATGTAGGTATGTGTTGGGTGTGTTAAGTTATGTTAATGTTAAACAATGGTAGGTAAAGTAATACTTAGCGCTTTATCTAGTAAACAGAAAATCGCGTTGAAAAAATTATACCTAGCAATTTTTTTTTAAATTCTTTGGTCAATCAAAGAATATGATTTGAATAGGAAAATCCCACGACACAGTACGGACACTCATGACACGACTTTTCTTGAAAATGAGTAAATGAGTTCAAACAGGGAAATGCTTTTGTTAATTTATAGTGATCACGTATCCCACAACCTAGGTAGGCATGCAACTTTTTACGAAAAACTATCACACCTCTAGATTTGTAATATCACATAGTAATTTAAATTCATGTCAAGATGTCGTTCCCCTCTGGCTATGCACAATTTCATTTGGGCATACGCGTTAGTAACACTGTTTTCGCCCGATCATTAGGGCGAGCGAAGCGAGTCCTCTACTATCCCATGCAATTTTGTGGTACACTTAACGAAAAAACTATCCGTTGTAATTTAGCATAGTAATTTAAATTCATGTCTTTGTTTAAATATAAATAATCACGGAAAAAAAAGCTTGCTAGCCCTCACCAAGCATGTTTTGCTTTTGCTAGTAATAAAATTGTATCATGATGGGCCGATTGCTCTGTCAGACTGAACCGATCGTGTGACGCATAGAGTAAAACAGTGTGACAGTGCTACAAATACTGAAATGCCGAATCGTTACATTTTCAGCTGTAAATCAAGGTCTGGAACATCTAATTTACGAAAAGATGGTGTTTTCTTTCACATTGTACCTAAGTGAATTTCACTATATATATATATATATTTATTTTTATTTTATTTTTTGATGCTGGACACAGTTCACACAAGATTATCCAGCCCCAAGCCAAGCACAGCTTGTGATATGGACTAGATAACTGATATCCCTAGTACAGTACATTACATAGATGTTTATTTTGCATTAACATAGAAAATACCCAGAACACCCTGTATAAATATCTGAAGATCGTACAAATATTTGTTCTGAGGCAGGAATCAAACCCGCAACCTCCTGCGTCACAGGCGAACCTTCGTCCAACGCGCCACAGAGGTCGTCAACTTATGGCATAAAATGAATAATTTCAAATTAAAATTATAACAGTTACCTACCTTGTTACATACCAATACCTTCATGGTGATTGGATTAAGGGTTAGAAAGTTAGGTTAGGCTAGGCTATGGCTCCCGAATAATATAAATCAAATTTCAATAGCTTGTAAGACATATTAAACGAGCATTTATTTTATCGATAAAAAATCTACTTTATTTTTGAGGCACATCACTAATTTAGTAGTATAAAAGAAAACACGGGCAACTCACAAACAGGAATTTTTGAGAAATAAAAAAAACTGTTAAATGAGCACAAAGCTATTTCAGTGTGCATTGAGGCTGTTATTGTCAGCAGTTGCTTATTTAATAAAAAAAATATTAGGTTTACCAACAGTCTACACATGTATGTCGGAGAGAGAAGTCATATGATGAATCTGGAGAATAGATCTACTGAGATTGAAGGCTTATAAACACCACGTGTACGGCTGCGAACAATCGTATTCTGTCGTGTCGCGCCACCCAAACGAATGCGCCCGAGTCTTGTTTACGCAAAAACGCAAAGCGATCGACGCTTGGATATAAAAGGAGCGTACGAAAGCGCCAGAGCTCATTATTACATCGGCGTTGGCAGAGTGCACACGATTTAATCAACAAAATACAAAATCAAGTTCAAAGTCAGTTTGAATAAAATCTTAGTGACACCACTTTTGAATTTTCCTCATTTGCACGAGACCCACTGGAAAGCCCCTAAGTTGCCTTTTGCCGCTCGGAGGGATCTTGAGGATCCGACATGCATATATGAAGAGGTACAAACTATATACCTATCTTTAGATACAGAAGAAACCAATGGGGGCTTTTCATTTTAGTTTTTTTTTTAATTCAATTTGGCTCAATTGATGGCCCTGACTCAACTGTGGTTGTCAAAATCAACAAATGCATCGTAACTATGTTATTTTGTGTGATAGTAACAAAATACCACGAAAATATACCACTTCGTTGTTGACTTTTACATTTCACTTTATTTTTACAGTTAAGTACACAGTAGCGACATCTATTTTCAAGGGTTTATAGATGATTTGTTATGGCCGTGAAAACCCCTCATTATAGGCAAACACAACGTGCAAAGGTTTTACAGTAACCTCACATTGGGCGATCAACGATTTTTTTAAAGCATCTTTATTTACTTTTACCTGAAAAGAGTAAGGTTATTTAAGTATGATCAATATTGCCGATTTTGATAAAATTAACCAAGTAGTTTTATTCTTATTATAAACTAGAAGCAACCCGCGATTTCACTCGCATAAGTTTTGATCCTATGGGAACATCTAAATAAAATTTAAAACTATTCCAGTGGTCCAGCTATCGCCGTTCTAAATTACATCCAATCCTTAGAAAATTTAGCATTTATAATATTACAAACATACACACATACTCACGCCTGTTTCCCAGAGAAGTAGGCAGAGACCATGAATTTCCACTTGCTACGATCCTGGCATACCTGTTTCGCTTCATTCACTCACATCACATTCTTCATATATGCTCATTGGTTAAGGGCGCTCTTAGCCTGGCCATTCTCCAGATCGACCCTGATCTATTCTGAATACCTTCACCGAGGTCTCCCCCTTCCAACTGTCCCATTCATGCTCATCTTATGAACTAGTTTCGTTAATCTACTATCATTCATCCTTTATATATACCCAAACCATCCAAGCATACCTTTCTCAATCCTTGTCACTATACACGTGCTCTTTCATTTTACAATGCTCTGTTAACACACAGTTTCTTATTCTCTCTCAAAGTCCACCATACATACTTCTCAAACCTCATCTTCACTGCATTTATTCTACTTTCATGTTTATTCTGCCTTAGCAACTTTCGCTACCACCAGATACATTAGTGTTGGCACTAACACCCCTCTATGCACATCCAGTCGTCGTGCCTTTTTGGATACGTTCCGGCTGATAATAAGGCGTTAAGTTCACTTGATTTCCAGAATTTACACTCATTTAAATATCATCTTCATGCTTGCCATCTCTTGTAATCAAAGTTCTCAAATGTACAAACTTTTGATGTTACACTTGTTGTTAATAGTAGTGTGATTTAATTTTATTTCTTTAAATATAGTTTCACATGACACTTACGTTGACATATCATATAATACACCTCTGCGAGGTACATTTAATCCTTTTACCACACTGGTTCTTTCACCATTGGTCACAGGCCACTTTCAGGGACACTATATCTCAAGTTGGTCACTGAACCAAGAAAGAGCCTGTGACACGTAGTAGTAGTAGTTAGTAGTTAACGGTTAGTTAGTGGTTACAAAGCCGTCAAATACGATACTCGTTAATGCCACATGTCACATGATGTCGAACGTGTTTAGTAAATGGTATTTAGTAATCAAGGCGTAACGTACGGTACACCATTTATAGTTCCCTAGTGAAACCTCACATCGATTATTTAATAGAAGTCTGGGGCTCAGCAGCCAAAACAAATTTTAAACTTTTACAAATATCGCAAAACAAACTAATCAAAAGATTATTTAATTACGGTTATTTAACCCCATCTCTCAAACTTTACAAAGAAACAAAATTAATGGACGTAAGTACAACTTTCAGGTACTATACATGCTTATTAATTCGGAAAATATTACATAAAAACATTCATACTGATATAACTTTTAAAACTAAACACCATCCCAATAAAATGCGACTGAGAAACGCAAATAAACTAGTATTACGTCCACCGAGGACAAATTACGGTAAAAGGAATATTACCTACAACAGTGCAAAAATTTACGATGAGTTACCTGATTTAATAAAAGAAACTAAATCAATGCATAAGTTCAAGACGTTATTAAAAATCCATTTACTTAAATAAAAAGAAAAAAAAAATACTGAGGAAAAATAAAAACGCTTGCCATATCTAGTAATCGCCGATCTGTGTAGTTTTAATACTTGTCAACAGTGCATTGCGCTTGGTCTTGTCGCTCATACATTCATAGTGTTTTTCAAATCTACCCACTAACTTTTAAATGATTATGAATGTTTTGTTTTGTATTTGTCATGTAGACCTAAGTTTATTTTAAGATGTTTTTCTTTGTTTTGTGTACCTATAGCACGCTCGTAAACGCGCATTAAATTTAGTTAAACATAAGTAATTCTCATGTTAAGTGAATTTTAAATTCTTTGTGAGAATAAATTCTTAAACCAGAAGGATATTAGGTAATCATCCACCTCTTGGCTTACTGACATTACACGTTATATACATGTTTACGTCAGCAGAATACATCCTGACATGCACATTGATGCATTACACATTTATTGCATTGATTGAGGGGTACACATTTATATCTATTCTTTTGGTCACTTTTATGTCACCCCTCTATCACACGCTTAAGTGGAGCTCGGTTTAAGAGTAGGCAGGGTAGTCGTAAGGGAATTGGCTTTCAGTACGAATAAATCAAGTAACTTGGGAGTGATTTTAAGTAATGAATGACTAGTGTACTGAAGTGCAGTCGTAGTGAAGAGTGAATCAGTGTTATTGAATAAAATATTCACGGTTTTTTTTGTTAAACCTTTCAGTTTTATTATTTTACCCCGAACACTAACTCAAAAATTACAAAATCTAAGATGGCCACTTTTGTTTTTATACGGCTTAATTTGACTTGGTAAATTTTTATGCAATAAATTATAATAATTTAATTGAAATTCAGGTACATGTGAAAGGAAACACCATCTTCTTGTAAATTTGATGATCCAATCATATTTTTACAGCATAAAACTGAACAACTCGGCATTTTTCTTGGAGCACTATCTCCCACGCGAGTCGATTCAGTCTGACAGAGCAATCGGCGACAGCTAGTTTTTTATAAGCTGTATGCCCTCGAGGGCATTAAATTTAGAGGGGAACTACAGCGGGGAATGCCTTTGATGGCGTCTCCATTCCGTGTTGCTCGATGGTTTCTCTGCCACCATCAGGAATAATAATAAATCATCATTTACATTTAGAAGAAGAAGAAGAAGAAGAAGAACGGTACATTGACGGAATTGTATGGATCACTCCTCAGAAGCCATTATGAGAAGAGAAGAAGAAGTACGTGAATCCTGAACGCTTGACATTTTTGCATGTCAAAATGCCGTAACTATGGAATTGTTTGCATGTCAAAATGTCGTAACTATGGAATAAAATAAATAAATTAAATTGTCGTTTTAAGTATTTTCCTCGCAATTTTCCCATATTTTCTCACCTTTAAAACCTTCCCTGAACTTTCACAAATATTTCAAAACCAAAATTAGCCAAATCGGTCTAGCCATTCTCGAGTTATAGCGTGACCAAAAAAAATAGGGGTTGATTTTTATATATATAGATGTATATCAGTTACCCAGTACCCATAACACAAGCTCTGACTTAGCTTGGGGCTAGATAATGCTGTGTGAACTTGTCCAGCATTATTTATTTATTGTTTATTATTATTTATTATTATTTTTCTGTTTATGGTTAATTACATCTCGGCTTCAAGAAGCCGGTAATAATGAGCACTTACGGGCCTAGGCCAAGTGAGTGTCATGATTATGAGTTGTTTGTTGTCATTCCTGTTGAGCCGGTGCGTAAAGTTGGTCGGTTTGCAAGAATCTCTTAGTTATCCGGCATGTATTTAAAATGAATGCTTTTTGTAGGCTATAGTAGTAGGTTTAGTAATCTTGGAAAGTTTAGGGTTCGAAGAGACTGGTGAAGTTGTTTGAGTATGACTCCTGTTGTAGACAATACTATGGGTATGATAGTTACTTTTTGCAGTTTCCACATGCGTGTTATTTCGTCTTTCAAGTCTGTGTATTTACGTAGTTTTTCGGTTATTGTAGTCTGTAAATTATGCGTGTTGGGGATAGCGATGTCGATAAGTTGTGCAGTCTTATGTTCTTTGTCAATAACTGTAATGTCTGGTCTATTGTAATAGTAAGTATGGCTCTGTCAAAGTAAAGTTTGTGGGTGTGATTCTCAAGAATACTTTCAGGGTTGTATTTGTAGTCCATCGACTCTCCATGATGGAGGTGCCACACCTCCGTCAATACCCCAGTGTTCGAGTTCCATGCCGGAAGTACATACATACATACAAAAATAAACTCACGCCTGTTTCCCGGAGGGGTAGGCAGAGACCACGGATTTCCACTTGCTACGATCCTGACACACCTCTTTTGCTTCATTCACTCTCATCACATTCTTCATACATGCTCGTCGGTTAAGGGTACTCTTGACCTGGCCTTTTTCCAGAACATCTCCGATCTGGTCTGAATACGTTCGCCGAGGTCTTCCCCTTCCCACTGTCCTATTCACGCTCGTCTTGTGTACCCGTTTCGTCAATCTACTATCGTCCATCCTTTCTAAATGCCCAAACCATCTAAGCATACCTTTCTCAATCCTAGTCACTACGTCTTCTTTAATTTCACAACGCTCTCTTATCACACTATTCCTTATTCTATCTCTCAAAGTCACACCACACATACTTCTCAAAGCTCTCACCTCCACTGCATTTATTCTACTTTCATGTTTCTTCTGCCATACCCAACTTTCGCTACCATACATTAGTGTCGGTACTAACACCCCTCTATGCCCGGCCAGTCTTGCCTTCTTGGACGCATTCCGACTGCCCATAAAGGCGTGAAGTGCCCCATTCACTTGGTTTCCAGCATTTACTCTCCTTTCAATATCATCTTCATGCTTGCCGTCTCTTGTGAACAAAGTTCCCAAATATACAAACATTTTTACTTGTTCCACTCTTTCTCCACCAATCAAAACATCACATTTCGTCATTAGTTCATCTCTTTCAAAAACCATTACTTTCGTCTTACTTACGTTTACTTTCATTCCTTTCCTCTCAAAACATTCATGCGCAATAGTTACCATCTCTTGTAACTCATCCGCGGACGGCGCAAGTATTACTTGGTCGTCGGCGTAGAGAAGACATTTGACGAGTAACTCATTCATTCTTAACCCACATTCACTATCTTTCAAATCTCGCAAACAACTGTCCATGAATAGGTTAAACAGCCACGGTGACGCTACACATCCCTGTCTAACACCCTTTTCGATGCTAAACCATTCAGTGTATGACTCGTGTATTCTTACGCAAGCACTGGAATCCTCGTAGAGAGATTTCAGAGCTCGAATGAGGTTCCTGTCTACCCCATACATCGACAGTACCGACCATAGTTCATTCCTCATCAAATACAAATACAAATACAAATACAAATATATTTATTTCGTCAGAATTTTAGGTAGGTACAAGACAGTTCTTATTTTATAGGCGTAACACTAAAATTCTACCAATACAGGCATCACTTTATCGTAGGCCTTTTCCAAATCCACGAAAGCGCAAAAGACTTTTCGACCCTTAGCCAAAAAAAAATCGGTTATGCATCGCAAGGAAAAGACCTGATCCGTACATCCCATACCCTTTCGAAATCCCGCTTGTACGTCCCATATTTTCTCATCGGTTTCTTTCACAACTCTTTCAATCAACACCTTTGCATACAGTTTGCCGACGATGCTGAGTAGGCTAATACCTCTGTAGTTGTTACAGTCTTGCTGTGAACCTTTTCCCTTGTAAAGAGGTACGATGACAGCTTTGCTCCAATCCCTTGGTACTTGACCGGTGTTCATTTTTTTCATAAAGTGGTACGGAAGGAACTCGCAGCCCTTGATGTGAGAAAGTCGAGTGGGCCAGATGGCATTCCGGCTGTTGTGCTGAAAAAGTGTGCTCCTAAACTGTGTTCCGTTCTATCGCACCTCTTTGATCTGTCGTACACCTCGGGTATCGTGCCGACTTCTTGGAAAATAGCCCATGTTCATCCGGTCCACAAAAAAGGCGATCGAACCAACCCTTCCAACTACAGGCCCATTTAGATAACCTCTCTACTCTGTAAGGTGATGGAGCGAGTGATAAACACTCGGCTTCTGGGATACCTGGAGGAGCACCAACTGATCAGTGACCATCAATACGGCTTCCGTCATGGGCGATCGGCTGGTGATCTTTTGGTCTATCTCACTCACCTTTGGGCTGTAGCCGTCGAGAGTAGAGGGGAAGCCCTGCCAGCCTAGATATCGCTTAGGCTTTTGATCGGGATTGGCACGGGGCACTTCTTACGAAATTACCATCGCACGGGCTTCCAGTGGGGCTATGCAAATGGGTTGCCAGCTTCTTATCCAGGCGGAGCATCAAGGCTGTTGTTGATGGGTCATGCTCAGACCCGAAGCCTATCAATGCTGGTGTTCCGCAAGGATCAGTGTTGTCGCCTACGCTATTCATTCTGCATATCAATGATATGCTGCAAATTAGTGGTCTTCATTGTTATGCAGATGATAATACGGGTGACACCTTTTATTCTGGCCGTGCTAACGCCTCTCGCTCTGGTTGATGAGAACAGGCGTAAACTTGTGTCTGATGTTGAGAGCTCCTTAGAGCATGTTTCCGATTGGGGTGACCGGAACTTGGTTACCTTTAACCCAACAAAGACACAGGTTTGTGTGTTCTCTTCTAAGAAGGCCCCGTTCAATGTGTCGCTGCGATTTCAAGACATTCCCTTATCCATCTCGGCAAGTATCGGGATTCTGGGGGTCGAGATATCTAATGAGGTCCAATATGGGAGTCATCTCGAAGCAAAAGTTGCACTGACTTCTAAAAAACTTGGAGTGCTAAACCGTGCTAAGCAGTATTTTACGCCGAATCAACGGCTGTTGCTTTACAAAGCACAAGTTAGGCCGCACGTTGAATACTGTTCCCATCTATGGCACGGAGCACCCAAGTATCAGCTGCTTCGCTTTGACTCCCTACAGAGAAGAGCCATTAGAATCATCGGCGACCCTAAGCTCTCCAATACTCTAGAACTGCTTAGCCAGCGCAGAGCCATTGGATCGCTTTGCGTGTTCTACCGCCTGTACAACGGGGAATGCTCTGACGAGCTTTTCGATCTCATCCCCGCATCGAGATTTTACCATCGCTCTTCCCGGCACCGTGACAAAGCTCATCCACACATCATAGATCCCTGGGTTTCTCGTACGACTCGTTTCTTGAGATCATTTCTTCCCCACACCTATAAACTTTGGAATAAGCTTCCATCTGAGGTTTTCCCGCTTGGTTACGACATGTGTCGCTTCAAGAAAAATGTTCATAAATTCCTTCAGGGTAGGCAACGCATCGACAATACCGGTGTTGCCGGTGTCCATAAGCGACGGTGACCACTTTACATCAGGTGGCCCGTAAGCTAGTTTGCCTACTACTTTCATACAAAAAAAAAAAAAAAGGTTGGTAATGAAGGAGTTGTCATGATTTTTGGTTGGATGGCAAGTTTCTCATGAATAATATTACATATTTATACAATCATTAGTTTACACTGCGACATCAACACCGTTATCTGTTTGCCTTTTTTTAGGCAAAGGCCTCGTCTAACCTCTTCCACTCTTCTCTATCTCTTGCTATCCTTGTCCATGTTTTTCCTGTAATATCCTTTAGCTCATCCTCCCACCTTTTAAACTGTCCCCCTCTCTTTGTTTGTTGTTGTTGTTTGTTGTTTTGTTGTTTCGGGAACCAACTCATTAGCGTTCTGCTCCATTTATCCTTTCCTCTTATTGTGTGTCCTGTCCATCTCCATTTTAGTTTTTTTACTTTTACTGTAACATCTTCTATTTTGGTGCATCTTCTTCGTGTTTGGTTTTTTACTTTATCTAATTTTCTTTTACCAAGCATACTTCTTTCCATGGCAGATTGACAAACTTCTAACTTTTTGGCGTTTGCTTTTGTTAGGGTCCAGGTCTGGCATCCGTATGTTAGAACTGGGAGAATACAGGTATTATACAGTTTTCTCTTGAAATACATGTACATTTCTTTGTTTTTCATTATTTCCCTAAAAGACCAGTACCTTTTCCATGCATTAGCTGTCCTTACTTCCAGTTCTTTTGACATTAAATCATTTGGTGATATTATTTGGCCTGAATAAGTATACTCGTTTACGTATTCGATATTGCTGTTGTTTATGCTTACTGGTACTTGTGTGTCATTTGTCATCATTTTGTTTTTTTTGGTGTTCATGATAAGTCCCACATTCCGGCTTTCATCATCTAACTGGCCAAGCATTTGCTGAAGTTCTTCTTTTGATAGTGTAAAATTATTAGGTCGTCAGCAAATCTCAAATGAGTTAATCTCTCTCCATTTATATTAAGACCTAAGTTTTCCCAGTTAAGATGTCGGAATATTTCTTCCAGAACGGCTGTAAACAGTTTTGGTGATACCTGCTGATCACCTTGCCGCACTCCTTGTGTAAATTTTATCTGTTTTCCTTCTATTTCTAATTTGACTTTTGTTGTGCTGGTTTTATAGATATTTCGGATTATTCTTATGTATTTGTAAGCGACTCCCTGATTTCTAAGCGCTAACCATATTTGTTCATGTTCTATCTAGTCGAAAGCCTTACTATAGTCAACGAAGCAACAGTAGAAAGGGATGTTATATTCTCTGCTTTTTTCGAAGATTTGTTTAAAAACATAGGTGTGATCTACAGTTGAAAAGTCACTTCTAAACCCTACTTGCTCTTTAGGTTGTTTTTCATCGAGTGTTCTTGTTATGCGTTTGAGGATTACCTTCGCAAAAACTTTGTAGATGTTTGACATTAGACTAATCGGTCTGTAGTTGTTTATCTCGTTCTTGTCTCCTTTTTTGTGTATCAGAGTGATTGAGTGAAGAAATAAGAAAAAGACGGCATGGAGAAGAAGGAATACTAGGCCCATACTCCGAAGGGAGAAGAACAAAAAACGGAGACAAATTAATTGAACTAGCGCATGAAAACAACCTAAGAATATTGAACAGCTAATATAAAAAACGGACAAGTGGACTTGGATATCTCCGGATGGCCGCTATAAGAACGAGATAGATTTCATTCTTACGAAAAGACCAAAATCCTTCGATGATTGTAGCGTGTTGAATAACATAAACTTCAACAGCAACCATAGAATGGTCAGGACAAAGCTAAACCTTGAAACATCAAAGAAAAATAGACCCTTTAAAGCAAAATCTATACCACAAACGACCTCAACCGTACGAATACTGATTTACCTTCTTTTAAATCGATAGTTGTTTATAGCTGCTTCACGGAAACTGGCTATTTATTATCTTACGTTTAATCACTTTTGTAATTTGTTTTCTTTTTTTTTAATAAGTTTTTTTCGTTGGGAATTAAGTTTAATTTAATTAAGTTTAATTTACGTAGCGCTATTTTTATTACATTGTGTTTGCTATGTGTTTATTTCTCCTTTAGTTTTTGTTTTGTTTTAGTTTTTATTATTTTTATTTTATACATATTTAATTTATTTATTTGTGCGTTGTATGTTTGTGTGTTTTATGTATATACTATACTTTTTTAATTAAGTTTTTCGTTCATTCAATTCGTGCGTCACCCTGAGCCTTGTGCTGAAAATCAGCGTTGTGAATTCATTCACAGCCCATGCTCAGCTCAGGGCTTTTTGTATAACTATGGCAGTGTTCCTCATGCGCATACATTTGTTTTTCTTAATGTATTTTCTGTCTATTGGTAACTAGTCTATGTGTTTTTAAGTTGCTGTGTACAGGTTGGTTTAATAAAAATTGTTGTTGTTGATTTTGTTAATTGTAGTTTTTTCAATTTATCTCATTACACGTTCGCTGCTAAAAAACACATACGTTTGTGTTTTTTTATGTAAATGGATTGTTTTCATAGTAATTTATATTAAGAATCAAAACCACAGGGAACATGAAGCTAGAAGAACATATAATTAACATATAACGTAACATCTAATTAATTGATATTGATATAGCAGCATTGGTTCTCGATTTGCAGTTAGTAGTGTCAAAAACCAGGGTATAATTTTATAGTATGAAGAAAGTAGGAACTGTGAAAAAAACGTTTTCTCTTTTTGTATATAACTGGCGTCGTTAGGCTTTTATGGATATAAAATAAACAATTTCTACTAAATTACTGAAAGATTAGCCTTTGGCAACTAGATGGTGCCACCTGTGTATGCAAAACAAATACAAAAATACAAAACGACTGCTCCTATTTTAATGCATGAGGTGACAAAATGTCGGTCTTGTAATAATTTACTACTAAAAATAAAATAATATAAAATAAATAAGATATCAGATTATTACAAATAAACCTTCCACCGAAATTAGTCCAAAGTGTTGCGAAAATTTTGTTTAAAATAACTGGGCTATCAGTTTCATCACTTAATACATATTTTTCTTTTACAGGAACTTTTTTAGCAATCTTTATGTTGAGCCGACATTTGAAATGGGATGATTCGTTGCTGGGGCTGTTAGCAATCTGCAGTAAGTTTGTAGGTGCACTGACCACTGGCTTGGCGAGGAATTCAAGAGATATGTATATAGGTACGTTATTGATACTAATTAGTATTCCATTTTTTTTTATTATTATAATATTCTCCATCCACAGCTAGAACATTCATTTGGGCCATCTGCCGTTAAAAAATTGAAGCATGCATGATTTAAAGGAAGGTTTTAAAAGAGATGCTATTCTCAAACATCAGTGCTTTCAAATATTACGCTAGAAAAATAATATGAATGCTACCCAAAATATCCGACACTGCAGGATCGTTGAATCAAACAGGTTAAAGCAATGTGTCTACAGAATATTGGTATTATGTTACAACGTTAACAATGTTTTATTTTTTATCCGGCTTTTAAGAAAATTTAATGAATAACTATGCAACACTGTGACTTTGTCGTGTTTACATCTTTGGAAAGAAGTTACATCTTTTGGTTTACATCATTGATTACGAATTAAGATCAGAACAAAATAAGCAATTTCATATAGTTATAGGTACTAAGTTAACTGTAGTTTTATTTATGAATCCAATTAATAAAATAAAACTATCATTTCCAGGCACTGCAGTGGCAATGTTTGAATCAACAGGTACCACAGCACTTCGATCTATCTCGTCAAAACTATGTTCAAGAGATGAACTAGGTATGTTATTTTCTGTTCACTTGATCTTGGTTCTGAGAGGCTTCATTGCTAGAAATAACAAGTGTAGTGACATTATTCAGGGTGTGCCTACTCCGATAACAAACATCATCGATCATAAACAATTTTTCTGTTAACGAAACACAACATTTCACTCCAGAACTCAAATTGCAGATGTAGGACAAAAGTTCGCGATCCTTCAATGGAGCTTATATCATCTGTTGTTATCGGACGAGCTCTCAAAAATAACGAGAAAAATATACACTTACATGTAAAATTGTACGTTTAACATTTACTGTTTACGTTTTTGGCGGTGTAAACCTACTTCAAAAGTTGCCAATCTTCCCTATATCTTGCTTTTCTTAGCCAGACTTTCCCACCTACTTGGATAAAGTTATCATTCCATATTTTGAATCCAATTTGTTACAATGTGAGACCATCTATTTGGCTTCATTCTTTGTATGTGTCCATTTAGTGCTTTTATGCAGGCCATAACCATAACCTCTGTTTTTGTGTGCGAGTTATTTTATTTATTCAATGCCCAGATGTTACTTCAAAATACAGAGGCTATTACGGGGGGGTAGCTTCTTGGAGCATAATTTATATTTATATTTCTCTAAGCTAAGTGTTGTTGGTTAGTGAAATGGGAATTATATGTGTTTGGGTTCTCATGACCAATGTTTTATATTTCCAGGCAAGATGATGTCAGTCTTCAATCTGATGGAAGTGATGACATCCACAGTGTCCGTTCCTATTTACTCCTGGATCTACACGTACACAGTGGAATACGACGCTGGTGTTATCTACTATATCAGTAGCGGTTTGACGATACCAACACTTTTTATTTTCTGGTTTGTTTGCTATTTCACCTTTGTGCCTATCTAATCGGGAAGTGGTCTAAATTGTAATCTTATATTTAATTACTATATTTCTTAGTTAGTGTGTACAAGTAATGCTAAAGTCTCGCTACTACTCGTACCTACAGAACAAAATGTTTTAAAATCTTAACCTACCATATTTAATAATCTTGAATCAATTGCCTCTAACTATAATTATTGAGCACTTCAAAGCTTCATATAAAAGAAACGAAACACAATATCCAAACCACAAACATGAAACCTCGTTGTATTCAACGTTATCCCACACTGTGAGGTAAATATTTTTTTTAAATGCTTTTTGAATATTATATCCTCAAATTTTTTTTTTTTAAAGTTTTTATTTCTTAAATGTTGTTGTTGTTGTTCTTGTTACCAATTTCTATGAATGTGCAAAATTTCAGTATGATTGTGCTAATAGTCTATGAACAAAACGGCTCTGACTACGGACGAAGAGATAGACGGACAGATGGACATGGCAAAACTAAAAGAGGTCCTTGTCGGACTTTGGAACCCTAAAAACATACCCAAATTGAAAAATTCCTTTTATTTTAAGTCGGTTAATTATTTTTTTCTGCGATAGACGTTATTTATATGAGTGAGAGCCTTCCTGCCGCAAGTTTTGATCGCGTTGTTCGATTGATCGAACCATGAGAGTGGCCGAATAATGGACATACGTTATTTTCAGGTGGTTCTTCAAACAGTACAAAACCATTTCAAATCACGAGAAAAAGGAAGAACAAGATGGAGAAAGAGGTGATAAAGAAGAGGAAGAAGAATTGAATTATTTGAATACTAGTGATACGTAGAGAAGATAGCACTGCACAAGCACCGTGGACTTGGCTGATGAGGAGACTTAAAACACAAAAATTCAAAAAGTCTGTAGTTAGAGCTCGTCTTAGTCCCGTTAACTTAGCTAATAATGTCTGGAGAAAATTATATGCGTTTATCAGATTTTCACTCTAGTCCAGTCAAGATGTACATGCGTGCTTGCAACAGTTCGGGTCACGCTGATTTTTTTATATGTTGTTAGGATCTTTAACTAATATTAAAAAACCAGATTTGCAATTTTCCAAGTGCTTTGCGTTCGGCGGTGTGCCCAAAAAACCATGAAATTTTCGGTGTTTTTTCAGTTTTTGCTTAATATCTTAGTGAAGAAAGGGTCTGACCGTGATAGTTACTGCAAATACTTTTAAAGTAGACTAAATTTGCTACAATTTGACACTAGCTTAAGCTCTATAGAGCCATTGGTTTCTAAGATACAGTTCTTCAAATATAGACAATTTTATCCCAGAAGTTTTTTTTTTCGGAATGTTCACTTTTTTGTGATATATCTTCTAAAATACGCATCCCACGTCGAATATTTTACGAAATGAAGTTGTAGTAAATTTAATTATCTTTCATTTGAGACCTAATTAGTACCTGTAAGCAAAGCGGTTCTCTCAAAAACGGATCTTCTATCTTAGATGGCCCGGGCTTGGGCACGCACGAAGATGGTGTCTCGATGGCTGTGATGAACGCTGTGAGAGGCGCCCAGTCTGTAGTCGGGTCATCTTCATCGTCCGAACATTTCAGCTCTACATCCGGGACGTTAATTCACAATTTGCCACCGCATAACTGGCAGAGGACTGCATTTACATGTTTTTTTTTCGCAGAAGGACAGGAGGTGCGGTATCCATGGTGGTGGGGATGCGGGTGAGTCCCTGAGAAGACAGCTTCCACACCCAATCAGTGGGATTAAAGTTGACTCCCCACCACTTCTGCACTTGTAGGTAGCACCTTCGCCGCATGGTGGCCTGCGGCATCTTCCATTGGTAGCAAACGGGCGATGTTTATTCTCGTTAAAGAAACAAACGCCTTATACATCAGGAAATCCATAGTATCCCTCGCGATGTCACCCCATATAGAGCCACAAAGTTCAACCGCCTTTTCATGTTTAACTTGACTGGACTGACTTATTGTGCCGGCAGGACGTCATGAATGATAGAACAAGCAGATGGCCCACCTGATGTTAAACAAATACAAATACAAATACAAATACGTATATATTTATTTTGCCAATGACACAAAAACTTACAATTAAAAAATTATCCAATTAATTAAATTAGCAAAAATGGTCGTCACTCAGCGGCAAACGGCAACCTCTGCCTTTAAAAATGCATAACCTCATAGGTCACGTCTACCTAGGACGCGCCCCATGTGACATTTTATTGTGCCTGCCACCCTGAAACAAATATGAAAAGTCTTATGTGCCTGTAATTTCACCGGCACCCATACCCTTGTTAGTAGTAGAGCTTTTTTTTGAAAGAGTTGGTCCGCGGAGGTACTACCACCATGCCTATTTCTGCTGCAAAGCAGTAATGCTCACATTGCTGTGTTCCGGTTTGAAAGGTATGGGTGCCGGTGAAATTACAGGCACATGAGACTTTTCATCTCTATTCAGAGTGGCGGGTGCAGTGCAATGACACATAGGGTACGTACTTGGTGGACGTGACCTATGAGGTAATGCACTATTCATAGGCAGAGGTTACCGCTTAAAATCACGTGGGCTATCTGCTTGATCCGCCAAATCAAGATGCATAAAAAAAACATCAAACCAGTAGGTAATACGAATGAGAACAAATAAAAAAAATATGTTTGTTAAAATCTATAACTAAAAAATATGTATAAATTACCAGCCATCTTTATTTAATAACTAAATGGATAGGTATTAAACTCAGACAAAGAAACCAGGTTTTAAAAAAATAAGGTACCTAATTAAAGGTCAGGTCATCCGCTTGTGGTGTAATAATCAATTTTTATTGTGTTTTTTACACTTATTGAGAAAGCGAAAACCAAATTTACGAGAACTAGGAGACCCACATTTTAATTGATCATCACATCACAGCAGCCTTTAGACGCCCAATGCTGGATGAGGCCTCCCCCATAGAATAGGGGGGATTATCCATAAACACCACACTTGGCAGGTGAATTTATGATCGCAGTTGGTGTTGCGGCCCATTTCCTAGTGTAATCACTTAGTCGGCGTTTACTACATCCACGGGAGGAGAAAAGGGTATATTCTAGGTTAGACCTACCACGCCACTTGATGGCTTATAATTTATAGTAGTAGCAGTTAATTCTGCAATAATTTCAGTGGTTTTTTTTCTTCAAATAAAGCATTTTAGGTTAGTTTGTGGTTTGTAGTTAGTTAGTAAACCCTAGATTTCGCAAAACCAACTTTCACTTTCTTGAAATGTGTTGAAGAGCTGTAATGAATAAAAAAACATAACAAAATTAGATTTTTGCGCTATATGCTTCCAAATTAAATGCTAAAACCCAATTATTTACAATCAAATTGTAATATTACTATTCGCTACTTTGTATAACTGGCACTGGTTATTTCGTGGTCACCCTGCGTTAGGTCAGCTAACCGTACTACTATAAATGTGGATCATCCTTGGAATACTTACACCCTGTTTTGTCTCTTTCGATCGAATTTGAAACTGCGAAACGACAAATCACTTTTTAACTATTTCAAAGATAATTCAAATTTTAGTCATAATCATAATCATTTATTTGGTAATAGTATTACACGTACACATTTACTATACAGCAGTATAGAGGACAATATAAATTAACAAATAGTAAATAATATTTAAAATAATAATAACAATTGAACAATAAAATAATAATAATATCCAATTATCAGTCATTAGGATTCCGAAAATTAAAAATTGCATTATTATAAATTAAATCGAAATATTACGAGAATATAAAAATAGTAAATTGTATGTCAGAAAGTTATCATGTTATGTCAATGAACTCCTCATAACTGTTGAAGATAATAAACTTATGAGCCAGTGTTTCAGTTTATATTTAAACGCGTTAAGACTAGCCGCCTCAGTCACACTACTAGGTAGCCTATTGTATACTGTGTTTATAAAAGCAAGCTAAAAATTTGGAGGAAAAACAGTTTGATTATGGTTGGCCTGAAAAGGGCCTTGTGACTAATGGTAAAAGAACCAGTGTAGTGAAAGGTTTACAGTGCGCCTCGCAGGATCCTTTCATGCATATGTCACTATTGACATATCTTCGAATGTTTATTTCTGGGACATGCCCCTCATGATATAACCTTCACCGTAAATTGTTATATTTATTCGACAAGTGCAAAGTGTCTGATAGCTACAGGTAGTTTAGCCGTTACTTCAGGACTAGTATAGTATTATTTATTCGACAAGTGCAAAGTGTCTGATAGCTATAGGTAGTTTAGCCGTTACTTCAGGACTAGTATAGTATTATTTATTCGACAAGTGCAAAGTGTCTGATAGCTATAGGTAGTTTAGCCGTTACTTCAGGACTAGTATAGTATTATTTATTCGACAAGTGCAAAGTGACTGATAGCTATAGGTAGTTTAGCCGTTACTTCAGGACTAGTATAGTATTATATATTCAACAAGTGCAAAGTGTCTGATAGCTATAGGTAGTTTAGCCGTTACTTCAGGACTAGTATAGTATTATTTATTCGACAAGTGCAAAGTGTCTGATAGCTATAGGTAGTTTAGCCGTTACTTCAGGACTAGTACAGTATTATTTATTCGACAAGTGCAAAGTGTCTGATAGCTATAGGTAGTTTAGCCGTTACTTCAGGACTAGTATAGTATTATTTATTCGACAAGTGCAAAGTGTCTGATAGGTATAGGTAGTTTAGCCGTTACTTCAGGACTAGTATAGTATTATTTATTCGACAAGTGCAAAGTGTCTGATAGCTATAGTTAGTTTAGCCGTTACTTCAGGACTAGTATAGTATTATTTATTCGGTAAGTGCAAAGTGTCTGATAGCTATAGTTAGTTTAGCCCTTACTTCAGGACTAGTATAGTATTATTTATTCGACAAGTGCAAAGTGACTGATAGCTATAGGTAGTTTAGCCGTTACTTCAGGACTAGTATAGTATTATTTATTCGACAAGTGCAAAGTGTCTGATAGCTATAGTTAGTTTAGCCGTTACTTCAGGACTAGTATAGTATTATTTATTCGACAAGTGCAAAGTGTCTGATAGCTATAGTTAGTTTAGCCGTTACTTCAGGACTAGTATAGTATTATTTATTCGACAAGTGCAAAGTGTCTGATAGCTATAGGTAGTTTAGCCGTTACTTCAGGACTAGTATAGTATTATTTATTCGACAAGTGCAAAGTGACTGATAGCTATAGGTAGTTTAGCCGTTACTTCAGGACTAGTATAGTATTATTTATTCGACAAGTGCAAAGTGTCTGATAGCTATGGTTAGTTTAGCCGTTACTTCAGGACTAGTATAGTATTATTTATTCGACAAGTGCAAAGTGTCTGATAGCTATAGTTAGTTTAGCCGTTACTTCAGGACTAGTATAGTATTATTTATTCGACAAGTGCAAAGTGTCTGATAGCTATAGGTAGTTTAGCCGTTACTTCAGGACTAGTATAGTATTATTTATTCGACAAGTGCAAAGTGTCTGATAGCTATAGGTAGTTTAGCCCTTACTTCAGGACTAGTATAGTATTATTTATTCGACAAGTGCAAAGTGTCTGATAGCTATAGTTAGTTTATCCGTTACTTCAGGACTAGTATAGTATTATTTATTCGACAAGTGCAAAGTGTCTGATAGCTATAGGTAGTTTAGCCGTTACTTCAGGACTAGTATAGTATTATTTATTCGACAAGTGCAAAGTGTCTGATAGCTATAGGTAGTTTAGCCGTTACTTCAGGACTAGTATAGTATTATTTATTCGACAAGTGCAAAGTGTCTGATAGCTATAGTTAGTTTAGCCGTTACTTCAGGACTAGTATAGTATTATTTATTCGACAAGTGCAAAGTGTCTGATAGCTATAGGTAGTTTAGCCGTTACTTCAGGACTAGTATAATAGTATTATTTTATCTGTGCTTCAGGTGTAAGATTCAGTAATGATTTTTCACCAACCCTTCTAATCTTTGCACCAAAGTGTTGGCGCTTACATTAGTAAAATCCAACACCGGTTTGAAATCCAGCTACGTCACTTCTGTGGTTGTTTTTTATTTTTCTAAAGCCATCAATAAAAATAAGGTAAGAAAGAATAGATGGAGTTCTAATTTTAGCAAATTTGTCTTCCTCTCCATACATTTTTGTTATCTCCATACATTTTTGTTACTTATTCTGTGCAGATTTCTGGGGATCGATTTTTGAGAGTCACTAAGTGACTAGAAGTCACGAATGACAAAACGTCATCGATGACTTTGAAATCACTTTTTACCAAATTTCGTATTTTTGAGAGTCATACTCTGTCTACCAACTTGCAAATATTTTACAGTCGTTGTCTTTGACATGCATTCCAATTCAGGCAGTTTGTACCAGTTTTTCTTATCAAAAAATAGAGTATGGATATGTTATGTCTCAGGTGTTCTCACAGGTTTTCCCAGGACTTCCCAGGTTTTCCCAGGTTAGACCATAGATAATAATTTAGTAAATAGGTACTATAGGTATGTCAGTGCCAAAATAGTCACGGAGTGATTTCAAATCGAGTGGGTAGAGGCACTAGTATTGATATCATAGTATGAGAATTTTAGTCACCGCTAACTTCCAAAAATACGAACTTTTGGAAATCGGTGACTAATAGTAATTTTGCTGACTTCTAGTCACTCGCTGAATTTCAAAAATCGATCCCCTGATTGCATTTTTATGTAAGTCTGGATATTTGTTACAATTCAACGAACAGTCACAATTTTCAGATTTACAAATCTGGATTAATACTATCTAGGTGGAGCCAAATAACAAACCAAATAAGCAAGTTTATCGCATTGATTCCAATTTCAGCGTTTTTTTTACGATATGACTGGCTACGCGTTTACAACAAAACTATGAAATATGTATGTCATTTTATTAATAAACGTATCTATCTATCTACTTATAAGTAGTACTTTTAGTAGTAGCAGAGCTTTTTTGTGAAAGAGTTTGTCCGGGGAAGTACTACCTCTATACCCATTTCTGCCGCAAAGCACTAGTGCTTGCATTGCTGTGTTCCGGTTTGAATCTTTATGCCTCAGGGTGGAGGGCGCAGTGCAATGCCATATAGGGTGCGTCCTAGGTGGGCGTGACCGATGAGGTAATGTGTTGGTTACCGCTTAACATAAGGTGACAGTCATTAAAGTTGGCAAAAAAACTTCCATGAAACAACTAATTCGTGTCCGTTAAAATTATTTGTTCCATATAAAATGTGCAAAACTTTATGGATTTGGTTGTGGTTTTGTTTGGTATTATAATTCAAAATCAGCGTGATTGGCCCACGGGTCAATAGGGACAACGGTGTGTATGGGCAAAGGCCTGTCTGTCTATGTGTTTTAAATATTAACAAGAACTCACCTACCACAATAACATCAGCATTTTATATCCTGTTATTTTAGCCATTTATTCAACATCAATGCACATGGACTATATAAGTGTCATCGTTTTGTATCGTAACGCTTACATTAATTAATTCGTCGATACAAGCCTTCCTTGACATCTGTGAGGAGTGTACCTTTCTATGTATCAAATGCCACAATATTAACGAGAACACAGTTGACAGCCAGCTGTTGATAGCAAGTGGCGTGCTTCGGGTTTATGTCATTGGACCTATTGACTACCGCAGTGAACACGTGAGTAGCAGACTTGTCTCTAGCCAGCAGCCATCATATTCCGTAACTATAATCAAGGTTTTTTTTTTAAAAGTTATTATGCCTAAATTAATAAGGTCTTCAGAAAGCTTTTTAGAAAGATAGGTACACTTCCCCTTTTCTAAAGAGCACTCTTTTGTTTACCGCTTGCTGGAGTGATAGTTTAACCTTTCAGCTAGATGTTGTTAGGTCACACTGTCCTACCACAGGCAAAGTGCGCTACCGCGTATACCCGAAAGGTTTTTTTTTTTTTTTTTTTTTTTAACAATGATAGACCTTTGTTTGACCACGATCTCACCTGTTGGTAAGTGACGATGCGGCCGAAGATGGAGCACAAAGGTCTAGAAGGCTCCTATTCACTCTAGCCTTGAAGAGACCCAGATTATAGTTTTCAGGAAAGACAGACGACGGTAGTGTATTCCACTCCTTAGCAGTTCTCATTATAAAGGTAGAACTGAAACGTTGGAACGTTGGATTTGTTGAAAGGTTGGTCGGGCAGCCATTTTAAACATGTAAAGAAAGGTGAGGGTTTATCCCACCACTGGGCATTGGTTTCGCTGATGCTTAAACACAACATTCAGAAGGCATAATAAATATGTATCGGCACGATGTCGTGCAATATCTGTTCCGATAAGCACTGAAAACTGGACACTATGTCTGTTTTCTACAAGAATGGAGGCAAAAGTATCTTCCTAAGTGCATTATTAATCTATGCAAAGAATTCATGATATATTTTAAATACTAGCTGACCCGCTCGCGACGTCGTCCGCGCGTAGATTAGACGTACCTACCTACCTACTCGTACTATACATTCTGTAAATAGTTGTTGGTACAAATATCAGCCTGTAGGTATACGTCCACTGCTGGCCATACTACTACTACTACTCGAACTTACCGCACAAAGTGTTCTGAGATCTTAAACCCAAGACAAACATGCACTCAAGTAACATATTTAAAAAATAAAAAAAAACTTTAATCATTTGGGAGCCACAGGCAAAACTAATCTCAGATGGCGCCACCATCGCTGGTGCTTGTCATTTAGTGGTCTTGTCATTTTCTTATCAGAAGGGAAACGGTGTGTACCTTTATTTTTACACTGAAATGCACTACACAGAGGCATGTTTTATACCAGACTATTATTTAATGTTTATTTACTTAAATTATCCATTGTTTACACTTTTGACAGTTTTTTTTTAACGTTTATAGACCTTTGTTTGGCTATGAAACAACAACAGCGATTATGCGCCACCTAGCGTGATAAATAAGCAGTGTGTCTCCCCATTGAGTCTAACAATAATTATTGTCCACTTCCAAGCTTCATATTTAAGAAACGGAACACAATATCGAAACATAAATCTTCATGATTTGTTTCGATATTGTGTTCGACCTTGTTGTATTGAACGTTATCCCACACGGTGGGGTAAGCATTTTTAGGGTTCCGTACCCAAAGGGTAAAACGGGACCCTATTACTAAGACTCGACCGTCTGTCTATTTGTCTGTCTGCCAGTCTGTCTGTCTATATGTCTGTCTGTCTGTCAGCCTGTCCGCCTGTCACCAGGCTGTATTTCATGAACCGTGATAGTTAAACAATTGAAATTTTCACAGATGATGTATTTCTGTAGCTGCTTTAACAGCAAATACTAAAAAAACAGAATAAAGATAATATTTAAGGGGCTCCCATACAACAAACGTGTTTTTTTTTCCTTTTTTGTAGATTATGGTACGGAACCACACTTGGCCGTTTATTTTTATAGATAATCGTGTCGCAGGCTGGTATCACATGAACCGCGATAGTTAGACAGTTGAAATTTTCACAGATGATGTGTTTTTGTTGCCGCTATGACAAAAAATACAAAAAAATAGAATAAAATAAATATTTATGGGGGCTCCGATACAACAAACTTATTTTTTTTTGCCAGGGGTATTTTAAATTGAGGAATTCCTTTTTACAAGTCGGTTAAATACAGTTTTTCTGGGTTAGACGTTATTTATATGAGTGAGAGCCTTCCAGCCACGAGGTTCGATCGCGTGGTTCGATTGATCGAACCGAATAATGGATATGCCGAATAATGGACATACATTGTTTTCAGGTGGTTCTTCAAACAGTACAAAACAATTTCAAAACACGAGAAAAAAGAAGAACAAGATGGAGAAAGGGGTGATAAAGAAGAGGAAGAAGAATTTAATTATTTTAATACTAGTGATACATAGAAAAGATAGCACTACACAAGCAGCGTTGACTTGGCTGATGAGGAGACTTGAAACACAAAAATTCTAAAAGTCTTTAGTTCCTATAGTTTAGTTCTTTAGTTCGTACTTTAGTATAGACTTAGCCAATAATGTCTGGAGAAAATTAGATGTGTTTTTTTTATTTTATTTTTTATTTTATAAGTTGACAAACAAGCAGACGGCCCGCCCGATGTAAAGCAGTTACCGCTGCCTATGGACATCTGCAACACCCACGGTATTGCAAACGCGCTGCCTACCATTAAGAGCCCTATTGATATTTCTCTTGAATTTACCCATATTGTAGCCCTGTGGGAGACATCCAACGGCAGGTCATTCCACGCCTTGCAGGTGCCTGGGAGAAACGAGCGCGTGACACGCACTGTGCGAGACCTCCACGCATCCAAAATGTGCGGGTTAACTCGCTGACGATGGCGGGATGTGCGGTTATAAAAGTGCGAAGCTGGGATTAGTTCAAACAGCTCCTTAGAACATTCCCTGTTAAAAATCCTTTAAAAGACGCTAAGCCATATTGACGCCAAAATATCTCGGCGCACGGCGCTAATATAACGGCTCTAGATCCTTGGTGACTCTGGGTGAGTCGACAATCCTAACAGCTCTGCGTGCATTTATCTGATTCGTGTGTAGTATTCGTTGTTAAATTAAAAGATTGTTCGGGGAAACTCTTCTTTATTGTATTATGTTATAATGTTTTACAGTGTCTTTTATGACGGACTTCCTTCAACCGAATGCTCTCACATATGTCTCAAGTCATTCTGTTTATATTACAAACGTCTGTACCATGATGCTGCTGTTCCCTATCCTATAGGTGTTTGACTCATTTCACAACGTCTGTACCACGTTCCATTACTCGCATATTTATATGCGTTCCAATACACGTTTAATACATCTTTCCCCTTTTACAAAAATTAACAAAACTTAAATTACTAACTTTACTTTATCGTTTACAAAAAAAAAAAAAAAAAAAGTTTCTAAATAAACTACTGCGTTAACAACCCACAAAGGTGGTAACACTATAACCTTACATTTTATTGTATGTTTAAGTTCATAATATTTTCAAAATACATTAATTAAAAGTATACCTACATCATGTTGTTTTATTTACACCATTCCAACTGCACACCCATCCAACATTGAGTATTAGAAATTAGACAAACTATCCAGGTCGAACATGATAAGATGTTCTGGTATACCTTGTACCATTATTAGTATCTATAATATTATAAGATCTTAATCCATTTCGCTTTTCTACAGTACCAGACAACCATTTATTGATATTTGGATCTTTTAAAAACATAATATTCTGACCTATATAAAAATCCTTTTTAGGTTTAGTAGATGAATTATAATAACTAATATTTCGGTGCTGGCTCTTACTGAATTCCGTTTTTACATTTGCATTTATCTTTGGTTCTAAATACTTAAAACAGACAGGTAATTTAGCTTTTAGATTTCTATTCATGGCCAACTGTGCTGGTGAAAATTTGGTACCGCATACAGATGAATTTCTATATTGTAATAAGGCTATTCTAAGATCAGTTTTATCATCATGACATTTTTTTTTCATTTTCTTAGCAATTTGCACTGCTCTTTCCGCCATTCCATTTGACTGTGAGTACCTAGGGCTGGTATAGGTAAACTTAAATCCCCACTCTATAGCAAAATCCTTGCACTCTTTAGAGTCAAATGGAACGTGGTCAGACACAATCTCATTAGGAGATCCGTGATTACAAAAGATATCAATTAATGCATTATTAATGCATTTTGCACTTTTACTAGAGATTGATTTTATATCAAGCCACTTTGAAAAGTAGTCATAAATGACCAAGTAACTTTTATTTTTGAAATCCATAATATCAATTCCTAGCTTTAGAAATGGTAGCTCAGGGATTTCATGTGATAACAAGGGTTCCTTTATATTTTTATTTTGGTGAGTTTGACAAACAAAACATTTTCTAACAAACTGTTCAATGTGCTCACCCATTTTAGGCCAATAATACAATTCTCTTGCCAAGTTTTTCATTTTACTCATACCAAGATGTCCTTCATGCATTTTCATTAGAATTTCTAGTCTCATAGTCTTAGGGATTACAAGCTTTTCACGTAAAAATATTAAGTTCTCATCAACTGATATATCCGATCTAAATTTATTATAATGTTGCATATCATCAGGAATGTGTTTTATATTATCTGGCCAACCTTTGTTAGTAAACTCTATAAGTTGTTTAAGTTCTATGTCCTTACAGGTTTCTGAAATCAGTTTCTGTTTAGTTTTATCGGTACATTGCAAGTATTTTGCCTGTCCAATGCAATGAATTACTTCATACATATAGGAGTCATCAGTATCTTTGCATTCAAGATATGATCGAGACAATAAGTCTGCAATGAACATAAGTTTGCCTTGTAAATATTTAAATTCTAAATCATATTTTAACAATTTCAATTTTAATCTTTGCAATCTAGGCGATGGTACCTCGTGTACGGGCTTTTTAAGTAGAGATTCTAATGGTTTATGATCATTAAGTACTGTACACTTCTGTCCATATATGTAATAATGAAATTTCCTAGTCGACCAGACAACACTTAAAAGCTCTTTTTCAATTTGTGAGAAATTCTGTTCAGATGTGGTTAGACTTCTCGATGCAAAGCTTACAGGTTTGCCATTTTGCAATAAACAACAGCCCAGTCCATCTTTAGAAGCATCACATTGGATGACAATTGGTAAACCTGGATTAAAGTTCTGTAACACTGGAGATTCACTTATTTTTTTCTTGATATCACTAAAAGCTGTTTCATGTACAATTGTCCATAACCAATCAACATTTTTCTTTAATAATAAATGTAAAGGTGATGCAATATTAGCAAGATTAGGTACAAACTGTCTCAAATAATTGATCATTCCGAGAAATATTTGTAATTCTTTTTTGTTATTAGGGCTTTTAATATTTAGGATGGCCTTAACTCTGTCTGGATCTATTTTCATCCCATTAGCAGAAAAAATATGACCAAAATATTTTACCTGCTTTAATTTGTATTGAAATTTATTTTTATTAAAGCGAACATTACATATTTTGGCTCGTTGAAACACTTTTGTTAATATTGCATCATGTTCAGTTTCAGTCTCAGCACAAATCAATAAATCGTCACAATAGATGATGACACCTGGAATGTCACCAAAAGCATTCTCATTGTACTTTTGGAAAATTTCAGGAGCTACTGAAATTCCGAAGGGTAACCTTTCAAATTTAAAACAGCCAAAAGGACTATTAAAAGTACATAGTTCACTGGATTTTTCATCTAATTTTATGTTATAGAATCCTTCGGACAAGTCCAAAACTGAGAAATATTTTTTATTCGTAATTTTAGGTACAATTTCTTCAAGTGTAGGAATCAAGTGATATTCCCTTATCAGTACTTTTTGTTTCTTATTTATCGTAGATTCTTTAGTTCGGCTGCGCCATGTAGTATTAAATGTTAAATTAAAAGATTGTTCGGGGAAACTCTTCTTTATTGTATTATGTTATAATGTTTTACAGTGTCTTTTATGATGGACTTCCTTCAACCGAATGCTCTCACATATGTCTCAAGTCATTCTGTTTATATTACAAACGTCTGTACCATGATGCTGCTGTTCCCTATCCTATAGGTGTTTGACTCATTTCACAACGTCTGTACCACGTTCCATTACTCGCATATTTATATGCGTTCCAATACACGTTTAATACACGTGAGAATCATATAAATGCAGCATCGACAGATAACTGACCTATTGTGCCGGCAGGAGTTCATGAATGACAGAACAAGCAGATGGCCCACCCGATGTTAAACGACAAACTCAGCCTTTAAAAATATCGACTGAGCTGAACCAGCCGTGCTTGCTGCGTGCAGAGGTATCCACAACTCCACTGTAAGTGTTCCGGGTTCACTACGCCGTGAAGCCCGAAGCGGTGGTGGACTACCTCAAGCAGAAGACAGGGCTAACCATGAGGGTCGAGCAGTTGTAGTCTCGCCATATACATACATACATACATAGACACACGCCTTTTTCCCCGAAGGGGTAGGCAGAGCCTCAATGGGCCGCTTTTCACAGTGGGTTGCACCATCGTGGAATATAGACGTGACAAGTGGTGAGCTCATCGCCGCCATTGCTTCCCACGACTGACTCAACTAACGCTTTCTTCCAGTAATAACACATTCTATAATAAGCTAGCAGCCAGGACAAATCTTATACCAACAAATCTTACTAACAAGTCCGGGTAATCCCTTAGTCGGCTCTTACGACATCCATGGGAGGAGATGGAGGAGTCTATTCTTAGGCCGGACACACCACTACGCCGTGAAGCCCGAAGCGGTGGTGGACTACCTAAAGCAGAAGACAGGGCTAACCATGAGGGTCGAGCAGTTGGAGTCTCGCCATGATGGAAATTTTATTTATTTTATGGTGAGGGTGTCGACTGACCGTCTATCGACTTTCATGAATGGAGAGTTCTGGCCGAGAGGTGTCAAGTTCAGGAGGTTCTTCGGACGCCTGACACGAGACACCGCGCAGGTGCGTCATGCATCGCCGTCGAAACGTGTGCAAGTCTAAAGTGTTATTTGTATGTATGTTAGTTTATAAGTTATTTATGTTGCTATGGGCTTATTGTTTAGGTTTTTGTACATTTTCCAATAAGCCTGAAATAAAGATATTTATTATTTGTTGTTTAAAAATGCATTACCTCATAGGTCACGTCCACCTTGGACGCGCCCTAAGTGACATTTCACTGTGCCTGCCAACCTGAAACAAAAATGAAAAGTCTCATGTGCCTGTAATTTCAATGGCACCCATACTCTTCAAACCAGAACACAAGAAAGCGAACGAGAACAAAAAAAATAGTTTTTTGTAATCTCTATAATTATTTTATATTAAACATAATGTACAAAATCTTTGTAACTGTTACCAGCCATTTTTAACCCCCGACGCAAAAACGACGGGGTGTTATAAGTTTGACGTGTCTGTGTGTGTCTGTCTGTGGCATCATAGCTAACGAACGGATGAACCGATTAAGTTTTTTATTTTTTGTTTGAAAGGTGAATTTGTCGGGAGTATTCTTAGCTATGTTTGATCAAAATCGGTTCAGGCGTTTCATAGTGTTGAGGGTTTTTTAATTTTTACAAAATTAATTACTTGGTATTTAATAATTAAATATTAAATGGATATTAAACTCAGACTAATAAACAGTTTTTTTTTAAATAGGGTACCTACCTAATTAGAGGTCATCCACTTGTGGTGCAAAAATTAATTTTTATTGTTTTTTCCGCTTCTTGAGATAACGAAAACCGAATTTGTAGGAGACCTAACACACACATTTTAATTGATTATCACATCACAGCAGCCTTTAGACGCCCACTGCTGGATGAAGCCTCCCCCATAGAAAAGGGGGGATTATCCATAAACACCACACTTGGCAGGTGGATTTTTGATCGCAGTTGGTGTTGAGTACTAAGTTCATCGTTGCTGCCCATATCCTGCTGTAATCACTTAGACGGCGTTTACTACATCCACGGGAGGAGAAAGACGGTCTATTCTAGGCTGGGCACTTGACGCCACTTGACGGCTTTTAATTTATAGTAGTAGCAGTTAATTCTGCAATAATTTTCCAGTGTTTTTTTTGTTCAAGGACCTCTACGGTAGCTAAAGGAATGATTGGATGTGATACTATCAAATAAATAATTTTAGGTTAGTTTGTAGTTAGTAAGTAAAGTCTAGATTTCGCAAAACCAACTTTCGCTTTCTCGAAATGTGTTGATGAGATGTAATGAAATAAAACCACAACAATATTAGATTTTTGCGCCACATGCGTAAGGTGCGTAAGGTGCAGGCTAGACAGAAGAGACGTAAGACGAGGACGCGTCGCGGACAGGGCGGAGACGAGACATGGACGCGACTTTTGAAATTATATAGAAGAGACGGGGAGCGGTCGCGACGGTACACGTTGACTGTGCGAGCGAGCGAGACCCGCCCAGCAAGCATGTCACCCCGCGCCCCGTCCTCGCCCCATCTTTCCTGTGTATTTTGAACAAAAGGCGCAGACCTAAAAGCGTTGCGCCCGCTCCCCGTCTATTCTGTATGTTTTGCATCGCGACGCTTCTATACATTTTTTATGAAAGGGACGCGGAAGAGACAAATGTCCGCGGCCCGTCTGCGTCGTACGTCTTTTCTGTCTAGCCTGCGCTTAACGTTCCACCATAACGTAATGCTTCCAAATAAAATACTAAATCCCAATTATTTTAATTCAAATTTTAATATTACCATTGGCACGGGTTATTTCGTGGTCACCGCAAGGTGGTTAGGTCTGCTAACCGTACTACTACAAAAATGGATCACCTTGGAATAGTTACACCGTGTTTTGTCTCTTTCGATCGAATTTGAAACTGCCTGTCAATGCAAAAGACAAAACACTGTGTGAGTATTCCAAGGATAATTCGAATTGTATTGTAGCACGGTAAAAATGAAAGCTAAAAAATGGAAGAAATAAACAGTTTGATTATGGTTGGCCTGAAAAAGGTCTTGTGACCAATGTTAAAATAACCAGTGTGGTGAAAGGATATAGTGCGCCTCGCAGGTTCCTTTCATGTACATGTCACAATTGACATATCTTCGAATGTTTATTTCTGGGACATTCCCCTCACGATATAACCTTCACCGGAAATTGTTATATTTATTCGACAAGAGTAAAGTGACTGATATAGCTATAGGCACTGGCAGTTTAGCCGTTACTTCAGGCGTAAGATTCAGTAGTGATTTTTCACCAACACTTTTAATCTTTGCACCAAAGTGTTGGTGCTAACTTTCCAACACAAAATTCTAACACCAGTTTGGAATCCAGCTAGGTCACTTATGAGCGCGAGAGGAACACCGGAGTGTTTTTAGTGGGTATTCTGCCCTTTTCAGGGCGCCGAGTCCCACGTAATTCCGGTCCTCCCCGGACCAGTTTATTCGTAAACGAATTCTCACACTGAAGACAAAAAAAAAACTTATAAGTTTGTTTTTTTGTTTTTTTCATAGCCATCTATAAAAATAAGATAAGAATAGATGGAGTTCTAATTTTAGCAAATTTGACTTCTTCTCCATACATTTTTGTTACTTAAACTGATTTCTGATTGCACTTTTATGAAAGGGTTAATATTTGTTACAATTCAACGCACAATCACAGTTTTACAATCTACTGTTGTAAAACTGTGGCACAGTGCACCTTGACAGGTCGCAGCACTTGTGACGCTATATGGACCAGCCGGCCTAGCCAAGTAGCATTCGCTTCGAAGCGATTCTATTTCTACGTTGTAATACAAAACAATCATCGAGCAACTCCGGTACGGAGGCCTGCGTTGCTCGATAAAAACGATAGACCACGTGACATTTCTATAGCTCACGTCAATCTCATACATTTTTAGTAATTTGAGCATCTATACAATATTTAATGTAGTTTTATGAGATAATATTTAGATTAGAAGCAAACTTCATTTGTGTGCTGCGAGCTCAAAGTAATCTTCTCGTTAGTGCTAATAAGAATGAGCTAGCTGCCTCAACTACGTTGAAAGCCGAACTATTTAAGCCGCGAGAAAAATATGTTGGCAGTAAATTAGTGTTAGAAAACAATGGTTACCCCGGACCGGGTGCCGACATTTTTCAACAAAGGTTTACGGTCGCCAGGATTTGCGGGGAGTGATGGACTTCCATTCTCTTTTACCGGGATCCAATGGAGCGCAATGACCTGACCTTCGGACTATTTATGGGTATTACTTACAGTTCCAGGTTCCTTGCCGCAGGTTTTACTTTATTAGAGCTTGACGTCACGAGTTATTTGTTATTCGAATCAGAACCCTTTCTTTTGATTTTCCGGAGTCAGGTAATTACATTTGTTTTACTAAACATCAAATTATGTTCATCTACACTATGTGACATCTACTTAAAACAGGGGCCATAGACAGTGGACTGTAGTCCACTGTCTATGGCCCCTGTTTTAAGTAGATGGCGGTTGAGATCACAGTGTCTGATGATAATGAAAATTTCATTGAAATCTAGCGACATTATTCAAGGAAACATAATTTGATGTTTACACATTGCCTTACACAGCCGTGATACATCACGGCTGTGTAAGGCAATGTGATAGTGGAGTATGTGATGTTAGACTGCACAGCCACAAACGAATCCAGGGATGAAACGGGACTCCAGGAGCTTCTAGTTCTTGTTCATATTCAGCTCCCTTGGGGACCCTGGATCAGTGCTACCACCAACCCAAAGTATTTCCGCTGGCTGGGGTCCAGTTAGCAGTCAGGATAATGCACAATACACCCCAATGCGGGATGTCAGTGCACATCTTATCTTCCCGACTTTGAATTAGAATTATTACATCCGTATTTTATGATAGGTGCCGTTGATTTAACAATAACTGGGTTGTGTAAATGTCTAAAGGTAGTATTTACTCGTGTAACTGCGATTACACAATTGACTCTACAAACGATGAGAGATTTAAAAAAACTGCCAAGTGTGAGCCAGACCTACACGCTCCAAAGGCTTTGTTGTCAAAAAAAATTAGGTATCAAAATGTTAATGAAAATCGATATTATAATTTTTGAGTTTTAGGTAAATGTACAGAAATGTCGGGTTGGTAGACAGACCATTTTTAGGGTTCCATAACCAAAGGGTAAAACGGGACCCTATTACTAAGACTCCGATGTCCGTCCGTCTGTCCGTCTGTCACCAGGCTGTATCTCATGAACCATGATAGTTAGACAGTTGAAATTATCACAGAAGATGTATTTCTGTTGCCGCTATAAAAACAAATACTAAAAAATATAATAAAATAAATATATAAGGAGGCTCCCATACAATAATCGTGTTTTTTGCCGTTTTTATAGATAATGGTACGGAACCCTTCGTGAGCTAATCTGACTCGCACTTGGCCGTTTTTTTAATGCAACGGATGCAAATAATTGACCTAGGAAATAACGTTTAAAATCTCAATCTGAGCACACAAACACGTTTTTTAGAGCACGATGTTTTTATTTATTTTTTATTTTTTATCCTACTAATAATAATAAATGCGAAAGTTTGGTAGTTTGTTTGCTCTGAAGCCGTAAAGATTGAACCGATTTCGATGAAATTCTTAATATACCTACTCACTCGCGCCGGCTAAGCCGTTATCACCGTTACGGGCCAGCAGCGCCGAGCCGGTGTATTCGTAACATTACGTGGTCCTGATGTTCGCTAATTACGTTCGGTTTACGGAAAACATGGGACATGGTAGTTCTTTCATCAGGGTAGTATCTAACACGATTAATTATGTGTTAGCATTTTTTTTGCTCCATCTCCATTAGAAGGAGTTTTACCTACATAACCTACCTACTTATCGTATGTTACCAATTTCATTATGTACCTACCTACGCTTCTACCTCGGTAGTGAAGTTAGAAACAAATTAAAGTTGATTAAAAATTCATCTAAAAAACACGTTTTAATGCTGCTTAAAAATAATAAAATAACCCCTTTGGGGGTCTTGATGACCCAAGATAACATACACACAACGGACATATATTTTTACAGATGAACTCGAAAAACGTGGGGCGCCATCTTTTTTTTTTTTTTTTTTTTTTTTTTAACTTTGATAGACCTTTGTCTTTACTAGTTAGTTCTGATATCTTAGTAGAAAGATGCGCCCCACGTTGAGCGTAGGGGAAGTAAGTATTGTAAGCGATCGCAATGACTATGGAACATGGAATGGCTTTGACCAGTAACTATAATTAGTTATTCATAAAGAAACTATGAACTATGAGACACGTAAAAATACGTTGAAAGACGTAAGTAGCATTTCTACTTGGTTATTAGCTATTCACATGGCCGTACCTACATGGATTGATCCGTTTGGGCTTCCTTGGGCCTCTTGCCCACTTCTTGCTTTGCACGCTCTATCACTGGATGAAGAACTACCAACTACCACGCTATCTCATCTTGGCCACAGTACTACCTACGCAGTCAATCTGAGACTACCCACCACCTTCTCTACGAAAGAAGTGGAAAAAGATTAGGCCGTACACGCACGCCCTACAAATATGTGTGTGTTGTCATGTGTTTACTGATTTTGATAATTATATTATCAGAACTATTTCCCGAACTGACACAGTAGTAGGTAAGTAGTAGTAAGTAATAGTAAAACTAGGGGCCAAGAACACAAAAACAAGTAATTAATTTTGTAAAAATAAAAAAAAACCCTCAGGGCAATGAAACGGCTGAACCAATTTTGATCAAACATAGCTGAGAACACTCCAGACAAATTCACCTTTCAAACAAAAAAAGCGGCCAAGTGCGAGTCGGACTCGCCCATGAAGGGTTCCGTAGCAGCAAGTAACATAACATTAAAGTTCTTTGGATGGTTTACGATTTATGACGTATTAAAAAACTACTTACTAGGTGTCGTTTAAAATGTACATCATATTTTTTTTTAGTTTTATCATTCTGTTATTTTAGAAGTTACGGGACACATTTTACCACTTTGGAAATGTCTCTCGCGCAAACTATTCAGTTTACAAAAAAATTATATTAAAAACCTCAATATCATTTTTGAAGACCTATCCATAGATACCCACACGTACGGGATTGAAGAAAAAAAATTGAGTTTCAGTTCAAGTATGGGGAACCCCAATTTTTTTAAAAACTATTTTTGTGTGAAAATCTTAATGCGGTTTACAGAATACATCTATTTACCAAGTTTCAACAGCATAGCTCTTTTAGTTTCGGAAAAAAGTGGCTGTTACATACACGGACAGACAGACAGACATGACGAATCCATAAGGTTCCGTTTTTTGCCATTTGGCTACGGAACCCTAAAAACGAAATCGGTTCATCCGTTTGGGAGCTACGATGCCACAGACAGACACACACACAAACACACACACGCACACACACACACACACAGAGAGAGACACGTCATACTTATAACACCCCGTCGTTTTTGCGTCGGGGTTTAAAAACGAAGCCCTAAAACATTTTACATGAATATTTCGTTACTACTTTTTTTTAATTAATATATTTAAAAAAAAACATAGAAACATTGTATTATAAACTCAAAAAACCCATAAGGGTTTGTTCAGAGTGTATACAAACCTCCTTAGGTGTAAAAACATAATCTTAATCTGTAGTTCAGTATTCTCTTCACCGCTTAAAATAGGTAAGTACATAAATAAGTTAGTTACTTCAATCTTTAAACTCACTGGGATGTAACCATTTAGCTTTGCCGACTGTATATGCATAAGAAACGTTTTTTTTTTTTTTTATACTACTGGAATGGCGGAGCAAGCAGATGGCCCACCTGATGTTAAGCTTCGACCTAAGACTTTCGTCGAAGATGTTAAGCGGTAACTTCTGCCTATGAACAGTGCATTACCTCATAGGTCACGTCCACCTAGGACGCGCCCTATGTGGCATTGCACTGCGCCCGCCACCTTGAGACATAAAGATGAAAAGTCTCATGTGCCTTTAATTTCACCGGCACCCTTACCCTTCAAACCGGAACACAGCAATGCGAGCACTACTGCTTTGCGGCAGAAATAAATTGTAAGTAATAACATACATTAATAGTTACCAACAACATCATTAGCTCACTTGCTCAGTTAATTAAATAATCGTCACAGTGCTTTATGTATCTAATGCAGTCAGTATGCATCTTGCATTTTATCATAAATTCGTATCACAAAGACCAATATTTATTTGACAAACATGTCATCGGAATAATATAGTTTAAAATTGATTCTGTTAGTTCTGAACTTACATCGCGAGATCATGGTGCCTGCAGAAGAACAGCCGTTGAAAAAAACTAAAGAAGAAAATGCTAACAAGAAGAAAACATTCAGAGAGAAGATAGCTTATATAAAGGATAACATAACCGTGGAACCAGTATTAGCTTGCTACGTAGTGCCAGGAGTTTTAGCAAGATTGGCAACCCAGAACTTGAATTTGGATAAGGCGTGTCGAGTGAACAAGAACTATGGAGACATTGTCTGCGATGCACTGATAGCAAGACAAGGAAACATGTATCTCAAAGAAGAATTAGCAGTTCAGGAATTGATAGCCGCTATGGAGAGTTGGAAAAATGTACTCCTTACTGCTATACCGAGTTTTCTGATTCTTTTCTTAGGAGCATGGAGTGACAGAACGGGAAAGAGAAAAATATGCATTCTCCTCCCGATATTCGGGGATCTCCTAATGTGTCTGAGCAACATGCTGAATGCATATTTTTTCTATGAGCTGCCAGTAGAAATAACCATGTTCTTTGAAGCGTTCTTTCCTGCTATAACGGGTGGCTGGATCACAACTTATATGGGAGCTTTTGCGTACATCAGTGATGCTTCTACTGAGGAGTCAAGAACATTCAGAGTAGGGATTGCAAATCTATGTTTAACGGCTGGAGGACCCATTGGATCAGTTCTTAGCGGAGTACTACTTAAACATATCGGGTATTACGGAGTATTTTCACTGAGTTCGCTATTGTATATTATCAGTATAGTGTATGGGTACTATTATATTGAAGACCCAAAAAGGCCTGAGAAACCTGAGGTAAGTTGTAAGTTTAGACTTTTTAATAACTCTACGATGAACTTAGATAGCATTCCATACACTACTAAAAACGTCAAAATATGGCACCTTTAAAAACTCGAATGGTAACATATGCATGAGTTCGATACACTGCCGGTTTACTCTCTAGTCCTTCAAATGTGTTCAGTTATCAAGCAGCAATGGACGGCTAAAACTTAACATAATTGTTTTTTTTATGAGTTTTGTTTCTCTTTTGGTTCGAACACTTTTTAAGCGCTGACCCGTAATCCATTGACTTTGAGGTCAGTGTTGCCAGCTGTATTATTCTATGGGATATACCGAATAAGTAGGTAGCAGGTAATAATGCTCCATCATCATGAAAATGTGGAAAACACCACGTGACGTAGGTTCCAGAAGTCATCATTAAATAATGTCTTAGTCATGGTTTACGTGTTATCTCCAAGGGATTTCTTCTGGTTATCAACTGAATAAGTAAATGTTGATATTTCCTATCAGGTGTTCTAAATTTGGGTTTTGTAAATACGTACTGTATCTGACTTACCTATGTAATATTCAAAGGACTCTTTGTCTTGGAGCATTATCTGTATTAAGTTATGATATAATCAAAAAAGATCAGGAAATGTTGAATGTTTTTTTAAATCAATTCCATCGATTTGCTTCATTGAATATTACGAATATTACATTGAATAATACCTAAATTGTATTACGTGATACGTCTTTAAGCCCAATTCAACTTATAACGAATCTACCGAAAAATATTATTGCTGTTATTGATTAATAGCAGTCGATAAGCCATGTCAGAGGCCCTCGGGCGGCTTGACAAACTCCAACACCAGAGGCCAGCACTACCTCATAAAAAACGAAACGAAACGAACCGAAAAAAAACATATTTTAACCCAAGAAATCAGTAAACATAAAATATTATATCGCTAAATAATCTGGGATTTGTAATTGCAGAAGGACCCTTCCAACGTGCGAGGCTTCCTAAAATCCTTTTTTGACCTTCAACATGTAAAGGATACCCTAACAGTGGCTTTCAAAAAGGGACCTAATCACCGGAGGGCAAAGTCTATTTTAGTCCTAGCATCGATTGCTTTTATATACGGCCCGTCTTATGGTAGGTTTACTCTTTACTTTAACCACAGATAACAGTTACTTAATATACTTAACATAATAGTTACTTTAACGTTAGTTTTAAGAGGAATGATGATTGTTGTTGTTGAGCAGTTGTTGAGTGCCCTAATTGAGTCGCAATACATTATAAACAAAGCAATACTTATGCCTAAGTTGATAAGTCTAGATATCTATAATTAAACATTAGAACTAAATGAGATCCTTCATTCAATATTTAGTAATGACCTTATTGTGTAGGCTCTCTACTTATTTATCTAAACATTAATTCATCATGGCTAATTCATTTGACATTTGAATATATTTGCTAATGATATTTGTTTTTAATTTCGATAGCTTTATGGCTAGTTCTTATGTTATTATTATTATAATGGTATTGTTAATAATGGAAATCTGATGCAGTAAGCATGTTAATAATAAAAGTATCAATAATGTTTTTTTTAGGGGAATACACAGTACGGTACCTGTTCACACGGTATCGGTTCAACTGGGATGCTTTGAAGTACAGCTTCTACAGCACATTCTACATTTGCATTCATTCTCTTGGTACGTATTCAAAAACTCCTACTATAGCTGACCTGGACTATTGAATAAATAATAACTGTTTTGTGTGCATTGATACTTACTAATAGCGTGCATTGGAAGATGCTTATGTTCAACAGTGAATAAACACAGACTGATAATGATTAAAATGAGGAACTTACATATTTTAGTAAACAAGTATATACTGCAGCCCAAAAAACAACATCTAAGAAATGTTAGCGGCCTGTTAGCACTGTTTTAAGCTACCTAGTGCAAGTGGCAAGTACGCAGGCGTTGGCTAGTAAACCGTAAAATGAAATTATAAAAAGTTCCTACATAAATGGCGAACTGCCAGCGAAGCCCAACGCTTTCTCATCAGATTTATTCGTAGTCCAGATTGTAATTCTTAACGCCACAATATTTTTCAATTTACTTCTTGCCAAAATACGGTTTGTTAAATGAAATTTTAAGGAAACTAGGTTGGCGTCGCTGAATTCGTTTATGCAATATTGTGAACAAATCAAATGCTAACTATCAGGAAACATTTATTATGCTGAAACACAAACTCAGGTCGCACGAAGCCAAAAATCATTAGCGATACGTAAGTTATAGAGATTTTATCCAAAATTATTTCAGCTTTTCCATAACCTTTATATTGTTATTGGTTCCAGGTGCATTAATATCAATCAGCCTCTTCAGTCACCGCTTGAAATGGGATGATTCCGTGTTAGGGTTGATATCCAGCATCAGTAAGGTCATAGGTGCATTGGCCACTGGCTTTGCAAGAAACTCAAAAGAAATGTACATAGGTATATATATAGTTTCGTCCAGCTTTATATTTATTAACATGAAAGCAAAAAAGTTTTTATAACCGTTTTTTTCAGCTGTTGCAGTGGAAATGTTCAATGCAACGTCATTCACAGCTCTTCGATCGATCTCATCAAAGTTATGTACAAGTGACGAGCTAGGTATGTTTCGATATTAACTAGTAGTGAAACCTTTTTGATGGAGCAACCTATAGGTTTATTTATTTTGATTCCTCTAAGGCTTATTACCTATTTGCCTATGCGATAACTTCACTTATGTTGGATGGTATCTAATTAGTGAGTAGATTCAAGTTTACTCAGGTGTATACGTATATGTATAAGTTTATAAGTTCAAGGCCTTTGGAATACTTACATTTTATTAATCTTTGCAGGTAAAATGACATCAATTTTCAATCTGATGGAAGTGCTGACATCCATGGTGTTTGGGCCCATCTACTCTTGGATCTACATGTTCACGTTGAAATTCGACGCTGGCATTATTTACTACGTCAGCACCGTGCTGACAATACCGAACCTCGTTATATTTGGGTTTGTGTTAAAAATATACTATTGCGCAAACACTTACTTTCTGAACTGTTCTTTAGTCCTATGAGCACTTATTTTCCCATAACACTGATTCTTACTTGGCCACCCTACCTGAAGATTGTGCCACTGAAAAGAAGCTTTCAGTGTGACTTTTGGTAAAATACCTAGTCCGGTGAATACAATCCTCATCGCAGAGGCTTGTTTAATGTTCTGGGCGCGACTTGAGATAATAACGTCGCTTGGACATCGCTTCTTTTGTCTAAACCTTTTTATTTGGCGGTTCAGAAAATAGCGTACATAGAAAATGTTATCCATAAATCACAACTTTTCAGGTGGTTCTACATACAGCACAAAAAGAGCTTAAACAAAAAAGCAGATGAAACCACCGATACAGAAAAAAAAGTAGAATCAAATCAAATGAAACATAGAAAACACGACGATCTACTCAGCAGCATAGACTTGGCAGATGAGAAGATACTATAAAATGTGTAAAAGTATGTTTGTAATAAAATTAATGTGAACTAATTGTTTTTATCTTGTTTTATATATCTCTGTATCTTTCTCTCTCCCTCTATGCAAAACTGTAAAGTTTGCAAGACAAATTGTTCGATGTATTTAAATAAAATTTTGATCTCTGATTTTAGTAAGGATATACTAGTATATGTGGTGTGACTCCGAGACATAAACTGAGGAACATTGTGATAAGAGAGCGTTCTGAAATGAAAAAAGACGTACTGACAAGGATTGAGAATGGTATGCTTAGATAGTTTGGGCATTTAGAAAGGACGGACAATAGTAGATTGACGAAACGGGTAGGTACATAAGGCGAGCGTGAATGGGACAATTGGAAGAAAGAGACTTTGGCAAACGTATTTAGACCAGATTGGAGATGTTCTGCAAAAGCTCAGGTCAAGAGTACCTGACGAGCATTTATGAAGAATGTAATACGAGTGAATGAAGCAAATGAGGTATATCAGGATCGTAGCAAGTGGAAATCCGTGGTCTTTACCTATCCTTCCAGGAAACAGGTGTGAGTTTATGTCTGTATGTATGTAACGATTTCTCACCTGGGCGTTCCATTTGGTACCATATTTAGAACCGTTTCTTTCGCTTAAATAACGTCTCGCATTTTTCTCTGTTTATTTACTAGCTATTGAGTATATACTTTTTTCTTATACATAATAATTTTATTGTGAAACCTACGTTGACAGATTGTGTAAAAGATTTATCTAAAAGCAAATAGTAGACAATTGATTATATTATTTACATAACTGATATCTAGACATCATGGACGATTCAGAAGCTAAGTAAACACCCTGTGCAAATATTCAATGCATAATGACTGATAAAGAGTGATATATGACATGATACAGGATGGTTTGGTTTCGATTTTTACTAGCATAATTCGGTTGTTGTTGTATGATGTTGCATGAAAAATAAGAAATTTCATGTTTTATGTAGGTGATTAAATGGATAGTTATATTATTTATTAAAACATTTATTTCACTTAAGTAGATATTTGAACAACATAACCTGGACCCACAATTTGTCTTAAGCCTTTTTTAAGTGAGTATTTGGTAAACTAAGTTCTGTTTACTAACTAAAGTTGCATTCTACAAAGAATAAATTGAAGAACAGTAGAAATATATTGAATCATGCTTATACCTAAACCACCTTTGTACACATGTATTTCACGCAATAAATAATACTTTACTTTATTTTACTTTACTAATACACAACAAATCAGAAAATAAAAAAATAATGGCATGTTATTTTGGAGCGCCATCTAAAAACTTTTATTAAATCATTATGTATTCGGATCAAGCTCTATATCTACAAACCAAAAGTACTTGATTATGAGAGTGAACTTTGAAATATAATAACATTACGCGTACTTAGTAATTTCTGTGGTTCCAACAAGTGCTCACCTGTCTCGCTGGGAAGATGTCGAGCTCACCAGAGAAAAAGCCTGAAGAGCAACCATTGAAAGAAGAAAATTTATATAAACATGAACTTGAAAACAAAGGCTTTATAGAAAAGTTGAAATATATCAAGTCAAGCATCACAGTGGAGCCGATATTGGCCGGTCTGATCATACCGTCTATGCTGGCTAGACTCGCGATACAAAATCTGAATTTAGATAAAGCTTGCAGAGTGAAAAAGGCCTTTGGTGATGAAATCTGTGATGCTCTGATCGAACGGAGAGGTAACACATCTTACGAGGGAGAAGTACAAGCAATCATTTCGAACATAGAATCATGGAAGAGCATAATACAGACAGCAATTCCAACTATTTTGGTAATTTTCATGGGAGCGTGGAGTGACCGAACGGGGAACCGAAAAATATGCATCCTGCTTCCAATACTCGGAGAATTCATGGTCTGTTTGACGAACATATTGAGCACATACTTCTTCTACGATATAAGTGTAGAAGTGACCATGTTTCTAGAAGCACTGTTCCCTGCTGTGACCGGAGGTTGGGTCATGGTGTACCTGGGCGTTTTCAGCTACATAAGTGACATTACTGATGAAGAGTCTCGGACATTTAGAGTAGGTCTCGTGAACCTGTGTATGACGGCCGGGATTCCTTTGGGCACGGCCTTAAGTGGAATTCTGCTGAAGCTCTGGGGGTATTATGGAATTTTCGCGCTCTCTGGAAGTATATACATTACGACATTTTTGTACGGATTGGTTTATTTAAAGAGCAACACGAAGCCAAATTGCAATTTGAAAGATAAGGTAAGTAGAAGATTTTTTTCAAACTTTGTTGTAAGTAAATACACCCAGGATCGTAAAATTACTTGCGTTCATAGACCTAGACTCCGACCATCACAGCTTAGAGGCTGTCTTCGTTTCACAGCAATCATCGTAAATCTTGACCATCTATCTTTGTGTCTATCTGAAAGACACTCAATTAATTGTAGTTAAGTTAGTTATAACTACTTCGTTTTTGCCTTTTGTAGGTATTTTTGTTTTATCTTTTTATTCTTTATTTTTATTCGTTGAGTGTCGTCCTATCCATGTGTGCCGTTCGAAATAAAGATTTTTTCTTTCTTTCTTTCTTTCTTTCTTTCTTTCTTTGATAGAAATGGCATAGATTAGCCACGTAATTCACGGTGTTGATCATGGTAATTAGCATGGCTGCAGCAAAGCTGTGCGGTTCACATTTTTTTTTTAAATCACTGTATAATCTTGTATGGTATCATCGATCCACTTCTTGAATAGAATTGCAGTATGAGAGTCAAAATCATTGAATGGATTCAACTGGGATATCTCTGTTTGATAGCATGGATTTTCTGCAACCTTTTAAGTACGTATCACGTACAAATCCTGGACGGGTGGTACAAAAAATGCAATTCAAACCAATTTAAGTTTTTACTTCTTCAAACAACGCAGGGTTGAATGAAATCTCAGTGTACGTATCTTATGTTCCTGAATGACGTGTGCTTTGATCTAGTGTTTGTATTGCGTTATTCAAGAATAGATCACTATCTGTCGAGGCATTCCACGATTTATGAACCCAGATTAATTATCATGACGTCAGCATCCTTGGCTGCTGGACATAGGGAGGCTTTCCCCACGAGGAACTATCTTGATTCCACCTTTATTTGCATAGTGTCTTCTTTGTCTCTAGGTTCGTGATTGCTGCTCAAGCACTTATTCCCCAGCGGTTATCAGTTCTTTTTAATTTTATTATTTACTATATTAACATAATTAGAACGGTATCATTGCACTTTGAATTATTCCTTTCAAATCTATTGCACGCAAAGTAAATAAACCAGAGTACGTAACAATCTTGTATGGTTGATTAGACCTACCTACTCTTTGTAGAGAGATTCAGGTAAGTAGGTGATACCTGGCTAAAGTTTTTTTGGAATGGATTTAGCAAGATAGATGATCAAATAGTATTGTAAAGGTAACCAGGTAAGTAAGCTGAACAATTTTCTTACGATTTTACTTTTTTTCAGCCAAAACCAATCACATGCTGCGAAGTAGCAACTCTTGTCAAGGAAACTGGAGATGTGGCGTTCAAGAAGAGGGAATCTAACATGAGAAAGAAAATCATCTTGACCTTGTTGGTGGTTGCAATAGTATATGGACCAAATCATGGTAAGTTTGACTACTGTGAGATTACCTATGAGACCGAAAGAGCCACTGCTACGCAGGAGTAATGGGGTTTGTAGGACAACTTTTTTTTTTTTTTTTAATACTTTTGATGTCTATAGATTGCCCAATATTAAATAGATGGATGAATATCATGATAGGTTATTTTGTAATGTAAATGACATGTATTATTGACATTAATTATTATAATATTTTTTTTTGTTGTTTTTCTCTGTAATTTTATGATGACTAGTATTTGTATTATGTTATAATTTGTAATTTGTAATTTAATTTGTAAATATGGATTTATATTACTTATCTGAATTAAATGATTAATTAATTATAGAAACAGGCATACATTTATAGATACACGCCTTTTTCCCTGAAAGGGTAGGCTCAGACTCAATGGGCGTCCTTGCACTATGGGTGGTTCCATCGTGGGAACATAAACGTGACAAGTGGTGAGCTCATCGCCGCCATTGATTCACACGAATGACTCTGCTAATGCTTTTTTCCATGAAACTAGTTTGATCATTGTGATTTGAATGAATAAATACTAACAACTATTACTTTTACTAACGACAAGTTCCTTGAAATTACTAATTATATGTACTTATACTAGGAAATCGTTAGATTTTGAATCGAACAAAACAATAAAAAACTCAAGTCAAATCGCGACTTTGCGGTTTCGAGTTGAAATACCTACCTTACCAAACTACGGGGTAACGGGGAGTTAGTTTATTTGAAATTTTTGGGGACGTGCTGGTTTCCTCAAATTTTTTTAAGAATAAAAATATTTTTATTTATGACAAAATCCAAAAAAACTTTGCTATTTTAGAGCATGTAATATTTCACATAAAAATTTAGTAGTAAAATTAATTGGTGCACATCCGGTTTTGAACCCACGACCTTAGACCTCGTAAGTTGAGTTCCCATTCAATAGCCCATCGGGCTCTCAAATAGATAGGTGTTATTTGAACCGAAAAACTTTGTACATTTTCCAATATTTTTTTACTGTAACTTATTGTGTAAAATGCCATCAAATCTTTTTGTTGTAGGTGAGAGAATAGTGACATACATGTTCGTCAGATATCGTCTAAAATGGGACGCTTTGAGGTACAGCCTGTACTCCACTTACAGCATCATCACACACTCTATGGGTGAGTTTGAAAATCTTCAGGTTTGATTTACTGAAAAATTTAGCCGAGCGTAACTACCAGCGTTTTAATCTATGAAAAGTTGTACACGCTACGCAAATAAGTAGAGCATGAACGAACAAATACCATCCTCACTACGGATTTAACACACAAAGATTAGTAGATAACTATCTCTAAAGTGTAAATGTACTGAATTAACCTACACTTTACACTTTAGAAATCCGTGTTTGTGTTATTTATTAGATACCGTATGTTAATTTGATTGACTGAAATGGTTTTAATTTCAATTTCTCAATTTTTACCCTCACAGTCACATTATAAGTATCTTTTTTAGGGTTCCGTAGTCAAAGACAAGGAACCCTTATGGATTCGTCATGTCTGCCTGTCTGTCCGTTTTTTTTTTATTTTTTATTATACTACTTGGATGACGGAACATGCAAGAGGCCCACCTGATGTTAAGCGGTATAAATAAATAAATAAATGAACAGTGCATTACCTCAAAGGTCACGTCCACCTAGGACGCACCCTATGTGGCATTGCACTGCGCCCGCCACCCTGAGACAAAGATGAAAAGTCTCATGTGCCTGTAATTTCACCGGCACCCTTACCCTTCAAACCGGAACACAGCAATGCAAGCACTACTGCTTTGCGGCAGAAATAGGTATGGTGGTAGTACTTCCCCGGACGAACTCTTTCACAAAAAAGCTCTACTACTAATAAAAGTCCGTGAATGTCACAGCCTTTTTTTCCGAAACTATAAGAGCTATACTGTTGAAACTTGGTAGGTAGATGTATTCTGTGAACCGCATTAAGATTTTTACACAAAAATTTAAAAAAAAAGAATTATTTTTGGGGTTCCCCATACATAGAACTGAAACTCATTTTTTTTTTCATCAAACCTATACGTTTTATCTATGGATAGGTCTTCAAAAATTATGTTGAGGTTAAAAAAAATATATGATGTACATTACCATGTAAACTTCCACTCAAAATTGGTTTGAACGAGATCTAGTAAGTAGTTATTTATTTTTGGGGTTCCCCATACTTAGAACTGAAACTCAATTTTTTTTTTTCATCAAACCTATACGTTTGGGTTATCTATGGATAGGTCTTTAAAAATGATATTGAGGTTTCTAATATCATTTTTTTCTAAACTGAATAGTTTGCGCGAGAGACACTTCCAAAGTGGTAAAAAGTGTGTGTCCCCATAACTTCTTAAATAAGATAAATAAAAAACTAAAAAAAAATATGACGTACATTACCATGTAAACTTCCAACCAAAATTAGTTTGAACGAGATCTAGTAAGTAGTTTTTTTTTAATACGTCATAAATCGTAATCCATCCAAGAACTTTTATATTATGTTACTTGCTGCTACGGAACCCTTCATGGGCGAGTCCGACTCTCACTTGGCCGCTTTTTTTTTTTTTAAATAAAAACTCATTCAATTAAAGAAGGTTCCCGTGCGTCGTTAACACTGTATTATATTGTTAGATGACTACAGTAAGATGTTAATTCCAATTTTGTTTCGTTTAGAGCCTGAGTTTCGAAAAGAGCCATCCAAATAAATTTAATTGTTGATTCAAACTAACATCAAAACATATATTATAAGTATTATGTTTGCTTTCATTAAAATATGGTGTATATTTCAGGAGCTCTATTCTCCATCAGCGTGTTCAGCAAACGCTGGGGTTTCCACGACTCTATGCTGTGTCTCATCTCTATAGTGAGCAAGCTGGCCGGATCAATCTTGATAGCGTTTGTAAAGACTGACTTCCACATGTTTATGGGTATGTAGCCATCATCATCTGCCATTGTACCTAAAGAGAACCATTCGTAGAGTTCAACGCAGTTTCACTCCAACTCCCATTATTATATCTTTTTTTTTTTTATATACTACTTGAATTACGGATCAAGCAGGTGGCCCACCTGATGTTAAGCGGTAACCTCTGCCTATGAACAGTACATTACCTCATAGGTCACGTCCACCTAGGATGCGCCCTATATGGCATTGCACTGCGCCCGCCACCCTGAGACGTAAAGACGTATCTTCTGCTAATACAAAAGTTACAGGGAGAATACTTTTTTTTATTATACAACTTTAGATGACGGAACAAGCAGATGGCCCACCCGATGTTAAGCGGTACCCTCTGCCTATGAAAAGTGCATTACCTCACAGGTCACGTCCACCAAGTACGTGCCCTATGTGGCATTGTACTGCGCCCGTCACCCTGAGACATAAAGATGGAAAGTCTCATGTGCCTGTAATTTCACCGGCACCTACCCTTCAAACCGGAACACAGAAATGCGAGCACTACTAGTACTTCCCCGGACGAACTTTTTCACAAAAAAGCTCTACTACTATCAAAATCGACTAATATCACTAACACTATCTAATACTAGAGTAGCATAGATTTTTCTATACTTAATAGAAATAGTTTTATTTTTAGTTTTTTTCTTTTTTTTTTCTGAAAAAGTGAAAAAGAATAACTCCGTGATGACGTCAATAGCAAGGCAGGTAAGACGTAGCGGCTGAGACGTGAAAGAAGCGGGTTCGGTTTCCGCTGCAGGACAAATAATTGCATAATCTGCAAAAAATTCCGCGTCTAGGCGTTGTAGTGCCATGGTACGCATAGATGATAATTTTCCACGACCAGTATTATTTTATCTGTGCCACGACACAGGGAATCCTAGCATGACAGCAGGCCTTCTAGGTGAAACTATTTATTTATAAATGCGCAAATATAAAGAATATAGTTTTTTTTTTTTTCATTCTTGTATTAATTACAGATTAATGACCCTTGAGCATTCCCTTGTAAGACCTTCGAGTCTTTGGTTCTAGGATAATGTTAGTTGTATACATGTTAGCGAGGACTCTATGTTTTCCTAGACTATAAAAGCAGTTCAGTAATTGGTTTAAGATATATTTCAAATTGTATTATTACCTGTTTTCGTCACCCTGTTCTGTTTTCGCTGTTTTCCTTTACTGTTGCGTTTGAGGTAAAAAATTAAGATTATAATTTACTGCACCTGAAGAATGTTTGTACATCTATTTCTAGAAGATTAATTTTACTTTCAGTACCGATAGTTGAGATCCTCAACGCTACAACTTTCACATCGTTGAGGTCAATGGCCTCTAAACTGGTGCCATCTGAGGAAATGGGTGAGTAAACGAAGCCTTGAATTTTATCACATATATGACCTTCTGACCTCTCCCTCCGGTGTAAATTGTATAATCGCATATCTACATAGTTTGCTAATATTATAATAGATAGACATGTCATGGTATGTCCGGCCTGAATAGACCCCTCCGTCTCATGCCGTGGGTATCATAAAAGCTGACTAAGGGATTATACCAGGAGAGAGCCAGCAGCATATACCTGAATACCTACTCAACACCAACACTGAGATCGCCAATCCTCATGCCAAATGCTTTCATTATGACCAATCCTCCCTTTAAATTCTATGGTGGAAGCCTTACCGGGCAGTGGAAGTTCTAACGACTAATGATGTTAATAGATAGAAATTAAATTATTTATTGCATTCAAAAAACAAGTACACAGGAAAGTTAGGTATTTAGCATGTTCTTCCAGCTAACCTTTATGTAATGTGAAATAGTGGTCTCGGTAATACTATAATGAACTTATAGGGCAACATTTAATGGTTAATATAATTAAATAACTACTTATAATACTTAATAGTGGAAAGACGGTTATAGTAAATGACTCAATTATGGTGAAAAAGTAAGTTAGCTTAGATATTATTACCGAGTTATAGCTAATCAATTATGGTCGGCGTTGAACTGAGGCCTCGCGGTGTAGCGCTGTTTATCAGACAATACAACATACAAGGAAAGTTCCAGCAAGACGTGTAAGATGGCAGTATTGAAGAAAAACTAAACATCAATTAAATTCAAAAAAAAATATTCTTTTATATACAAAAAAACACAATAAGTTTATTAAATAAATTAGCTGTATGCATAACTGAGCTGTAGCGTCATATAATTTCCAAGATGAGAGGTCGCGTTCTTCTTATTTTATACTAGCAACTCGCCCGGTTCCGAAAGGGTAGAATTAGGAGTCGGAATAAAAAAAATAAAAAAAACACAAGTACATGCTATATTGTGTTATATATTACTAGTGTCTGCCCGCGGCTTCGCTCGCGTTTTCCTAGGTAAAAAGTAGCCTATAGCTCAATCCAGGTCATGATCTATCTGTGTACCTAATTTCATCGAAATCGGTCAAGCCGTTTCGGCGTGATTGGGTAACAAACATCAAAACTTTTATATATTATATTAGTGGCAAGTTTGTTATTGTTGGGTTTTGTGACAGTGTATTGGCTAATCCTTTATCGAATGAAGCCCAACATTTTTGTAGTTTAATTTGATTTGTGTTTACCGATTGGACAATGTGGTCGCACAGCGACAAAGACCTGTTTAAAAAAAAAACAGTTTTATAAGGTAGTAGAGAACTTCGTCAAGCTTATACAGCAGACTGCCTGGAAAAATACACCTCAAATGAAACAAAGGACTACAACAAACAAGTACCCTAGATATATCAAACAGTTAATATACGACAAAAGAAGACAAAGAAACCAATGGCATCACTAGATGCGTCTCCGCAAGACAAAAATAAGTTGAACAAATTAACTAAACATTTAAAAAGACAAATTCAAAGTTACATCGATGCTTCAACAAACACATATCTTCAAAACCTGACTAGTAACCGTAGTACAGACTACTCACTCTGGAAGGCTACTAAGAACATGAAACGGCCTATTACACAAATTCCTCCATTAAAAGTTGGACCCGGACAATGGGCTGTTAGTAGTGAACAAAAAGCTAAAGCTTTTGCAGAGCACCTCGAAAATATATTTAAGCCAAATGAAGGCCAAATACATTATGAACCTGCGGTCAATGAAGTTTGTACTGAAAAATTAAATATAAAGCTTGTTTCACCACGAGAAGTCTTAAGTGAAATCAAGCTACATATAAACCCCAGAAAATCTCCCGGTTTTGACCTTATTTCGGGAGAAATACTTCATAACATCCAAAGAAAAGCCTTAGTAAAACTTACAACCCTTATCAATGCTGCAATAAGGCTAAGATATGTGCCAGATCTATGGAAAGTTGCTGAAGTAATAATGATAGCAAAACCAGGAAAACCGCCGCAAGAGACTACATCGTATAGACCGATTTTCTTGCTACCAATTATGTCAAAGTTATTTGAAAAATTAATACTTAAAAGGTTGAAGCCGATACTAGATAATAAGAACCTTATTCTAGACCACCAGTTTGGTTTCCGTGAACAACACTCAACAATCGATCAAGTTCATAGAATAACAAATACAATCGAGAAAACTCTTGAAAATAAAAAAGTTTGTACTACTATTTTCCTAGATGTAGCACAAGCTTTTGATAAGGTATGGCATGAAGGCCTTATACTTAAACTGAGAAATATGTTACCTGAAGAATTCGCCGATTTACTGGAATCATATTTATCGGATAGAGTTTTTAGAATAAGGCAAGGAGATGCCTACTCTGAAATTAAAGAAATCAAAGCTGGGGTACCACAAGGAAGTGTATTGGGTCCGGTCCTATACTTACTGTATACCTGTGATATCCCGGAACTAGAAAATAATACCGTCGCGACATTTTCTGATGACACTGCCATAATGGCTGTTGGAAGAACTCATGCTGAAGCAGCAGAAAAGGTTCAAGTGGCGGTAAATCAAACCTATTACTGGACGAAAAAATGGCGGATCAAACTAAATGAGTCAAAATCAATTCACATTAACTTCACCAACAAAAAAGAACAGTACTTTCCGGTATTTATTGACGGTAAGCCCATACCATATGAAAATACGGCAAAGTATCTGGGAATGACCCTTGACGCAAAGCTACGCTGGAAAGCTCATATCAAAAAGAAAAAAGATCAGTTGGAACTACGATACAAGAGGATGTACTGGCTGATTGGAAGACATTCTACTCTAGCGGTACACAACAAAATACTATAATACTAAGTATGGACCTATGGTATACAGCTGTGGGGCTGTACCAAAAAGACTAACATAGAAATAATCCAACGCTTCCAAAATAAAGTACTCAGAGGAATAGTAAACGCACCCTGGTACGTAAGAAACGACGATCTCCACCGGGACCTTAATATAGAGTTCGTCAATAAAGTAATTCAAAAGTATGCAGAAGCTCACGAACGTAGACTTCATCATCATGTGAACGTCGAGGCAATCCAGCTTCTCGACAACACGGACATAGTGAGAAGACTCAAAAGAATTAAACCTTATGAGTTAGTGTAGTGTAAACTATAGTGTAATGTAGTGCAAACTAGTGCTTGCTAAAAAGAACACACGAACGAAGTGTCCTCCCCTTAAATAGAGACAGTAAGAAAAGTGTCAATGGACACATTCTTAGGTATAATTTATGTTATAAATCTAGGTCAATGTTAAATTACTTATTAGCCTGCTTTATGGCTAGATTGTAATGGTGTTGTACATAAAATATATTATGTACACTAAAAAAAAAAAAAAAAGTAGAAATATAAAAATTCTTAGTTTTTGACCTTAGTGCATTGCAGTTGCTCAATGCTTTTGACAGACTGGAAATCAAACTTTTTATATATTTATTTATTACAGTCACCAACATAGTATACACTTTTGTTTATGATTTTTTTACCTTTTTTTATTTTACTTTTACACACCTAATAATTATGTTATACATGCCAAGTGCTACCACAATTATAGATGACCGACAACATGCTACAAAATAATGATGAAAATGATCTTTTAAATGATTTCAGGTAAAATGAACTCCTTATTCAGCCTAGTGGAGACCTTGGCGGCGCTCATGTTCGACCCGACCTACTCGGCGATGTACTCGCGGACGATATCCTGGTTCACCGGCGCCGTATTCATCTTCAGCGCCGTCATGACTCTTCCAGCGATAACTATACTAATGTCAGTACTTATTTGAACTAGGCTCTTTTGACGACCTCTGTGGCGCGGCTGGCGATGATTCGCCTGCGACGCAGGAGGTTGCGGGTTCGATTCCCGCCTCGGAACAAATAATTGTGCGTTCTGCAGATATTTGTTCAGGGTGTTCTGGGTGTTTTCTATGTATAATAAAAAATATCTATGTATGTAATGTATTATATTAAGTATATCAGTTATCTAGTACCCATAACACAAGCTCTGGCTTAGCTTGGGGCTAGATAATGTTGTGTGAACTTGTCCAGCATTATTTATTTATTATAATTAGCAAGTTTAAGTAGCAATGGACAGGCCAGGACGCCTTAGACTAGATCGAACGCAGAGCTTTCAGACTTCTAAGAGAGCAACATATGGCGGAGACTTGGTTCCAGAGTTTCGAGCACCGCCGTAAAGTCGTATGCCTTTCGATCTTTTATTGAAATGTGCCCAGGAGCTATATGATCTGATCCCACCATCTCCTTTTCATCATACGACAAGAAGGCGCACGGCTCAGTGCCATCCTTAATTCGTCAGTATACCCGCAATTCGCACTAAGCGTTTCAGTTCCATCTTTGTAATGCGAACAGCTAAGGAATTAAACAAGTTGCCGTCGTATGTCTTTCCTGAAAACTATAATATGGGTCTCTTAAGGCAAGAGTGAATAGGTGCCTTCTAGACCTTCGTGCTCCAACGTCGGCCGCATCGTCGCTTACCAACAGGTGAGATCGCGGCCAATCGAGGGTCTATAACCGTTGGGGAATACATGTTCTCGACCACAACCGACGTCACAGAAGAGCAAGTGGTCTCGATGGATCAACAACATTATAGAGAACGCAGGAAGTCGGTGGATGGAGGCGGCTTAAAACACCATTTGTAGTCGGATTGTATGAGGGAGGCCTATGTCCAGCAGTGACTTCTGTAGGCTGATGTGATGATAATGATTTATTGAATCATGGAGTCAATGAGCGAATGTAAGATTCGTTGGTATAAGATTTATCCTGGCTGCTAGCTTAAAAAAGAGTCATTTTAGGGAAAGAATAGCGGCGAGGAGCTCACCACTTCTCACGTTTACCTACGATGGTGCAACCGACGGTGAAAGGAGGCCCATTGTGGCTCTGCCTATACACTTTTAAGGGAATAGACGTGTCTATTTAGGTTTAAGATATGTAAAATTAAAATACAAAATGTTACGATTACGAAAACTTACCCTGAGGAAACGGTTACAAAACTGGATTATTTACTTTATTTATAATTTTCACCAGAAACGGGATATTTACCATGATTATGAATATCGGGAACATATAAAACTCAAAAATCATGGTAAATATCCCGTTTCTAGTGAAAATTATGGACATAACCATGATAGTTTCAAAAGTTATACTTTATTTATGTTGTTTCACAGATGGTTTTTTATACAAAACCGAAAAGACAGAGCTCAAAGATTGGCTCAAGCGAGACTGGAAAAAGAAGATGTGATTTTCGAGAAGACGGCAACACTTGAAACTGTACAAACTAATTAAAAAACACTATTATTTCTCACAATTATCTCAGTCTCTCATCAAATAGAGCTGTTAATTAATTTAAGGATTATAAATAAGATAAAAATTAATGTTATTAAAATAATCGAATACCAAATCACCGTTTGTTTAATTTTTAAATGCATCTTAAATAACAAGAACCATAAAAAAAAAACTTTTAACTATTGGCAGCTTCCTTAGAGAATTAAAATTTGTTGTCGGCTGAATATATAATCAAAATCAGCGGCCTATTTAAACCTCCTTTGTCGTTGCAGTCTTGGAAGTGAGGTCATGGTCGTGACTTCAGGGGTCTGTGGCTCGCTTTACAATCCTTCGCCACTCGTCTCGCGCCGCGGCCTTCATGACTGGACTACCTATAGTTTAGTGTATCGAAGAAATTATTGTCCTAAAAGAAAAAGAAACTGAAAGAGAACTGAAGAAGAGAACTGTACTAGATCATACGGTCGCCACTCGTACTACTAATGCAGTTATTTTGGACAATAATTTATTCGATACATTTTCTTGCCATACTGTCATCATGCTAAACTTGCTAGATATATTTTGAGATGGTAACTGACTTCACAAAAGAAGGTTATCAATTAATTCGTCAGCTAGATACTTAAACTAATAGGTATGTAGTATTTCCACCCAGTTGCCCATTCAAAGGAATATCCTATATCCTATGCGTAGTTCTATTCAAAGGTTATTTCGATAATTTGTGATTTGAAATCCACAATTCAAATTAACCATCTCGAGAAGGTCGCGTGAAATTTTTATCTCAACATTAAATGTTTTTAGAAGGCGGTTAGGAAGGTAAAGAAATTAGGTAGGTAATTACCTACATCAAGTGTGTTCGTGAGGTCTCCAGTTCGAGGCGAACCACTAGTGTAACAAATACACATCGAACGTTAAAATAGAAGTATGAGTATGAATAATAGTAGTAGTTTGGCATTAAGTTCGCCTATGTACATTGTTTGTTTTGTGCAATAAAGAATATTCTATCTATCTATCTATGAATAATCACAGAAATATTTAAACATGTAAACGACCTTTACACCCGTTAGTTCGCCATATCTAATCCGGTTTTGAAAAACGAACGTGGTCTAGGCTATTCTCAATGCCACGAGACCGGTCAGATAATTCAAGCACATCACACGTCGGTAAATACTGATACTTATGTGGTTAGACGGAAAAGCCAGAGAATCGTTTTAGTTTTTTGTAACTTTGTTAGACCTTTGTTTGACCACGATCTCGACTGTTGGTAAGTGACGATGTGGCTGAAGATGGAGCACAAAGGTCTAGAAGGCACCTATTCACTCAAGCCTTGACGAGTGAACCAGAATATAGTTTTTAGGAAAGGCGTTAGTGTCTTTCACTCCTTAGCAGTTCACATTATAAAGATAGAACTGAAACTTTTAGTACGAAAAGAGGGTATACTAATCAGGTAAGGATGGTACCGAGCCGTGCGTCTGCTGGTCCTATGATGAAAAGGAGATGTTGGGATCAGATCGTGAAGATTCTGGGAGCATTCCCCGAAATGTAACCTATAGAAGATCGAAAGGCATGCAACCTTACGGCGGTGCTCGAGACTCTGGATCTTAATCTCCGCCATGTCATGCTCACCAATAAGCCTGAAAGCTCACAAATATTTACAAGATCTGCAAATATTTGTGCCGATCCTGTGTGATGGTACCATGGAAGGTACTTGTAGTTTCTGATACCCATGGTACAGGAAGTCCTCGTGTGGGACCAGGACAATCTGACTGTGTACCATGTCACGTCACATCATGTGACCTCATGTCATGCTGTCTATCAGTACTTTCCGTTGTCCATCATGATTGGTGGATGCTCTACAACTACGTTTGCCTTCACTATCTGCTATTACGTCCCGCACCCATCTCGTTAGAATGTACATTGGCGTTTACTTATTCCTATCACTAGGTAATCTCATCTGCGTGTTTGCATGAGAAGCATGTTTGCAAGAGTGCTTAGTAGCTAGTTAATTCTTTACAGTGGTACACGAAAAATCGTTTCTAGAAACCAACATAGGATAATCTGTAAGTACAATATTTTTTTGTTAAGTATACACATTAACGTGGCCGTCTGTTTGGGATCCAATCTGTCGTGCTCTTTGCCCATAGTTCTTCTGACATACGGCACACATATCCAGCCCAGTCCCACTTAAGCTTTGCAGCTTTTTGAGCGACGTCAGCTATCTGTGTTTGGGAGCGTATTTTCGAGTTCCTTATTCGGTTCGTGAGTTTCACTCCTAGGATACTACGCTCCATAGGCCCAGACGGAGATGGCGGGATGAGCTAGACTCCTACTTGAAGGATTGGTGCCAAATAGCCAACAATAGAGACAAATGGAAGAAGGGAAGGGAGGCCTTTGCCCTGCAGTAGGACACCACAGGCTCATAATAATAATAATATACACATTAACTGTGTGTGTGTGTGTGTGTGTGCACATGTTATTGTTACATTCAAAATTGCAATAATTGCGGTAAGCTTGCTTTTTTGGTATGTTGTTTGGGTCCACCTAGACAGTATTTTATAGATTTTGTTATTGCTGAAAAACCGCATATTTTTTTCACTTCTTTTAGTTTTCTGCAAAAAAGACGACATAGGAAGGCTCTGACGAGAAAGGTCACTGCTTAAAGTAATCAAAATTTCTGACAGTTTGAGCTCTAATCTAATTTTCTAGGTCTAATAGCTCCCAACCCAGGATACAGGGTTCCTAATGTTCTCTATTGTTATACAAAACCCCAACCTCGTTCACCAGCTGGAAGTGTTCTTGCAGCCAGATTCCCTTCCAAAAGAGATCGAGAGTGTATGCGAGGCATTTTTAATTGCTCTGTATCTTCTACCTTTCTAGGTAGACCCAAAAAACATACCAAAAAGCAAGTTTACCGCATTATTGCAATTTCAGCGTTTTTTTACAGCCTACGGATATGGGAAATGTTCAAAATGTTTTAGGTAGAATATTGACGACCTCTTTGGCGTGGCGGGCGAGTAGCCGGCTATGATGTGAGAGGCGGGTTCGATACCCGCTGCGGGACAAATATTTGTATGATCTGCAAATACATGTTCCGGGTCTGGGTGTTGTTGTACCATGATAATTGGAGTTCCTGATATCCACGACGCAGGAGATCTTAGTGTGAGATGATGATTACGTATGTGACTGTTGGGTGTACGTATGTGTTAAAGAACTTACGATTTCATATTTAACATAAAAACGAAATGTTAAAAAAAAATGGTTGTGTTATATTCTCACTCAGTAACAATACAAGTTACAACTTTGATGTTAATACAGTACCTAATTATTTGAGGATGTAATCTAAATAAATCATAGACTAGAAACACGATTGGTGAAACTTGTCTCTAAAGCTTTATTTTTTGAAATTGGCCCTCCTAAAACTCATTTTAGGTCCCTCCTTCGATAAGAGAAAATATTAAGTGTATTTTTTTTTTTTTTCATTACTTAGATGAATTATAGATAATTTATTTGTTATATTTGCTACTTTAGAAGCAAACCAATGTGTTATCATTTGTCGCTTATGTCAGTTACTTCCTAGCGGCAAAAATCTATACCTCCTCTCTTCCCGGGTGAGTTATAATTTAATTTAATTTATTTATTTAATTCAAGTTACTTAGACTCATAATAGGTAGGTACATATACATTCAATAACAATAATTACACATGTCACACATACACAACAACACACATAATCAATTAAGCACAAGAAAACAAAATGAATGAAAACAAATAAAAAAAAAAAGTCAAGTTAGTAAGGCAGGCGCGTAGGTACGCCACTCACCACGCTCTATATAGCTCTCTCTTTATAGCGCTGTCACTTTCATGCAGCTTTTGTTTTCTTGCTAGACTCCGCCCATACGATATTTTAACATATCGCCATAATAGTCTTCGTTTGACCCCGATCTCATCCGATGGTGTGACGATGCGCCAACGAGCACGAAGTTCTAAACGGCACCCATTCAGTCTGCCTTTCATCATCATCAGCAGCAGCTTTTTGACATCCACTGTTGGACAAGGCCTCTCCCATAGAATGCAATGGGGTAATGTGCCATAATCACCACGCTCGGCAAGCGCATTGGTGTTGGTGTTGAGTTAAAGTCAAATTCAAAAATATTTTAGTAACCACAAGGATCATTTTGAACCGTCTTATAAAATAAATTTAACAATTAATAATTTTTAAATTTCAAATAAATTGAACACTTAGTAATTTTTAAATTTCTTTATTTAAGTTTTTCAAATCATACTCAAAAAAATATGGATATCTTCTTATTTTTTTTATAATAATAAATCTAAACATCGACTACTTGTCGAGAAGTTGTAGTAGTTGGCAAGATACGGCGCTGCTGGCTGGCCTTTGTTAGCAGTCGGCACTTCAGATGACGGTCCACGTGGACTGCAAACCAATGACAAGCATCCCGGAAGGCTGAAGGAAGGCCCGCCAGCAATGCACAGACTGCGAATAGGCCTTTTATTGGTTTGCAGTCCACGTAGACGGTTGTTATTTTTCCTACCCACGGAATTAGTCATTGTGGCATGGCATTATATAATAATAATAATAATAATATAAAACTTTATTGAGGACACAATATGAGTTACAGGTAAACTAAAGATAAAATTAAAGTTAATGTCCTACAATCGGCGGTCTTATCGCAAGCAGCGATCTCTTCCAGACAACCGTTTATGCACATTTTGCGTAGGTATATGTCAAAATTCGTATTGAACATTTTGCGAAAATGTGAATTAATTTGGCATTATTCGTATTGCATTTTTTTCGTGTATGTAAAAAGCGTTTTGCACATATTGCGTAAATGTCAAGATGCGTATTTAAAATTAGTCAAAAAGCGTGTTGGTCATTATGTGTCAGGACGGTCCTCTAAGGTGTCGACTGACAACAAAGCGTCGCGACAAGTTCTAGACAAATAGTTTTTTTTTTATCATTATTAAAAAAAAACGGTTTTAAACTGACCAAAAACTAACTCAATCCTCCGTCGCTCCTTCTGACCCAGACTTTCACAACTCGATATGCATATGCATATCGAGTTGTCAAGGCCATGGTCATAAATATTTACGACTTTCATCCAAAACCTACGTATCAATAATGTTATTACTAGCATTCCGAATGTTTCAAACAAGTTTTTGTTCAATGCTATCGAGACCTTTCTTCTCCCACGGGCCTCACTTAAACTCTTCTCTTTGCTAAGTAGACAACGTCTGTCTGTCAGTATAGTCCGGGATGGTCTAGGAGTGTTCCGTGGAGGAAAATTTCTTCCTAACCATCACACCAGTGTGACAAAGTGGTGTGAAAGTGAGTCAGTCGCGGGATTTTCACTGTCATGTATCTAACGCCCGAGTGAAATTTAAAGTTTCGGAAAATATTTTGTTGCAAATTTCAAGAATTTACAACATTTTAAAGAGAAATATGTATATACGAAGTGATGATAAAATATACAGCAAATATTGGATTTAATAATCATTGATTAAAAACTGTGTAATTAAAAGTTATCTGGAATACGGTGAGATAGAAATATTTTTGTAACGCGGTATATTTTTATTCAACACTTGCTCATAAAGTGTCTCTAATTTCACCGCAATTAAGCACATAATGACACCTGTAATCGACAAACTGCGACTTTTTCATTGCTATTATTCACTAGTGAGTTATAGAAACAGTTGAACATTTACACAGAGTGTGTATTTACTGTTTTACACCTGTAATCAAACTGTGACTTTTCCATTGCTATTATTCACTAGTGAGTTATAGAGACAATTGAACATTTACACAGAGCGTGTGTTTCTGTTTTATTATTATTTTCTTCACTGGTGTGTTGAAAAACGTCGTATGATACACGTGTGTATTGATGATTACCGTCTTTGGCTCTCTTAAGACCCTCATCTACGGCTCAGGTCTCAATGGCGCCTCAGCGGTAATGACCAACATTACACACTTGTACCATAATGTACTATTATCCATCTAATTACATAATATGGGAAATGGAAATAATAATATTAATTATAGCTATCATTATCATCATTAGAAGTTCACTGCTGGACATAGGCCTTCGAACGGCCTGACGAACATGCCTTGTGCCGCCTTCTTCTCTCCGCCTCCTCTATAATGTCGTAGGCCCATCAAAAGGGGGGCTTTCTTCTTCTCCGTGGTCCGGTTTGTAGTCCCCACTCGAAAACCTTTACCCCCAACGGTTGTCGGTTCTGCGAGCTATACAGGGCGTCCCAAGACTATGGCGGTAACAAGGAAAAGTACCTTAAATATTGTAGATAGGATATTTTGGGGAAAGCAGACTTTATTTTATTTATAAAAGTTAGAAAAATTGCATTCAAAAATTTTCTAAAAATTACTTGCTTCGTCTGGGAATCGAACTGAATTAAATTAAAAATCAAAATTATTAATTTTACGTTTTTCTTTGTTTTAAGATACCATGTTACTTAAGGTAAAGGGTTAGGGGGTATCGTAGTTAAACTGATGATATTTATGAGATACTATCAATTAAAACATGTTCTCATAGATCTCGCAAACACAACTTTCGCTGTCTGAAGAAGTATTGAAAAGCAGTAATGGGCAAAAAAAAAAAAAAAAAAAATTTATTGGTAAATTAATTTCACGCCGCAAGAGTGAGCATCCCCCTTAAGAGAAATTATTATTTGTTGTCCATTCTTTCGATTGTCATCATAAAAAAACGGGGTGTTTTTTTCACGTTTAAGTCGGTTCGATTCCCAGACGAAGCAAGTATATTAGAAAATCATTGATTGCAGTATAACTAAGTTTTAAAAATAAAATAAAGTCTCCTTTCAGCAAAATATCCTATCTACAATATTTAAAGTACTTTCCCTTCATGTCGCATAGTCTTGGGACGCCCTGTATAGCCCATCTATTGCCACTTAAATATGCTAAATCTGAGGGCTCATTCAGTGACCTTGGTCTTTCTACGGATCTCCTCGTGTGGGATTATATCACTTAATCCTACTAATAATATTAATGCGAATGTTTGTGTGTGTGTGTGAGTGTGTTTGTTACTTCTCCACTATGAAACGGCTGAATGGATTTGCATGAAACTTGGAATGGAGATAACTGGACTCCCGGAATGAGACATAGGCACATTTTTTCCCGATATTCCCACGGGATCGAGACTTACGCGGGTGAAACCGCGGGGCGCTGCTAGTTAAACATATTTTTTTTTTTTTTTTTTTTTTTTTTTTTATATCTGGAACATATAAAACTCAAAAATCATGGTAAATATCCCGTTTCTAGTGAAAATTAACTATTTTATTCGATCATGCAATATTAACATTTTCACTATACATTCCTGATTGGTCTACTGGCAGACAGTACATCGACTAGCCACTTTGCCGTTCAAATAGGTAATTGGACCTAATATTGCCGTGAATAGAATGATTGTCAAGAGCACAATTCCTTTGTACACAGTACCTACGCACGATCCACAGCTAAAACTCCGATTAATAAAACTATCCGTCATTTACAATCATAAATACCAACAAGTGGCTCACGAAAACTTGAAATAAGTGTTTCTTTCAGTTTGTACTCTGTTGTTGTTTATTTTTATTTCGGTTGTGCTGTATTTTATTTTCGCTCAACGGAACCTTGTTACTAAGGTAAGCATTTGCTGCTTATGGAATTCTTCATTTGAATTGTGTGTGTAAAAGGACTTTTTATTTATTGTCCGCTGACTCGTACCTATCTTTGTTCATAATCTACTAGTGTCCTTCGCGGCTTCGCTCGCGTTTAGCCAGGATACAAAAATAGCCTATAGCTCATTCCAATCTATATACTGGGTACCAAATCTAATCTAAATCTAATAAACATCGTAACTTTGAAATTTTTAATATTAGTGGGACGTCCGTGAATTTGCTTGCTTGTTTTTTTTTTCAGGATAAAAAGTAGTCTATATGGCAGAGCTCAATCCAGATCATAATCTATCTTTCATCGAAATCAGTTCACCCGTTTCGGCGTGATTGATTAACAAACATACTAACATCCAAACATCGTAACTTTGAAATTTATGATATTGGTGGGATAGATCTTGAACTAGGTTCGTATTGAGGATGGTGAGCCTGAATAGTTTTTGTTGTAACAAATCCAAACATCCACTGAACTGAGGCAGTATTTTTTTAGAACAAATTGTGTTAGTATTAATTTCGTTCTCCACTCCACAATTTACACTATATTACTTATTATTTTTAGTAGTAGTAGAGCTTTTTTGTGAACGAGTTCATCCGGGGAAGAACCTTAACTATGTCTACCGCGACCCAAGCAGGGGTGCAGCCGTATTGATCCCATGGATTCATCCCACGAATATTTATTTCCGGATTCATACCAAAATGTAGGCCGTATTCATCCCAAAAATAATAAAATTAAATTGTTGTCCGTATTAATCCCAAAATGTAGTCCGGATTCATACCACGGCCTATAACAATGGATATTGGTACGATCAGACAGAAAAATGCAAGATCCTTACTATCATTTTCATATCTTTTTGTTGGATGCAAATTATCTATAATTGACGTTTGTATGTATGTATGTTTGTCCGAGGATAACTTGCAAACTGTTGATATATTCTTTATAAAACTAGTATTCTTTATAAAAATTTGGTGGATGGGTATATAGTATTAGTACAATTTGTGTAAGGTTATGAGCTAAATTGGTTCGGGGGTTAAAGAGTAAAAAAATTAAACTATCATAGACGTTTCAAAACTAGTTTTAACTTTATTTTAGACTGTGTAACTTTTGGGATATAAGCAAAGAAGTAATAATAAATAACCTCTAGAGTTCTTCCAGTAATCTACTATTATCCATCGAGGAGTTCAGTTGTCAACCTTCCGTCTCCTGCATCAGATCAGCTCGATGTAAAATTAGTGATCGGAACCGTATGTTGATCAAAATGAGCATAAACACGGCCAGTCTACTATTATTCGTCAAGGAGTTCCGTTGTCCACCTTCCGTCTCCAACATCAGATCAGCTCGCTGTCACCATCATAAATAAATATTTAATAAATAAATAATGCTGGACAGTTCACACAACATTATATAGCCCCAAGCTAAGCAGAGCTTGTGTTATGGGTACTAGATAACTGATATACTTTAATACAATACATTTCACAGATAGATATTTTTTATTTTACGTACTAGAAAATACCCAGAACAAATATCTGCAGAAAGTATAAATATTTATTCCGAGGCGGGATTCGAACCCGCAACCTCCTGCGTCGCAGGCGAACCTTCGTCCACCGCGCCATAACACAAGCTCTGCTTAGCTTGGTGCTAGATAATGCTGTGGGAACTGTCCAGCATTTTTTTTTATTATTATCTCTGAGGCCAATCAGCTGGACGTAAAGACTTGATACTTGCAGGGTTTATTATTTTTAGGGTTTAGGGACGCACTAAGAAAGGAATTTGAAAAAATCGTCCTCTAAATGGTCCAAAAAGGGCTTTTACACGCTAGCTGCGGCAAAAAAATCTCAAACTTTCATCTGGTGCGGTGGCGGTCGAAATGCGCATCCATATATCTACTTTAAGACCTCCCATTGTACTTCCGTGTTTAGTTTAATATTAATTTTTAACTAGCTTATTTTCTGTGTTGTGCAATAAAGTGTTTTCTATCTATCTATCTATCTTAACGACAGTGCGTAGCAGTCTTTTTTGACCTGCCAAAACAAGGAAAGATTAATGCACTATAACTTTGCGAATACATCGTTTACACTGCTTTTCCTAATCTGTTAAAATGAACCCTAATCCTATTTCTTTTAGTTCGTTTCGCCTCTGGATCGGCCTAACAGGAAATGAGAAATCAACCAAGGAACATGCCAGGCCGATAACGACCACTACCGCACTAGAAAGTACTTTTTTATAGTGTTGGGACAGACAAAAATAAAGGGTTATCGATAGTAAAACAGAATGATTACAAAATAAATAAAAAATTGTGTATTACTGTATGTGTTTGTGTGTGTGTGTGTAACTTGTTTTCCAAGATAGAAACCTTGCTGGTCAAGGGCATTTGCTTTTTTTACAGGTGGAAATGTTTGAGCATTTTCATTCAAATCATCTTCACTAGTATCATAGTTCAGCGTTAGTTTCCTCTTACGTTGCGCCATACTTAAATACTTGTCGATAAAATAACGACACTCACACATACTGTCATGAAGAGAGTACAACACTACTGGCGGCTCGACGCTTGCGCGCGTGCTCAGCGCGGCAACAGGTCGGCATAGGTCATATGCCACAACAAGCCCGCCACAGCAGGGAATAGGTGTTTTTCACCGTCAGTGCGATGGCAGTCAATAAGTGCCCGCCGAAATATTTGAATGCCAAATACTTACAATTGTAACCACGAGCCGAAATCTATATTTGTCTCTCTCGAACTCCTACATATACCGAAGATAATCGTTCCACACCAGCGGGAAAGATATAGTTCTCACCGTGCGCACCAGTGGTAAGCAACTTGGCGTGCTGATTTTGGGTGATACGCAGTGAACGTGTTAAAGTAAAACGAAATAGCTTTGTATCTCGGAAACTGTAAATAGCAGAAACTTGAAATTGTACAAGCAGATTCCTCAAATAAAACAAAACAAAACTTGTTTTAACATTTCCTGAAATTTTGCTGAAAAAAGGCACAGGGATGTTTTAACTGGGTTTTTAACGTCAAACAACATAGCTCTATATCTCTGTATTTCAAGGGTATTAGACACTTTAAATTAGATACGTAGTTTCCTCAAATAAAATTAACAAAACAAGTTTTAGAATTTCCAGAAATTTTCCTGAAATAAGGCACAGGAATGTTTTGATTGTAATAAACTTCCGAGCCGAAACCGCTGGACCCAGAGACTTGTTATTTGGAAGGTGTATTCTTTTAAGGTTCTAAGATTTTTTTAGAAAATTCGCCCTCTAGGGGGTCCAAAAAATATTTTTAAAGTAAAAAAAAATAGCTCTGTGTCTCGGAAACAATTTAGACTGCTAACTCATATTAAAATTTTCAAGTTCAACGGCATTTTGTGAGCCATTTTGGCAACATGACTTTACCGATGTAAAAAAGCCTGCTTAATTTGATTCTTAATATTGACAATCCCAATTTTGTCTCCTTTGCTCAAAATTCAAGATGGCGACCAAAATGAAACCCTTGCTTAAAAGCCATATTATAAGTCAATTCTAGTCGTGTAAGGTGTCCTGGAATAGGCTTTGGGGGTAGCTGAACTCAATTTTGACAACCGAAAGTCCGTCTGGGTACCGGAAGTGGACAAAAACAAGATGGCGGGAATTTAGGAAATTTAAATAATTTTCTTTTACGGCTGAACTCCATGGAGTCGTGTCAACTGCAATCGACACCATTTTATAGAGATCCTTGCGGTTATTGACACTTTTTTTCTAACAGCAATACTTTTTGGTTAAAATCGTAAAAACCACGGTTAGAGACATATTTCGAGGAAAAAAGGGAGGGGGGGGGAGCCAAAATTCGGCTTGGCAACATTCAGAACCGCATTCAGCAGACTTTTTTACATCGGATAAGTCATGTTGCCGAAATGGCTCACAAAATGCCGTTGAAACGAAAACGAAGCCGATTTTTTGCATTTTTTACTAGTCGGTAGTAGATACTTGAAATTGTACATGTAGATTTCTGAAATAAACATAACCAAACACATTTCAGCATTTCCTGAAATGTTACTGAAAAAAACCACAGGAATGTTTTGATTTTCAAAACTACCGAGCTAAAACCGCCAGAACCAGAGACTTGAAATGTGGAGGAACTGCCGAGGAACTATTCAATATGCTGTGACTGACATAGATAAGCGAATTTTTAATCTAAAAAAACATTCAATCGCGTTTTCGTAGAGATGAGACCTAACCAGATTTTTCACCCCCAATAAATAAACTTTCATCAAAATCGTTAGAGCCGTTTTTGAGAACGTGATAACAAATATTTATATAATATACGAATCTTTGCTCGTTGTATAGGATATTGATGTTATCTAAAAGCTGATGTTATAAATAATTGTAAAATTCTGATTCTCTGAAACGATTTCTACACTAATCCGTGATTTTCCGTTATTTTTTTTCAAAAATGTCTTCCACTTTTTTTTAATTTTGTAAACATATTTTTGTTCTGTGATGACTGTAAACCGCAGATATAGTTTTTTAAAGTAATCGATACAGTAACAAAAAAAACTGCTATTATTAAAAATAATTTAAATTTAGTGTTTGGTAGGTAAAAAGCATTAATAAGACTAGAATAAAAAGGTTAATTAATAAGTCTGAAATAATGCAACCAATGTGATTTTTTGAGTTTAATTCCATAGTTTATATTATATGATTACTTTGTTGATTATTTTATACCGTCAATTTTATGAAATAAATAGATGTTCCTTAATAACATATTTTTTTGCTGACGTTACTTCCACTCATTTTAGATGTAAGTACTTCTAGGTGGGATTAATACGGACTCTCAAAATGAAATGAATATGAATGGTATGAATCCGGAATAATTGTTATTACTCGTGGGATGAATTTCTGGGATCAAAACGGATGCACCCCGAAGCAGTAGTGCTCAATTTGCTGCTGTGTTCCGGTTTGAAGGGTATATAGGTGCCGGTGAAAATACAGGCACATGAGACTTTTCATCTTTATGTCTCAGGGTGGCGGATGCAGTGCAATGCTACATAGGGTACGTCCTAGGTGAAAGTGACCTATAAGGTAATGCATTGTTAAAGGCAGAGGATACCGCTTAACATCAGGTGGGCCATCTGCTTGTACCGTCATCCAAGTATTTAAAGACATCCAAGACCCCAAGTTTTCTTTACTTTAATTGGTTAGTAGGGCTAGTTAATACATTGATGTAGGTACAAATAAAGAGAAACAAAAAAAAAAAAAAAAACTGAAATGGTTAGCCTAGTAGAAACTACAAGTTAATAGCAAAACAAACTGAGGGGAAAGATAAAGATAAAGATATATTTATTTGCTTGAACATAATGTCATATTATGACATTATGTTCGACGACCTCTGTGGCGCGGCGGGCGAAGCTTGGCCTGCGACGCAGGAGGTTGCGGGTTCGATTCCCGCCTCGGTACAAATATTTGTGCGATCGCAGATATTTGTTCAGGGTGTTCTGGGTATTTTCTATGCATAATAAAAAATATCTATCTATGTAATATATTGTATTAAGTATATCAGTTATCTAGTACCCATAACACAAGCTCTGCTTAGCTTGGGGCTAGATAATGTTGTGTGAACTGTCCAGCATTATTTATTTATTTATTTATTTATTGTTTTATAATTGTGATTTATTAGATATATATACTATTTGTTTTCCGAATAAAATAAAATAAATAAATATAGGTCTTAAAAATAAGTAGGTAAGTTCCAATTATATTCTACCTTATCTAGCATGCAAATTACAAAAATACAAAAGAATGTCACAATTAAATAGGTACATCAAATTAAATTTAAAGTCATAAGTAGCCCTAAAATCACAAAGTGTGCTCCATAAATTCACGAATAAAAAAAACTTAAAACTTCTTGCAAACTTAAGTTTGTGTATGATGTTAGGGTTTAAAAGCATCCTGTCATAAAAGTAAATTGCACTAAAATTGTAGGTGTAATGCGGCACTTATGTGAGCAGTCTGCACAATTTTCATGTCATAGCATGAATCTAGAATATTGTTTCCTCGTCAATTTTCCCGTGCATGAGACCATGACTTTATAGCATGTTCATCAGTCTATATTTACGCAATATAGCCGTCGTTTAACACTTGTCATTAAGCACGTGACAAGTAACAAGTGCCTTTGTACTTACCTACTTGTTTTGAGGGCTCCAACCATTAAAGGATCACTTTGTTGTCAGTCTGTCTGTCTGTCAAGCCCCTTTTTCTCAGGAACACGTGAAGGTATCAAGCTGAAATTCATATAAAATACTCAAGTCTACTGTCTCTTGGAGCTGTGAAAAAATCAAATTTCTACGCCAACTCAATCAAAAACAGCCGTTTATGCTATAAATTTTCGACAAGGGAATCAAAACCTACGGGGTACTTCCCGTATACTCAGAATCTTGAAATTTGTTACGAAGCAACGTCTTATAGCACAGATAAAGGAAAAATTTCGAAAAGCATAGATTTTTAGTTACAGCATTTAATAAACATATTTTTAATAATTTTAAACTTACTACCGCTTTCCTCATGATGATTTCATTTAGCAATAAAAATACCATAACTTTTACTTATATACCCTACAGGTTTGTACGGAACCCTCAGTGCACGAGTCCGACTCGTACTTGGCTGGTTTTTTTTTTTAAATTTAAGTTTGATTGTGTTCAGTGTTCCTTATAAGTCCAACGGAAACCATAAAGTTAAGAGTGCACACACGGAAGTGCATTGTTTTTACATCTATCTCAAGAAAAGAAATGCGATGAAACCTTAACACAAGTCACTTTTATACTGATACTGATACTGTTAGCCTGAATCATCCCATTGTTGGGCAAAGGTCTCCCCCCATATCCTCCAGTCACTACGATCCTGTGCTATTGATTGCCAATCTGTGTTAAAAGTGTATATTTCATCGCGCCATCTCCTGCGTGGTCTTCCGCGACCCCGCGCCGTCTCGCTGTGTCAAGGCTCCACATAGTGGTTATTTTGGCCCACAGCTCATCAGGCATGCGACAGACATGTCCAGCCTAATTCCCAAAACACTTTTATAAAATAAAAAACAGTCGTCGTCGTCGTTTCGTATGAGGTAGTGCTGGCCTCTGGTGTCAGAGTTTGCCAAGCCGCCCGAGGGCCTCTGACATGGCTTATCGACTGCTATTAATCAATAACAGCCGGGACCGACAGCTTAACGTGCCCTCCGAAGCACAGAGCGATGGAAATCCGCACATAACTTAGAAAAGTCATTGGTGCGGAGCCTAGGATCGAACCCGGTATCGTTGGAAAACAGTGATCCGTTAAAATAAGAAGTACGGAACACTTAATAAAACACCACGTTGCTCCCTAGATTCTATTCATCGTCAGACCTTGGAGCCTGTTGTCGCAAAAATTTACTTTTTGAACACAATTTCAGGTTGTGTGAGCAGTAAAAATGCCTGAGTTCCTTGCGAGCTGTTCTCCTTTTTTTTATACAACTCTATGAACAGTGCATTACCTCATAGGTCACGTCCACCTAGGACGCACCCTATGTGGCATTGCACTGCGCCCGCCACCCTGAGACATAAAGATAAAAAGTCTCATGTCTCTGTAATTTCACCGGCACCCATAACCTTCAAACCGGAACACAGCAATGCGAGCACTACTGCTTTGCGGCAGAAATAGGTATGGCGGTAGTACTTCCCCGGACGAATTCTTTCACAAAAAAGCTCTACTACCAACAACACGTCCTGGAGAGGCCTGCACCAATTTCAACCATGTACATATGAAAAAACTACATTGAACTGCGAGGCCACAAACAAACATACAGACAAATACACTATGGCCACAAACTTATAACATTAGTCGGGGTTAAAAAACAAAAACTGAAGCACTGATCCATATGAAAACCGATCACTTTCCAACAATAGACAAAATTATTTACCTTATCTGTTTTAAATATGCGATTCATGTTGGCACGTACGTTATAGGTATAGGATAAACTATAAACATCCCCATTGTTATCTCTATTCACGATCAGTACCATTTGTAAATAGTGTACAATAAAAGATATTTCCATGTTTTCACAGATCAGCCAGTCGAGGTTCAGCCGGACACCTGTGAAGTACTTTCATTAAAATCCTAAATACATTCCAAAATAATCTGAAACGTAGGGACATAATATGTCACGTTGAATGTCTTTGTTTTAATCAACTAAGAACAAAAACACGGCAATTGACAACAGAAATTATAAGCCTTTTATCATTTATCAACGCGTAATTGATATCAAACAAATATATCGGTTAAGCAAACCAATGGAGTGTCTATAGACGCTCCAATAGACGCAAACATAATGTGAAGTCAAATATTGCAACAGTAACGAACGGTCGTGTTTCCAACTGTTTACAAACAAGTAGTATAAATAAACAGAACAACAGCATCGAGTGCTATAAAAATGACCGAAGATAAACAGAAACACGCTGATGAGGTGGAGGAGAAACCGCTTAACAAGGATGTCAAAACGCTGTACAGAGATAAAACTTTCGGCGAGAAATGGGGATACGTGAGAGACAACATTACTGTGGAGCCGCTGCTGGCCGGGCTCATCATCCCGAGCGTTATCTCCAGATTCGCGATGGGCAATCTCAATCTGGACAAGGCGTGCCGCGTCAACCTCCAATACAACGACGTGATCTGTGACGCGCTCGTCCAGAAATCGAGCAACAACTTCACAGAATACGAGAAGAAGGTCCAGGAATTAATTTCGTCAATCGATATCTGGAAGGGCGTAATCCAGACGGCTTTACCCTGTCTACTAATAATGTTTCTGGGTGCGTGGAGCGACAGGACGGGCAAGCGGAAAATTATCATCTTATTGCCAATTTACGGGGAACTTTTGACATCTATTAACAATCTGGTCAACGTGTACTTCTTCTACGAGATACCTGTTGAAGTGACAGTGTTTTTGGAGACGTTATTTTTCTCACTGACCGGTGGATGGGTGACTATGTTTCTTGGTGTGTTCAGTTACATAAGTGATATTACCACTGAGGAGTCCCGCACATTTAGGGTAGGGATGGTAAACTTTTGTATGACGGCTGGTCTTCCGATAGGAATGGCTCTTAGCGGTTTCCTGGTGCGGTCTATGGGCTACTATGCACTGTTTTCAATGACGGCCTGTATGTTTACGTTGGTACTGATGTACGGCACCCTCTGCCTATTGGAACCTGATCAGTGGCTCAAGGAAAAGGGCTATCCTCCGGTAAGTTTCTAAAGCATATATTTACGTATCTATTATAGTAGTAAAACAAATCATGTGGGAATGTCTTCCATGTGTGTTAGAGGTCTATTGATCTCAACATTTCCATCTTTCGACTTCTAATTAATCTATATGATGTTTTTTTTTCATCTCCTTATCAAGTTTGGCCCCGGATCGGTGGGTTTTTGGGATATTATAAAACCTTTATATTTCCCATTAGTGTGGTTTAACACCTTAAAAACAAATTATTAAAGTATTTATCATCACGTTTTCATTTCAGTAATAATCAAGCTAGTGTAGACGATTATTGTTGATAATTATATTGAAAGGTTATCGTAACCGATACGCCAAGGATACTGATAAAATTAAGAAGCAGTACTTATCGGCAAATATGTAAATTATCTGATACTAAATCATATCTGGGGGCCAGGCAGCGCCCCAGCCAAGTGGAGCAGGCGAAGCCGTACTATCGAAGCAACTCGGGCATTTTTAAGGGGCCCTATAACTTTGTTACGTATTGGAACATTTGTCACAGAGACTTGTTCTCTTTGGGAGTGGAGTTTTAGCAAAGATACCTAAGGATCTTGGGCTGGATCTATAAAATGTAATTTATAGAATAGAATATACAATAGAATATTCTTTATTGCACAAAACAAACAAACAAAGCAAACTTTTTGCTTTACTGCTTTTATCATTAAATCAAAAAGCTTTGCATGCAGCTTTGCACGCTTTTTAGTGAAATAATTTCCAGAATCGGATCAGTATTTTCAGAGATTAAAAAACTTGGAGATGATTATGGAGGATTATGGTTTAAATAGTTGATTTAAGATGATTAGATAAGGTAGGCTCTTTGAGAATACTCGACTTGGTACAACATGAGAACTTTTTGTGCGGTAGGTAGAGTAGCGAGACTTGGCATTATGTTTACATGAAATTTTTTATTCTTAGGATCTTATTTGTAAACTAGAGCGCCGATAAAATAACCTCTACTACATAAGCAACACGATATATTAATTGGTTTTTGAGGGTATATGATATGAGGGTTTTTGTTTTTGTCTCATCTTTCTGTAAATAGCTCAATCACTTTGATTAATTTGAATATATTATTCTACCTTCCTTAACTTTACGTTGGATTTAAATAAAATTGGTAAATTTTTTAAATACAAAATATCAAATATCTTAGAACCGTTCTTATCGCAAGCAAAACAAAATAAAAAAACATAATCTTGTACAAAAGAGTCCAAAAGGATTGTCCAGTTTGTCAACTAGTTAATTTGCATAAAATTGGTGGACTTTCATAAGCCGGAGGCGGTATCCTGTATTGATACCGTACCCTTTATTGTGTAATTCACAACAAATGTTGCAAAATATAGCAATAAGTAATAATTCATAATTAATTTATATGCGAAAAAAGATTATAGAAGAAGACAAAGATAGTAGATAAGTACAGCCATGTTCTTGCTGAATATGTCCGTGGGTATTGCAGATGTCCATAGGCGGCGGTGACTGCTTTACATCAGGCGGGCCGTCTGCTTGTTTGTCACCTTATTACATAAAAAAAAAAGAAAAAAAAAAAAAAAAAGAATACCGTGCAAATTTAAGGTGGATGCTCTCGCTTGCAGCGCGAAATTCAAATTTTTTGGTGCTTTTTGCTCATTACAGCTCATGAACACTTCTTCAGACAGCGAAAGTTGATTTCGCGAGAATATGGAGACTTAACACACATGTTTTAATAGTATCTCATAAATATATATAGTAGTAGTAGAGCTTTTTTGTGAAAGAGTTCGTCCGGGGAAGTACTACCACCATACCTATTTCTGCCGCAAAGCAGTAGTGCTCGCATTGCTGTGTTCCGGTTTGAAGGGTAAGGGTGCCGGTGAAATTGCAGGCACATGAGACTTTTCATCTTTATGTCTCAGGGTGGCGGGCGCAGTGCAATGCCACATAGGGTGCGTCCTTGGTGGACGTGACCTATGAGGTAATGCACTGTTCATAGGCAGAGGTTACCGCTTAAGATCAGGTGGGCCTCTTGCTTGTTCCGTCATCCAAGTAGTATAAAAAAAAAAAAAAAAAAAAAATATCGTCAGTTTAGCTACGATGCCCCTAAACAAAAAAAACACTTGAAAAATGTATTTATTGGGATCGTAGTTAAACTGATGATATTTATGAGATACTATCAATTAAAACATAATTCGCTATCTGAAGAAGTGTTGATGAGCTGTAATGAGCAAAAAACACCAAAAAAAAATAACTTCGCGCCAAGCGTGAGCATCCACCTTCAGTTAGTTAATGTCAAAATGCCCTTATTATTTTCGAGTGTCTTAAATAATACTTGTGTTAATTAATTCATAGTTGCTATAATAAATGGTGCGAGAATTTAAACAACAAGTAACAAAGTACAAATTAAACAATTTAATTAAATTTATCATTCAAATACTCCGATAAACTATAATGAGCACTTTCTGTAAGTAGTTTCTTTACCTTTAATTTCAATCGATTTATTGAATTAATGTCAAGATATCTGAAGGCAAGTGATTATAAATGCACGCACGGTGCCATGCAGTAAACACTAGCACAAAAAGTACGGAATGACAAGGTGGGCAACATATTTTTGCATTAAGGTGGTTGAATTCGCTTGTGGCGCGAAATTCAATTTTTTTAGTGTTTTTTGCTCATCTCAGCTCTTCATCACTTCTTCAGATAGCGAAAACCAATTTGCCGGTAATTATATGACCTAACACACAATTTTAATTCATAGTATCACATAAATATCATTAGTGTGATTGTGCTTCAATGGTAATAACAGTGTTTTTTTGTTTCAAGCATATTCATAGCCAAACTAATGATATTTATGTGGTACTATAATTTAAAAGTTTTGTGTCAGGTCATATATTTACCGTCAACATAGTTTTCGCTATCTGAAGAAGTTTTGATGAGCTGTTATAAGTAAAAAACACGATTTTTTTTAATTTCGCGCCACAAGCGAAATCAACCATCTTAAGGCGGTTGCTCCTATATCTTTTAAAAAGATTCATTTTTTCTTTCAAATAAAACTATTTTATTAATATACATACAAGGTTAATTCCTAATTATTGAAGTCGAAAAATATTGACGGCACATATCCGTTTGGATGATGAATATGATATTAGAACGAATATTTGTACGGCACATATATCTAAAAGTGATGTTGAGAACTAAGAATCAAAACCCTAGACTATTTTCAGTGTTGCATTTAAATGTAATCTTAAAAATGGCTGCACCAATTTCCACCAAACAAAGCCAACGCCAAACGCAAACACGATATATCATAACACACCTCATTTTAGTCAGGGGTCAAAAATGAAAAGCCTCAAGTGCCCTTAATTTCACCGGCACCCATAGCCTTCAAACCGTAACACAGCAATGTGAGCACTACTGCTTGGTGGCAGACATTGGTATCGTGGTAGTTCTTCCCCGGACGAACTCTTTCACAAGTAGCTTTTCTGCATTGTAGTTCGCATTTGTTCACAAATAATTTACTTAGTTTTTTCTTTCAGATAGAACGCCCAGAATGTCCCAATGTATCTTTCTTCAATATATCTCATGTAGTAGATACTGTGTCTGTGACGTTCCAATCGCGGCCGTCTAACAAGAGAGTCAAACTCATATTCACTTTAATAACCGTCTTCATTCTTTTTGGCCCATCATCATGTGAGTATGCATCCACGAATATCAATTTGTGCTTGTGAAAGCCACGTTTTTTAACAGGATCGCTGAGTGACAAGCTGATAACTAAGGTGGTGTTGAACGAGTTCGCTGAAACATACAATTTGATATAATAGTAAAAGAAGGTCACTCTTGAAGGGATCGCAACATAGAGCGCGACCCGATAGGTAAAAACCTAACCACGCCAAACCGAACTGCGTTCGGCGTAAATAAATAAACTTACTTTTTACCATAAACGGGATATTTACCATAATTTTTGAGATTGACATGATAGTTTCGAAAATTATAAATAAACTTGTATATGTAGGTACGTAGTGAAATCTGTGGATTTGACGTTCCATAAACGGTCGTCCAACAAGAGAGTCAAACCAGTATTCACTTTGATAGCATTCTATAATTGACGACCTCTGTGGCGCGGCGGGCGAAGCTTGGCCTGCAACGCAGGAGGTTGCGGGTTCGATTCCCGCCTCGGAACAAATATTTGTGCGATCGCAGATATTTGTTCAGGGTGTTCTGGGTATTTTCTATGTATAATAAAAAATATCTATCTATGTTATATATTGTATTAAGTATATCAGTTATTTAGTACCCATAACACAAGCTCTGCTTATCTTGGGGCTAGATAATGTTGTGTGAACTGTCCAACATTATTTATTTATTATTTATTATAATGTGAGTATAAATCCACAAGCGCACTGACAGTCACAAGGACTCTAATCAAACTATGAATCAGATTTCAGATACAAAATCATATTTATATGTTGAACTATCTTTAAAACATTACTGTTGAACTACGTAGTACGGTTAAATTATTAATACCAAAAATGAGAGTAAAATCCACAATGAGCTTTGTAACGCAGCCAGGATGCAGCCGGTTCCGTGCTACCACACTTTTTTTTAGATACAGAGCCTAGAAACCGTAACGTAGCGGGTCAATTGACGTTAATGGCCTACGTCTACACGGCCACCGGCCGACGCAGACTACGCGCGGGCATCGATTTTGAATGCAATCGGTCCAGTAACAAAAAAGTTCGAAATGGTGGGCAATTTTCCCGTTCTGACAACAGAACCGTATTTTAAAATCACTGAAAACTTGAGATAATAATTTAGAAAGCAATCGATTGAGTAACCAACAAGTTCAAAATGACAGTCATGTATAGGGTTCCGTTAGTTATGCAGACAAGGAACCCTTATAGTTTTGCCATGTCCGTCCGTCTGTCCAAGGCTTAGCTCAGCGGCGCAAATATGAAGTCCTCTCCTATGAGTAGACTTTTATGACTTTAGGGCCATGGGGACCTAGTAGCACCCTTGTTAATTGACGCCGCTGGTAACAAGATGGTGGTTTGGTGGTACAGTACAGGTAGATCAATTCACCACACTCATTGTCTAGTAGTGACCCCGAAGTCAGATCCTCAGGTCGTTGGTCTTACACAAGCTATGCAACAGTGCAACCACCACACATACTTTAAATAAGTATCTATTTTTTCAGCTGAACATGGTGTTTTCTACCTATTTGTGCGGAACCAGCTCAACTGGGACATGGTCAAATTCGGACTCTACGTCAGCTACTCCATCGTTTTACATTCTTTTGGTAAGTTCTCTAACGCTGTCTCATTTTTCTTCGACTCCTGAGCATAGCTCATAGCCTGCATATCCTCAGGTATACTCTTAATGGTAGTTAGATTCAGTTTTGCATGTGAATAGATAACTTTTTAAAACACATGGGACGATGAGGAATTTATAGTGAGATGCAATCAATTGACTACCTCCGAACGCTATTGTAGCTATTGTAAGTGTAATCTGTTTGACTTGACCAAGTGTTACCTGTGAGCCTATGGTAGGAATAATTGCATTGAATTATTAACACTACTAGGCACATGCGCCAAGTTCCACTTTCATATCATCTTCATTTGCCCTATCACCATGGTTGGCAGGCGAATTAGTGATCGCAGTAATGGTATTAAGTATGCAGGTGGATGCTGCTGCCCGTGGCGTAATTCCATAGTCACCATTTACGACCTCCACGGGAGGAGACTGAGAGTTCTATTCTTAGACAAAAAACCAACACGGCACTTTCTTAAGAGTACGTTTGATCGCATTTGGTCGCGTTAGAACAGGAGTTAGTTTAGTTCTTATGACAATTCACATATTATTATTATCTCACTTATTTATTCTAAATCTCGTAAAAAAATATATATTTTTCACTATAAAGGAATACTATCTACAAAAAATAAATAGTATAAAAAACATTATAGTAAAAAATATAAATCTAAACGGGGAACCACCGACCGCGGAGCGAGGCCCAAACGGTCGGGGGCTAGGGCTGCAGAGAGAGGAACCTCCTGACTATGCGTGCCGAGTCCAGGAGTACCGCCTTCTGGATCTGACCCTTGATCCAACCATTTAGCGAGAGCTTCTTAAGATATTGGTCGAAGCTCTTCGCTATCAGTCCATTTACTGAAACGACTATCGGGACGATAATTGTTGAATCCACATCCCACATGGCGGTAATCTCGTAAGCCAAGTCAAGGTACTTGCTTAACTTGTCTTTCTCGGCCTTCAGGAGATTAGCATCATGCGGGATAGTGACATCAACAAGTATTGCCCGGCGTTCCGACCGATCTACCACCACGATATCAGGCTTATTGGCAACAATAGTCCTGTCCGTGATGATAGACCGGTCCCAGTAGAGCGTGGCACGGCCATTTTCAAGAACCGGCTGAGGCACGTACTTATAGTACGGCACCTCAGGTCCGAAGAGGCCATATCGGAGAGCAAGTTGCTGGTGGATGATTATTATTATTATTATGAGCCAAGCTGTTCTAGAGGTCGTATATGAAGATGTGATTATATGGTTGGAGTGGCCTCGCTTTGCACAGTTTCGACGTCGCGCTGGCCCTCCGCAGTGATGTGCAGACTGATACAATGTATTATGCCCGTTTTAAGCGTATTATTACATTTTATAAATGAGCAAAATAAAACTAGTTAATATACTAATATATCAGAATCAGAATCAGAATATTTATTATTATTAACAATAGACTCATACAGTGAGTTTACCAATAGGTACTAAGGTCAGTGCAACAATCTAACTCGTCATTATTAAAATTTGTCACACACAATGTACATTTTAGAAAAATTACGACTATATATTAATTTTCTATGTAAAAATAAATAATTTAAACTAACTAAATTAGCATGCCATTCTCTCCATTTGCACGCCGGCAGCGGCCAAACATATTGTGTCCTATTTAATATTTATACCATCAATTTGTACATATGTTTAAGCAAATAAATTATCTTTATCTTTTATCTTTATCTTTACACCACGTACTTTACTATTCACCTGCTGATGTTTCGTTGACCATTTAGAGGTCCTTTGAGCACCGACCACGACCACCCTCGAAGGCCGTGAGACGGTAACAGTTCCCGTTCAGGTGAATAGTAAAGTACGTGGGTATAGTCGTATTTTTTCTAAAATGATACCAAGCCACGGTAATTTCAATTCTATAATCTACATTTTGTTTACAACTATACACATACACACATATATGTAACACTAATCTACACTAATATTATAAAGAGGAAAGATTTGTATTTTTGTGTGTGTATGCTTGTAATGAATAAACTCAAAAACGACTGTGCCGATTTCAAAAATTATTTCACCATTGGATAGCTAGATTCACCCTGAGTGACATAAGCTACCAGGGGGGGATAGGACGGGGGGCTGTTTTTCATCCTGAAACTACCCGGGTGGAGTCGCTAGTAATTATATATAAACTCTTTGTAGGGACAATTAAGGCGTTCATTGTGTATGTAATGCTTTATCTAAATATTATCTAAACGAGAGATAGTATCATAATATTCACGACCTCTGTAGCGCGTCGGGCGAGTAGCCGGCTGAGATGCGTAAGGTTGCGGGTTCGATTCCCGCTGCAGGACAAATGTTTTTTGATCTGCAGATATTTGTTCAGGGTGTTCTGGGTATTTTCTATGTATAATAATAAATATCTATCAATGTTATATATTGTATTAAGTATATCAGTTATCTAGTACCCATAACACAAGCTCTGCTTAACTTGGGGCTAGATAATGTTCTGTGAACTGTGTCAAGCATTTTTTTATTTGTTCTGGGTCTGGGTGCTATTATACCATGGTACTCGTAGTTTCTGATACCCATGACACAAGGAATCCTAGTGTGGGGTCAGGACTATGTGTGTGACTGTTGGGAGTTATGTTATGTTATTGATATCTGGGTGTGTCTGTGTGTGTGATTATAATTTACTTAACCACTTACCTACAATAAACAAATGATTATCATAGATTAAATAGTCTTGACACGAAGCAATAGCATAACAATGGAAAAGTTAATTCAATATTAAGGTTTGAGGAGACTAGGACAATGGATGGTGTCGGTTTTTATCATCGAGTTGTTATGTAGATTGTAAATAAATAAAAACTTTTAGAAAAAAAAAAATATTTTATACTATACTAGCGACTCGCCCCGGCTTCGCACGGGTAGTTTCAGGATGAAACCCCCCCCCCCCCCCCCCATGGCTGTCTTCTGGTTCTAAGCTACCTCCCCACTAATTTTCAGCCAAAACGGTTCAGCCGTGCTTGCGTTATAAATAGTGTAACTAACACGACATATAGACACATGAATATAACTATTGTTGAATTTATTTACTTGATATTCTCCTGCTGACTTCTTTCTTCCTTCTTCATGAGCGTGGACCGCGACCACGTTTGAAGGTCGCGAGACAGGAACCCCTTCCCAACACCACGCATACGAAGCCACGGGCAAAAGGCTAATATTTCTATTAATATTTTCGCCTATTTTAAAATTGTAATCTATACTTCAATCTAAATAAATAATATTTAAAAAAATAAAAAAAACACGCTTTTATAGCTAACCGAACTAATAAATAGAAAAAACTATAACTCTAACTCTAACTCTAACTCTAACTCTCTCTCTCTCTCTCTCTCTCTCTCTCTCTCTCTCTCTCTCTCTATGCAAAGTTTCAAATTAATCAGACTTCTGGAAATTGGTGAAAATTATGCTCAAAGATTCAGTTACACATACAAACATACATACATACAAGTTCTTCCAAGTTGAACTCTGAAGTTCTCCAAGTTTGAAGTTGATTTCTGTAGAAATAAGGGTACGGATGGTACAGACCCGTGCTCCACCTAGGTTCTCCACCTGAGTGAAGCATAAAGTACTCACACGTCCTCGTGCTCCAACTGATAATATTTTAGAACAATCATGATTGTTTCAATTATATATCACTTTAAGCACACTTCACACTACTTAGCTAAAATATTACTAAACGTTTCCTAGTTCATTTTGACGACCTCCGTGGTGCGGCGGGCGAAGGTTTGCCTGCGACGCAGAAGGTTGCAGGTTCCATTCCCGCCTCGGAACAAATGTGTGCGATCTGCAGGCAATTGTTCAGGTTGTTCTGGGTATCTTCTATGTATTATAAAAAAAAACTATCTATGTAATATATTGTGTTAAGTATATCAGTTATCTAGTATCCATAAAACAAGCTCTGTTTAGCTTGGGGCTATATAATGTTGTGTGAACTGTCCAGCATTATTAATTTATTTATTTATTAAGAATATTTTGATTGTGTAACTGTTAAAAAAGTGGGTTCACGAGGTATTGATTCTCTCCTCCTCATTAATTATTAAATGACGATGTTAATAATTCTACTGGTTAGCCAATTCAATATTGTCTCGTGAACATAATTAATGTAACGTGTTGTCGTGGATAGGGGATTATGTATCCCATTTACCCGACCGTTCCATTTAATCATTATTTACATTGAGATTTTCACGTCGCCAAAAGAACATCAAACATCATAGTGATTAGGAACAAAATAATTTGAGTTTATTATTTTTCAAGTGTAAACCACACTTTTATGGATATTTTTTTTTGGGTTACATTTAAATTTAAAGCAATTTGAATTACAATTTATCTGCGTATATATATATAACGCATTGAACAAAAATTGGATCAGAAGTGGTAGTTTTTGGATCAGTTGAGCTACCTTTAGATCGCTTGCAGCGGTCTTCCGGTAGCACAACTGTTTCATATGTATTTTGTACATACCTTGTATTATTCTTTCTGTAAATAAATGTGTATATCATTACAAAAATAAACTAGAATACTAGTTAAATATTTAACTTGTCAGCCAGGGCTCATCATGGGCCTTATAGCATCTACGAAAGATGATTTAAGCAGCGTCAGTGCTATTAGGGGGTTAAGCCTTGGCGTTCGTGGCTAAATAGGCCTATCCGGGAGCAGCAGCCACGGCCGCACTTTTGACACGTGAATGTTGTTGTAGGGTTACAGCTCGTTCACCGTAAGATGGTACCTGTAAATACTCCATGGCAGGTGCCAACTTACGGGGAACAGTCTGTAGCGGCGCGTTCATATCTTACCGTCCGCTTATGAGCTAGCTGGTCAAACAAGGAATCATTGTGGGCAACTACTCCGTCAGCTACGGTTTTTCGCCAAGAGTTGCGATCTTCTACCTGACTCAGCCAGGGCTAAAGCTCTAATTGTCTATGAAGATCTTTAAATATTATGGAAGATGCTTCTTGGGAATGTCAATGCGGTAATGAGATGTGACTTAACTCACCCTAAACATCCAAATCAGACCTTATTTTACGTACCGTGGTGTGTACGGCCTAATGAGACACCCCTCTGTCTCCTTGATGTAACGCCATGAAGGGATTTCAAGATTTCAGCCTGGGGCTGGCGCAGTCTTAATAAGCCAAAGCCTTACCACCAGACTATTGACAACCATTGGACGTGATAATCTCAAACCCCATAATGATAATGATGATGATTTAATTTGATCTGATGTGTTGTTTCCAGGTGCGATGTTCTCTATCACGATCCTGAGCAAGCGGATGCAGATCGACGACTCGCTACTCTGCTTTATCTCCGTCATCAGCAAGTTTGCGTCCGCCACCTGGACGGCCTTCATCACCACCGACTTAGAGATGTATTTCCGTAAGTAGACTTATAATAAGGGACCAAGGACTGGCTCCAATCTATCTGGTTTGAATACGCAATGCCTCAAGAAGAATGTGTTAGTAGTAGAGCTTTTTTGCGAAAGAGTTCGTCCGGGGTAGTACTACCCCATACCTTTTTCTACTGCAAAGCAGTAGTGCTCGCGTTGCTGTGTTCCGGTTTGAAGGGTTTGGTTGCTGGTGAAATTACAGGCACATGAGACTTTTCATCTTTATGTCTCAGGGTGGCAGGCGCAGTGCAATGCCACATAAGGGACGTCACCTATGTGGTAATCATAGGCAGAGGGTACCGCTTAACATCAGGTGGGCCATCTTCTTGATCCGAAGTATAAAAAATATAAAAAAAGGTATATAATCAGTGCGTGTTGCTATCAGTAATGCAGTGATGATTCACGGCACGGTGGCCGCTAACTGTTGACCGCATAGGAAAGCCCAAAGTTGCGCAGCGCGCTATTAAGATAGCTATGTTCGGAGTTTTACTACGTGATAGAATCTAAAATGTGGAAAATCGTAGAAGGACTAAGATCACCTACATAGCTCTCACAATTAGCAAGTTGAAGTGGCAATGGACAGGCCATAAACTTAAACATAAACAGAAAGGTTTTCGAGTGGCGATCACAAACTGGACGACTCAAAAGAGAGATGACCCCTTTCCATGGCCCAAATACATGATAGAGGTCGCAGGGAGGAAAGTCCCTATCACTAATTTACTAAAAGCTTGTTCTGAAAAAATAATGGTAATAACAAACTTAATAGCCTGCCGATACCACGTGGGCAACACGATCAGAGGGGCTAGTCAGCAAATGTAACAAGCAACTTACACGGGCGTGTGGTCTGCACTTCACAGATTTTTGTATGGAGATTGAGTTTCTCAAGGTGCCCGCTAGGGGCGCTCTTCGTTTTCTCCATACTAAAATCGGTGTAGTGTAAACCACATGCCCGTGTAGTTGCTTGTCTTTGCAGACTCGAGGCTCAGAGGTATCTTGGTGTATTTTCATATTATGTCAGTCACTAGTATGTCGTACAACTAGATTAAGAAAGTAGCTAGAATGCTAGTAGCTGGCACGCATATTGCGGGCCAGCATCATAATAAACATTACAATATTGTAATTTGCTGGCTATTATGGAGGGATAATGAGGCACCATTCAACGTTTAAAACGAATTTGCATTCATAGCTATGCGGCTTAAAGGGTTGTTTTACGTTTAAAGTAATTTTGGAATGGATTTGACGGTAATGCTGTACTTCGCGTGCTTAGTAGTGCGTGTGTGCTTAGTAGTAGTAGAGCTATTTTGTGAAAGAGTTCGTCCGGGGAAGTACTACCACCATACCTATTTCTGCCGCAAAGCAGTAGTGCTCGCATTGCTGTGTTCCGGTTTGAAGGGTTGTCGCTGAAATTACAGGCACATGAGACTTTTCATCTTTATGTCTCAGGGTGGCGGGTGCAGTGCAATGCCACATAGGGTGCGTCCTAAGTAGACGTGACCTATGTGATAATGCACTGTTCATAGGCAGATAGTACCGCTTATCATCAGGCGGGCCATCTGCTTGTAACGTCATTCTAAGTAGTAAAAAAAAATCTTCGAAGGTATAACTGGAGCCCATTCGACGAAAAACTCTACACATGAGACATTCATATTCATGTCTCAGGTTGGCGGGCGCAGTTCTATGAAAATTCCGTTCCAGCAGGACTCAAACCCGCATCTTCGCCTCAAATCGGCGATGCCTTTACCAGTTTGGCCATGGAACGAACTTTACTGACGATACAATTTGTGGGCACGCACACATAGTGTCACCTATCACACCATCACATAATTTTGATAGTAATTAATCTAGAAATCTTTAGTTAATGTGAGTATGTATCGTGAGAATAGACAAGTGGGGTAGGCACGAATAATTAACGTTAACGAGACGTTAGCGAGACGATAGTCAATGGCCATCTGCATGATCCGTCATTCCAAGTTGTATTAAAAATAAATGTTAAATTTTGGCCAATGATATAAGCTAAGCGAGACGCGGGTGGAGTGCGTCGCGTTCACTCACCTTGAAAAAGGCTCTCAAAACGGGTCGAAACAATGTCGGTGCTTACATCGATGTAACGGTACGTGAAAATTTCCCGTTTTTATAAAATAATGATATAGTATTATTTTATCTGTGCCAATGATATCGAGGTGACTAAAAATCTTCATAATTTGATTGGTTAATATTCAAGATTTGCTAATGTCTCGCTAGCGTTTCACTAAAGTTCATTATTCGATTTTTTTCAGGAAAATTTATATATTATGTTAGTAATAAAATTCTGATAAGTCACCGAACGATACGAGTAGACTGGGCCACAGAATATAATATAGTTATAAATTGGCTTGCACCGTAGTGAAGCAGGGGTATTCAGCCAGTATTTTATTAATAACGTGAGGTTGTTGATTGTTGCAGTCCCAGTGGTCGATATACTGAATGCAACTACATTCACATCGCTGCGCTCAATTATATCCAAAATTGTTGAAAAACAGGAAACTGGTAAGCAATTCAATCATTATTTGCATAAATAACAATACCTACAACTAATAGAACTATGTTCAAAATTTAAAAAATACAAATTTATCAGTTGATCTACCTAAAGGCTGTTGCAAACCATCTTTAGGTACCTCAACTCACCAAAACTGATCCAAATCACTACCAGACAGAAGCGTTCCTAAGATGCTGGCTGCATTGTCACGCTGAATGGCAATAATAATGAGTTGGACCAGATAACAGCCAGCTTTCGGGTCCACACGTCACATCGATCAGATGCCCTGAAATGATTTTAAAAACGCGGAGGGCCCCGTTTCTCACGGACACAGAATCACGACCCCGAAAGGCTCAAATACTTAAATAAGCTCTGTCAAGACTTGGATATTTGCGCCTTTTGAGATCCTCCGCCGAATCGGCCGTTGCAACAGCCATAACCGATGCCCAGACAGGTGAGAAGGTGCAAGGGTATCAACTTCCATCCTATACCAAAGGCCTACCCTTCTCCCGAAGAACAAGGGTCATACCGGCAGGCCGCTTACCATCGTCACGTAGCAGACCATTCGGCTCTAGAATGGCTGGAACGTTAATGCTGGTTAAGTTAATTGTAATTCAACTGATCACTAGAATCCAACCGCGAATTCATGCGCCTGAGAAAATACAATAATAACCAGACTTATTCACTCGGTAATTAGAGTTGCTAAGACTAAATGACCGCTTCATTTTGTTTCCAATCCGACAATAACGTGTTTTTTGTCACTTTACCAAATAAATATAAATATAACGTAACACATAACAGTCACATACATAAATAATAAATAAATATTACTGGACAGTTCACACAACATTGTCTAGCCCCAAACTAAGCAGAGCTTGTGCTATGGGTACTAGACAACTGATATACTTAATACAATATATTAGATAGATAGATATTTTTTATTATGTATAGAAAATACCCAGAACACCCTGAACAAATATCTGCAGATCGCACAAATATTTGTTCCGAGGCGGGAATCGAACGCACAACCTCCTGCGTCGCAGGCGTCCACATACATAGCATAATCCTGATCCCACACTAGGATTCCCTGTGGGTTATCAGGAACTACGAGTACCTACCATGGTGATATATCACAATATGTTGGCGCGGAACTATTATACCTACCTAGTCATATACTATATAAGGAAGGATTTGTATATCTAGTTTTATATCTATTTGTGTATAATCCAACGAATATAAGTAGGTATGCACACAATTCAAAAAATACATAAGAAACAGTTGCTATTATAATTATTCTAACAGTTATTCTTTCTGTAAAATCATTTTTGTGTCAGTCACAGAATATTGAACAGTTTGCTATTCCTCGGTGGAACGAACGAATTCGAATTTTGAAACTTCAAATTTAATGTCAATACTGGCTGAAGACATAGACGTTTTAGTAGTAGTAGAGCTTTTTTGTGAAAGAGTTTGTCCGGGGAAGTACTACCACTATACCTATTTCTGCCGCAAAGCAGTAGTGCTCGCATTGCTGTGTTCCGGTTTGAAGGGTTAGGGTGCCGGTGAAATTACAGGCGCAGACATGAGACTTTTTATCTTTATGTCTCAGGGTGGCGGGCGCAGTGCAATGCCACATAGGGCGCGTCCTAGGTGGACGTGACCTATGAGGTAATGCACTGTTCGTAGGCAGAGGTTAGCGCTTAACATCAGGTGGGCATTCTGCTTGTACCGTCATTAAGAAGAATAAAAAAAAAAGACGGACATCAGAGATATTATAGTAAGGGTAGACACTATTTTAAAAGAAAACACCGGGTGAAGCTCGGTCGCACCAGGTACTTCTTAAATACAATATTTTATTGCATTATACATACATACATACATACATAGACACACGCCTTTTTCCCCGAAGGGGTAGGCAGAGCCACAATAGGCCTCTTTTAACAGTGGGTTGCACCATCGTGGAATATAGACGTGACAAGTGGTGAGCTCATCGCCGCCATTGCTTCCCACGACTGACTCAGCTAACGCTTTCTTTCAGTAATAACACATTCCATAATAAGCTACCAGCCAGGACAAATCTTATACCAACGAATCTTATCAACAAGTCCGGGTAATCCCTTAGTCGGTTTTTACGACATTCTTAGGCCGGACACACTACAGCATTATAACTATATATACATTATAACATTATAACAGCATTATTATTGCATTATAACTGGGTATAAATCTTATTATTTGATTTCCAGCGAAAGTGAACTCCATGTTCTCCCTGACGGAAACATTAGCCGCCCTGGTGTTCCATCCGCTGTACTCCTGGCTGTACATGAAGACTTTGTACGTGCTGCCCGGAGCCGTGTTCCTGACCAGCGCGGCACTTACTATTCCTGCCTCTATTATACTGGCGTGAGTATCCTACTAGGGAAGAAGCGTATTTACGCGACCAGGGTTTTCCACCAGGTTTTTGCTTGCAAGTACTCCATTATGTTGTTGTTTTTTTTATTTTTTATTCTAAGAATGACGGAACAAGCAGATGGCCCACCTGATGTTAAGCGGTAACCTCTGCCTATAAACAGTGCATTACCTCATAGGTCACGTCCACCTAGGACGCGCCCTATGTGGCATTGCACTGCGCTCGCCAACCTGAGACATAAAGATGAAAAGACTCATGTGCCTGTAATTTCACCGGCACCCTTACCCTTCAAACCGGAACACAGCAATGCTAGCAAATGCTTTGCGGCAGAAATAGGTATGGTGGTAGTACTTCCCCGGACGAACTCTTTCACAAAAAAGCTCTACTACTACTTTTGTGTTTATGTTACTTACATATCTTGTATTTATCTACTTAAAGGTTTTTTTTTTCTTCTCCTTATAACGTTTTTTGTGCACACATAATTATTGTGGATACATTTATGTAGATGGTGACAGCTAACCTTTGTGTATTATACACAAAGGTTGTATTATGCACAAAGGTTAGCTGGTAGAGAATGCTTCTTAGCATTAAGTTCGCCTGTGTGCATTGCTTGTTTTGTGCAATAAAGAATATTCTATTCTATTCTATTCTACTCCAACCAGGTGAGGACCCTAAAGACTTAAGTAAAAAAATACTTGCAACTTGTAACTAAAGTTGCTAGTTCGGCTCGTAGAAACTTAGTCGCCCTGTGCAGTCGAATTACTTGCAAGGTTTCGTAGTGCTTTTCGTAGATGCAATTATGCTCCTTATTTCTATGAGGGTTTGATCCAATTTCCTATGCAAGTATTTTTCCACTTTCAAGTTTCTTTTTTCAAACGCGATTTTGTTCCCTTTTAAAATAAATAAATAAATAATAATAATAATAATAAATAATTGTGGACAGTTCACACAACATGATCTAGCCCCAAGCTAAGCAGAGCTTGTGTTATGGGTACTAGATAACTGATATACTTAATACAATATATGTATTACATAGATAGATATTTTTATTATACATAGAAAAATACCCAGAACACCCTGAACAAATATCTCCGATCGCACAAATATTTGTTCCGAGGCGGGAATCGAACCCGCAACCTCCTGCGTCGCAGGCCAACCTTCGCCCGCCGCGCCACAGAGGTCGTCAATTACTGCACGGATCAATTTCATATGCACAAAAATAAGTTGAAGGTTTTATGATCTCTTGTTTTTGGCTCTTGGTGTCTTAAGGCGGACGTACTTGGAAGCCCTGGTTCTTGATTTTGCTAGTACGACCCTTAGAGCATTGCAGGCCTCCGTACCGGAGTGCTCGGTGCTCGACCCATCCCTATATCCTACTATTAGGCTAGTCCTTCATCATCATTATCAGCCCGCAGAAGTCCACTACTCAGAATAGGCCCTCATAGAATGCCACGACGAACGATCCAGAGCCACCACGGCTCTGGACCGTTTGTCACCGACTTCCACGTCATAGTTCCGTCGATTGGGGCTTCTAGCTTCCTACGCAGCGTTAGCATCGACCATTTTCAAGAACCCGATTCTCGAATATATCTCTGCCACTAAATGATTTTTATACGGGAATTGACGTCATCAAACACCTCATGAGAAACACCTCCCTGGGACGCGATCGCACTTAATTTTAACATTATTACCAAAACAAAACCGGACCCGTTTATTTCGTTAATTTGGATTGAAGGTTCCTTGCTTGAATTGAGCTGTAATATTTCCATAGTCACATAATACGAAATATAGTGATCAGTTCTGTTTTTGTAAAATTAGCGAGATTGGGGCCCAGGAGGGCAATTCTCGTGCTTTAGAGATTAAGTCGAATTCGACATATGTCGAAAAAAGATGGCGAATGTCGAATAAAATCGTAATTTGCTATTCTCGTGATGTCACAAATAGACATAAGTCGACCAAAATCATTCAAATCGAATACGATTTTATGGTTATTGTGACATTTTCGTGACATTTTTTGTAGACATTCATGCTTCGACATTATCTCTAACTTAGAGATAATCTCTACAATACGAGAATTGCCCTCCAGATCCTGTAAAAATTGACATTCATAGAAATAATAAGTTTTTATTGAAAATATTTTTTCCACAAGTAATTAATTTTTTAAAAATTAAAAAAACTTCCCTCGCTGAACGGCTGAACCGATTTTGATCAAACAAAGCTAAGAACAGTCCCGACAAATACGCCTTTCAAACAAAAAATAAATAAAACTAAATCGGTTCATCCGTTCGGGAGCTACGGTGGGACAGACAGACAGAGACACACACACACACACACACACACACACAGAGAGAGAGAGAGAGAGAGACACGTCAAACTTATAACACCCCTTCGTTTTTCGTCGGGGGTTAAAAACCATATTTTCTAAAATTAGTAATCGAATCTGTGAGTAATCGAATCAAAATGAGCCATAGCTTACTACTTTCTATCAAGGAGTTGCGTTGTCCACCTTCCGTAATCAGCTCGCTGTAACCATAATATTGTATTGTCATCGGAACTTGACAGTTATGCCAAATTTCAGTTCAATTTGATACCAGGAAGTGGTCGAAAATTCGATTCCAAGTATCGGTTACATTGTTATAGTTGCAAGTGAAGCTAATAAAAGCGTGAATACGAAAGAAAATAATACTCAAATAAAAACATATTTACATCATCACCATCATCATCAGTCTGTAAACGTCCACTACTGGACGAGGTCTCCCACATGTCCCAGTCTATAATCACCACACTTGGCAAGTGGATTAGTAATCGCAGTATTTCTGTTAATTACTCAGTAAGATAAAAGAGTAAGCCCATCCCGTGGCGTCGGCTACGGGCTATGCTCGGAGTTTTTTTGAAAGATAAAATCTGAAATGAGATTATCCGACAGAGAACTAAAGTCATTGAGATAGCCCACCGGATTAGCAAGCTGAAGTGGCAATGGGCTGGTCATATATACCGAAGAACCGACAACCGTTGGGGTAAGCGAGTTCTTGAGTGGAGACCGCGTCTTGGCAAACGTAGCGTGGGGCGCCCTCTGGCTAGGTGGAGCGATGACTAAAGGCGGCGGTAGAAAGTGGATGAGAAGAGCCGAACACCGGGCTCAGTGGCGCGTATTGGGAGAGGCCTATGTCCAGCACTGGACTAGTGTGGGCTGCAGATGATGATCCAGTGGCGTAATCATTGGGCTTTTAATAAATCCATGGGAGTAGACGGATATATTCTTAGGCCTGACATGCCTCTGCAATATTTTGTAACATATTTATTATTTTATTTAAAACGAGGCGTTTTAAATTATTATCTTTTACCTTAAAGCTGTCGATATCGACAAAATTAATTAACTAGATCGGTACAAAGTTAATTATCGTCGAGCGATATTGATAGTCGATATAAAATTAATTAGCTATTTACGTGTTTAACATTTATTAATATAGCTAGCTAGCTAATATGACAGTTTGATGTGTACAACTAGCCTTTTTCCCGCAGCTTCGCATGCGTGGTGTCAGTACAAAAAGCAGTACCCCTCTTGTCTCATTATTGTTTTTTTTTTTTTTAATTAATTAGTGATATTTTGTTGTTATCCTCGCATGTTACTTAATTATAACTAGGTTTTACGATTTAATTTTGCACGCTTAACGGCAGAATGTACTGGGAACTTCAATTTATATATACCTACCATCTATGTTTTACTACTTATACCTACATTCTAAGCAAATAAATAATTCATTCATTCATTCATTCAATCCCCTATTCATCCACACATTTTTTTTTGTCTGGATATATAATCGATGTCCACACACCAAATATCATTAAAATTCGCTTAACCGTTGACCAGAAAGACGTTTTCCTGTCCAATGGAGTTCATACTAACATCCCCATAAAAAAAAGCAAGCAGTTTTGCCAATTTTTATTTCCTTATATAACTTATTTGTTTGTATTTTAAATGTTGGTTAAGTACATTAAAAAAAATTACAAATCGGTCCAGCTATTTTCAAGTTACGCGTTTTTTTTTTTTTTTTTTAATGTAATAAGGTGACAAACAAGCAGACGGCCCGCCTGATGTAAAGCAGTCACCGCCACCTATGGACATCTGCAACACCCACGGTATTGCAAACGCGCTGTTCGCGCGTTTATCAACGAACAGCATTATAGGCAGTTATCTGATAATCACTTTATTCTGAACCAAGCAAAATGGAACTCCAATTTATTTAATTTTCATAATCTCGAGCATCTGCATCCACCTAAGTATACTAATACTGCAATCACCAATCTGCCTACCAAGCGTGAATATTCCAAATCCCCTTATTGCATTATAACGAGGAGGTCCCATCCAGTATTAGATATTACACATATACAATATACGAAATAGTATATTTGATTCCATAAAGTTTACCCTGAATGATAGATATTCAAATACTTAAGAACAAAATTTTTGTCCGCAGTTCCTTTTACATCCAGCACAGAAAAGAACTAAGAAGTACAAGGAAGAAGGCTCTAGAGGCAGAAGAAAGAAAGGAAGCTGAACTGAAAGCAACTTTAGCTTTTCAAAATATTGATACCAAGGAGAAGAATGAACCTGATAGCATAGAGACGAAAACTAAATTGTAAATGAAAAACATAATTATGTTCAAAATATGAACATGAAGGAATCGAGTGTTTTACAAATAGAGCTAGCGCTATTTTTTAACTTTTCTTATTATAGAGAATAAAGATTTTAACATAAATGGAGAAATAACATCGACGAGGTTTCTGGATGATGATGATGATGAATGTAGAAGAAAAGTTGACGTTGAAAATTTAGCCTAAGCACCTAAGCATAATTTTCTCAGGAATGATTTCAGAATGTCTGAGAGCAAGACGTCAACTCCTGAATATAGGCCTGGCCATAGAATGCTACGAGGAACGGTCTTGACGTACTGAGCCGAATGAGAACTAATATAAGATACTTTAATTAGGTCTCAGAACATGCAAATGAGTACTTTTTTTTTGTATAAATTAAATGTTGATAAAAATATTGTGATTTTAATTATTTTGTTTAGCCCATAATTTATTAATGGCGTCTATCATTTGACGGACGTAATATAGAAAAGCCATAAAATTTAACCAAACGCCAAATAAATTAATTCTGCCACGACATTATTACGTTGATTCAATATGCCGCTATAGCAAACGCTGTCGGTAGACCCATTGATAATGATTTTTTGATGCCACGATTTGTCTACATGATCTAAATGATGATCTCATTCTTTCCTCATTATCCATTCCATTCACAGTAATTTCCGAAAAATATATAATCAATGATAATATAATAATAGATATTTTAGTAGGAAAGTGAGATGGAATTAACACGATATTCAAAAAATAGCTGATAAAACGAAAAAGTCATAATCAAATTAGATAAGGCAATTCTTTTACTCATCGTTTTTCCTATTAAATAATAACATCCTTCCTTTCAAAAGATACATTTTGATAAAATTATTGACTCATAAGACAGTTGCAACGCTTGGACTTTTACTAAGCTTCTTACATACATAAATTTTGGAAGCAAAATCTCTTCATGACGTTTGAATTAATTGCTTAGCCATACTAAAAACTATGATAATTATAAATTAAAATTAAAAAAAATAACTTCCAAAATCATACCGTTAGGTAGAATGGATGGCGTAATTATTATCTACTGTTCGGTCATGAGTAATCATTGATAGTATTATTATCTCACGATAAATAATACAAAAGACAATATATGAAGCGGCATGCGTGGGCTACTTGAAGTTAACTGTAAAAATACATATTGAGTGTAGTGTCTACAAAATTAAAATTATTTTACAAATATGGCCGAAGCGGACATAACCACAGAAGAAACGGCTCTACGAGGTAGACCCATGCCAGTTACAAATATGGATGATCCGTACAGAAACACAGAAGAAACGCCTTTACAAGATAGACCCATGCCAGAATCTGAAGCAAAGCTTACTTTCGTACAGCGATTAGCAAGCATCAAGAACAATATAACAGTGGAACCGGTATCATTCCTCATGCTATCAGCTAGCATACTTGCAGCAGTGGCCACACAGAATCTCGGTCTTGAGAAAGCTTGCCGAGTAAATTTAAATTTAGGTGAAACTATCTGTGACGCTTTAAAAAATCAGGATTCAAATGAGACTAGTGCTTACGAGAAACAAGTGCAACAATATATTGCTTATTATGTCACCTGGAAGAGTGTTATAACGTCTGTGCTGCCAGGTATCATTCTCGCGTTTGTCGGAGGATGGATGGACTTGACCGGTAGGAGGAAGGTATTGATGATGCTGCCCGTGATAGGCGAGATATTCCAGAATATGAGCAATATACTCAATGTGGTATTCTTCAATCAACTTCGATTAGAGTATCTTATCTTCTTGGACGCTTTCTTCGGCTCTATTGCTGGTGGATGGAGTGTTATGTTCCTCGCGATCTTCAGCTACATCGCTGATATTACTACTGAAGTTAACAGAACTCATCGGCTGGGCTTGGTCAGCTTCTGCACTTATGTCGGAATGCCAATTGGGTTGGCTCTTTCTGGTATCATATTGAAGCATTTCGGCTACTACGCTATTTATGGAACAGCCATGTCACTGCATATCTTGAATTTGTTCTATATCACATTTGCGCTGTCTGATCCGACACGGACAAAGGAACAGAAAAAAGTAAGTTGTTTTTAAATTAATCACGGATCATTTATTTATCCCAATAGCTCACCAGTTTTTTCAAGGCTGTGAGGGTGAAGTAGACTCACTTAAATTATGATATAATAATTAATTATTATATTATTTTGATTTTGTCATAGCCATAGCAATACTCCGCAATTTTGCCAATTATTTAGGTCAGGCGTCAACATTTCGTTGTTATCTGACAACTATTATTTCATCTGTGATATAGATAATGCTATATCTGAAACCAACTAAGTACCAAAATACTTGACCTAATCTGGTACATATGAATCATTATTTTGACACACCCAGTTTCTGATAACGTTTTTAGGGTTCCATAGTCAAAGACAAGGAACCCTTATGGATTCGTCATGTCTGTCTGTCTGTCTGTCTGTCTGTCTATCTGTCCGTGTATGTCACAGCCTTTTTTTTCGAAACTATAAGAGCTCTGTTGAAACTTGGTAAGTAGATGTATTCTGTGAACTGCATTAAGATTTTTACACAAAAATTGAAAAAAAAAACTTTTTGGGGTTCCCCATACTTAGAACTGAAACTCAAAAACAAAAAAAACATCAAACCCATACGAGTGAGGTATTTATGGATAGGTCTTCAAAAATGATATTGAGGATTCTAATATCATTTTTTTCTAAATTAATAGTTTGCGCGAGAGACACTTCCAAAGTGGTAAAAAGTGTGTCCCATAACTTCTAAAATAAGAGAATTATAAAACTAACAAAAAAATATGATGTACATTACCATGTAAACTTCCAACATAAATTGGTTTGAACGAGATCAAGTAGTTTTTTTTTAATACGTCATAAATCGTAATCCATCCAAGAACTTTTATATTATGTTACTTGCTGCTACGGAACCCTTCATGGGCGAGTCCGACTCGAACTTGGCCGCTTTTTTTATTAATTTGAATATCATAAATGTAAAAAAAAAACTAGTAAAAAAAGCACAATTCAACGGTTTCATGATAGCCTTACTGGAAAGCCCACCATTAAGGTGGATGCTCTCGTTTGACGCGGGAAATTCATTCTGGTATTTTTTGCCCATTACAGCTCATCAACACTTCTTCAGATAGCGAAAGTTGATTTCGCGAGAACTAGGAGACTTAACACACATGTTTTAATTGATAGTATCTCATAAATATCATCAGTATAAGTATATCAACAAAAAAAACACTGTAAAAATTTGTTTAAGGGGATCATAGCTATTGATGATATTTATGAGTTACTATCAATTAGGTAAAACATGTGTGTTAAGTCTTCTAGTTCTCGCGAAATCAACTTTCGCTATCTGAAAAAGTGTTGATGAGCTGTAAAGGCAAAAATCTTCGCAAATAATTTCGCTCCACAAGCGATAGCAACCACCTTAAATATGTTGCTTCGACGCAATGTGTTCGATGGTCTTACATGACGGACGCAGTGAAAAAAAGCCTTTCCTACTATACTATAAATAAATAAATAAAATAAATAATGCTGGACAGTTCACACAACATTATCTAGCCCCAAGCTAAGCAGAGCTTGTGTTATGGGTACTAGATAACTAATATACTTAATACAATATATTACATAGATAGATATTTTTTATTATACATAGAAAATACCCAGAACACCCTGAACAAATATCTGCGATCGCACAAATATTTGTTCCGAGGCGGGAATAGAACCCGCAACCTCCTGCGTCACAAGCCAAGCTTCGCCCGCGGCGCCACAGAGGTCGTCAACTATATTACTATAAAACTGTAAAAACTATATTACTGTAAAACCTACAAGTTTCGTATCTTTTGTAGATGATAATTAAATTATCGCAAAGATAAAGATGGATTAATTGATCGATAAAAAATATGAGTTCACCCGAAACCATGTGTTGAAATTTATTATTGTCTGTTTAAATTTGGTCCTTGTTTCTATTCAAATACGTAGTACGCATTGTTGCTAAGATTAATATTATCAATAACACAGCCTGGATTTTGTATACCAATCACCTTCCTTAATTTTGCTATGATACGAATATCGAAAACGTTCGCCAGATTATCTTTTATTGCTTAAAATAATATTAAATTAATTTCCGAGAAAATCTTACTAGATAGTCGTTGTATATCTTCTGCGATACTAAGTTGTGAGTTTGTGATATAAGTGTATTACTAAAATATTAAATGCAACAGGCAGAAAACATAATATAATGGGTTCAATTAAAGCTGAAACAGAAAAAGAAGCGGTTAAAGAGTACTCAGAAATAGACCCTCTCAGAGATGACGAGCCCAAAGCAGAAACCAAAAGAAGCTTTGGAAAAACCTGCTGCCATGTTTTCAAGAACATCACAGTCGAGCCTTCTATGTTGCTATTCGTTATGTCAGCCATGATCGGTATGATGACAACTCAGAATTTGAACTTGGAGAAAGCATGTCGTGTTAATCTGAATTTCACAGATGAAGTGTGTACTTCGCTGAAGGCGCAAGAAGTTGACAGTCAGAATGAGAACGAAAGGGAAGCGCAGAAGTTGCTGGCATCTGCTATGGCAGCAAGAACTTATATATCGGCTACCGTGCCCTGTGTTTTAGCACTCTTTACTGGCGCATGGTCTGATAAAACTGGGCACAGAAAAGTTTTTCTTGCTATATCTGTTGGTGGGCAATTTTTGATTTGCATCAACAATATGATCAACGTGTATTTCTTTATGCAGCTTCCATTACAAGTGCTTGTTTACAGTGAAGCTATTTTGGAAGGGTTTTCGGGCGGGTGGTGTATTTACTTTCTATCGGCGTTCTCGTACATAAGTGCTATAACTACGGACGAAACAAGGACTTTCAGAATGGGGTTGATTAATTTCAGTTTAACTGTGGGGTTCCCGATAGGAATGGGTCTGAGCGGGGTGATGCTGAGTAATTTTGGGTACTATGGCTGTTACGGGTTTGCAGCCAGCTTGCACTTGCTGAATATGTCATACATTGTACTTGTTTTGAAAGAGCCGCCTAGATCTAAAGAACAGAAAAAGGTACCTACAATTAAGTATTTGTTTCGTCCTAGCATCCGCATGCAGCTTCGCTTGCGTGGTATCTTGCGTGGCGTGAGAGTACCATGTGTTCGTGATCTATATCTCTTCCAAATTTCATACAAAGCTTAGTCCAACCTAACTACTGCATTCATAATACTTGGATTCGGATGTGGCGTGTCAGGCCTTAGAATAGACCCCTCCGTTTCCTCCCATCGAGGTCATACTAGCTGACTAAGGAATTACACCAGAGGGGAGGGCAGCAGCATCCACCTGAGTACGCATACCATTACTGTGATTACCAATCCACTTGACAAGCGTAGTGATTTTTACAAATCCCACCATTGCATTCTATGGAGGAGGTCTCTGCTGATGTTGTTACTACATATTATAAATAATATAGGATGGGTTATTATAATTTAGTTATATCACGATGACAATGCAGTCTGAACACGTTATCAATCGCTGAGGTTCAGCGCTAAGCTGTTTGTTTGTTAATGGGACAATGTGAGTTGAATGCGTCGTAGGTATTTAAGGTGGATGCTCACGCTTGTGGCGCGAAATTCAATGTTTATGGTGTTTTTTTCCCATTACAGCTCATCAACACTTCTTCAGATAGCAAAAGTTGATTTCGCGAGAACTAAGAGACATGTTTGTAAGAACCGACATGTTTTAATTGATAGTATCTCATAAATATCATCAGTTTAGCTACGATCCCCCTAAACACGTTTTTAAAGTGTTTTTTTTTTTGTTTAGGGGTATCGTAGCTAAACTTATGATATTCATGAGATACTATCAATTAAAACATGTGTGTTAAGTCTCCTAGTTCTCGCGAATTCAACTTTCGCTATCTGAAAAAGTGTTTATGAGCTGTAATGGGCGAAAAACACCAAAAAATTGAATTTGTACCTTGTTTTTTTTTTGTTTATGGGTATTATAGCTAAACTTATGATATTTATAAGATACTATCAATTAAAACGTGTGTCAAGTCTCGCGAAATCACCTTTCGCTATCTGAAGAAGTGTTATAATATAATATATATATAATATATAATGCTGGACACAGTTCACACAACATTATCTAGCCCCAAGCTAAGCAGAGCTTGTGTTATGTGTACTAGATAACTGATATACTTAATACAATATATTACATAGATAGATTATACATTTATATTATTATACATAGAAAATACCCAGAACATTATTGAGCTGTAATGAGCAAAAAACACCAAAAAAATTGAACGTCGCGCCTCAAGAGTGAGCATCCACCTTAAATAATCTTTGCAGAACACGAGGTTAAATTGTGTTGAAAACAGACAAAGTAAATGGGAATGGCACATAATATGAGGAACGATCGAACCGTACTTCTACGGAGCAATTCGATACTATTTCAGTTTTTTTTTTTTCGACTTGTATGACGGAACAATCAGATGGCCCACCTGGTGTTAAGCGGTAACTATAACAGCTCTGTCTATGAACAGTGCATTCTCACATAGGTCACGTCCACCTAGGACGCGCCCTATGTGGCATAGAGATGAAAATTCTCATGTGCCTGAAATTTCACCGGCACCCATACCCTTCAAACCGGAACACAGCAAGCACTACTGCGGCAGAAATAGGCATGGTGGTACTTCCCCGGACGAACTCTTTCACAAAAAAGCTCTACTACTATTACAGGTCCACATCATCTTCTTAATTGATTTTTACTTTTAGCATGATGGCCAAGGCTTTCTCTACTTCCTGAAGACCTTCTTCGACCCAGCCCACATCAAGAACACTCTGGGAGTGGTCTTCAAAAAAACTGCAGACAATAGAAGACTGCGACTTTGCATTCTTTTAGGAACCGTATGCATTTTATTCGGACCTATGTACGGTAAGTCAAAAATATATTGCGCTATATTTACCTACAATATACACCTACATCGAGTCAAATGCAAAAATTGCTGTCATGAAGCTAGGCATCTTGAGCCGTTACTTCACTCCGGGACACTTTCTCTGCCTATATGACGCATCCAACTGGTTGAAATATACGTTTAATTGTACTTTCCAACAACGCCATTATAAAAAAATCCTGGGACCTAAAAAACATCTATAAATATAATCATCGTGATATTACTGTCCCCTGCACACTGTAGTTTTTTTCGCAGGCATATTATGAGCTCTTATTTCCATTCAGTTCAAAAACTATTCAGTACAAAATATCGGTTCATCGTTGACATCCGCGTCGTTGAATAAATTTAATCGCAGATGTCTATAGACTCTCTGCAACTGTGCCTTTAAATATAGTTGCGGATATCACGGAACCGATATTTTGTACTGAATAGTTTTTGAACTGAATGGAAATAAGAGCTCATAATATGCCTGCAGGTAGATTTTTTAAACTGTTTATTAGCCTTTCTACATAAACAATTAGTATAACATGAATAGTAGGCAGTATATAATTGTTTATTACATATAATTAATTTCATTCACCAATGACAATGTGGCAAAATTTTGGCATATATTCTAACATAAGATACTTTAGTTCTACACATAATGTGATTTACCAGTCAGTATTAGGTACAGCCTTGCAGAAAATTCCATTCTCCGTTATTCTCATTTAGTAAATAAACTAAAGATTTATTAGAATCTCAAGTAATTATCTATTTGCTAAGTGTCTGATAGTTTAATTGCTGAATTAGCGACACAATGGCAGATAAAGGCTATCTCACACCGGTGCCATATACTGGAAAACCAGCCAACTAGATCAGGCCCTCTCTCGATGCATCAAAGAAATGGGTGGATGGACGTGGCTCAAGACCGTTCGCCGTGGTAATCTAGGAGTGGAGCCCTTTGTCCAGTAGTGGACTTTTCTATACTGATAATGATGATAATAGCGATAATAACGAGCGGTTCGACTTGCGACTCTAAAACAAAGCCGGTTCAATGTTCCGACTGGTATTTCGCAACATGTAGTGCGAGATGTAATAAATAAAATAAAATATAAAATAATAATAATAATATAATGTGCAGATACAGAAAAACTAATTGCGCTAGTTCTATCGCAAATCGTTTTTCCTGTACCATTAAGAATTTATTGGTATTTCGCATCTGTGTGGCAAAGCCTTCCGTTTGGCTGGTATTTATTTGTAGATTACTTAATTCATTTACAATTAGTTACCCTAAAGTACCTATAGAGTAAATATTTTGCAGTAGCGAAGATAAAATAAATTAGATTTTTATACTAAAATTGAATGAATTTAAATTCAGCATGTTATGTACATATTTTATATAAATATGTAAAATGACTCTTATTAATTGAAATGACGTAATTTTATATTTTTATAGGGCATGTTATTTTATCTTTTAAAATTAAGATAAAAATACAGCATCAGGAATAGTTACAGGGTTCAGTAACACAAAAGGTATCGACGGAACCATTAAAGGATATCACTTGTGCCTGTCTGTCTGTCACAGCCTAATTTTTCAAATTTAACGGAAGAAAAAAGTTGGGTACTTGTACAGAGTTAACAAACGTATAACATATACGGCGGGCGGAGGTTGGCCTACGACGCAAGAGGTTGCGCGTTCAACTCCCGCCTCGGAACAAATATTTGTGCGATCGCAGATATTTGTTCAGGGTGTTCAGGGGATCAATATCTATCTATGTAATGTATTGTATTAAGTATATCAGTTATCTAGTACCCATAACACAAGCTATGCTTACCTTCGGGCTAGATAATGTGTGAACTGTCCTGCATTTTTGTTTAATAAACCTATACGCCTCTACGTGAGTGTGACTCACACTTGACCGTTTTTTATTTGATTTCAGGTGAGGTCGCAATCCTCTACATGTCTACAAGATACAGGTTCAACTGGGATGAAGTACAATTTAGTATCTTTCAAACTTATAATTTCGTCACGCATACTGTCGGTAAGTAGACAATAAATAACTGTAAACGTACGAAGGCCGTAATTTTTTTTGCGTCCACTTTTAATACATGGGCTATAAATGGCAACGCTTTTAATATGGACTATTGACTATACCCTGGTTCTGAATTCAACATATTTTTTGTAAACAAAGGGGATACCATAGCAAAAAAATAGGTGCTCTATGGTAGTTTATTAAATTAGGCCAATAAACAGACTAGGCATGTTATTCTAACTCAGATCTGATAAATTATAAAGTAATCAATATTTTGTCGTGTATATTTTTGAGTTATTTCGATTGTTAACAAAGTTATCAAGTAAAAATATATTTGTTAGTAGAAAATATTTCATGTTACTTGGAACACTGCAGAGATTCTAAACATTTTGTTTTGAAAGCCGTTCCCAATTTTGACAATTTCATTCAAATACGAATGTGCTTTTCGCACAGTTTTAAAATGGATTGGACATTTTGCAACAATAGGTAAGAGTTATTTATGTAACATTTTGCCGTTTACACATTGACTCGTCAGATAAACTTAGGTAGATAGTGGGTTGGTGTTTATTTACCGCAAATTGAAGGTACATACCGGGCGAGCGAACCCACTGGCAGATATTACATAAATTTAATACATTTGGTAAGACGTAGGAGAAGCCGCGGGTCACTACTAGTAAAACATGATCCACGCAAAAAAATGTTTTTACCACTGGCTTGTCTCTTTGACGTTGAAATTTGTTTGTTTACAAAAAATATCTCGAATTCTGAACCAGGGTAAAGGTAAAATTAAATTCTAGACAGTAGCCTGAAAAAAAAACCATTATTATGAAACTCACCTATGACAATGGCTGTCAAACAACTACCTACAGTAGTAGGTTATATTGCTTCGTGGTACAGATAATAGCCTGCCTCAATGGTTGTAATAAGGAAGTTAGAAGGGAAAATAGCTAAGCCACTGGTCTAAGTCAAGGCTCTAACGGGCCTCCCTGTCACTAAGACAAGCCGAAGACAGAGGGGCGTGGAAGCAGCTCGTCAATTCCTCTACCTTTGAAGATGGGCACGACCATCAGCAATGAGGTAGGTATATGCCGAAGAAAAAGAAGTAGGTACAGATCCACCAACTTATCTGTAGAATTAAATGTATGTAGTTATCTACATAACCACCAACACCATAACCACCATCTACACCAACTTATCTGTAGAATTAAATGTATGTAGTTATCTACATAACCACCAACACCATAACCACCATCTACACCAACTTATCTGTAGAATTAAATGTATGTAGTTAACTACATACATTTAATTCTACAGATAAGTTGGTGGATCTGTACCTACTTCTTTTTCTTCGGCATATACCTACCTCATTGCTGATGGTCGTGCCCATCTTCAAAGGTAGAGGAATTGACGAGCTGCTTCCACGCCCCTCTGTCTTCGGCTTGTCTTAGTGACAGGGAGGCCCGTTAGAGCCTTGACTTAGACCAGTGGCTTAGCTATTTTCCCTTCTAACTTCCTTATTACAACCATTGAGGCAGGCTATTATCTGTACCACGAAGCAATATAACCTACTACTATGTGTCTATACAGGTAACCTTAAGTACCCTTGGTAACCTTAGGTAACTGAGGTAACCTTGGACCGATGCTAGTTTAGTAGTAGTAGAGTTTGTTGTGAACGAACTCGTCCAAGGAAGTATTACCACCGTACCTATTTCTGCAAAGCTGTAGTGCTCGCATTGCTGTGTTCCGGTTTGAAGGGTATGGTTGCCGGTGAAATTACAGGCACATGAGACTTTTCATCTTTATGTCTCAGGGTGGTGGGTGCAGTGCAATGCCTTATACGGCGCGTCCTAGGTGGATGTGACCTATGAGGTAATGCACTGTTCATAGGCAGAGGGTACCTCTTAACATCAGATGGGCCATCTGCTTGACACATCATTCCAAGAAGTATAAAAAAAAAATTGCGTCCACTTCCATTTATTAGGTAACATTGAGCACTAATTATTTAGGCTACTGCGGGGTAACCTTGAACTGATGCTAGTCCTGCAACTTCGTTCTCAGGTACAATATTCTCCATCCTGGTGTTCAGCAAGAAGCTGCAGTGGCACGACTCTGTGCTCGGCATCATCTCCACCGTCAGCAAGATCTCAGCCTCCTTCGTCTACTGCTTTGCGCCCAATGAGAAGATCTTCTATATTGGTAAGATTATAACTTCATACTTTCTACCCGTACTTGTACAACGTACTAATTTAAGAAAAAGCCGTGGAGAGGATATATTTAGGTTTTTTCTGAATAATTTTTTTTTGTTTTTTTTTTGGAGTCAATCATGTTTTTTTAGGATCTTATGAACGGCATCCTCTGTTATGGCGCTGTTCCGCTAAAAAAGCGTTTAATAAGCTTTTAAGACTTTTTATGCTCCACTTCAGCCACCTCGAGTAATGCAAGTGATGCTCATCTTGATCTATGGACGTCAATAAAGCCCCTCCATCAGGTTATTTCAGTAAAGTCACACGAACAATAAAGTGATCTTAGGTTCCGTTTTTTCCCTTCTGGTGTACGGAACCCTATCCAATTGTGTGTTTTGTTTTGTGTATGAACACAGCTACATTTTTTGAAGACCTCTGTGACGCGGCGGGCGAACTTTCGCCTGCGACGCAGGAGGTTGCGGGTTCGATTCTTGCCTCGGAACAAATATTTGTGCGATCGCAGATATTTGTTCAGGGTGTTCTGGGTATTTTCTATGTATAATAAAAAATATCTATCTATGTAATATATACATAAAGAATAATACAAGGTATGTACAAAATACATATGAAACAGTTGTGCTACCTGAAGACCGCTAATATATTGTAATATATTGTATTAAGTATGTTAGTTATATAGTACCCATAACACAAGCTCTGCTTAGCTTGGGGCTAGACAATGTTTAGTGAACTGTCCAGCATTATTTATTTATTTATTTATGTATTTATTTTAAAACAAATAATTGCTATAAACAAAGTTAAGTAAGTACATCGAAAAAAACATCAAATTAATTAATAATATATATACACCGGTTTCATATGTATTTTGTACATACCTTGTATTATTCTTTCTGTAAATAAATGTATTATAATATATATTATGCCGTGTAACCTAGATTGATAAAGGAGAATCTAGTGCTCGATAGATATACTCGTATAATCGCATCGCATTTTTTTAAATTCTATTTAATCTTTTGCGTCCTCATTACGATAACAGAAGTAACATGAAACAGCAATTTTACAAAACAAATAGTAACATTTTACATCACTCAATAACACAAAATGGAAAAACCATAACCGCATTCTCGTAAATATTACGGTATTGACACGACTGTTAAATGCTCACGCTTGTGGTGCGAAATAATTTTTTTTTTGGTATTTTTTGCCAATTACAGCTCATCAACACTTCTTCAGATAGCAAAATTTGAGTTCGCGAGAACTATGACACTTAACAGACATGTTTTAATTGATAGTATATCAATTAAATTATCGTAGCTAAACTGATGATATTTATGAGATACCATCAATTAAATTAATTAAATTAACACATGTGTGTTAAGTCTCATAGTTCTCGCAAACTCAACTTTCGCTATCTGAAGAAGTGTTGATAGGCAAAAAACACAAAAAAAAATTGAATCTCGAAATTTTGCGCGAAATTCAAACTTTTTAGTGTTTTTTGCCCATTACAGCTTATCAACACTTCAACAGATAGCGAAAGTTGAGTTCGCGAGAACTGGGAGACTTAACACACATGTTTTAATTGATAGTATCTCATAAATATCATCAGTTTAGTGACGATACCCCTAAACCAACAAAAACACTGTAAAAATGTGTAGTATCATAGCTAAACTGATGATATTTATGAGATACCATCAATTAAATCATGTGTGTTAATTCTCCTAGTTCTCGCGAACTCAACTTTTGCTATCAGAAGAAGTGTTGATGAGCCTGTAATAAGCAAAAAACACCAATTAATTTCGCGCCGCAAGCGTGATCATCCACCTTAAGCTGGAAACACACTATTGTGTCGTGTTGTGTCGTGACGCGTCAGAAACGTATCGGTTTCATACATTTAATATGGCGTGATATGGCTAGAAACACATTTCAAACACACAGTGTGTGTGTTGCGGCAGCTTCTGTCGTGGCGTGGGCCGCTCCACTGCGATCGCGCCAGCACAGTGGTGGGGGTTCTTACGCGTCACAACACAACACAATAGTGTAGTGGTAGTGGTATCGTTCGTAATAAAAGAGTGATAAAGAGGGTAGATCGATATATCTGCCAATAACATCTACTCGCAAAGTCTTTAGTTAGTTCTCCCGTGATCATGGCGCATGAAACTGTGCCGAAATATCGGGAACAAATAAAACTAGTGAAAAATAAACACAATAGTGTGTTTCTAGCATTACTCGTAATTACACGATCAATCAACAACGTGCACCAAATAAATGCTATAGGTATAGCGTTTAACTTAGTAGCCTCCTGAGGTATGGTAGCGGCACGGGAAGGTGGCGATTTTCTTACGTCAAATGTTTAGACAAGACGCACACGAGATTAGCAACCGAAGATGGGTCCTCGGATTAGAGCTCAAACTAAAGATGTTGTTTATAATGTATATAATTTTTTCAAGGTTAGGAAATCTGATCCAAATTCTGTCGAGCATGAAAACGATATAAACGACTCAGATAACGAAAGTGATTCCAGTAGCAATATGGACATAACCTACCTTTCCTTGGACCGTACCTTAGTTAATTATGTATTTTTGTATCTTCGTTACTATTGACTAGTTTGTTTCTATTATGCTCTCTACACGTGAAAACCTGTAATTGGCTTTTTGTTTTTTAAATCTGTTTTTTATGTATTTATATATAGCAGTTGGTAAAAAAAATACTACAAAAAAAACTACTACTACTACTATTTTTTTTTTGCTTCTAAATAAATATAAAATATAATATAAGCTAATAAATTGAAAGATCAATTGAATATATTGACATTAGTATTAAATATAATAATTATTTGAACCAGTATTTTATTCACTTTCGCGATGTCTTAGATACTTATTTGTAAATATCGTAAGATATATCTTCACTAATTTTCATCACGTGTGTAGCCCGACAGTTCTTTACGTCACATGTCACCCCTCCCGTGCCGCTGCTATAACTCAGGAGGCTACTAAGTTAAACGTTAGGCCTATAGTCTCCGTGATTTTAATGTATATTTGACACAGAGACTCGAATCTCTATGGTCCTACACACACCACGTCACTGGACCACGCCAGCAAAGGGATTACAAAATGGACAAAATAGCGAATATATAATAAGTAATCCTCGTAAGCTGTGGTGTGTCTGACCTAATAATGACCCCTTTGACTCCTCCCGTGGATGCCGTAATAGCTAACTAAAAGATTACACCAGGGGATGGGCATTAGCATCCACCTCAACACCAATACTCGTACACCTCCCATACACCTGTTGACGACATCTGTGGTGCAGCGAGCGACGGTCCGCCTGCGACGCAGGAGGTTGCGGGTTCGATTCCCGCTTCGGAACAAATATTTGTACGATCTGCAGATAATTGTTCAGAGTGTTCTGGGTATTCTCTTTGTATAATAAAAAATATCTATCTATGTATTGTATTAAGTATGTCAGTTATCTAGTACCCATAACACAAGCTCTGCTTAGCTTGGGGCTAGATAATGTTGTGTGAACTGTCCAGCATTATTTATTTAAATAATGCGATCACAAATCCGCCTGATGTGCGTGTGATTATGGCAAATCCCCCCTTGCATTTTAAGGGGGAGGCCTCGTCCAGCAGTGGACATCTATTAATGAGTGCTGTTGATGATGAGGACTTGATTATGTTTTTGCCAAAAAACATTAAGTAACCAAAAAAAATATTGATTTATTTAAAATCTTCTTTTTCAGCGCCATTGGTGGATATTTTGAACGGGACATCGTTATTGGCTATCAGATCAATATTCTCAAAATCAGTCGCTCCTAACGAATTAGGTGAGTAAAACATTTCGTACATTGTAGTATAGTGATCCAACCCAGCACTAGGTACTTATAGAAAAGGTGATATAGCTACTCTTGAATGCTTTAATGTAGAATGGGAGGGCGTGTGCCCAGCATCAGGTTGTTTTAAAAATATTAAATTGTTTCTTACACTCAATTTTATAAATTTTTAAAGTTTTTGTCCATTTAATTATTTTCATTGATGATATTGAAGGGAGAGTGAATGCTGGAAACCAAGTGAATGGGGCACTTCACGCCTTTATGAGCAGTCGGAATGTGTCCAAAAAGGCACGACTGGCCGTGCATAGAGGGGTGTTAGTACCGACACTAATGTATGGTAGCGAAAGTTGGGTATGGCAGAAGAAACATGAAAGTAGAATAAATGCAGTGGAGATGAGAGCTTTGAGAAGTATGTGTGGTGTGACTTTGAGAGCTTTGTAGCTGTTTGGAATAGTGTGATAAGTGGTGACTAGGATTGAGAAAGGTATGCTTATGGTTTGGGCATTTAGAAAGGATGGACGATAGTAGATTGACGAAACGGGTAAATAAGACGAGCGTGAATGGGACAGTGGAAAGGGGAAGACCTCGGTGAACGTATTTAGACCAGATCGGAGACGTTCCGGAAAAAGGCCAGGTCAAGGGTACCCTTAACTGACGAGCATGTATGAAGAATGTGATGAGAGCGAATGAAGCAAAAGAGTTGTGTCAGGATCGTAGCAAGTGGAAATCCGTGGTCTCTGTCTACCCCTCCGGGAAACAGGCGTGAGTGTATGTATGTATGTAATTATTTTAATTTAATTTTAAAAGCTTTTATATAACTTGCAATGTATGTGTCATATCAAAAAATGCAAAAAAACTTTGAATCTTGCAACTGTATTTTGAGGCAGTTAGCCTCGTTTGATTGAGCTGAAATTTTGCATACCTCGAGTTCCGATGACAATACAATATTACGGTGACAGCGAGCTGATATGGTAATGGACACGGAAGTTGGACAAAGGAACTCCTCAACAACTAATAGTAGACTGTAGTGTTTGGGCTCATTTTGAACAGATAACGGTTCTGGTTACTAATTTAGTAGAGTTTTTTTGTGAAAGAGTTCGTCCAGGGAAGTACTAAAAAAACAGCAATAAAAAAAACAGCTGCCATGAAGCTAGGCATCCTGAATAAGGAGCTAATTTTTGGAGATCGAAGTTACCCGCGTCCGTAGGAAAATACCCTTGCGTCCCTACACGTGATCTCTGGGTGGTGCCAAACGGGTAACAACATTTCTGGTGGTAGGCTTCGGCCGTGGCTTGTCACCACCCACTGGACAAAGCCAGTCCGTGAAGCGACATTGTCGTGTTTCGGACTGATGTCCAGTGTAGCCATCGTGGAAGTGACGGGTTTGAGCAGTTCGTGCACTGGATTCAGCATGTGCGTTTTAGAGACCGCAGCGGTGCAAGTGTGCCGGGTGGCTAGGCTTGGAGGGTAGCGGGATCCGAAGCACGGTTCTCCGCTGGCCGACCGCAGGTTGTAGGGGGCCCAACTAGTGAGTTAGCCACTCATGAAAGGCTGCCCCGCCGCCTCGCGAAAAATCCCAGAATGCTCCATCGTGCCGGTTGGCGACCGGATGAGAGGACCCGATGGCCATTCCTGGGGGGGTTCGGGCGTCCCCGCAGTCTCCAGTCTAGTCTCCCACTGGCGCAGGAGCCTGCTGTTTGTCTCTTGGTTTTCGCTGACCAGTGCCTCGCTCAACAGCCGTTTTTCCCACTAACCTAAACACTCATAACAACCATGAAAAATTTCAAAAATAATAAGTCGTTTCTACAGCGGAAGCACTTCCTCTCGCTTCAAGTGCACCTCTCGAATATTCGAGGGCTGCACTCCAATCTCGATCCGGTCCACCACCACCTAGAGACCGCTAAGCCTCACTTATTATTCCTCACGGAGACGCAGATTCTATGTCCTGCCGATACAGCATACCTCACATACCCAGGCTATGCTCTGGAGCACAACTTTAAACCCAAAGCTGGTATCTGTCTATTTGTCCGGGAAGACATTTGCTGTCTGCGTCTTCGTGACCTTGAAGAACCCAATTTTTCAGTTTTATGGACTTTGGTGGACACCGGCTTAGATAAAATTATCTATGCTGGCTTATATCGGTCTCACTCTGGAGACTACGAGACAACCAGGTTGTTCAACTACATATGTGAAGCGGCGGATGTGGCCCAACAAAGTTATCCTGATGCCCAACTGGTGATTCTGGGGGACTTTAATGCCCACCATCAACAGTGGCTGTTCCCATACCAGCTCACCGACCATGCTGGGAGAGAGGCGTGCAAACTTGCACTCACGCTAAATCTCACTCAGCTGGTCCATGAGGCAACCAGAATTCCAGACATTGAGGACCACACAGCCAACTGCTTGGACCTTCTGCTGACGAACGAGCCGGATCACCACTCAGTATCAGTTTTGCCTCCTTTGGGTACATCAGATCACTGTGTGGTGAGGTCTGTATCGTCATACTCGCCACCCGATCCCTCACCCAGAGGAAGTAGGCGAGTGTGGCGTTACAAGTCAGCAGATTGGGATGAGATGCGACATTTCTTCGCTTCTTATCCATGGCGGCAAACCTGCTTTTCTTCTTGTGACCCGACGGTCTGTGCTGATGCCGTTTCGGAGGTGATGAAAAGAGCAATGGAGTATTTTATTCCATTCTCCGATGCTTCACCTTCAGGCAATGCTCGCCCATGGTTCAGTCCCGCGTGTGCTAGTGCAGAAGCGCTAAATCATGTGGCTCACCTAGCCTGGGTTGACGCAAGAAACGGTAAAACCTCGGATGCACGGCTTAAGAAGAAAGCCTTTAACAAAGCCGCCAAGTCTTGCAAGAAGGTGATACGGAAGGCTCGCTTCGATCGGATTGGCCGTCTGGGTGCTAAGCTTGCCGCATACCCTGCGGGAAGTAAAGCTTTCTGGTCTCTGGCTAAGTCCGTGGAAGCGAACTTCAGCCGCCCTTCACTCCCTCCACTACTGAAACCGGACGGGTCCCTAGCTCACGCTGCGGTTGAGAAAGCAAATTTATTTGCTACTCAATTTGCGGAGGCTTCACGTCTTGAAACTTCTGGCGAAATTCCACCCAGCCTTCCTTGGTGCGAAGCTTCAATGCAGGAAATTCGCATCCAGCAAAAGGAAGTGCTCAGAACGCTACGTGGTCTCGACGTGAATAAAGCTAGCGGTCCGGATGGTATCTCGGCTATAGTGTTGAAAACCTGTGCCCCTGAGTTGTCTCCAGTATTAACGCGACTTTTCCGCCTCTCTTTTAAAACTGGTGAAGTCCCTAAATCTTGGAAGCTCGCAAACGTGCAGCCTGTACCCAAGAAAGGCAGTCGTGCTGACCCTTCAAACTACCGCCCTATTTCGGTCACCTCCCTACTTTGTAAATGTATGGAGCGTGTACTGAATAGGAAGCTCCTTGCATACCTCGAAGGTAACGACCTCCTCAGTGATCGCCAATACGGATTTCGCCGAAACCGGTCTACTGGGGACCTTCTTGTGTATGCCACGCACATTTGGAGCGAGGCCATCGAGAAATACGGTGAAGCACTAGCTGTTTCATTAGACGTCTCGAAGGCCTTTGATAGGGTTTGGCACGCTAGCCTTATTGGCAAGCTTCCTGCCTACGGACTGCCAGTTCAACTCTGCTCCTGGCTCGCAGACTTTCTGAGGGAAAGATCCATTCGAGTAGTTATTGACGGCTGCTCGTCGGATCAATTGGCTATTAACGCCGGGGTACCTCAGGGGTCAGTGCTATCTGCCACACTGTTTCTATTGCACATTAACGATCTGCTAATGCCCGGTATCATTGGGTATGCAGACGACAGCACAGTTGTGGAGAGATATGTTTCTACTGCGCGAGCTAGGAAGAATGAAATTCAGGAGTTAAGAGATGAGATGCTGCAGCGTCTGAATTTGACTCTCAAGGCTGTATCCGACTGGGGTGATGCCAATCTAGTCAAGTTCAATGCCTCTAAAACGCAGGCTTGTCTCTTCTCGGCGAAAAAAAGTCCGTTTCTCCAAGTTCCTGTATTCCGCGATGTACCTGTAGCTATAGGAGATCACCTCGAGCTCTTAGGTGTTTCGCTCACGCCTACTCTCAACTTTGGCTCTTACATCGAGTCTAAGGCAAAAACAGCTGCCATGAAGCTAGGCATCCTGAATAAGGTAAAGCGTTACTTCACACCAGGACAGCTTCTCAGTTTGTATAAAGCACAAGTCCGGGCTGGTATGGAGTACTGCTGCCATGTTTGGGATGGTTCGGCCAAATACCAGCTTGCTGCCTTGGACGCGATCGAACGTAGAGCTTTCAGGCTTATAGGTGAGCAACATATGGCGGAGACTAAGATCCAGAGTCTCGAGCACCGCCGTAAGGTTGCATGCCTTTCAATCTTCTATAGGTTACATTTCGGGGAATGCTCCCAGGAACTGCACGATCTGATCCCACCATCTCCTTTTCATCATAGGACGAGCAGGCGTACGGCTCAGTACCATCCTTACCTCATTAGTATACCTTCTATTCGCACAAAACGTTTCGGTTCTACCTTTATAATGCGAACTGCTAAGGAGTGGAATACACTGCCGTCGTCTGTCTTTCCTGAAAACTATAATCTGGGTCTCTTCAAGTCTAGAGTGAATAGGTGCCTTCTAGACCTTTGTGCTCCATCTTCGGCCACATCGTCACTTACCAACAGGTGAGATCGTGGTCAAAAAAAGGTCTATCAATGTTAAAAAAAAAAAAAAAAAAAAAAGGTAAAGCGTTACTTCACACCAGGACAGCTTCTCAGTTTATATAAAGCACAATTCCGGGCTGGTATGGAGTACTGCAGCCATGTTTGGGATGGTTCGGCCAAATACCAGCTTGCTGCCTTGGACTCGATCGAACGTCGAGCTTTTAGGCTTATAGGTGAGCAACATATGGCGGAGAGTCCAGAGTCTCGAGCACCGCCGTAAGGTTGCATGCCTTTCGATCTTCTATAGGTTACATTTCGGGGAATGCTCCCAGGAACTGCACGATCTGATCCCACCATCTCCTTTTCATCATAGGACGAGCAGGCGTACGGCTCAGTACCATCCTTACCTCATTTGTATACCTTCTATTCGCACAAAACGTTTCGGTTCTACCTCTTTATTGCGAACTGCTAAGGAGTGGAATACACTACCGTCGTTTGTCTTTCCTGAAAACTATAATCTGGGTCTCTTCAAGTCTAGAGTGAATAGGTGCCTTCTAGACCTTTGTGCTCCATCTTCGGCCACCCAACAGGTGAGATCGTGGTCAAACAAAGGTCTTTCAATGTTAAAAAAAAACTACCACTATTTCTCCTGCAAGGCAGTAGTGATTGATTGATAGTCCGGATTGAAGGGTATGGTTGGCCGGTGAAGTTACAGGCTCATGAGACTTTTGATATTTATGTCTCAGGGTGGCGGGCGCCGGGCAATGTCACATAGGGTGCGTCCTAGGTGGACGTGACCTATTTGATAATGCACTGTTCATAGACAGAGGGTAGGTACATCAGGTGGGTCACCTGCTTGATCCGTCATTCCAAGTTGTATAAAAAAAACGTCATCATCATTTCAGTCAGATTTACATTTTAGACCTACTGATGCTACCTTTAGATCGCTTGCAGCGGTCTTCAGGTAGCACACGACTGTTTCATATGTATTTTGTACATACCTTGTATTACTCTTTCTGTAAATAAATCTCTTTTATAAAAGCTTTTATTGTAAAAATAAACTTTTTTACAGGAAAGGTTAACTCAATAGTGGGCCTGACAGAGAACCTGATGCCATTGCTCTATGTGCCTCTGTACACCAAGGTGTACACGGCGACCATGGAGGTGTTGCCAGGAACCGTGTTCCTCATGGGAGCCAGCATGACGTTCCCCGCCGTGTTTGTATTTATGTAAGTATTGACCGAGCGAAGCGAGTCTAATTGCAGGCTGCGGCGTTTGTATGTTATGAAAGAAAAAGAAAAGAAGTTAGAATATATATTTACTAGCGACTCGCCCCGGCTTCGCAAGGGTAGCCCCAGGTGACCCCCCCCCGTCCTACCCCTCCCCCCTATGTCAATCTCCTGGTTCTAAGCTACCTCCCCACCAACTTTCAGCCAAATCGGTTCACCCGTTCTTGAGTTATAAGTGGTGTAACTAACACTTTGTTTTATATTTATAGATTTGTATACTCATACACAGAAACACGTATTAAATATAAGAAGAAACAGATATAAAGGTACGAGGTGTAACTCAAGTAACAAAATGGCTATGCCTCAGCATGAGCTGGTTGACAGCAAGCTAGCAACCAATGCTGGTCTTCCGGCAGAACCACTTGTTGGCGTTATGTATGTTTGTATGTGTGTTTTGCCGACGATAACTACAGAACCATTAATCCAATCTCAATTCATTGACGACCTCTGTGGCGCGGCGGGCGAACGTTCGCCTGCGACGCAGCAGATTGCGGGTTCGATTCCCGCCTCGGAACAATTTTTTTTACAATCTGCATATAATTTATTCAGGGTGTTCTGGGTATTTTCTATGCATAATTTATTAAAACTACTCGTATCTAGGTAATGTATTGTAAGTTATCTAGTACCCATAACACAAGCTCTGCTTAGCTTGGGGCTAGATAATGTCGTGTGGACTGTCCAGCATTATATATTATTATTTATTTATTAATTCATTTATTCATGCAAAAATATAAGTAAAAATTTGAGTTTACATTGACCCTGTTAGGGCGCTGCAGTTTTATAGAGGAAGATTTAACTTACAACGTTTATTTCTAACAATCCAGCCTTACGAGTACTAACATATCCCTAAGTCGGCTTTTACAACCTTTTTTGTTTTAGTAGTAGAGCTTTTTTTGTGAAAAAGTTCGTCCGGGGAAGTACTACCACCATACCTATTTCTGCCGCAAAGCAGTAGTGCTCGCATTGCTGTGTTCCGGTTTGAAGGGTAAGGGTGCCGGTGAAATTACAGGCACATGAGACTTTTCATCTATGTCTCAGGGTGGCGGGCGCAGTACAATCCCACATAGGGTGTCCTAGGTGGACGTGACCTATGAGGTAATGCACTGTTCATAGGCAGAGGTTACCGCTTAACATCAGGTGGGCCTCTTGCTTGTTCCGTCATCCAAGTAGTATAAAAAAAAAACTCCATGTAAAGTGACGGAGGGTTCTATTCTTAGGCGGGACACACCACGGCATAATACAATTGAGGAATTGCTGTTTTGTTTTTATTTTAAGTTTTTACTTAAAGTAAAACACTAGTGATGAAATTACATTTATTCTATCAGCGACATTGGTTCCTCAAAATCTGAATGGGAAACAGTTTTGGACCATCGACCAAGGTGGGAGTGACGATATGGAAAAGCACATACTACGATATGCTGGCGATGTATCAACTTGTGTGAAAAAGGAACATAGGTACCTGTAGGTACTCCTCGACAATTTGACAGCTGTCATTATTTTATTATTGTTTGTTTTCAGATGGCTATTGTACAGACACAGAAAAAGCCTAAGAACAACTAAAGAAGAAAATGGAACAGAATTGCACGTGTCATAAGAAACAAATAAGGTTATTTGCCGGCCTAAGTACTTTTATTTTATTCGAACATGTGCGATACACATCGTGTATCGCATAGTGTGTAGTGTATCACATAGTGATAGTGTGCATTTGACATTTTAATTATCTTTGAAAATGAATTATATAATAAAGTCTAGTTAGATTCATAAGTACTATTTATTACATAATTTTTACTGTTATTTTAATTATATATTAATTTATTACGTTTTAATATTTTAAACACGATTGTAAATTGTTACTAAATATTTATTTATAATTGAATTTCATAATTCATAATTCATAATTCATTTGAATTATGAATTATGAAATTCATTACAATTAAATATGCAGGAAATTCATAACTTAAATTCAAATGACTAAATGTGAAGTGTTAAATGTTAAGTGATAACCACCGTCAAGTTTGTAGTTGTTATATAGTTATAATTCATAAACATTGGTTAAGTTTTATAAAAATGTTAAAAGTTAAAAGGTTTTTATTTAACTTGTCAAATCTTGCGACATGATTATAAGTTTAATTTAAAAAATCTAGATTTTGTCTGCGTTCTATACCAACTTTCCCAGAATGTTATATTTTCTCTCGTAATTTATAGGACGTCAAGCTAGCAAGCATTATAATTTCTCAATATATATAAAATCGTTACCTAGTCTAGTCGTCTAGGGGTGCACTACGAAATGCATTTCTGAAATTCCTCCCTAAAGGGGGTGCAGCGGGGTGTTGAAGTTTGTATGGAAAAATAAACGCGGATTCATTCACGGGCATTCCACTAGTGTTACTACAAAACTAACCATATTTTGATTTTTAAATTGAAAAAAATAAACAGTACTGTGCAAAAGTTCTAATGATCCAACAGAAAGAAATATGGAACAGATAGATACACAAAACAAATACAATTTGAGGTGACTTTTCCTTATTATATTTGCTAAGGTTTTGGTAGCACTGTTTACCTTTGTTAACAACATAATTACAGTCTAAAAATACAGATAAAATAACAAACACTCTCAACAAAAAGATTGGTTTCCCAGCCACTTTGGAACAGACTGGCAAAAACGCAAAGATACTCAGACATATATTATGTATAAACCTGAAGCACGTATGTGATAGTTATATTTAACTTACTCAAATTCAGATAATTGGAGGCCTGAAGTTACGCGGTAACTATTAAGTAATCTGTGCCTGAAGTTCGTGTTGAGTTGAGTTGAGACTAGCTGAACGCCTACTCATTAACTGTCCGGATTTTTTAATGAGGAATGTGGTCTTTCTTATAATATTTCTTATAATTATTTGTTGTACACGGAAAGATTACAAATAAAATATAACAAAAGATTTGTGCAAAGTCTTTTTATTATACAAATTTATTTGGTTACCAAAACTGTGTCACACTCACCTATCTTGGTTGTATAATGGAAGCAAATTTTTGGAATTATTATAATACATAATATTTACTTAGTTTATTTAGTTTTCGTTGTAAATCTACAGAACTTTTCAATTTACGTCCGTTTTCTAGTAACACGCAAGATTCGCTGGCCAAACCTGAAACCAAGATTTAAGTTGTAGTGCAACTGAACCTGTGGTTATTGAAGAGATATTATAGAGAGTGCAGAAATAGTTTGAAGTAAAGGCAATAATTTTAAGTTTACAAATGCGTAGTTTATTACGACGTTGGTACTCATAACAGAATCTAGAAGCAGTGGCTCCTATTACGTGCTCTTATCAAAAATACAATTACAGATAGCTTTGCAAATATTAACGTGGATTAAGTTTATTGTTGGCAGCTAGCAAATATAAAATGTTTACAAATAGCGTTCGTCTTAGATACTTATAGATATCTGTGCCATTCAACTGACGGCTCCCATCACGGTCAGTTCCAAATTCGAAATGTAAAACTACTGAAAATAATATTTTACTTATCCTAAATAGCACACAATGGATCCTTTAAAAGAAAACGTTAATAACAAAGAACCGCAAGAAAAGGCTGAAGATTCAGGTCTTGAAGATGAAACCACACAATCACTACTCATAAAGCAACCAGATCTCCAAAAGGATGATACAAAAGAGAAAGATGATCATAAGAAAGATAAAAAGAAACTCACATTCAAAGAAAGGCTGAAACTCATAAAAGCAAATACAACAGTTGAACCTATCATGGCATGTTACGTAATGCCGAGCGTCCTAGCTTCACTTGCTATACAGAATCTGAATCTAGAAAAGGCATGTAGAGTAAATTTAAACATAAGTTCTGGCATTTGTGACGCACTCAATCTAAGACAGACGGAAAACTACACAGAGTACGAAGATCAAGTGCAGCGACTAATAGCTAGCGTGCAAGTTTGGAAGAACATAGTTCAAACAGCCATACCCGTGCTGCTTATACTTTTTGTTGGCGCGTGGAGCGACAAGACGGGAAGACGGAAAGCCTGCATCCTCTTGCCAATCGTAGGAGAACTGTGTTCTTGTATAGGTTTCATTGTAAACACGTACTTCTTCAACGAGTGGCCCGTGGAAGTAGCTGCCTTTACTGAATCCATATTCCCAGCTATCACAGGAGGATGGTTCACAAACTTCATTGGAGTGTTCAGTTACATTGGTGATATCACCACCAAGGAAAACAGAACCTATAGAGTCGGCATGGTGAATATGTTCATGTCTTTGGGCTACCCTATAGGCAGTGCTCTGAGTGGGGTACTGCTGAGACTGATCGGGTACTACGGAGTATTCTCAGTATCTGCGTTGCTGTACACATTTAGTTTGATGTATGGATACTATTATTTGGAAGATCCAAACCCAAAGAAGACTGAAAAAAAGGTAGGTTCCGTTTTATTAATTGTTTCAGGTTGTAGGAATGGTCGAAAGCTGACATATCGACTCAATACGATAGCAAACTATAATACTAAAGAATTCAAGTAACTATGAAGCAAAATACAGCGTCACTTTTTAAAGAAAATATTTATAGACTTTTGTTTTACCACAATCTTACCAGTTGGTAAGTGACGATTTGGCCGAAGATGGAGCACTAAGGTCTAGAAGGCACCTATTCACTCTAGCCTTGAAGAGACCCAGATTATAGTTTTCAGTAAAGACAGACGACAGTATTTTATTCCACTCCTTAGCAGTTCGCATTATAAAGGTAGAACAGAAACGTTTAGTTCGAATAGAGGGTATACTAATGAGGTAAGGTAGGCAACGAGCCGTGCGCCTGTTTGTCCTTTGATGAAAAGGAGATGGTGGGAACAGATCATGAAGTACCTGGGAGCATTTCCCGAACTATAGAAGATCGAAAGGCATGCGACTATACGGCAGTGCTTGAGACTCTGGATCTTAGTCTCCGCCATATGTTGCTCACCTATGTGCCTGAAAGATCTCCGTTCAGTCGAGTCCAAGGCAGCAAGCTGGTGTTTGGCTGAGCCATCCCAAACGTGGCAGCAGTACTCCATATCAGCTCGACAGCTTACCATCTTTTTTTTATAAGCTACCAGCTTAGACTCAAAAGCTGTCCTGGTGTGAAGTAACGCTTTACCTTATTCAAGATGCCTAGCTTCATGGCAGCTGGTTTTTTTTAGACTCGGCGAAGGAGCCAAAGTTGAGAGTAGGCATAAGTGAAACACCAAAGAGCTCAAGGTGATCTCCTATAGCTAAAGGTACATCTCGGTAGACAAGAACTTTCAGAAACTGTCTTTTTTCCGCCGAGTTTTAGTCTCGGAATAGGAACTAAAGCATGGAACTAAGGCTAAAAACGAAACGGTATCGATTATACCAGTCTCATTTTTTTATATGAATGTATTTATGTGTTGGAATGAGACAAGCATAAATCTATCTGTTCTTATTTGTGTAAGTCGTACCAGGCCAAATGTCAAATTACTAGTAAATTCATGGTAACAATCTAGGAAGATGTATATGCATGGTGCCAATATTCAGGGTACGGAACGGAAAAACGACTGTTGTGTGACAATATATTTGTTTCTCTCTAACATAGGATAGCAAGCTATCTTCTAGGATAGGAGTAAGAAGGAACACTCTATGCTATTTTAGCACTCAATCCATGTACTACTACATTCATGGTTTTAGTGACGTTGAACTTGACTAGATTGACATCGTACCAGTCGAATACGGCCTTGAGAGTCAAATTCCGACGCTTCAGCATCTCAGGTTAGGTCCTGTATTTCATTTTACTTAACACGTGCATTGGAAACATATCTCTCCACAATACTGTGATGTCGTCTGCATACCCAAAGAACCAGGCATTAGAGGGAAATTTTAATCGTTCTCATCGCCATAGTAACCTTTAAAAACTGGCCTATAATTTAGTGACTTTCTGTAGATAATTAGCGTGTTCTATTGTTTTTCACTATGCAATGTTACGTCATAAATACGGTTCCATATATCATGATAAATATTTGACATTGGAAATCTATTCACGTCAGGTTTATGATTTGCAAAGCCTCATGTTATATTACTATTTGTTGTAGATTTAAATGGTTTATTAACGCTCAAGAATAATGTAACTTTAGTTATATTTGATGATTTAAGTACCAACCTATTAATTCCGGGTTTTGCCCGTTGTACTTTAACCTAGTGGTGATTCTGCGGATAATTTTGATCAACCTTGCATTTTATCCGTGGACCCATTAGGTACTTTAGCCTTAACTTTATTAGGAAATAAACTAAGACCTTTTTTAAAAAAATATCACCGTTGCTCATCGACGCCGCTGCTGGTGACAAGAGGGCTGGCTTCTTCCTGGCGCAAAGAATTTCTTTGGCCATTCAACGTGGGAATGTAGCCAGTGCTCTTGCCACCTTGCCCTATGAACCAAATTTATTGTGTTAGCTTCTTTTTTTTTTCTTTTCTATATATAAGTATTTTTGTACATATACCTTGTTTTAGTTCTATTATTCATTCTGTAAATAATAAATACGGAAATAAACTATATTTATATTATAGGTATTTATTAAACAAAAAGTAGCTTCTTGCTTAACTAACACGAAACAAATGATATCATTTATTTTGATCTTTACTCAATTGATTAACGACATTAAAAGAAAATAGAGCTTTAAAACAATCACCATCATTAGCCATTGCGTTGCGGCCTGCGGGGCAGTAACCTAAGAAATTAATCTCAACAATATTTGGAGTCACTCGATAAACTATCGAATAGGAACAAACATGTCCCCCTACAATAGTTACCGTCTCACGTCGGTTTGTCTGGCAATGAGGAGGCCGATGCACTTGCCAAGGAAGCTGTTGTGGATGGCATTTTACCCTATCACAGCGATCTTCTATCTTTAGTGAAAGAAAATCGTAGACTAGACTGGAAATAATATTTTGACGAGAGATTGAGGTACTGAGTAATAAAGGAATTTGGTAAAGGAAATTACAACTAGGCCTAGCTAGATTGTCGTGGTTCAATGGTTCGGATATGACCAAGTCTGACATCGTAACTTTATTGTGGACACATTCCACTGAATACTTTTGGTCATCTCATGGGTAAGACTAGTTTTCCAAACTGTACCGAGTGTGACGTAATAGAAGATGTATACCATATTGTCATGGAATGTTTCCGGAAATAAGCAGAATGGATTCAATTTATTTGTAAAAATAGTGTTCATTTGTTTTCACTTGGAATTTGTAATAATATTTTGTTGCCGCAAGCCAAAATGTTTCTTAAATTTGTTAAAATTGAAAAGAAGATATTCAGAGATTGTAAGTGCCATTTTGGGGGTGGCATAATCTAGTGATTAAACTCACTTAAATAAATAAAGATTTCAATAAAAGGATCGACCCATCTACCACGTGGCTCTTATATTAGCTGGATTTTACGGACATTCATCATTCAGATGTTGGGCATCGAATTGGTTTTCTAAATTATGTGTAGGTAAGTTCACGATTTCGAACACACCAAGCATAATTATGCATACTTACAATTTGTTTGGTACCACGGCACTCGTAGTTCCTGATACCCGCGATACAGGGACCCCCAGTGTGGGATCAGGATTGTATTTATGTGACTATGTTGGGTGTTATTTTATGGTTATTTACAACACGTTTTCAGAAGAACAGTAATTGTTGCACCGGCTTTCTGCGACAGTTTTTTGATGTGGAGCTGGTGATGGAGACCTTCAGAGTTGTTTTCAAGAGAGGAATCGGTAACAAGAGGCTCAGGGTCTGCTTGCTCCTCATCGTGGTCTGTGTCGTGTTTGGGCCAATGCATGGTAAGTCAAGTTTGGCCATAATATATTCGTAATCTGTGTCCTGTTTGGACCTATGCATGGTAAGCGATAGTCTGGTATCATAATATTCTAGCGATCTGTGTTGTATTTGGATCCACGCATGGTATACGATAGTCTAGCTAGTCATGCGCACGTACTTGTGATCTATGTCGTGTTTTGATCCAGGCATGTTATATAATAATTATATAGTTTAATCATGTCTACGTACTCGTGATCTGTGTCGTGTGTAGATTCACGCATGGTATGTCATCGTTTAGTCATGTATACGTACTCGTGATCTGTGTCGTGTGTGGATTCACGCATGGTATGTCATCGTCTAGTCATGTCTACGTACTCGTGATCTGTGTCGTGTGTGGATCCACGCATGGTATGTCATCGTCTAGTCATGTCTACGTACTTGTGATCTGGGTCGTGTGTGGATCCACGCATGGTATGTCATAGTCTAGTCATGTCTGCGTACTCGTGATCTGTGTCGTGTTTGGTCCCATGCTGGTATGTCATAGTACCTATAAGTATCGTACTTCATGACAATATAGTCCGCCCTTCAAATGACATTGCCACTGCCAAAGATTTGTTTAATGGATATCAAATAATGGAGGTTTTCAAATCAGCCACTTTGCAAGTAAATCAATTACTCCATGATGGCAGGTCCGATTTGGATAGTTTTCGCTTTTCTCAGAAAAAAACCAGTTGGGTGAAAGAATTTAGGCCTTCCCATAAAATTCCATGACAAACATTCTTGAGCCGCATCCATCCTCCGACTTCCCACGACCTTTATAATTTAATCGAGGGAGAGTCATCGTGATCATCAGGTCAGCTGCTTGACATTGCCCTCCCCGATAGAATGTAACTAGTCCACGACGGATGGTCTTGACCTACCTCCGTACACTGACTTCCTGCCACCGTTATTTATCATCTATTTGAAAATAACAATATTAGCAAATACTAGAGATGTAATTTAAGAATATCAGCTATGAAAGTACCCGACAAACAAATTGCTCAGAGTAAAACAACAAAGATTTTATCAGAGTCAACGATTTACCAACTGCAATTATATTTACCTAGGTACTTATGAGCTAGAGTAATCACTACGTAACTACAAGGTTAGATAAATCAACGTAACATTTACAGATGGGTCGTTGGTCTCCCCGTATAAAAATATTCATTAATGTTGGTATGCCCGCTGCTTTTTTCCATTCAAATTTCAACACACCGCTGCACCCCTTTAGGGGGTTTATTTCGGGAATTCCTTCTAGTCCACTTAAAGAATGTACCATCCAAATAACAGGCCTCTAAGACTAAGGGTGTGCGTGGATAGTTAGTCAGTTAGTAACGCAACGATTTCATATTTATTGATTGTATATAAGTTAAATTATTTTTGGAATAATCATGATGCTACATTTTATTAAGAAAACTCGAATTAGCCTAAAAATTGGCACAATACGGGTATCTTTTTACACGTTTTTATCTGCAATGTTGGTATCAAATCTTGTAACTGAATTTTAAAGCAGTTTTAAAGCAACCGATTGAAATTAAATTTTGAATACCTGTCAAGTTCCGATGACAATACAATATAATGGTGACAACGAGCTGATCTGATGATGGAGACGAAAGGTGAACAACGGAACTCCTCGGTGGATACTAGTGGACTGGCCGTGTTTAGGCTCATTTTGATCAGCACACGTTTCCGATCACTAATTTTATATAATCTTGTAATGACAAATATATTTTTCACAAAAAACTCTAACACACCTCTAAAATGCATAAACCTGCATTGATAAGCTATGCTCTAATCTCAGACAAATAGAGTAGTGAGAGAACAATGCCTTTAGCAAACTGAAGCCATATTTTATGCGTGTGTGCGTGTCACACGCGCACACACTCACTTACACACTTACAAAGACAATAATAAATAAATAATATAATAATAAATATTGCTGGACAGTTCACACAACATTATCTAGCCTCAAGCTAAGCAGAGCTTGTGTTATGGGTACTAGACAACTGATATACTTAATACTATATAGTACATAGAAAGATATTTTTATTATATATAGAAAATACCCAAAACACCCTGAACAAATATCTGCGGATCGCACAAATATTTGTTACGAGGCGGGAATCGAACCCGCAACCTCCTGCGTCACAGGCGAACGTTCGCCCGCCACGCCACAGAGGTCGACAATATAACTTACACTATAATGGAATAAAATTAGACATTTATTGCCATATTTTTAATGCATTGAGTTAAAAGCTTGTTTGTTTTAGGGCACTATAAGCTCGCAGACCTTTGATGTTGTTGCTACCTTCAGCAATTCCCGAAAAGACAGCCAGACTGACAGACAACAGAGTGATCCTATAATGGTTCCGTTGATGCCTTTGAAGGTTGGGACCCTAAAAACAGCCTTATTCTTCTTTTTAATCAGAAGTCGATTAAAAACTCCCCAAAACTGAAATCAAAATTAATGACAATTGTTTTTGTATTGTTTTCAGGTGAATTTACAATAATGTACTTGTTCACGAGGTACCGCTTCAACTGGGATGAGGTGCAGTTCAGTATGTGGTCCACGTACTCTATAATTACTAATCTATTAGGTAAGTTTCACTGGCTCGTGCACACTCAATTTATTTAGTGCCATCAGAGTGCAGGAGCCTATGTAAGTTGTCTTACATCATACTGAAAACACCGTTTGTGGTGGATGGTTCATTTAGGACGCATTTCTTTATTTTCTTTTACTTCGCAATTAATTCAACACTTGAATTCATACAACTAATGCAAATACTTTATTTTATTTATTGAACAAAATCCACAGCCCTTATTATAAAAACAGTAACTTTTACTAAGATAATCATAAGGCCAATAAAGAATGAAAAATAAAAAAAAAAAAATTACAACATTGATTAAATTTTAAATTAATTTAATTAAATTAATCTAAATGTACAATTTTTATGGTTTTATCGCCTATACACAACCAGATATTCAGAAACTGTAAGATGGGCGTAACAAAATCACCACCAGCTCCTACATTCCTTCGAACTTAAGCGCCCAACTCTGAATTCAGAACAAGTTGATGTGTAAAGTTTGCTCAAGTTAAAGCCAGGCGATAAATATTTACATTGTGTGTGTGTATTGTGCCTACTGTTAAGTACAGTGGGTTTTTTCTAACATCAGTATCTATCAGCTCCGTTTCAATATCAAAAATTATGATTACTTATATAGATCAAGAAATTTAGGCATGTTTTAAAATCCTTATTCAAAAGTATTGTATATATTGAAATCACAAGATTAATTTAAACTTACTCCTGTTCTAACCCGACCTAAAAATTAAGTTTCTAATGTAGAAATCAGGGTGATGACTCTTCCCGCCACTTTCGAATAGAAACGTTGTCTTCTTTTATTTTATTTCTTTTCCCAGTGTTTTCTTGAGTTATTTTGTGTTATTTTGGTGGCATTTAAACGAATGTAGCTCGTTTAAAAATCACAAGAGTAGTGAAATGAAATGGAAGAGAATTGCGTGACTTTTGAAATTGGTGGAAATTGTCTACCAAAGTTTTAGTAAAATTGGCCACCGTTTTACTAAAACATGACTCGACTGTGACTTTGACGACTTGGAAGGAGTGTAACGTTGCAAAATATATTGAAAATACAATATAGTGAAAATACAGATACTTGAAAATGGCAAATGCACAAGCCGTGCGGCGCCAATTATAAAAAAAAACAGAGTGATGTCATTAAAACAAATAGTTGCCACATCCCATAGCATGTCTCATCACCTAAATGTTCTCTGCGCATCAATGTATTTTAATCGCACATTTTGTTCGTAACGTTTCGAGGCATGTTTCATGTTTATTTATTGATTTATAAAGATTTATTAGAAGCAACCCTGAAAAGTGTATAAAAGTGATGAAACACGCTGTCCAACCCACGGTGAAAAGTGGCCCATTTGAGGCTCTGCCTACCCTTTCGGGTAGAAAGGCGTTTGTCTGAGTTATTAGAAGTTCTTGGCATTAATATAACCAAATTGTTTATGCTATAATTTATCGCAGCAATGATATTACGACCTGTTATTTGACGACCTCTGTGGCGCGGCGGGCGAAGCTTGGCCTACGACGCAGGAGGTTGCGGGTTCGATTCCTGCTTCGGAACAAATATTTGTGCGATCGCAGATATTTGTTCAGGGTGTTCTGGGTATTTTCTATGTATAATAAAAAATATCTATCTATGTAATATATTGTATTAAGTATATCAGTTATCTAGTACCCATAACACAAGCTTTGCTTAGCTTGGGGCTAGATAATGTTGTGTGAACTGTCCAGCATTATTTATTTTATTTATTTATTTATTATAGGGATTACACCAGGGTATGGGCAGCAGCATCCACCTGAGTACTCTACACTAATACTGCAATCACCAATCCGCCTGCCAAGTGCGCTGATTAAGACGAAAATCCCCCATTGCGTTATAATGTGGGAGGCCTCGTCCAAAGTGCGTCTAACGGCTACTAGATGATGATAAATAATTAATAAATAAATAAATAATCCTGGACAGTTCACACAACATTATCTAGCCCCAAGCACGGGCTAGATATGGGCTTGTGTTATGGGTACTAGATAACTGATATACTTAATACAATACATTACATAGATAGATATTTGATTATACATAGAAAATACCCAGAACACTGAAAAAATATATGCAGATCGTACATATATTTGTTCCAAAGCAGGAATCGAACCCGCAACATCCTGTGTCGCAGGCAAACCTTCGTCCGCCTCGCCACAGAGGTCATAATGATGATGATGATGATGATAATGATGATGATGATGTGGGATTCGGGAGCAAAAAACAAAGGAACTGTTTTCCAAATATGTACTTTCTATTATAGTAGGTACAGCGTTACAAAAATAAAAATATAGTTTTCACAATAGATAGATAGAATAGAATATTCTTTATTGCACAAAACAAACAATGTACATAGGCGAACTTAATGCTAAGAAGCATTCTCTACCAGCTAACCTTAACAATAATTCACGTTACGTCTTCTCGTGTGTCTACCGTTCTCTCACAGACAGACCAACCGTGCATTCATCGTTCCGTTCTATTCTATCACTCACTTTCATTTTCTCGTTCGGAAACATCCATAAAATCATCTGTGTGTGTGTCATCTGTGTGTCTGTAAAGTCTGTGTGTGTCATCTCTCTTTCAAAACAAATTCATATACATTCTTACATTCAGATCCTACATGATGATGATGATGTTAAATCTTATAATATTAACGTTCCCAGGTACATTCTTCTCGATAAGTCTGTTCAGTAACTACCTGAAGTTGGACGACACGATGCTGGGAATAATATCGTGCAGCAGCAAAATAGTGGCCTCCTTCGCGTACGCATTCGCCAGGAATAACCTGGAGATTTATATCGGTGAGAACTAGTTGCAACTTGTACGTATTGGAAACAAATAAATCAGTGAAAGTACAGTGAAGACCTCATTGACCGAGCGAGCGAAGTCTTAGCAATACTGAAAAAAAGCGTTAGCCGAGTCAGTCGTGGGAAACAATGACGTCGATGAGCTCACCAGTTTAGTAGTAGAAGAGCTTTTTTGTGAAAGAGTTCGTCCTGGGAAGTACTTCCACCATACCTATTTCTGCCGCAAAGCAGTAGTGCTCGCATTGCTGTGTTCTGGTTTGAAGGGTAAGGGTGCCGGTGAAATTACAGGCACATGAGACTTTTCATCTTTTTGTCTCAGGGTGGCGGGCGCAGTGCAATGCCACCTAGGGTGCGTCGTCGGTGGACGTGACCTATGAAGTATTGCACTGTTCATAGGCAGAGGGTACCACTCAAAATCAGGTGGGCCATCTGCTTGGACCACCATACCAAGTAGAATTAAAAAAAAATACGAAGTCTTAGCAATACTGGAAGAAAGCGTTAACAGAGTCAGTCGTGGGAAACAATGGCAGAGATGAGCTCAGCACTCGTCAGGACGGTGCCATTCTCTGTGAAAAGAGTTCCATTGAGGCTCTGCCTATACCCCTTCGGGAAAAAAGGCGTGTGTCTATGTATGTATGTATGCACAGATGAATTCTTTCAAAAAAAGATCTACTTCTGCTAAACTGGGTGTCTAGTATAGTTATGTTATTTAACAAACGTAAGCTCGATTGCACTGCCCCTGAAGTGCAGCAAAGTTTCAGGAGTTACTGCCCGCTCCGAGCTTAGCGGTAATCTATAACCCGGTATTCATTTAATACATTGAAACATGTTGAGTCATGTATGTAGATGTTTTATATGTTCGTGCGTGTGTGTGTGTGTGTTTTGGTGCTTGGTTTGGTCACATCTCTTAAGAAAAATCTGTTTGTAATTTTAGAGACAATATTGAACTGATGTCATTGACTAATCGTAGGGAAAAACTTAAAGCAATTTTAGAGACAATATTGAACTGATATTATTGACTAATCGTAGGGAAAAGCTCAGAGCAATTTTAGAAACAATATTGAACTGTGATGTCATTGGCTAATCGTAGGGAAAAACTCAAAGCAGTTTTGGAGACAATATTGAACTGATATTATTGACTAATCGTAGGGAAAAGCACAGTGCAATTTTAGAGACAATATTGAACTGTGATGTCATTGGCTAATCGTAGGGAAAAAATCAAAGCAATTTTAGAGACAATATTGAACGAATGTCATTGACTAATCGTAGGGAAAAACTCAAAGCAATTTTGGAGACAATATTGAACTGATATTATTGACTAATCGTAGGGAAAAGCTCAGAGCAATTTTAGAGACAATATTGAACTGTGATGTCATTGGCTAATCGTAGGGAAAAACTCAAAGCAATTTTAGAGACAATATTGAGCAAATGTCATAGACTAATCGTAGGGAAAAACTCAAAGCAATTTTGGAGACAATATTGAACTGATATTATTGACTAATCGTAGGGAAAAACTTAAAGCAATTTTAGAGACAATATTGAACTGATGTCATTGGCTAATCGTAGGGAAAAACTCAAAGCAATTTTAGAGACAATATTGAACGAATATCATTGACTAATCGTAGGGAAAAACTCAAAGCAATTTTGGAGACAATATTGGACTGATATTATTGACTAATCGTAGGGAAAAACTTAAAGCAATTTTGGAGACAATATTGAACTGATGTCATTGGCTAATCGTAGGGAAAAACTCAAAGCAATTTTAGAGACAATATTGAACGAATGTCATTGACTAATCGTAGGGAAAAACTCAAAGCAATTTTGGAGACAATATTGGACTGATATTATTGACTAATCGTAGGGAAAAACTTAAAGCAATTTTGGAGACAATATTGAACTGATATTATTGACTAATCGTAGGGAAAAGCTCAGAGAAATTTTAGAGACAATATTGAACTGTGATGTCATTGACTAATCATAGGGAAAAACTCAAAGCAAATTTTACAAGCTTTTATTGTATTTATTGCCCGTGGTCCACCCGCATAGTCCACCCAGATAATACTAAGATAAATCAAAGCCAACATGTCGAAAGTATTTTATTAATTGAAATCAGGTATTAATAAAATCGTCTTATATGACGAATACAAGATCAGAGTCAAAATATTTAGTTTCACCTTTCCCGGTGTAATTGTTCGATTGAGCTGAAATTTGGAACACCTGTAAAATTTGGATGACAATAAAATATTATGGTGACAGCGAGCTGATCTGATGATTGGAACGGAAGTTTTAAAATGGCACTCCTCGATGGATAATAGCAGACTGGCAGTGTTTGGGATCATTTTCATCAATGTTCCAACTGTTTCATAAAAACTTGATTTGAATAAGATAATATACAACTAAAAACTTTGTTTTATAATTCAAATTAAATGATATACAATGGTAATTAACCCGAAAATAGGTCGCTCGCTACATACATATTTTAAGAACAGGAAGAGAAAAGAGTTTCACTATATTAAACTTTTCAGTCTTGCAAATAATTTATATTATAAAGATAAGATAAGATAATTGTTTATTTCAGATTTCACACATAAAAAAATTCACATGATGAATTCATTAATGTCAGTTACAAATATTAAATTTAAAAAAAAATGTGATAGATATTAGTGAGTTTTTTTGCAACTAACCAGTTTCATCCCACTGCCGGGCCACCTTGTCCCCCAAATCATTCTAATCATCTATTTCCTTATAACTATTCCTATATAACAGTTTATATTAGGACACAGTTTATCAACTCGGTTGTGTGCAGTATCCGAGGTGTGGCAATTGCACAAACAATATAGCGAATGCGGAGATTAGGGCTGAGGCAAAGAAAACTTTGAACTTTGGTGATAAGGTCCATAATTTACTTCGCAGCCCCTTTACTGGAGATTCTCAATGGGACCTCCTTCATAGCGATGAGATCCATAGCTACCAAGCTTGTGAGCGGAGACGAATTCGGTAAGTCCATTTTTCCTTTGAATTAATGATTGACGACCTCTGTGGCGCGGCGGGCGAAGCTTGGCCTGCGACGTAGGAGGTTGCGGGTTCGATTCCCGCCTCGGAACAAATATTTGTGCGATCGCAGATATTTTTTCAGGGTGTTTGAGTATTTTCTTTGCATAATAAAAAATATCTATCATGTAATATATTGTATAAAGTATATCAGTTATCCATCCCATATCACTAGCTCTGCTTAGCTTGGTGCTAGATAATGTTGTGTGAACTGTCCAGCATTATTTATTTATTCATTAATTAATTTACCTTAATTTAAAAAAAAATGCAGTTATTTTTTACAATTAATGTACAAGAGGTGTACATTAAATGTCAATCCTTTCTATATCACAATGAAAATGAGGGAAATAGTAGATTGTATCACAAGGGAGCAACATAATATTTTTACGGCGAGGGCGCTTTTTTGAATCCAGAGCGAAGTGAGGGATTCTAGAGTAGAATCCCGAGCGTAGCGAGGGATTCTTTAGTAGAATCCTGAACGTAGCGAGGGATTCAAAGTACGTCGCCCGAGCCTAAAATATATGTTGCGCCCGTGTGATACACTCTGCTTTTCATCACCCACTATGAGAAAATAAAAGGCGCCTCATATGTTATTGTAATATTATTATTTAATAAAACAAATGGTTTTTTTTTTTTTTTTGTGTTTTTTTTGTCGTGTTTGTGTTTTTGTGTTTTTTTTTGGGTGTTTTTTTGTGTTTTGTGTTTTGTGCTTTTTTGTGTTTTTTTTGTGTTTTTTTGTGTTTTGTGTTTGATGTGTGTATTGTGCTTTTTTTGTGTGTTTTATTTGTTATTTTTTGTTATTTGTGTTTTTTTTTGTTCTTTAGAGTTTTTTTTTGTGTTTTTTGTGTGTTTTTTTTGTTTTTGTGTTTTTTTTTGTGTTTTGTGTTTTTTGTGTGTTCTGTGTTTTTGTGTTTTTTGTGTGTTTTGGTTTTTTTTTTTTTGTTTTGGGCCGTCGTACCAGCCAGTATTTATTCAAACAATATTTGCGTTCGAATTATTTGGCGCTGGTTCCAATTTCAATAAGTGCGCCGCAATTATCTTTGCCGCGCACTTTTTGAATTAGGAACTTAATAAGTGCGCCGGAAAACTCATTACTGCCCGCTAAAAGTTTCTCATAGAAAACACCAAACCAACCAACCCAGTCGTCCTTTTCGAATAGATGGGATGAAAAAATATTTAAAAGAAGCAACCTGTCTACAGAACAGAACCCATAGTGGTAAACCAGCAAGAATGTGGATTATCGCCAGGCGACAATATTCAACACCATGTGTTAATTTGCTGTGTGTGGCATGTCTCCTTCCGTAGATATTGTAAAAGCCGACTAAGACGACGAAAAAAAAAAAAAAAAATAAGGCTAAGGTCACAGCCCGTGTCCGCGGTGGCGTGCACGGTGGCGATCTATTGTCTTACCATTGATCGCCGCCGGCCGTGCACGCCACTGAGGACGCGGGCTGATCGCGTCGGTTTGGCCTTACCTTAAGAGATTACATTAGGGGATGGGCCACCAATCCGTCTGCCAAGCGTGGTAATTACAGCAAAAACCCATCATACAATCATGGGGGAGGCCTTGTGCTGGTTCGTCTAAAGGCTGCTGGAGAAGAAGAAAATAATTTGCCACCACATCCACATGATCGGTGAATGAAGAAGACTCAAGCTCGTTCGTTGTGCGTCTATGTGTGCGTGCGCTTTTATCACTCGTTGTATGGAGTTGGCCTTCTGTAGCTATTTAGAAGTAAATACACGAGAGACTTCATGATCTGATCCCACCATCTCCTTTTCATCATAGGACGAGCAGGCGCACGGCTCGGTACCACCCTTACCTCATTAGTATACCCTCTATTCGTACTAAACGTTTCAGTTCTACCTTTATAATGAGAACTGCTAAGGAGTGGAATACACTACCGTCGTCTGTCTTTCCTGAAAACTATAATCTGGGTCTCTTCAAGGCTAGAGTGAATAGGTGCCTTCTAGACCTTTGTGCTCCATCTTCGGCCGCATCGTCACTTACCAACAGGTGAGATCGTGGTCAAACAAAGGTCTATCATTGTTAAAAAAAAAAAAAAAAAAAAAAAAAAAAAACAAGACTTTTCATCTTTATGTCTCGGTGTGGCGGGCGCAGTGCAATGCCACATAGGTTGCGTCGTAGGTGGACGTGATCTATGAGGTAATGCACTGTTCATAGGCAGAGGTTACCGCTTAACATCAGGTGGGCCTCTTGCTCGATCCGTCATCCAAGTAGTATAAAAAAAAAAAAAAAAAAAAAAAAAAAAAGTTTTGTATTTTTAACTCCCGACGCAAAAACGACGGGGTGTTATAAGTTTGACGTGTCTGTGATTGTGTGTGTGTCTGTCTGTGGAATCGTAGCTCCCGAACGGGTGAACCGATAAAGTTTTTTTTTTGTTTGAATTCCTTTTAAATTTCGTTTATTTCAATAAGGATGAAAATGAAAGACGATTTATCAATTACGAATACCACCACAAAAATATTTCAACGAGTGAGTATAATGATAAAAATACCATTAACTTAAATAAATAAATAAATAATGCTGGACAGTTCACACAACATTATCTAGCCCCAAGCTAAGCCAGAGCTTGTGTTATGGGTACTAGAATAACTGATATACTTAATATAATACATTACATAGATAGATATTTTTATTATGCATAGAAAACACCCAGAACACCCTGAACAAATATCTGCAGAACGCACAAATTATTTGTTCCGAGGCGGGAATCGAACCCGCAACCTCCTGCGTCGCAGGCGAACCATCGCCAGCCGCTCCACAGAGGTCGTCAAAACATCATACATCATATATGTCATATATAGGTATTTTCTATGTATAATAAAAAATATCTATCTATGTATTATATTGTATTAAGTATATCAGTTATCTAGTTCCCATAATACAAGCTCTGCTTAGCTTGGGGCTAGATAATGTTGTGTGAAATATGTCCAGCATTATTTATTTATTTATATATTGTAGTAAGTCTAAGACACTTCATATATCCTATGAAACTCGCGTGATTGAGATGAATCCAAAGACATGATGTATTTGGATTTTTCAAAACGCATATATACAATTGATTTAGCTACAGGAGGGAACAAAGTAACTGACGTCACACCCACAAAAATCATAGCCTTGGCAGTCGGGCAAATAGACGAATGAATTTTGGGAACACGAAATCACCACCTTGTCTTTTTTTTATACTACTTGAATGACTGAACAACCTGAAGGCACACCTGATGTTAAGTGGTACCCTCTGCCTATGAAAAGTGCATTACCTCATAGGTCACGTCCACCTAGGACGCACCCTATGTGGCATTGCACTGCGCCCGCCACTCTGAGACATAAAGATGAAAAGTCTCATGTGCCTGTAATTTCACCGGCACCCTTACCCTTCAAACCGGAACACAGCAATGCGAGCACTACTGCTTTGCGGCAGAAATAGTTATGGTGGTAGTACTTCCCCGGACGATTTCTTTCACAAAAAAGCTCTTACTAAAACTATCTCTTGATTTTACTTTGTTTTTCTATTCCAGGTAAAATGAACTCCCTGTTCGGGCTAGCAGAGGCGATGATGCCATTGGTCTACGGCCCTTTGTACTCCAGAGTATACATGGCGACTCTCAACATCCTCCCTGGAGCGGTGTTCCTCTTGGGAGCAGGACTTACATTCCCCGCAATTCTTGTTTTTTGGTAACATGGTTTTGTTTTTTGGTGGTGGTAGTAGTAGTAGAGCTTTTTTGTGAAAGAGTTGGTCCGGGGAAGTACTACCACCATACCTATTTCTGCCGCAAAGCAGTAGTGCCGCATTGCTGTGTTCTGGTTTGAAGGGTAAGGGTGCCGGTGAAATTACAGGCACATGAGACTTTTCATCCTTATGTCTCAGGGTGGCGGGCGCAGTGCAATGCCATATAGGGCGCGTCCTAGGTGGACGTGACCTTTGAGGTAATGCACTGTTCATAGGTAGAGGTTACCGCTTAACATCAGGTGGGCCATCAGCAAGTTCCGTCATTCAGTAGTAATAAAAAAAAACATTTTATTCTCGTTATCAAAATAAACCAACCACCAGCTAGCGGATGACGTAACTTTGTTACTATCAGTTTCAATCAGTTTCAATGATGTTTCTATCCGAAAGGACGCTCTTGTGATCACCTTATTTACGCAGTTTACGTACAAAGCTTGATTGCAACTAGACTGCATCAATTACATCAATTAATCGCAAGAAAGTCATTACAAATAGAAACAGCGTTGAAATCGATCGAAACTGATAGCAACAGAGTTAGTTAATCGCGCCACTGATCAACTATATCTGTGAAATCTGCAGAATGTATATAAAATACATTCTGGCCTGCGATGCAGGAGGTTGCGGGTTCGATTCCCGCCTCGGAACAAATATTTGTGCGATCACAGATATTTGTTCAGGGTGTTCTGGGTATTTTCTATGTATAATAAAAAATATCTATCTATGTATTATATTGTATTAAGTATATCAGTTATCTAGTACCCATAACACAAGCTCTGCTTAGCTTGGGGCTAGATAATGTTGTGTGAACTGTCCAGCATTATTTATTTTATTTTATTTTATTTAAAACATCTAAGGTAAGGTACATCTACCCCTTTGTACGCCTATCTACCCCTAGGTGTTAATTAAATCACTTTACCCCAGGGATGTACTATTGATGACCGTTTTTGTATGAGTCCTGCTGCACGAAATATCACAAGTCCAGGTTTGGTTTCAGTGGTCGATCGATCGAGTTTCCGGAGCAGTTCTTTAATAAATATCATAATACCACAAATAGCTCCATAGAGCGCCACAGAGCCTGGTCTCTGGCTTACCCTGAGTCCTGTCAAGTCTGCTAAAGCATTCTATAGATATATATTGGATACATTCGGACCCAGTTGCTCAAGACTTTTCCCTCAATTCGATACCTTGGCACATCTTGTTCACTCTATACCCTCGTTGAACTGTCAAGGAGACTAGCAGGATATTTTTTTCTACGAGTATACAGGGTGTAACGTTATATCCCTATAAGCCTGGGGAGGGGGTATTCTACACATCAAGGCGAATAACTTTAGTTCTACGACTTTTTAAATTTCGCAGTTTTTAATTCATGAAATGTCACGTAAACATCCTGAAATTCCTCAAGAAATATTCCTAACACAACATGAGGATGTTACGGTACGTAATGGTATCTTACGTAGGGCTGCCTCACGTTGTGTAAGGTACATTTCTGCAGGAGTTTCAGGAATTTATCGCGGAATTTCAGGATTTTTAAAAGGCATTTCATGAAACTTCGAATTTTAAAAAGTCCTAGAACTAAAGTTATTCGCCATGATGTGTAGAATACCCCCTCCCCGGGCTTATAGGGATATTATGTTACACCCTGTATAAATAAACAAAATAAATAATGCTGGACAGTTCACACAACATTATCTAGCCCCAAGCTAAGCAGAGCTTGTGTTATGTGTGCTTGATAACTAATATACTTAATACAATACATTACATAGATAGATATTTCTTATTAAACATATATAATACCAAGAAAACCCTGAACAAATATCTACAGATCGTACAAACATTTGTTCAGCGGCGGTAATCGAAACCGCAGCCTCCTACGTCGCAGGCGAACTTTCGCCAGCCGCGCCACAGATATCATCAAGTCTTTTTTATTTTGCTCAATTTGATACATCTAGTTCAGTCTCTACCCTCGTTGAACTCTTAACGAGACAAGTACGAGAATTTTATGGTATTCGAAACTATTTGCAGTTTCCTTTTCTTCAATATATTTTCTGACAGCGTCCTTAGTTTTCTCTTCTTTCCGCTAGGGGCGCTGCAAGTAAATGTATGGAAGGAAACAAAACTTTATATAGTTTCAAAAACTGTCCAAACTCATACTAAGCCCCTATGATATTTTTTGTTTGAGTTTTTTTTGGGATTATTTCTTAAATGGTTTTTTATTTTATTTCAGTTGGCTCTATCTAGAGCACAAAAAAGATGCAGCAACGAGTGACCCCACTAAAGCTGTCTTGGATGCCGAGAAGCAACTAGTTGTTAAATAGAAAATAAAATGTGATATTAACATCTTAAGAGTTAAGTATGAAATTAAAGTGATATTTATAACTTAAATAGAAATGTTTTAACCGTGGTGTGTCCGGCCTAAGAATATACCCCTCCGTCTCCTCCCGTGGATGTCGTTAAAGCCGACTAAGGGAACCTGGACTTGTTGATAAGATTCGTTGGTATAAGATATGTCCTGGTTGCTGGATAACTGTAAAATGTGTTATTACTGGAAGAAAGTGTTAGGTGAGTCAGTCGTGGGAAGCAATGGCGGCGATGATCTCACCACTTATCACGTCTATATCCCACGATGGTGCAACCCACAGTGAAAACAGGCCCATTGAGGCTCTGCCTACCCCTTCGGGGAAAGAGGCGTGTGTCTATGTATGTATGTATGTATGTATAGAAATGTGACGTGCATGAAAGGACTCAGGGTACCTCGTAGGGCTTTTACGAAGTGCACTGAATCCTTTCACCCCATTAGTTCTTTCACCAATAGTCAGTAGGCTCTCTAGGGTAGGGTAGGGTAGGTAGGGTCACAATGTGACTGTGGGTTCACTCCTCAGACGATGTCACACTTGCTGTCCTGTTCATATTGCACCAACACCTGCACCCTAAATGACCTGTGGCTAACGTGGCAAAATTTTGGTCTTAAACAATTTAATTATCTATGGGAACCAACTACACGAAGAAGAAGAAGAAGAAGAAGTAGGCTCTGACGTAGCCTGGTGTGTTATCACGAGACCATCGTTTCTCGGAATAGCATACTTGGTGAAGTATATTATTATACAATGGGAAAACCCTACCACGTAGACTCCCGTAGAAGACAGAACTCACAGAATTAGCAAGTTGAAGTGGCAATGCCAAATAGCTCGCAGAACCGACAACCGTTGGGGAATAAAGGTTCTCGGGTAGCGACCACGAACCGGATTATGCAGAGTAGGAAGGCCCCCTCTCGATATACCGAAGAAGTTTGGGTCGCAAGAAGTTTGTGGATGGAGGCGGCTCAAGACAGTCATGGCATTCTAAGGTTAAGTCCTATGTCTAGCAGTGGATTTATACTGGATGTTGATGAAGCAGTTTTGAGTTTAGGTTTAGTAAGATTAAGATTAATTAAATTCTTGCATGGTGTATCCAGCCTAAGAATAGATCTCTCCGTCTCCTCCCAAGGATGTTGTAAATGCTGACTAAGGGATTATTAACTCAGGCGAAGGGCAGCAGTATCCGCCTGAGTACCGAACACCAATACAGCGATCACAGCCTGTCTAGTATGATAGATAGATAGATAGATAAACTCTTTATTGTACACCTAAGAAAAATAAAACAAAATAATGTGACAAACAACAAACTAATTAACAACGTACTATGGGCGGTCTTATCGCTAAAAGCGATCTCTTCCAGACATGATAAAACAATAACATAATCATAATCATAATCTTTATGTCTCAGGGTCGCGGGTGCAGTGCAATGCCACATAGGGTGCGTCCTTGTTGAACGTGACCTGCTATGAGGTAATGCACTGTTCATAGGCAGAGGTTACCGCTTAAAATCAGGTGGGCCATCTGCCTGTTCCGTCATTCTAGTAGGATAAAAAAAAAACATAAGACGAGTATGGTGATTATTTCAAATCCCCCTCCATTGTATTAGGTATATGGGGGAGTCCTCTTCCGACAGTGGACGTCTTACAGCTGATTATGAAGATTAACACCATTCAGAAAAGTCTATCATAGCTGCCATTGTGTTTGTTCAATGTTTGACATAAACTGAGTCGTCTGTTACTTTGCATATTAATTTTGCGAGGCCCCATCATTAACGCTCGTTTTAATTACTTTTAATGAATAAGCGAAAATTACCTTTTGTATTATTTCAAAACCCTTTATGTGAGCCGCTTGTGCGTATCTTAATGAGGTTTTCAAATATTAGGGGTCCGCTTGAAAACACAAACTCCTGATTTCATTCGGACATTTGAAAAGATGTTGGTAATGAAATATTCATTTAAAAATAACTGATACGGTGAATGACAAATTACTGAGCCAAAAATACTGAGTAGCAAATTGAAAAATTATATTTACACATCCAAAAAAATATTTAATATTGCCATCTGAACATTGCAATTCATTTTTATAAACTTTCTAAATTACAATTTAAGTTCAGAAGAATCATAGTAAAATGCAAAAAGATTTGGTATACATAATTTTTTATTATATTTAAATAAAGACCCAATTTGGCTCTGCTTATCAGAACTCAGTGATTATAAACTATTAGGTAATTAATTGCTACTTAAACTTAACTTAACGTAAATAGCTAATGATAACATTGGTGATTTTGACGACCTCTGTGGTGGGGCATGCGAACGTTCGCCTGCGACGCCGGAGGTTGCGGGTTCGATTCCCGCCTCGGAACAAATATTTGTGCGATATGCAGATATTTGTTCAGGGTGTTCTGGGTATTTTCTATGTATAATAAAAAATATCTATCTATGTTATATATTTTATTAAGTATATCAGTTATCTAGTACCCATAACACAAGCTCTGCTTAGCTTGGGGCTAGATAATGTTGTGTTAACTGTCCAGCATTATTTATTTATTTATTTAAATTTAAAATTTATTATAAATTTAAATTTATTTAAACGATGGTGTGCATGTCGTATCTGCAATTAGCTAAATGATTCTAAACACTTTAATAGACAGATAATAACAAAATTAATTTTAAATTATTGTGTAATTTTGATTAGTATGGTCGTGGGTAAACATAATCCAGATTTATTTAATTTGCAGTACAATCATGATTTTAAGCACCCTTATGGAAGATTGATTTAATAGAATATTTTCATGATTTTAAGCACCCTTATGGAAGATTTATTTAGTAGATTTTTTTTAAAATTAACTAAATTATAGCCAACAATTGTCTACACAGCACAAGATTAATAAAAGGTTGTGCCTACTTGTAGATTCAGCTGTATACACCCTCTGATTTGTAAAATACTAACATAGATAGATAGATTACATAGATTAATACCTTATTGATTACCACACAGAAACAATACAAAAAATTATAATAAAACATTCAAAAACAGGCAAAACAATTGGCGGCCTTATCGCTGAGAGCAATCTCTTCCAGGCAACCTTTGGATGGAACGAACTGAGCATAATCGACGGCGGTGTACCTACAAAGCTATTCAAAAAGTAGTAACTCAAGATAAAAGATCGAATAAACTAAAAACTAACATAACTATTATGTAAAACTTCGAATAACTACTTATAAAATAACTAACTAACTAACTAACTAATAAACCGCGAACGCTCAGGTTGTGGAATGATCTCCCTGCTGAGGTTTTCCCGAGCGACTACAGTATGGGGTTCTTCAAAAGGGGTGTTTGGAAATTTTAAAGGGTCGGCAACGCGCGTGTGATGCCTCTGGTATTGCAGGCGTTCATAGGCTACGGTAACCGCTTACCAACAGGTGGGCCGTAAGATTGTTTGCTACCTTGGTAGTATAAAATATATATATATATCAACATAACTCTAGTAATAACGTACAAAACTAACTAGCTACAATGAAACAAACACAACCAAAAAAACAAAATCAACATACAACCTCTTGATTTAAACAATAATAATTATAATTATATTGCACATCAATAATACGATTGGGCACGGAACCATTTCTTGTTAACAAAGATATCACCCTTGCTGTTCATACTGTTTTGAAAATAATTAACGATCTCTGATAAATAATGCTCGGCTTTATGCCGGTGTTGCTCATCGCGAGCGCCGATGGATGCCGTAATACGATGGATGCCATAATAGCGCTTTGTGAAGAGAATAAACGAGCGAAAGGACGATTGACAGTTTCGTAATGGATTTTAGAGATTCAGCGGTGTCTAGTAAAACAGGTTAGGTTAGGTTACGTTTAAACTCGGTACCACGCTAGTGAAGCCATGGGAGGCAGCTAGTCATGGTATTGGTGTGTGTATATATAGAACTCCAAACCGCCATAACACGGTAGTTCGTAATTCACGATAGATTCAGCAAACTTTGTCAGCAAAACAAGGAATTTATAATTTGCACGTTATGCCATTATTTAGATTTAGGGAAATCAGCTCGCGCAAAACATCGCTTTTCACTTACACTGGCGTCGTTTGTCACGAGTTGCTCTTGGAATTAGATCTGGTAAAGTGTGGGCTCCACTCGATGATGTACAATCATTCAATCATTGACGACCTCTGTGGCGCGGCGGGCGAAGCTTGGCCTGCGACGCAGGAGGCTGCGGGTTCGATTCTCGCCTCGGAACAAATATTTGTACGATCGCAGATATTTTGTTCAGGATGTTCTGGGTATTTTCTATGTATAATAAGGGACGCTTCCGTCTGGTAGTGATTTGGATCAGTTGAGCTACCTTTAGATCGCTTGCAGCGGTCTTCAGGTGGCACAACTGTTTCATATGTATTTTGTACATACCTTGTATTATTATTTCCACAAAAAATATCTGTTTATGTTATATATTCTATTAAGTATATCAGTTATCTAGTACCCATAACACAAGCTATGCTTAGCTTGGGGTTAGATAATGTTGTATGAACTGTCCAGCATTATTTATTTATTTATTCGTGTCGATGATTAGCTGAGAAACACAACCTCAAATCTTGCTTAAGAGCGGCCAACCCCAATACTTTCCTTACAAACGCTCGTGCTCAGTTCGTACGTGATTTTGAAGTCGTGACAATTTCTTCGTTAGATGTGTTGTACAAATATGTATCTTGAAGAATAAATCTAGGTTCGTGGAGAAACATATGATTTTTTTACTCCTAATTTCAATTTAAGTCTTCAAAAATCAGCTTATTTGCATAATTTTAACCTGAACTTTAGATGTTCATAATGTACTAATAAACTGTAAGAGTAAAAAAAAACGTCTGACGGACCTTGATTATGTTATGTAGATTCTAAATGACAAATATTCTTGCCACAAACTTTTTTTTTTTTTTTATACCACTGGAATGACGGATCATGCAAGTGGCCCACCTGATGTTAAGCGGTAACCTCTGCCTATGAATAGTAATATTCCTCAAAAACACGTACGTCCTGGAACAAGTTTTATGAATATTTTTCTCATTTATTGCCATTTTGCAAGCAAGTAGCGGAATTTTCTGAATTCCAAGGGATCTGGCACTGGCTCTCATTTTTCACAATACCTCTCAAACATTGAATTGGAAGAACCTCCAAGATTTTAGTTCAATTATGAGTATCGTTGAGATCCCTTACTCCAAGTTAAAGTGGCAATGGGCTGGCCATAGACTCGCGGAACCGACACCTGGAAAGTGGCCGACAAAGTGGTGACCACGGCTGTGGCAAACGACGCAGTGTATGAACACCTCTATAAAAACAAAAAAACAAAAATGCTGGACAGTTCACACAACATTATCTAGCCCCAAGCTAAGCAGAGCTTGTGTTATGGGTACTAGATAACTGATATACTTAATACAATATATTACATAGATAGTTTTTGTTTTTTTCTATCACTATGAACCAATGACATTTTGAAGATCGCCGCAAGTCGGTGGATGGGAGTGGCTTCAGACCGCTCTTCATAACATTTGGGAGGCCTAAATTCCGCAGTGGACATTATAGACTAAACTTTATAGAATGTATAGACTGAGGATGTGCCGACGAATAGTTTGCGGTATTTATTTAAGGTGAATGCACTCGTTTGTGGCGCGAAATTCATTTTTTTTATTGTTTTTGCTCATTACAGCTTATGAACACTTCTTCAGATAGCGAAAGTTGAGCTCGCGAGAACTAGGATACTTAACACACATGTTTTAATTGATGATATCTCATAGATATCATCAGTTTAGCTATGATAACCCTAAACACATTTTTACAGTGTTTTTGTTGGTATCGTAGCTAAACTGATGATATTTATGACAACATAAACATGTGTGTTAAGTCTCCTATCGCGAAATCAACCTTTGCTATCAGAAGAAGTGTTGATGAATTTACTCGTAGGTTTATAGAAACAGAAACCGCAGACTCTTTCTTTCTCTCTCTTCCTACCATTGGTTCATTCTTGGTCATCTTATAGTCGAGCCGTAGATTGAAGACAAGTGTTTCTTGCAGTACATGATACTTATGTTGCTTAGTATCTGGCTAGCCTGTTGCCAGGATGTAGGTCACGCTCCAAAGAAGCCCCCCAAAAGCCTCAGGTGATTACTGTAATTTGGCAAGTAAACTTTTATCCGTAAATAAAAGTTCGAAAGCCTATCTCGAGTAGCCGTAACTCCAGGTGATTGCTCAGCAAATACCTAACTCTAAGTTTTCACATTCGAGGAACCGTTAATCGCGCGAAAATTTCTGAACTTTTTACCGGCCTTTAGCGGCTTCTTGATAAATTCTCGAGTATATATCGTTACCATAGATTAGCATATCCCTACTAATATTATAAATGCGAAAGTATGGATGTTTGTTTGATACTGACATCGATGACAGACATGGAAGCTACTTTTTAAAGTGGTAATACGATCAAAACCACGGGCTAGTCCACGATGTTTTCAAATCAGCTTCTGACTATGAAATTGAGGTATTTTTCAGTCTATAGACATTTTTGCTCAAAAGGAACGAGAGTCGGATGAATGCAGAAGAAAAAAAAAGGGATGAATTTGGTTCTAATACGTTCACCCTGTGGCCATAACAGGCAGTTGTCTATAAAACTGTAATTTATAGTAGCCGTGTTTGTTGCCTGAATAGTCTAGCCTTGGTTACAAGGAACAGGCGTAAATTATCCAGTATCGTTGTACTTTAACGTTTTGCTTTATAGATATGAAGAATGATGAATTTATGATATGCTTTCTTCACAATTAAATAATTATGCACATTGTAGGGTCCAACATTTCGTGGAGTAAATATAACCTCAGATTGGTGCTAAGCATGAAAATTAATGATACGCAATGAAAAACATAAAAGACAGTCACTTTAAAAAACTATCCGTCACAGTCACTAACAGTAATTTTATGCTAGTGGCAGTGAGCTGATTTAGTCACTAGAGACCACAAGAGTGAACTAACGCAGTCACCTTATGAAGCTAACAGTGAGCTGGAACAGTCGCTCAGTCACTAGAGACCACAAGAGTGAACTAACGCAGTCACCTTATGAAGCTAACAGTGAACTGGAACAGTCGCTCAGTCACTAGAGACCACAAGAGTGAACTAACGCAGTCACCTTATGAAGCTAACAGTGAGCTGGAACAGTCGCTCGGTCACTAGAGACCACAAGAGTGAACTAACGCAGTCACCTTATGAAGCTAACAGTGAGCTGGAACAGTCGCCAGAAATCATAAGAGTGAGCTTAAAAAATCATAATGATCTCGCTTTTAACATCAAATTAAGAAAACAGTATGGAATTCTGTTTACGTATTTTAATTTTTATATCAATAATTTCAATTATTTTATAAAAACGGGAAATTTTCACGTACTTTTAAATCGATGTAAGCACCGACATTGTTTCGACCCGTTTCGAGAGCCTTTCTCAAGGTGAGTGAACGCGACGCACTCCAACCGCGTCTCGCTAAGCACTCAACTAACACTTACTTACTGCACTTATAATTGATATGTTTCACGAAAGTTTTTATAGTAAAATCAATAATTTCATTGTTTTTTACTGTCATCATGTCTATATACAATTTTTAGGTTAAAAGTTCTGTTATTTTAATAGTAGGTTAAAGGTTTTTAAAATAAATAGTATCGTATACAGTGTTAGAGCGCATCTACAGATGGAACACAAGTTTTAAATTCTCGAGTAATTATTTCCATATAAATGCGAGGTCTAATTAACGCATTTTCCATATCATAATTGATTATTTTCGTCTTTGCGTGAACTTTGTTAATGTGAGTGATTTATTCTGATGGATCCTGCCTCGTCCTGGTTTTAACTTGAAGTTAAATGGGTTATTGCAAATGTTGTATGAATGCTATGTATGAGCAGGCTTGACATCGTACTTCGTATTAGATGCGATGGCTTTCGCGAAGAAGTGATTTTAAGATGTTTCTATTCAGACGAGTGTACTGGCAGTGCGTTTTAGCCGTCTGGAACAAAGTTTGCTCCAATTTGAGATATTATCACATCAAACTCAAAAAAAAACTACATCATTTTTATTTTGTTATTTTTATTTCTTTTTTTTTCCGTTCTACTTGAATGACTGAACAAGTAGATGGCCCACCTGATGTTAAGCGGTAACCTCTGCCTATGATCATTGTATTACCTCATAGGTCACGTCCACCTAGGACGCGCCCTATGTGGCATTGCACTGCGCCCGCCACCCTGAGACATAAAGATGAAAAGTCTCATGTGCCTGTAATTTCACCGGCACCCTTACCCTTCTAACCGGAACACAGCAATGCGAGCACTACTGCTTTGCGGCAGAAATAGGTATGGTGGTAGTACTTCCCCGGACGAACTCTTTCACAAAAAAGCTCTACTACTACTATCTAGCCCCAAGCTAACCAGAGCTTGTGTTATGGGTACTAGATAACTGATATACTTAATATAATACATTACATACATAGATATTTTTTACTATACATTAGCAAATACCCAGAACACCCTGAACAAATATCTGTAGATCGTACAAATATTTGTTCCGTGGCGGGAATCGAACCCGCAACCTCCTCTGTTGCAGCGAACCTTCGCCCGCCGCGCCAAAGAGGTCGTCATTAATATTTAGATATGTATAAAAATGCTAGTTTGATGCAATCAAATATAATGGGAAACTGACAAACCACAAGTCTCAATATTAGTTTCTGGATTGTGGCTACAAAATGTCATTGACTTGACATAATTAATATCCAAATGAGGATCAAAGTTCGGTTAGGAGCGGGCTCCGGTACGGAGGCCTGCAATGCTCTAAGGGAGCGGGCCAGCGCAGCGGTTCAGTTCACTCAAACGAAGAAGAATCCGTACCCTTAGTACGAGTTTGGATAGTTTTCGAAACTATATGTATCGAACTAAGTTTCGTTTACATTTAATTGCAGCGCCCCTAGCGAAAACGTCAAGGAACTGAGGGGCGCTGTCAAAACATAATAATAATAAATAAATAAATAATAAATAAATAATGCTGCACAGTTTACACAACATTATCTAGCCCCAAGCTAAGCAGAGCTTGTGTTATGGGTACTAGATAACTGATATACTTAATACAATATATAATGACATAGATATATTTTTTTATACATAGAAAATACCCAGAACACCCTGATCAAATATCTGCATATCGTACAAATATTTGTTCCGAGGCGGGAATCGAACCCGCAACCTCCGGCGTCGCAGGCGAACGTGCGCCCGCCCCTCCACAGAGGTCGTCTGGAAATGGAAACGAAACTTCATAGATTTTCGAAAACTATCAAAATACTTTTTAATTACCGCCTACCTGTGAACCTACAGGTGGAGCCCCTGAGTTACGAAGTAACATCACCCAATATACGCCCGTGAAAACAAACCCGTACAAACCCGTGAGCACCCTGAGCGTCCAAACCAGACAAATTGATCTCCCAAACCCTTCTTCTTCATATAATGCCTTCTGAGGAGTGCCTCAAACAATTTCAGCAATGATATTAATTTGTACCTAATAAAATTAGTAAAGTCGTCAAGAGTCTCCGTCAAGTTATGTTTAGACAAGGCGATGTTGTTGTGATGATGTTGTGACGATGTTTAGTCGTCAAGTGGTAGAAAAAAAAAGAGTTTTTGCAGGGAAAAATCAAACATTTCGAAAAAACACGCAATATACCTAAATTTCACTAAATCACACAAATGTGCTATTTATCCAAAATACACTGGTTAAAATGCCACCAAAATTACACGAAATTACTCGAAAAAACACATTAAAATGTAATAAAATAAAAATGACGACGTTTCTTTCAAAAATGGCAGATGAATCCCTCAAATCTGTGTTCAAATGTGGTTTAAACATACTTCGACGACACAAAAAATTGCGCGAAACTAGAAAATGTTGAAATACCTGTAACTATAACGTTTTCTGTCGCTTAGTATATTTTTTATTTGTGATTAATATTTGGATGATTAATATTGTATTAGTAGTTTAGGCGGTACGTGAGACTCTTAACACTAATTTTACTACAAAATAATATCACTTCACATTGGCGAAATTTTTTGGAGGATTTAAAATATTGGTTGTAGATCTACCGCAATCACATTTGTGCATTACAAATTCAAAATGAGCACTTGATACAAATAATTAGTTTCATTATCAGGCCCAGCTACCCTTCTAGGCAGTATCTCAGTGTGGTAAGTGGGAGGGACGGTATATAACGTCTTGGTGAGCCTCCACTGGCCACACAACCGGTCTTCGGCGTCACTCCTCAGAAGCCAATACGAGTATATTATGAAGAAGAAGACATACAAACATGCACCCTTCCTTTTGGCTTTATCGTAGTCAGATGAAAAAGGCAATCGTCCAAAAACCTAAAACACACACGTTTGTGTTTTCAGCAGTCAATATGTAAATAAAACACACACGTTTGTGTTTTCAGCAGTCGATATGTAAATAAAACACACACGTTTGAGTTTTCAGCAGTCGATATGTAAATAAAACACACACGTTTGTGTTTTCAGCAGTCGATATGTAAATAAAACACACACGTTTGTGTTTTCAGCAGTCGATATGTAAATAAAACACACACGTTTGAGTTTTCAGCAGTCGATATGTAAAAAAAACACACACGTTTGTGTTTTCAGCAGTCGATATGTAAATAAAACACACACGTTTGTGTTTTCAGCAGTCGATATGTAAATAAAACACACACGTTTGTGTTTTCAGCAGTCGATATGTAAATAAAACACACACGTTTGTGTTTTCAGCTGTCCATATGTAAATAAAACACACACGTTTGTGTTTTCAGCAGTCGATATGTAAATAAAACACACACGTTTGAGTTTTCGGCAGTCGATATGTAAATAAAACACACACGTTTGTGTTTTCAGCAGTCGATATGTAAATAAAACACACACGTTTGTGTTTTCAGCAGTCGATATGTAAATAAAACACACACGTTTGTGTTTTCAGCAGTCGATTTATGTAAATAAAACACACACGTTTGTGTTTTCAGTAGTCGATATGTAAATAAAACATGAAATATTATAAATAAGCTTTTTTAACAATCTGAGTATAATTATGGGTTTTTAGTTAGGTTTTCAGTTATAGGCGGAGGTGGATTCTCGATGCTCGGTGGTAGGGTCAGCCTCTTCTTCTTGTTATCTTTCTTATGTTGGTGGTAGAACCATCTGTAAATAGAAAACTAGGTTAAGTTGTATTATTATCTAGCTAGGTACCCGGCCATGCGTTACTGTGGCTCAGGTGTGGCATAAAAACCTTCTCCATGAAAAACTATTTTTTGCGCTATATATATATATATATATATATATATATATATTATTTATGCTTCTATTTACCGTTATATAATACGGTGATCGGTCAAACGATGGAGGTTATCAGCGTCATATATACCAAGATCCATTTTTATCATCATCATCATCAGCCTGAATTAGTCCACTGCTGGGCATAGGCCACCCTCATAGCCCCCATAGAATTCCACGACGAACGGTCCCGAGCCGCCTCCATCCATCGCCTTCCTGCGACCTCTATAACTTATTTGGTCCATCGAAAGGGGCGTATTCATCTTTTGCGTTGTTCAGTTTGTGGTTGCCAATTACACATACACACACACACAAACACACCCACACACAACACACACACATTAATATATGTAACAGAATGCTCTTTTTCTTTAGTTTAGTGATTTAAATTAGAGGTCTGTATTCTAGCAGTGCGTACTAACCACGCACAGGACGCAATAGGACGGCACCCCGATAACATTGTAGCGGTCATGTGAGGTAGGTGGATGAAGGCGGCTCATTCAACTAATTAATAATAGGGGTCCTAGTTTGTGGGGAAACAGGGCGCAAACAGGGAACAAGTTGAATAACAATTGACAATGATAATTGTCAATTGTTTTTTTTTTTTTTTTTTTTTTTTATTTAATAAGCTGTGAATATCATAATTGTAAATGTTTGTAAAACATTTTAGCTTTATATGGCAAAGCTAGCTCATGGTACAATATCGTACCAGCCATGTTGACGTACAATTAATATTGTGAATTATTATAACTATTATGACTTATATTATGACTATTATGATATCCCATGGCATGGCACGCTCCATAGCCCATGAATGATGATATTTTACCCAAATATTCCAAGTGCAGGTATCGTAGCCAGCACGCTGACGAGGAAGATGGCTCCGGGCAGCACGCGCAGGGAAGCTATATACACCCTCGAATATAGCGGCACGAACACCAGCGGCATCAGGGTCTCGGCAACGCCAAACAACGAGTATACTTTACCTAGAACAAATAAGGAGTAATATTTAACAATCTTTTGACTTGTCTAGACCAGAGATGAGTCAGTTTCCCATAACTTAAATTAAATAATAAATAAATAAATAATGCTGGACAGTTCGCACAACACTATCTAGCCCCAAGCTAAGCAGAGCTTGTGTTGTGGATACTACATAACTGATATACTTAATACAATACATTATTACATAGATATATATTTTTTATTATACATAGAAAATACCCAGAACACCCCGAAGAAATATCTGCAGATCGTACAAATATTTGTTCCGAGGCGGTAATCGAAACCGCAACCACCTGCGTCGCAGGCGAACTTTCGCCCGCCGCGCCACAGAGGTCGTAAAGACTTTTTATTTTGGTCAAAGGTTAAGTCAATAAATTGTATAGAATCAAACTAGTATGTATGGGTTATGATATTTGTATGTGTGATTTAGAAAACATATTTTTTTTAAGAAACTGTCAAATATTATCTTTTTGATCATACACTATCGATCATCTATATTTTATTGAGTTTGACCGAAGGCCGCTACCGAGGAGATATCGCTATGGCACTTGGCCTTGCACTCAAACGCAAAACCGGTACACTTCACTTAAAGTCAAGTTCAATAAGGAAATTTAACGCTTACAGACACGTGGTTGTACACAAGTGAAGAGTTACCACTTAAGGCGCAATAGGTTCACAGCATTTCTATAACGAGCTCTAGAATTTAAATGTTTATGATATGAGTTCTTACAGTTTTCAAGACAAACATATATGGTATTCTTAAGCTTTTTATTTAGTGAAATCATAAATTCAATATAGGTACTACTTGAATTACTTCACTCGACAAAAAAAATATCAAAGATACCACCTTTTTAAAAATGAAATACCATTTTAGATTTACTTCTTACACGTTTTAATTTTTTAAACACTTGGTAACTTATTAATTATTTTTTGGGTTAGAGAACTCATCAACAAAATTTAACAAAACTCTAAAGGGCATTTTTATATTATTTTTTGTACGCTAAAACACAGTATCAGAGCATGCGTCTACTAGTTTATTCGCCTCTACTAGTTGAACCTATAGCGCCTTAAACGGTTCTTCTGTTTTTTTTTAATTTATTTTTTTATACTACTTGAATGACGGAGCAAGCTGATGGCCCACCTGATGTTAAGAATAGAAAAGTAAGCTTGTGATGAGGGTAACAAAAGAGAGCTTTATAGTGTATATTATGAAACTAGCTGAATCCATTGAATATGGTTTCTCTTAATAATTCTTAGTAATCATCTCTATTACATTCAAAGTCAAACCAAACCAAATCTATCTACAAAATCGTAGGCTTTGGAATTTAATACCTATTATTTACCTAATTCAAACTATTGTAACTTCATTTACTTACCAAGTTCTTGATATGAAACCAATTTCGATGCGATGGATCTTAGTGCAATGGCCGAAGTTCCATTTAGAATCTCAAGAAGTGGAGCTGAAATTAAACTTTCAATTACTATGAGTGTTATTATGCGAAAAGCTATTTGACTGGCTATCAAGAAGCCAGTCAATTAGCTCAGTCTTGCAATTACAATTACTCTTACAATTTAGTGAATTTTCAAAGTTAGCTATTTAGTAAGTTAGTTATTTCATGCACTTCATACATAAAGCCATCATACATGAACCAGAGTGAATCAAAAATCGGGGTAAAAGAGAGTTACCCTAGTTAACGACAGCACGAACTTTTTTGAGTGATGCTAATTCACACATTATTTTCAAAACTTTTTAACGCTGACTTAAAATGTAGAGGGATGTAGAATATCTTCAAAACTTTAGTACTACATAAAACTTAGAACTGTGTTTTTAATTTTACACCACCTTGCAATAACTTGGAAACCTTACAAAACGTTTTACACATGTTTCAAAGTAATTATCACCAGACTTATAACGATTTAATCCCATTAGTTCCTTTTGGCAGTCGCTTAAAAGGAACTAATAAGACATTTTTTTCCCACTAGTTCCTTTGATTATTTCAAAGGAACTAGTAGGACATCAATTAACGTCATTTTGTCCCTTTAACTCTGGAAACTCTAAAATCGAGTGTGCAGCCACTTGGAAAATAGATCAGATAATGAAACTTATACTTTGACACCGGTATTTTTAGTTATTCCTCCAACTTACCTCGACCTTAGGCGCGAGCCAGATAGAAGAGATGTAAGGTGAGGACACGTCACGGACAGGGCGGAGACGAGATATGGACGTGACTTTTTACTTATATAGAAGAGACGGGGCGCAGACGCGACGGTACACGCTGACTGTGCGAGCGAGCGAGACCCGCCCGGCAGGCATGCAACTCCGCGCCCCCTCCTCGCCCCCGCCGCAACCACGCCCCGTCTCTCCTGTGTGTTTTGAACAAAAGGCGCGGACGTAAAAGCGTCGCGCCCGCGCCTCGTCTGTTCTATATGTTTTGCGTCGCGACGCAAATTTAAATACATTTTGTATGTAAGGGACGCGGAAGAGACAAATTTCCGCGACGCGTCCTCGCCTTACGTCTCTTCTATCTGGCTTGCGCCTAAGTTACCTAACCTCAATCGTATTCTATTTTTGAAAATTGATGTTCATACAGGGGATCGATTTTTGAAAGTCACTAAGTGACTAGAAGTCACGAATGACAAAACGTCATCGATGTCTTTGAAATCACTTTATACCAAATGTCGTATTTTTGAAAGTCATACCCTGTCTACCAACTTGCAAATATTTCACAGTCGTTGTCTTTGACATACTACGTATCTGTCCATTATTAGTTTGTCTGTTCCATTATACTAAGTCCTAGGTTCCACTCACCACAGACAAAACAGTGTACTACGTTCGGACCATAGATAATAATTATGTGTGGGTGGAATAGGAAAGCCACAAGATAAAGAGTCAAATTGAGTAAATACTATTCATAAATGTCAGTGCCAAAACAGTCACGGAGTGATTTCAAATCGAGTGGGTAGAGGCACTCGTATTGATATATTATTTTATCTGTGGTTAATCTTAATGTGTAGGTACTGTTTGTCTAATCTGTTTGTATTAATCTAAATATTTCATTATCATATTTTTTTTGTTAACTTCGTTTTATGTTTTTGTTTAACTTGTACTTATAACTTGCTCTGTTACTTTGTTTTTTAAGAGTGAAGACTTATCATTAGCCTTATGATTCTAAATTTATATATATTTATGATGTTTTTTGTGCTGTTAGTCTTCCTAAAATAAAATAAATAAAATAAATAAAATAAATAAAATAAATAAAATAAATAAAATAAATAAAATAAATAAAATAAATAAAATAAATAAAATAAATAAAATAAATAAAATAAATAAAATAAATAAAATAAATAAAATAAATAAAATAAATAAAATAAATAAAATAAATAAAATAAATAAAATAAATAAAATAAATAAAATAAATAAAATAAATAAAATAAATAAAATAAATAAAATAAATAAAATAAATAAAATAAATAAAATAAATAAAATAAATAAAATAAATAAAATAAATAAAATAAATAAAATAAATAAAATAAATAAAATAAATAAAATAAATAAAATAAATAAAATAAATAAAATAAATAAAATAAATAAAATAAATAAAATAAATAAAATAAATAAAATAAATAAAATAAATAAAATAAATAAAATAAATAAAATAAATAAATAAATATCATAGTATGACAATTTTAGTCAGCGGTGATTTCCAAAAATACGAACTTTTGGAAATCGGTGACTAATAGTCATTTTGCTGACTTCTAGTCACTCGCCGACTTTCAAAAATCGATCCCAAGAATACAAAATATATTCGAGTGAGGTCGAGTCGAGTCGAGGTAAGTTAGAGGAATTACTTAGATTACCGACATGAAAGTATGATCTGCAACCACTGTTTCATTCGTAACTACTACACTCTATTATTAAGACTTTGCCTAGATTATTAGAGCTATGTCTAGATACAAAAGGAAAGAGATGGCAAAAAGACGTCTGCACTCTGCTTCCAGTACAAAATTACATATAACCCTCTTTTAGCTTGCCTTTTTACGCTGAACTCTCCAAAATGATTCTGCTCTTGCTTAATCTAGGCTATTGAAATTTAAGCTTAATTACTCACACATGTAAGCTTCAAAGTCGTTTCTCGCGAAGGCCAGCATTAGAGTTCCGCAAATCTTGCTGACCGTCGAGATGATTCCCAGAACGGCGTCATCCACTTTTAATTTTCTACTGAACACGCTAATTGCAAACAAAGTACCTAAAAAAAAAGTTATCATTGAAAAACTTCCTGAACCAAAGCCAATAAAATTATCTTTTAACAAAAAAACAGGCAGGTGTGAGTGAGACTCGCATCTTGAAGGTTCCGATCCGTAAATAATTTCGAAATTATCAAAGCCCTTTTCGTTTCAGAGACTTATTCCTACAAATTTCACCAAACCAGTTTACGGACAAAATAGTCAAAACTGCTCAATTTTAGACTTTTTCCTTTATTTGTGTTACAATGCCCCCAAGAGTACCATATTACACAATGGTGAAGTTACTGGAAATACCCTATAAGGTATTTAATTTTTGCGATTTCCATACAAAAATCCTATTGCCATATCTTTTTAAGCCTTTGATTTAGAAGCTTGTTTCTTTCAGGGCACTGTAAGCTTATAGAACCTTTAGCCGTTCCTGAGAAAAGACACACAGACAGACAGACGGACAACAAAGTGATCCTATAATGGTTCCGTGGGTACCTTTTCAGCTACAGAACCCTAAAAAATTTACAAATTTAAATCTGGTCTGCTTCTACAAAACAGGACGTTCGATTTACGAGACTAGGAGGCTCTGTGGAAAGCGAAGGTAAGCATATTCTTCAGGATTTGAAGCTTTACCTTTCCTAAGTTACACTTATTTTGGCCAATAAACAAATTGAATCTAGACACATTTCTCATCCCTGCTTATTGTTTTTTTAACCCCCGACGCAAAAACGAAGGGGAGTTATAAGTTTGACGTGTCTGTGTGTGTGTGTGTATGTGTGTGTGTGTCTGTCTGTCCCATCGTTGCTCCTCTCTCATCGTAGTTCGTTTAGTTTTTTGTTTTGTTTGAATGGTGAATTTGTCGGGTGTGTTCAGCTATGTTTAATCAAAATCGGTTCATTCGTTTCATTGCGTTGGGGTTTTTTTTTAATTTTTGAAAAACTAATTTCTTGTTATTCAACTTAATTCTAGAAAAACCTATTTTTTTAACTCTATAACACCGTTATCTACAAAAAAGAACTGTAGGAGTAACTCTAATGTAAATGGTTTGTTGATAATAAAATTAATAATTTTAAATTATAATTATATTACCAACCTAACGCGTAATGGCCACTACATCACCAGTTTAACTAATTAATATCTACCGAGGGAGCACTAACTAGTGGTCATTTGATATATGAACCGACTCATGGCAAGCTAGGTATTTAATAACATGATAAGGGAAAGTTCGTTGTGTTTCTTTTAACGTTGCCCAGTGGCTGAACTACAAGTAAAATGTCGAATGCTTTCAATTTTCAAACTTATATTGGATGCTATGAAGCTTGAAAACGAAGTTATTGCGGGGGCTATGCTACCAATCTAATGCGGCATATTCACGGGTACTACTCTACTAGCAAGAGTGAATGCGGCATATTCACTGGTACAACTCTACTAGCAAGAGTGAATGCGGCATATTCACTGGTACTACTCTACTAGCAAGAGTGAATGCGGCATATCCACTGGTACTACTCTACTAGCAAGAGTGAATGCGGCATATTCACTGGTACTACTCTACTAGCAAGAGTGAATGCGGCATATTCACTGGTACTACTCTACTAGCAAGAGTGAATGCGGCATATTCACTGGTACAACTCTACTAGCAAGAGTGAATGCGGCATATTCACTGGTACTACTCTACTAGCAAGAGTGAATGCGCCATATCCACTGGTACTACTCTACTAGCAAGAGTGAATGCGGCATATTCACTGGTACAATTATACTAGCAAGAGCGAATGCGGCATATTCACTGGTACTACTCTACTAGCAAGAGTGAATGCGGCATATCCACTGGTACTACTCTACTAGCAAGAGTGAATGCGGCATATTCACTGGTACTACTCTACTAGCAAGAGTGAATGCGGCATATTCACTGGTACTACTCTACTAGCAAGAGTGAATGCGGCATATCCACTGGTACTACTCTACTAGCAAGAGTGAATGCGGCATATTCACTGATACTACTCTACTAGCAAGAGTGAATGCGGCATATTCACTGGTACTACTCTACTAGCAAGAGTGAATGCGGCATATTCACTGGTCTCGACTAAGGGTTGAACACGGCTTGACTTTAAGCTACGTTCATATTGTTGTGTCGGGGTATGTCGTGGCGTGCCAGAACACAGTCGGTTACGTTTATTCACGCGCCACAACACAACCTCATAATCATCATCATCATCCACAGCCTGACTTCACACACTGCTGAGTATAGGCAAAACAACCTACTAATGTGAATCTAGTCATAGGTAATAAGCGTAAGCGATTGCGTTCTGGCGCGCCACGACACACCCCGACCCAGCAATATGAACCTGGCTGATTTGATGATCCTTTTTTTACTAGAGAGGAAATGCCTGTGTGGTGCCTCCAGAACAAGGAAAAGCTGATTTAAAGAAAAAAGAGAACTGACTTTAAAACTAGTCACAAGTAAGATGTAAAGGGAATCAGCAAAACTTCATAGGACAACACACGCTACGCTTGATATACTAATAATTAACAACCTTTTCATAATATGCAGGAACAAATATTGCAAATTGACATGTTAGCTGTCGCGGGGCATCCACGGGAGGAGACGGAGGGGTCCATTCTTAGGCCAGATACGCCACGGCAATATAATTTAATTCTCCCAAAATTATCGTGTCATCAATTTATCGTCCAACTAACGACTCGTCCCGGCTTCGCACGGGTAGTTGCAGGATGAAAAACAACCCCCCTCTTACCCCCCCTCCCTGGTAGTCTATGTCACTCAGGGTGAATGTAGCTTTCCAATGGTGAAAGAATTTTTGAAATCGGCACAGTAGTTTTTGAATTTATTCATTACAAACATACACACACACAAAAATGCAAATCTTTCCTCTTTATAATATTATTATATATTATATATGTTATTAGCGTAGATTAGTGTAGATGTTGATATATATAGTGTAGAATACTCGGTAATAACAAACCTTGACAGTTGTTCAGAGGTGCTTATGTGTCCAAGGACTGAAATACCTAAACCGTGGTAGTATTCCATGACTAATAGGATTCCAAGAAAGTAATTTTTGAAGTGCATGGATGAACATAACTTATATTATAAACCCATTGATAAGTCAAAATAAAGTCGCTCTAATTTCTACAAACTATCTCAATTTAAATTCTTTAATAAGCATTTTCGTATAACTAACCTCGGAGAACTAATGTGGTGTACTCATATTACCCACAAAGGTATATTTATGCTAGTCCGAGCTGAGACCGCGCCGAGGACGAACCGAGCACGAACGGGACTCGGACGAAGTACAGATTAAAACGGTACGAATAATTTGTACAAGTATATACCCACAACACAGGGTATTCTAGTGTAAGGGCTAGTAAACCACATATGTACTTATCTACTTCATTCAATTCCCTTGAATGTCTTCTCTTTGGTTTTTCGCTTGATTTTATCTACCTGCCTATCTATTGTCCCTATGTACCTATTGTTGTTTTGTTTAAGTAGTATTTAAGTTAATTCTGTAGCATGTTTGTTTCTGCAAATAAATAAATAAATGAAATGAAATATTTATACAAAAAAAACACTTCAAATCGTTCAATAAAAAGCATTATGCGCATTTTTCTCTGTTTAATTAAGTCTGATATTCAGTATTATCTCCTAACTCCTAGTCGATAAGGAGTGGCTGAGGTTTTAATCATCAGCTCATTAGCTATGAGGTGATGACTCCAAGACGCAAACACCTGAATAAGTTACGAAAAATCCACAATACGTGCTATAAATTTTTGAGGATATCCCTCGATTTCTCTGCGATTCCATCATCAGATCCTGATTTGGTGAATATGGGACCACCTCGGTAGTATACCCATTCAGCCAAACAATCTATTTTCAAATGGTTCACAATAGACGGAGATATTGGCGAACATTCATAAAAAATACATACAGACAAACATAGAACCTCCTCCTTTCCTGAAAACAGTTTATGAAGTAGCCATGCTGCCTCCGAGGCTCGTTCGAGGCTAGGATGGGAAAGGTGGGAACTCATAAAAAAATAAAAAAATTGTCCATGTAAAATACATATGTCCATTTTATGTTTCATATAAAATGTTTACGTCTGTGCCTCGTCCGCTCCCCCGTACATTGTCGGCCCGGACCCGGCTCGGCCTAGTATAAATGATCCTTAAGACGCTTTTCATTTGCATGTCAATTTCAGAGTTATTTATTAGAAAATTTATTTTAAGGTTAATTTACCAAATTAAACATTTTTGCATACTCCTGGCTACGCTCCCGTCTAGTAAGCTCACTTGAACTAGACCTTAAGCCTCGTTCGTCGCCTTCTAGTGTATTAACTGTGTTACTCACCTATGGAGTGCGTGATAAGGCTGTAGGTAGAGTATATGCTGTACTTCACTTCGTCCCAGTTGAAGCGGTAGCGGGCGAAAATATACATCACACTGAGTTCACCTGAAAAATACAGTTTCCACGATTTGTCATTACGTAAAACACCAAACCAACTTATTAAGTTATCATGGATGAATCAGGGGTTTTTTTGAGGAGTTGCGGCTTCGATTCCCATTGCGGGACAAATGTTTGTATGATCTGTAAATATTACGACCTCTGTGGCGCGGCGGGCGAAGTTTCGCCTGCGACACAGTAGGTTGCGGATTCGATTCCCCCCTCTGAACATATATTTGTACGATCCGCAAATGTTTGTACAGGCTGTTCTGGGTATTTTCAAAGTATAATAAAAAAAAAAAAATGTATTAAGTATATCAGTTATCTTGTACCCATAACACAAGCTCTGCTTAGCTTGGGGCTAGATAATGTTGTGTGAACTGTCCAACATTATTTATTATTATTATTTATATATTTATTTGTTCCGTGGTCTGGGTGTTATGGTACCATAGTACTCGTAGTTCCTGATACCCACGACACAGGGGATCCTAGTGTGGGATCAGGACTATGTATGTGACTGTTGGGCGTAATGTTATGTTATTTGATATTCCATCCTCCATTAAAAGCAGCCCCTATATTGCGTAATTCCAATCCTACTGTCGGAGTACTCAAATCGAACACCAATGTTCATGCCAGACTACCATCTTGAGGAATTACCGAAGGATTCTTTCGATGTCCAGTGACGTCAGACTGAACTTTGGTTTTTGTACGAATGACACTAATCACTGGGCTTGAAACTGGCTCATAGTGGGACGTCACAAATTTTTCGCTGTACGGTCGCTGTCAAGAAGTTACACAATACGAAACTGACAGAAAAGTGTCCAGACTGGGCTATAAATGTCAAATTTGAAGTTTTAGTTTTTAGTTTTTATTCAGTGGAGTTCAATGGAATTGCGCAATTACCCCACAGGTCCCAGGGGCAGGGTAGTCCCTCGATAATCCTCATTCTACTAACGTCACTTTTCATTCATCTAAATTCAAGCCAATCATTTAACATAGGAGCGTGCAGACGTCATCGCATTGTAAATCAGTAAAGTAATGTTTGTCTGTCCGTTTGAATGATTTATACCCGTGTTCCGGTGTAGTGTGCTGCGATTTGTCAGACTATGAATCGTGGAATATTTGTCACATTGTTTGTCATAATCCCAATGTGTTCACTCGAACGTACTCTGCAGCATAAAAGTGACAATTCCGCTGGGTGATGTGTTTGTTTTGATGTACTCGCTCGGTGAAACAGGCAAAAAGATACTTAGTACAATAAGTAACAAGAAAAAAAAAAAGAAAAAAAAAAGCTGTACAGTTCACACAACATTATATATCCCCAAGCTAAACCGAGCTTGTTTTATGGGTACCAGATAACTGATATACTTAATACAATATATTACATAGATAGATATTTTTATTATACACAGAAAATACTCGTACAAGAAAGTAAAAAAATTATATGGTAACCCGAAAAATTTGATTGCGCCTAATAATATAGAGAGTATTATTTTCTTTACTCGTTATTAACACAAAATGGTTGACCTAGAATGTACTATTTCTCAATTTTTCATTTCTATTTCTAGAAATGTCTGACTTTAGGACTGTCATGACAGGTGCTGCTCAAATCAAGAGAAACCTTACTGTAAGTGAATATTATATAGTGAATATCATCGACCAAAGTATCGAAGGTGGATATTATACCCATAGACTTAAAATTTTCGCTAAGCTTCGGAGAAAAAAAAAATTGTCAAGCCGTCATTTTCCATTTTTGCGAACCACGAACTATGGAGGCGTCCTAGTCGCGTGAAGTATCGATGTCCCGGTCTAGTTTTTATCGTTATTGCGCAAAAATACGATTTTCTGGAACAACCTGTATGTTTTAAAAGGGCAATTGAAAGGGCAAATTTTTCAATCACATATTCAATACAAAATAAAAAATATATAAAAAAAATATGCAGATGTTTCTATAATGGCTATATGTCACAAGGCTATTTCAAAGCCATGGTATTATAATTTCACTCTTTCACTAATTTCATGAAATGATTGTCCACTAGTGTCCGCCCGTGGCTTCGCTCGCATTTTACGAGGACGAAAAGAAGCCAAAAGCTCATTTCAGGTCTCAATCGATTTCATCTAAATCGGTTCAGCCGTTTTGGCGTGATTGAGTAACAAACATCTAAACATCCAATCATCGTAAATTTGACATTAACGGCAACTGTAACTAAATAAGTTTTTTGTGAAATATATATTTTTCAATACAAGCTTTTATAAAATTAGTGATCGTAACCGTGTCCTGTTAAAAATGAGCCTAAACACGGCCAGTCTACTTTTATCCCTCGAGGAGTTCCGTTGTCTCCATCATTAAACCAGCTCGCTGTCACCATAATATTGCATTGACATCGGAACTTGACAGGTATGCAAAATATTATCTCAATCCGTTGAGCATAACTGCTTTAAAATTCAGATGCAAGATTCCACCAGGACAAACATACATACATTGCAAGTTAAATAAAAGCTTGGCTTTTATAAAGTTCGTACCCGTGTGCTGATCAAAATGAGCCTAAACACGGCCAGTCTACTATTATCCCTCCAGGAGTTCTGTTGTCCGCCTTCCCTCACCATCATCAGATCAGCTCGCTGTCACCATAATATTGCATTAAAAAACTAGACCGTCACTGGAAGCTTTATATTGAGAAAGCATATCCGTTTCCGTCGTATTTCAACCAGTTTTCGTACTTTTAATCCGAGTATTTCCGATCCAGTGGCGACACCTGGCGGCCGCGCGCCATTTTAGTTTCATAAAATGAAGCGCGCCATCTTGACTTCATTGGCGTTTCGTATTCCGTCGAAGCAACTTGTGCGCAGCAGCTCCGGCCCTACCACTGTTGCGTATAAATACTTATATATATAATAATCCTAAAGTGAATAAGTGATGTTGATAATACGTAAGTAAAAGCTTGCAGTATTTAAAGTGGTTACATTGTGCCGGGAACTGTAAGTACCCTCTATATACATTTAACCTTGTTAGTACTTGATCATTTGCTTTAACGGTTTTCCGTTCGGATCTCGTACATTGTTTTAAATTTACCAGTTTTAATTCGTACAGTGGTCGTGCATTTTTTGAGGTTACAGAACCACGTTGTTAGTAATGCAATAGATTAACGTTATTTATCTTATAGTAATGAATGCTAATGAGCCCAACACTGCTGCCAAGCCGCAGGCTGCAAGCACGCAAGCGTGCTCGAACCAATTCCAGCAGCAGCTCATCGAGCTCGTCCACGCCGACTGTGGAACATGCCACCGGCAGGAAGTGGCAGCGCTGCCGCCACCGACAGGAAGCAAAGCGCGCCCATCGTCCTGCTGATGCTAGGCTGGATAAACTAGTCCAGGATATGGGTGAGCTCTAAAATACGGTAACCAATTTTATAACCTCAAACAATTCCGCTTGTCCCGATGGGGCGTCATTTTGTTCAGACATTAGCTGAGAGCTATACGAACAACATGATGTCGCTGATGAACAATGTCTTGACGATGAAGTTTAAATTTAAATCGTGACCTAATGATTTTTTTTATATAGCTTATTTTCTGTGTTGTGCAATAAAGTGTTTTCTATCTATATATCACCTTTGATATCGAGATTAAAATAAAGGAAACAGCTATTCCAAGAAATCCGATATCTTTTTTAAAATGCTACACGTAGTCCAGTGTTTAGGTATTACATCTTGGTCAGAGGTAAGATACGCTGATACACAAAAAGCATATAATCATACTCCAGGCTTGATGGGCCTGGAAACAAACGAGGAGGTAAAAATATATGAAACCTTACGTCACCTTGCCCATGCTAATAGATCTTATGCAGCTATAACCTACTGCAAAATTAAATAAAAAGAAACGTTGCAGCTTGCAGGTAAGTATTCATAACTTTCTTGCTTGGGCTAAGCATACAGACATTAATTATGACAGATAAAGAGCGAAAATTTGATGAGTTCTTTCAAAAAGGGAATTTACATAATCTCCTCCGATTTCTTGCAATTAGTTTGTGGCCACCAAGCCGAAAGTATCGAAATGCGTCGGGGAAACTATAACAAGCCGAACAAGTTTGAGCCCCTTTAGTAAAAGCGACATTGAACAGAATGCTTATATATTTGAGTCTGAGCATATCACAGATACATTAGAAAAGGCCGGGGGAGTCCGCAAAGTTTTTGGCCACCAAAAACTCAGGGATTGATACAAGCAAGATCCAATCAATCTAACAGCCGCCCCTCGCGGGGGCAAGGCGTACGAAAACCCGCAGTTCCATCGCGTGGAATTCGATATTATTTTCAAGTACCAGGCTTACCCTATAACTTATGCACATGCATGCCTGTATCAACCCACCCTCGCGGGGTGGATACCACCATGTCGACCACCTATACAAAGGTCAACCCTCGAATATCCAGTATGAGCACCACAGTTTCAATGAAAGAGGGTCATTTCACAACCGAGGCTCGCGGCCCGATCGTGGAAGTAACCGAGGACGCTCCAATGCTTACAGGTTTCAGAGGAAAAAGATACAAACAATGACTCTGAACGATTTTAAGCAGGTCAGTTAGCGCACTTCCACTTGCAGTGAAAGGAAATGAGAGCACCAGATATTGTGTTAAGGTTAATTCTGGGGTATCGCATACCTACCATCCTTTTAAAAACCTCGCTTTGTTTACCCAAATGTGATCAGAGGTCCCTTTCATACTCCTGTATTAGAGGAAATATCTGTAAATGTAGATACAAGGCATTTTAAAAGTATCTCAACTCTCGCAAAGTTTCATATCCCCTCTGTTTCTGGTGCCAAAATCCGACAAATCAGCCCTATATTCAACCTCATAGCGCTAAACGACAATGTCATGACAGATCCCTTCCACCTCATAAACATGTATCGTATTCTGGATTTCTTGCAACCACAGGACTGGCTGTGCAAAGTAGATCTTTCCCAATGTTATTTTCATCTAAAAATAACAAAGTCGCACAGGCGGTTCCTACGCCTTGTACCGAGAATTGCTAGAGATGACTTGGCTCTCATTCGGGTTAAGCACGGCGCCTAAAACCTTTTCAATACTGACAAATTGGGTGGCTCAAACATTACGAGAAAGATGGAAAGTAAAAATCCTTGTTTATCTCGTCAATTAACTTATAATACATTAAAGTGTACACATGTGTGTATGTGCTTCGCGAGCATGTCTAACTCACAGTACATAAGTTGCAAACTCTGGTTTGGAAAATAAATTTCGAGAAATCCGTTCTCAAACTTCAAAAAAGCATAATTTATTTGGGAGTGTTGTGGAGACCGTAAGACAATCTAAAATCCCTGCCAATAGAAAAGTCGATGGCAATAATCACAAAAGTAAATCAGGTGCTCGATCAGAAAAATGAGATTCTAAAAGATTTACAAAGTATAATAGCACTCCTAATTTTCGCCAGCTTTGTTGTTCCTCGAGGACGGCTCAGTCATCGAAAGTTAATAATATTCATGAATTCACTACCAGACCTTTCATCAAAGGCTTACCAACTGCCTCAGGGTGTTTCCGAAGAACTGAGTTGGTGGACTTGAAATTTACAGTTTTCAACGATGCTACATCCATGGAGGAGGGTAATGAATGTCATGACCTTCCTCCAACGAACTTTCTGGCAACAGATGCATCAGACTTGGCTTGGGGGGCAAAACTAAACGATCTGGCCCTCTTGGGCACTTGGTCACAAGAAGAGCAAGCACTACACTGCAATCAAAAAGAGATGCTGGCCATACTCATGCCTGTCAGAGCAAAACCCATCGACTGCATCACAGTTCGATCCTCATACAATGTGACAACAGGACCGCAGTCGCTCATCTATGGAAAGGAGGTACGAAATCATTACCCCTGATGGAAATAACTTGTCAAATTCTGAGTTTACTAGATCACCATCAAATACACTTCAGCATACACTATCTCCCAGGCAAATACAACAGTCATGCCGTTGTTGCATCATCGCCGACCGCCGGAGTGGCACCTTCTACCCAACTGTGTGGACATAATGTTTGCAAAGTGGGGAACCCCAATGATAAATTTGTTTGCCTCAGAAACCACGCATGTTGTTTTCAATTATGTATCTCGAGACCTGATAGACAGTCAAGCTCTATTTTACGACGCGTTCAGTGTTCCATGGAACTACCCGCTCGCGTGGATGTTTTCCACCACCGTTCCTAATTCCAAAGTATGAGTCACCTAAATCAGTCGACAGGAATATACTTAATAGTAGTACCCCGATGGTAAATGGTATTTTGGCGATAGGATCTCAAAGCCTGCTCGCTGACAGCACCGTTAACCCTAAAAATCCTACAGAAACATCTAATAGACACGTCGACGGGACTCTCACCTCCGGGGGTCGAGAATATCACCCTTGAAGTGTGGAAATGAGGGGGTGGTCCGAGGTTGTAGAAACGTGGAACACAGAACAATTATCCTTGCTTAGAAATTCTTGGCTTAAGTCTACTCTGAAAACGAGGTGGCATGGAAACGTTGGACTTCTTGGTCCAATTCGAAAAACTTTAACCTCTGAAAATCCTTCGGGTGCGCAACTAGCTCAATTTCTATTTGATTTACATTTAATTTATCACTTTTCATATTCTTTTGCACGAGTTTGTCGTTTCTACGCTATGTAACGCTGAAACATCCAGTCGCTTAAGTTCTCACATTCTCGTGAAACATAATAATTTTAAAGACGATTGGCTTAAAAAATCCAAAGATTTCCAAACCACCCATCTGGGAAGTTAGTAAGCTTACGTCATTTCTAACTACACAGTAGATATGAATAATTATTTCATTTATCGCGTCAGACCGCAATGTTATTACTGCTTTGTTCAGGAAGACACATACATGTCCTGACCTTACTTAGTTACATACAGTGTTAGATCCTACCCAGTGTGTTAGATATACGAATATAATATTTTGGCCACAGTTCAGTTCAAAGACTGTCAGCAGTAATTATACAGTCTGAAACCTACTTTTGATTACAAGTAAATCGTATTTAAATCCCATATTATGGATAGAAAAAACTAAAGCATTATTAAATGAAAGACGTAACACGGCTAAATCATTTAATCTGTTTATTACAGTAAATACAGTAATGTTGAACGGAAAGTGCATGATGATTATGATGATGATGATGATAACAGTAAGAGATGTGGCAATGCCCGCCTCGCGCACAGTTATAGCAGACTGGGTCAAACCTTTCAAAGAAGCTGGCATTACAGGCAGCTCCAGGAACCGTCCGATCTGCTGTAGCTTCCAAAAGTTGGTTGGAAAAATCATCCCCTTGATGATCTTCCATGAAATCTTGTCCCGAGGGAATTGGTGAACAGCTAATACATTCCAGTAGTTTTACAGACGAGAAGTAATCAACAGTAATAATTCTGAAAATGTTACTAAATTAATTAAGAATGTTGATTCTGGATGTTATTGATTGCTGGATAGAATACTTATATATTTAAGTTTTATGGTTGTAAAATATTACATGTACTATGATACACAGTATGATACTTACAGTTGTTATTTTATAACGTTTTATCACATTGGCGTTAAATTAAGTTTTCTACTAATTTGCAAGTGGCGTCACCAGGCGATAACAAACAGATCTCAATATAAAGCTTCCAGTGACGGTCTAGTTTTTTAATAGCAGCGTTTTACCTGAAATAAAACGCATATTAAAATACTTACCTCACTGGAAGCTTTCACTTTTAATTCTGCCTGGTGGAATTAAGCCAATGAAGTCAAGATGGCGCGCTTCATTTTATGAAACTAAAATGGCGCGCGGCCGCCAGGTGTCGCCACTGGATCGGAAATACTCGGATTAAAAGTACGAAAACTGGTTGAAATACGACGGAAACGGATATGCTTTCTCAATATAAAGCTTCCAGTGAGGTAAGTATTTTAATATGCGTTTTATTTCAGGTAAAACGCTGCTATTGTCATCGGAACTTGACAGGTATGCAAAATATCAATCGGTTGAGGATAACTGCTTTCAAATTCAGTTGCAAGATTCCACCCGGACATACATTGCTATTTAAATAAAAGCTGGTGATAGACTGTTATAGACTTTTTTTGGTAAAGCCGGAAAATAGTATTGAAGAATCTAATAACAACATTGAAGTGTGCAAAAAAGTCTGTCTGCTCGTCTAAAAAACTTCATAACAGTTTAACTCTAACATTTACCTACTCGTGTCTTCAAGGTGAATTAATATTTTGCGAAAGATCATGTCAAATAACAGTGTTGGCAATGCATCGTCAATTCAAAATGAACGTGCGGTTCGAGGATATAGGTATTTTTTTAATTTGTTTTTTTAGTTTGTTAAAACTAATCAAACTTGTTTTTGCTAATACCTACGGTCTGTTAACTGCTGAAATTACATTACTCGTGAATAAAACAATGCAAGGATAAGAAGAATCATGGGTAAAAACTGTAAACTTTAGTGTCATTCCAACTATTATAACTGAGCATTTAAAAAAACTCAATTGACGTTATAATCACATTCTTAGCTATATTTATATTTGCATATTGAAATGGTAGTAGGTATATACAGTTACTTTTATTTTATAATTTTTCAACAAAATTCAATTTCGTTTGAATTATTTATATGAAACACCATAAAAAATACTACGAATGAGGAAAAAGAGCACCTTTAAAAAAAAATTATAATAGTACCAACTTTTTTTCAGGGCCAACTTCTCAATTTCTCATGCCTGATAATTCTTTTAACTCACAGCTATGTAGGGATTATTTATTTAAGTCTACGAATTTCGTGTATTTGATAACAGCTCAATATTTGTTATGAAAAATATTAATAAAACGTAACCAAACCACGTATACAAAAAACGGGTATCTGGACCCGTTTTTTGAGTTGTTTGTTAATCAAACTAATAGCGAATAAAAATCTGAGAAAAATCTTACATACTGGGCATATAGTGTATTAGTAAGTGTACGATAAATTATTTTAAAGTTTATTGAATAAGTACCCAACTGATAAAACTCAATAAAACCGTGCGCGAAAACATCCATAGTGTTAATAACAATAACTAATTTATAATTATTATAAGATTTTCATTACAAAGAATACAATATTTGTATTTTTTTTTCGACTACACGTTTAAACGGGAAATTGGGCAATCATATTTTGAGCAGAATTCGCGTGTACAGTCCGGCAAGTATAACTTGGCGCGGCTGTGCGCCACTGTGTACAAAACGAATGTACTTTTATAACTGCTTCTCTTGTACCACTTTTTATCACTTTAGGCATGATGATAGCACAGTAGTTAGCAAAATATTCGCAACGATGTTTACTATGAACTCGGAAGTGTCAAAGTGAATTTTCAAGATGGTTGTTTTAGTTCCTCAAATCGCCACCGCCAACTTATACTTGCCGGACTGTACACGCATGCCGATTGGTCAATAGTTTAAGGTTAAAATGGGCAGTGCTGGCAATTAACAGTTTTCGTGTTAAGGTGGATGCGCACGCTTGCGAATAGCGAAAGTTGAGTTCGCGAGAACTAGGAGACTTAACACACACACATGTTTAAATTGATAGTTTCTCATAGTTAATTGTAATTAAATATAGAAATAATGCCTAATAAGACGACGAATGAGCGCAAGTCGTGTTAAAATTAAAATTCGTAGACTTGTTGCATAAATACGTTAGAACACTATTGAAAAAATTACAATATTATCGTTTTTAATAAAAATATTTTAATATTATCATTCTACTTTCTACATAAGTAGGTACATCCCATAATTTTGATAGAACAACCATAAATATGTGTAACTATCTATAGGTGACCACCTACTTATTATGTTATTTATATAAGTGGTATATGTGTCTGCGCATCAGTAAGAGATACAATAAGTGAAAGTTCTGTCACGTGATTCGTTTCCTAGTATTGCAGCTGTCTTGCTGTTTACACTGACGCATGGGTACTTAAAAAGACGGAAAGTCCATTGTTTACAAAACACTGATGTGTTGTCAATATAAGAGGAAAATGGGGCTTTTCAGTCATATTTTAGCACCTTCGTAACCACAAGAGCAGGTTTGTTGGTTTTTGGTTGATAAGCAACAGTTTGTTACACATATTATATATTCTCCATAAATTCATAATCGTATACAATGTTTCACATCCAAAAGTGTTTTTTTTTTATTATTATATTATGGTGTACTTTATCTATGCTTGTGTATTTTCCTTTTATTTTTATGATATTTTCTGTTATTTAATTATTTTATTATAAAAATACAACATAAGAGCATGACAGTAGTAGATATAGATTGTATGGTAAAAAATATGTGCTCTGGTATCATTATCCAGGGTGGAAACAGAGGAATTAGTTTGTATGGAATAAACACCGCTAGCATTTCCTCTGAATTTCAGCATTTAATTTGTATATTACTTGATCAAGGGAATTTAATATTAGCAATTATATGCACTCAGGGGCTTATTGAAAAAAAAAAAAGTAACGCTAGCAGTAGTTAAGTTTTCATTTGACTTACCAAACATAGGTCCAAATATCAAGCAAACCACGGTCAGTATCAGGCATATCCTCAACCGTCTGTTGTTTGGCCCCTTCTTGAAGGCTATCCCCAATGTTTCTTTCAGGCTGTGGATGTCAAAGAACTCCGCAAGAAAGCCGAAAAATCCAGTTTTCTTTTCCTGCAAATACAAAAATTCACTGTAAGAATGTCTTGATAGCTATAATGTCGTATTGAAACATAATGGAATCTTACTAACTTTGTCTTTGTTCTCCAGCCAAGTGTGATCCTCGAGGAAGAATAACACATAACAGAAATTGAGGAACTGCAACCCTCCTGACACTAAGAACACCCCATAGAAACCCAACAACTTGAGCAGAACCCCACTCAGGCCCATCCCGATTGGAAACCCTACCGTCATGCACATGCTGAGTATCCCCATTCGGAACGTCCTCGTTTCCTTTGAAGTTATGTCTCCTAAATAGCTGAATACGCCAAGAAACATGGTCACCCATCCCCCAGTTAGCGCTGGTGATATCACTTCCATAAACACGGTCCACTCCACCGGCACTTCGTAGAAGAAGTACGTGTTTACCATATTGAGTAGACAAGTCATGAACTCCCCGAAGATTGGCATCAGCATGCATATTTTCCGCTTTCCGGTTTTGTCGCTCCACGCACCGACGAAGAGCATGAGCAGAGTGGGCAGCGAGGTGTGGACGATGCTCTTCCAGGCTTGCATGGAGGCTATCATCTTCTGGACTTCATCTTCTTCGAAGGTGTGATTGGCACGTTTTCGGAGCCGTAGTGCCGTACACACGTCATCACCGAACCCAAGGTTTACGCGGCACGCTTTATCCAGATTCAAGTTTTGCGTCGCTAGGGTCGCAAGCACGCTCGGCATGACAAAAAGAGCTAAAACAGGTTCCACCGTGACGTTTGCTTTTAAAAACTTGAGTTTTTCTACAAACGTCATGTTTTGTACATTGTTTTTTGTTGACGTTTTAAGTGGCAGCTCTTCGGCGCCCTCTTGATTCGCGTCCGACTTATTCGGTTCGTCCATATTGTACGAGTTTTCTTGGAGATTGTTGACTATAAGTTCTGTGCTCGCACATTCACAGTTTCGAGGTTCAGCGGAAAATCCAGTTAGATCTCGTTGAGAGGCCTTAGCAGTATCACATAGTTGTTAAAGAAGAGCGCAGTGTCCGGGTGCTGATAGATAAAAACGTCTGTGCAAGGGTACCGTGTGGAGTTACCGATCGTCGTGGATGCGTCGCTTGGGAGTCTGGTCCTATTGTTCGGCTTTCTGTAAACAAACACTCCTATGTTGACATATCAGTCCGTAATGCGTCCACAAACAGTCGCTTTAATCTACAATAAACGTCAGCGATAGTTCAAACACGACGGATCATCTCGACAATCGGATTATTATGGAATACATCATTGTTTTTGCGCTCGATTCTCACTATAAATAAAATACACCATCGGATTGACTTTTATTACATTCTCGCATACTTAATCACTCTACATTTTCCACTAACACATTCACTGTTAAATTAAGCTTTATACTGTCCGCTACACCTCTTTGCCGACGTTGTCCATTTCATCGACTTGTTTATTGTCCTCTCGCTGCTCGAAGTACATCCATCTGCAAGCAAACGGAGGAGACTAATAAGCGATCGCACAAACAAGCTCGCTTAATGTTAGCTTACAATCGAGTACTAGCGATAAAGATCGTTTGTAAACGTAATGAGCAATTTCGAGCGGCGACGGCACTTATATAACGATCCTTGACACTTGTATATATAGACGCCATTGATGTCTATATTACCAGTTTAACTCAATGATAGTATAAATAACTGCAAATAATTGTTACTCCTTTCTCAAATATTTTTGTTTGTTGATACGAGATTATCTTATTTTATGCAAATATAGTACATATAAATACTTGGAAAAAAATAGATAACAAATAAATACTTAGTAAATATTGGTCAAATCACATCTTGTATTTTATATAGTACTAGTGTCCACCCGCGGCTTCGCTTTATTATATAGGGATACAAAATAGACCTACAACTCAATCCAGGTCATTATCTATCAATGTACCAATTTTCACCGAAATCGGATAAGCCGTTTCGGCGTCTTTGGGTAACAAACATCCAAATATCAAACTTTCGCATTAATTATATTCGTAGGATAGATGATTTTTTTATAACACATTTCTAAAAAAACACTGGATATATTAGTAAACATTTGTAAGCGATAAACATATTTTGATGTATTTTGATAAAATTACTGGCGGCCTGGCTTGTCGGTACCATGAAAAGGTAGCCAAGCTAGTTATTACAGTTATATACCTAGACATTCAACAATTTGGGTTGCCAGTGATTTATCTTACCGAAACTCATATTTCCACTCGTAAAGCGAAGCTCGTAAAATCGGATCGAAATCATAAACTTAACATTTTATTATTACCATTTTATTATTATTTTTAAAATAAATAAATAAAATGTCAAGTGCTAACAACCACCTTAGGTTGCATAACAACCTTTCAAGGTTGTTATGTTATTACTTATCAAAATAAATTAGGTAACATCTCTAAAAACAATTATTTTAGTAATAAAATAAATAAATAAATAAATATTTATTTTATTTTATTATTTTAGTACAAATAATCAGTCTCTAGTGTAATATTGACGACCTCTGTAGCGCGTCAGGCGAATAGCCGGCCGAGATGCGAGAGATTGCGGGTTCGATTCCCGCTGCGGGACAAATGTTAGTATGATCTGCAAATACTTGTTCCGGGTATGGGTGAACCCGAGCTACCTTCACTTGTTGTAATTTTGATATCAACTACCTAACAACTACTGGCTCAGTGGGGTTTAAAAAAAAAATGTTGTCACGGCGTGTTGTCGATGAGTCGCGTGAACCGGAAGCTGCCTCTTATTTGGCTCACCGTACTAGTTTGCCATTCCGTGTGGCAATCCAGCCAGCGTCTTAAGGGACGCTTCGTATTATTATATATTATATGTAATATTATATAGCTCTATAGTATATTATAGCTCCCCACCTAATAGTAAGAAGGATCATCAAAAGAAAAACAGACCGTGTTTGTTGCCTGATTCTTCTAGGTCTGGTTGCGTTGGAACAGGAGTAAATGTAAATTTACTTTTTAAGACGATTCAAAATGATCCTTGTTATTTCAATGAATAAAATACTTTTGACTTTGACTTTGACTTTGATTATTTGTTTCTGTTATTTCTATAAATAAAGGTTTATTTACCTAATCGTTCTGAATATGTTATTAAAAAGATAACGCTTCTATTGGTGTAGGTTGTATTGTAACCAGCCTACTAGTAGGTTCAGTAAATCGCTGGAAATGTTGTTTATTTTCTCTACTATTCAAATTAGCTCTTGTTATCAACCATTAATATGTATGAAAACAAGCAACTTAATTAATGAACGTATTAGTTAATTGTTTTATTGTCTGTTTTGAATATACATTGTTGATTTAAAGATTAGCAGTAAAATTAATAGAAATGTATTTATGAAAAGAAGACCGTACGCCTTATCGGATTTGGCATGTATTTACCGTTAACTATGTGTTGATTCATGCTCCTAAATCTGATACAAGCAAATTTCCATCTCTTCTGTCTAGCTGAATTTGCACATAGAAATGACTTCTGAGAGGCACAAATCTAATAGCTCTATCACTTTTTTGTGGCTGTGGATTTCTTGCTCATTTAGTATTTTAACATATAGCCTTAACCTACTTATCTTTAACGTCTCCATTGTTGTGAAAAAAATTAAAAGTAAAGTGACGTCGGAGAGGCACAAATCTAATAGCGCTACCACTATCTTGAAGCTATGGTTTTCTTGCTCATTGGATATTTTAACATGTAGCCTTAACCTACTTATCTTTAACGTCCTCATAGTTTTGAAAAAAAAAAAGTAAAGTGAAAAAAAACTGCTTGAAAATCAGTCAAAGCCGGATACTTATCATAAAAATATTCTGATTCGGGAAAGTTTGGGAAAAGAGTACAGAATTCTTACCACAAAATTAGAGTCAATACGTTAAAATTTAGGCACGTTTTGATACGTAATACATATTAACACATATAAGACATTTATACAACATCAGTATACCATAGACCTCAACAATTTGTGAGTCAGTCACCGCGAATTTTACTCCAACGCCAAATACGCCAATACATTTCAGAAACACTAGATTTTCACGCTTCGAAGGCGCTATCGGTTGGCACTCCACTTGACTTTGAAATCGTTACGGTCGCAATATCAAATACAGCAAACGTTGTAGGCTGTGGCAGCGTAGTGGGAACCAATAACGCCTTCTGATCAAAAGGCTGTGGATTCAAAAATGGTACCCAGCAGGAAAGCTGAATGTGTATTTTCTACGTGCTTTTAAACACTTTCTTCTATAGTCACTGGTTCTCTTAAGGTCACCCTGCTTTAGGTCAGGTGCTTACCTTAGATCCTAGTGACCGATGGTTTTTTCACCTCAAAACACTGATGAAAACGCTCAAAACTATTTAAAAGCCTGTGATATTCAGTGAGTATTAGACCTAGGTACTGTTTATTTTATTTTTTGTATACTACTTGAATGATGTTAAGCTGTAACCTCTGCCTATGAACAGTGCATTACACGTCCACCTAGGACGCACCCTATGTGGCATTGTACTGCGCCCGCCACCCTGAGACATAAAGATGAAAAGTCTCATGTGCCTGTAATTTCACCGGCACCCTTCAAACCGGAACACAGCAATGCGAGCACTACTGCTTTGCGGCAGAAATAGGTATGGCATAAAAGCCTGTTTACTCTCGCTAGGCAGGAGTAACTTGTAGCGCTATGTTATAAAGATAAAACAAGATATAAAGAGTTGCAGATGTGAAACCGGATCCTCAAGTTTTTTGCCAAGTGTTACACTAGGTCAAAACAAAAAGAGAATACTCAATAGATCTTGAGGTCAATAGGTAAATGACACGTATATTGAGTACGTTACGTTGTACGTGTATTGAGAAATCGCTGTGGACAAGCTGTCCATTCCAGTACAGTAAAGACATCCTAAGTGATCGCGATCTTCAGTCATGAAGTTCCGACCACAGAGAGAGAGAGATCTGATGAATATAATATAATAGAAATCGTTTATTTTGAACAGCAAATACCTACAGCTTAGAAACAGGCATTATCATTATTTCTGCCGCAAAGCAGTAGTGCTCGCGTTGCTGTGTTCCGGTTTGAAGGGTAAGGGTGCCGGTGAAATTACAGGCACATGAGACTTTTCTTCCTTATGTCTCAGGGTAGCGGGCGCAGTGCAATGCGACATAGGGCGCGTCCTAGGTGGACGTGACCTATGAGGTAATGCACTGTTCATAGGCAGAGGTTACCGCTTAACATCAGGTGGGCCATCGGCTTGTTCCGTCATTCAGTAGTAAACAAAATAAAAAAAATAAAAAAAAAAACTGTTCATGCAGCTTGATAATGCCTAGGTATAGTGCGCGTCATGTAAAAAGAACGCTGGCGGTCAAGCTTCTACAGGCGTTCCAGCGTTCTTTTTACATGACGCGTACTATAATTGTACATTAATTGTAGTAAACTAGGTAGGCACTCATTCAATGCATAGGTATACAGCTCTTAAATAAGTAGAAAAGTAAATAATCTCTTAAAAAGAACGCTGGAACGCCTGCAGAAGCTTGACCGCCAGCGTTTTTTTTACATGACGCGCATTATACTTAATACCCAATGTTGTAAACTTTCTTTTATTCTAGCAAGTACCTATTCATCGTCCATAATTTAATTTTGCAGTTCGAGTGCAACCCAGTGCAACCTATGTATAAGCAATTTTTTTTTTCCAATACAATAATTACACATACGAAAAATATCTTTTTTGCTGCGTGTATAGTGCCGTCAAAAAAGGCCCGTGTTCAGCATAATGCTGCAGTAAACTGCAACGCTGATTTTCAGCACGGACCTCGGTTGACGAAACTAGGAAGTCTCATTAGTTCAATTACCAGTTCAATTGATTGGACTACTGAGACCGTAACAGACCGTGCCGTAGCGTATCTGGACATAGAATGGAACACACCGTCTCCTCCCGTGGATGTTGCAAAAGCTGACAGAGAGATTACACTAGGGGATGGCAGCATTTCACCTGGAGAAAACACCCCCCGCCCGTACCACTCCCATACCACAGGGACTGGCACAGTTAAGCGCTAGACCTGTTTTATTCTGTACACAACAATGGAAAGATCTCTTCTTCTGTCTTATTCTCAATCCTGACACCATGGAATACCTTTTTTACATCATCTACTCTATATTTCCATTAGGTCTGTCTGTCTGTACGTAATGTACACTTAAACTGGAGTCGTACTCGACAGATTCAAATGAGGTTTTCACTGTCGTGAAGGTCTCAAAAGGTATATATAGGTTTAGAGGTAGAAAAACATCTGTGTAACTAATTAATAAGGTAACGTTTACAGCAGCTATTATTAGTTTTTGATGTACTTTGTCTATAGAAGTATGACGTAACTAAGGGTTTATATGCTTTTAATAAATAAGTCTTCATCATCATCATCATCATCAGTTTAACGTCCACTGTTGGACGAGGCCTCCCCCATAGAATGCAATGGGAGAATTTTCCATAATTAATCGCTTGGCAGGCAGATTAGTATTTGCAGTAGCGGTGTCGAGAACTCAGGTAGATGTTGCTGCCCATCCCCTGGTATAATCTCTTAGCTGGCTTTTACGATATCCACGGGAGGAGACGTTTTGTCTATTCTTAGGCCGGCCACACCTCGGCCACAATAATCAAGTATGACTAGAAATTATTTAAGGTCATTCATTCAAGGTTAAATTCATTTTTTTTGGTGTTTTTTGCTCATTACAGCTCATAAACAATTCTTCAGATAGCGAAAGTTGATTTCGCGAGGATTAGGAGACTTAACACACATGTTTCAATTGATAGAATCTCATAATATATGTATGTACTTTTTTTTTTTATACTACTTGGATGACGGAACAAACAAGAGGCCCACCTGATGTTAAGCGGTAACCTCTGCCTATGAACAGTGCATTACCTCATAGGTCACGTCCACTAAGGACGCACCCCCTTACCCTTCAAACCGGAACACAGCAATGCGAGCACTACTGCTTTGCGGCAGAAATAGGTATGGTGGTAGTACTTCCCCGGACGAACTCTTTCACAAAAAAGCTCTACTACTACTGTATGTATGTTTATAGGTTGTTTTTTTTCTGTTTTTTCCTGTATTTGTACATTCTTCCTGCCATATTTATCACCTCTCTCTTGCCTCAAAGGTTTGCTGTCAGAAAACTCTATAGGGTGAAGCTCGCCTTTGTACATATCTTTTGTTTTTATTTTATTTGAAATGTGTTTTTCTGTGTAAAATAAAGAATTATAATAATAATAAATATCATCAGTTCAGCTACGATACCCCTAACAAACACAAAAACACTGTAAAAATAGTTAAAAAAAAAAGAAAAAAAAAGGCTGTTATTCATTTATTCATTTTTTTTATTAGTATGGGGTATCGTAGCTAAACCGATGATATTTATGAGTTTCTATGTCTCCTAGTTCTCGCGAAATCAACTTTCGCTATCTGAAGAAGTATTTATGAGCTGTAAGGCAAAAAACACCAAAAATAATAATTTCGCACCTCAAGCGTGAGGTTCCACCATAACTTACCCAAAAATAGCCACAGCAGGTACAGTCATAGCCGCTCCTAGCAGGAACACGGCACCAGGTAGAATGTTCAGAGTTGCCATGTAGACCCTCGAATACAGAGGACCGTACACTAAGGGCATCATGGCTTCAGCTAACCCAAAGAGTGAGTTCACTTTACCTGTGGAAAGAACAACAAACAAACTTAACAATCGTACGTAACTTATAATAAAATACCTAGATCAGTGGTTTTTATTTTTTTATTTTTTTATACTACTTGGATGACGGAACAAGCAAGAGGCCCACCTGATGTTAAGCGGTAACCTCTGCCTATGAACAGTGCATTACCTCATAGGTCACGTCCACCTAGGCCGCACCCTATGTGGCATTGCACTGCGCCCGCCACCCTGAGACAAAGATGAAAAGTCTCATGTGCCTGTAATTTCACCGGCACCCTTACCCTTCAAACCGGAACACAGCAATGTGAACACTACTGCTTTGCTGCAGAAAAAGGTATGGTGGTAGTACTTCCCCGGACGAACTCTTTCACAAAAAAGCTCTACTACTACTAAAATAAACTTGTTCATAAACAAATTTATTTTTGAAATATACATACATACATAAACTCACGCCTGTTTCCCAGAGGGGTAGGCAGAGACCACGGGTTTCTACTTGCTACAATCCTGACACACCTCTTTTGCTTCATTCACTCTCATCACATCGGTACTCTTGAACTGGCCTTTTTCAGAACGTCTCCGATCTGGTCTGAATACGTTCGCCGAGGTCTTTCCCTTCCCACTGTCCCATTCACGCTCGTCTTATGTACCCGTTTCGTCAATCAACTATAGTCCATCATTTCTAAATGCCCAAACCATCTAAGCATACCTTTCTCAATACTAGTCACTACGTCACTTTTTTTGAAATATATGTTTATCAAAATATGATTTTATGAAATTAGTGATCGGAACGGTGTGCTGATCAAAATGAGCCCAAACACTGCCATTGTAGGGTTCTGAAGTTTACTCAAGTCAACACTAGATGTCATGCTAGTAAAATTAGAACACCTTTAAAATATTTTTGCTGTTTCCTCTTTATCTATTCTAAATCTATTTTCATACTAGATTAATTTTCCAAATTCCTTTTTAAGTACACCTTTACACCCTAAAAGGACAACACTCTCCAAATTTCAAGTCTCTACGACCAGGGGTTTAGGCTGTGCGTTGTAAAAACTAAAGTTTTTTTTATTTTTTTACAAAGAAAACGTTCCCCTGCCGGTTTTCAGTAAAATTTCAGGTATAGCTGAAACACGTGTTTGTTAATTTTATTTGAGGAATCTCCTTGTAAAATTTCATGATTTTACTACTAACGGTTTCCGAAATACCAAGCATTTTTTTTTTACAATAGAACCCCATTTTGAACCACTTACCATCCGAATTTTCAAAATTCCTTTCTTAGTACAACCCTACGCATCGAGATGAACACACCCTCCAAATTTCAAGTCTTTACGACCAACGGTTTAGGCTGTGCGTTGGACCTCGGTCAGTCAGTCAGTCAGTCATTCAGTCAGAGGGGTGAGTCTGAGTTTTGCAAACACCATCGTAACGGTGAACGTAACACGATCGTACGTGTATAACATAATAACTAGCTATTAATCTGTGCCAAAAACGTCACAGATTAATGGCTAGTTACTACGCAATACACGTACACTCGCCGTTACGATCATCGTTACGATGGTGTGTGTAAACTCGGACTTGCCCCTCAGGACATTGCCTTTTATATATTAGATAAGGTCCTCGCCACCGATAGATGGAAATTAAAATCTTAAAATCAAGCGTTAAAAAAAAGTTAAAATCCGATGTTTTCACTCTACACAACATAATCGCGCATCTTATACTGAACCGGATGGGAATAAACTCCAGTTGCGCATCGGAGCTGACTATACCATATTTTTTTACTTGCACTCCTTTATTTTCTACGTTAATGACAGAACAAGCTAATGGCCTATCTGATGGTAAGCGGTAACTTTTGCTTTAACAATGCATTACCTATTACTCGTATGTCACGTCTAGCTAGGACGCATTCAGGGATGCATTCAGGGCTCATTTCAACTGTGTACTTTTTATGGCTGCCGAGATATATCCCTGTGACAGAATACAGACGGTCGGACGGTATAGGCTCAGTAATAGAGTTCAGTTTTATCCCTTTGATAAGGTACCACTCAGTGTCGATAGTTTATTTATCTACGCTGAGTCTGGCACTGGACGCTTCTAGTATGTCCTGAGGTGGACACATGATTACCATCAATTGATACTGGACCGAGTGGCAAATTATGCCCGCATCCTCTCTAAGGTCAAGAGGAAGCCTGATTACCAGCAGTAAGCAGTAAGTCGGTAAGGATAACATCCATAAATTGGCGACATGCTTCGTTAAGACCTTCAACCATCGATTGGCGAGACGCCTGAAGTCTATACTAGTAGTTCTGAGTAGACCTCGCGATCACAAGTTTATTTGCAACAATTGTGTCCACACAACCAAACATCATGTTAAGTTTTTTATTAGATATTAACATTATTTAAAAATTCATACAAAACAATACAACTAGGAGGGCTTAATGCTAATAGCCTTATCTACCAGTATCCTGGACGTGCAAAAAGATGGTAAGGCGTGCCTTAAAAACAAGGTAGGTAAACGACACCTAAAAAAAAAAAAAAACTAATCTGTAAATATTAAAACTAAAAAGGATAAATATAACTACTATAATACTAATAAATAAAAAATACAAAAAAGGTAATAGTGTTAGCTCGCCAGAAATTCGGTCGAAAATATACGAATGTAAAAAGCATTGAAGTACAATCGTAGCCAAACTAATGATATTTATGTGATACTTTAAATTAAAACTTGTGTGTTAGGTCATATACTTACCGGCAACATAGTTTTCACTATCTGAAGAAGTGTTAATGAGATTTGATGAACAGAACACGAAAAAAATTGAATTTAGCGCCGTAAGATGGCACCTGTTAATACTCCATGGAAGGTTCCAACTTAGGTGAACGGTCCGGCTCGTTCACCTTAAGATGGCACCTGTAAATATACTCCATGGCAGGTGCCAACTTACGGTGAAAGGTGTGTAGATTTTGCTAAAAATATTTATTTATTTAAAAAAAAAAAAAAAAAAAAAAAAAAAAAATACGTTTAAGAAAAGACTATTTAACTCCTGACCGCCTCTTAAGTAGTAATACAAACAATTCTACCTAAACAATTTCCAAGATCTAAGTTATTGTAAGATACTTGGCTCTTTGTGATAGGAATGGAAGCCACTTTAAGGAATATCCGCTATTCTTTGATGTTGTATTTATTTTATGTTTCTTGTATGAGATATTATGTCTCGCGATAGTATTGTTTGGTATAAGATCAAATGTTTGTTCTCATTGTTCTGTAGCTAGTTAGTTTTGTAGACTGAACACGACGCTTGCGATCATTCATTTTAGTTCCAGACTAGACTATAATAAAGTGACAGAGTTCGTTGTTCTTTACAAACTTAACAAAACCACATTACTTTTTCGCCTAAGGAATAAGCAAAGCCTCAATGGGCCGGGCCGTTCACTATGGGCCGTACAATAGTAGGAACATCGACGTGGCCAGTGGTGAGCTCATCGCCGCCACTGACTAATCCGTCTAACGCCTTATTCCAGTACTTAATCACACATTTCTAAACAAGCCAGCAGTCAGGATTTTTTTTATACCAATGAAAGTTGCTCAACAAGTCGAGGGATTATGAAAAATTAATTGCATTCAGATTGGCTGTTGGTCATGGCTTGATTTTAACGTCAGTAAAGCAGCAGTTCAGCCTAAAAAGTTATTTCATTTATTTATTTATTTTATTTATTTTCTATGAACAACTATCATTACAGGGTGTACCTAATTCAACAGATTATTCCAGTACTTAATCACACATTTCTAAACAAGCCAGCAGTCAGGATTTTTTTATACCAATGAAAGTTGCTCAGCAAGTCGAGGGATTATGAAATATTAATTGCATTCAGATTGCCTGTTGGTCATGGCTTGATTTTAACGTCAGTAAAGCAGCAGTTCAGCCTAAAAAGTTATTTCATTTATTTTCTATGAACAACTATCATTACATTATCAGTACCTAATTCAACAGAGTAGTCATCTTGTTTACTATAAATTATAAACATTATGAATCCTATTTGCTATGTTGCCTTTGCGAATTCGTTCAATGAACAGTGGAAAACGTCAACTTTTTCCACCACCAGATTGAGCGTGTGCATGGTGCGCGTCAGAGGCGCTTTGTTCAATAGCTGAGTCCTTCCGCGAGGCACCGTGAACAGACTTGGCCGCCTCCTCCTCTGAACGTACTCATCGGTAGAAGAAGAAAAGTAGCTGATTTGACAGATAGCGACTGATTTTAATTGCAGTTGGATGGTCTCTGTCTACAGCGAACAAAGGTTGAATGCTTGCGTCATGCTTAGAGAGCACCTACAGCTTTTGAGCCGGTTTTGAGCTGGTCGCAAATCAGGTTTCCTATTTTGACTTCTCTATTATGCATGCGATATCGTGTTGCACAGGTGATGCTATAGCCGCTAACAGGTATAGAACATGAAGGGGAGTCGGTATCAGTCAGCCAGTAAGCGTGCGGCAGATTTAGTTCAGCGCAACGTCGACATTATTGGCCTTTGCAAACCGGTGCCAGACTGGACATTCCAATTCATCGGTAGAAAAGCATCGCGTCATACCGGTCGTGCGAAGAACTTTTGGTGCTGCTCCCCATTTTGTGGTTCCAAGGCCACGGAGCAAGTTATTTCGTGTCCTTACTTGAAGTTTAGTTTTAAGACCAAAAGTTTATGTCCAACGTACCTTGGTTGCGAGCCGTGTTCTATGAGAACTGTATTTGTGAGCTTTGTAATTCCGTCGTGGTTCCGAAGGTGGAAAGGTGATATATAGGTCTTAGGAGGGATTAGGTTTAATGCCATTCACTTCGTAGTATTTGTCTAGTTAATTGGAACTCAAGGTTATCCTCTGCCTTTTAAAATGATGCATTCTGTATAGCCAGTGCCAAGTCTTCTGCATATAAAAACCACTTCGTGAGTGGACTACTTGGTAAATCATTGAAGTTTGCAGATGCAACAATACTTCCTAGAAAGAGTCCATTATTTTGCTACGCTACTTGCAAATTTTGCAAGTGGCGTAGTTTAGCAGCGTGGATAAAAATCCACGTGTAGATAGACTTGGAAGTGACGGTCGGTTGTATAAAACTTATATGCGGACGAAACCAGTGTCGTTGGTCATGATCTCCTATTAATTGTATCATATGCTGTGGATAGATCGTCGATGGCAAGGCCTATTACTTTGTGTAACTCGTATCCATCGTCAATTTGCTGAGTTCGTTGTAGGATTTGGCTGGAACAGGTATTACCCGGTCTAAATCCAGTCTGTTCAGGTATCAGCTCGGAATCAATTTCTGGCGTAAGGCGGTTAGGAGCAGTTATTGAATAGTATATAACTGTTACATAATAACGAAATAGCCCGATATTGTTTTAGGTGTCGGGTGATTTCCATGCTTGATAAATTAACTAAAGATAGGAAATAATATCTAATTTCAGCAAACGGTATAATCGTTTTGTTAGAACAAATTGTTTTATACAATCAAGTAAAAACTCAGCTTCGCTCTGTGCTTCGGAGGGCACGTTAAGCTGTCGGTCCCGGCTGTTATTGATTAATAGCAGTCGATAAGCCATGTCAGAGGCCCTCGGGCGGCTTGACAAACTCTGACACCAGAGGCCAGCACTACCTCATACGAAACGACGACGAAGTAAAAACTAAATTAAAATACCACGCAGGCACGCCATAGAGTAAATGGAGTTAATAATCCTAGCGCAGTTATCGGTGATTCGCTGATTTTCGCAACACTGGTTACTAATGTACCACTTGTACTCATACAGCAATGCGGCCTCGTGTTGCTCTATGCTAGCCCTTGGCAAATTTAAGTTTCTCTATATATGTATTCCAGAGCCTATCTACCGGAAACCAACTAATTGTAAACTGTATAAAAGTTGAATTCAATATTTTCAAGATTATTTCAAGAAATATCATTAATTGTTTACCTTAGACGTGTATCATAAGCACTCTAATCAGCAACACTCATAATTCTAACTGTTTACGATTTTATCATCATTACGTGATTAAATAATTGCATTTTATCAGCCACTGCAAATACTGAAGTGCAATTAAATCAGACTAAGGAAGGGCTTATGCTTATTTAAACGATCGTTGTTCTACATTGCAACAATGCACAATCATTATATTCTAATATCTATTAGTATTATTTAAAAGGTAAATAAAGATACGACTTTTTTCAAATTTTGTTTGCTTGTACGATATACGTTACCTAGATTCGTTTGGGACTTGCCATAATCACCACGCTTGGCAGGCGAAATAGTGATCGCAGGTGAATGTTATTCCTTAGTAGGTTTTTACGACATCCACGGGAAGAGACGGAGGGTTCTATTCTTAGGCTAAATACGCCACGACCTAGATATTAATATTGTAAGTTTTTTGTGAAAAATATTTTTTGCAATACTAGTTTTTATAAAATTAGATATCGTAACCGTGTGCTGATTAAAAAGAGCCTAAACACGGTCAGTCTATCATTATTTATCGAGGGTTGTCCACCTTCCGTCTTCATCATCAGATCAGCTTGCATCATAATGTATTGACAGGTATGCCAAATTTCAACTCAATCGGTTGAGGATAACTGCTTTAAAATTCAGTTGCAAGATTCCACCCGGACAAACATATTCCACCCGGACATACGGTGCAAGTTAATATAAAGCTTGTAAAAAAGTGAATTAAGAAAAATATACAATTAAGCGAAACTTACCTAATTCTTCACTTGTCACTAATTTGGACGCAATAGACCGCATCGCTATGAATGAAGTGCCGTTGAAGATCTCCACTAGAGGTGCTAAAACAAACAAATAATATTTTTGTTAATCCTTATCAGGTACGCCAATGCAATATTCTCATCACCAGTCTTAGAGCACTGCAGGCCTTTGCTCAATACCACCAGTCATCGCCAGAGCAAGCCGAAGGTCAAATCAGTGCGTGGTGTCAGTTGCTACATAAAGAAATGACTGATGACATAAAGAAAAGACAGTCGCTAACTATTGGCATAATTCACAGGCTTGACGTCACTTGAGCTATGCGTGGATTATTCATCATCATCATCAGCACCCTTTAGACTGCCGGATTGTGCCTGAAGTTCTACGTGATAAACCAAAACTAGAAAATCCTATAGCCAAGGTAACCTACAAAGCTCTCCGGGTTAAAGTGCCAATGAACAGGCCATATAGCTCCAAAACCAACAAACACTGGGGAATAAAATGTTCTAGAGTCACTGACAACGAACTCAGCGCTGGATATTTTACTTTACGTAACTTATCCAGCAGAAAGCCGAGCTGAAACCAATTTGCTGCAGCGATCTGGGACGCACAGAGGGTATCTTTAAACATAGTTATTTCTAGTTTAATTAATCTTACTTTCCTATATTTGATTTAGTCTTTTTTGTGTTAGGTATATACCTTGCTTTCCTTTGTGCCCTGTTTTTTGTAGCAAATCGATATTTTTTATCTTTATGTAAAACACAGTGAAGGACAGCCTCTCACACGATGCGCAGATAGCAGTGCAATGATAGTAGGAACTCGGTGGATGGAGGCGGCTCGAGAATTAAATAATAACATAACCAAAAGGGCTTTATTTCAAATTTAATGATCATTATCATCAGAATTTAGACGTACCTAGAGGCTAGTGTGAATAGGTGCCCTCTAGACCTTTGTCCATCTTCGGCCACATCGTCACTTACCAACAGGTGAGGTCGTGGTCAAAGAACGTTAACACTGGCACAAAGTGGGCACTGCTGCCCATCCTCTGGTGTAATCTCTTAGTCTGCTTTTACGATATCCACGGGAGATGATGGAGGCGTCTATTCTTAGGCCGGACACACATCAGCAGCTTAGGTTTTTAAATGTATTATCATTTAAATCAATCGGAGCCAAAATAATTGGTCCATATACGACAGTAGAAAAGGTAAACGGCTAACGTAACGCCTAAACGTGGAAAAAAATAAAAAATATACAAGTAACATTTCATGCAAAGCAAAGGATAAGATAAGAAAGAAAGAAAGAAAGAAAGAAAGAAAATTTATTTATTTTTCCACACGCACAACACACACATAAAACAAGAAGACAAAAACAAAAATCCACTAAGTATATAGGTAGATACTACAATATCATGAGAAACAAAAAATAAAAATAAACAAAAACTGTTATAAACTTTGGTAGGAAAGATGATAGGTTGTGTGTGTTGTGTGGGGTCAAACAGGTCCCTGTCTCATAATATACTGCACCAGACCTAGGTTTAGTGCAGCGCTGGTTTTCAGACAGGGCCTAATTAAATGATGCCACGAACATCAATAAACCACATTGGGGGGAGGATAGGCAATAGATAAGGATAAGGTGCACGGAGTACTAGACTCGGTTCCTAAAATACCTGGTTCCGTAATAAATTTGTGGAAACTTTATATCTAATAAAGAGGCGAGCGGTGCATTCTAAAGTTTTGCATTACTTATGTTAATTTTGTAACGAAGTAGGTACTATATTTTCAGAACAAATGCTAAAACGAATTCGACATCATAAATCAAATTCCTGTCTCATTTATTTCAAGTCTCAGTGAGCTGGATTAAACTTTGCGCGCGTTTGAGTAAACATGAGTCGGTACGCACATTTGTTTCTGTACCTATATTAATTTTTTAACTGACTTCAAAAAAAGGAGGAGGTTCGCAAGTCGTGTGTTTTTTTTCCAATGCTCTGATTAGTAGTAGTAGTAGAGCTTTTTTGTGAAAGAGTTCGTCCGGGGAAGTACTACCACCATACCTATTTCTGCCGCAAAGCAGTAGTGCTCGCATTGATGTGTTCCGGTTTGAAGGGTAAGGGTGCCGGTGAAATTACAGGCACATGAGACTTTTCATCTTTATGTCTCAGGGTGGCGGGCGCAGGGCAATGCCACATAGGATGCGTCTTAGTTGGACGTGACCTATGAGGTAATGCACTGTTCATAGGCAGAGGTTACCGCTTAACATCAGGTGGGCCATCTGCTTGTTCCGTCATTCAGTAGTATAATTTTTTTTTTTTTTTAAATAGTAGGTACCTATACTCCGTTGAGTCTGAGTGAAGAAAAAATCGATATCCATTGAATAGATGACTCGAATACAGGACAATGGTTCCGTTAATAAATATAATATGAAAGCATCCATTCTTTAATCTTCTATTTGAAGCCGGTTATTAAAAGAGCCGTATGATGTTATGAAAGAAAACTTCTATCTTTCTTTTCAACCCTTTTCCAGTCCAGTTCCAATATTTCTCTTTGATGGACTAAGAGAGGTGCATGCAGTACAAATAGAAGATTTGATTTTGTAACTGACTAAATCAAGTACAATATTCAGTTTTACTATAAAAACTTTCGTGAATCATATCAATTATTTTATAAAAACGGGGAGCTTCACAACGAACACAAGCTATATTCCTACCCGCGCGCCCCACTACACGAGCCGAGCGGGATGCAGCTCGCACTGAGCGGATTAGTGCTAAGCGAGACGCGGGTGGGGTGCGTCGCGTTCACTCACCTTGAAAAAGGCTCTCGAAACGGGTCGAAACAATGTCGGTGCTTACACTGATTTAACGATACAATATTCAGATTAAAAATATACATTTCTGAGGGATCACTGTTCTTAAATACGACAGGACAATATTTTAGCAAAAAATAAATAAACACAGAATTATCTTCCTCTAACTTTTAGCTAGATTCGATTGTTTCTCAATGTGGTGTAGATTATGGGGTCAATAATTACATAGATAAAATCGATACAATAAAACCGAGACATCCACGAGAGGAGATGGATGGATGGGTTTTAGGAAAAACTTACCCATGTATATTTCAGTCGTAGTGGTGGCGAATGCGAATATGAAGGATGCTAGTATTTTGCTGGTGCACGATATGATGCCCACCACCGTGTCATCCAGCTTCATGAAGTCACTGAATATGCTGATGGAGAACAGCGTGCCTGACGGACAAACATTAAGAGTCAAATCATATAATTATTATAGTGAAGGAATTCACAGGATACAATTGATAAAAGTAATTAATATTGTAATATTTTAAAAAAACCCACATCGCAATGAAACGGTTGAACCGATTTTGATCATACATAGCTAAGAACACACCCAACAAATTCACATTTCAAACAAAAAAAAAACGAAATCGGTTCATCTGTTCGGGAGCTACGAGGCGATAGACAGCCACACACATACACACACACCCACAGACACGTCAAACTTATAACACCCGTCGTTTTTGCGAGGGGGTTAAAAAAAATACAGCTGAAATCGCAATTGATTTAGTAATTTATGCGAGATGTAAGAAACATACAAAACACATAAACACTCACCAACTTTCACATATAAAATATTAGTTTGTTTGAACGCTCGCGATTTTGTCCACGTGGTGTTTTTCCATACAAACTTCAACAGCCCGCTGCAACCCTTTAGGGGTGAATTTCAGAAATACTTTTATTAGTGCACCCCTAGACTACACAAGGAATGTGCCATCCTTTCAGGTCTCTAGAAGTTAAGGTTTAGGTGGTGCATTCATAGTCATTCATTCATTCATTTTATACATTGATCTAGGCTGAAACTAGACACAATCATTAATATGTTATCCACATAGTTCGGTAGTATAGTTAATTTAAGAGCCTGTTCCTCTAGAAGCGGCTTTGGCTCGGTATCCCTAACTGGGGCGTAGGTAAGTCTGCCCTAAGCCATTGATACTGAGTAGTTACCTATGTCGAGCCAACATGTCCGAGGCTCGACCAAATACCTAGTTAAGTTTCAGGGAACGTTCAGTTGATTAGAAACAAGGGTGGTCTAAATTTAATCTCATAAGCAGTTAGGTGGAAGCCAATCCAGCTCATAGAGGTAAAATTCATTCCTTCTTTGTACCTTTTACTAATCAATCTTAGAGATCATTTGTTTAAAATACAAAGGACTACGTTAATTAATTTTTGGTATCACATACATGTTCCCCGTAATGTTGAATAACTTTGAAAAAAGCAGTGGTGCCATCTCTTGTGAATTGCTCGAGCTGAAACTCAGTCAATGAGCAGGAAGGCTTACGAATGAAACACCTATGATAGCATTAAGGCGTAGCATTGATAAACTATTATTTAGAACGAAATCCTATACGAAAGTACTAGTATAGTATTTTTTTATCTGTGACGAGTATAGTATTCTTTTATCTGTGACGAAAGTATAGTATTCTTTTATCTGTGACGAGTATAGTATTCTTTTATCTGTGACGAAAATATAGTATTCTTTTATCTGTGACGAGTATAGTATTCTTTTATCTGTGACGAAAGTATAGTATTCTTTTATCTGTGACGAGTATAGTATTCTTTTATCTGTGGCGAAAGTATAGTATTCTTTTATCTGTGACGAGTATAGTATTCTTTTATCTGTGACGAAAGTATAGTAATCTTTTATCTGTGACGAGTATAGTATTCTTTTATCTGTGGCGAAAGTATAGTATTCTTTTATCTGTGACGAGTATAGTATTCTTTTATCTGTGACGAAAGTATAGTATTCTTTTATCTGTGACGATTATAGTATTCTTTTATCTGTGACGAAAGTATAGTATTCTTTTATCTGTGACGATTATAGTATTCTTTTATCTGTGACGAAAGTATAGTATTCTTTTATCTGTGACGAGTATAGTATTCTTTTATCTGTGACGAAAGTATAGTATTCTTTTATCTGTGACGAGTATAGTATTCTTTTATCTGTGACGAAAGTATAGTATTCTTTTATCTGTGACGAGTATAGTATTCTTTTATCTGTGACGAAAGTATAGTATTCTTTTATCTGTGACGAGTATAGTATTCTTTTATCTGTGACGAAAGTATAGTATTCTTTTATCTGTGACGAGTATAGTATTCTTTTATCTGTGGCGAAAGTATAGTATTCTTTTATCTGTGACGAGTATAGTATTCTTTTATCTGTGACGAAAGTATAGTCATCTTTTATCTGTGACGAGTATAGTATTCTTTTATCTGTGGCGAAAGTATAGTATTCTTTTATCTGTGACGAGTATAGTATTCTTTTATCTGTGACGAAAGTATAGTAATCTTTTATCTGTGACGAGTATAGTATTCTTTTATCTGTGGCGAAAGTATAGTATTATTTTATCTGTGACGAGTATAGTATTCTTTTATCTGTGACGAGTATAGTATTCTTTTATCTGTGACGAGTATAGTATTCTTTTATCTGTGACGAAAGTATAGTAATCTTTTATCTGTGACGAGTATAGTATTCTTTTATCTGTGGCGAAAGTATAGTATTCTTTTATCTGTGACGAGTATAGTATTCTTTTATCTGTGACGAAAGTATAGTTTGGATGAGTCTACTCAGAAAATTTAGACGCTTGTAAAATGAAAATCTCTGGTTTATAAGAGGTGTTTTTTTTTTATATTTAATCTCTGCTATAAAAGATAACCTATCGTGAAATGCTACTACAAAAAAAAGTCAGCGATATGAAGAATTAGGTCACCAAATACCTTGCCACCAACATTTACAATGCGCCATCTTAAGCTGAGTCAATAGAGCCCAAAAATTTCGTAGCTAAGCGACAGCTCGTTCCATGGCCGAATTGGTCAAGGCAATGCCGACAAGAGGCGAAGACGCGGCTTTGAGTCCCGCTGGAACGGAATTTTTGGAACACATCCAAATGTAATGTTCTGTATTTAAGTGTTGCGTAAACACTTGAAAAAAGTAACGAAAACCCATTTGGCATTTAATTGTCTTGAGACCCTGAAAGTTTGCGTTAACTCATCATGAGATAGCAAATGTTAATTCGAATGGTGGCTCTTGATGATATGTTTTGGAATAATGTTTCCACAAAATCCTATTTTAAAATGTCTGTTACCATTATTATAGCAATATACCTGCACCTGATTAGCATACAATAATCACAGCGGTGTTTTGACAGGCTCCATTAATTCAAAGCGAATAACATTACAAAGTTTACCTTGTTACTATAAAATTCGATTTATCTTTGGAATAGTTGCACAGTGTGTTGCACATTAACAAGCATTTTAAAATTCGATCGAAAGAGACAAAACACGGTGTAACTACGCGATGGATATTTTGAGATTGCACGGTATTATTGAAATTATCCTTGAATGGTTTGTACAGAACATTAAATTATAATTAACATGACATAGACAATTACACACACACAGCATTCAACTAATTGGCAGGGAATGATGGCGTTAACAGAATTTGGCCTGCGTTGTCAAAGCCGTAAGTCTAAGTTACAAATAGTTGTCACGGACGCATGGTTTAGCGTCACGGACTTTTAATGGAGACCTGCGCCCCTAGCGTTCACTTTGGGAACCTGGATTTACATACAAAATTCCATGTTATACCACCTAAGAGAACTAAATAAGACTAACTTCTGACTGACTTTTCTTTTCTATCTTTAAAGAAAAAATAACACTGTGAGATGAAGCTCGCTTATACCTAGGGAATAATTTTTATATTTGATAAAAATTGTCTCAAGAATCTAGATTATCATCTGACACATCTAATATTCCTCACATTTGAAGATAATTCAACATGATACTCATGAGAAATCTATTATCTGTTGTGGGTAACTATATCAAAATAACAATGTATTCTCTGAAATAATCTCAAAATATCGTTTGCGAGGGCCCTGTAATATACGATTATTAGAGCAATGAGTTGTAAAAATGATATGATATTCGGTTACCTGAGCCTTACTTTGACCAAAACGAAATGTATTATTGTTAAACTGAACTAGGTACCTTACGAAATCATGCATTCAGTTATGTTAATATATCTGTATGTCTGTGTGAGACGACCTCTGTGGCGCGGCGGGCGAAGGTTCGTCTGCGACGCAGAAAGTTGCGGGTTCGATTCCCGCCTTGGAACAAATATGTGTGCGATCTGCAGATATTTGTTCAGGGTGTTCTGGTTTTTTTTATACAACTTGGAATGGCAGATCAAACTGATGGCCCACCTGATGTTATATTTTTTGTTATATTTTGTTATACATTACATCTATGTAATGTATTGTATTAAGTATATCAGTTATCTAGTACCCATAACACAAGCTCTGCTTAGGTTGGGGCTAGATAATGTTATGTGAACTGTCCAGCATTATTTATTTATTTATTTATTTTATATAAGTAAAGCTTTTAGTGAGAGAGGTCGCTCGGGGAAGTACAACCTACCACCACACCTATTTCTGCTGTAATGCGGTAGTGCTCGCATTACTGTGATCCGGTTTGAAGGGACTAACTAGCCGGTGAGATTACAGGCACATGAAACTTTAATCTTTATGTCTCAGGGTGGCGTGTAATGCTACGTAGGACGCGTCCTGACGTCTGGACGTGACCTGAAGTAATCCATTTTTATATTGGCCATTGGTATGTTGGGTCCTGACAATAATTTCCACGTCAATTAAACTTTGCAGGATGATGGAGACACACAGAGATTACGAAATATCAGAATTACTTAATGATTGGACTATAATATTCCTTATTGACGACCTCTGTGGCGCGGCGGGCAAAGGTTGGCCTGCGACGTAGGAGGTTGCGGGTTCGATTCCCGCCTCGGAACAAATATTTGTGCAATCGCAAATATTTTTTCAGGGTGTTCTGGGTATTATCTATGTATAATAAAAAATATCTATCTATGTAATATATTGTATTAAGTATATCAGTTATCTAGTACCCATAACACAAGCTCTGCTTAGCTTGGGGCTAGATAATGTTGTGTGAACTGTCCAGCATTATTTATTTATTTATTTATTCAGATTTTTCGTAGCTTGCCTTTGATTTGCAGCTTTTGACACCCGGTGACTAGTACACTGTACATTAATTACAATTACTTTTTAAGAACTTAGACTATGGCCGAAGAAGTAGAACAGTTTTTTTTTTATATAATAGCCTCGAATACTCACCCACAAGATTTGTGATGATGCTGTATGTACAAAACATGCTGAATTGTACCTCGTCCCAGTTGAAACGATACCTCATGAACAGGTATAGCACGTTCATTTCACCTGCGGAACAAAAAGATAGCTCATGTATTAAGTTTTCGTTTTTTTTTAGTTTTTTTTATACTATTTGAATGACGGAACAATCAGATGGCCCACCTGATGTTAAGCGGTAACCTCTACCTATGAACAGTGCATTACCTCATAGGTAATGTCCACCTAGGACGCGCCCTATGTGGCATTGCACTGCGCCCGCCACCCTGAGACATAAAGATGAAAAGTCTCATGTGCATGTAATTTCACCGGCACCCTTACCCTTTAAACCGGAACACAGTAATGCGAGCACTACTGCTTTGCGGAAGAAATAGGTATGGTGGTAGTACTGAACGGATTGAACGGATTAGTCGCGAATATTGATTTATTTTGTAATTCCTGACGTTTCGCGTCCTTTGCAGCTTCCTTGGCCGCAAAGGCCAAGGATTCCCCCGTTGTATAACAGTTCACTGAACTAAAAGTGAAAGATGTCGGAAAATAATTCTTACCTACCGTCCACTGTTATTAAATCGAAAACGTTCCGGTTTACGCAATAATTATTCACTATATCCTGGGATCTTGCAATACTGCGCTTACTTAACTATTGTTTTTTTTTCATAACCAGAAGCACCATTCTCCTTATAAAAAAGAGTCAAAATAAAGTTCGGATCATGCTACGATCTAGTGTCAATGTCACAAATGTCAAAAATGGTATTCCGCTCACCTGACAATACAACGCGGAATGTGATTATATCGAAATGTGACTGTAACTTGAATGTTTCAAAGTTCTGAGAATTCTCTCTTTCACTCTTTACAGTTACATAGCACTATCCTACTCTACTAATATGGTCGCAAGAATTGAAAGTAGATTATATTGTTGTTATGCAGAATACCAATATTTTCAGTCAATTCACAATACTGTCTCGATTCGGTCAACTTTCAGTGTGCCTTTAAAATAAATAAGAGCAATTGGGCTTCAGATTCCAAAATGGTGGTATCTGCTAACTATAAAAATTCGGATGCTAATAAGATGATCTATACTAATGGGTAATCATAATGAGGTAAAGTTTGTTTATGAATTTGAATTTGGATGGGGTAATCTCCGGAACTAGATCCAATTCAGGAAACTACATTATCTATGATTTATTAGCTTTTGCCCGCGGCTACGCTCGCGGTATGTATAGCTCCGTTACGGTTCATCGGATTTTGGTGTGTGGATGGATGCAGGAGAAGCAGGTTATCCAGATACAATGTGTGTGAAGCCGTGGGCCAAAGGCTAGTCATATATTATTCGAGCTGATATCCTCAATATTCTAAACAATATGGTCACTTATTTCGTTCTTCTTTTATTCAAGGCGTACTGTACAGCTCTGTACTCTGCGAGTCTGTGGTTCAACTTTACCCAAAAAGCTTACAATGCTCTGCGGGTCCAATACAACAATGCGTTTAGGGCTCTGTTGCGGCTTCCGCGCTTCTGCAGCGCTTCAGGTATATTTGCCGAGGCGCGTACCGACACCTTTGACGCCATCTGGCGCAAAAAGACGGCCTCACTGTTATGCAGGCTTCGCGCGAGCAGCAACAGCATCCTAAGCGCGTTCTCGGATCGGTTCGATTGTCCTCTGGTTTGGAAGCTCGTGCAGAGGACTAAATCATTGTTAATTATTAAGTACTAACCTAGTTTTAAGGGGTTAGGGTTCTTTCGTCATCGGGTAAATTCGTCACCGAAAAAATGTAGGGTAAATTCGTCATCGCTTGCTTTTGTTGTGTTACTAAAAAGTTGGACTCTTGTTGTCTTAATAAATAAATATTCTATTCTATTCTATAGCCAGGTTTGTACCTGAGGGAGTTAATCTGAAAATAACTTTTTTAAAGTTAGATTGCCAGCAAATTTAATCAAGCGCGGACTTAAATTCAATCCATAACAAAGTTTCATAATAACTACAGCTACAGAAATTCAAATCTGGAAACTTAGTTTAGGGAATCCTCTGGAAAGAAACCGCATCTACGATTGTGGAAAGACTTGCAAAGTTGTGCGGTTCACCCAGTTTAATAACACCCCTCATCCATTATAATAAGTTTCCCTGTTTCTAGTATGTCATTGCAGTTGCGAACTAACCACAAATACAGCTTTCATGAAGTTAGAACTGGCAACTCTGAATCTCACTTTCATAACTAAAGGTTCAAATTTTGCCCTAGTTTATTATTAAAATGTACGGAATAATTATTTTGATAAGTTGGATAAATCTCGCTCTTGCGAGTAAAATAGGTTTCATAACATTCTCTGATTATATGAAATGTGTCTGTTGACAATAAAATCCGAAATTTGGAGATCCGTAGAACAACCAACGTCATCGAAATAGTTCTCTGAATAAGCAAAATGAAGTGGCCATGGGCAGGCCATAAAGAACCGATAACTATTGGGAAAAAAGCTAGGGTTGAGCCACGAACTGAAATATGCTGCTGCTCTCCCCTCGATGGACCGATGATTTTGTCCTGGTCACAGGAAGTCGGTGGATGAAGGCGTCTCAGGACCATTGGTCGTGGTATTAGGGAAGACTTATGGTAGTAGTAATGGAATGTAGACCTAGTAATGGAAGTTGACTGGCTGATGAGTTCGGTCCCGAGCCACCTTCATCCACCAACTTCCTGTGACCAGGTCAAAATCATCGGTCATTCGAGCGGAGAGCCGTCTTAGCAGCGTATTTCAGTTCGTGGCACCAATTCCACCTTTATTCTTATTAGTTGTCGGTTCTTTCTTAATCATCAGAATGATGATGATGACTGAACTTCTTTAACGTTAAGTCGATAAACTAACAATTTCAAATGCTCATCATTCTGACTTTATAATCCTAGTTTATATGTATAAAACCTGATCCACCACTTTGCACTATCATATCAGTCACCATCCTAAAGCTCATAATCTAAGTGCATTATAGCACCATTTAGTCCTGACTATACACTAATCAAAACCACAACAAAAGCTCACTGCGACTACTGGAAGTCGTATTACTGTTAGCCTGAACCATCCCATTTTTGAGCAAAAGCCTCCTCCCATTTCCTCCCGTCACTCCGATCCTGCGCCAATTGCCAGTCTGTGTTGAAAGTGTATATTTCATCGCGTCATCTCCTGCATACCCTGTTTTTTTGTATATACTTCATGTAATGACGGGACAAGCAGATGGCCCACCTGATGATGCCGTCTAGCTATGCCAGGGCTTCACTTTGTGGAAATGTTGGGTCACAGCTTGCTCATCAGGCATGCGACAGACATGTCCGGACCAATAAAAACCTTACCATGTAAAGGTCCAAATATAACGCAGACGACGACGATGAGTAAGGACACTCTGAGCCGTCTCCGCCGAGGACCAGTCCTGAATGCGACCGTCAGGGTCTCCCGGATGTGGCGTGCATCGAAGAATGAGCCCAGCCATCCTCGACACCCTACTGGCTGCTCCTGAAAGAATCAATATGTGAACAATATAACAGTCTCAATGCTATTAAAAGATAAACGGCTAATTACCACTATTATTCGTCACTTTGTCATTGATTTGTTTGTTTTTTTTTTTTTTTTTTTTTTTTTAAATATGATTCCTTACCACGATAGTTTCAATTCTATAGTCTCAATGCTGTTTTATTTTGAAGAGCATGGTGTCTTGGTAAAATTACAGACACAAGAGACTTTTCACCTTTATGCCTCAGGGCCACCTTGCACAAACACGAAGGGTACGTTCCAGGTGACGTGGCCTTTTTATGTAATACATTGTTACTAATAATAGGCAGAGATTACTTAGCATCTTAGCATTAGCTGGTCATCCTGTTTGTTCCGTCACAGTCAAAATAACAGCTGTTTTGAAGATATCCTCTGTGGCAATGCGTACAATTAGCTGGCTGAGACGCGAGAGGTTAGCGCTTGATTCCCGTAACGGAAATTATTGCATGATCTGCAAACATTATTCTAAATCTAGTGTAGTAGTGTTGTGGTACAAGTTGTTTCTGATACCTCACAGTCACGATACAGGGATTCCTAGCGTGGAAAGGATTTTTAAGTGATCTTGTTTAGAAAACCGGGTTGACTTGACTAGGGGTAAATTCACAATGAACTACTTTAACTCCAAGAAGGTAGTTTAGAGAGTTCTCTAAGATAAACAAATACAACATATCCTGCCTATCATCATGCAGCAGAAATATCATCTCAACACTGTCCATTGGCACCAAGAAGCTTGAATTTGGGTAGTCTATAACTTCATGATTGGCACCGTATTGTGTTTGTACTAAAGAAAGAAAGAAAGAAATAGCATTTATTTGTGTCAACAAAATGAGTTAACAAACAATATTGCACACTAAAAGACACACACACACAGAGAAACAAAGAAAAATAAAACTAATTTGTGCCTCTACTGCTCTTCTCTCTGCTCTCTCTTGTACTACTGATAAACAGATACGTATTCACAGATCATAACATGGAATTATTCAAAAAAACCATTGACAAAATTGATTTGCAAAGCGTTGTCTCACCGTGCTACTACAAAACGTGGACGCTCCTTGGTTACACCGTGTTTTGTCTTATTCGATCGTATTTTAAACTGCCTATCAATGCAAGAGACAAAACACTGCGTAACTATTCCATGGATAATTTGAATTTGATGGTAGCACGGTCGAGTCTAATTGCAGGTTGCGGCGTTTGTGTGTTTTTATATGGTTTTTAAATGTGTGTTTGTCCGACAATAACTGCAGAACCGATGATTCAATCTTGATGAAACTTGGTAGGTAGGTAAATTAAGTAAATACAATTTTTGAAATCGAACACGAGTGTGTTTTGTTTTGGGGTTTTTGAGCTACGGGGATCCAAATGATCCCCCAAAAAATACCAAACTCAACCCAACCACTTTATAGATAAACGATACATTGCGAGGCCACGTTCGTATAGTTATAAATAAATAAATAATAAATAAATAATGCTGGACAGTTCACACAACATTGTCTAGCCCCAAGCTAAGCAGAGCTTGTGTTATGGGTACTAGACAACTGATATACTTAATACAATATATTACATAGATAGATATTTTTTATTATATATAGAAAATACCCAGAACACCCGGAACAAATATCTGCAGATCGCACAAATATTTGTTCCGAGGCGGGAATCGAACCCGCAACCTACTGTGTCGCAGGCTAAATAATGCTGGACAGTTCACACAACATTGTCTAGCCCCAAGCTAAGCAGAGCTTGTGTTATGGGTACTAGACAACTGATATACTTAATACAATATATTACATAGATAGATATTTTTTATTATATATAGAAAATACCCAGAACACCCGGAACAAATATCTGCAGATCGCACAAATATTTGTTCCGAGGCGGGAATCGAACCCGCAACCTACTGTGTCGCAGGCGAACGTTCGCCCGCCGCACCACAGAGGTCGTCAATAAACAATACAACAATACAATGGGAGACCTTAATGCTAACAGGTCTACCAGGGTGATCTTAGTTCTGTACCGTATCTTGTTATCTGGTGTCTTTTTTTTATAGCTAAATTTCCAGGTGCATGTCACGTCATGCGGGCATGTATCGTGTTGCTAATGTGAAGCTATCTACTTAAAAGATAACTACTGCAATCGTTTGACTGCAGTTCAAGGGACCTTGTGACACAAAGTTTTCGCACCAGCCAGCTCGACTCAAACCAAACGTCTTTGAATCGGCGATGCATTTGACAATTTCGCTATAAGTAGTTTTATATGAAACTGGTTGCTTTGAACATTGATTACAGGTAGAACATACCTACATTATTATGTACCCACAGAGTCTACATAATATTTTTCAACTCTAATCGTGCTACTATGAAACGTGAAATATCCTTGGAACAATTACACAGTGTTTTGTCTTTTGCATTGACAAGCAGTTTCAAATTCGATCGAAAGAGACAAAACACGGTGTAACTATTCTAAATATATCCTGCGTTTATTAGAGTAGCAAGGTAAGCTACTCCATTTTTTATTTTATATAACGCAATTTTCCCGAACCGCTCTGTAGCTAAGTTATTTAAAATTCTAACTGATAAATTGATGTATCTACCACTACCTACGCAAGCACTGTTTATATTGGAAAACCTGTCAGTAATCAAATGGTACACTCCCACCGAATGAAAAATTATAAACCGCTTTTAATAAAACATTTCAACAACTTTAGGAATATTTATTTCAGGCACCTACACTCGAACCATTTCTCAATAGTCAAAGAGAGCTGATATAGTATTCCAAACTAGTGTGAGCTCGTGATCTGCTTGCAAAAACGAGAAAATATCAAATAATTGAAATTTTCTTAAACCAATAACTAAAATGTGTATTCATTGCCTTAGATGATTATTTTTGTTTCCATGCTTAGACTTTTTAATAACTCTTTTGAGGTCAATGCTTACATCAAAAGAATCCACTTGATTTACTAGGCTGATGGGTACTAAGGACCTGGTTTTTACCAATATTGCCGTGGATCCGGCCTAGGAATTGACACCTCTGACTCCTCCCATGGATGTCGTAAAAGCCGACTAAGGGTTACTCGGACTTGTAAGATTCGTTGGTATAAGATTTTTCCTGGCTGCTAGGAATGTGTTCTACATGTGCCCTTGGAAATATGATGAAGATAATAATTTATTTTTTGTCATCAACTGTGTAGTTTTAAATAAAACTAAGTTTCAAAGAAGCCTATTTGAATCTTGACAGCCTCTTAATAACGAAAATGTCTAAGGTATGCTACCAAACTCTGACCCTACTTCAAGTTGGTCCAAGAGGTCTGTGATTTATACGACCTCTCAATCTGCAGATAAAAGTTTGTTGCCCGCAAAATAAAACGGGATGCTAGCGTTAAAGAAAGAAGTGATCAATGAAAAAAATCCTGACATTTCCATTCATTCTAGATAGTGTTGCCGTCAAAGATAGATCAACATAAATCGCGAGCGACACCTACCGAGCCGCGCAAAATCGCGCTGATTGCGTTACGATGTCCCCCTTCGAATTTGCGTGGTGGGCGAAGGCAATTTATCACTTAGACATAGGACTAACCGGCCTGTCGCTCTACACTGCAAATGATGTATGGCCCCGACCGGTTTATCGAGACACCTCCCGATCTTTTAACCTCAGACTTTGATCGCCACGCGAATTAATGACTGTCCTAACCTTTTCACTTAATCAACTCGAGCGTATATAAATATATTTTAAAAAACATTAGTATTAAACTTACTATTTGTCGACTCAGAGATACGACAGGGTCTTTGAGGCGAATGTACCCATAAATCAAACTCGTCAGATACAGGCAGTTTGAAATCATAAATATCCCGTAGTACCCGATCTGCTGTAACAGGATGCCGCTCAGAGACATCCCGAGCGGGATCCCGAGGGACATACACAAATTGGCCACTCCTACTCTGAATGTCCTCATTTCTTTGGTGGTGACGTCACCGATGTAGCTGAACACGCCGACGCACACTGTGATCCAGCCGCCGGTTAGAGACGGAAACAGATCCGAGAGGGCCGTGACCTCCAGAGGCAGTTCATAGAAGAAATAAGTGTTCAGCATGAAACTCGTGCAACACAACACTTCCCCGAATATCGGCAGGAGTATACACGCTTTCCTACGTCCGGTCTTGTCACTCCACGAGCCCACAAACAGCACTAGTATACAAGGAAACGCCGTCTGCACTATGTTCTTCCACGCTTGCACTGAAGCCGTCAACTTTTGGACTTCTGCTTCTTCAAACGTGTAATTCGTGGTCTGCCGTCTGTTCAAAGCAGTACACACTTCATCATCATACCCTAAATTCACTCGGCACGCTTTCTCTAAATTCAAATTCTGCACTGCAAGTCCCGAAAATACATTTGACATGATGTAGCACGCTATGATCGGCTCCACGGTAATGTTGGCCCTGATCTGCAGGAGTTTGTCTTTAACGCTACACCTTTTGGGTTTTGCTTCCTCTTTGGTACGTACTTCTCCTCCATTGCTCGGTTTATCTGCCGAAGCATTGATTCCGTTCATGATGTTGGATTTGCAGTTCTGGTATGGGTCTCAGTCGATCATTTTTGCGCAAAGCAACTCCTGCTGCTCGCTTGTCGTTCCCGAAGTTCACACGGTGCTTTCATTCTGGTGATCACTTTTCACTCGCGATTCTGCGATGGTGATGACACTTAAACAGTTCACCGTGTCGAGTCGGAGAGCATACTGGAGGGTCTTGTTGTCTTAGGAGTTGATTGGACGGATACGCCTTCGAGAGTACGATTAGGGGCAATTGTCCGGGCGTAGAATCGCGCGCGGCGGCGGAGTGTCCCGAGGCGGGACTGCCTGGATCGCGGCGTCACAACCTTGCAATGAGCTCTCGATTATCCCATTAAACCATTCCCTGTCATTACATCCACGCAGCGGGTACACGCGATACTAGTACACGGTCAAGGTGCTAGTGTACTCGTTCACTTTTGATTTCAATTCTTTTTTATAGAGTTTACAAATAAAACGCTGTAGATTTCTCTGTGATAATTGAATGCCTTTTGCCCTAAAAAATCAGAGAGAAAAAATATTCCTAAAAGGATAATTCGTATTGTGGGGCGTCGAACCGAAGCTACTTTAGCTACAAATGTGTTCCAGCAGAATGGAGGTAGGTATGTAATAAAGGGGCAGCGAGGAAACATTACTCAATATGAATGGTTTCCTCTCACGGGCCCATGCCAAAACTATTGCTTAACTACTTTCGCTCCGACGAATGCTGAGACCAAATTAAGAGCATACCATACGTTACCGCGTTATCGACGGCATTTATTAAACAGAAAACCAGTAAACTGCCCTTTTTAGGAAGAAAGGAGCATTGAAAATATTTCCTTCAAAGGTATTAAATTTCCTTATTTCCCTAGAAGTGGACAGTTGATCAGATATTTTGTTTCCTCTTTTTTTACAGGGCCATAAAACAAACTGTAATGCATTCGAGACGCTTTGCGTGTAACGCCCGCGCGCCGCCATGTGTAGGGGGATCTGATAAACCAGTTTTATCACACTGATTTATAAAGCCATTTAAACTCGCGTAAAAATGATAGATCCGTGTTTGTATTCTCATGTAAATTGTTTTGTTTCGATGTTGGTGTTAACGGGAATAAAGTTTTATTGCGGAATGTGTTTAATATAATACAGAGATCAGTTTAGCAATAAAAAAACCTGGTTGAACAATAGGAAACGGATTTTGTGGGAAACGATTCCATTCAATTATTTTATTTCAGAAAAAGTTATTGTTCGTATCTGTTGTATTAGTTACCTTTGGATTTTCCGCTAAAGTTATAATGTTTTGAGTGCATAGGCACAGTATAAACTGTGGTATAGCTACGTAACGATTATAATAAACGTACGTAGGCATATTTATCAGACACAGACATATTTTGACGACCTCTGTAGCGCGTCGGGCGAATAGCCGGCTGAGATGCGAAAGGTTGCTGGACAGAACAAATATTTGCAGATCATATACGACCTCTGTGGCGCGGCGGGCGAAGGTTCTCCTGCAACGCAGGAGGTTGCGGATTCGATTCCCGCCTCGGAACAATATTTGTGCGATCCGCAGATAATTGTTCAGGGTGTTCTGGGTATTTTCTATATATAATAAAGTAAATCTATCTATGTAATATATTTTATAAAGTATATCAGTTATCTAGTACCCATAACACAAGCTCTGCTTAGCTTGGGGCTAGATAATGTTGTGTGGACTGTCTAGCATTATTTATTTATTTATTTATATACAAACATTTGTCTCGTTCAATCAAACCCTCGCATGACAGCCGGCAACTCACCTGCCGCTCCACAGAGCTCTTCCAGTTACCGTAGATAGATAGATAGGTAGATAGATAGATAGGTAGATAGACAGATAAACTCTTTATTAAACACCTAAGAAAAATAAAACAAAACCACCAAAGTGACAAACAACAAACTATTTAAAAAGAGTCCTTCAGACCAGGCAACGCATTGGCAATGCCCCTGGTGTTGCAGATGTCAATAGGCGACGGTAACCGCTTACCATCAGGCGGGCCGTATGCCAGTTTGTCGAGCCATTATATAAAAAAAAAAAATAACAACGTAGGCTGAGGCTGATACGATGGGCGGCGTAGCATTCCATTATCTTTCACAGCGACCTCTGTTGATGTGTGGCTAAGACTTTACGTGTAAAAAACTTTAAAAAACTACAAAAAAATCTCTAAAATTCCATTTTGGAGATAAATGGACAACACACAATCTCTTATGTCCCAAACCAGCTCCTTCCGTCGTGGTTAAAAGCATTATAAAAATTATAAGCTGCCATACCTGCAAACGGCGGGCGAAATTTGAGTAATTTCACACCAACTTTGGGGTCGAACTGCGCATTCCATAAACCTGAAACTTTGCCCGGTGAACCAACAAAAAGTCTAGACAGAACGCACGTAAGGGCATTTAAACGCCACCAATTTATCGGTATCGGTTCGGTATAGTAGCTGATGTATAAGACATAGCAACAATAAACTCTAGTACTGCAACACAAGATAAATGATACAAGATATTTATTTGCATAAATAAGTGTTACAATTTGGTCTTATAAAATCGTGAGCACTTATGACATATTCGCCCTCTGCAGGCACCGCAAATTTTTCGAGGGCGTAAACTACTACTTAGTTTTTACTTAAGTTATTACAAAGGTATAGGTAAAACAACTAACTACTAAAATTTTAACTAATACAACAAAAAAAACATCCAAAGTTACTAGGTACATTCATCAAGTTGAAAATTTAAGCATGGTTTAAAAGGCAATTTAGGTAGCTAAAGTTGCCAAATGGTCATTTTTATTCTATCAAATATTCGTCAACAGTATAGAAACACTTTTGCATAACGAATGTTTTTAGCTTTCCGGTAAAGAACGTAATTTTATTTTCATTTTGTACACTGTTTAGCAGTGTCCAATTAATGTGTTGGTCCTTGTTGAGACGCACTCTCAACAAGGGCCATAAGTTCCGATAAAAGTAACCTATGCCTCCGTAGCAGCTGGACTGATTCTCAACTATATAGATTTACAACTGGACCAATTCGCAACTAGACGGATTCGCAACTGGATAGAAGGTACATATAACAACAGATATATATATACATATATAGTTTTTTTTTAAAAACATTTTACCTTATCGAGTTTATGTCGGTTTTGTAGGCTCGCTTCTATCAAAATATAGATCTTTTCCAACTCTACCTTCTTTGCGTGAATTATCCCGCTCGTATAATAAATATCAAAGTTGCGATGCTTGAATGATTTAATGTTTGTTACTTATCACGCCGAAACGGCTGAACCGATTTCGACTCAATTTTGTACACAGATAGAGTATTATTATGGTTAGCTACTTTTTATCCCGGCAAAACACGACGTAGCCGCGGGCGGACACCAGTGTATAATAAATGTCACAACATTTTGCATTCTACCGTCTCAACTGTCTACTATCCTTTTTAGGACTATATTTATTTATCCTTAAACAGTCCACTATCCTATTTAGGACTATCTATCAATTATATTGCGTCAAAAAAAAATAAGAAAATAAGGTGGACGAGTAGGATAGATGCCGTGAATAGCTTTGGGTAGTTGTTGGTATTTTAGCACATTTTTGTATGAGAGATGGATGGGCTTTGCAAAAAATAATTATCTGTGCCGGTCGGTGGCATCTGCCATTATCTATGTGCCGTGTGCAATTTGGTGTTGTGTGTAAGTGTAAAATGTATAGTGTTTTGTGTTTTGTGGAAAACATGTAAGTAATAAATACATCTACACTTATCTTGCAAGGATTTAAAGTAGTTTTAAGCAAAGAAGCAAAGTTTTTATAGAAAAAACGAGAAATCATGGATTTTCTGGGGCGCGACGCGTGGCGCATAATAAATACATATATAAGCGGGACTGTTAACGGGTTCGGCTCGGGCCCGGGCTGGACAGCGTAGACGTCACCCATACTTTAGTATATATATGTGTGCGTGAATCGAGTCAGTGCCGTTTTTGTGAAGATCTATTACTGAAGTGTTAAACCACGTTGGTACAGAGCAACTTTTGTGCGACTTCTGCCTTCGCAAATTGTTTGGACGTGAGCTCACTAGTTTATTAACCTTTAAGAAGATACCTACACGATGTAACTCAGTTAACAGAAAATGGCGTGACGAGTTGGATGTGCACCTACCAGGCTGGCCACTGCAGCAATGGAAAGTGAGAACTGGAAAAAAGAAAGGGAGGCCTTAGTCCTGCAGTGGGATAATATGGGATGAAAATAAACAAATGCTTTTTAAAAAACCTGGGTTTAATTCAAAAATAAAAGCGATTTGTCATTAAAGACGACAAAAATTGGCTCAGTAAAACTTGTTTTTTAAATGAAAGTTTGGAGTTCCTAATGACGTTAAAATGAGGCGTGCTATTTATTTTATTAAACAAAAGTAGAAGGCCTCAAGTGGTATACCTCAATTATCCGTAATTGTAATTTGTATCCCGTCATCTCCCATGTTGAACAGACATAATTTCAGAGACGTCGACTAACTGAAACACACCGAACACATTTCAGGATTACAAAGGATTTTAGAATCTAAATGGATTGCCTACCTGATCCGTGTTTGTGTCACTAAGTGCGTCGGTACACAGTCTCACTAAATCCTAGTTGAGGTGGAATGGAATTGTCTTTTTCAGTTGTTTTCTTATTTTTAGGGTTCCGTTACTCAAAGGGTGCCAACCAAAGCCTACGCTACCGTCGTCCGTCTGTCTGTATTCTAGGTTGTATCTCGTCAGCCGTATGAGGTAGCCAGTTGAATTTTTTACAGAATATTTTTGTTTGGACATGAACTTTAAGTAAATTTAAAAAGCCTACCAAGTAACGACGCTATGAAGCCACATGGATTCTACTAGTGGCGACCTCTAGTTTTGACTACAGTAAACTACGGAACTTATACGTAGTTGGAGAGGAGATAGTCTGTTCAGAAAGAGACCCGTCATGGGATTTAAGGGCGCAGCCACAGAATATTTAATAGTTCAAACGTAGCTGTGCTTACTTAACTTTTTTTGTTTAGCTGGCAATACAATAGCGCGTCTATTCAGTTTTGATCCTTACTGTAACTATTTCTTTAGTTTTTATGATTCAAAATTCAGACGTAAGAAACCAGTTGAACAACAGAAAACAATCAGAAATCGGAACGTTAGGTCACATATTTGCCACGACGGTTCTCTTTCTGAACAGACTCTACTCATGTCTGGTGACCATGTATAATTTGCTCTATCGGTCCACGTATAGTTTTATTATTGTACGCATCTAATTATTATTTTATCCGCCCCTCAATGGACCGACAACATTTTAAGAAAGTCGACGTACGGAGGCGGCTCTGGACTGGTCGTCGTGGCATTCTATGGGGGAGACCTTTGCTCAGTAGTGGACTTCTGTCGCCTGATGAGTGAGTTGATGATTAAGTTCACGCTACATCTCTGTTTTTGTTCACGCTACAAGTTCTTAAGACTAATAAGTAGGTAAGTGTAAATGGAAGGTTTAATTAATGACATAGTATTAATTACGTTTAAAACACATTTCACTCCACGTTGGCTTGATGTTCAGGGTAATTTGGTGGTGTTTAGCGATTGTATCGTGTCTTTGTATAGAGGCTTTCATTAACGAAAGGCGATTATGGACGCGCTGATCGCGTTTTCTGCTGCTTACGGAAAACGCCGGTGTTGGATGAAAAGCCGTTTCATTAGATTCTTTGTGTATTTTGGACAGTCATCATCATCAGCCTATGGAAGCCGTCTGCTGGAGCCGACAACGACTGATTGAGCCGCCTCCATCCATCGACGTCCTGCACTCTTCAAAATGTAGTTGTTCTACCAAGAGGGTTCGGTTCTGAGGCCATCCTACTGCCACCTAAACTTACTAATATCCTTTTCTTTCTTTATGAGGGGTTTTATCGTCCTTTTTTGTGTTTATTTATCTACTAAAAAAAAAAACAAAAAAAACTCTGACAGACCCTTTAGCAGTACCTTTTTGTGATCCTATACTATTAAAAGGAGCAAGGATTTGTGTATATATACATATTTGTACTCACGTTCTCAAAAACGGCTGTAACGATTTCGATGTTTATTATATGGGGGTTTTTGGGAGTAAAATATCAATCTCTAGGTCTCATTTCTGGGAAAACGCGTTTTACGCAATTTGCTATTCTGTGTCAGTCACAGCATGTTGAATAGTTTGCTATTCATTGGCGGCGCGCCCGAATTCAAATTTTGAAATTTTAAATATGCAATACTAGTTGAAGATGGACATTATTAGAGATTGTAAGGGTAACACTTAGTAAACACGATTTTACAAAATAAAACAAATGAGGCTATGTCGCACCAGATATTGCTAGTTTTAAGCGTGATACCAGATATTACCAGATATTGCGTGTTTTTATGAGCATGTGTTTCAGTACCTTAAACGGTACTGAAACACACCCCTGCTTATTACGACTGATCTCGTCCACCTATGACGTGACCTACGTAGTATCAAATTGCCCGTCACACCGAGACTTTTATTTGAAACTAGTGACTCGCCCCGGTTTCGCACGGGTAGCCCCCTGTGAACCCCCCCCCCCCCCCCCTATGTGCTTCTCCTGGTTCTAAGCTACCTCCCCACTCATTTTCAGCCAAATCGGTTCACCCGTTCTTGAGTTATAAGTGGTGTAACTAACACGACTTTGTTTTATATACATATAGATTACAACTTCTAATATAATAAACTGTCGCTTAGTTTGATTTAGTGCGTTCTTAAGATCCGATATAATTATATCTACGTAAATCCAGGGGTCGGGTATCGGATATCCGAGCGATTCCCGGCGTCGGGTATCAACATCCGGCGAGCCGACGCTTGCGAGGGATCCTGCAGAATGTACCTTCTAATATAATTAGTACATTGATACATATAACATTATTAAATGAATGAGATCTATAATAATCTTCATAAATGAAATACATAAGATTCAACTTTTTATTTTATTTTATGAGAACAATTTCGAAAGGTAAATAAAAAATAAATAAAAATGAGCTTTATTTCCACACAAAAAATATACAATTACAAAAAAAGGGCTTATGGTCCGCCAACTTCAACTCCTACTTCCAACTATGACTCCTTCAAGTATTGCCATACTTCCCTATCTCTTGCTCTTCTTGAATTAAATTATTATTAAATTACATTTTTGGATCAGCTTTAGATCGTTTGCAACGGTCTTCAGGTAGGTTTTATGCTTATCTATTATTCTTTAATATTTTTTTTGTAATAATGTGTAAGTTTATTTATTGAAAATATTTATTTTATATTTAAATATGGGTAAACCCCAACCAATCTTCCATATAAGTTTAGCTCCTCTCCATTCAAAGGTTGTCTGGAAGAGATCGCTTTTTAGCGATAAGACCGCCCATTGTACATTTAGTTTTTTGTTTAGTTGTTATGTGTTGATTTTAACTAGTTTGTAAGGTGTGCAATAAAGCATTTTTATTCATTCATTCATTCATTCATTCAACTGCATCATTTGTATTTTTTTAATTTTGTGCACAGTTGTATTAGTTGTATTATTATTTATTTTTACGCTATTTACCGGCCGATTTCGATAATATTTGCCAGAAACATTCGATACTCAATTTCGAATATGAACTAAATTGATCAAGAAACTGTGAAAGTTATCAAAAAGTGATCGGTCATAACATAATAATCTACTTAAGTATATAACAAGTAATAAATATTGTAAAAATTCAAAAAAAACCCTCAACGCAATGAAACGGCTGAACCGAATTTGATCAAACATAAGAACACTCCCGACAAATTCCCCAAACAAAAAAAAAACAAAATTTGTTCATGCGTTCGAGAGCTACGATGCCACAGACAGAAACACACACTGACACACACACAGACACACACACACACAGACTCGTCAAACTTATAACACCCGTCGTTTTGCGTCGGGGGTTAAAAACAATGGAAAGTGCTATGGATCATGTGAAGGACTCCTAACAGGATATAAATAGATTCGGTTGATCTGCTCGTACAACCTTCAAGTACGTTTATTGGGCGCTTAGCGCCATGATCTTTCGATTAACTGAATGTACAGCCCTGCAAGACGACAGCTTGTTTAATTATTCATTGCGAACTCAATTTCACGAGCCCCTCGAAATTAGTCTACCACACCGTCTGGTTTCACTGGCGTCACGTAAAACCAGGAGGCCAATTCTCGGATTGTAGAGATTATCTCTAAATTAGAGATAATGTCGAAGCATGAATGTCTACAAAAAATGTCACGAAAATGTCACAACAACCATCAAATCGTATTCGATTTGAATGATTTTGGTCGACTAATGTCTATTTATGACATCACGAGAATAGCAAATTAAGATTTTATTCGACATTCGCCATCTTTTTTCGACATATGTCGAATTCGACTAATCTCTAAAGCACGCGAATTGCCCTCCAGCGCTGGAGCAGCGTTTGCGTTGTTGCAGCATACGCTGAGTAGCGACCTTTTTTGCTGATAATAATATGTATATGTTTTAATTGTAAGTTTCTCTATAAGTTTGTGTTGGCAAAATATTTTTTTTGTATATGTATTTGTATAAACCAACAAGACAATATGTCCCGTAGAGTAGAGTTATTTAAAGTAATAAGGAAAGGAATACTTACTGACCGAGGGAGCGAAGCGAGCCCAATCTTTGCATCAACAGGCATTGCTTTTATCTGTTCGGATGTATGCATGCATGTTGGTACTCGCGTACAGGTCTTAGGTCTTGACGACCTCTGTGGCACGACGGGCGAAGGTTCGCCTGTGACGCAGGAAGTCGCGGGTTCGATTTCCGCCTCAGAACCAAAATTTGTGCGGTCTGAAGATATTTTTTCAGGGTGTTCTGGATATTCTCTATATACATATAATAAAAAATATCTATCTATGTAATGTATTGTATTAAGTATATCAGTTATATAGTACCCATAACACAAGCTCTGCTTAGCTTGGGGCTAGATAATGTTGTGTGAACTGTGTCTAGCATTATTTATTTATTTTTCAACTAATCTTGACGTAACTTGTTATAGGACTTTTCATCTTTATGTCTCAGGGTGGCGGGCGCAGTACAATACCACATAGGGCGCGTCCTAGGTGGACGTGACCTATGAGGTAATGCACTGTTCATAGGCAGAGGTTACCGCTTAACATCAGGTGGGCCATCTGCTTGTTCCGTCATTCAAGTAGTATAAAAAAATAAAGGTACACGTTCTACAATTTATAGTTTTTTGCATCTGTGACATTTGATTGGAGGGGTATTTCCGCCAAAAAGGGGGGAAGTTTGCTGCGGCGCATTTACCGGACTTTGATAATATTTGGCAGAAACATACGGTACTCAATTCTACCTCAAGCTGGTCACTGGCCTAACGCAGGGTAACCAACACAGAACCAGTGATATTAAGTTGTTGTTGTTGTTCACTAGGAATCGAGAAAAGTGTATATTATAAATGCTGTCTCAACTTAAAAAACATAGATAAAGAAGCCTGAAATGGGCCACAACGTCAACGAAAGTTATGTGAAATGGGGAGCAGTGACAATGGGGCACAAAACTAACACCCCGAATTTATAGTGCTAGGAGGACTTAATGCGTAGTATATTAGTAATTAGTAAGGAGAATTAGTAGTAGTAGAGCTTTTTTGTGAAAGAGTTCGTACGGGGAAGTACTACCACCATACCTATTTCTGCCGCAAAGCAGTAGTGCTCGCATTGCTGTGTTCCGGTTTGAAGGGTAAGGGTGCCGGTGAAATTACAGGCACATGAGACTTTTCATCTTTATGTCTCAGCGTGGCGGGCGCAGTGCAATGCCACATAGGGTGTGTCCTAGTTGGACGTGACCTATGTTCATAGGCAGAGGTTACCGCTTAACATCAGGTGGGCCATCAGATTGTTCCGTCATTCAAGTAGAATAAAAAAAAAAATGCTTATAGTATTATTTACCTGTCATCCTGGGCGTGCAAAATGATTCACGACTTTAAAAATATAAATAAAAAAAGTTGTTGCTCCCTGAACATTCCCTGAAATCAGTTATTTCCACCGTGCACCACACACCTAGTTAAGTGCTTGTTTGTGCAAAGTGAACCAGCTGTTTAATCCATTCCAAAATCCTCTTTGAAATTAACATAGCGAGATTAGTGGGATATCAAGCGAGATGTTTCATTATTGTTGCGTGATAGGTTCATTACCTCGTGATAGGTACTAATCCTCTGATCAGTCCGTTTAGAGGCATTGCATTCCACCTCGTGAAGGCCTACTCCGACAGCGTCTCCTCGATCAAATGACGTAAACTTTTTTGGGGTTCCGAACTCCGACAAGTCCGTTCGTCTGTTTGTCTGCCCTTACGTAGTCAGAGTAGTTAAGCTAGTAGACTATCATGTTGAAAAGGACGAAAAGCTCAGAAATATATAATATGAGATAGGAAAAGTTTTTTTTTTAATTTCTAACATATTACGAGATTTCATGATCAGTTTATCGTTACAGAGCTTTGAAGTGGTCATCATTGTTAGGGGTAAGTGACCCCCCCCCCTACTAGCAACATTTTAATTTTATTCATTGAAATCACAGGGGTAATTTTGAATCGCCTTATAAACTACTCGCGACCTGGAAGAATCAGGCAACAAACATGGAATGGCTTTATTTATACTTTTTTCGATACCAACAAGAAAGATTGAATGTCTCGAAGCAGGTAATGTGTAAGTATATTCCAGTTCGTTCCACCAGCACTCGTGCCAGTGTAGGGACAAAAGGGTTTTTTTTTGTTCCCAATGTTCTTAAAACGCTTGTCACAAATGCCTAGTCCAAAAAGATTTGCTACAAACGCATGGCCAAACAACAAGGCAACGCAATAAGAAAAATATGTGTTTCATCCCCCATCTCGGAGAGAGTATTTTTGCTCTTCGAAATCTGAGCGCAAAGGCCGTTTTAAAAAAACTGAATTTAGAACATCGTATGCACTAAGTTTGTGAATTCAAAACATCATTAAACCTATTTACTTCTACCTCCATGGTGCCGATTCAACCTTTTTTAATTTGTTAAAAACTCAAACTCGGAACCTTCTTGGTGTATTTTTTTTGCGTTTATTAATTTCCTCGCTGAGGCGGGATGAAAAGAAGTTACGTATTGCACTCCAGTGCAAAGATTTTTCACCTCATGCTCTTTGGATTCCCACGCTAACGCTCAGGATTCTAATATTTGAATCGCGGTTAAAAATCAAATTTGCACTCTTATATAACAAATAACTATTAGTCTAGCCACAATACATATATTACGTACCGGTCTATAATTGCGAGAATCTTACGTACAAAACTAGTGTAAACTAAACGTAGCTAGTGACTACCAACACTATTATTTCTCCAGGCTGTAACGACAGTGTCCATCGGTCCGGTCCATAAAGCATGTTTACGGCCTCACAAATAGCTGGGCTTCCTTGTTCCTTCCTTGCTGAGGGTTTAACTGCCGCCGTATCGAAGGTTGGGCCAATTGGTGGATGACCCCTGGATTTAGGACCGTGTGAGCGGTGCGTGTTAATATTACTAGTACCTACTTACTTTATGTCGGGTCCGAGTATGGGAATTACTTTAGGTGATGGGTCTTTGAGTATGGAGTATACTTTATGAGAATGAGGCTTCGAGTATGGAGGATACTTTATGAGAATGAGTATGGGGTTAGAGTGGTGCTACGTGCTATGGTGTGTTTTAGTGTCTGTACAGTAGGTTTGAAAGCAGTAGTTGTGTTGTTCTGACTAATTATCTATACCTCTTGGAATAGACTTTAATTAAGGGCGCCTTCAAGTTTTGTGGTGTAAAAATGGAAAATAGTACTTTTTCAGTACAAATTTCTAAGTGGCTATAAGATGTCTGGTATTTTTTTATGCACAGTTATGCATAAACAATGCCCTCGGCCGAGCACTCGGTATTTCTAAATACATGACCGAGTGCTCGGCCGAGCGCTCGGCCTAGCCGGCCGTGACAGTCTTTCAAACCCCGTTCTATTTGCTAGGCCGAGTACCCACCCCTCTGCTTCTCCGCACTGTCTCGCTCGCACACTCGGCGGATCTGAACACACACTCGGCGTGCATTCGGTGACCACTCGCCTCTCGGTGCGTACACACCAATTTATCTTTAGGTCGGTAGAGATTGTCTCGATCGATCCATCCTTAAGGCTGCGTTTCCATTGACGCGGAGCTGGGCGGAGCGGAGCTTAGCGGTGCATGAATTGACCAATCACTATGCTCAAAATCTCTGCTCCGCTTCAATGGAAACAGCACGAGCGGAGCGGGGCAGAGCTGAACGGATATTCATATAAAATAATCGAGGTGATGCGGAGCGGAGGACAGCGGAGCGGTGCGTAGCGAGGTGATGCGGAGCGGAGGACAGCGGAGCGGTGCGTAGCGAGGTGATGCGGAGCGGAGGACAGCGGGGCGGTGCGTGATTCGTTATCTTCGTCGTCAAGTAAGGAAAGATATAAAAGGATTGCTTTTTTCTTTTTAAGCGACAACATGACATATGCTCTTTCTGAAAGATGGAGACAAACTGAGCTCAAAATTGCGCAATTCCAAAGTTAGCTCCACTCCGCTCCGCTCCTCTCCTCTCCGCTCCGCTCCGCTCCGCTCCGCTCAGCTCCTCTCCTCTCTGCTTCAGTGGAAACACTTACCACTTTTCACCGCTATTCTCCGCTCATCTCCGCACAGCTCCGCGTCAATGGAAACGCAGCCTAAACGAAATGCTTTAAGGTTGTTCCTCGTGGTCAGCTAGGCACGACAGCGTCAATAGATGGCGCTGTTGCCAAATTTTGAAGTATTTTATGTATTTATGAATTAAAATGTGCATATTATGTCATAACACTAACGTTCACGCAAATGGTGGTTTATTTGCTATGTACCTAGCTATATTTCAGGTTATTTTAGTCTCTAGTTTTAACATACTTGTGCCGAGCAAATTCCGAGCAATATGAAAGCCTACTCACGCACACAGTCAAGGATATTATTGTATTAGAACTATAAGCTAATTTCGGCGCGCGAATTTCAAAATAGTTGGACTAGCGGCTTGGACTGTCGACTCAGAACTTCTGAACCCACGTTACTGCGTTCGATTCTATACTGCCTATATTTTTTGTATTTTTTTTTTACTTTTTTTTTGTGAACCAGTGACTAGATCTCTCGACACTAAACCCACAGTACTGGGTTCGATACCAGACTATTTTTTTTTTATAAATGTTTTTGTAATGATCTACAAAATACACTGATTCTGCTTCAGCCAATATTATGTTTGTGAAGTGAGTGTTGTGGTGTGTCCTTATTTCAAATCAAAAAGTAGGTACTCGATTCTTAACCGACCTCAAAAAATGGAGGAGGTTATCAATTCCAGAGTTTTTTATTATGTTTGTTACCTCATACCATTTACGTAACGATTAGGAAAAAAAATTACATGATATACTTCCAGATTGGTGCCATTTTCATTAAAATGTTTTTCTGATGATGGAATCCATGAAGATTGAGGGAACTCCTCAAATATTATAGGCACACATATATCAATTTCGGTATTTTCAGCAACAAGTCAAGCATTGCATTCAGAATGTTTTTTGTTTTTTATACTACTAGAATGACGGAACATGCTGATGGCCCACCTGATGTTAAGCGGTAACCTCTGCCTATGAACAGTGCATTACCTCATAGGTCACGTCCACCTAGGACGCGCCCTATGTGGCATTGCACTGCGCCCGCCACCCTGAGACATAAAGGTGAAACGTCTCATGTGCCTGTAATTTCACCGGCACCCTTACCCTTCAAACCGGAACACAGCAATGCGAGGACTACTGCTTTGCGGCAGAAATAGGTATGGTGGTAGTACTTCCCCGGACGAACTCTTACACAAAAAAGCTCTACTACTACTATATTTCACGGGTGGCAACAATGGTGTCTCCTGCGATATCCGATTGAGCTGAAATTTGGCATACTCGTACCTATCTAGTTCCGATGACAGTACAATACTATGGTGAAAGCGAGCTGATCTGATGATGGAGACGGAACGTGGACAGCGGAACTCCTCGATGGATAATAGTAAACTGGCCGTGCTTAGGCTCATTTTCATCAGCACACTAATTTTATTAAGTCTTATACCTGGACTTGTAGTTAGCTTGTAGTTCCTGACTGCTAGCTTATTTCAGGAATGTATTATACTGGAAGAAAGCATTAGCAGAGTCAGTCGTGGGAAGCAATGGCGGCGATGAGCTCACCACTTGTCACGTGTATTTCCCACGATGGTGCAACCCACAGTGAAAAGAGGCACATGAGAGGCTCTGCTTACTCTTTCGGGGAAAAAGGCGTGTGTCTATGTATGTATTTATGTTGTATTGGGTATAAATTCCTAGCTATGAAGTAGTTTTTCAGGGTTCCGAAAAAAAAAAATACGGAACCCTTATGGATTCGTCATGTATGTCTGTCTGTCCGTGTATGTCACAGCCACTTTTTTCCGAAACTAATTTTCACACAAAAATAGAAAAAAACAATAAGTTTTTGGGGTTCCCCATACTTAAAACTGAAACACATTTTTTTTTCATCAAACCTGTGTGGGGTATCAATGGATAGGTCTTCGAAAATGATATTGAGGTTTCTAATATCATTTTTTTCTAAACTGAATAGTTTGCGAGAGAGAGAATGATAAAACTAAACAAAAAAAAATGGTGAATATTACCATGTAAACTTCCAACGAAAATTGTTTTGAAAGAGATCTAGTACGTAGTTTTTTTTAATATATCATAAGTTGTAAACCATCCAAGAACTTTTATGTTATGTTACTTGCTGCTACGGAACTCTTCATGGGCGAGTCCGACTCGCACTTGGCCGCTTTTTTTTCTAAAGATTTATTTACTTTCAGCTTTTATTGATAGATCATTCAGTTTAGATCAACTGAAGTCCACGGCTGGGCATAGGCCTCCCCCATAATATAATGCACATAGAAACTTTATTTTACGCCGCATAAATGGCTATTGCTTTACAAAGCACAAGTAAGGCCGCACGTAGAAACTGTTCCCATCTATGGCACGGGGCACCCAAGTACCAGCTGCTTCGTTTTGACTCCTTACAGAGAAGAGCCATTAGCATCATCGGTGACCCCAAGCTCTCCGATAATCTAGAACCGCTTAGCCAACGCAGAGCTATCGGATCTCTTTGCGTGATCTACCGCCTCTACAACGGGGAATGTTCTGACGAGCTTTCCGATCTCATCCTCGCATCGAGATTTTACCATCGCTCTTCCCGGCACCGTGACAAAGCTCATCCGCACATCATAGAACCCTGGGTTTCTCGAACGACTCGTTTCTCGAGATCATTTCTTCCCCATAAAGTACTATTATTTATTCTGTGCCTATAAACTATGGAATGAGCTTCCATCTGAGGTTTTCCCGTGTCGTACATGTCGTACGTAACCATGTTTTATTTCATGAAAAATGGTCATAAATTCCTTCAGGGTAGGCAGCGCATCGACAATTACCCCCGGTGTTGCCGGTGTCTATAAGCGACGGTGACCACTTCACATCAGGCCGTATGCTAGTTTGCCAATTTGTATCATAAAAAATAAAAAATAAACTGCCAAGTGCTAGTCGGACTCTAGCACGAAGGGTTCCATACAATAATCTAAAATTAAAATTAAAATTACACGCAAATGTACCAGCCATCACCCAATCACGCAACAGGGGGACAGATCCAACTTTTTTGTTCTAACTGTCACCTTAGGGGGGACAGATCAGTGTGACAAATGGGAATAATTCGTCGCGCTCCATTTCCATTATTGTGATGTCTTGAGTTTGAGAAATAAAGCTGACGAAGTAACAATTCTTCATTGAGGAAATCCGCAGTTGACCCTATTTTCAACAAGTTTTTTTTTTTTTTTTTTTTAACATTGATAGACCTTTGTTTGTGCACGATCTCACCTGTTGGTAAGTGACGATGCGGCCGAAGATGGAGCACAAAGGTCTAGAAGGCACCTATTCACTCTAGCCTTGAAGAGGTCCAGATTATAGTTGAGTTAGTAATTAATTTTGTAAAAATTAAAAAAAAAACCCCAACGCTGAACGGCTGAACCGATTTTGATCAAACAAAGCTAAGAACACTCCCGAAAAATAAACCTTTCAAACAAAAAAAAACGATTTCGGTTCATCCGTTTGGGAGCTACGATGGGACAGACAGACACACACACACACACAGACACGTCAAACTTATAATACCCCTTCGTTTTTCGTCGGGGGTTAAAAGAGAGGATAACCCATTCAATAAAAATTAATTATATTATTTTTAATTTCGAGGCCTTTGCGACTTGCGAGACAATGAGGGAAAGGATTGCATTTCAAAAAGGCTAATTCTCCTTAAAAAAAAAGATTGTTAATTTGTATTACACTATGTATAAAATATTTATCTTTTTTATGCTTTTTTATTTATCTTCACTATTATTTTGTATTTTTTAACCCCCGACGAAAAACGAAGGGGTGTTATAAGTTTGACGTGTCTGTGTGTGTGTGTGTGTGTCTGTATGTCCCAACGTGGCTCCCGAACGGATGAACCGAAATCGTTTTTTGTTTTTGTTTGATAGGTGTATTTGTCGGGAGTGTTCTTAGCTTTGTTGGATCAAAATCGGTTCAGCCGTTTTATTTCGTTCGGTTTTTTTTTAAGTTTTACAAAATTAATTCCCTGTAAATATGTAAACTTTGTTGTTTTGTTTGTTTGTTTGTTTGCCAAGCTGCGGTGAAATGGCTAGTACAGTATAAACACAATTACCTACTAGTAATAAATTAGTGCTTAGGAACGTACCATCTGGACTAGCGCCTAGAAAGGAATGGAATCGCTTCGAAGCGAATGTCTTTTGGCTAGGCCGGCTGATATGCATTGCATGCAAATAATATTATGGAAATTAAAAAAAAAAGTGGCCAAGTGCGAGTCGGAGTCGCCCATGAAGGGTTCCGTAGCAGCAAGTAACATAATATCAAAGTTCTTGGATGGTTTACGATTTATGACGTATTAAAAAAAAACTACTAACTAGATCTCGTTCAAACCAATTTTCGTTGGAAGTTTACATGGTAATGTACATTTTTTTTTTAGTTTTATCATTCTCTTATTTTAGAAGTTACGGGGTTGGGGGGGGGGGACTTTTTACCACTTTGGAAGTGTCTGTCGTGCAAACTATTCAGTTTAGAAAAAAGTTATATTATAAACCTCAATATCATTTTTGAAGACCTATACATAGATACCCCACACCAACGGGTTTGATGAAAAAAAAAATTGAGTTTCAGTTCTAAGTACTAATACTTAGAACTGAACCCCCATTTTTTTTTTGTTTTTTTCTATTTTTTTGTGAAAATCTGAATGCGGTTCACAGAATACACCTACTTACCAAGTTTCAACAGCATAGATCCTATAGTTTCGGAAAAAAGTGGCTGTGACATACACGAACAGACATAACATGTCATAGTAAGATGAACTCTTGTCTTCTAAGCAGGAGGCAAAATGTTCAATACCCACCCTGGGCCTGCATATCTGAACCTTCCGAAGACCCTAACTCGCAATTATAATGAATAAGACCCCTAGGAATCATTTCAACGAATTTGTTTGAAGATTGTAGTTTCACCTACCTACACAGAACTGACTTCGACTGAAACAAGGCAATACTATGTTTTTTTTTTTAAATATTGAATGAGCGAAGCGAGTTCTCTGATTCAACTTGGAAGAATTGGCATTTGTATGTATGTATGTATGTATGTTTGTCCGAGCATAACTTCCGAACCGTTAATCCGATCTTCATGAAATTTGATTGGGAGGTGATAGTATTGGTACAATTTGTTGGTAAGGTTATGAGCTATATCGGTCGGGGGGTTGTTGAGATATTGGGGTCCAAGAGGAGGTAAAAAAAAGTGAGAATATCAGATCAAATGTGGTGTCATATGAAAGTTCCTCGCTTCGACATTTCAAAACTATTTTAGTTTCTGAGATGTTAGGGTAAATCAAAAATGTAAAAAAACAAAACCTCTAGGGTACTTCCACTAATCCTACAACGCTGTTTTTTTTACGTTTGTAGCTTTTATGATACAAATACTGGGAAAAGTCTAAAATTTATGAATCTTGAAACTTGTAGGTACCTACTCTATAAAATAACAACCAGTGTATAACATTCTTTGTTGACCTCCCGTTTCTAGGAATTTTAACGACGTTGAAGGTCTAACTTTTCGAACCACATGTGGATGTACATAGATATTTTTTCGAAATAAATAAGGTAACCTACCTAAACCGTGTGTATTCGTGAGGTCTCAGTTCAAAAAACCTTGTGCGTAAATATATAGGTAATTATGATCAGCTAGTAGTATTTAATTTAATTTTTACGTAATTAAGATAATATTATATTTGTCTGTAATTTCTGTCTAGTTGTTTGTAATTTAATTTTCTCCCATTATTTATACAAAGTTCATATGTAGAGACCTTGCAATGCATTGCGGCCTCCGGCTGTCTGGCTGATTCGCATACACATGACCAATCCTAAATGTTTGGTTTTCTAAAAATTTATATTCGAGCTAATTATGAGATGACAGATCAAAGCGGCAACAGCGCTTAGCCGGCGTAAGTCACGAGCTGACAACGTCGCGTGTAAGTGACATGTAACTGTTATCTAATCTGCGGCTATGTGTGTCACACTGTCAGTGTACACTCACACACTGACATAAATTAACTAAAATTTCGATGTTATTTTCGCTATTAATCCAGTGTTTTCTTCAACCAAATATGTGTTGACGCAAATAAGGACCAATATAAAAGCCAACAAGAGTCATTTCAGTATAAAATTATACCCTGTTCGCCCATATTTGTGCTAATACGTTTGTATGGAAAAGCGACCACCTTAACATAATATTTCTACAAGTGCGTTTTGACTGGAATTAAAGATACCCAATCAAAATACTGAACATACACACATATATTTCAAAGTTCGCAGCCAATCATCGACAGACCATCAATAACCAGAATTTACGTTCAAATCAGAAAAGCCAGCTTACCAATTTAGTCAAATGCGAAACCCCAGTTGCCAATGCCGATCCCACTCCGCTGGTCCAGACAAGTTTTCAATATCTAAATGGAGAGCGTGGCTGCATCAAACACTTAGCTAAATGGTTTACAGGTTAGTATGTTTACACGGCCATATATCCCGAAACTTGGACGAACTTGCTCCTGGACTTGGATAATTCCACTTTCCACAACCGAGAAATTACATTTTCACTTATCCGCACACCAGCTAAGCTACAACGTCATGGTGTTATGTGAAAAATTCGATGGACAATTGTAAAAATCGCTGGACTTTTTGGGACCTAAGGCTAAAATCTGTAGCATATTATTACAGCTGAAGACAATCACGTTTTATAAAAAACCTCATCACCACGAGCCCATACAAAACACGCTCCTTATGTATCCTACTATGGCATGAGAACTACGCATTGCGTAAAATTTGTATGTTCTTTTACACTATTATGACCACCAGGATTCATATTTAATGTTCTCATGTACAGGAACAGGTCTCAGGATAGAAATTTCTATCTCCCACGTTAACATCGCTCATTAATTATAAATCTACGTGGGGATGTACTACAGTGACGTCCCGTTGTGGGGTGTATTATGCATTGTCCCCGTGAGGTAAACCTTACAAAGCCAGCCTAGCTCCTTAAAGTAACTGAACAGGACTTGATGGCAACACTGTTGAAGTGTGTCCGAAGGCATCGATGATGGAGAGCAGGATCTTTGTAGCTCCTGCAACCCCGTCATGGCCCTGCCCCCCTATTCCCTAACTGAAAGTCACTCGGTGACTAACGTTTGACAAGTAAAATGACAACCAATTTGATTTTGAGCAACTGAAGGTCAAACTTTCAGTTAGGGGATGAACTAACTGAATGAGTGAGGGAATGAGTTAGAGCTGGCCTCTTTAGTGACCACATAATTTAAAATCACGTGCTCCACCGTTTCGTCATCCTGCAAGCAGCCTCAACATAGCCCGCTGTCAGTAGCTCCAATTTTGTGCAGATGATGGTTAAGGTCGCAGTGTCCAGTTATAATTTCCACCACCTTACACAGGAACTCGCGTTTATTTTAAACAGTGTATTCGTCAGGTTTTGGAAGCGCCCACTAGGGTCGGTTGGGTTTTTTTGCCATTTGCCCCTTGTGGTCTGCATTGAGGTCAACAAAGCTTTGGCTCTAGCTTGGTTTGTGATGCCGTTATATTATAACATCCAGTAGCTACTGAGTTTAAGCTCTGAAGTATGGCTGATATAAATTAGGCTGCCTCCAAGCAAAGTACGGGTGTAATCTGATGTGTAGTGTGCCTTACATCATGTGTTTTGATGGCTCCGCGCTTGCAATTTATAGGTCAGCTCTAACTGGGTTTCAGGTGCTCGTAGCTTACTGATTTTACAGGCTGCAAAATAAGCCAGTGGTGTGTCCGGCCTTAGAATAGACCCTCCCTTTCATCGCGTCGATGTCGTAAAAGGGTCGACTAAGGGTATTAGGGGTTAGGCAGCAGCATCCACGTGAGTACTAAACACATACTGCTATCACCAATGTGCCTGCCAAGCGTGCTGATTATGGCAAATCTCCTTATTACTTTCGTTGTGGGAGACCTTTTTTTTTATACTACTTGAATGACGGAACAAGCATATGGCCCACCTGATGTTAAGCGGTAACCTCTGCCTATGAACAGTGCATTCTCACATAGGTCACGTCCGCCTAGGACGCGCCCTATGTGGCATTGCACTGCGCCCGCCACCCTGAGACATAAAGGTGAAAAGTCTCATGTGCCTGTAATTTCACCGGCAGCCATACCCTTCAAACCGGAACACAGCAATGCAAGCACTACTTCTTTACTGACCTTGTCCAATAGTAGCAGTCTACCGGCTTTTGATGATGAGGATTTATTTATTTCAACGTTTTAATATTTTAGGAGGGTAATCCTAATACAATAGCGAAGTCAGTTAATTCGTAGTTCCTTTATCGAAGGTTAATTTAATCATTTACTACATGATTTTCATTGACATCATGCTTTTGATCACAAAAATTGCAGGGCCCTAACGGGGCTCATGTACCTTCTACATAACTAACATTAGAAATAAGACCTTATACTAACAATATTGTAAGAACATGTAAGTAATAATTAAATACAATAGTCTAAATTTCATTACTGGAGCTATAATTAACCAATGGCTCTTAAAATTATAAGCAATACATCGGTGAAAAATATACAAACAAACAAACTTCATTTTATTTACACCCGTGCGAAGCCGTGGTTGGTGCTAGTACTATGTATCAGTTCGAACATACGCCCATAATATCAGCTCCCTCAAAATTTACATCTACCCCCTACAGATTGATGCTAAGTAACACCGCTCATACTGTATGCGAAATGCGCTCAAACTCCAGACCTACTCCACTTAGCGACCGCCCAGCCCCTGTAGAGTGTGGCACATTGTATCTATACGGTTACAGGGTGTGTAAATACTTTTAAACATAAGCAGGTAGGCATTACCTACTAAGCACAGAAATTTCAATAGAGAAGATGATTTTCTTATCTGGAAGCCTGTGGTGAGAATGAGTAAGAATCAAAAAAGTGTGGTACCTGCTACGCGTCCGGATACCGTCAGTGTTGTGTGTCGAGGTGGAGCGACGTGTGACTTTGAAACCGTTGGTAGTGGTATCGTTCGTAATAAAAGAGTGAGAAAGAGGGTAGATCGATATATCTGTCAATAACATCTACTCGCAAAGACTTTAGTTAGTTCTCCCGTGATCATGGCGCATGCAACTGTGCCGAAATATCGGGAACAATTAAAACTCAATAATCATGGAGAAATATCCCGTTTCTAGTGTAAAGTAGGTATAACTACTACCACAAATTCAATAATACTACCACTATTACTACTACTTCGTGGTACTGGTTCATTCTTGGTTGCCTTACGTTAGGTCAGTGTCCAGCATGAGGTATGGTGGACTTAAAAATAGCCTAGTGACCAATGGTAAAAGAACCAGTGTAGTGAAAGGATTCAGTGTGCCTTGAAGAGGCTCCTTGCAGAGGGTCCTTGCAGAGGGTCCTTGCAGAGGCTCCTTGCAGAGGCTCCTTGCATAGGCTCCTTGCAGAGGCTCCTTGCATAGGCTCCTTGCAGATGCTCCTCGCAGAGGCTCCTCGCAGAGGCTCCTCGCAGAGGCTCCTCGCAGAGGCTCCTCACAGGGGCTCCTTGCAGAGGCTCTTTACAGAGGCTCCTCACAGGGGCTCCTTGCAGAGGCTTCTTGCATGCACATGTCACATGTCTCCGAGTTTATGGTTCCAGGACACGTAGGTTTCTTCACTATGTTTTCTTTTACCATTTGAGGACACTGATATTGCGTACGTAAATTTGTCGTGTGGAAAAATCCATTGGTGCATGATCGGGATTTGAACCCACGACTTAGGATTTGGAAGTCGAGGTCCCTTCCACTAGAGTCTAGTGACTAGGCCATCAGTGTTCTGTAGTAAGTAGTACATAGGTACTTTAATTTCTAACTGTAATTGGCCTTTTACAAGATAGTTGGCACATACAAAATAGAGGCTTACACTCAGCTTACTGTATTAACAATCATTATTTAAGGTCGTGGTGGGTCCAACCTAAGAATACACCCCTCCGTCTCCTCTCGTGGAAGACGTAAAAGCTGGGACTACACCCATACTGACAGAATACTCATCACCAATACTGGGATCACCTTCCCTGCATTATATGTGAGAGGTCTCGTATAGACTGGCCGTGTTTAGGCTCTTTATGTGAGAGGTCTCGTATAGACTGGCCGTGTTTAGGCTCATTTTATGTGAGAGGTCTCGTATAGACTGGCCGTGTTTAGGCTCATTTTATGTGAGAGGTCTCGTATAGACTGGCCGTGTTTAGGGTCATTTTATGTGAGAGGTCTCGTATAGACTCAGTGTTTAGGCTCATTTTGATCAGCACACGATTCCGATCACAAATTTTATAAAAGCTTGTATCGAAAAATATATTTTTCAACACACAATTTCACCACAATTAGGCACATAATCACCTGTAATCAAATAGTGACTTTTTAATTGCTATTATTCACAAGTGAGTTGAACATTTACACAGAATGTGTATTTCTTTTTTACACCTGTAATCAAACTGTGTATTTTTCATTGCTATTATTCACAAGTGAGTTATAGAGACAGTTGAACATTTACACAGAGTGTGTATTTCTGTTTTATTATTATTTTCTTCACTATTGTGCTAAAAAACCTCGTATGATACACGGCTGTATTGATGATTACCGTCCTCGGCTCTCTTAAGACCCTCACTTAACGGCTCGGGTCTCAATGGTGCCTCAGCGGTAATCACCAACATTATACACTTGTACCATAATGTACTATTTTTCACATAAAACTTATCTGCTAGCGTAATCGTTCATATAAGGCCTCTTGTCTTCTGTATAGCGAATTTGCTCAGAAAGTTGGATTCGTGGCCTTGTTGGAAAGAAAATAAATCCACATTAACTGACTTTTCACACACCCTGTAAACAGAGTACCTGCTAGTAAATAATTCCGAGGTATATTCGGCGTGCTAGTAAGCTGATTATTGATTTAGAACACCCGGCCGGGGTTCCAAATTGAAATTTATATTTATGTAGCACTTTCGTAGCAGTTATGTCGTAGCGCTTCGTAGTACTTCGTTGAGTTTCGTAGCATTTCGATTCAGTAATGAATGGACAGGCGTAATTGAAAAATGTGTCAATTTGGGGCGCCCTAACTCAACGGATTGTTTAAGAGGGACAAGCTTCGCCATTTCAAGCTAAACTAGGGCGTAATGGAACATTAACAAGGCTACAGATAGTTCATAGTTCGTGAAAATTGCTGCGCGTGTGTGTAATGTCTGAGTACGGTTGGGAATAAACAGTGAAATAGTGGAATTCAACCCAAAGCAATCGACTATATGAATCTGTTCGTGTTAAATAGAACCTGGCTATAGCATGTGAGTAGCTTACCAATTATCTACCAATCTATGACGACCTCCGTGGCGCGGCTGGCGATGGTTCGCCTGCGACGCAGGAGGTTGCGGATTCGATTCCCGCCTCGGAACAAATAATTTGTGCGTTCTGCATAAATTTGTTATGGATGTTCTGGGTATTTTCTATGTATAATTAAAAATATTTATTTATGTAATGTATTGTATTAAGTATGTCAGTTATAATCTGTACACATAACACAAGCTCTGGCTTAGCTTGGGGCTAGATAATGTTGTGTGAACTGTCCAGCATTATTTATTTATTATTTATGTATTTTATCAATTTCATCGCATTCATCATAATAAATAAATAAATAAATAAATAATGTTGGACAGTTCACACAACATTATCGAGCCCCAAGCTAAGCAGAGCTTGTGTTATGGGTACTAAATAACTGATATACTTAATACAATATAATACATAGATAGATAGATATTTTTATTATACATAGAAAATACCCAGAACACCCTGAACAAATAAAACCCTGTCCCCTGACCCTATACCCTGTCCTTTATCATCGGACTTGTTTCTGCATTATAAGCTACAAGTCTCCGCCCGTGACTTTTCTACCAAGTAGCGGATTACGTAACTCTGTTGCTATCAATTTCAATCAGTTTCAAAGCTGTTTCTATCCGAAAGGTCGCTCTTGCGCTTACCCAATTGACGCAGTTTACCTACAAAGCTTGGTTGCAACTGGACTGCATAAACTAGGTAATCGCAAGGACGTCATTACAAACATAAACAGCATTGAAATTAATCGAAACTGATAGCAACAGAGTTACGTGATGGCACTACAGGATAAAAAGTAGCTATGTCATAATCTAACTGTAAACAACATTCATCGAAATCGGCTTACCCGTTTTGGCGTGATTGAGTTACAAACTTACAAACATCTGGCAACATCTTACAACTATAATCTGGGTCTCTTCAAGTCTAGATTAAATAGGTGCCTTCTAGACCTTTGTGCTCCATCTTCAGCCACATCGTCACTTACCAACAGGTGAGATAGTGGTCAAACAAAGGTCTATCAATGTTAAAAAAAAAAAACTTAACTTTGCCATTTACCTTTGTTTCACAATCACTATGTAAGCTGCTTCAAATATAACTGATCAGTAAACAAGTATTTGCGTTTCACAATCCCTCAGTTAGTCAGTCAGTAGTTAATCACAACTTTATCTGCTCAGTTAAAAGTTAACGAAAGGATTTAATCTCTTGAGTAACTACTTAAACCTTTACTTATTGATTAAGTGGGGTAAGTATCTACTTAATTATTTACAAGCTTCGCAAAAGATTATTTAGACTTACTATGGTAAGTAGTATAACTGTTTCATGACGAGCCGATAGCATAACAGATTTCGTCACAATCCCATAATCAATCTCCTGCTTAATGCCGTCATAACACGCACCATCTTCATAAAACCCCGTTCACACCGAGACCCGAAACCTCGCTCTCATTTGTATCTCTAAGGTCTGATAAATTTTATGTATTCTCCATAAAACGGAATGGCAGCCCTGTACGCAGCGCACACATTAGGGCTGTCACGGAAGTTGTTCTGGCCAAGGAGATCGGCATTAGTAATGGAATAGTAGCAGCAAGCTTTTAAGTAGACACAACCACATACATTTTGCAATTTCCAAATGTCATTCGAAGCCGTCGAACCAGTGAAAAATTGGGTATTTTTGACGTGGCTGAGCAAAATCTGGCCCGAACTCTTGACGTATCGATATGGTTCTCACTTAAAACCTTGCATTTTACATTACTTGTGACCGTATGCCAATATTTAATCTATTGTAGAAATAAGAATTTCAATATTCTGTCTTTCTTCGTATTTTATATTTTCATTAGATCATTGAAACAAGTATGATACATTTATTAACAGCACGATATTTATATTGATTTACAATAATAATTGAGTTATCAAAGTACCGTTGCAAATATAATTAAACCTTAATGATAAAAGCAGCAGCGTATAACAAAAGTAGTTTTTTGCTTAGCAAACTCTTATATCTTTATAAGTAAAACAGTTATACCAGGACTAAACGGACACGACTGTAAGCTTTTTCTAACTGTCTATTATTTGATAAAGAACAAGAAAAATAACGTCACCGACGCCAAAGCTATTCTTTAGCTAAGCTATTTCATGCTTATTATTAAGTCAGTAACATTTAATTCCGGCTTTGTGTCATCCCTAGCACTAACTTGTTGCGTTGCCGCTGTGACGCGCAGGGCTGCCTCTCGGGACTTATCGGAACACACGGGATCTTCCTTAACTGTCTTTGTGCCTTGTTTTATATCCAGATACGTTATTCGATTTGGATACGTGTGTCGCTGTGAGCGATGTTTCGATTTGGCTTTAAATGTGAAACAAATATTTAACTAGATTTAAAAACAAGGATTTTAGTATTTTTTTTTGTGAAGCTACTTATTTCGGTAATGCTTTTATGTTACCATTTAAATCAGAGATACCTAGTGGATGAAAGTGTCCTACTCCAACATTGAAAATTGAGTGTTAATTTTCTTGTAACACATAAAAACGTACAATGTCTAATTTTCTGTTAGGTATTTTTTGCAGTTTTATTCAACCTATTAGTTTTATAGAGGTACCTAGCCTCAATGATTATTATTGAGAACAAGTAATTAACTTTGTAAAAAACAAAAAAAACCCTCAACGCAATGAAACGGCTGAACCGATTTTGATCAAACATAGCTAATAACAATCCCGACAAATTCACCTTTCAAACATAACAAAAAACGAAATCGGTTCATCCGTTCCGGAGCTACGATGTGACAGACAGTCACACACACGCACACACACACACACACACACATACACACAGAAACGTCAAACTTATAACACCCCGTCGGTTTTGCGTCGGGGGTTAAAAATTAATCAACCAGAGTTACGTCTCTCTCTCAGCACCTCTCGAACCACGCATTTAGGGTTCCGAAGTTTACTCAAGTCAAAAGTAGATGTCGCGACTGGAAAAATTAGAACGCACCTCCAAAATATTTTTTTATCTATTGCAAAGGGTTCACGTCCAAACGAAATATAATCTGTGAAGCTAGTTTGTAGCTTCCTCTTACAGTTGCCGAGATTTAGGCCTGTGACAGAATACAGACGGACCGACGAACGAAAAGACGGACGGTGTAGGCTTAGTAATCCGGGTTCCGTCGGCCACCCTTTAGGTACGGAACCCTAAAAAAGCAATAGAATCATTACCCGCAAGTATTCCATAAATAATAGAGACACTAAAATCTTCCCTCGATCACGAATCTAAGAGGCTTTTGATCGTCCTAAAAATATACAGACTATAAAGGCCATCAGAATTCAGGACGGCGCCGCGCGATAGAAATCAGTCACTCTGCATTCCCTGGACGTAACCTAACCAGCTTACCCTCAAGGTGTCCACCAGGGAAATATTAACCACCGCAATCCTGCCAGGCCATTTCACACCTTGCAGCACAGAATTCAGAGTCCACAACGCCTATTTGTTTATATTGAAAGTGTTACGTCGAGGACCAATAACAGATATTCCAATTCAACCCCTATGTCTATTCGTATAAGGTTGGAAGTTACTAGATGATGTTATGTAGGAAAGGAATTCGGCAAGCAGGCGTGAGTTTGTCTACTTGATAGCAACATTCCTGTGCTGAGAATAGATTATGCTACATAAACAATATTTGCTACTATGAAGAGGATACGTTTCACTGGAATTTGTTATAAAATTACAGTAAAAAGACAAAAGGAATCAATTTGCATACTTTTCAACGAAAACGTTGCCAATATAATATACTAGCGACTCGCCCCGGCTGCGCACGGGTAGCCCCGGGTGACCCCCCCCCCTCCTACCCCCCTCCTACCTACCCCCCTCCTACACCCCCCCCCCCCCCCCCCCCCCCCCTATGTGCTTCTCCTGGTTCTAAGCTACCTCCCCACCAATTTTCAGCCAACAAATCGGTTCACCCGTTCTTGAGTTATAAGTCGTGTAACCAACACGACTTTGTTTTTATATATATAGATTTGTGTAAGAAACAATAAAGAGAAGAGAGAATCTATGATTATTAAATACATACATACATAGACACACATCTTTTTCCCCGAAAGGGTAGACAGAGGCTCAAATGGGCGTCCTTTCACCGGGGGTTGCACCATCGTGGGATATAGACGAGACAAGTGGTAAGCTCATCGCTGCCATTGCTTCCCACGACTAACTTTGCTAACGCTTTCTTCCAGTAATAATACATTCCTTAAACATAATTTTCACTAGAAACGGGATATTTACCATGATTTTTGAGTTTTATATATTGCCGATATTTCGGCACAGTTGCATGCGCCATGATCACGGGAGAACTAACTGTGCCGAAATATCGGGAACATATAAAACTCAAAAATCATGGTAAATATCCCGTTTCTAGTGAAAATTATGTACATAACCATGATAGTTTCACAAGTTATATTCCTTAAACAAGCTTGCAGCCAAGACAAATCTTATACCAACGAATCTTACATACAAGTGGTACTTGCAAATAACATCCACTGGACAATTGTTGCACAAAACTATCTGCAAGTAGACCAATAAAGACGATGAAAGTTTATGATCACGATACTTCTAGAATGATAAATAACCCTACTGAAACGGAGTGTTTTTAAAAAAAGCGGCCAAGAGCGAGTCGGACTCGCCCATGAAGGGTTCCGCAGCAGCAAGTAACATAATATAAAAGTTCTTGTAGTTCGTTGTAAGTTTTATGGATGTTTTAATAATAGTGTATTAAAAAAAACTACTAAATGTCGTTTAAACCGATTTTCGGTGGAAGTTTACATGGTAATGTACATCATATTTTTTGTTTTGTTTTATCGTTCTCTTGTTTTAGAAGTTACAGGACACACATTTTACCACTTTGGAAGTGTCTATCGCGCAAACTATTCAGATTAAAAAAAAAAAGATATTAGAAACCTCAATATCATTTTTGAAGACCTTTCCACAGATAAACCCACAAAAAAAAAAAGAGTTTCAGTTATTATAAGTATGGGGAGCCCCCAAAATTTATTGTTTTTTTCTATTTTTGTGTGAAAATCTTAAAGTGGGGCACAGAATACATCTACTTACCAACTTTCAACAGCATAGTTCTTATAGTTTCGGAAAAAAGTGGCTGTGACATACACGGACAGACAGACAGACATGACGAATCCATAAGGGTTCCGTTCTTTTCTATTTGGCTACGGAACCCTAAAAATGTCCATTTGAGTGCACGAACAGTGCAATATAGAGGTAGACAGCTGAAACAATTCCGGAGCGTAGATAGCGAGTTGAGCGACCGCTCCCGCTCCATTCCAACCCGAACCGATTGTAGATGTTGTCGTTTAACTTTTTCAATTTCCCAGCGAAATTGGCGAGTTCACCTCTCGTCCCCTCACTTATTAAAAACGAAACGGCGATAATGGAATGTTTCCACTTGAAATTAAAAAGTTTATAGCACTGTAAATCATTGGAATCGCTATAGATTCGGACCGGCGAGATTTAGGGCGCAAATACCTGCACGCGCACCTAAATTATCAACTGCCGTTCCACTTGCGGAAAGTTCAAAAACAAAAGTGATTTCGCATTCGGCACGACGGAGATTAAAATTGGCAAATATTTCCTTGCATTTTATTACGCTGTGTTAAGCTGCACGCTATTTACCGTGCGATGGAGTGGAGATGTAAAAACAAAGTAAGTTTTGCTGTTCGGCAAAATAATACGACCTTTATCAAAAGTCCTAATCGGACCGTTTTTATTCCCCGCGGAACACATCAATTAGTAGCACATGCCACTAGCTTTAGATTTTAGGGGGTGGCGAGGGTAATCCTCGCAAGTTATATGGGAGCCATCGAGGGACCGACACGGGTATAGAATAAAACTGGAATAAACAGGATTATTCGAACGCTCGCGAGCTAGAGTATCTGTGTATTAGCGTTCCTCCGGGGTCGGGGCCGGAAACCAATTCGGAAGCGTTGCTCATAAGAAACAGAAATGGCGAAGAAGATGCAGCATAGCTGTAAAACTCCTTATTTATTGAGTCTTGATAGTCTGCGATAAGCTAGATAAAGTCCGGGACATTAGCGTTCCTCCGGGTTCGGGGCCGGAAACCAATTCGGAAGCGTTGCTCATAAGAAACAGAAATGGCGAAGAAGATGCAGCATAGCTGTAAAACTCCTTATTTATTGAGTCTTGATAGTCTGCGATAAGCTAGATAAAGTCCGGGACACGAGTCTTAGGTGCCAGCACTATTTCAGTTTTACTGACGTTGTTGTAGTCTGTAAAATAGAGTACCTGTATGTATAGCAATTGAATTTTACACCGTCTTTAGATTTATAAATAGGTTTCAAGATCTCGTTTTTCTTCCAGTTAATACTGTAAAGTACTTATTTTTTGGATTTTTTATTTTATACTACTTGAATGACAGAACAAGCAAATGGCTCACCTGATGTAAGCGGTACTCGTAACCTCTGCCTATGAACAGTGCATTACCTCATAGGTCACGTCCACCTAGGACCCGCCCTTTGTGGCATTGCACTACGCCTGCCACCCTGAGACATAAAGATGAAAAGTCTCATGAGCCTGTAATTTCACCGGCACCCTTACCCTTCAAACCGGAACACAGCAATGCGAGCAATACTGCTTTGCGGCAGGAACTGGTATGGTGGTAGTACTTCCCCGGACGAGCTGCTTCACAAAAAAGCTCTGCTATTACTTGGTTCGTGTTCATGGACACAGGGAATCTCAGATATCAATTTTGAAAGTAATCGGTCCAGTAACTAAAAATTGCATAATGGCGTCCACTTTTTTATATTCTGACAAAAGATTTGCGTTTCGTGGATTATGTGTGTTATATTAGTACCTACGCAAATATAAAGCGTATAATCTTTGTTTATAGTTTTATCACATTGTTTTGCAAATTTTTATTTTGATCCCTTCTGCCGTTACCTTCCAAATGTAGGAAATAACACGTTGAATTCATAATCATCTCTGAATTGTCACTTCAATAGCTTGGCACATCCAAAGTGGCAGGTTAAGGGCGACTTATTAAAACGGTCGCTTTAAAATATGTCACGTTAGGCGCCGGCGGCGTATAAATAATGTCTGGTGGCTGCAGCGTGGGATGAGACCGGATCGTGCTCTGTGGAATACTGTGGATACTCCCAGATTATTAGAGCAAAAACATCGTGGGATTTTCAGTGAGCAAAATACACAATGTGTTGGCAATGTTTTGGTGTTCAGTGAGCTAATATTTCTCACTAAAGCTCAGTATAGACTAGAATATAAAGTATTTGAATGATGCTTGAATATTTGAGGCTAGACACGCCTGTATAAGAAGGCGATTTTATCATAAAATATAAATATAAGTAATTAAATTTGTAAAAATTAAAAAAAACCCTCCACGCAATGAAACGGCTGAACCGATTTTGATCAAACATGGCTAAGAACACTCCCGACTAATTAACCTTTCAAACAAAAAAAAAACAAAATCGTTTCATCCGTTCGGGAACTACAATGCAACAGACGACACACACACAGACAGACACAGACATACACACACAGACACAGACACACACACACACACACAAATACACGTCAAACTTATAACACCCCGTCGTTTTTGCGTTAAAAAAATAAGTTTATGTTTTTAGAACGATACGATAGTACAAAGAAATATTTCGGATGTATAACATAACACCCAACAGTCACATACATAGTCCTGATCCCACACCAGGATTCCCTGTGTCGTGGGTATCAGAAACTACGAGTACCATGGCACCATAACACCCAGACCCAGAACAAATATTTGCAAAACATACAAACATTTGTCCTGCAGCGGGAATCCAACCCGCAACCTTTCGCATCTCAGCTGGCTACTCGTACGACGCGCTACAGAGGTTGTATTGAAAAGCTTTGTTCTAGAACAAGCCAAAGCCAAGCTTATTTTGACAACCTCTGTGGCGCGGCGGGGGAAGCTTGGCCTGCGACGCAGGAGGTTGCGGGTTCGATTCCCGCCTCGGAACATATATTTGTGCGATCACAGATATTTGTTCAGGGTGTTCTGGGTATTTTCTATGTATAATAAAAAATATCTATCTATGTAATATATTGCATTAAGTATATCAGTTATCTAGTACCCATAACACAAGCTCTGCTTAGCTTGGGGCTAGATAATGTTGTGTGAACTGTCCAGCATTATTTATTTATTTTATTTTGTACATTTTAGCGAAAACTACCTTTAAATTATAGCTATGTACAGATGAAACCCGACGAGAATGAAGGTATTTTGTAGCTCTCTAGTTGTATACTCCTCTTGTGGATGTCCTAAAGGAATTACGCCAGGAGATGGGTAGCAGCATCATTTACTACGATCACCAATCCACCTGCCAAGCGTGGGATTATGGCAAATCTCCCTGTGCTATGGAGAGGCCTCGTCCAGCAGTGGACGTCTGCTGACTGATGAAAAAGAAGACTATCAGCTAGTCTAATTTACTCAAACAATACAAAGTACGGAGTAGTTAGTTGTAGTAGTGTAGATATCTAGATATCTTTGTTAAGGTGGTTGCTTTCGATTGAGGACCGAAATTCATATTTTTTCGTGTTTTTTGCTCATCACAGCTCATCAACACTTCTTCAGATAGCGTAAACTACGTTGCCGGTAATTATATGACCAAACACATAAGTTTTAATTTATAGTAACACATAAATATAATTAGTTTAGCTACGATTGTGCTTCAATGGTTTTTACAGTGTTTTTTTGTTTCAAGCACATTCCTAACCAAACTAATGATATTTATGTGATACTATAAATTAAAACTTGTGTTTTAAGTCATATAATTACCGGCAAATTAGTTTTCGCTATCTGAAGAAGTGTTGATGAGCTGTGATGAGCAAAAAACACGAAAAAAATTGAATTACGCGCCACAAGAGAAAACAACCACCTTAAGGATTCTTACAGAACATTCAGCTGTATATACAAAGTGAACTCAAGTAAACTTTTTCTCTTATATAAAATACCCGCAACAAAATTTGGCATCGCCTAGACATTATCCCTTAAAAAGGGCCCTAATGACTGACCTTCAAGTTCGGGAGACGATTCTATTCGGTGCCCGATAATGACGCATCAGTTTGCGTTCTCAAGGTGAGCACAATGATAAATGCTGAATAAAACACCGTATCATGCTTTGCCAAATGTTTGCTTGGGATTTTAGTAACTTTTTATATATTTGGAGGTCTAGGTTGAGATTACAGATCGCCCTCTATAAAATAATACAGCGAATTGTTGATAAAAGTTTGAACCTATAAAGACATGGTACTATCCAAACCTAGAGTGATTTTGGGCTGTAGTTTTTATACACGAAACAACTTCGGTAGCGTTTTTTTTTTTTTTTTTTATAAGTTTGACGTGACTGTGTGTGTGTGTGTGTGTGTGCGGCTGTGGTATCGTAGCTCCCGAACGGATGAACCGATTTTGATTTTGTTTTTTTTTGAAAGGTAAGTCGGGAGTGTTCTTAGCTATGTTTGATCAAAATCGGTTCAGCCGTTTCATTGCGTAGGGCCTTAATTTAATATTTACAAAATTAATTACTTGTTAGCTTAACCAATTGTTTTTGTTCATTTTCTGTCATCATAACTGGTTACAGTGATATAGGTGCCTATAAAAATCTAAGTACATTATTTCAAACCAGCTTATCACAAAATTCGCTGCCAAGTATAGGCCAATTTAGTTTTCAATTATTAGTAGTTTGATGGAATGCGGGCTTATAGACTGATCCCAGATAATCCCAGCTTCGCTCTGATGGCCGTCAGCATTAAACAAACGCGAATTTTTATGTTATTTTTTTTTTCTCCAAGATTGAATGAAATTATATCGCTCTGCCAGGTTTTTTTTTTTTTTATATACTACTTGGATGACGGAACAGGCAAGAGGCCCACCTGATGTTAAGCAGTTACCTCTGCCTATGAACAGTGCATTACCTCATAGGTCACGTCCACCTAGGACGCACCCTATGTGGCATTGCACTGCGCCCGCCTCCCTGAGACATAAAGATGAAAAGTCTCATGTGCCTGTAATTTCACCGGCACCCTTACCCTTCAAACCGGAACACAGCAATGCGAGCACTACTGCTTTGCGGCAGAAATAGGTATGGTGGTAGTACTTCCCCGGACGAACTCTTTCACAAAAAAGCTCTACTAATACTATCAATCAAGTATTTTGCATAATATTTGCTTTACGCGTTGTAGTGTGGATGGCGTGTTCGTGATATTTGTGTGACACACTGAATATTTGACCAAACACGACGAATATGCTGTTCAAACACAAATAGCGATATGAAGTACAATCATCAGAGATCCATTATTTGAAGTTAGATTCACAGCGTTTCAGACAAATCTATATACCGTCTAAATACCAGACGTAGTTTAGTTGTAGTAGAGCTTTTTTGTGAAAGTATTCGTCCGGGGAATTACTACCACCATGCCTATTTCTGCCGCAAAGCAGTAGTAGTGCTTGCAGTGCTGTGTTCCAGTTTGAAGGGTATGGTTGCCGGTGAAATTACAGGCACATGAGAATTTTCATCTTTATGTTTCAGGATGGCGGGCGCGGTGAAATGCCATACGAGTAGGTATAGGTATTTTTTTTTATACATCTTGATATGACGGGACAAGCAGATGGCCTACCTGATGTTAAGTGGTACCCTCTGCCTATGAACAGTGAATTATCTCATAGGTCACCTCCACCTAGGACGTGACCTATGAGATAGCGTCGTACCACGTTGTATAAAAAATCAAAATAAATAAAAAAGTAGTATCATGTTTGCTTGTAGGTCCACCATGGTGCACTTATGATCTTGTCACTACAAATTTCAGAACACAACTGAGCGAGTGATGTTTGGACGGTATTTGGCATATTTGAATACCTGATGTGTGACCAATAACAGACAGGCTGGCGGGTCCTATGTGTTTGTGTATTTTCCTATTCGCCTTGTTCGTGCAAGTAAGGCAAATACGGACAAATTGGTGCTCCTCACATCGTAGCTTTTGGGTGAATAAGACAAATACACCAACAAAAATTGTAGTATTCGTGATTGAATTAAAACAAAAGTTCGGGGTAACTCTTATTTATTGTAGTATGTTATAATGATTTAAAGTGTCTTCTACAACTGACTTCTTTCTACCCAATCACTCTCACATGTGTCTCAAGTCATTACTATTTTATATTAAAACGTCTGTACCACGATGCCGCTGTTACCTATCATATAGGTGGTTGACTCATTTCACAACGTCTGTACAACGTTCCACTACACGCATTTATATGCGTTCCAATACACGTTTATTACACAAATAGTGGTGTGAAGTGCCACAATGACAGATCAAATTGAATCCACTTTGTTGCTAATGCTGCGAAGGACCTCTTCTAAAGCAGGATGCGGGCCTAACCACCACTCACACTCATTGTGTGATAGGGCACCAATACAATGATATTTACTTCTTGCTGAAATTGGCAGGTCATGGTCACCTGATTCCTGGTGCTTTGACACGCGATTGACAGTCTAATCAGTGGCGAATTCAAGAGCCGTCGGAAAGGAATAAAAAAACCAGCACAGGTTTGGTCGTTTCGATGGTAAGCGTGTTGGTCGCATACGATTATATGCTACAACCCCTAAAAAAATAACTAGATCCTAGTCTATTTGTGGTATTTTATTGAAGTTCTGTACTAAAGTTATATCAGTTACTTATATACGTTTTAGTAGTAGTAGAGCTTTTTTGTGAAAGAGTTCGTCCGGGGAAGTACTACCACCATACCTATTTCTGCCGCAAAGCAGTAGTGCTTGCATTGCTGTGTTCCGGTTTGAAGGGTAAGGGTGCCGGTGAAATTACAGGCACATGAGACTTTTCATCTTTATGTCTCAGGGTGGCGGGCGCAATGCAATGCCACATAGGGCGCGTCCTAGGTGGACGTGACCTATGTGGTAATGCAATGTTCATAGGCAGAGGTTACCGCTTAACACCAGGTGGGCCATTTGCTTGTTCCGTCATTCAAGTAGCATAAAAAAAAAAAAAAAAAAAAACAAAGTTGGACCCGGCGTATCTACTCTAAGCTCTGTCTCGGGGCGACGCGTGCGTCCAATAGCCGGCCGAGACCGCGCCTGAATTTACTCAATACCCTGCACTGTTACCTACATAAAATTCGATCCCGGCCCGAATTATGAAGACCATCTTATTATATTACGTCATCCTTAGTAGCGTTACGATGGGTTGGACCTGCGATAGAGCTGAGAGCTTGCTATTTTATTATGTGTGTGAAATTAGTTTGCAGCTACTAAGGAAAGTAGGGTTATATTTATATTATTACACTAGCTGTGCCCGCGACTTCGTTCACGCGCTATATTATTATCGTCTGAACCCTGCAAGATAGCCGAAATAGAACTTTCAGGTAAAATTCGTAAAATTGTCATTGCAATCCATTTAATTATCACATTGAAATTGTATTATATTGGTATAGATTGAGTGTAAAGTTTTTTTTTATTACGCTTATAACACCAAAATAGGACCTAGATAATACATTACATTACATTTTAGTCATTGTGTTCGATAAATTGTTTTTTTTTTGTGTAAATAAGGCCAAGTATTCATTTCAGTTTCCTAATTTATTTATGATCATGAAAAATATTTATCATAAAAATTATATTGATTTTGCGGTTTTATTAAAAACATATATGACCAGCCCATTGCCACTTCAGCTTGCTAATCCGGTGGGCTATGCCAATGACTTTAGTTCTCTGTCGGATAATCTCATTTCGGATTTTATCTTTCAGAGAAACTCCGAGCATAGCCCTTTCCATAGCTCGCTGTGCAACCTTGAACTGGTGGATTAGCCCTACCGTGAGTGTTACCGTTAGGGGAAGCGAGTTCTTGGGTGGAGACCGCGTCTTGGCAAACGTAGCGTGCCCTCTGGCTAGGTGGAGCGATGACCTACGAAAGGCGGCGGGCAGAAAGTGGATGAGAAGAGCCGAACACCGGGCTCAGTGGCGTGTATTGGCAGAGGCCTATGTCCAGCAGTGGACTAGTGTGGGCTGATGATGATTAAAAGCATCCTTATTTACGTTACAATATTTTAATAATTCAAAACCATAAAGCGTACGTTCTATAAAATAAGTCACAGAAAAAATAACGTACCTATAAGTAATTGCTATGCCCTGCTCAAAAGAATAAATATACTTCGTAGCTACAAACTTGGGAATAGAAACGCAAACTTATATGAGCCGAGTGGAGCTCCGCTTCTTCCATCAAAGGAACAAAATTCGTTCATTAAAAATCTGTGAACTTTTAGCAAGACCTTTGAAATGTTGTCGTTCAAAATGTTTTAAAAGACATACATACATAAGCTTACAACTTTATCGCTATGGAGGATATCGAAGTCACCTTCAGATGCGTGTGATCAATTTTTTTATTAGATACATTTTTTAGGGTTCCGTAATAAAATCACGGAACCCTTATGGATTCGTCATCTCTGTCTGTCCGTGTATGTCACAGCCACTTTTTTCGAAACTATAAGAGCTATGCTGTTGAAACTTGGTAAGTAGATGTATTCTGTGAACAGCATTAAGATTTTCACACAAACATAGAAAATAAACAATATTTTTTTGGGGTCCCCCATACGTAGAACTGAAACACATTTTTTTTTCCATCTAACCCGTACGTTTGGTTTATCTATGGATAGGTCTTCAAAAATGATATTTAGGTTTCTAATATATTTTTTTTCTAAACTAAATAGTTTGCGCGAGAGTCAATTCTAAAGTGGTAAAATGTGTGTCCCCCCCCGTAACTTCTAAAATAAGAGAATGATAAAACTAAAGAAATATATGATGTACATTACCATGTAAACTTCCAACGAAGATTGGTTTGAACGAGATCTAGTAAGGAGTTTTTTTTTTATGCGTCATTAATCGTAAACCGTCCAAGAACTTTTATATTATGTTACTTGCTGCTACGGAACCCTTCATGGGCGAGTCCGACTCGCACTTGGCCGCTTTTTATATTTTGTATTCATGCTAATCTGCGACACTAAGCAATCAAGTTTCTGAAGTGGTATCCCAACTGTGTTTCATAAAACTAAAATAAAGCAGGAGTAGACTGTTCTCTATAAGAAATGCAACGTCTATCTTTCTGTCTCTTGTAACTCGAGTTCTACCAGATGGATTCAAATGCAGTTTTTACGTTTAGTTTATGTTGTATAGGGTTTTCATTTAGGAAGGTTTTAGTACATACGTATTCAGTTTAGTACTTGTTTAGTAGTAGTAGAGCTTTTTTGTGAAAGAGTTCGTCCGGGGAAGTATTACCACCACACCTATTTCTGCCGCAAAGCAGTAGTGCTCGCATTGCTGTGTTCCGGTTTGAAGGGTAAGGGTGCCGGTGAAATAACAGGCACATGAAACCTTTCATCTTTATGTCTCAGGGTGGCGGGCGCAGTGCAATGCCACATAGGGTGCGTCCTAGGTGGAAGTTACCTATGAGGTAATGCACTGTTCATCATAGGCAGAGGTTACCGCTTAACATCAGGTGGGCCATCTGCTTGTTCCGTCATAAAGTAGTATAAAAAAAAAAAAGTTTGGTCATGTTAATGTTAATGTTAATGTTGATGTTAATGCGATATTTGCGAATGAAAACAGAGAGAGGAGAAAACTAAAGCTAAGCAACCATGGAACGTTTCACAAGTATTATTTGTACTACTTGGATGACGGAACAAGCAAGAGGCCCACCTGATGTTAAGCGGTAACCTCTGCCTATGAACAGTGCATTACCTCATAAGTCACGTCCACCTAGGACGCACCCTATGCGGCATTGCACTGCGCCCGCCACTGAGACATAAAGATGAAAAGTCTCATGTGCCTGTAATTTCACCGGCACCCGTACCCTTCAAACCGGAACACAGCAATGCTAGCTCTACTGCTTTGCGGCAGAAATAAGTATGGTGGTAGTACTTCCCCGGGGGAACTCTTTTACAAAAAAGCTCTACTACTACTAAGTGGCGCGAAAGTCAATTTTTATGAAGTTACGAAAGCGAAAATTGATTTTGCAGAAACTAGGAGACCGAACACACATATTTCACATATAACTTTTGAAACTATCATGGTTATGTACATAATTTTCACTAGAAACATATAAACGGAACATATAAAACTCAAAAATCATGGTAAATATCCCGTTTCTAGTGAAAATTATATTTCACATAAATATCATTAGTTTAGCTACGAAAGTCAATGAACAAACAAACACTTTTAAAATCATTGAACGACATTCTTAGCTTAACTAATATAACACAATTACATAACAAATATATACATTTATTTACAGAAATAACTAATACAAGGTATGTACGAAATACAGATGAAACAGTTGTGCTACCTGAAGACCGCTGCTAGCGATCTAAAGGTAGCTCAACTGATCCAAATCACTACCAGACGGAAGCGTCCCTAAGATGCTGGCTGCATTGCCACGCTGAATGGCAATACTAACGAATACTAACAATACTGCATAACTATATATATGAGATACTAGCGACTCGGCTTTGCATGTGGAGTGTTGGGATAAAAAGCAGCCACCCTACCCCCATTAACACCCCCCCCCCCCCATTAACACCCCCCCCCCCCCCCCCATTAACACCCCCCCCCCCCCCCCCCCCGGCCCGCATTCATCCACACATCAAACACCATTCAAAATCGGATAACCCAGTTGACTTGAGTTGAGTCCCACGGAGTTGAGTAGAACTACACATAACGCAAGCGTAGCCGCAGACGGAAGCTTGTATAACATATCCTATGTTACTCACTGATAATGCACCTGACTATTGGTGAAAGTATTTTAAAAATCAGTTATATATTTTTTAAGTTTATCCATTACTAACAAACAAACTTTATCTCTTTATTATATTAGTGTAGACTATCAATAATTAAAACATGTGTTTTCGCTATCTCAAGAAGTCTTGAAGAGCTGTGATGAGAAAAATACATTACAATTTGAATTTCGTGCTTCTTGTACAAGTACAGTACAGTACTTTTGTAACAGTACAGTACTTTTGTAACAGTACAGTACTTTTGAACAGTACAGTACTTTTATAACAGTGCAGTACTTTTACTAGTACAGTACAGTACTTTTGTAACAGTACAGTACTTTTACTAGTACAGTACAGACTTTTACTATAACAGTACAGTACTTTTACTAGAACAGTACAGTACTTTTACTAGTCCAGTACAGTTCTTGTATGGGTGACCGCAGAACTCGACAATATATACCACTATTTTATATTATATAGCGCATGGAGATAAAAAGTTGAATGTTGTTTGTAGGATAGCCGTGAGACTGTAATGTGCAGTGGACTGAGAAACTAGTCGACTCACTCGAATCGCCTTCGCGTCCTACACGGCACGCTGCGCTAGGGCTGCCAGTCATCGATAAAATACATTATAACTTTACCGTGGTGTGTCCGGCCTAAGAATAGACCCCTCCGTCACCTCCCGTGGATGTCGTAAAAGCCGACTAAGGGATTACCCGGACTTGTTGATAAGATTCGTTGGTATAAGATTTGTCCTGGCTGTTAGCTTATTATGGAATGTGTTATTACTGAAAGAAAGCGTTAGCTGAGTCAGTCGTGGGAAGCAATGGCGGCGATGAGCTCACCACTTGTCACGTCTATATTCCACGATGGTGCAACCCACTGTGAAAAGAGGCCTATTGTGGCTCTGCCTACCCCTTCGGGGATAAAGGCGTGTGTCTATGTATGTATGTATGTATATGTATAAGTTTAAAAAATCAAAAAGAATAACAATCAATCACACTCTCGGTTTAGACTGCTCTCGAACTCTGGAAGTTTTGGAATGTGTTACCTACCTATATTTTATGACTCATTTGTATTTACAACTAGCGACTCGCCCCGGCTTCGCACGGGTAGCCCCGGGTGAACCCCCCACCCCCCCCCTCCTACCCCTCAATATCCTGGTTCTAAGTTATAAGTGATGTAACTAACACGACTTTGTATTATGTATATAAGATTAATGAATCATAACTAACTATATAAGTAACTATGTTTAATATTCTAAAAGTTGAAATGAGAGATAAAAATAATAATATTAATACTGGACACAGTTCACACAACATTATCTAGCCCCAAGCTAAGCAAAGCTTGTGTTATGGGTACTAGATAACTGATATACTTAAAACAATAAATTACATAGATAGATATTTTTTATTATACATAGAAAATACCCAGAACACCCTGAACAAATATCTGCGATCGCACAAATATTTGTTCCGAGGCGGGAATCGAACCCGCAACCTCCTGCGTCGCAGGCCAAGCTTCGCCCGCCGTGCTACAGAGGTCGTCAAAAAAAGAAAAGTGAGAGAGATAAATATTTAAATTCAGCTAGGCATTACTATTTACCGTTTCCGTAAGTAGGTTATTATCACGATGTAGATGATGATGATGATGGTGATGAGATGAGCGATGGTAGCCTAACGGTTCAATAGTGCAACTCAGAATCCAACGATACCGGGTTCGATCCTAGGCTCCGCACCAATGACTTTTCTAAGTTATGTGCGGATTTCCATCGCTCTGTGCTTCGGAGGGCACGTTAAACTGTCGGTCCCGGCTGTTATTGATTAATAGCAGTCGATAAGCCATGTCAGAGGCCCTCGGGCGGTTTGACAAACTCTGACACCAAAGGCCAGCACTACCTCCTACAACATGAATGATGACGATGTAGAGATGGGCAAGTCTATAACTTTGCATTCAAAGACCATCATCATCAGCCTTCAAAAATCCACTGCATAGAATGCCACGACGAATGGTCTTGAGCTGCCTTCATTCACCGACTTCCTGCGATCTCTACCAAACGCCATTACCAAATTCTAGTTCACTTACTTTAAACGCGCACCAGGTGAACGTAACTCATTGTAGCAGCCCTAGGTGGCTATCTTAAGTGCACAACCAGTGGGTCGTAGTCGTATCTCGCCGGCGATACACCGGACTTTCTTCTGACGGAAAGAATATGCAATCGCCCAGGAACACTTCAAATACCACCTTTATTGCACAACATAAGGTTCAAATTCCTGAAAATGGCCCATAAAGGTAAGTAATGAGGGAATGCAAGCGAAAATAGGATCCAGAATGAGATGGATGCAAGAGCAAGGACTTTATTTCCCGTTGCTTATATCAATTTATTATTAACCCCCGACGTAAAAACGAAGGGTGTTATAAGTTTGACGTGTCTGTCTGTGGGTGGGTGTGTGTGTGTTTGTGAGTGCGTGTATGTGTCTGTCTGTCCCATCTTAGCTCCCGAATGGAAGAACGGATTTCGTTTTTTTTTTTTTGTTTGAAAGGTGAATTTGTCGGTAGCTATGTTTAATCAAAATCGGTTAAGCCGTTTCATTGCTTCGGGGTTTCTTTAAATTTTTACAAAATTAATTACTTGTTTTGAGTCTGTATTTTGATTGGTTCCTCTATTATAGCACAGAGACTGATGTATTCTGGATCATTTGACGACGTCTGTGGCGCGGCGGGCGAAGGATCACCTGCAACGCAGGAGGTTGCAGCTTCGATTCCCCTGCCTCGGAAAAAATATTTGTACAATCTGCAGATATTTGATCAGAGTGTTTTGGGTGTCTTCTAATGTATAATAAAATATATCTATCTGTGTAATGTATTGTATTAAGTATATCAGTTATCTAGTACCCATAACACAAGCTCTGCTTAGCTTGGGGCTAGATAATAAGATAAGATATATATATTTTTTTTTATTGTGCTGATCATATGTTGACGCAGTGTGGATCAAGTTTTGTTTTTGGCGCGCTTCTAAGGCATTCAATCGATCTAGTAAATAATCCGCAAATGTACGGGAATGCATGAAAAGATGCTCATGAAAATTAAATTCATGCCTCTGCAATATACTAAGAATCCTTTCACCACACCGGGTCTCTTACCAATGATCACCAGGCTCTCTTCAGTCACCATTCTTCTGAGGGTGGCCACGAAAGAACCGATGTCACGAAATAACACTACTGGAATGGTACTGATCTTGAAGGCGCCTCAAGCTAAAGCTAAAGCCAAACCAAAGCGAACCAAAGAAATCGGTTCATCCGTTTGGGAGCTACGGAGCTACGATGCCACAGAAAGACACACACACACACACACACACACACACACACACAGACGTCAAACTTATAACACGCCGTCGTTTTTGCGTCGGGGGTTAAAAATAGAATCAACTAATTGGATGCGTTCCCTGTGCTCACTCTGTAAAGGCAACCACAGCTAACGCAAGACAATAGAGTTCAGCCCGCGTCCATCGTCTTCATCCATCGATCCATTGTCTTACTATTGATCGCCACCGTGAACGCCATTGAGGACTCGTGCTGAACGCGTTGGTTTGGCCTTAGCTTTAGGCCAAACTGAAGGGATTAGCCCGCGTCCGCGGTGGCGTGCACATGGCGATCAATAGTAAAGGTGCAAGTTGGCGGCGGGCGTCATGAAGCGGCGGCCGACGACATGTCGCCGCGCCACTACTGGTTTCTATGTATTACTATGAAATACCCTGCATAGCTAGCGACATGAAGCCCAGCGACATGTCGCCGAGCGGCCGACGACACGTCGCCCGACCGCAGATCAGTACGCCGCCGACGTCAGAGCAAGCGCCACGTGGCATTCGAACGAGTTTCAATCATTATGAGTTTTTCACTCTCTGAATGCCACCTGCAGTTGCAGTTGCGGTCGGGTTCGAAATCGTGACCGCAGCGACATGACGCGGCGACATGACGCGACAACACGACGTCGGCCGCCGCTTCATGAAGCCCGCCGCCAACTTGCACCTTAAGACAGTGGATCACCACCGCGATGGTAGCCTAACGGTTCAATAGTGCAACTCAGAATCCAACGATACCGGGTTCGATCCTAGGCTCCGCACCAATAACTTTTCTAAGTTATGTGCGGATTTCCATCGCGCTGTGCTTCGGAGGGCACGTTAAGCTGTCGGTCCCGGCTGTTATTGATTAATAGCAGCCGATAAGCCATGTCAGAGGCCCTCGGGCGGCTTGACAAACCCTGACACCAGAGGCCAGCACTACCTCATACGAAACAACAACAACCACCGCGGACGCAGGCTGATCGCGTCGGTTTGGCCTTGGCTTCATACTCCTGCTCACCATCGTTAGCGCTTTAGTATTGCTCTAGCGTCTGAATTAACGCTATCTAATGGCGCTTGAGTGCCAGACTCAAGTCTGCAGAGTCAAAGGCCAGTGCTTTATGGGTAGTAGTTAAAATTCTATAAGGTTATTTAAATTTTAAAATGAGATTCCTGTTTTTTCCTTTATGAAAATGCGGATTTAAAGTGCTTTAGTTAGGAACATCTTAGTAACTTTATTCTCTTTTTGCGGTTCATGTTACTGGAAGTAGGTACTTTGCGCGCTCGGGGTATAATTTAGCATAAACTGATTATCAGTACGTTAGTGAATGGAAGTTTTTTTTATTTATTTTTTATATTACTTGAATGACGGAACAAGCAGATGGCCCACCTGATGTTAAGCGGTAATCTCTGCCTATGAACAGTGCAGAGAATGGGATATCCACACTGGCTAGAACAATGGCGACCTAGTAATAAAACTATTTTTCGAAAAAGACGGATCTGCGTTGAATTTATAAAATGCTAGCGACTCGTCCCGGCTTCGCACGGGTAGTTTCAGGATGAAAAACAGCCCCCCCCTCCTTTCCCCCTCCCCCTCTGGTAGCCCATGTCACTCAGGGTGAATGTAGCTTTCCAATGGTGAAAGAATTTTTGAAATCGGCAATGTAGTTTTTGAGTTTATTCATTACAAACATACACACACAAAAATACAAATCTTTCCTCTTTATAATATTAGTGTAGATTAGTGTAGACGACACACGCCTTTTTACCAGAAGGGGTAGGCAGAGCCTCAATGGGCCTCTTTTCACAGTGGGTTGCACCATCGTGGAATATAGACGCGACGAGTGGTGAGCTCATCGCCGCCATTGCTTCCCACAGTGACTCGGCTAATGTTTCTTCCAGTAACAACACATTCCATAATAAGCTGACAGCCAGAACAAATCTCATACCAACGAATGTTATCAACAAGTCCTTGTAATCCCTTAGTCAACTTTTACGACATCCACGGGAGGAGACGGAGGGGTCTATTCTTGAAATTATGTTTACCATTTATTTCTAGGCCATATTTTCTCAAGTATGTGTTATTTTTTGACGACCTCTGTGGCGCGGCTGGCGATGGTTCGCCTGCGACGCAGGAGGTTGCGGGTTCGATTCCCGCCTCGGAACAAATATTTGTGCGTTCTGCAGATATTTGTTCAGGGTGTTCTGGGTGTTTTCTATGCATAATAAAAAATATCTATCTATGTAATGTATTATATTAAGTATATCAGTTATCTAGTACCCATAATACAAGCTCTGGCTTAGCTTGGGGCTAGATAATGTTGTGTGAATTTGTCCAGCATTATTTATTTATTTATTTTATTTTATTTATTTTTACAGTTTGAATTGAATCAAAAATCTGCCTCTTCCTTTTATGCTCCCAAGATTTACCCCCCCCCCACATAAATTTGTATCCCAATATTCCCACGGGATTTGACCTATGCGGATAACATTGCGGGGCGCTGCTAGTATTTTCATATATTTCAGAGTCCATAAGCTTTCAAACTAGTTAAGGGGAATGCTCACGTTTGCGGCGCGAGATTCAAATTTTTTGGTGTTTTTTGCCCTTTACAGGTCATCAACACTTCTTCAGATGACGAAAGTTGAGTTCGCGACAACTAGGAGACCTAACACACATGTTTTAATTGATTGTATCTCATAAATATCATCAGTTTAGCTACGATACCCCTAAACAAACAAAAACACTGTAAAAATATGTTTAGGGGTATCATAACTAAACTGATGATATTTATGAGATACTATCAATTAAAACGTGTGTGTTAAGTCTCTTAGTTGTCGCGAACTCAACTTTCGTTATCTGAAGAAGTGTTGATGAGCTGTAATGGGCAAAAAACACCAAAAAATTTGAATTTCGCGCCGCAAGCGTGCGCATCCACCTTAAAAACTGTATTCCAGAAACCAGTGGCCTCTTGTCGTTGTTCTTGCCTGGCTATATTGTTTCGTAATGCAGCGTAAACACAATCCGGCTACGACATATCCACTACCAGAAGTCACTGTAATGTTAATTAGCTCTCTCGTCTTAGGTTAATTAGGACAATGTCGCCGTACAACAAGCATCGTGTCACGGCGGTATTGCCCAGGGACACGGCCTTAGACATGCCATGATTTATTATTGCCACTAACTCCTGCTCGGGGCTTGACCCTCTTCAAATTAATTTCATAAATGTACCGGCATTCTATATAGTAATTTTTGACAGTTGTACTTTCATCAAGTAGGTACTGAAAGCTAATAGAAATTACATACTTTTCTCTCGATACGGGATATTTACTATGATTTTCGAGTAATAAATGAGTTTTTGGTTTTTTGAGATTTTGCGTTCGTAATAAAAGAGTGAGAAAGGGTTAGATCGATATATCTGCCAATAAAATATCTTGGTAAATAACCCTTTTCTAGTGAAAAGTATGTGCATAACCATGAAAGTTTCAAAAGTTAATAGATATTACATATTTTTTTTTCAAAAATATATCTTTTTCAATACTATCTTTTATAAAATTAGTGATCCGAACCATGTGCTGACCAAAATGAGCCCAAACACGGCCAGTCTACTATTAACCATCGAGGCGTTTCGTTGGCCACCTTCCATCTTCATCATCAGATCAGGTTACTGTCACTATAATATTGTATTGTCATCGGAACTTGACAGGTATGCAAAATTTCAGCTCAATCAGTCGAGGTTAAAAGGTTCAAAAATTCAGTTTCAATATTTATCCCACGCTAACATCATCATCATCAGCCTATATCAGTCCACTGCTGGACATAGGCCTCTCCCAATGTGTGCCATTTAGACCGATTTCCAGCTCTTCCCATCCAGTTTCTACCAGCCTCCTTACGCAGATCATCGCTCCACTTAGCCAGGGGGCGCCCCACACCACGTTTACCAAGACGTGGTCTCCACTCTAGAACACGTTTACCCCAGCGGTTGTCAGTTCTTCGGCATAATATATATGCCCAGCCCATTGCCATTTCAGCTTGCTAATTCTTTGAGCTATGTCGATGACCTTAGTTTTTTGTCGGATAACTTCGTTGCGGATTTAACAGAGAAACTCCGAGCCTAGCTCGTTCCATAGCAAAAAAAAACAATGCACAATACTATGTGATAATGTCTACTAACAACTCTTTACTAACATAATATGGTGTGAAACCGAAATAAATGATATAATAATAATAATAATAATCGCATCTTGCTAACTCTGAGTATCTGCACAGACACAACCAAGTAGCCAGGATCATTCACCAGCAACTTGCCCTCCGATACGACCTTGTGGGACCTGAGGTGCCGTACTATAAGTACGTGCCTCAGCCGGTTCTTGAAAATGGCCGTGCCACGCTCTACTGGGACCGGTCTATCATCACGGATAGGACTATTGTTGCCAATAAGCCTGATATCGTGCTGGTGGACCGGTCGGAACGCCGGGCGATACTTGTTGATGTCACTATCCCGCATGATGCTAATCTCGTGAAGGCCGAGAAAGACAAGTTAAGCAAGTACCTTGACTTGGCTCACGAGATTACCGCCATGTGGGATGTGGATTCAACGATTATCGTCCCGATAGTCGTTTCAGTGAATGGACTGATTGCGAAGAGCTTCGACCAGTACCTTAAGAAGCTCTCGCTAAATAGTTGGATCAAGGGTCAGATTCAGAAGGCGGTACTCCTGGACTCGGCACGTATAGTCAGGAGGTTCCTCTCTCTGCAGCCCTAGCCCCCGACCGTTTGGGCCTCGCTCCGCGGTCGGTGGTTCCCCGTTTTGATTTATATTTTTCACTATAATGTTTTTTACTATTTATTTTTTGTAGATAGTATTCCTTTATAGTGAAAAATATATTTTTTTACGAGATTTTTAATAAATGAGTGTTATAATAATAATAGCATGCTGAGCTAACATACAAACTAACAAACAAACATTGCGTTTAATTAAAGCTTGTAAAATAGTTACTTCTCATAAAATAGACGGAGTGAGTTCGTTATTCGATTTATTTTTGTAAAGCCCATATATTTTTAATCCTACAGATAATCTATTACCCGATATGTGTCCTTGACATTTAATGTCTGAGTAAGTACCTATAATTTTATACCTATGATATATGTATTAGTCTATTGAGTATGTGTGTATGTGTTTATTTATTATTTCTGTATCTATTATAGTAAATAATTTATACAATCTATCCTTTAATCAAATTGTTGTGCACTACCTACTATTGTTTTCCACATTACACAAAGGTTAGCTGGAAGAGAATGCTATCTAGCATTAAGTTCGCCTATGAATAATACTTTTTAAGTTGTGCAATAAAGATTTTTATATCTATCTATCTATCTATTTTTGAAATTCCTCGGACACGTACCTGTCAAAATAGTTTCATAGGACGCTGGATACTGTAGCGAGCAGTATGTTTGCAGGAACTTGTCAAAACAAACGTCATCGTGGAACATGGGGCCAGTGTAACCCCCACAATATAATGTAGGAAACTCTTCAAACAAGTGTAATCACTGCTGAGTATACTAAGTTGGATCCCAGGAGGGCAGAGGGAGCCTCTCAACATAGTAGAGTCTGTTCAAAAAGAGAAGCGTTGTGGTCAATTTGTTGTAACTTTTTATTTAGTTTATTTAACTATTTCTTTAGCCTAGGATTCAAACTGTCGGAATTATGAATTTTATACCAAATAATTACAGTTTGTCTATAAATTCGTGACATGAATGTTTGTGAAACTAACATTATTCGTGTGTCTGGCAACAACAAACATAAGTACATCAGCTATCATCGAGTTAGAGTTGTGGAACATTTTTCTTTTTGTGTTTTTTATTCTTGTGATTAGAATGCAATAAAAAGATCAAACTACGCAGAAAAGAAATAAAATATGAGTAAAATAAATCGGAGTGGCACGCGGGAAGTGATTTATAAAGTTTTCCAGCGATGTTTCGCGGAGTACCAAGCTGGACGAATTTTGTGGGATGTGGATGGTGTTTATGGGCGAACAGCATCTATGACGGGTATGTAATAGTGTTATTGTTTGTTTGTAATCTGCCTGAAGTTACAAATTTACTGAATTTACGATTTGGAGACCAAAAAAGGCATTGTTTCCATTGCAAATTTTTTTGTTAGATTGATATTGTAAGTCGATCATATTGTAGTTTGACCATATTTTTTGATACTTTAGGGTGGTACAACTCAGTCCATTCAGGTTTTTTTCAAATTTCGAATTTAAATTAATTGCTTTATGTCAAAAAGTTATGGTTGCCATTCAGTTTCAGTTTTTTTTTTAACTTTTTTCAGGTGTGATTTGAATCCTATTGAGCTCATTTGGGCTAACCTAAAAAAAAGTAGCTGCACACAATGATGTGAAGCAACTTGCTGAAGAGGCCTTCAGCAGAATCACAGCTGAAATATGGAAAAACTGCTGCCAACACGTCGAGAATCTCGAAAAAGAGTACTACGAGCGACGACGTCACCTGTATCAAGACATTGACGAGTTGATTATTCGCTTAGGCGATGATAGCAGCAGTGGTGACAGCAGCAGTGGTGACAGCAGCAGTGGTGATAGCAGCAGTGGTGACAGCAGCAGCGGTGACAGCAACCACGTCGTTGCTGTTCGTTGGCCAGACTCTATTTTGTAGTTCTAACCTAATTCAGTAGACTTAAGATCAGCAATACATGAACATCTAAAGCTTTTTGATAGTTATTTTCATTATTTTGACGACCTCTTTGGCGCGGTGGGCGAAGGTTTGCCTGCGACGCAGGAGGTTGCGTGTTCGATTCCCGCCTCGGAACAAATATTTGTACGATCTGCAGATATTTGTTCAGGGTGTTCTGAGTATTTCTATATACAGTGGTGGCCATATAATTAAGAACGCTGATATAAAGGGAAGATTTTTTCCAACTAAGATGCAAAACTAATTGTATGCATTTGTTTTTATTTCTCTCGGTATCGTAAAACATTTCCATATTACCACTGTATTTATTGATACACATGATTGGCTAAAAAATCAATAGGCAAACTTTTTACACTACTTTTAAACAAAGTATTCCTTATTACTGGCTGGTCACGTAATTAAGAACGCTAAGTAGTTTATACCTTTATTCAAATTTAAATAGAGAACACTCAGTCGATTTGTTACTGTTTGTATACTTTTGGCGCCATTACGTGCTGTAAAAGATTAAAGGTGATTGCTTCTTTAGAAAAAACAATGGGGAAAAATAAAAGTTGTGATAAATCTACAAGGGAAGTAATAATAAAACTTCGCCGGAAGAATTGGTCTTATAAAAAGATAGCCGAACATCTGCAATGTTCAAAAACGATGGTTTTCCACGCTGTAAAGCATTTTGCTACGTATCAAACTACTTCGAATGTTCCACGTGTACCTAAACAGAGAAAAACAACTCCTCGAGATGACCGAAACATCGTTCGTATGGCAAAACAAAATCCTTTTAAAGGGTCCAATGAGCTTAGAAAAGAATATTTTGGTGAAAACAACCCTTCAGCAATCTCAGCACGCACTATTCGAAGACGTTTGGTAGAAGAAAAATTGCACGGTAGGATAGCAAGAAAGGTACCCATGTTAAAACTTTGCCACAGGCAAGCCCGGCTTGCATTTGCGAGAAAGTATGAAAACTGGACTGTGCAACAGTGGAAAAATGTACTTTTTTCTGACGAGACGAAAATAAACAGTATGTTCTGATGGAAAACGATATGTACGACGTCCCCCGAATACAGCATTCGACCCAAAGTACACGAAAGTTACATTAAAGCACGGTGGTGGAAATGTGAAAATTTGGGGTTGCTTTTCTGGACATGGTGTAGGACCTGTAAAGTTGATAGAAGGTAACATGGATCAGTTCCAATACAAAAATATACTGGAAGAAACAATGTTACCGTACGCTGAAGACGTTCTACCGGTCATTTGGACATTCCAGCATGACAATGATCCAAAGCAGACTGCACGCACCGTAAAGGAATTTCTTACAGCGCAATTAGTTTCTGTCTTAGACTGGCCTGCTAACAGTCCAGATCTAAACCCAATAGAGAATCTGTGGTTTGAAGTAAAGAAAAAGGTTTCAAATACAAAGTGCGGAAATTTAAGAGAGCTGTATGACGTTTTTTTAGAAGAATGGAACTCTATTTCTCTTGCGAAATGTCAAAAATTAATAGAGTCAATGCCTCGCCGGTGTAAAGCTGTAATTAAAAGCCGTGGATATGCTATTAACTATTAATTTTAGTTAAATATTTATTAAATTTCTTTTATGTTTCCTGTGCTACATAATATTGTGATTTTTAAAATCTAAGTGTCATACAAAACAATTCCCGAGCAGTTAAATAAATCGTTCTTAATTATTTGTCCAGTTTCAGTACTATTTGAATGTGTTACTTTGATAAAATCAATAAAATGTGCAAAAAATAGTTAGCGATTTCATACTTTATTCTTAAGTCAGGTTGCTCTATTAATGTGACTATTATATAACATAACTAGTTGCTTCTCAGAAGGTACACATCTCTGTGTATGATACGATTTAAATAAAAAACTTCTAGAACTTCAAATCGTTCTTAATTATATGACCACAACTGTATCATAAAAAACACGTATCTATGTAATGTTTTAAGTATATCAGTTATCTAGAACCCATAACAAAAGTTCTGCTTAGATTGGGGCTAGATAATGTTGTGTGAAGTGCCCAGCATTATTTATTATTTATTTATTACAAGCGACTCGCCCCGGCTTCTCACGGGTAGCCCCTATTGACCCCCCCACCCCCCACCCCCCCCCTTCCTACCTCTCCCCCCTATGTCAATCACCTGGTTCTAAGCTACCTCCCCACCAATTTTCAGCTAAATCGGTTCATCCGTTCTTGAGTTATAATCTAGCCCCAAGCTAAGCAGAGCTTGTGTTATGGGTACTAAATAACTGATATACTTAATACAATATATTACATAGATAGATAGTTTTTGTTATACATAGAAAATACCCAGAACACCCTGAACAAATTATATAAATATATTTATTTATTTTATTTATTTATTTATTTTATTTATTTTATAGATAAATATATTGATATTATTATTATATCACTCATTTATTAAAAATCTCGTAAAAAAATATATTTTTCACTATAAAGCAATACTATCTACAAAAAAATAAATAGTAAAAAACATTATAGTAAAAAATATAAATCAAAACGGGGAACCACCGACCGCGGAGCGAGGCCCAAACGGTCGGGGGCTAGGGCTGCAGAGAGAGGAACCTCCTGACTATACGTGCCGAGTCCAGGAGTACCGCCTTCTGAATCTGACCCTTGATCCAACTATTTAGCGAGAGCTTCTTAAGGTACTGGTCGAAGCTCTTCGCAATCAGTCCATTCACTGAAACGACTATCGGGACGATAATCGTTGAATCCACATCCCACATGGCGGTAATCTCGTGAGCCAAGTCAAGGTACTTGCTTAACTTGTCTTTCTCGGCCTTCACGAGATTAGCATCATGCGGGATAGTGACATCAACAAGTATCGCCCGGCGTTCCGACCGGTCCACCAGCACGATATCAGGCTTATTGGCAACAATAGTCCTATCCGTGATGATAGACCGGTCCCAGTAGAGCGTGGCACGGCCATTTTCAAGAACCGGCTGAGGCACGTACTTATAGTACGGCACCTCAGGTCCCACAAGGTCGTATCGGAGGGCAAGTTGCTGGTGAATGATCCTGGCTACTTGGTTGTGTCTGTGCAGATACTCAGAGTTAGCAAGATGCGAACAACCCGAAAGCACATGCCTGAGGGATTCTCCGGGACTGTGACATGCTCTACAGATATCAACCGTCCCATCCTTCATGATGTACCTTCGATAGTTGTTCGTCTTGATGACCTCATCCATAATCGCACAGACAAAACCCTCGGTTTCCCCAAAGAGGTCACCGAAACGTAACCAGTTTACTGAAGCGAGCAGATCTACATCGGGCCCTGTGAGGGCCTTGTAAAACCGCCCGTGCAGTTCCTTGCTCTCCCATACGGCCTTGCGTTCCTGAGTGCACAGGGCTGATAGTTTACGCCAGTTCTCTTTTGCTAAGGAGAGCGGGGTAAAGTTCTTATCAACTGCAACGACATCGTGATGCATCCCGTACTCGGCATGGAGGAAGTACTCCCTGAGATTGCACACCTCGCGGTTGTGGAGAGTCTTGGCATTTAAAAAGCCTCGACCTCCATCCTTCCGCGGGATGTACATTCTCATAACCGACGAACGAGGGTGTCGCATGCGATGGGTCGTTAATAGTTGACGAATTATTAATTATTAATTATTATTATTATTTTTATTATTTTATTGTTATTTTTTTTTTTTTTTTATATAGATTATTAATAATCGTAATCATAACCGATTTTGACGTGAAGTATGGTCAGTCTGTTTATGCGTTGACCCTAGTGCTCTACGAAACCGTAGACCCGCTACAGACCGCGTAGCAACAAAGCGTAGCATTTCCCAGCATGAATAAACACGGCTAATAAGACGTGATGTCCAAATTGTCATATCATCGGGCCCCACTAACATGATTCGATACTAATTGGGCACTACCGCGCGAGTCCCTTTGGCGTGGTCGCACGATACAGCCGGTACTGTTGCAAGCAACAACTATAACCAACAACTATAATCTGGGTCTCTTCAAGGCTAGAGTGAATAGGTGCCTTCTAGACCTTTGTGCTCCATCTTCGGCCGCATCGTCACTTACCAACAGGTGAGATAGTGGTCAAACAAAGGTCTATCATTGTTAAAAAAAAAAAAAAAAAAAAAAAAAAAGCACAACTTTTATAAAAAAACATTTTTGAATATACATTGCATTTAAAAAACTTAGACCTTTGTTTGACCACGATCTCACCTGTTGGTAAGTGACGATGTGGCCGAAGATAGAGCACAAAGGTCCTGGACCTTTGTGCTCCATCTTCGCACCTATTCACTCTAGCCTTGAAGAGACCCAGATTATAGTTTTCAGGAAAGACAGACGACGATAGTGTATTCCACTCCTTAGCAGTTCGCATTATAAAGGTAGAACTGAAACGTTTTGTGCGAATAGAAGGTATACTAAACTGTATACTAATAGCCAAAATCAATAGACATTGATTTCTGTCATATTGATTTTGTTCCGGTAAACTGTAGCCCAACTACGGTAAACCACAACATTTGGTACCTACTTATGTTAGTACAATACATTTTAAAGTTTACTTTATGCAAAATGTAAATAAAAATCCCAATGAACTCAGAATTTTCATCTCTTTCGTTTAACATCTCACTCGATACGACCACAAAAACAACCGTGCGAGCCTAAAAGTAGTGCATATGATGTGTAACATCTAACATCTCACCTCCTTGGTAATAAGCAACATGGCTGATAGTACCAACCTCGGAAAAATGCGCGCTTCCTGTTACACACTTTCTCTTTTCACGAAATCACTCTCACAGATTGCGGGAAAACGACAGGAAAGATGTTACACATCAAAATATTAAGAGACCTAAACCCCACTTTTTTGGATGTCCATCCGTCATATTGATTAAAATCACATTCATCAAAATCGGATGAGTAGTTTAGGCGCTACGGTGGAACATACGAAAATACAAACATTTTAAACATGCTAAAAACATAACCCTTCCTTTTGGCTTTGCCGTAGTTGGGTAACAATACGTGTATATATTCATTACGAGTTCAAAATTATGTGAATGTGAAATGCCAGCTCGTGGCGTATGTATCTTAGGTCCGTTGAATATAAAATTTAAATGTAACCCCAAAATTCCGTTCCAGCGGGACTCGAACCCGCAACCTTGCCTGTGATCGGCAATGCCTTTACCAGTTCGGCCATAGAACACTATGAAGCTGAAGACGAAATTTGTGGGCACTATCAACTCGGCTATAGTGCCGATGGGAGCCATCTACAGGTGTTTCATTAGAAACCTTCTGTTCAAAGTCCGAAATTTGTTCGAAACATTGACAAGAGTTGACACCACTGCTATATCATCATAGTATATTATTTTTCAAGTGTATACCACACTTTATGGATAACATTCAATTTAAATGTAACCCAAAAATTCCGTTCCAGCGGGACTCGAACCCGCAACCTTGCCTGTGATCGGCAATGCCTTTACCAGTTCGGCCATAGAACACTATGACGCTGAAGACGAAATTTGTGGGTTCGAGTCCCGCTGGAACGGAATTTTTGGGTTACATTTAAATTTAATGTTATCCATAAAGTGTGGTTTACACTTGAAAAATGATATCCCGTTGAATATATGTTATTGTTTACTTATTTTTCGTTTAAAGTGTTTTTCTGCCAAAAATTTATAAAAACTCAACATGAATCGTTTCTACCCAAATAGTTAATTAAGCCCAAAGATCCAGCTGTTTGTGATAGTAATTAACAAAAATTATTTATAATAAAGCGGATAAGTGCCAGTAGGACCAGTGCGCAGGGGCTTCCGTACTAACTTAATTATGTTTGAAAATAGTTGATCCATCCCAGGAATTAAGTCTCGCAGATTTCCGGCTGTTTTCAATACTGAAATTAGCTTCAAAAATACATTCTTTAATGTTATATAACTATAAATTAATAATATTTGGTCTTTTTGCTTCACGATTGCAGAGAGGCCTTGCTTCTTGCTAAATTTTATGAATCTAGGTCAACGGGAAGTTCGGGAAGTGGGTTAGTTTATTTTTATTTTTTATACTACAAGAATGACGGAACAAGCAAATGGCCCGCCGGATGTTAAACGGTAACCTCTGCCTATGAACAGTGCATTACCTCATAGGTCACGTCCACCTAGGACGCGCCCTATGTGGCATTGCACTGCGCCCGCCACCCTGAGACATAAAGATGAAAAGTCTCATGTGCCTGTTATTTCACCGGCACCCTTACCCTTCAAACCGGAACACAGCAATGCGAGCACTACTGCTTTGCGGCAGAAATAGGTATGGTGGTAGTACTTCCCCGGACGAACTCTCTCACAAAAAAGCTCTACTACTACTAAAACTAGTTGAGTGAGTTTGCCAGTATACAAACATTAGACACTAGCAACTCGCCCAGACGCCAAGTCGCCCAAGGATCGGGATCCATCTATTCTTACTCCAAATACCATCAAAATCTGCAGTTTCCTAGAGTGGACTAGAGTGTGAAACGGCAGTGTATCGAACTCATTTGTTATAGTTATAATTTTCAAAGGTGCCATATTTTGGCGTTGATAGTGTATGGAATGCTAAGGCCCAAGTTCACGAACAAATAAATCGGTAACCGTAACCAATCGTCAAAGTGACAGATAACGTATGAAAACATTTGTCAAAAAGAGTTATTTAAGCTAAACAGACGTTTAAACGTCCGTTAATGTGTTGGTGAACAGTGGCTTAAGTCCATCTTACAGTTATAAGAAAATATTTTAATTTAATTATTTATATCCAATATTAAAATAACTTTTCCCACTGACTGTACTAATAGCGTCCTGTCTGTGACGTCACCCGCGGCTGTGACGCCACATCAGTGCGATTACTTTCCGCGCCAGCAACGTGTATGGAAACTGTTAGCTTTGTGCGTTTCTGGCAATTGGACTTCGAAAACGCAATTTCCACTGCATTACGTAGCTCATAGCTTTTGAAATACTATGGAGCTATGTAATGACTATAGAAATCAGAAGTATGGAGAATGTGAAGGGGTCGTGACGCGCGCGCCTGAGTATGAGAATACTGCACATACCCTTTCATAACATAACTTTATCGTGTTTCTGGTACAGTGATCCCTCGGTATTATAATGCAGTATTATTGCATATTTTTAATTTGAATATTGTACTTTATTTAGTCAATTAAAAAACAAATCTAAGATTGGTAATTACACTTCGATGTTACATCCTCTAGATTTAATAGAACCACGTAGTCCGCTTTTCACGCAGTGCATCGTCACAATGTTTATAGCATATTTAAAAAAACTCACTCAGGTAGGTAGGTAGGTACTTGTTCTCCTCACTGTACGTACCGGCCGTGCGCGTCATTCGTTTTTCTTGTGCCGCACCGTCAACATCAACTTTCTTAAATATTTTAATATTTTGCGCTGAATTGAAGTGAAAAACAGTTATGGGAAAAAGAAAACACAAGGATCACAATAATGATAGTATTCGTCGGAAGATTCGACGATTGGAAAGGAAATTGGAACGAAAAAATGGTAAGTCAAACGAGATATCTACCCGCACTACGTATTTGTGAATTAGGCTAATGTATTCGGTTTCGAACGATGAAATTTCGATTAGTACCGTCTTAGCGTGATAATACCAGATATTATCCTGATGGTTACATGATACAATTTATTCCTTAATGTGGTGATACAAGATGTTACCCTGGAATAATTTTTTATATACCCTACCTTCTTAGTGTGATGGTACGCGATGCCATCCAGAAAGTAGTTTTATTTCTTTTCTACAATGGAGTATCTCTTTTTTCCAAACAGCTCGCAGTCGTAGATCAGAAACTCCGTCATCCAGTTCGGAGTCTGTCCGATATGTTAGTGACGAAGAAAGCCTACCCGAATCTATGGGGGATGAATACACAGAACAGAGCCTGGCATCGGTAGTGAATGTAATTACACCTACACCCTCGACTTCTATGGCAGCTCCATCTTCATTTGTAAACCCGGTCTCAGCCCAGATTCCTGCCCCGAACTTAACGTCGGCTCTAGATCTAGCTCCAGTCCCCACTCCACAATCAGTCGTTCCAGAAGAAATCTTGGAAATGCTAGGAGAAGCCAAGAATCTTGAGAAGAAGCTTGGTGAGAATATCCCAAAAGAAATCTCTGAACGTTGGGGGAAAATACTACTGGATGGGCTTGTCAAAGAACAAAAGGAAGCCCTCAAGGAAAAAATGCTAATCCCTGAAAACTTTCTCTTAGTCCAGGCTCCTAAACTCAATCCTGAGGTAAGCGCCATCTTAACCGAACCGGCGAAAAAAAGCGATAAAAGACTAGAGTTGTCGCAAAACCAGTTGGGATCGGGGATAGCGGGTTTAGTTAACCTCACCAAAGACTTGATTCAGTCTGACATGCCTAAACTTGAGGTCATAAAGAAACTATCGGAGGTGGCTCAAATCTTGCTAGATTTGCATTATGAGGAGACTATTAATAGAAGAAAATTACTACTGCCTTTGCTGGACAAAAGTTTTTGGAATACGACGCATGGTGTTAAAAGGGAAACCTTTTTGTTTGGAGACAAACTTGGCGAAACTATCAAAAACTCAAAAGATATTGAGAAATCCAGCCAGCAAATAAAAAAAGCTACCGCCCCGCAGCAAAGATCTCAACAAAAACCTCCAATCTCGGGAAACTTGCGATTTCCTCCTCGTCAGCAGAGCAACTCGAAACCAGCAGGCCGTTACTACGAGCCGCAGCCTTCGATGCCAGCGAGGAGGAATTTGAGCTCAACGCGCCCGCGCCACTACAAGCCACCGCCGGCGCCACCGAACAAGTTCCGCGACCAACGTCGCCATTAGAGGTACCTCATGCTGGTAGGATAAAACTATTCTACAACAACTGGTTATTGATCACAAATGATCCAGTTATTTTATCCTACGTAAAGGGCTATCACATCCCATTCATTAATTTTGTTCAACAAAATATTGAGCCTGTAAACCCACCATTTGATAAAGACGAAATGAATAATTCTGTGTCAAACCTTATAAATCTGGGAGCAATATCACCATGCTTTGAGCAGCCGGGTCAGTTCATCTCCCCTGTATTCCTAACTCCCAAAAGTAACGGAGGTTTTCGATTTATACTCAATGTCAAGAACTTAAATAAATTTATAATGGCACCCCATTTTAAAATGGAGGATATTCGTACAGCTTCTAAGTTAGTAAATAACGGAGCTTATATGGCAACTATTGACCTCAAAGAGGCTTATTTCCTTGTACCGATTCACCAATCATATAAAAAATACCTAAGATTCAGATTAGATCAACTTTACGAATTTAATTGCCTACCCTATGGAATTTGTTCCGCTCCATACGTATTTACTAAATTATTGAAACCTCTTTTAGCCTTTTTAAGAGGTCAAGGCCACACTATAGTGGCTTATCTCGATGATATATTGTGTATAGGTTCAAGCTCAAAGTCATGTGAAAATACAGTTAATGCTGTGGTGACCAACCTACAACACTTAGGTTTCGTAATAAATCACCAAAAAAGCAATATGATTCCTAACCAAACATGTACATTTTTAGGTTTTGAAATTAATACCTGTTCCATGTCATTACAATTACCAACAAAAAAGATTAATAAAATATCACAATTAGCTAAAAGGATAAAACACAAAGAATCAATTACGATTCGTGATCTCGCTCAATTTATTGGTACGCTAACTGCTTCGTGTCCAGCTGTAGCATATGGTTGGGTATATACTAAAAATTTCGAACGCGAAAAGTACTTAGCGCTGAAACAATCAAACGATAACTACAATTGTCGAATGCATCTTAAAAAATACCTGCAAGAAGACTTTGCTTGGTGGTCTAATATTACTTCTAAAGCTGACAATAGATTACAGAAAACTAACTTTAGTCTAGAAATATATAGTGACTCATCTCTGACCGGTTGGGGTGCCGTATGCGGTGAGGATGTGACTAGAGGTCACTGGTCTGCCACCGAAATTACTCATCACATAAATTATCTCGAACTTCTCGCTGCCTTTTTAGGTCTAAAATCATTCTGCCAGAATTATCACAACACTAATGTGTTACTTAGAATCGATAACACCACTGCCATATCATACATAAATAGAATGGGTGGAATACGATTCCCACATCTCAACCAAATTTCTAGGGAAATATGGCAGTGGTGTGAAGCTAGAAATATCTTTATCTTCGCTTCATACGTTAGATCACGTGATAATACCGATGCAGACCGGGCTTCTAGGCATACCAATATTGATACCGAATGGAACTTAAACAAGGCTAGTTTCCAAAACATTGTTAAAAAATTTGATCGCCCAAATATCGATTTGTTTGCATCTAGACTGAATAATAAATGTAATTGCTATGTGTCTTGGAAACGAGACCCTGGTGCTTACGAAATAGATGCATTTACAATTAGGTGGAATAAGTATTTTTTCTACGCATTCCCTCCTTTTGCGCTTATTTTAAAATGTCTTCGAAAGATAATTGAAGATGAAGCTCGTGGTATTTTAATCGTTCCCTACTGGCCCGGTCAAGCTTGGTACCCGTTATTTAAATCGTTGGTAACCTCAGAAATTTTATATTTAAGACCACATAAAAATCTTCTAATGTCACCTTCCAGAGAACGCCACCCGCTATGGCGCAGCCTTACCCTGGCGTGCGCCATATTATCCAGCAAGCGTACCTAAGACAAGACATCCCTAACGATACAGTCAAGATAATCCTGAACTCGCTATCAAAAAGCACGTTAAACCAGTATAATGTAGCAATAAGACAGTGGTACCTTTTTTGTCAAGTTAATAGTTTAAACTGTTATAAGTCGTCGAATAGAGAAATTCTAAGATTTCTGACAGAACAATTCGAAAAAGGGGCTGGCTATGGAACTTTAAATTCATTTCGATCTGCCCTATCTCTAATCATTGGTACAGATACCTGCAACAGTGATTCTATAAGTAGATTTTTCAAAGGTGTTTTTAAAATGAAACCCATGTTTCCAAAATATCACTCAACATGGGATCCAAACATTGTCCTGGAATACCTATCAAAAATACCTAATGAATCCACAAATCTTGATTGCCTTTCAAAAAAATTGGTAACTCTGCTTGCGTTATCTACAGGACAACGTGTGCAGACGTTATCAGTAATTGATCTTAGTTGTATTTTTAATCAGAGTACTCACATTACAATAACAATAAATGATATTATAAAAACATCTATGCCAAATCGATGTAACCCAAAACTAATTATCCCTTTTTTTGTACAAAATGAATCGATTTGCCCAGCTAAGGCTTTGACTTCGTATATTGAAAGAACTAGCCAATTTAGAAACCTTCCTAACACAAGTAAATTAATTGTTACTATGAAGAAACCTATCCACAATGCAACTTCTCAAACGATTAGTCGATGGATCAAACAAACTTTGCATGAAAGCGGTGTGGACGTGTCTGTATTCACAGCGCACAGCACTCGCCATGCGTCCACCTCCGCCGCCAGCAGGTCTGGATTGTCCATCGACATTATTAAGAGAACAGCTGGTTGGACAGGTAACTCTGTATGTTTTGCTAAGTTCTATAACCAACCTTTGCTTAACACCGAAGACACATCTTTTGCTGAGGCAATATTGTCATGTGAACAAAGTGAACAATGAATAGATAAAAGTACAAATCTAATTGTCTTACTATCATTTAATTAGTAACGTATGTGATTATATTATATTCGATTATCTTATTAAATTACTATTTTGTTGATATATAGTTTTTTTTTTAAATACTTTTATTCTGCAACAGAGGCTAAACATCTACGTGGTTCTATTAAATCTAGAGGATGTAACATCGAAGTGTAATTTATGGTTAAAAGAACTTACCTTAAGTGAATTTCTACCAAAATTACACGAGATGTTACATCCGAATAGATTTAAACTCCCGCCCACCCGATACAAACAACACACAATTATTATTTATTGTGCTAGGATTATACCCAATACTTAGTTGCAGAATGCAGACAACTTACTCTGAAACGAATGACGCGCACGGCCGGTACGTACAGTGAGGAGAACAAGTACCTACCTACCTACCTGAGTGAGTTTTTTTAAATATGCTATAAACATTGTGACGATGCACTGCGTGAAAAGCGGACTACGTGGTTCTATTAAATCTATTCGGATGTAACATCTCGTGTAATTTTGGTAGAAATTCACTTAAGGTAAGTTCTTTTAACCATAAATTTTGGTACCTTTCAAATGTCGTCGGTCCATCGACCGAAGGGCTTTCCTACATACACTGCTTCGAAAAGGTTGTACTTAGGTACATTGTGTTTGAAATAAAAAACAATAAAAAATTGATACCCCACAATTTCATACTTCACCTTATGACGTCGTAACTGCTTTATATTGGATATATCGTAAAATATAGATAATTTTACACAAACTTTAGAGTAAACCCTTTTTGTTGTATTGATTTTATTTATTTAATTTTTTACCCAATAATATGCACCATTTTAATAAACAATCGAATCTAGCCAAAAAATAGAGGTAACTTTGTTTTTTTTTCTAACCAGGGAAAATATTGTCCTATCGTGTTTCTGGTGCAGTGATCCCTCGGAATTATACTGTGTTATCCATTCATATTGATGATTTGAATATTGTACTTTATTTAGTCAGTAAAAAATCAAATCTAAGATTGGTAATTTTGCGTTATACCCCACCTTAATTTAAGGATATTCAGCGTTTATTAGTGTTTTTTTTATATATTACGAATTACGATCAAGCCGGTGGCTCACCTGATGTTAAGAGGTACCCTCTGCCTCTGAACAATGCATTACCTCATAGGTCACGTCCACCTAGGACACCTATGTTGCACTACTCTGCGACCCTGAGACATAAAGATGTCAAGGAGTAAGTAGTAACAAAGCAAGAGTTTTTCTACGAGTAGGGCATAAGCGTGCCTAACCCAAGAGTGAAAGGTCGCTACGCGTCCATGCAGCTGTGCTTCAGTGGACGATGCACCGAGGAGTTCATAACCCTCGCTCGGATCACAGCGCACTTGCGTCGCCCTCAACTTATTTACAACCCCTTAATCTCGGGCACATCCCGGGGCAATATTTACACTAAGACTTAAACTTCTTATTAAAAGCCTGAGATACTTCCCAGGGTGTGCAAAATAATAAACTTGGCTAGATTAACCAAAAATTTATTCGTAAAAGTTAACTTAAACCTCCTCTAGAACCATTCTTAATATATACTGTAAACTTATCAAAATTACTTCTAGCGTTTGTTTGTTTTTACACAAGGTTGGTTGTTTTTAGTAGTAGTAGAGCTTTTTTGTGAAAGAGTTCATCCGGGGAAGTACTACCACCATAACTATTTCTGCCGCAAAGCAGTAGTGCTCGCATTGCTGTGTTCCGGTTTGAAGGGTAAGGGTGCCGGTGAAATTACAGGCACATGAGACTTTCATCTTTATGTCTCAGGGTGGCGGGCGCAGTGCAATGCCACTTAGGGCGCGTCCTAGGTGGACGTGACCTATGAGGTAATGCACTGTTCATAGGCAGAGGTTACCGCTTAACATCAGGTGGGCCTCTTGCTTGTTCCGTCATCCAAGAAGTATATAAAAAATAAAAAAATAAAAAAAAACCACAAGGCCATGAACAAATCACTGTTCATTAAATGTGTAGAGATACTGCCTAGAGATTTTTCACTTTGTTATCTGTGCCCTTAGAGCATTGCAAGCCTCCGTACCGGAGTCTATGCCTATTTACTGGCACATACAGGACGTCCCAAGACTATGCGATATGAAGGGAAAGTACCTTAATTATATTTAAAGGATATTTTATTGAAAGGAGCCTTTATTTTATTTTTAAACCTAGTAATACTGCATTCAAAGATTTTCTAAAAATTACTTGCTTCGTCTGGGAATCGAACTGACTTAAATGTGAAAAAAAAACATCTGATATTTGTATGATGCCAATCGAAAGAATGGATAAAAAAAACTTCTTAAGGAACATAGTATCTTATAACAAAAGAATATCGTAAAATGGTTGATTCCATTAAATGTTCGGTTCGATTCCCAGACGAAGCAAGTAATTTTTAGAAAATCTTTGAATGCAGTAAAATAAATAAAATAAAGTTTCGTTTCAGCAAAATATACTATCTACAATGTTTAAGGTACTTTCCGTTCTTGTCGCATAGTCTTGGGACGCCCTGTATAGCTTCATTCATATTATTCTTTTGTTTTTGACGCTAGCAGTCAAAGTCAAAGTCAAAAAGTATTTTATTCATTGAAATAACAAGGATCATTTTGAATCGTCTTAAAAAATAAATTTACATTTACACCTGTTCCAACGCAACCAGACCTAGAAGAATCAGGCAACAAACACGGTCTGTTTTTCTTTTGATGATCCTTCTTACTACTAGTTGGGTAGCGCCTGTATGGTGCCTCGAGGACAAGTGGAAGCTGATTCAAAGAAAAAAGGAAAATCAACTTAAAAGCCTTACTTAGGTAGGCAGTCAAAAGTAAGATGATAGAGAAAATCAGCAAAAGTTCATAAGGCAGCACACACTACGCTTGATATACTCATAAATAACACATCAATAATAAATTATATGTAGGTACAGACATTGCAAATTGACAAATTAGGTGTCGAGGGGCAGAGCGACATCAGGCCACGCGGCTTTATCATTGCTATTATTATTTTTTATTAGCTTTATCATTATCAGTGTTTGTAACTCGCTCGGAGCGATTGTTTCATGGCCCTGGGATTGTTAACCAATCGTTCTTACGCATTGCATAACCACTGACAAAAGGACGGCTTGTACGGGAACGAAAACGATGTCGCTTGGCTTCTGCGGATTGGCTTATGTCATACATAATATACAAGCGACTTTACGGCACGCAAACTTGCACATGGTTACCTTGTCTAAGGTACGCATTTCCTAGCCAAGTTAGAACAAAGTTAATTGAATACTTTACCGAATTGTCCAAAAGCAGCTTAAGATAACGAGGGATTCTCACAGTGAATATCTGAGAACTAATTTTGCCTTCAGCACGGGGACGGCTGATTTTAATCTTTTTAAATTACGCAAGGGAAATAAAAGAATTTCTCAAAGGACTTATTTCGACTTGATTGAGGTTAAATATCTTCTCAATGCAACCCTAAATGGATTCCGGCTATTTAGAATAAATGGACATTTAATAAGAATAAAAAAAAATCTCTGCTCTAACATCGAAATGTGTTAAACGGATTAGTAATGTAATGTAGTTGTAGTTAGGTGGATATTTGGTTAACATTAGTTTGTAATTAAATCATGTCTAACGTTTAGTACTGCCTGAATTTGAAATTACATGATATTATATGAACAAACGTAGACCCACTGTCTACTGAAGCATCACTGCGCAGACGCTTACGCGTCATTTTGCGCTTATCAAATATAAGTCTCCAGCAGCGCCAATTCTAACAGAGTTATTTTGACAAATGTCAAATAAGATAGATTAGATCAAGCATCATGTTTGTAAATTGATACCCTTACATCGCGAACCTGTAAAGCTGTGAACGCTTTTTCGGACTGTCTTAGTAAACCACTGTATGAGCACGCACGTTTGTACGTTTGACCATGCACAAGTTAGTGTAACATGTGACCATGCACAAGTTAGCGTAACATGTGACCATACACAAGTTAGCGTAACATGTGACCATGCACAAGTTAGCGTAACATGAGCCAATGCACAAGTTAGCGTAACATGAGACCATGCACAAGTTAGCGTAACATGTGACCATACACAAGCTAGTGTAACATGTGACCATGCACAAGTTAGCGTAACATGTGACCATGCACAAGTTAGTGTAACATGTAACCATGCACAAGTTAGCGTAACATGTGACCATACACAAGCTAGTGTAACATGTGACCATGCACAAGTTAGCGTAACATATGACCATGCACAAGTTAGTGTAACATGTAACCATGCACAAGTTAGCGTAACATGTGACCATACACAAGCTAGTGTAACATGTGACCATGCACAAGTTAGCGTAGCATGAGACCATGCACAAGTTAGCGTAACATGTGACCATGCACAAGTTAGCGTAACATGTGACCATGCACAAGTTAGTGTAACATGTGATCATCCACATGTTTAGCCCTTCTCCCATTACGATACGCACAGGCGATTCAAGTATCCTGCAAGTCTCGGAGACTAGTCGCCGCCAAGTATCTCACATACATTTGAATGCAGGCTAGTGTGCGAGCCTGCATTCAAATGTAGGTGACGCAAATGTACGTGAACAAATATTTGTGCGATCGCAGATATTTGTTCAGGGTGTTCTGGGTATTTTCTATGTATAATAAAAAATATCTATCTATGTAATGTATTGTATTAAGTATATCAGTTATCTAGTACCCATAACACATGCTCTGCTTAGCTTGGGGCTAGATAATGTTGTGTGAACTGTCCAACATTATTTATTTATTTTTATTTATTATTATGGCACTAATTTATTGTAAATCTCGTTAAAAATAGTTTTTTATTATTATGAGCCTGTATCGGCCCACTGCGGAAACCTTTCTTCCACTCCCCTCTATTGAGTGCCTCTGATGGTCAGTCTCTCATATAGGAGTCTAATTCGTCTCTCGCATCTTCACCGTAGTCTGCCGCGTGCTCGTCTTCTGTCTCATGGTATACATTCAGTAGCAGCTTTTACCCAGATCTCATTCAACATGCGGCAGACATGACCTGCCCAGTCTTTTTTTTTTTATACTACTTGGATGACGGAACAAGCAAGAGGCCCACCTGATGTTAAGCGGTAACCTCTGCCTATGAACAGTGCATTACCTCATAGGTCCCGTCCACCTAGGACGCACCCTATGTGGGATTGCATTGCGCCCGCCACCCTGAGACATAGATGAAAAGTCTCATGTGCCTGTAATTTCACCGGCACCCTTACCCTTCAAACCGGAACACAGCAATGCGAGCACTACTGCTTTGCGGCAGAAATAGGTATGTAGGTAGTCTCACATTAATTTTCCCACTTTTACCTTTTTTTCTACCTTCGCAATTTTTGGATCGGAATTTTTTTCTGGGTCGCTGGTGTTTATATTCATACTCGTATCAGTGCCTATATAACGAAAATGCTATTAAAAACTCTTTTTCTGTTTTTTGTTATTTGTATTTGAAGAGTCACCATAACCATGAGGTTCATTGAACTTACAGTAGTAGAAAAGCTTTTTTGTGACAGAGTTCGTCCGGGGAAGTACTACCACCATACCTATTTTTGCCGCAAAGCAGTGGCGCTCGCATTGCTGTGTTCCGGTTTGAATGGTATGGTTGCCAGTGAAATTACAGGCACATGAGACTTTTCATCTTTATGTCTCAGGGTGGCGGTCGCGGTGCAATGCCACATAGGGCGCGTCCTACGTGGACGTGACCTATGAGGTAATGCACTGTTCATAGGCAGAGAGTACTGCTTAACATCAGGTGTGCCATCAGCTTGATCCGTCATTCCAAGTAGTATGTCAGTACACGCATTTTGATAGAAGAATAAATAGCAGCCATAGCTATCAGCGAAAGCGACTCAACCTTATTCAAAATGCAATTTCTATAAGGTATTTAAATGCAAAGCTTGATGCTGTTCGCGACCGCGCATAATAGGCAGGTGGCGCCTCATTACTCGCACAGTCAGGATATAGGTAACAAGGAAGGAGGCTATACCGCCTTCCGATCCAAAGGTCGAGAGTCCATTATCTCCGTTGAGGTAACTATTAGGCTCAGGCGTTTGAGCCCTCTGCATACAAACTAAGTTTGCTACAATTTTGGATATTAACTCATCGAACTCCACGAAATTTAGTACACATCAACATTGACGACCTCTTTGGCGCGGTGGTCGAAGGTTCGCCTGCGGCGCAGTAGGTTGCAGGTTCGATTCCCGCCTCGGAATAAATATTAGTACGATCTGCATAAATTTGTTATGGATGTCCTGGGTATTTTCTATGTATAATTAAAAATATTTATCTATGTAATGTATTGTATTAAGTATATCAGTTATAATATGTACCCATAACACAAGCTCTGCTTAGATTGGGGCTAAATAATGTTGTATGAACTGTCCGGCATTATTTATTTATTTATATGACTAACTAACTGACGGGGTTTAAACGTACTATTAGTATTCTTTTATCTGTGGTATACCACAGATAACGATCGTCAGCTACGAAAAAACGGTGGTGATATTTTGAGTGGCCCAGGTATAAGCTCAATTTGACGTAAATATAATTTAATTTAGAATTAAAACTATCGTGTTTGAGAATCATTTTAAAATTAATAAACGGCTTATTTCCATTGGTTTTCGTCCGTTTTGCTGACGTTTCGAGACTGAGTTCAGAAGCCTCTTCATCATGAGCACCGCCCGGTATTCGTCGGTCTACCATCGAACGTGGTCGCGGTTTATTTTGAGCTCTGTATACTTTATCAAACAAATGTCATAAAAGTTGTGTACAAATTAAAGAACATGAATTTATCTTGCTGTAAAACTGGTCATAAAACTCTTGATTCCATAAATGCCTCATTACCGAGTCTGGAGTCAGGTTTCAAGGAAGCAGCGGTGTACTTGGTATATAATCCGCTTCCTTATTACACTGAAATGGAGACGTCTATTTTGAGCAATGTCGGACTAAAGCGGCCGACACAGTGAGAGCGATTGTCTCGCAAACATTGCCAGCGAAATACTTGCAAGTAGAATCAGCAACGCTCACATTTAAAAGCTATTTAAAAAAAGTTTTTTTTAAAATCTCGTGACTTTTTTTAATCATAATTAAATTGAATAACAAAACAATTGAATAACATCTAAATAGCTCGAAACCCCGGGTTTTATACTCGAAAAAATAGTATTAGCTAAACTGGTTTAATACAAGAATAAATTTCAAAAACCCCTATCGCAATCATACGGCTGAACCGATTTCGATAAGACATGTCTCAGAAACATCGCTAGGAAATCTGCTTTCAAATAAAAAAAACCTCATTCAAATCGGTTCACCTGTTTAAGAGCTACGGTACCACAGACAGATATACAGGCGGACAGATTGCGGTCAAACTTATAACACCCCTCGTTTTGCATCGAGGGTTAATTACAACTATGTCGTTCATTCTTTAGAATTATGACAAACTTTTTCACGTAGTGTTCTGTACTCTGAATTACATTAAGTAGACCGCTAGTAGATATTTATAAAGGAACGACGAATGGACGAAATACCCGTCAGTTTTTAGGAAAGACGCTTTGGAATAGCTTCGGAATGTTGCACAGGAAAACCCAGTTCTATGATTTTACGTTGGTATTTTTAATACCGATAATTTACCAAGGTTTTTTTTTTTTATAGTACTTGTATGACGGAACAAGCAGATGGCCCACCTGATGTTAAGCGGTAACCTCTGCTTATGAACAGTGCATTCTCACATAGGTCACGTCCACCTAGGACGCGCCCTACGTGGCATTGCACTGCGCCCGCCACCCTGAGACATAAAGATGAAAAGTCTCATGTGCCTGTAATTTCACCGGCTTATGTAATACTGTACGAACAATCCATAGGTCAATCTATTCCAATCGCCCGAAGATCGCTCCTGGTGTCGCTAGCACTTTGCTCGCACTTGAGAACTGGATAACATGGTACTAATGTGGTAATCAGCGCGAAGGACTTTGTCTCGGACGAGCACTTACTGTGTTATCGTTACGAACTGGTATCAATTGAGAATGTGATCGGATGTTTGAGATGGTAGAGGTAGGTATTTCTTGCTTGTGTATGTTATGAATTGCGCAAGAAACGATCCTCCCGCCCTATCCTTTTAACACAGTGGTTCTTTTGACAAAACGGTCACAGTAAAAAGCTTTATAAAGCCAAAGAACGTTGAGCCTCTTAGCGACCTCTGTTGACGATTGGACACACTATAGGTAATGTAGAATTGCTAGTGCCATCTGTTGTTGAGTAGACGTACTGTGTGTTAGACAAGGACACACTTGTGATGTACATAGATAGTTTGAGCATGTTCCTATCAAAACTCGAAAGAGAAAGGTCTAGAATAATCTACGGTGATTCAGAACATTCCACAACATGTAGAATCTTCACGAATATGTATGTACCTAAGCCCAGAATCTTCGATAGCCCTTACCCGGTTTTAGTAGAATATTATTTCAGGGTTTTATTGCTCAGGTATTAAGCAGTACTCGCTCCAAAAACAGTCAGTCGAAAATTGGCTTTGAGTGCGAATATTTCAAGTGACTTGAGAGTGATTACCAACAGTATGAGTGAAGTACCTTACATACTTAAGCTTAAGAATACCATACCTACATTTTTTTTTCTAGGAAACTGTAAGAACTCATATCAAACACTTAAAAAGAGCTTATGCCTATATAGGCGCTATAGGTTCATATAGGTTCATATTTATTTATTTTTTTATTTATATTTTATTAACTTTTTACAATGTCATATGAACCTATATGAACCTATAGCGCCTTAAATTGGGCCAGACAACAAATAGGTTCAATATACATATTTAAAAAAAACATAGGAACGATATTAATTCCCTAAATCAGGGTTTGTAAATATAAATTTGAAATTAATTTTCAGTTACATTAAAACTTAGGCACAGGCACCTAAATTTATATCCTGAAATAATTATTCCAAAATTCAAAGTCAATAGATAATAATGGCCCGAGCTACCAGCTCTGTTTAACTTTCTGAAACCATTTACGGAATATCGTAAAATGATGGAGTCACTGTTGCGTAGGACTTGAAAGACAAAGATGTCTAGTATGTAAAATTAATAAACTTTGAAAATAGGTCGGGGGGCAATTCTCAGATTGTAGACATTGAAGTCTAAACCCCTTCTCCCATTACGATACGCACAGGCGATTCAAGTATCCTGAAGGTATCCTGCAAGTCACGGAGACTAGTCGCCGCCAAGTATCTCACATACATTTGAATGCAGGCTCACACATCTAGCCTGCATCAAGTGTGTGTGAGATACTTGGCGGCGACTAGTCTCTGAGACTTGCAGGATACTTGAATCGCCTGTGCATATCATAATGGGAGAAGGACTTAATAGAGTTTTTTTGGAAAATGTGAAGAGATACACAGTCAAAACGAATATTATTATCATTATTTTCGTGTCTGAAGTATCGAATGAAAAAGGACGAATTTATTTTATTCGAGATTTTTCATTCAACTTTTTTCATGAGTTGTTTTTGATGATATTAATATTAATAACATTAATATGGCGGCGATGAGCTCACCACTTGTCACGTCTATATTCCACGATGGTGCAACCCACTGTGAAAAGAAGCCCATTAAAGCTCTGCCTACCCCCTTTGGGGAAAAAGGCGTGTGTCTATGTATGTGTGTATGTAATATTCTTGACTTAGTACCTCTTCCTATTTTTCGACATATCTCTCTTTATTCGAACTTCAATGTCTACAATCCGAGAATTGGCCCCCAGGTTTCCGAGGGAAATGTGTTGAAAATATTCTTACAGCACAGCAGTTATGGTTACGCCTCGGTGGGCTATCATAAAATAAACAGTCATTTCATCTGGTAACTGTTGTAAACGGAACATTGTGTTATTTTGGGTAACTGTCAACACTTTCCACATTATATTACCTAGCTTTTTCTTAGATCTGGGGTATTTTTTCTCAGGTATGTTTGTTCGTCTTGTCACTGGTTGTTTCTTGGTTACCCTACTTTAGGTCGGTGCGGGTTTGACTCCCTCTGCGGGACAAATCTGGACTATGTGTGACTGTTGGGTGTTATGTTATATTGTGTTATTCATTCATTAATTCAGGTATAATGGCTCTGTTAAGGGCTTTGCGAGTGATTTTCGAAGAACCAGTGTGGTGAAAGGATACAGACCACTTCACAGGTGCTCTTTTAATGCGTATTTTTCACAGAAAGCCTTAGCTTTGTAGAGGTACTAAAGCAGGTTTTCTTTGAAAATTAAGCCATGTAAAGCAAGTCGTTCGAAAGGACATGGGCAACAGCTGACCCAGGTCAAAAAAAAACGAGTGCCCCTTCATGGAACTAATTAGTACGGTTCTAAAAGTTTGTTTTTGTCCAATTTTACTAAAGAACTTCTATATTTTTAGAAGTTGGGATGCCAAGTTGTATTTCTAAATAATTAGATAAATCAACTCATTGCATTTGCGTGAAACAAAACGCAACAAGCTTCATAACTTTCCCACAACTTCTACGCAAGAAATTAAATTAGTATTTTAATTATCTTAACATACATTATCAATAAACAAAAGTAACTCAACTGGGCCCTTACTCTCTATGACCATAACATGCGACGTCATAATGTATTCTGAACGATGATTCCACGCAGATATCGTAACGAGCCCGCGTTATGTCACGTTTGGTCATAGCGAATAAGGGGGATGTACGTTACGTTAGTCAAAAAAGTTGGGTCAAACAATGTACGGAGTTTTTTTTATTTTTTGGATACTACTTGATTGACGGAACAAGCTGATGGCCCACCTGATGTTAAGCGGTAACTTCTGCCTATGAACAGTGTATTACCTCATAGGTCACGTCCCCCTAGGACGCGCCCTATGTGGCATTACACTGCGCCCGCCACCCTGAGACATAAAAATAAATAAAATAAATAAATAATGCTGGACAGTTCACACAACATTATCTAGCCCCAAGCTAAGCAGAGCTTGTGTTATGGGTACTAGATAACTGATATACTTAATACAACATATTACATAGATAGATATTTTTTATTATACATAGAAAATACCCAGAACACCCTGAACAAATATCTGCAATCGCACAAATATTTGTTCCGAGGCGGGAATCGAACCCGCAACCTCCTGCGTCACAGGCCAAGCTTCGCCCGCCGTGCCACAGAGGTCGTCAAAAAGATGAAAAGTCTCATGTGCCTGTAATTTCACCGGCACGCTTACCCTTCAAACCGGAACACAGCAATGCGAGCACTACTGCTTAGAGTTGCCCATGTTCTTTACCTGTTATTACTGAGATCCAGCACTTGTAACGTCTTGACATTGAGTATTTTCCGCAGTGCTATCCTGTAGTGAGATTGTTCCACGCTAAGTGCAGCTCCTTTAGGACGGTGCTCTGCGCTAGCATGGAAAGCAGCTGGTTTGAATCTACAGCATAAAAAAGTACTGTTCGGATGGCGCATTATATCATTGCACACAGGTCCCATACATTACATTACAACTACAAATATATCAAAGCGGACATGTAATAATAGGTACATTGTATTACAAGGGTCGTAAGTAGGTTATTACATAAAATACATGTAATTAATTTTGTAAAAATTAAAAAACCCTCAACTCAATGAAACCGCTGAACCAATTTTGATCAAACATAGCTAAGAACACTCCCGACAAATTCACTTTTCAAACAAAAAAAAACGAAATCGGTTCATCGTTCGGGAGCTACGATGACACAGACAGACACACACACAGACACACAGACACGTCAAACTTATAACACCTCGTCGTTTTTGCGTCGGGGGTTAAAAAGTACAGTTCGGATGGCGCATTATATCAGAAAGGTCCTATACAAAACTACTTCTCTACCAGACTCATCCCTGACAACAACTACGAATATAATTATAACCCGGACATGTAATAGTAGGTACATTGTATTACAAGGGTCGTACAAAAAGAGTTGACCGAATATTTTCTTAGAAATGTATTGAAAAACGTCGTAGGATACACGGGTATAAAGGTTATGACGATGGTAACAATATAGTAATTGTACTATTATTATTTAATATTATTTAATATATATATACTATATTAATATAATAATAATATATACTATTATTAAATATTATATTAATTGTACTATTATTTATTCTGTGGTAACGGCGAGGGTTTACCATCGTCACGAGTTTTTAATACAACCTTTATAACCGTGTTTCCCACGACGTTTTTTCAATACCCGTTACCATCACCTCATTTGAAATAAATTAATGATAAATTATAAATCATCGATATATCTGCCAATAACATCTACTCGCAAAGACTTTAGTTAGTTCTCCCGTGATCATGGCGCATGCAACTGTGTCGAAATATCGGGATCAAATAAAACTCAAGAATCATGGTAAGTAAATATCCCGTTTCTAGTGAAAAGTAAGTTAAAAGGTGATGGCAAACCACTGACGACTCGTGCTTATATGAAACACACCGTCTCCGTCAAATATCATGGAAATGGAAGTATCGGATCGCACATGTTGAAAATAAAACGGCACGGAGTTGAACCCGTGTCCTGTTTAATATTTATGAGAGGGAAGTCCTGCCCGTGGGAATGAAATAGCCAACTAAAAATTTCAAACGTAGAACGTTTCAAGCGGTCGCTAGTGTATCGCATTCAGTTACGACTTTATTGCAGTTAGGTTCACGTAGTATCGAGATAAGCCATTAGGACAAATTATCGAATTCAATTGTTCCAATTTCAAAAAGACAGGTGAGGCTGGTTTCTTCAAAAGCAATGTGGATCTGAACTGAAATATAAACTGTTAAGTACGTGTATTACAGACCCACTCTAGACGATTGTGCCTTAGAGCATTGCAGGCCTCCGTAGTGTGCAAACGAATGTTAGGTTAACCCCATGTATCACCAAAATGGTTTGACCGATTCAGACACGGTTTACTTTATATGAAAGATGGCGTTTGCGATATGATTATTTGCTATGTTTGATGAAAATTTATGCCGCTTATTCCAGGATCAAAAACTCGCAAAAATGCTTTTGGAAGACAAGCAAGGACTGACAGCTGATACGGTATATTTTTTCTTGCGGCGACATCTAGTCGTGAATAGAGTAAAACTCTTTGGGCCCTACGTCGTGATACCGATGTGCTTCCCTAGGTGTTCTTTATTCTAATTTTAATGGAAAACTGTAAACCTGGAGTATACATTTTTTATAGACTTAACTTTTTTTGTGTCGATCGATTTAAAAACTGACTAACGTGGAATATCGTTGGAATGGCTACGCCGTGTTATGTCGTCTGTTGAGATCTAATGAAACTCCTTGTCTGTGTAACTATTCCAAGGACGATCCGAGTTTTATAGTAACACAATAAAGAACTACGTTCTGGCATGTTTATTAGTATCGGTCTAGAAATTAACTACAAGCCGTAATAAATTGTATAAAATTATTTCAGTAGGTGGTAATAACAATCATTCCTCACCCAGTCAAACAGTCCTTTTAAACAAGAGCTCTAAATAAAGTTAAAAATATTCAAGAGGAGGTCAAATGGCGCGTCATTTTGGGGGAGTGACACAATTAGGGGAGAATGCGCGCGTAAACTGAATGTGCTTAAATGAGCGTTATTATTCTTATTCTTTCTTTGACGACGTTATTTTGGGCTCCTTTATCCAAGAGACGTAAAAAGTAAAACTAATTTCCGACGTTTTTGCGAGGGTGATTTCGGTATTGTTGACGACCTCAGTGGCGCGGCGGGCGAAGCTTGGCCTGCGACGCAGGAGGTTGCGGGTTCGATTCCCGCCTCGGAACAAATATTTGTGCGATCGCAGATATTTGTTCAGGGTGTTCTGGGTATTTTCTATGTATTATAAAAATATCTATCTTTGTAATATATTGTATTAAATATATCAGTTATCTAGTACACATAACACAAGCTTTGCTTAGCTTGGGGCTAGATAATGTTGTGTGAACTGTGTCCAGCATTATTTATTTATTTATTTATTTATTTTATTTATTGTTGGTGTAACACTCGTGAAAGTATCTAACTTCTAAGACGTAGGCATGATCGAAAATGTAGTTTGTACCTACTAACGAATGGTTCAAACGGTGCTTACAGACCTTTCACCGGAAGAGGTCCCCCCTGCCTTGGGAATAGTGCCAACCACGGCAGGGGACAACTTACGTTTAACGGTCTGTACCTACTGATAAAGAAGTGGAACAAGATCAGTAAAAGCACAGAAGTGCCAATAATAGTATAAGTAGTTGCCGGAACACCATTAACAAATATCTGCAGATCGAACAAATATGTGTTACTAAGCGGGAATCGAACCCGCAACCTCCTGCGTCGCAGGCGAACATTCAACCGTCGCGCCACAGAGGTTTTCATGTAAAAAATAGCTCAAATATTTGAAAATACATAGATAAATCGTTCATGTTTATTTTTAAGTCAAAATGGCAACTTTTCTTTTCTCCTTGTCACAAAGTTTAAGCTGCTTAGTCTTTCTCCAAAACGCCTTTTGGATATAAAAAAAAACAACCATAAATATCACATTCTGAAAAAACTATTCTGCACTATCTTTGTCGCATTTAAAGTATTGTTTAGGAAACCTTTACCTACATAATTAAGTATTTAGTCTCAGTGTATTGTATACAAATGAATGTTTTTTTTTTAATAAATCTGGATAACCGGCCGAGTCGTGCGATGTCGCTTATTTGTTTTACCTTGAGTCGCGGGGGGTTCACGGCAAAAAATGGGGGATGGGGGACTCATCACTAAATCGTTAATTGTGGCCTAATTAATGGAGGGGTCATAAAACTAATACCACTACAAGAATTCTCTTGAAATTTCTTATAAACACCTTGATTCTGGCCTTTGGACTAATACCTCCCCAGAGCCATCTTAGTAGTAGAGCTTTTTTGTGAAAGAGTTCGTCCGGGGAAGTACTGCCACCATACCTATTTCTGCCGCAAAGCAGTGGTGCTCGCATTGCTGTGTTCCGGTTTGAAGGGTAAGGGTGCCGGTGAAATTACAGGCACATGAGACTTTCCATCGTTATGTCTCAGGGTGGCGGACGCGGGGCAATGCAACATAGGGTGCGTCCTGGGTAGGCGTGACCTATGAGGTATTGCACAGTTCATAGGCAGAGGTTACCGCTTAACACCAGGTGGCCAATCTGCTTGTTCCAAAATTCAGATGAATAAAAAAAAAAAAAAAACCTTTCACAGAGTACAGTTTGTTCCACGACAGGTCGAGGTGTGTGATCGTATTGTTAAACTCTATCACTTCGGTCAACGCCATGGCACTTTCTCTCGTCAAATCGTTGTAGCTCAAGTTCAACCTAGAAAAGGTATTGAAAAATCTACAAAAAAATATAATAAAGCGTGTCTACTTGTATTCTTTTTTTTTAAATAACCTAAAATGTAAGATGTTTTGCAAAGCAGCCTCTGTTTTCGTAGTTACAACCTTCGACGAAAACTTTGGTCGAAGGTTACAACCATTTTTATCCTAAACTATCAATCATAAGATGTTTTTATTGCTTTAGGATATTAAATAACACAACGCCGACCTTGTTTTTATTTTTGAAAATTACTTTCTTATATACATATATTTGTATATATATATATGTATATATTTTATTTATTTATTCAATCAACAAGGATCATTGGTTTAGTAATATACATTGTCCATCTACACTATGGTTAGTAAGAATAATTACAATTGAATATACAAACTAACATTGAAAAATATGACATCATCATCATCCGCCTGTGGAAGTCAACTGCTGGAAATATCAAATCATTTAATTAAATGGTTTTTAAAATTAAAAATACTTGGTTTTCGCTCACTTTTCGTTTCGTGAATGCGGTTCTGTCACTTACCTGAACATTAATGAGTTAGACAGTGACAGAGTTTAGCGTCCATCGACGCCTTAAAGCACACCTGTTAATCACAGACCCTTTAGCAATCTGATCGGCGAGGTGACGAAAGCCTTTGTCTCCAATGTCGTTCTTGTTTAGCGTCCATCGACGCCTTAAAGCACACCTGTTAATCACAGCCCCTCTAGCAATCTGATCGGCGAGGAGACGAAAGCCTTTGTCTCCGATGTCGTTCTTGTTTAGCGTCCATCGACGCCTTTAAGCGCACCTGTTAATCACAGCCCCTCTAGCAATCTGCACCCCTATTCCCTAACTGAAAGTCACTCGGTGACTAACGTTTGACAAGAAGAATGATCATAAATTAAAAAAATACTATTAAGAATTGTCAATTGATGGTAATTTTACTTGTCAAACGTTGGTCACTGAGTGACTTTCAAGATAGGGAATAGGGGGGCTGATCGGCGAGGTGACGAAAGCCTTTGTCTCCGATGTCGTTCTTGTTTAGCGTCCATCGACGCCTTAAAGCGCACCTGTTAATCACAGCCCCTTTAGCAATCTGATCGGCGAGGTGACGAAAGCCTTTGTCTCCGATGTCGTTCTTGTTTAGCGTCCATCGACGCCTTAAAGCACACCTGTTAATCACAGCCCCTCTAGCAATCTGATCGGCGAGGAGACGAAAGCCTTTGTCTGCGATGTCGTTCTTGGAAACATCGAGCGCTTCAAATCTGCGAGTATACAGCATCACCACCAACTGACGCATACCCTCAGCTCAAATCCTATAAATAGAATAAGATTATATATAAATACTAGTAGTTCTGCGAACAGTAGACTCCGCGAGCACAAGCCTTTTTGCAACAAAAGGGCTTATCATTTTAGAATTTAAAAAAGTAGTTCGATTTAACTCGATAGATGGCGCTGACTCAACTGTGATTGCATATCTGTGCGGTGTACGCGCACTTCGCAGTGATCCTATGTTAGGTAGTATTATTTACTTGTAAATGTTATACGAACGATTTTTAACTAGCGATTTGTTTGTTTAGTGTGATATTAACAAAATACCACGAAAATATATCTCTACGTTGCTGACGCTGATATTTCACTTTATTTTGACAGTTAAGTACAGAGCAGTGCCATCTATTTCCAAGGCTGTGTGCACGATTTGAAACGGCCGTGATAACCCCTCATTTCTTCAGCCTGTGCATCATGTATAAATACATTTTGAATAAAAACATTCGGTTCGTAATATTCAATGAACATGAACAGATCATGATTTCGAACTTAATTCCGACTATTTTTTATCACGTGTTTTTTTTTGTCATACTCTACCACATCATCGTCATCGTCATTTATCGAAATCGGTTCAGCCGTTGCTGTGTGATTATGTAACAAATATCCAAGCTAGCATTTATGACACTAGTTGCTTAAGGCCGCTCCACATAAGCGCGCGATTTCGCTGCGTGAATCGCGGCGCGAATCGCGCGTAACTCTTCTTGGCTCCAAATTCGCAATGTTCACAATTTGTACACAGTACCTATAGTTTACGCGCTCGTCGAATATGGACGAAATTGTTGCTTCGACAGGCCTACTACTGTGCGCATTTAAAAGTAAAAACAAATTAAAATGGAGGAAACGAAGATGGTGGATGACGAGTATTTATCGTAACAGAAAAAAGTTAGTAATATTTTGTTCAGTATTGGGCTGATTCGTTTGTCCAATTAACAGTCATTTTATATAGTGGGACAAACAACGCAACCAAGAAAATAAGAACACAACTGTTTTCGACGGTGAATGCACGCAACTGAATAACGCGCGAATGTAGAGTCTTGTTTCACTACGCAGCATTCGCGCGTTCGCAGGTTCTTTGACGCGGGACAAAAAACCGTCAAAAAGTGGTTAATAAGGCGCGGACCTGCGAAAAATATGTGAATTGGCTCCACATTCACGCTTTTATGCCAATTCGCGCATTCGCGGGCGCATGTGGAGCAGCCTTTAGGAATTTATAGACACTTAACTTTTGAAACTATCATGGTTATGTACATGGTAGTGGTATCGTTCGTAATAAAAGAGTGAGAAAGAGGGTAGATCGATATATCTGCCAATAACATCTACTCGCAAATACTTTAGTCAGTTCTCCCGTGATCATGGCGCATGCAACTGTGCCGAAATATCGGGAACATATAAAACTCAAAAATCATGGTAAATATCCCGTTTCTAGTGAAAATTATAGACACTTGTTGTTATGTTATGTAAAGCTAACCATAAATTATCTGAGTATGAAACTTCACCTGCATCCAGAGAGTACCAGCTCTTGCAAGGCGAAGCTGTTCCCTAACAGCTGGCCGTGATGGTAGCAGGCGTCGTCGCTGAGGTAGTCGGCAGTCAGGTCGAGACGCCGCGCCGCACGAGTCTATTATTCACCAGTGACAAGCACATGGCCCTCACCCCCACTGGGTTGACGCAATAGTACTGTGGGTTGGAGAATGACAATGAATGATTTTCATGAATTGATTTTCATATAAGGCAGATTTTTAACCCCCGACGCAAAAAGACGGGGTGTTATAAGTTTGATGTGTCTGTGTGTGTGTGTGTCTGCTGAGGCATCGTAGCTCCCGAACGGATGAACCGATTTGGTTTTATTTATTTTTTGTTTGAAAGGTGAATTTGTCGGGATTGTTCTTAGCTATGATTGATCAAAATCGGTTCAGCTGTTTCATTTCGTTGAGGATTTTTTTTATTTTTACAAAATTAATTACTTGTCATTTCCACAGTCCGCAAATGAGGCTTTATTTTGTTTTCCAATAAGATTTTATTTTTCCAATAAGAATGCCAATCTTGTGATTACAAGATTCCTATAGGAAACTTCATCAACATTCTATTAGTAGTACCAGTTACCAATTTTATGATTGCTTTAGTGGTAAGTTCAAATTACTATTTTTGAAAAGACATCACCTGCCGCCATGCCCACTTTTGTATAGGCAAAAATTGCTTGACCTCTGAGCTTATAGTCCAGTAGGGCTATATTGCGAATTTTCGCTGGTTGACCGGTAAAAGGCAATTTATAAGTTTATAAATAAAATAGATTATCGAAAATAATGATTTACTTGGAACAGTTTTTTTTTTTATATACTTCTTCAATGGCGGAACAAGCAGATGGCCCACCTGATGTTAAGCGGTAACCTCTGCCTATGAACAGTGCATTACCTCTTAGGTCACGTCCACCAAGGACGCGCCCTATGTGGCATTGCACTGCGCCCGTCACCCTGAGACATAAAGATGAAAAATCTCATGTGCCTGTAATTTCACCGGCACCCTTACCCTTCAAACCGGAACACAGCAATGCGAGCACTACTGCTTTGCGGCAAAAATAGGTATGGTGGTAGTACTTCCCCGGACGAACTCTTTCATAAAAAAGTTCTACTACTACTAATTTTCATTGATTTTCATATAAGGCAGTTTTTCTTTTCCACAGTCCGCAAATGGTTTTTTGTTATCCAAAAAGATTTTATTTTTTCCAATAAGAATGTAAATCTTGTGATTACAAAATTCCTATAGCAAATTATATCAAGATTAAATTAGTAGTACCAGTTACCAGTTTTATGATTGCTTTAGTAGTAAGTTTAAATTACTATTTTTGAAAAGACATCACCTGCCGCCATGCCCACTTTTGTATAGGCAAAAATTGCTTGACCTCTGAGCTTATAGTCCAGTAGGGCGACATTGCGAATTTTCGCTGGTTGACCGGTAAAAGGCAATTTATAAGTTTATAAATAAAATAGATTATCGAAAATAATGATTTACTTGGAACAGTTTTTTGTTTTATATACTTCTTCAATGGCGGAACAAGCAGATGGCCCACCTGATGTTAAGCGGTAACCTCTGCCTATGAACAGTGCATTACCTCTTAGGTCACGTCCACCAAGGACGCGCCCTATGTGGCATTGCACTGCGCCCGTCACCCTGAGACATAAAGATGAAAAATCTCATGTGCCTGTAATTTCACCGGCACCCTTACCCTTCAAACCGGAACACAGCAATGCGAGCTCTACTGCTTTGCGGCAGACATAGGCGAGCACTACTGCTTTCCGGCAGACATAGGTATGGTTGCTGGTTTTCGTGATTTTCGCACACATTTAGTTTTGTGAGCGCTATTGTGTCACTTTCTAACTTAGGTACCTCAGTGACAGATTTTGGGGTAAACGTCTCGACACGAGCTTAAAACAAACACATTTATAACAGCAACTATTCAAGACACTTAGGTACTCGTATCACGTAACACAATAAATAAGGTGAGAAATATCAAATACCTACGTCTGTGAGAAAATGCAATTACGAATTTCGTAGACGTGCAATAAAAATCCACAAAACACTTTTTCACAAAGGGTAGGGTTATTTGATTTGGGACTGTGGAAAAGTTGAGGCGGATCCATCTAGTTCGAGAGCTCGTGGTGACTTTCTTTTCTATCATATTATATTTATTTATATTTATATTTATATTTACTTTAATTAGAACGACAAACAATTATCAATTACACTAATTAAAGGGTATCTACATAAAAATAGGTACATTTCAAATTTACACATAATAATTAAATCGAGAATTTAAATACAAAAATCAACCATTCAAAACCAAAGGTCAACTTAAAAATACATAATTCAAACCTAAGGTAGGTTGTCATAAAATCATATTGGAAATTCGTGATCTGTGGCCATCGCTAGTAGTACATAAGTCTATGCCTGTGGCTATTAAAACAGGCGTGACTATTTAGGTAAAGAAACTACCGACAGAAAGAGCTTATTACTGTGAATCGGAATATTTACGATGTTGACTTTGTGGCCCATGAATTTCAGTCCCAAATTCTTCATGCGGCACTGTGGCCGTACCTACTGACAAAATTTCCCACTTTGTAGTACTTAACTTACCAGAAACAGTTAGTAATTTGGATGACATCTTTAAATTGATTGTTTATTTTGAAAATTAATGGACACATGCATTTTCCCCGTCTTATCGAACATATGGTTGGACAATGCCCATCTGTGCCCCAGAAATGCCCAGATAAAGTATATTACATGTTTATCTGATAACATACAGATAAGTATATAAAAGAACACTGATCTGGCTTAGCTTATGTGATGATCATGAAGTTTCTAGTGAAAAACTAATAGCATTGCTGTCTGTAAACGATAAAATGTATAAAAAACCAGTAGGAAGTTATCATGTTTAATGTCCAATATCTTTTGAACCGGTGCCTTATATGACATTAAATCTAGATATCATATAAATACTGTTAAAAAGTTATCATATGACATAGAGCTGCAATTTGGGCATTGCATGGCATTGCTGACTTTCAGCTCCATACTAATATGGGCATGGTCCTTTCGACGCAACTTCAGAAGTCCAGACTCGAGGTCTACCAGCGTGCAATGGAGCGCAGTATCCTGGGTGTGAGGCTCATGGAAAGGATTCGAAACATTCCGTTGCGCTCACAAACCCAAATTGTGTACCTTCGAAAGCTGCTAAGCTGATGTGGGATTGGGCTGGTCACGTCTGCCGCATTCCAAGCGAGCTGTGGGCAAAGGTAGCTACCGGGTGGCGTTCTGCCCAGCGAGAAGGTGACGCGGCAGACCAAAACGAAGATGGCGAGACAAAATTGATAAGTTTCTGGCTGACTGGGCCAACATAACTCAATCGGTAGGTAGGTACCTATTTACGCCGATCCAACTGTTCTATCATTACTATACTAAGATAGGACTACTCCAGACCATATTTTCACGGATTCGGATCGGATTCGGATCAGACGTAGTAAGAAACTGCCGCAACGCTTTTTATTACAAGCTTTTATTTAACTTACTTCCTGTCTGTCTGTCTGTCTGTTTGGGCCGAATCTGGAAATCGAATTTTCAACCACATCCCGATATCCGATTGAGCTGAAGTTTGGCATATCCGATTCGATAATAATATTATGGCGACAGCGACCTGATCTGATGATGGAGACGGAAGACAATGGAACTCCTTAATGGATAATAGTAGACTGACCGTGTTGGGTCCATTTTGATCAGTACACGGTTCCGATGACCAATTTTATACAAGCATGTTTTTCAACAACCACAGATTTCCATTTAGGTACTATGAGCCTGAGACAGGCAAGGCAATATTACAGATTTATATTTATTTAGTAAGTATAGTAGGTTAGACCATTTTCACTTCACTTGTATGACGTCTCTTTCCATCATTTATATGGACCACAATCGTTAAGAGCCTGCTGAACGGCCCCGATCGCACTAATTTTGAACTTTATTACCAAAACAAAACCAGATGCGTTCAAGTTATTTCGTACGTCTGTATTGAGGGATCCTTGCCTGAAACTCAGTGGATTAAGGAAATTACAGCTCAAATAAAGCTAGGATCCCTCAATCCAGACGTACGAAATAACGTGAACGGCTCTGGTTTTGTTTTGGTAATAATGCTCAAAATGAGCGCAATTGGGACCCTGACCATTATGTTCAATTTATTCGTCAACATCCGAAGCATAATGCTACGAACAGTAACAGATACCTATGACGTAAGAAAATCACCAATAGCTCCAGCACTAATCGTAACGCGGCTACGTAGCATAAATATAATGCAATACGATAACACTCAATCACTTACTACAACAGTTATTAATTTATTTATAAAGTTTTTTTTTAATAAACCATATAAATAAATAAGCAAATAAATAATGCTGGACAGTTCACACAACATTATCTGGCCCCAAGCTAAGCAGAGCTTGTGTTATGGGTACTAGATAACTGATATACTTAATAAAATATATTACCTAGATAGATATTTTTTATTATACATAGAAAAATACCCAGAACACCCTGAACAAATATCTGCGATCGCACAAATATTTGTTCCGACGCGGGAATCGAACCCGCAACCTCCTGCGTCTGAATATAGATGAACTAGCTTACGTACGCCCCCTCTGACGCCGTTAGTACGCCGACGCATTCGCATGCGGCAGCAAAGTGTGGAACTGTGATGATAAGGATGCAGCTATAGAAATCCCGCTAGAGTTAGAGCGAGACATGTTGTTTCACCATTTCACTGCCGTGCGAATGCGTCAGTGTACTAACGGCGTGAGTGTCATGTCTATGTTTTTCACAATCCTTGTGGTTTCAATGAATAAAATATCTTTGACTTTGGTGGGTCTTAAACTTATATAATGAGTATACTTTTCACTTTTCCCTGAACGGAATATTTACCATGATTTTTGAGTTTTGATTGTTCCCAAAATCATGGTAAATATCCCGTTTCTAGTGAAAAGTATGTACATAACCATGATAGTTTCAAAAGTACTCACTCTAAGATCAATGACCTGTTTTAATAGACCCCTATGAAAACTCCTCACTGGTGTCACGTTCATCTGCTTGCACAGTTCCAGATACAGATCCTGCCCGTCGTAGGCAAATGTTTTCATTGGCTCTGCAAATAGGACCGGACAGATTCTTATTGGAATCAAACTTGGTAAGCCTTGGGGCTATGTATGACCCTTAGAATATACAATAAACCAGAAGGTGCGTACGATGCTACTAGTACGGGGCGTTGTGTCGCTAAAACACAATGCCTCCGCCCGCGCCTATCATACTTCCCACCAGTAGGGGTAATATTTTGGTGTTAGATGGACGCTTGACTTTTTCCAAAGAATGAATGGTAAACAAAATTCATTAAAGATATTTAAATGTAATACTTACTTATGAAATAAGATTATATCCTTTTTCTTTTTACGCCTAGAAGATTTTTTAGATGTGGGAATGACACACGACGGCATATTGACAAGAAAAACTTTCAAGTCCGACACGACTAGCCGCACGGCCGACCACAGACAGAATGGGTGATACTATTCTCATTGAGACTAGTTTTCGTGGTGACACGCGTGACGCGGGTTCTGGTTTATTCAATATTCTAAGGTACCCTTTGAAAGCGTGATAGATAATACAAAGTTTCTATCAGCGCACGCGAACGCCACGTCTGGCGTCCCACGTTTGTATTTGCATTTGTTTTGGAAAGAGGTTGCCAAGATATTGTAATATTCCAAAAGTTACCGACTGACGGCCCTTGCACTAATCACTGCACTAAATGTCCACGTCAGGTATAGTGCCTGGTAACGGCTTGATGATCCGAAACCAAGGGGTTAAGTTACAGAAAAGCACGGATAACAAAATATTCATACATACATAGACACACGCCTGTTTCCCAGAAGGGAAGCCGTCGTCTGTCTTTCCTGAAAACTATAATCTGGGTCTGTTCAAGGTTAGAGTGAATAGGTGCCTTCTAGACCTTTGTGCTCCATCTTCGGCCACATCGTCACTTACCAACAGGTGAGACCGTGGTCAAACAAAGGTCTATCAAAGTTTAAAAAAAAGGGATAGGTAGAGCCTCAATGGGCCTCTTTTCACAGTGGTTTGCAGTTGCACCATCGTGGAAAATATAAGAAAGAAAGAAAGAAAATTTATTTATTTTTCCACACTCACAACACACACATAAAACAAGAAGACAAAAACAAAAATCTACTAAGTATATATAGGTACTACAATATCTTGAGAAACAAAAATAAAAAAACAAAAACTGTTGTTGATAGGAAAGGAGGAGGAAAGTTGATAGATTGTGTGTGTTGTGTGGGGTCAAACAGGTCCCTGTCTCAGAATATGCTGCACCAGACCTAGGTTTAGTGGATTTACGTGAGCTCATCGCCGCCATTGCTTCCCACGGCTGACTCAGCTAACGCTTTCTTCGAGTAATAACACTATCCAAGCTAACAACCAGGACAAATCTTAAACCAATGAATCTTATCAACAAGTCCGGATAAACCCTTAGCCGGCTTTTACGCCACCCACGTGAGGATACGGAGGGGTATATTCTTAGGCCGGACACACCACGGACTAAAATTCACGAAATATTCACAAGGCGAATTATTATTTAAAAAAAAACAAACATGAACATTAAAAAAATAAGAGACTGGCAGACTATTTATAGTATAGTAGGAGGGTTGTCTATTTTTTTATTTTTGCTTATACAACTTGGAATGACGCATCAAGCAGATTGCCCCCCATGCATTCGCATTGCACTGCGCCCGCCACCCTGAGCACAGAATAAATAATAGTGCCCTGAGACAAAGATGAAAAGTCTCATGTGCCTGTAATTTCACCGGCAACCATACCCTTCAATCCACAGCAATGCAAGCACTACTGCTTTGCGGCAGAAATAGGTAATGGTGGTAGTACTTCCCTGGACGAACTCTTTCCCAAAAAGGCTTTACTAGAAATAATAATTGTCTCTCGTAATATTGAGCCTGACATCTCCCAGATTCAAAAATCCTCTAGACAAGTCACGCTGATATAAAATCAAATGATTACTGGACTCATCAAAGCTGCCATTATCCCAGGGTCTTTTAACTGATGGATAAGCGTACAAACAAACAAACAAACAATGCAAACAAACAAACATTGCGCATTGTTTGGGTGTGCAAACAATGCGCTATCAGAAAGGGGGATATACTTCCCGCAAATCTCCCCACTTCCTGGGTCATACAGACCCTCCTTGTACAACGTCATCTTGGGTTTCTCTGGTAGAGATACGGTGATGAGAGAGGACCATTCTTCTTAAAATTCAAAAAAAAAACTAAATCTTTATTTCAGGCTTACTGAGAAATGCACTAAACCTAAACAGTAAGCCCATATCAACATAAATACCTTAGAAACTACCATAAACATAAATAAATAAAAAAAAAAAAAAAAAAACATTGTAAGTCTCTTCCAAAACACTGGAACCTGAATACATCTTAGTTTAGATTTATCTTAGAAGATTTTTTTTTTTTTTGATCACGGTAAATTAATGACAGACAACGGCTAACGACAACGATTTTTGACTCTTTTATTTTTCTTTACCTCGTGTCGGGCTGCGTTCGATTTGAGAAACCTCATTGAGAAGTTGAGAAACTTCTTTTGGTACTTCTCTTCTTCTTCTTTAGGTTCTTAGGTAGGTTTCACACTGGTGAAACTAGTTGAACATTTATTTTCGTTTTTTAGGGTTCCGTAGCCAAATGGCAAAAAACGGAACCCTTATGGATTCGTCTGTCTGTCTGTCTGTCCGTGTATGTAACAGGCACTTTTTTCCGAAACTATAAGAGCTATGCTGTTGAAACTTGGTAAGTAGATGTATTCTGTGAACCGCAGATATTCACACAAAAATATAAAAAAACAATAAATTTTTTAATACTTAGAACTGAAACTCAATATTTTATTTTTAATGAAACCCATACGTGTGGTTCTTCAAAAATGATATTGAGGGTTCTAATATCATTTTTTTCTAAACTGAATAGTACGCGCGAGAGACACTTCCAAAGTGGTAAAATGTGTCCCCCCACCCCCCTGTAACTTCTAAAATATGAGAATGATTAAACTAAAAAAAATATATGATGTACATTACCATGTAAACTTCCAACGAAAATTAGTTTGAACGAGATCTAGTACCTAAGTAGTTTTTTTTAATACGTCATAAATCGTAAACCAAGAACTTTTATACTATGTTACTTGCTGCTACGGAACCCTTCATGGGCGAGTCCTACTCGCACTTGGCCGCTTTTTTTTTTACTAAATTATTTGTCCCATTGCTTGATAAAGGTCGGCCTGCAAGTTACGAAAGTGGGAAGGGGTGAGTGGGAGTAGGGGGACACCCCCAAAAACCCTTCCCCGACCGGAGAATTTTAGTTTTTCGGAAAAAAATATAGAATATTTTGAGGTTCAGTATGAGCATACAAAATAAAAAATCTATTAAAGGCTCAAACGAGACTCTTCCCGCCATTTTCGAAAAGAGACGTTGTCTACTTTTATTTTAGTTCTTTTCCTCGTGTTTTCTTGAGTTATTTTGTGTTATTTTGGTGGCATTTTAACAAATGTAGCTCGTTTAATAAGCACAAGTGTAGTGAAATGAAATGGAAGTGAATTGCGTGACTTTTGAAATTGGTGGAAATTGTCTACCAAAGTTTTAGTAAAATTGGCCACCGTTTTACTAAAACATGACTCGACTGTGACTTTGACGACTTGGAAGGAGTGTAACGTTACAAAATATATTGAAAATACAATATAGTGAAATTACAGATATATACTTAAAAATGGCAAATGCACAAGCCGTGCGGCGCAAATTATAAAGAAAAAAAAAAGAAAGAAAGGCTAATAGTAGATTGTATCATAAGGGAGCAACATAATATTTTTACGGCGAGGGCGCTTTTTTGAATCCAGAGCGAAGTGAGAGATTCTAGAGTAGAATCCCGAGCGTAGCGAGGGATTCTTTAGTAGAATCCCGAACGTAGCGAGAGATTCAAAGTACGTCGCCCGAGCCAAAAATATATGTTGCGCCCGTGTGATACACTCTGCTTTTCATCACCCACTATGAGAAAATAAAAGGCGCCTCATATGTTATTGTAATATTATTATTTAATAAAAGAAATGGTTGTTTTTTTGTGTTTTTGTGTTTTTTTTGTTGTTTTTGTGTTTTTTGGGTGTTTTTTTTGGTTTTGTGCTTTTTTGTGGTTTTTTTGTGTTTTTTTTTTGTTTTGTGTTTTTTGTGTGTATTGTGCTTTTTTGTGTTTTTTTTGTATTTTTTTTTTGTGTTGTGTTTTTTGTGTTTTTTTTTGTGTTTTTGTGTTTTTTTTGTGTTTTGTGTTTTTTGTGTTTTTTGTGTTTTTTTTTGTTTTGTGATTTTTTGTGTTTTGTGTTTTGTGTTTTTGTGTTTTGTGTTTTTTGTGTGATTTGTTTTTTTTGTGTTTTTTTTGTGTTTTTGTGTTTTTTTTGTGTTTTGTGTTTTTTTGTGTTTTGTGTTTTTTGTGTTTTTTGTGTTTTTTTTTGTGTTTTGTGATTTTTTGTGTTTTGTGTTTTGTGTTTTTGTGTTTTGTGTTTTTTGTGTGATTTGTTTTTTTTGTGTTTTTTTTTGTGTTTTTGTGTTTTTTTTTGTGTTTTTTTTTTTTGTGTTTTGTGTTTTTTGTGTTTTTTTTGTGTTTTGTGATTTTTTGTGTTTTGTGTTTTGTGTTTTTGTGTTTTGTGTGTTTTTGTGTTTTTTTTTGTGTTTTTGTGTTTTTTTTGTGTTTTGTGTTTTTTGTGTGTTTTGGTTTTTTGTTTTTTGTGTGTTTTTGTGTTTTTTTTTTGTGTTTTGTGTTCTGTGTTTTTTGTGTGTTTTGTGTTTTTTTTGTGTTTTTTGTGTTTTGTGTTTTTTTGTGTTTTTTTTGTGTTTTGTGTTTTTTGTGTGTTTTGGGTTTTTTTGTTTTGGGTTTTGGGCCGTCGTACCAGCCAGTATTTATTCAAACAATATTTGCATTCGAATTATTTGGCGCTGGTTCCAAATTCAATAAGTGCGCCGCAATTATCTTTGCCGCGCACTTTTTGAATTAGGAACTTAATAAGTGCGCCGGAAAACTCATTACTGCCCGCTAAAAGTTTCTCATAGAAAACACCACCGTTGGGTGCACTTAAAGGCGAACCCAGTCGTCCTTTTCGAATAGATGGGATGAAAACATATACAGGGTGTAACATAATATCCCTATAAGCCCGGGGATTGGGTATTCTACACATCATGGCGAATAACTTTAGTTCTACGACTTTTTAAATTCTGAAGTTTTTTATTCATGAAGTGCCTCGTAAAAATCCTGAAATTCCTCTATGAATTCCTGAAATTCCTCCAGAAAATGTACCTAACAGAACATGAGGCAGCCCCACGCAAGGTACCCTAGCGTACCGTAACGTCCTCATGTTGTTTTACGTACGTTTTTGGAGGAATTTCAGGATTCTTACAAGGCATTTCATGAATGAAAAACTTCGAAATTTAAAAAGTCGTAAAAGTAAAGTTATTCGCACTGATGTGTAGAATACCCCCTCCCCGGGCTTATAGGGATATTATGTTACACCCTGTATATGTATTTAATCAAATGTTAATTTATGAAAAACTTTGTGTTTTCTGTCACGGGAATGGCGTGCGGTGTCGGTTTAGGTCGGTTCTGGGTTCGCTACGAAACCGTTTGTCTGATCATTTAGATCTTGCGAGATGGTTCTTAGCTATGTTTGGTGGAAATTGGTGCAACCGTTTCCAGGATCATCAGCTCGCAAAAATGTTTTTGGAAGACAAAAGCAAGGAAGAACAGCTGGCATCTAGTCTTGAATAGAGTAATTAGCTTCGGGGCCCTACATTATGCGTGCTAAACACCGATGTGCATCCATATGTGTTCTTTTTTTGAATTTTAATGGAACAGACAATGAGTTGTTTTATTTGTCAACTTTTTCTTGTACCCATTCTCGCAATAAATAAATGAAATGAAATGAAATGAAAATGAACATTAACGACCTCTGTGGCGCTGCGGGCGGTGGTTCGCCAGTGACACAGGAGGTTGCGGGTTCGATTCCCGCCTCGTAATAAATATTTGTACTATCTGCAGATATTTGTTCAGAGTGTTCTGGGTACTTTCTATGTATAATAAAAAATATCTATCTATATATGTTATGATACTTGTTCTATTATTTATACTGTGGTAATGTATTTTATTAAGTATAATATCAGTTATTATTATTATTATTTATTTATTAAGAAACAAGTGCAACACCATAACAGAAATCCAAAGCGATGTTGCATGCACACAATTATATAACAATAAAAATAAAAACAACCAAGCTTAGTATAAGTAGGTAACGCCCACCGAGGATAGACATACAATAATAACTAACACTAACTACTTGCATTAAATATTCTCTAAAACAAGCTGCGCCATTTCCATGAGCTTCGGCAAGCTATGACAAAAAATGTCAACATTGACATTATCAGTAACCACAACACAAGCTCTGTTTTTATTTTATTTTTTATACTACTTGGAATGACGGATCAAGCTGATGGCCCACCTGATGTTAAGCGATACCCTCTGCCTATAAACAGTGCTAAACCTCATAGGTCACGTCTACATAGGACGCGTCCTATGTGGTATTGCACTGCACCCGCCACCCTGAGACATAAAAATGAAAAGTCTCGTGTGCCTGTAATTTCCCCGGCACCCTTACCCTTCAAACCGGAATACAGCAATGCGAGCAATACTGCTTTGCGGCAGAAATGGTATAGTGACTACTATACCTATACTTACATATACATATACTTTATATACATTACTTCCACTGGACGAACTCTTTCACAAAAAAGCTCTACTACTACTAGATACTGTGTATTTGGGGCTAGATAATGTTGTGTCAAGCATTATATATTTATTTTATTTACTTGTGTTTTGTTACATATTTCTTCCTGAACTCTTGTTACGTGAGTAGATTACTTTCGAAATGTTACCCTTACAATTATTTTTTAAAACGAAAAGAACGGGCCTCTCTTTCATTGATGTGGCTTTGTGTGCGGAGCCAGCCCCCTGGGTCTCTTGTTCCCAACATCGTACCAAAGTAGAAAGCGTATTTGCGTAAGATAGGTCTAATCCAGTAAGCCTGCCCATTTCGAGCTTACTAATATAGGGCGAAGTTCAAAATAACTATTACTAAATAAGTACCTAATTATCTTCAACTACCTAGGTATAGATATTGATGACGACCTCTGTGGCGCAGCGGGTCAAGGGTCGCCTGCCAACCAGGAGGTTGCTTGCAGGTTCGATTCCCGCCTCGGAACAAATATTTGTGTGATCTGCAAATCGGGGTGTTCTGGGTATTTTCTATCTATAATAAAAAATATATATCGTTGTAATGTATTGAATTAAGTATATCAGTTATCTAGTACCCATAACACAAGCTCTACATAGCTCGGGGCTAGATAATGTTGTGTGGTATGTCCAGCATTATTTATTTATTTTAAGATAGAAAGATTCAAAATTATTTCAAGGCGTCTGGTCGATGCGACGTTTGACCCGAGAACTGGCTCTTAACTGGCTCAACGCATTAGTATTGCCATTCAGTGTGGCAATCCAGCCAGCATATTAGAGACGCTTCCGTCTGGCAGTGGTTTGGATCAGTTGAGCTACCTTTAGATTGTTAGCAGTGGTCTTCAGGTAGCACAGCTGTTTCATTGTACATAGCTACTTGTATTTAATAGTATTAGTTGTTATTTCCGTAAATAAAGGTATAAGATATAAAGTCGGTCTAACAATAAAATATATAACATTTGACTTTAATTTATAGGTAGTTTTTTTAACGTTTTAAATTGCTGTAACATTTTTGATGCAACGGATGCAAGTGAAATGGCACTGGATTGTTTTAAATAGAAAGATGTTTTCAACTTTAATGATATAATTTCATATAATGTCGTTACAATTTAGTGACTAACGTCATAATTAGAGCCCACGATAACGTGCTCATTTACTTACAATTTCACATATTTAAATATGGGCACTGCTTTGTACGCACATCAAGCTACCTACACGGTTACACAAATAATAAGAAAAACACAAAAATACCAGTTTCACAAGTTATCGCCAGCGCTCCCAGTACAAGAGTGACGAGCCATTGCAACCATCAACAACTCTTTATATCGCCAACAGTCTGACAAGTTCCGGGAATCCATGTCCCGTCTTCAATTATTGAAAATAAATAAATAAATAATAAATAAATAAATAATGCTGGACAGTTCACACAACATTGTCTAGCCCCAAGCTAAGCAGAGCTTGTGTTATGGGTACTAGACAACTGATATACTTAATACAATATATTACATAGATAGATATTTTTTGTTATATATAGAAAATACCCAGAACACCCTGAACAAATATCTGCAAATCGCACAAATATTCAAAACTACACGATATAATATTTTAAGTATAAATATAAGATCCTAGGCTCCGCACCAATGACTTTTCTAAGTTATGTGCGGATTTCCATCGCTCTGTGCTTCGGAGGGCACGTTAAGCTGTCGGTCCCGGCTGTTATTGATTAATAGCAGTCGATAAGCCATGTCAGAGGCCCTCGGGCGGCTTGACAAACTCTGACACCAGAGGCCAGCACTACCTCATACGAAACGAAACGAGTATAAATTATAAATGAAATCATCAATTATTATCACAATATCTAAACCTGTCTCCAATTATTTATACTTACAAGCAAACAAGCAGTAACTAATTAAGTAATCCACACAAGGAATGTTAATTGTTTCAAACGATAAGTCTGCGGCTCGAACCACAGATTTAAATATCAAGATGCGATCGATCCATAGATTTAAGCGTAGCGAAAAAATTCTACGTCTATGGATCGATCTACAAAAACATTTAGTCTTATCACCAAACATGACCGATTCCTATATGTCATAGACTGGTTGTCGACGCATCCTATTTTGACACCGAAAAATTGGCAGTAATTTTACCACGTCATCCGCCCTGTCGTTACGCTAGTAATATTTATGTCGATTGCTCGGACACACTGCACCCGTTTATTTTATTTCTTTCATTATCATTAGGTACTAAGCACTACTCATGGAGGTATAATAGTAATGGAGTGAGTGCTAAAAATAGCATAGAGTGTTCCTTCTTACTCCTATCCTAGAAGATAGCTTGCTATCCTATGTTAGAGAGAAACAAATATATTGTCACACGACAGTCGTTTTTCCGTTCCGTACCCTGAATTTTGGTATCATGCATATAGATCTCCCTAGATTGTTACCATGAATGTACTAGTAATTTGACATTTGGCCTGGTACGACTACCACAAATAAGAACAGATAGATTTATGCTTGTCTCATTCCAACACATGAATACATTCATATAAAAGAATGAGATTGGTATAATCGCTAACGTTTCGTTTTTAGCCTTAGTTCCATGCTTTAGTCCATATTCCTAGGTACTACTACTATGTCGTGTTAGATGTTTTTTCTTGGTCACTGCATTAGGTCAATGACCAGCTTGAGAAATGTCATGTATTAGCTCCATCAGTCATCAGAGGGGCAAGTCCGAGTTTACACACACCATCGTAACGATGATCGTAACGACGAGCGTACGTGTATTGCGGAGTAACTACCATTAATCTGTGACGTTTTTGGCACAGATTAATAACTAGTTATTATGTTATTTATACACGTACGATCGTCGTTACGTTCATCGTTACGATGGTGTTTGCAAAACTCCGACTAGGGCCTCAGGTTAATTCTAATAAGCCGTATAAAAGATAAGTAGGTAGGGTTCACCTAACAGTGAACGCCGACATTTGCAATTTTCCATTTCGATGTCTCATTCGTTTTTTATTCACACCAAACCGTTCAGTTCAGTCGGGAACCAGCAATAGTTACTAATGCCAGCAATTCGAGATGAAAGTTATCTGTGCAAACAGAACATGATTTCAAACAGTCTGCAGAGAGTTCAGACACAGTAAGGTGACTGAACAAGTATGTAAGGTACGACCTCTGTGGCGCGGCGGGCGAAGGTTCGCCTGCGACGCAGGAGGTTGCGGGTTCGATTCCCGTCTGAGAACAAATATTTGCATGATCTGTAGATAATTGTTCAGGGTGTTCTGGGTATTTTCTATAATAATATATAATAAAAAATATCTATCTATGATGTATTGTATTAAGTATATCAGTTATCTGCCATACCCATACCCATACCCATACCCATCTGCTTAGCTTGGGGCTAGATAATGTTTTGTGAACTGTCCAGCATTGTTTGTTTACCTATAGCATAGCAAAACATAGAAGTGGCATCGGCAATAGTCGCAAAACACAAGTAAAGGTAAATCGAATAAGTTATTTGATGTAGTATTTGTATTTGTATTTGATATTTGTATTTATTTATTCAACTAGAACGGCACAGGCCAATTACACTAATGAATTTACATAGATATAAAAATTAACATAGGTAGGCAATCATATTAAATTAAAAATAAGAATTTAAAAAATATAAACAATGATTTGGTAAACATATTGAACTAAACCATAAGAATTTTAAAATATAACCAATTATTGGGTAGTCATATTAAATAAAGATTAAAATAAAAAGCATGTCAAAGTTTTATCACAAAAAATTAGGTAAAAGTGTGGTATTAGGTAGTAGTGTCTCTACTGATTGTAAAAGCTAGCTACTTTTAGGAGTGGAGTGCAAAAAGCATCATGTGGCGAGCAATATCGCGCTGGGCAAACATTTGCCGGAGCCAGTTGGTGTACAAATGGCGCGATGAGTTTCCAGCGCCCACGAGGCACGAGGGCGGGCGGCGGTATTAACGTAAAAATATTTGCATTTTCTCCTACGCTACCTTACCAATTACTTTGTCATCGTAATTTAGCAATGTCTATATCTAGGAAGGTCCAGACAGCAAAACTAATTATTTAACCACCCCTCCCCCCCCCCCCCCCCCTCTTACCCCAAGAAACCTTAGAAGGCCTCGTCCAGCAGTGGACGTCTAGAGGCTGCTGAAGAAAAATAAGACATAAACAGATAATTTCATGTACAAAACAACCAAAAAAAAATATTCTTAAAAATCTTCACAAAGGTTATAACATAAGGCAAATGCTCAACAGCAAACACATCAAGAGCATAAGCCAAATCACATAGATAAACAATAAAACACTCCATTTCCACCGTGCTGAACTGCCTTTATGATAAAGACGTCACCCATCAAAGCAGAATGTTCAATTCCATCAGTTATCCTTCCCGTAGGATCGAGCCATTTCGACACCACAGTGTACTAGCAATGAACCAGTAACCTGCCTAGCTACATCCTCTCAGCATAGCTACGCCGTAGCAATGTAGTGTACTAACAATGAACCAGTAACCTGCGTAGCTACATCCTCTCAGCATAGCTACGCCGTAGCAATGTAGTGTACTAGCAATGAACCAGTAACCTGCGTAGCTACATCCTCTCAGCATAGCTACGCCGTAGCAATGTAGTGTACTAACAATGAACCAGTAACCTGCGTAGCTACATCCTCTCAGCATAGCTACGCCGTAGCAATGTAGTGTACTAACAATGAACCAGTAACCTGCCTAGCTACACCCTCTCAGCATAGCTACGCCATAGCAATGTAGTGTACTCACAATGAACCAGTAACCTGCGTAGCTACATCCTCTCAGCGTAGCTACGCCGTAGCAATGTAGTGTACTAACAATGAACCAGTAACCTGCCTAGCAACATCCTCTCAGCATAGCTACGCCGTATAGTGTACTAACAATGAACCAGTAACCTGCCTAGCTACATCCTCTCAGCATAGCTACGCCCTAGCAATGTAGTGTACTAACAATGAACCAGTAACCTGCGTAGCTACATCCTCTCAGCATAGCTACGCCGTAGCAATGTAGTGTACTAGCAATGAACCAGTAACCTGCGTAGCTACATCCTCTCAGCATAGCTACGCCGTAGCAATGTAGTGTACTAACAATGAACCAGTAACCTGCGTAGCTACATCCTCTCAGCATAGCTACGCCGTAGCAATGTAGTGTACTAACAATGAACCAGTAACCTGCCTAGCTACACCCTCTCAGCATAGCTACGCCGTAGCAATGTAGTGTACTAACAATGAACCAGTAACCTGCGTAGCTACATCCTCTCAGCGTAGCTACGCCGTAGCAATGTAGTGTACTAACAATGAACCAGTAACCTGCCTATTTTTTTTTTTTATTAGCTGATTGTGGCTTTGATATCACTGCGACCAGTTAGGCCTATTGTGATCGCCACTTGTTACATACCGCCCCTGGAGAGGGCGTTTACAGTTCACCGCTAAGCCCTACAGCTGCTAGGAACTGTAAGATTTTCTTAGGGGTAATTTCTTTCAGTTCATCCGGGCAGAGGATGTGTTTGCCCAGATGAATGCTGCGTTTGTGCATTAGTGGTCCACACGCACCTAGCAGATGAAGAGGCGTTTCATCCGCCTCATCACAGAATCTGCAGGATTGCGTTTCGCATAACCTTAACTTGAACATGTGCTTGTTAAGGCGACAGTGTCCAGTTAAGGCTCTGACCATAATGCGAAGGTTGCTCCTACTCAGCGCTAAGATACGGTTGGTGTTCCGCTTATCGAAGGCTTTAATAAGAGCTTTGGAATGGGTCAAGCCAGTGGACTCAAACCACAGCTTGACCGATTCTTCGAAACAGGAGTTCATCAGGGTTCTTTGAGCCAGGCTTTTTGGTATTCCACAGAACGGCTCAGGCCCCACCTGTATACCACTAGCCCCAGCTCGCGCAAGCTCGTCAGCACATTCATTACCGTCAACGCCTGCGTGTCCCGGAACCCATCTTAGAACAACTCTGTTCCTTAGTCCCAGAGAGTTCAAACGTGACAGACAGTCCTCAACTAGTCTGGACGTGATAACCTTCGAATCCAGAGCAAGAAGTGCTGCCTGACTGTCGGAGTTGATATATATTGTGTGATTGATGTAGCGCTTTTGAAGGTTAACTGCCGCACATTCGAGAATGGCGTAAACCTCAGCCTGGAAGATGGAGGCGTGATTTCCTAAGTTTATACTCCTATTGAACTCAGGTCGCTCTCCATAAACTCCACAGCCTACATCCAGTCCCATTTTGGAACCATCCGTGTACCATATTAGGCATCCGGCCTCGCAGATTAACTGGCTGTTCAACCAGTCTTCTCTAGAGGGCATTTCCACGGTGTATTGTTTTTCAAATACATGCTTTGTAAGCATAACATCAGATGTCATGCTCAATGTAGGTGATTCCAGAATTGAGTCTTGCAAAGATCTCAACTTCTGGGAAAGCCAATTCCTCCTACCTTGGATATAAGCCCTGTACATGCTGGCTTTCGCCTCTTTCTGTATAAATACATGGAGAGGCGGTAGTCCTAGCAATGCATTCAGGGCCAGTCCAGGAGAGGTAGACATAGCACCTGAGGCCATAAGGCATGCAGTCCTCTGTAGACTGCCTAGCCTGTTGATAGCAGTCGACTGAAAGGCTTTGTCGTACCAAACCATGGCGGTGTATGCAATCATCGGCCTCACAATGGCAGTATACAGCCATAGGGCAATCCTAGGGTTAACACCCCAGTTCTTACCCATCAGCCGACCACTAGCCCCCAGAGCCATCTTAGCCTTTAGTAAGACATTGGCTAAGTGTGAATTCCACGTCAGTTTTTGGTCGATTGTCACGCCCAAATACTTTACTTCTGTGGAAAAGGTGATTACCTTACCATTAAGCCTAGGCTTTACAAGCATGTCCAACCTTCGCTTGTTAGTAAATGGCACAATCACTGTTTTGTCAGCATTGACTGAGAGGCCACTATGACCGCACCAGTCACTGACAGTATTAAGACCTCTCTGCATTATGCTAGAGATGGTAGATTGGCAGAAACCCCTCACAACGATTACAAGGTCATCTGCATAACCCTGCGCATCTATGCGGAGTTCTTCCAGTCTGTATAAGAGCTGATCCACTGCCAGAGTCCATAAAACAGGCGATAGAACTCCGCCTTGTGGACAGCCCCTAGCCGTGGATATCTCAATGGTTGTATGGTGAAGGGCCAGTTTTGCACCTCTATGAGTGAGCATTGCCTCTATCCATCTGATGGTCGTTGGGTCGACATTTTTGTCTATCAGCCCGTTTACCAGCAGAGAGGTAGGGGAGTTATCGAAAGCACCTTCAATGTCAAGGAATGCACATAGTGCAATTTCCTTGTCCTCCATAGCCTTTTCCACTCTATCAATGAGACTGCTCAGAGCTGTCTCGGTAGACTTACCCTTGCAGTATGCATGTTGGCTATGGTGGATGGGAGATGCGACTAGCGCAACATCTCTTATATGTCTGTCAACTACCTTCTCCATAGTCTTCAAAATAAATGAAGATAAGCTAATTGGTCTAAAGGACTTTGGCTGGCTATAGTCCTTTTTCCCAGCCTTAGGTATGAAGATGACTTTGACACAAGACCATTCTTCTGGTACCAACCCCCAGGCGAAGCTCGCCCTGAAGATTTTTACCAGGTAAGGACAGAGGATGTCTACGCCCTGCTGTAAAAGAACAGGGAGCACACCATCCTCTCCACACGCTTTATGTGGTTTGAAAGAGTTGACGGCCCACCGTACCTGGTTTGGTCTTATTACTCTAGCCGCCCTACACCAGTCCTCGTTACGAGGCCTATAGTGATCAACTAGATGCGGTTGATGCAGGACCATATTCTGTGAACCAGGAAAGTGGGTCGTGGCCAGCAACTCTAAAGTTTCCTTCTCGTTAGTTGTAAAGGAGCCATCTTCTTTTTTGAGAAGACCAATCTGATTAGTTTTGGCCTTGGAGAGCAGTTTATGAAGTCTAGCTCCTTGTGGCAAGCTTTTAATTTCCTCGCAGAGATTCCTCCAAGATGCTCTCTTTGCCTTCCTAATCTCTATATTGTAATCAGTTAAGGCCTTAATATATGTATCCCATATGCCAGTCTTTTTAGCCTTATTGAATAGTTTCCTAGTTGAGCCCCTGAGTTTGCCTAACCTGGAGTTCCACCAAGAAACCTGTCTCTGAGTAGTTTTTGTCTTTAGCGGGCAGCTTTCTTCGTATGCCATGCAAATGCCTTTCGTAAGTAAAGCTACTGCTATTTCTAGACTATCGCGAGTTTTGATACTTTTTGGGACGTTTTCAAGGGTTTGCCTTAGTTTATCTCGGAAGATATCCCAGGCAGTTGACCTGGGATCCCTATAAGTAATAATTTGAGAGTCTAGGGCAGGCCTGATCTCAAATAAGATGTGTCTGTGGTCGGACATAGAATTCTCATTACTTACATGCCAGTCATTGATGTGTCTGGCAAGATTATAAGTAGCGAAAGTTATATCCAAAACCTCTTGTCTAGCACGAGTCACGAAGGTCGGTTTACATCCTAAGTTAAGCGTGGTTAGATTGTTAGTAAGTAGAAAGTCAAAAAGTAACTCACCTCTATTATTGATGTCGGTGCTCCCCCACGCAGTGTGATGTGCGTTGGCGTCACACCCCACAAGTAACTCGGCGTTGTTCCGGGCGGCATAGTCTACCACCCTCACCAAGTCACCCGTTGGGTTGTCTCTATCTCCAGGTAGGTAGGCTGAGCACAAAATCACCCTCGCTCCACTCCAGCCTTTGAGGTCGACAAAAGCTGCCACCATGTCATCACTAGATACTTCTGGAATTGGCAAGAAAACAACATTATTTTTGAAAATTATACATGCCCTGGGTCTTGTGCCAGTATTATTAACTAAAATCTTACCGGCAGCTCCGAGTCCCAGAACCTGAGTATTGGCTACCCAAGGCTCCTGGATCAAGGCGAGGCTAGCTTGTCCTTCCAAAAGACAACACTCCATTACCGCGGTTGCTGCCGTGGCATGGTGGAGGTAGGCCTGGAGGATCCTCACCGTCCCCGCCTGGGTAGCCATCACAGGTTTCCCCGGCGGTATCGAGGCTTGGACTTAACTAACTTCGGACGTGCACCTCGTCCTCGGTTAGCTTTGGTCCGCCTATCGATCCGTTGATCCCCTCCCCCCAGGGGAGCTCCTACGCCCTGTCTTGGTGGCTCGGCAACACTCTGGGGCCCAGGCCTAGGGGGCCTTCTGGCTGCGACGGATCGCGGCCCTGGTCCCCCCAAGCTCTGCCCCGCGCTACCTTGCCCCCTAGATGTGGACGGCTGTGGGTCAGGTTCGACCGCAGTTGTAGGCTTGCCTTCAGAGCCCCTGACCTTGAAAGTCACCTTTTTAAACCCTAAGGTGGCTTGAAAGTCGACGGCTGCAAGGGCCTCCACAGACAATTCATCAAGAGAAAAGGTAACAACGTGCCCATTCTCCTCAGACTTGCTGTGCAGGACCTTCCAGAGCTCAGTGTAAAGTCCCTCGTTCTGTGTCCTCAGTAGATGGATAGCCTCATCAATAGACTCTACCTCACTACTGGGAACAAAAGTGATCGCAACCGTGGGCTTGGGCAACTCGCTCTCGGGAATAATCGAGAGTTCTGCCCCAGTCCACGGCACGACCCTTGGGATCTCACTTTCGAGCCACCTTAGGCTGTCCTGGTTCTGACAAGTAATCAGGATCCAACCGGGCTTATGAGTAAAGCCCGCAAACTTCGGCCCCTTTCCCCTATCGACTATCTTCAGCATAGCCAAGGTTAGGGCCCGATGAACCTTCTTCATTTGGTCGTCGCTCATGGAGGTAGCGTTACGGATACCGACTCGCTTTGCCTCCGCAACCTGCTTGAAGCTAGGTTTCGGGTTCCCACCCGAAGGAGCCTCTAGCCTGGGGGCTTTTTTAGGCTGTTCCTTCGGCGATTCATCTTCCGACCTTTGCCTTTTGTTAGGCTTTGGATCAGGAGGAACGTTTTGGATCGGAATTTGGGTCCAGGGCTTTAGAGCTAAAGCGCGGGCCTCATGGACCTCGACATTAGCCGCCAACAGCCTTCGGAACCTTTTCCGAGCCGCTCCGTTCAACTTAGGCGGCTTACTTATAGACGCTACCGTCACCGGGGCCGCGGCTAGAGAGCCGCTGACCTCGGGTTGGTCATCTTCTAAGCAAGGCGCTATAGAGACAGCAGGTTCTGGAGAGGCCAGTAAGACCTCCTCCGACCTGTCGAAGGTTTCTCCTGATGAGGGAGAAGAGGGCTCTCCGATTGGAGAGCCAGATTTATATTTAAGATCAACCTCCATATAAATCCCACGAGTAGCAAGGGAAATAAAAATGCCCGCCAACAGAGCCCTGCATGTCCACGGGAGGGCTTAATACTCCCCGATTCGCCCTATTCTCGAGAAGACACCGCTCGCAACTGAGAACCCCTCAGCTATTCATCCATCGGCACGGTACGAATAACACCTTGGATTTGGGGTTTGGTTTCGGGTCTACTCCCTGGTGATACGATTCTGTTACGTTGTGGTCCCTTTCGGGCCGAGCACGTTGAAACAAAGCTTAAACACGCTAAGCCCGGAAGGGACCAAAACAAGGCGCAGAATATTCGCCTTTCGCCCTGGATCGCTCGGCATCTGTAGCTTCTATATTTCCCCCACGGAGGGCCAACATCGCATAGCCGCGCGCCTCCCCGACCCCTGCAACGTTGTACAGGAGAGAAGGAGGACGCACAACCCCGAGGTAGACCCATCCGCAGACGAAGTACAGTAGGCGGTCACGCGGTGCGTGGCTACAGAAGGTCCCAGGAGGGACGACTGTGGACGTGGATCACTCGGACTGGCTAGAGCTCTGCTTTGTAGATAAGTGTCCCGCCAGTGACACGCAGATGTCCAAAGATACTGCGGCATTTGTGAGAGCTATCGTCACCTCAATAGCTCTCGCCTGGACTAACTCTAGCTTCCCCCCCCCCCCTAAGCTATTGTTTCTCATACCATTCCCTGTCATTAGCCCATAGACTAGTCACTAGAGTATTTCACGTGTATTTTAGTTGTTCGTGCATTGTTCCTGTAGTTATGCTACTGATTCTCCACAGATAAGTTCACGCAATGGCACCGCGGCGGATCCGCGTGCTCGTTAACGCGTGTGTAATGGTGTTTTTATGATTTCTCCCGCGTCTCAGCACAGCCTCCATTGTTTCAGTGTGATTTATTTACGCGCCCGGGATGTGTGAGGTGGTTAAAGGAGGTGAATTGGGAAGGACGGAACGGAGGGAAATCAAGAGGGATTTTGTATGATTTAATTTCGTAGGATTTTACTGGTATATTATTCGAAGAGGTTTTCGGTGGATGCTTTTTGAGATGATGTTCTGGATCATTTAGACAATTTAGGTTGGGGGAGACGAAGGTCGAAGATTTCGGTATAATTGGAAGATGATTAAAGCGCACAGAGGTTCTATTAACAATAGTAGATTATGCACTATGGGAATAAAGCAGTGTCTTACGTCGCGGGCGGCATATTGAACCCCAAGCGTAAGGCGACTCTAGGGTTAACCCCCGAGTGCATAACGAGGGGGTTATATAGAGTCCTGACTGAAGCGAGGGATTAAGCTGCCCAAGACGTAGACAGGCTTTATTCCAGAGGAGTATACTCTACTTTTCACACCATCTGCGAGACAATAAAAATTCGCTGAAAATCAGTAGTTATTGCATCCTCATTGGCACCAAACCACAGATTAATTAATAGTTACTTCGACCAAACACCGTCTTATGTTTCACTTTTTTTTTTTTTTTTTTTTCTTTGTAATTGGCGCCGCACGGCTTGTGCATTTGCCATTTTCAAGTAAGTATCTGTATTTTCACCATATTGTATTTTCAATATATTTTGCGACGTTACACTCCTTCCAAGTCGTCAAAGTCACAGTCGAGTCATGATTTAGTAAAACGGTGGGCAATTTTACTAAAACTTTGGTAGACAATTTCCACCAATTTCAAAAGTCACGCAATTCACTCGAACTTGACGTTCCAAATTCAAATCACTTTATTCCCTAGGGTCTTTCATACAACATTATACCCGTAGGGAGATAATGCTTTACTATACGTTTAGTAGTAGTAGAGCTTTTAGTAGTAGTAGAGCTTTTTTGTGAAAAAGTTCGTCCGGGGAAGTACTACCACCATACCTATTTCTGCCGCAAACCAGTAGTGCTCGCATTGCTGTGTTCCGGTTTGAAGGGTAAGGGTGCCGGTGAAATTACAGGCACATGAGACTTTACATCTTTATGTCTCAGGGTGGCGGGCGCAGTGCTATGCCACATAGGGCGCGTCCTAGGTGGACGTGACCTGTACCTAAGTTTGTAAGTAGTAAGTATTGGTTGATACATGGAGTCGGGCCTTAGATTGAGCCAGACAGACCTACGATTTAGTTAGTTTCGTTTCGTATGAAGTAGTGCTGGCCTCTGCTGTCGGAGTTTGTCAAGCCGCCCGAGGGCCTCTGACATGGCTTATCGACTGCTATTAATCAATAACAGCCGGGACCGACCCGATTTAGTAAGCAGTACCTACTCATTTAAGAATGGACCAAATTCGATTTTGTGTTTGTAAACCGACTAATATCATAGGTAAATGACAAAGTAACGATGTTTGATGTTAATATATTTGTTACTCGATCACGCCGAAGCGGCTGAATCAATTTCGATGAAATTTGGTACTACATATTATAGATAGATAGAAAATTATTAATTGCACAAGACAAAAAAGCAAAACAGGCGATTTCAATGCTAAATAGCATTTTCTTCCAGCTAACCTTTGTACAATGTAGAGTAGGTGGTAGTGCTGTTGTGAACAATTAACTTTACTCGTTGGTAGAGAATAAATGATTAACATAACTAATTAATTGATTATGACTTGGAAAGTTTTTTTTTTTTTATACTACTGAATGACGGAACAAGCAGATGGCCCACCTGATGTTAAGCGGTAACCTCTGCCTACGAACAGTGCATTACCTCATAGGTCACGTCCACTTAGGACGCAACCTATGTGCCATTGCGCTGCGCCCGCCACCCTGAGATATAAAGATGAAAAGTCTCATGTGCCTGTAATTTCACCGGCACCCTTACCCTTCAAACCGGAACACAGCAATGGTTACCTACTTATTATCCGAGTAAAACGCAAACGAAGCTGGGGGCGATACTAGTGATGGTTAAAGAAGTATGTACTCATCTAATTAATATCGCACATTATACTTTTCGAAATACGTACTAACATCAGGTGGCCATCAGCTTGTTCCGTCATTCAAGTAGAATAAAAAATAAAAAAAACTTACAGTCAGTGGCCAGTTAGTCAGTGACCAGCAGTTAAATAACTTTAAGATTGTTATAACTGAAAAGTAACTGGAACAAGCAGATTTAAAATAATTGTTTTGCTGTGTGATCCATCTTAGTTTTAGGTTACCTTTATAGGGTTCCGTACCGACCACCATGATAATATCTAGTAGTAGTAGAGCTTTTTTGTGAAAGAATTCGTCCGGGGAAGTACTACCACCATACCTATTTCTGCCACAAAGCAGTAGTGCTCGCATTGCTGTGTTCCGGTTTAAAGGGTAAGGGTGCCGGTGAAATTACAGGCATGAGTTAATTAAGTTAATTAATATGATTGTTACCTAGTGGTAACAATCATATTAATTAACTTGTCATATTTATAAAGTAATTAGATTCTAGTATAATTACATACATGGTCAAACTCGTAGGCAGTCCAAAGAGGAAGAGGAAATGTCAATCGGTGACAGAAAGAAATATGACAGTCCGCAGTAAAGCTGCCATAACGTAAAAAGGTATGATGGTGTATGGATTACAACAATGTTACCACATTCTAATAGACGTGACCTATGAGGTAATGCACTGTTCATAGGCAGTGGTTACCGCTTAACATCAGGTGGGCCATCTGCTTGTTCCGTCATTCAAGTAGTAAAAAAAAAAAAAAAAAACGTAATTAACAAGTCCAAAATCAGTTGTTTCTTTTATTCTAGAATCAGCTTATTCAGGGGCTCCACTATACGTACCTATTTGCCTAAATTTAAAGAAAACTTACAAAAAATTATTGGAGTTTATTTAACAGGTGAAGGAAACGCTCTTTAGAGCGTATTGCCAGTCCTTTTACACTTGCAGCCTCTGGACCAACTATACGCAGACAGCATACAATGCCTTACGCGTTCAGTACAACAACGCGTTCAGGGTGCTGGTGGGGCGGCCTCGTTTCTGCAGCGCCTCTGGCATGTTTGCGGAAAGCAGAGTTGATGGCTTCCATAGCATCATGTGCAAGAGGTGTACGTCAATGAGGGGAAGGGTCCGTGGAAGCCCGAACAGCATCGTGAACGCGTTGTCGGGCAGGTGGGACTGTCCTATAGCAAACCGCTGGATGCGCCTGCATGTTGGGTTTGCGAAAAATGTTTTTATTTAATTTTTTTATTGTAAATGTGTCTCTCTACTAACATTATCATAAGCGCGACTAACAAAATATGGACAATGTCTGAAATAAATAAATTGAATTGAATTGAATTGAATTTACTTCATAGAAATCTATTTTGCGATTGTGCCTAGGGTTGCCTACAAAACCAAGGAAGTAGATAGGTAGGTACCCACAGCATTGTCTACAAAGCGGGTATTCAAATTCAAATTAAAAAACTTCGCCAAACAAGCGTAACAAGAAAACGAGATTTCCAAGCGAACCCGCGGTCTGCGGCGTGTCTTTGCTAAAACAACTTGGTCGCATAATTTAAAACGTCTTGTACCTAGGTTAGTGAAGATTGCATTCCCAGATTGCCGATTGAAAATAAACTCGCAATTATAAAGTACAGATGGTTAAAGTAGGTAGCTATGGAGGTAGGTACCAATAGGTACACCTAGCTATCTTTTCAGTTCAGTAATTTATTCCATTTAGATAAACACACCTTAGTAAGTGTACCTATCGACCTACATCCACCGTTTTATTTTTGCTTGGATGAGTGGATTTTTGCCGATGTGGGGAGCAGAACAGCGAAGCTCAAGTGGAAATGGGCTGGCCACGTCAGTCGGATGCACCCCGAGAAGTGGACGAACGTAGTAACTCCTTGGGTGCCTGAAGACGGAAGGCGACGACGGGGCCGACCGAGAAGGCGTTGGCGGGACGATCTCGAAGCTAACGAGAAGGAGTGGTGGGAAACTGCCAAAGGCCGGGATGCCTGGAAAATTTTGGGAAGACCTTTGCCCAGCAGTGGGACACAATAGGTTAAGGGAAAAAAAAAACAGTGGATTTTTTGTCCAAGTATTTCTAAGGTGGTATTCCGAAGCTTAGGCAAGCGAAGTTAACCTTAATATGTGTGTGACCAAGGTACCTAAATTGTGCTGCGCCTAGGGTAGTACTAAATCTGTAATACCGTTACTAATAAAACAAAATGTGCACAAGTCCGGGCTGGTATGGAGTATTGCTGCCATGTTTGGGATGGCTCGGCCAAACACCAGCTTGCTGCCTTGGACTCGATCGAACGCAGAGCTTTCAGGCTTATAGGTGAGCAACATATGGCGGAGACTAAGATCCAGAGTCTCGAGCACCGCCGTAAGGTTGCATGCCTTGCGATCTTCTATAGGTTACATTTCGGGGAATGTTCCCAGGAACTGCACGATCTGATCCCACCATCTCCTTTTCACCATAGGACGAGCAGGCGTACGGCTCAGTACCATCCTTACCTCATTAGTATACCTTCTATTCGCACAAAACGTTTCAGTTCTACTTTTATAATGCGAACTGCTAAGGAGTGGAATACACTGCCATCGTCTGTTTTTCCTGAAAACTATAATCTGGGTCTCTTGAAGGCTAGAGTGAATAGGTGCCTTCTAGACCTTTGTGCTCCATCTTCGGCCACATCGTCACTTACCAACAGGTGAGATCGGGGCCAAACAAAGGTCTACCAATGATAAAAAAAAAAAAAAAAAAAAAAATGCTATTTTGTCCCTTTGCAGGGCAAAGGCCTCCCTCCCTTTTTCCAGTTCTCTCTGTCCCTTAATGTTAATTTAATATGATTTAATATTTTTTTATAATATAGACAGGTGATGCTGTTCAATCCTGGTCAATGTACATCGTTCAATCGTGTGCCTACCCTAATGGTTGGACCATGCATGAATGTAGTAACTGTAGGTACCTAGTACACCTTCCTAGGGACCATTCGACTGAAATGAAGAACCACGTTAGTTTGAGCTCTCTCTGCGTACTGCCTATAGCTAGTCGTGTCTAGCTTTAGCTTATAGAATGCTTTAGGTAGGTAGGTACATAATTAAAACCATGAAACTATACGTAGCCGAGCCACAAAAGTTGGCGGCACTAGTTATTTCCGGCATTGTCCAAAGCCGAACTACAGAACTTGATGAAATCGTTTCTCGGAGAGTTAACCCACGACAGTTTCCGAAACTCGGAGCAATGAATAAATCCAGGAAACTCATTCAAGAGTTCGGAAACAGTAGTTTAGTTTGGAAAATATTTTATTGTGCGCGTTAAACGCTGTTTGTTGGGTAATTCGGGTACCTAGTTAGATGACTATTTGTAGGTATGAAAAGTACCTGCCTTTATCTGGCAAAAGGCAGGAACTGTGCAGGAAGAAGCTTTCAAAAGATGTTGGCATTGATAGTGGGGATATTACCTAAGATTCACCTTGCAAATCTTCAAAAAAGTTAAGTTTTATACCTAGGTACTTAAATTAATTACTAATTACTTTAATTTAGCGTAAAATAATTACGGAAGTTACTTACTTGAGTAAAACTTACTAGTGTAAGGCCGGCCTTACGCCTGAACGTGATGTAAAGAAAGAAATAAAGAAAGAAATTATTTTATTTGTTTTTTTTTTATTTATTTTTTATCAAAAACTAAAACTAAACTAAAATAAAATAGAAGACATAATAAAAAAAAGCGGCCAAGTGCGTGTCGGACTCGCCCATGAAGGGTTCCGTAGCAGCAAGTAACATAATATAAAAGTTCTTGGATGGATTACGATTAATGACGTATTAAAAAAAAACTACTTACTAGATCTCGTTCAAACTAATTTTGAGTGAAAGTTTACATGGTAATGTACATTATATCTTTTTTTTAGTTTTATCATTCTCTTATTTTAGAAGTTATGGGGGCCTAGATTAGAAGGTGTGTGGATACACTTTTTACCACTTTGGAAGTGACTCTTGCGCAAACTATTCAGTTTCGAAAAAAATTACCTCAACATCATTTTTGAAGACCTATCCATAGATACCCCACACGTATAGGTTTGATGAAAAAAAAAATATTGAGTTTCAGTTCTAAGTATGGGGAACCCCAAAAATAATTGTTTTTTTTTTATTTTTGTTTAAAAATCTTAATGCGGTTCACAGAATACATCTACCTACCAAGTTTAAACAGTATAGCTCTTATAGTTTCGGAAAAAAAAGCCTGTGACATACACGGACAGACAGACATGACAAATCCATAAGGGTTCCTTGTCTTTGACTACGGAACCCTAAAAATAACCTATGTACCTACCTATTAAATTAGGACGACTGACTGACTAACTGACTGACTGACTGACTGTGACTGACCGAGAGACTACGCAAAGCCTACACCTACTTTTGAAAATAAAAATACTCTGTAGGTATTTCGAAAACCGTTAGTACAGAACCACCCACTTATCTGTAGAACCATTTACCATTTAGGTACCTACCTGCTTGCTAATTTATGTCCATCCAAAGGTTGCCTGGGAGAAATCGCTTTCAGCGTTAAGGCCGCCCATTGTATTATACTAATTGTTTATATGTTTATTTTGTTATTTTTTCGTTGTGTAAGTACCTACAATAAAGTGTTCATTTATCTATCTATCTATCCCTTTGATTACCTATATAGCGCCAGACAAAAAAATTTAATTCTCAAAGATCTATCCTAAATTTTTCTATCATCTACATACTTTTCATTCTACAGATAAGTTGGTGGATCTCTAGAACCTTGTGATATGGATCTTCGACCAAATTAAAAATACTTTCGTCGAAGATATGGATAGCAGTCCTTTATGGCCTTACTTAGAGTAATCGGCCTCCATACTTTGATGTTTATGATGGGTCATGGAACCTATTTTCTAACCTATAACTTAGGAAGTAACCTTGACTGTTTGTCTGCGATTATAACCTTAAAAGAGATGACAGCGTCAATAACGTCAACGCGTTAACGTCAAACAAGAACCAAATGTCAAATCGTTGACAATAAAAATGACTTAGCCAGTGCTGCCAACTTAACCACATGATAGCTAGAACTAGCACTTTTCGGGCAAAATATATAATTGTACAAAATATCATGTTGCTTGCTTGACACAATTTTACGGTCTCTAGATAGCTCAACTGCACAGATCTATACCTACACTAGATGACGCAAGTGCACTTACTTTGCTCACTTTGCCTGTCCGAAGTACCTAGGTGCAATGCACCTATTAGCAAACCACAAATCAGTTCACTCTTGGCCGTCTTCGCGATAGATTTGTGGCGTCGGGTTTCGAACGAAACTCGCGCGAGTCACGGAGAACGGTTTTTGGACGAAGGTGACGGAGAGAGAAAAAAAAAGACAGACCACCGGTGCTCGATAAAACAAAAAGCTCTAATTACTAACTTTTCCTCAAGGGCTACAAGCAAAGACTCTGATTCCTAGATTATCAAACAGATCGTATTATTATCATTATTGTGTTACCATACGAACATTTTTGTAACTGGTACACAGTCAAAGTTTTGATTGATTATGTGAAAGACAGGAATAAACGTTTTTATTTTTGTAATTGTGTCGTGAATCACTTCTCAATCACCACTAATAATCCCCTAAATTGGTGACCCCGTAAAACACACGCAGTGCGGAAATTTCGTGTCTACAAGTGCTGAAAGTTCCATCATACGCAGTATACCGAATGAGCCATGAGACCTAGAAAGACTGTCTACGGAGGGATCTTACAATAACTACAAAGCGCCACGTCGCTTGTTGTAATTGATGGAAGCGCATCTCACCAACACGAAGAGACCCATTGCATACATCAGTACATCACTACCTAAATGAATCCAACGGAATCTCCGAGCTGTCAGCCAGTCACAGGCTCGGTTCGATACTTACTGTGAGCAATACAACAAGTGGACCTCGTATCCCACGACTCCGGCGGTGTCAGCGAGACGCCCACGACAACAGCTACGTGCCCACATGGTTCAGGTTCCAAACAACAACAGAACGGTCAGTGCGTTCCATATCATTTGTTAAGAACTTTTCCCATAACAGCCGCTTTGTGATACCTACTGGCAATTAGTGCTAAAGACACTACAGTTACTCATATTAACGGTTCTTATTTGACTTTATTCTATAGGTACTTGTCATTTATGTAAATAATAATAATGTATCCGATCAACCTAGCTTAGTATTTTTCTTCGGAGGTAACTCTTAAATTGTGCGATGGTTCATTTTATCTAGATTTTTGTATACAGATAACCTCCGATTAATTCACCAAAAACCCAGTCAACAGAGAGAAGATAATTTGTAACAAAATTAGACATAAAAACATTTAAATTGAACATATGCGATGCCCTATTGTTCATAGTGTTTGTCAACCCTCAACGACTGTGGTATTTCTAGGCTATTTTAATTCTTGCTATTATTGAACAAGAATATTGTAAGCTTAATACTAATCTTAAACTCTAGCATTGGGTTCTGTGTGTATACTTTTATATTTTTGTTTTTATTTTTTAATTAATACACTTTATTTTTATATATAGCAATAATCTGATTCTCACTGATCTGATAATCACTAATTGATTTCTCTAGAGCGTTTTTCAACAGAGACATTTGTATTGTGTAATTATATACTTTACTACGTGTACCATTGTGCCTCTTGCCATCTCGGGTCAAACTGTTACTGTTCGATAATCAAGGATGGAGGGTTTTGAGGCCCAGTTACAGTCCCTAAAAGAGCAAAATGCTGCCTTACAAGAACAGCTCACGTTAATTATCACAAATAGTAAACAAACAACCACAATTGACCCCGCCTCAACTACACCTAGCGTGTCCAAAGTATCCATTAAGCTACCTCCCTTCTGGGCAGACCGACCAGCTGTGTGGTTCGCTCAAATTGAGGCACAATTTGAAATATCTAGTATCACTGCAGATTCAACAAAATACAATTACGTGATATCACAACTAGATACCAAGCATGCGGCGGAGATTGAAGATATAATCACACAACCCCCTAAAACAGACAAGTACCTTAAGGTTAAGGAAGAGCTCATACGAAGACTGTCCTCCACAGAGGAACAGCGCATCCGCAAACTGTTGTCCGATGAAGAGATCGGTGACAGAAAACCATCTCAATTCCTCCGTCATCTCCGCTCCCTTGCAGGAACGATTATGCAAGATCAGAGCATCCTTAGGCAACTGTGGTTGCGCCGCTTACCTAGCCATATCCAAGGAATCATAACAGCTCAAGCGGACCTGCCTCTGGACAAACTCGCTGATCTGGCTGATAAAATCCTAGAGGTCACGCCGGCATCTGTAACCCCTGCTATCTATGCAACCTCAACTTCGGCCACCCCTGCTCCCGTGCCAACGCCTGTTGAAATGCACACTCTGACATCCTGTCTGGTAGAACTTACCAAACAAGTCGCGGCCCTGTCAGAAAGAGGCCGTGTATTTAACAGACCGAGCAGGTCAAGATCACAATCACGAGACAGCCGCGGGCAAAACGAATCGCAGTTATGCTGGTATCACAGAGTTTACCAAAACAAAGCTCTGAAATGTACAAATCCGTGTAGTTGGGTTGGCCTAACGGAAAACCAACAAGGCAGTCAGTAGCGGCGGCTGCTGACTGCCCCTTTTCAAGTCGCCGATTGTTTGTAACGGACGCCAACTCCAAATGTCAATTTCTAATAGACACTGGATCAGACGTTTGTTGTTACCCTCGCCGCCTTATACGAAGTCGGTTACGATCAGCTGATTACAGCCTTAACGCCGCCAATGGCAGCGTCATAAAAACGTATGGGGATACATCACTCTCGCTGAACTTAGGTTTACGTCGTGATTTCAACTGGCGCTTTATTATTGCCGATGTTGAAACCGCTATTATTGGCTCAGATCTTCTAGCTCACTACCATCTACTACCTGACTGCAGGAATAAAAGGTTGCTAGATGGAAAAACCGGCCTCTCGGCCCCTGCAGCCATAGCATCCATAGAACAAGCCAGCGTCAAAGCAATAGGAACGACAAATAACTCGCCGTTTGACCATATTCTCAAGGATTTTCCAAGCATTACGCGACCACCTGGACTTCCTAGAATTATAAAACATAGTACTGTGCATCATATCAAAACAACTGACGGACAGCCTGTATCCTGCCGCCCACGCCGCCTTGGCCCCGAAAAGCTGATAATCGCAAAAAAAGAGTTCGAGAACATGGTCCAGTGCGGGACAGCTAGGCCTTCAAAAAGTCCATGGTCATCTCCTCTACACCTGGCTCAAAAGCGAGACAACACCTGGCGCCCGTGCGGTGATTATCGTGCCCTGAACGACAGGACAATTCCTGACCGATATCCAGTACGGCACATAGGGGATTTCAACCACAACTTAGCAGGAGCTACCGTTTTCAGCACTTTGGATCTGGTTAAAGCCTACCAACAGATTCCGGTCCAGGAAGACGATATTTGTAAAACCGCTATCATTACACCTTTTGGTCTTTTCGAATTTCCCTTTATGACTTTCGGACTAAGGAACGCCGGTCAAACATTCCAAAGGTTTATCGACGAAGTCGTTCAAGGTTTAGATTTCTGTTTTGCTTACATCGATGACATTTTAGTCTACTCACACAACGCCACAGACCACGCACAGCATCTGCGTATTCTATTTCATCGTTTACAAGACTATGGAGTGGTCATTAACCCCTCAAAATGTAATTTGGGTGCAAAAGAAGTATCATTTTTGGGATATATGATTAACGCTGAAGGCACGCATCCTCCCACAGAACGAGTTAAAGCCCTCCGGGATTACACCCTTCCGAAAACGGTTAGTGGTCTCCGCCGTTTTCTCGGAATGATAAACTACTATCGCCGTTTTTTTCCCCACTCTGCAGAACTTCAAGCTCCATTAATTGACGTTATAACAGCAATAAAGGGCAAAGGTGCTATACCTGTTACTTGGACTCCAGATTTAGAGCAGCGTTTCCATGCTTTGAAGGACAGTCTTGCTAACGCTACATTACTAGCACACCCCATTTTTAGCGTGCCATTGGGCCTTTTTACAGACGCGTCCAATACTCAAATCGGGGCGTGCCTACAGCAAAAAGTCAGTGGCAAGTGGCAACCTATCGCTTTCTTCAGTAAAAAGCTGAACGCCCAACAAAGTCAGTGGCCAGCCTATCATCGCGAACTGCTTGCTGTTTACGAAAGCGTTCAACATTTTAGACACATACTAGAGGGGCAGCTTACAACTGTCTACACCGACCACAAACCTTTAGTGTTTGCCTTCAAACAGCGCCGCGAAAAACTTGCTCCGATTCAGCTTAACCAGTTGTCATTTATAGCGCAATATACAACTGATATTGTACATATTAAGGGTGAAAACAACGTGGTAGCAGATACCATGTCCCGCATAGAGGCAATCGCTATCGAATCAAACTACGCTGATTTATCACAATCCCAAAAATTGGATGACGCTCTTAATAAGCTGTTTCTGTCCAATGAAACATCACTAAGTTTAGAGGAAATTGTCGTACCAGGGACGAACACAACACTTATCTGTGACATGTCCACAGGAAAACCTCGCCCTTACGTAACGCCGCCATTCCGACGTCCAATTTTCAACCAACTTCATAACCTTAGTCATCCTGGAGTTAGGGCTACCTTGAAACTCATAACAGATCGTTTCGTATGGCCTGGAATAAATAAGGACTGCCGATCGTGGACGCAAACATGCATTCCGTGCCAACGCGGCAAAGTGACAAGGCACACCAACATGCCAATAGGACATTTTAGCAGCCCGACTGGTCGCCTAAAACACGTCCACATCGACATCATTGGCCCGCTACAAATAAGTAAAGGATTTCAATACTGCCTCACTGCCGTCGACAGGTTTACTCGATGGCCTGAGGTTTGGCCTATGTCGGGTATAACCGCGGAAGAAGTGGCCGAAACGTTCATCAACGGATGGATTTCTCGTTTTGGGGTCCCTAGCGTAATAACAACAGACCAGGGACGCCAATTCGAATCTAATCTTTTCCAAAGACTCCTTCAACACTGTGCCACAACGAGGATCAGAACTACTAGTTACCACCCATGTGCCAATGGAATGGTAGAAAGACTTCACCGTCAACTGAAGGCCGCCTTGATGTGTCACAACGACACATGGGCCAGAGCATTACCACTGGTACTGCTGGGCATTCGGACTGCTCTCAAAGAAGATCTGAAATCTTCTTCTGCTGAATTATTATATGGAGAACCCTTACGCCTACCGGGGGAACTACTGGTCGCCCCGCCTGTACATGAACGTCCAGGCGACATCTCAGATTTCATTGACCAATTACGAAGCAAACTGGCCGAACTAAGACCAACAGCGGCTTCGCGTCATACGCAGTCAAAAACATTCGTCTTCAAAGACTTGCCAGCAGCTACCCATGTTTTCCTCAGAGACGACACAGTGCGCAGACCCTTACAACCCCCATATACCGGCCCTTACCAAATCATTAATCGGAAGGAGAAAACAATTACACTTAATATCAGGGGAAGGCACGTGGAAGTAAGCTTAGACCGCATCAAGCCAGCACACATTGAACAATTCGATAACTCCCCACCCGAAATTGTGATTAAAACACCAGATACTCCTGCGTTGTCAGCAAGCTCTCCATGCACTACAACGACAACAGAAACAAAAGCACCCTCTGAGAGTAAAGGGTATACCACACGGTCTGGTCGAAAAGTCCATTTTTCAAAACCTTTTGACCTCTGACCTCTTTTTTTTTGTAAGAATATAATTGTTTGTTATTGTTTGATTTTATTTAGTTACCTACCTCATTCTTTCTTCTTTTTCAATTTATGGCTCTCCTTACTTCGTGGGGGGCTGCTGTGGCGTCGGGTTTCGAACGAAACTCGCGCGAGTCACGGAGAACGGTTTTTGGACGAAGGTGACGGAGAGAGAAAAAAAAAGACAGACCACCGGTGCTCGATAAAACAAAAAGCTCTAATTACTAACTTTTTCTCAAGGGCTACAAGCAAAGACTCTGATTCCTAGATTATCAAACAGATCGTATTATTATCATTATTGTGTTACCATACGAACATTTTTGTAACTGGTACACAGTCAAAGTTTTGATTGATTATGTGAAAGACAGGAATAAACGTTTTTATTTTTGTAATTGTGTCGTGAATCACTTCTCAATCACCACTAATAATCCCCTAAAGATTCTTTAATCACGTCGTGTATTCGTGTGGTCTCAGTTCGGGGAGAACCACTAGTTAATTCGTTACAAGATTAGGTTTATGATCCCAACCCCATTTTCTAGGCTTAGTTGGCAGCACCAAAGCTACTATGAATACGCTAGAGGCAGCACTATCGTCTGTCATATTCACTGTACAAGCACGCTGTCTCTATCTGTCTCTCTTTGTCTGTCTCTGTCTAACTCATAGAGAAAGTCTGACTGACTGAAAAATTAGTTATTTATTTTGCAAGACAAGACTGTAATGCAGAAAAATTAATAGTACTGAAAGTTAAATCAAAAAGTATAAATTTCAGCGTGGTTTTTAAATTATCTACCAAGAAACGACAGAACCAACCATCTGGGAATAGGTTAGTACCTACTATTGCAATTACAATGTGTTGTGTAAATCGTATTCGGTCGTAATTGGTATGACTTTTAGTAGTTTTCTTGCGTTTTTTAGTAAAATGTCTTCATCAGTACCCTCCTCTATTCTGGGTCCTGTCGGTGTCCGCGGAATGACAGTGCTTGATCGAAACAAATTCTTGCGCACGGTTCAAGTTCCCGTGATAAAGGTCAAAGGAGATGGTCTGTCAAAAACCTCCCAATTGTGCAAGGCTCACTACCTCAAGTTAGAAAACTTCAAGCCCGTCCAAGAATCTGGCAGTGACGATGAGTTCAAGAAGCACATCCATCTCAACCCAGAAAAAATCACTCAATGGTTGGATATCGAAGAGAAAAACCGCTTGGCAATGATTGACCTAGGCATCAATGAAAATAATTTCTGCTTCAAAGAAGTACAACTGGGCTATGACAACTGGACTTCCAACACTATATTCAAGGCAGTGCTTCCAGAGAATGAAGACATAGTGAGCAGTTTCTCCCAGATCGGTCACATCATACATCTCAACTTACGGGACCATTTGCTCCAATACCGGCCACTCATCGGCCAAGTCCTTCTGGACAAAATAAAGACCTGTCGGACTGTAGTGAATAAGAGTAACATCATTGATAATACATATCGTAACTTCAGCATGGAGGTCATAGCCGGTGAGGAAGACTTCTTGGTGACGGTAAAAGAAAATAAGTGTATCTTTCAGTTCGACTTCTCAAAGGTGTATTGGAACTCGCGGCTGGCGATGGAGCATGAACGAATACTCGGTTTTATGAAGCCAACTGATGTTTTATTTGATGTGTTCTGTGGTGTCGGACCATTTTCTTTACCTGCTGCGGAGGTAGGATGCAAGGTTTATGCGAATGATTTGAACCCAGATTCTTACAAATGGTTGAACCACAATGCTTCGAAAAACAAACTGAAAGGCCAATTGCAGACTTATAATTTAGATGGGAAGGACTTCATTTGTAATAATTTAAAAGATTTCATTATTAAGTGCTGCAACGGCACTGATGGAGTTAAAGTTCACGTGACCATGAACCTCCCGGCAATGGCGGTCGAATTTCTGAAGTACTTCAGAGGCTTAATGAAGAATGAAGAACTAATTGATAAGTTTAAGTGTGAAATAACAGTTTATGTGTATTGTTTTGCCGGTGAAGACCCATTCAATGCTGCAAAGAAGTTAGTGAGTAAGAATCTTGACTGTGACATGACTCCGTACATAGTGGATGTTTTTAATGTGAGAAAAGTGTCTCCTAAGAAAGATATGATGCGTGTAACATTTAATCTGACTAAAGATATTCTGTTTGACACAATACAATCAGAGAATGGTGAACCTCCAGTTAAAAAACTTTGCATTGAAGATAGCTAGTTTTAGTCATTCATAAAAAATAATAATATTGTTAGAGCTGTGACTACAAAAAACTAGGTTGTATAACAAAAATATATTTTCGAAGAGTTTGTTTGTTGCAACTAAAATAATGTGACACATGAATATTTCTTAAATAAAAGTTGTTAAACTAACTTATAATGTTTTATTTTTCGTTAAGTAATCTGTTTTTTAATTGACCGAGTGAAGCAAGGTCTTAGAGTCTAATTGCAGGATGCGGCGCTTGTATGTATGTATGTATGTTTGTGTGTAAGTGTATTTGTCCGACGATAACTACAGAACCGTTGATCCATGATCCATTCTTGATGAAACTTAGTAGGTAGGTAGGTTATGTGAAAATAATTTTAAGTTGGAACATGAGCTTGATTGGTGCTGGTGTTTTTGAGCTACAGGGTCCAGTCGAGGTCACGTTCGGAGGAACTAGTTTTATCCCAGTAATATAAAAATTTACAAAGTGACAATGTTTGTATGTTTTTTACTCAATAATGGGGGTGATCCATTGGCTAGCCGGCGAGTTAACTGTATAAACTGTTGGCTCGTTGGGTTGTCGACTCACGTTGGTGATCCATTGGCATACCAAACAGTTTTTACACCCGTTATTATACCGCAGTCTCAGGATTTCAAGCATGCACGAAGAGCCAATGAGACAAATCGCGGTATTTTAAACCGCGGTTTTGTAGATGCTCCATTGACGGCCTATACCTCTGGCTCGCAGGCTCGCTGGCGTACCAGCGGTTTTACTCGCCAATGGATCACCCCCTTAACGCCGAAACGGTTGAACCGATTTCGGTGAAATTCTGGATTGAGCTATAGGCTACTTTTTATCCTAGCAAAAAAAACCAGTAGCGAGAAAAGCCGCGGGCGGGCACTAGTTAATACATAATTATCATTTTGTGTCAAGTGATGTCATAATATTACACCCACTTTTCAAAGATACCTATTTGTTAATCAGTTCGTTTATTATCATGATAAAAATTTGCAAAGTAATATTTTGATTAGTTTCTAATCAAAGTTCAATGTCACGTCTATTCAGAATCAGATAATAGATACCAATATTTGTCACATGGTTCTCTGTACCTACTCAAATATAAGGAAATATATAATTAATCAAATTATGGGTTTGAACTGTGAAATTCAAAATACCTACTTGTGATTAAGTTTTTAAAATAAAACCCTCGGTAAGTCACAATAAAACATGGATTTCTGTACATAGCAAGGAAAAGTTGACAAATAATAACTTCTGAAGGCATTCCTATAAATTGGTCAAGCTTTAGTAGGTAAATGCTCACCTTGAAAACCGTACCATAGTAACTATTATTTAATATGTTACCATACCTACTGTATAAATACTTTTTACGAATGACTTGGTGTGCAACAAGGAAGTGTTTTAGGTCCTCAATTATTAATAGTTAGTTTTGTAACTACTTGCTTTGTTATTTTGCGATTTTAGATATTGCTATCATATGACGTACACTGACATGCTTGTTATGGTAAGTATATTATGATTTAATAGTGTTATAGAATAACTATAATAGCTCAGGTACTCTACTCGGTATAGCCACAGATAAAATAATACTACACTAGAAGCATAGCATAGTTAAAAAAAAAATGCTGGACTGTTCACACAACATTAACTAGCCCCAAGCTAAGCAGACCTTGTGTTATGGGTACTAGATAACTGAATACTAATACAATACATTACATTGATATTTTTTATTAAACATAAAAAAATACCCAGAACACCCAGAACAAACATCTGCAGATCGTACAAATATTTGTTCCGAGGCGGGAATCAAACCCGCAACCTCCTGCGTTGCAGGCGAACCTTCGCCCGCCACGCCACAGAGATCGTCAAAATAGTGCTCTATAGAATAACTATATAGCTTATTTCTTTGTGAACTTATTTAATTTTATCAAGAGTCTAAAAGTATCAAAACCTGACACTCAGATAAAGAAAATAAAACCTGACGAAAACCATAACTAAGACGACCTCTGTGGCGCGGCTGGCGATGGTTCGCCTGCGACGCAGGAGGTTGCGGGTTCGATTCCCGCCTCGGAACAAATATTTGTGCGATCTGCAGATATTTGTTCAGGGTGTTCTGGGTGTTTTCTATGTATGTATAATAAAAAATATCTATCTTTGTAATATATTATATTAAGTATATCAGTTATCTAGTACCCATAACACAAGCTCTGGCTTAGTTTGGGCCTAGATAATGTTGTGTGAACTTGTCCAGCATTATTTATTATTTATTATTATTTATTAAATGTAAGAAATAAAACTAGATTCTACTAGTTTTTTTATAGTCGACTTGTTAAAATTGTTAATTGAAGCGTGAGTGTAATGAATTCAGTTGGTTCGCATGATTACAGGCACATGAGACTTTTCATCTTTATGTCTCAGGGTGGCGGGCGCAGTGCAATGCCACATACGGCGCGTCCTAGGTGGACGTGAACTATGAGGTAATGCACTGTTCATAGGCAGAGGTTAGCGCTTAACATCAGGTGGGCCAGCAGCTTGTTCCGTCATTCAGTAATATAAAAAAATAAATAAAAAATGATTGAACTAATAAAGGCCTGATTAAATAACTTTCATAAATTAAAAAACAACGTTGATTCCATGTGGGTTTGCCTGCATTTTGCATTATATTTATAACCTTCGACCAAAGTAATAACAGTCAAAGTCAAAGTATTATTATTGCTTGAAATACTTGTTATAAAAGATGTCAAATATTATTATTAGTATCAATGTATTCCTACCATAAACAACATAGACACAAACATAGATTGATAGGGGTAAGTTTTTTTTAAATTATGTCTAAAATAATTAACACAAACAATGTATTATACACTCAAAAGATAAGTAGGTACCTAGACCTACCTGCTGTGCTACCATGCGTAGCATCCTAGTAGTCTGTGGTGCTACGAGTTGTTTGTTAGGAGCGCCGTGTATATGTGTGTAAAAGTCAATAAATTAGTTTTTTTCTAATGGTTCTTCAGTTGATGATATTACATTATAAATCAAGTTAATCTTGGTTGGACGTTTCGGATAAATCAAAATACCTAATTATCTCGACTCGACATGTAATTATGCTGTCGTTTAAACCATGAAATTTATTGTAATACACAAGTGTTCCGCACACCGCTATTCTAAATAAAACCAGCTTCTCATCGCGGACCACGTCAGTAGTCAGTGCAGACTGAATCAATCTTGTCCATATATAAGAAGAAATAAAATATAATTTCAACTTACTTCCCCTAGAAGAAGAGGTTGTTGCATATCATACTTTTTTTTTTTTTTTCTTTATAATTGGCGCCTGTATCTGTATTTTCAATATATTTTGCAACGTAACACTCCTTCCAAGTCGTCAAAGTCACAGTCGAGTCATGTTTTAGTAAAACGGTGGCCAATTTTACTAAAACTTTGGTAGACAATTTCCACCAATTTCAAAAGTCACGCAATTCACTTCCATTTCATTTCACTACTCTTGTGCTTTTTAAACGAGCTACATTAGTTAAAATGCCACCAAAATAACACAAAATAACTCAAGAAAACACTAGGAAAAGAAATAAAATAAAAGTAGACGTCTCTTTTCGAAAATGGCGGGAAGAACCATCCTACGTTATAGTTAATTTAATTGAAACACGTGAGATTCCTATATTTGCGATATTTGTACCATATTTAAGGTGGTTGCTTTTTCATACAAACGTATTTGCACAAATATGTGCGAACAGAGTATAATTATACACTGAAATGACTGTTGTTGGCTTTTATATTGGTCATTATTTGCGGCAAATCATATTTGGTTGAAGAAAACAGTGGATTAATAGCGAAAATAACATCGAAGCCTCAAATGTTTGCTGGTAGAAAACTCTTTTTAGGGTTAAGCTCGCCTCTGTACATGTTCGCTACCTCTTACTGTTTTTTTGTGTTTTCTTGCGTGCAATAAAGAATAAAGAAAATAACATCGAAATTTTAGTCCATACAAGTAATTTCGATGTTATTTTCGCTATTAATGCAGTGTTTTCTTCAACCAAATATGATTTGCCGGAAATAATGACCAATATAAAAGCTAACAACAGTCATTTCACTGTAAAATTATACTCTGTTCGCCCATATTTGTGCAAATACGTCTGTATGAAAAAGCAACCACCTTAATATCAATCAATTGAATGTACCTAGCTCAGAAACTATTCAATACTAGTTTGACCTACTTTTGTTTATGTTAAACAACATATGTTTATCAGTTGATCTTCAATTTGCATTCGCAGTCTACTTACAATGTAGTTAATGAGTTAATTATTCAATTTCAGTTAGAAACGTGTGTGCAGCCGAAACGCGAGGTCGTCGACATGGACCTATCAGATATCACTGACGTCTTAGAAGAAACTGAACTGGTAAGTACCTAACCATATATGGTAGTGGTACTTAACTACGAAATAGTCTATCCTCAACAGCAAGTGCCTGCGGCCCTTCTTGGGACAAGGAGAGTTTCATCAAGGTGGAACGAAGGAAGAGAAAGCCCACTTGCCTTAATCAGTGTGGGACTGTCGTATCGTCTGGGCTGAACCAGCCGTGCTTGCTGCGTGCAGAGGTACCCACAACTCCACTGTACGTGTCCCGGGTTCACTACGCCGTGAAGCCCGAAGCGGTTGGGGATTACCTCAAGCAGAAGACAGGGCTAACCATAAGGGTCGAGCAGTTGGAGTCTCGCCATAACGTCAATTTTATTTCCTTGATGGTGAGGGTGCCGACTGACTATCGACCTTCACGAATGGAGAGTTCTGGCCGAGATAAGATAAGATCATTTATTTGTCCGAAACACAGGTTTACATAAGTACAGATGTTATAAAAGAGAAAGTATCACCATCAGAGTTGTCAAGTTCAGGAGGTTCTTCGGAGGCCTGACACGAGAAACCGCGCAATTGCGTCATATGTCGCCGTCTACACGTGTGCATTAAAATTAAGTGTTTTTATATAATATTTATATTAGTTTTTAAGGTATTTATGTTGCTATGGGCCCATTGTTTAGGTTTAGTACATTTCTCAATAAGCCTGAAATAAACAGAATATATACAGTAATATTACTTACTTACTTCAATTCAGGTCTTAATTATATGTGTAGCAAGTTTCATGGAAATCTGTCCAGTAGTTACGGTGTGATCAAGTAACAAACAAACAGAAATTTTCACATTTTACTGCTGTTATTGTTAGAATCTTCCTTTGGATCAAAAGGCGAGGTTGAGTGTCTCTCATGCAGAAAAATATAACACTCCGCTGCAGCCCCTTAGGGGTTGAATTTCAGAAATTCCTTTCCCAAATTTTCTTTATGACAATACAGTACAGATAAACTAATCTATAATTTCACGACCCACTGTTTCATTATTTATTATTATTATGAACCTGTGATGTCCCACTGCAGGGAAAGGCCTCCCTACCCTCCTTCCATCCTTCCCTATTGTTGGCTATTTGGGACCAATCCTTCAAGTAGGAGCCTAGCTCATTCCGCCATCTCCGTCTGGGCCTTCCACGTGGCCGTCGTCTGTTTGGGATCCAATCTGTCGTGGTCTTCGCCCATAGTTCTTCTGACATACGGCACACATGTCCAGCCCAGTCCCACTTAAGTGTAGGAGATTTCTGAGCGACGTCAGCTATCTGTGTGTCTACTGTTTCATTACGTCAAAGAAAATATTCCTTGTTCCGTAACCATAAGGATCATTTCGAAACGTTAAGCCCTTCTCCCATTAAGATACTCACAGGCGATACAAGTATCCTGCAAATCTCGGAGACTAGTCGCCGCCAAGTATCTCACATACATTTGAATGCAGGCTAGTGTGCGAGCCCGCATTCAAATGTATGTGAGATACTAGGCGGCGACTACTCTCCGAGACTTGCAGGATACCTTCAGGATACTTGAATCGCCTGTGCGTATCGTAATGGGAGAAGGGCCTTAAGTCTTCGTCAAGTGCTATGTTAAAACGGGGACCCCTGATTAGATTAAACGAATCTTTGTCTTTCAGGTAATCAGAAAATGCTTCACGCAATACAAAATCGAGGAGGTATTCCTGTCATTCAATGGCGGCAAGGACTGCACAGTACTACTAGACATCACGCTCAACGTGCTGCGTCAGATGTACAGGACCGACGACATCGCTAAACTGAAAATAGTCTATATACGGACCACAGGTACCCGTTCACGCCGAGCCAGTATAACTAATATGTGACTGATATTTATAACGCTTTGGTTGAAAAACTGTTATTTAGGTTATAAATGATAAAAAATGAATTTGAATTTGAAAATAAAGCTATGAACAAATTATCAGACGCGTCCCTCAGCCGCGGCTGAGGGACGCGGCTTATTGATATCTGGCCAGTAAATTTTTTTGACGACCTCTTTTTTGGCAGAAGGTTGCGGGTTCGATTCCCGCCTCGGAACAAATATTTGTGCGATCTGCAGATATTTGTTCAGGGTGTTCTAAATATAATACAAAATATCTATCTATGTAATATATTGTATTACGTATATCAGTTGTCTAGTACCCATAACACAAGCTTTGCTTTGCTTGGGGCTAGATAATGTTGTGTGAACTGTCTAGCATTATTAATTTATTTATTTAATTCTACACCCTGCAATTTTTAGTAGTAATAGAGCTTTTTTGTGAAAGAGTTCGTCCGGGGAAGTACTACCACCATACCTATTTCTGCCGCAAAGCAGTAGTGCTCGCAGTGCTGTGTTCCGGTTTGAAGGCTAAGGGTGCCGGTGAAATTACAGGCACATGAGACTTTTCATCTTTATGTCTCAGGGTGGCGGGCGCAGTGCAATGCCACATAGAGTGCGTCCTTGGTGGACGTGACCTATGAGGTAATGCACTTTTCATAGGCAGAGGTTACCGCTTAACATCAGGTGGGCCTCTTGCTTGTACCGTCATCCAAGTAGCATAAAAAAAATAAAAATAAACTATCGGTCGTAAGACGCGGACGAGACCTTGAGTGTTCAGACGTCCGAACAGAATCTAGCCGGCATGATGTTTGACTTAGATGTAAGACGCCGTGCACACCGCTAAGACGCGTCCCTCAGCCGCGGCTGACGGACGCGTCCGATAATTTGTTCCCAGCTTAAGTAGGCGCTCAGGCGCAAAATATACACCGAACGATTTCTCAATATGACCACAAAGCAAAAAAAAATGAGGTGTTTTGCCGTAATCTCAACGCTTGGCAGGCGGATTGGTGATCGTAGTTTTGGTGTTGAGTACTCAGGTGGATGCTGCTACCCATCCCCTGGTGTAATCCCTTAGTAGAAATTTACGACATCCACGTGGGAGACGGAGTTTTTAAGCCGGACTCACCACATCAGTTAGACCATGCTATAAAAGTATAGGTAAGTAATTTTGACGATCTCTGGCGCGGCGGGCGAAGGTCCGCTTGCGACGCAAGAGGTTGCGGCTTCGATTCCCGCCTCTGAACAAATATTTGTACGATCTGCAGATATATGTTCAGGGTGTTCTGGGTATTTTCTATGTATAATAAAAAAAAAACCATGTAATGTATTGTATTAAGTATATCAGTTATCTAGCACCCATAACACAAGCTCTACTTAACTTGGGGCTAGATAATTAATACTTCGCCAGGTATGCCACTCCGAGATCCGATGGTCACGTGATTAAACACCAGCCTACGTCATCGCCAATGAGGATCAAGACTGTGCTACTAGTAGTGTAATCTAACTCCCTGACTTTATATTATTACCTGCCCGATTCGATAAAACCACCAGGTTCTTACTAATTACATTCTCTATTACTAACTTGATGGTTTAATTTGATTAGAAATTTTTCAATATATTTTAAAAATTAATTTAATTAGTGGTTAGTGACGGCGTCTGGTGTTAAGTCGCGTAGTACTCTCGGAGTGGCAAACTCAAAGTCAAAAGTATTTTATTCATTGAAATCACAAGGATCATTTTGAATCGTCTTAAAAAATAAATTTACTCCTGTTCCAACGCGACCAGACCTTGTTGTCTTGGAACATGGGTACCTAGGTAGGTACCCATTTGGTACCTAATTTGATATTATTTGTAGGTCTTTCGACCATAATTAAATATGTCATTTTGTTAAATTCACAGGACCTTTTAGGGAGATCGAAGAGTTTGTTAAAGATATAGAAGAGCATTACGGGGTTACGTTGGTGGTGACGGAAGGAGAACTGAGGGGGACGTTGAAGAGGCTGCTAGAAGAGGATGAGAGGTTGAAGGCGTGCCTGATGGGGACGAGGCGGACGGATCCGTACAGCGCTGATCTGGAGTTCATGCAGGTATGTCTATTGTGTCGGGTTAAGATTGTAGTGACGCAGGGAGAACTGAGGGTGACGTTGAAGAGGTTGCTAGAAGAGGATGAGAGGTTGAAGGCGTGCCTGATGGGGACGAGGCGGACGGATCCGTACAGCGCTGATCTGGAGTTCATGCAGGTATGTCTATTGAGCCGAGTTAAGATTGTAGTGACGCAGGGAGAACTGAGGGTGAAGTGGCAGAGGCTGCTAGAAGAGGATGAGAGGTTGAAGATGCTAAGTCGCTTACAGTTCGAGGGTGCAAATAACTACAATCAACAACCCTATCCCAATGAACATAACATACCATAACATACCCAACAGTCACATACATAGTCCTAATCCAACCCTAGGATCCCCTGTGTCGTGGGTATGAGGAACTACGAGTACCTTGATACCACAACACCCAGACCCGGAACAAATATTTGCTCCGCAGCGGGAATAGAACCCGCAATCTCTCGAATCTCAGCCGGTTACTCGCCTGCCGGCGCCGTACAGAGGTCAGAGCACATCCTATTTTTTTTTATACCACTTGAATGACGGAACAAGCCGATGGCCCACCTGATGTTAAGCGGTAACCTCTGCCTATGAACAGTGCATTACCTCATAGGTCACGTCCACCTAGGACGCGCCCTATGTGGCATTGCACTGCGCCCGCCACCCTGAGACATAAAGATGTAAAGTCTCATGTGCCTGTAATTTCACCGGCACCCTTACCCTTCAAACCGGAACACAGCAATGTGAGCACTACTGCTTTGCGGCAGAAATAGGCATGGTGGTAGTACTTCCCCGGACGAACTCTTAAACACTTACTCACTTCACTCTTAGTTAAACACAACTTTATATTACGCCGTGGTGTGTCCGGCCCAAGAATAGACCCCTCTATCTCTTCCCGTGGATGTCGTAAAGGCCAGCTAACGGATTAACCGGAGTTGTTTGTAAGATTCGTTGGTATAAGATTTGTCCTGGCTGCTAGCTTATTTAAGAAATGTGTTGTTACTGGAAGAAAGCGTTAGCAGAGTCTGTCGTGGGACGCAATGGGGGCGATGAGCTCACCACTTGTCACGTCTATTTCCCGCGATGGTGCAACCCACAGTTTAAAGTGGCCCATTTGAGGCTCTGTCTACCCTTTTGGGGTAAAAGGCTTGTATCTATGAGGAAATTAAAAAAACTAAAACGAAGTCGTCCAATTTTCAAATTAACATACAGTGTTCTGTATGTCTTTATCAACAAACTTTCGAGTTAGCCACAACCTACTTTTTATAGAGAGTGTTTGTTTTTTACAGAAGACAGACCCTAACTGGCCGCAGATAGTCCGCGTATCGCCGCTGCTCAACTGGTCGTACCACCAGATCTGGAGCTACGTGCTACAGCGACGCGTGCCTTACTGCAGCCTCTACGCACAGGGGTAAGTTACGACAACCGAGCTTTTACATGTACAGCCTGTACGACCAGGGGTATGTTACGACATCCGAGCTTTTACATGTACAGCCTGTACGATCAGGTGTAATGTAAGTTACTACATCCGAGCTTATACGTGCGTAGCAGCCTCTATGCACAGGGGTAATTTACAACATCAGATCTTTTACATATAAGTGTTAACAACGTTTGTCGTCCCGATAGTCGTTTCAGTGAATGGACTGATAGCGAACAGCCTCAACCTTCCTTGACTTAATAATACAGGCTCTCGCTAAATGGTTGGATCAGATTCAGAAGGCGGTACTCCTGGACTCGGCACGCATAGTCAGGAGGTTCCTCTCTCTGTAGCCCTAGCCTCCGACTGTTTGCCCTGTTCAAAGGCTGAGGGTACCGCTTGACATCAGGTGGGACATCTGCTTGACCCGTCATTTCTAGTTGCATAAAAAAACAAAGAGCAAGTTAAATAAAAGCCTGCCTATACATTTCGGCGTCTAAATACTTGGTTTGTTGAAGGTAGATTATCAACTTTAAATAAAGATTATTGTTCTGTATCTCGGGCATGTATAGACTGAATTATAATTGTTCAAGTGTGCGTTGCTATGGATTTCATTCATTTTTGCGAGCTATATGGCCCAAGATCGTTCGTTGTGGCATTCTATGGGGTTGCCTATATCGCAGTGGACTTCGGTAGGTTGTTTTTTAATCTGCGTGATTGACAGAACAAGCAGATTGCCCACCTGATGTAACCACCTGATTATCCTCTGTCTTACGAGGTAACCTCCTTTAATAATGCATTACCTCATATGTCACGTCCACCTAGGACGCACCCTACGTGGCATTGCACTACGCCCGCCACCCTGAGACTTAAAGATGAAAGTCTCATGTGCCTGTAATTTAAGTAGCATTAGAATGTACCTATTATTTGACTAGCTGCGCCCCGTGGTGCTACCCGCATAAGTCTCGAACCCGTGGGAATATCGGGATAAAAAATAGCCTATGTGTTATTCCAGGTGTTCATCTATCTCTTTTCCAAATTTCATCCAAATCCGTTCAGCCGTTTCAGCGTGAAGAAGTAACAAAAACACACAAACTTTCGCATTTATAATATTAATATGTTGTGTGATTGTTGTAGGTACACGTAGATATAAAGATGAAAAGTCTCATGTACACAATTTTGAGAAAGTAGCATTAAAATGTATTATTTTTTTGTAGGTACACGTCAATAGGTAGTACGTTCAACACGTGGCCGAACCCTGCGCTTGCGTACACGGACCGGTACGGCTGCCTGTCGTACCACGCGGCGTGGAAACTCCCCGACGGCGCGGCCGAGCGCGCCGGCAGGCAAGCTGCGCCTACGCACGTGGGCAACGCGTATAGCGGCATCAATATAGAGAGCTGCATTAACTTATAGAGATGGCTCTGGCTCTTTAGGTCTTTTATAGGAAATTATGTATTTATACAAATGTTATGAGGGCGCTTTCACGTTGCACGATAACGACACGATATCGTAAACGATACCGGGTGAAACTGTGCACCGCACCACACACGACCGCAGCACTTCGGGTAAATTCAGCAAAGTGCGGCGCACAGACTGGTGTGGTAGATAGATAGATAGAAAATTATATATTGCGCCAGACAAAAAAGCAGTACCTAGGCGAACTTAATGCTAATTAGCATTTTCTTCCAGCTAACCTTTATGTAATGTAGAGTGGGCAGTGCTATTTTGAATCATTATAGATCGAGATTAAATTAGGTTGCCACACTGCCACTCTGCATTACACAAAGGTTATAGTTAGTTTATAGTTTACTAGCGACTCGCCCCGGCTTCGCACGGGTAGCCCCCGGTGACCCCCTCCCCCTTCTCCCCCCACTCCTTATTACTTATTCTGCTATTCGTAGCAGAGAAGAATCCACCAAAAAAGAGATAACTAACATCGGTCCAGCCGAACTTGAGTTATAAGTGGTGTAACTAACACGACTTTGTTTTATATATATAGATTTATTTATAACAGATTATTGTTACATGTCAAGATTGTCAATAGGTTTAAAAAGAATTTAAGGTCATAGGTAGGTGCATACTGCTGTTAGCTGGAATAAAATGCAAATAAGCATTAAGTTGGCATAATTTTCTATCTATCTATATTAACCAGATCTGTCTGTGCGCCGCTCTTTGCTGTATTTACCCGATGCGCTGCGGTCGTGTGTGGTGTTGTGCGTCTCGGCCCTGTATCGTCGACGATATCGTGTCGTTGTCGTACAATGTGAACGCGCCCATGAGATGATTCATCTTGCACTGTAAAAGATTACTCTTCTGCAAGTTTATTTATTTTATTTTCTTAGGAAATCAAACAGTACTTAAAATAAACTCAATATTGTTGACTATAGAGATGGTTTCAAACTCTTCCGAATAGACAAAGCTCTCTACCTCTCTAGCTAAAGGTCGAAGATTGATAAAATATGTTCGTCTCGCTCGCCCACGGAGAGTTTTGACGCGAGGGAATAGCATATAACCTTCTCTTTCACTTCATTGTTTAGATCGCCATGCTAGAGACAATAATATTGCCTGTCTACATCCATATGTAGTTTTTATTTACTGTTCCGTCTACAAACCGTTGTGTTAGTGATCCATATTAAGGTATATATCTCTCTCGACTTATATTTTGGGTAAAACTGTAGCGATGTAGCGTCCAGTGTCCAAAATACTGTCGACGATCTACGTATACACTCATTATCCCGACTCCCGATTTGTGCAGATCACGAATTTGTATTCCATAGGAATTACAATTAAAAACACCCACAGATTGCAGAAAAGCGAGAAAAAAGATGTTGACATCAAAAAATACTTTCCAGCCGATAATGAATTCGGTAGTCGCATAACGAGTGCAATACTAGGCCAGTTACGTAAAATTATTATCGCGTAGTACTTAAAAGGGATAGTTCAAATTATTGTGATCGACAGTGTCTTTAGCGGAGATAATTATATATCGATTAAGGTTGTTATACATTATTCATTACACAAGTAACCAAATGTTAGATATAACTTTTGAAACTATTTTGGTTATGGACATACTTTTCTCTAGAAATGGGATATTTACCATGATTTTTGAAAAGAAAGAATATATATTTATCTGAATACATGAGCTACACAGAAACACGTATTAAACTAAGAAGAAACAGATATGAAGGTACTACGTAAACAAAATAGCACTGCCTGAGCATGAGTTGGTTGACAGCAAGCTAGCAACCAACGCTGGTCCTTCCGTCAGAACTACTTGTTGGCGTTACGGCTAGCCACTCACAACGACTATACAACAACACACTAACATAAAGAAAACTAATAATAAGAATAATTCTAAAAGTAAGGTATGCTCAAATTTCAAAAATCTACTTGACATAATTTAAAAAAGGTTACAAAGAAAAAATTAAAAATAATCATACCCAACGATAAAAATATTTTTTCCGAAAAAGGTGCTTTTTTGAGTTTTAATTGTTCCCGGTATTTTGGCACAGTTGCAGTTCTCCCGTGATCATGGCGCATGCAACTGTGCCGAAATATCGGGAACAATTAAAATTTAAAATCACTGTAAATATCCCGTTTCTAGTGAAAAGTACAATAGGTAAATGTTCGCAAATGACGACCCAGAAGAGAACCCATTGTATACCCAAAAGACGCAGTGATAACTCGATGAACCGACATTGTAACAGCCGCAGAAAGTCGGTGTATGTAGCCGGCTTATGGCCGATTTACACATATCAGTGAAGTCACAGTTCTGGCAATATAGATCCACCAACTTATCTGTAGAACAATTTGCCTACATTTTTCTATCATCTACATAAATTTCATTCTACAGATAAGTTGGTGGATCTCTAATTATTCTTTCATACATTATCTATGAACACGTCCACACCTGTCAGTGTCAGTGACGAGACAGTGCTCTCAGTGTCAGTGCCGGATATTTTATCATTGGCGAAATTGTTTGGAGCACTCCTCAGAAGCCATTATATGAAGAAGAGAATGTATAAAAGAATAATTATCACGGTGGCGGTACTGTGCCGGAACTGTGACTTCAATGATAAGTGTGAATCGGCCTTTAAGCAGTTCGTGTCTTACTGCATATATCGGCGACCTCCGTGACACGGCGGGCAGGTAGCGGGCTGAGACGCGAGGGATTGCAGGTTCGATTCCCGCTGCGGGACAAATGTTTTTATGATATGCAAATATTTGTTCCGGGTATTTGTGTACCACGGTACTCCTAGTTCCTGATGTACGACTATGTATGTGACTGTTGGTTTGTTATGTTGTTTATACTTTAGGAAGATCTGTGTTTGTTATTTGTTGATGAACATACCTGGTGGTCTGCAAGTAATCTTGCAATAGGCTCATAAAATAAGAATTATTTTATTTTCTTTGGTGATGGGTGCCTGTCCAATGTACTTATAGATTCTATCAATGCAAAAAAATATTTCTCAAGTGTAAACACCACTTTATGGATAACATTAAATTTAAATGTGACCCAGAAATTCCATTCCGGTCCCGCTAGAACGGAATTTTTAGGTGACATTTAAATTTAATGTTATCCATAGAGTGTAGTTTACACTTGAAAAATAATAAACTTACATGAAATAGCAGTGTTGTCATCTCTTGTCAATGGTTCGAACTAATTTCGGACATTGAACAGAAGGTTTCCAAATGAAAAACCTGTAGATGGCTCCCATCGGCGCTATAGCCGAGTTGATAGTGCCCACAAATGTCGTCTCCAGCGTCATAGCTCGTTCTATGGCCGAATTGGTCAAGGCATCGCCGATTATAGGCGAAGATGCCGGTTCGGGTCCCGCTGGAACGGAATTTTTGGGTCACTTTTAAATTTAATGTAAAAGTTACTTATGGCACTGCTTGTACTATTATTTTTTATTTATTTTAGTCTAGACTATGAAATATTGTCTTATTATTTTCGTGTTATTTATTTAGAGAAGGTAGCAAAATTCTGTCGTTCAATTCTCAAGTTAAACCACTAAAGGCTAGCCCCAAACGAACTGGGTTCCATCCAAGTTCCATCCCATGAAAGCGCGCGGATTATCATTGCCCACAAGCAGTGGCGTAACTAAACCATCTGGGGCCGTGGCAAACACGAAAGTTTTAAAAAAAATTGTTGTCTCGCTTTGGATTTTAAGCAGACTTATAAAAATCTACTTTTCAAATAAAATAAAACACTCAGGAACAATGTAAAAAAAAAATTGAGTTCGCGGCCTCTTGGGCCGGAGCCCTCTTGGGTCGGAGGCCCGTGGCATTTTGCCAGCCCTGCCTCCCTATTGTTACCCCACTGCCCACAAGTCCGAGTACTTCATTGCCCACAAGTCCGAGTACTTCGATATTAGTTCGAGTCTAAAATTAGCGCAAGGTCTTTCTAGAAAGACGTCGCAATAAAGTGTGGTTTAGCTTTACAGAATGAATTACCTATTTTATAGTTAGTTTGAGCTTTAAAGAACGGCGAATAGTGAGTATTTTAATTAGTTCTAAATTAAACCCACATTTCACAGCCTATGTTACCTATTTTTTAAGTTACAGACCCGTGGTAAGACTTGTTGAACTATGAATAATAAAAATCCTTTAGAACACATCCGCCAGATTCCACTTTCGTCTTTAATTCTTCCTCGTTTGAGGAAACAGCTAATCACGGATAGACCCTCGGTGGGTTGTTAGCCTTTTTAAAATAATTTTAGAGCTATTCTACTCATTTCCTTATTCGTCATCCATGACCAAAGCGTTTTTATGGTGAATGAATGAATGAATGAATGAATGAAAATACTTTATTGCACACCTTACAAACTAGTTAAAATCAACACATAACATTTAAACAAAAACTAAATGTACAATGGGCGGTCTTATCGCTAAAAAGCGATCTCTTCCAGACAACCTTTGGATGGAGAGGACCTGAACTTATATGGAAGATTGGTTGGGGTGTACCCATATTTAAATATAAAATAAATATTAAAAATGAATTTGAAATCTGGGGATGTTTGATAAACCACATATAAAATAATACTATACTAACCCAAACCATAAATACAGTGGACCAGAGCCTTTCGGATGTTAATTATTTCTGCTATTTGCGTGGTTCAACTGTTAATTACCTATTATTTCTGCTATTTATTATTAAGAGCCATGGTACAAGTTACATAACATAGTCATAGTAAAATTTCACCAAAATCTGTTCAGCCGTTTCGGCGTGACTGAGCAAAAAACATCCAAACATCATAACTTTGACAATTATGATAATAGTGGGATTGTACGAGTATTTTGTTCCCACTATAGCGTGGAACCTATTAATCTAGAGTTCAAAAAAATACCTGTGGTCCAACTAGTTGCTCTACGGCAAATAAATACCTGTGGTCCAACTAGTTGCTCTACGGCAAATAAATACCTGTGGTCCAACTAGTTGCTCTACGGCAAATAAATACCTGTGGTCCAACTAGTTGCTCTACGGCAAATAAATACCTGTGGTCCAACTAGTTGCTCTACGGCAAATAAATACCTGTGGTCCAACTAGTTGCTCTACGGCAAATAAATACCTGTGGTCCAACTAGTTGCTCTACGGCAAATAAATACCTATGAGCTCACCACTTGTCACGTCTATATTCCACGATGGTGCAACCCACTGCGAAAAGAGGCCTATTGTGGCTCTGCCTACCCCTTCGGGGAAAAAGGCGTGTGTCTATGTATGTATGTATGTATGGTCCAACCATTTCGCAACTACAGGTCTAGCTCTTAACTGAGTCAGCCCCTGAGGTATGGGAGCGGTACGGGAGGGGTGTTTTCGTCTCTCAAATTACCAGATGACATGAAGCCACGCTTCATTTCGACGTAACGAAAACACCCCTCCCGTACCGCTCCCAGGGACTGACTCAGTTAAGCGCTAGACCTGTAGTTGAACTTAACAGTTATACCACGAATCGATAGAGAATTTAGTAAACTTTTAAATCTTGTAATAAAACTTTTACTTGTCTTTGCTGTGAAACAACTAGGCGCAGATTAATTAATAGTTACTACATAAACCCCGGGCTCAATACTATTTAATTAATTTACTATTTCATTATTTATTTTATTATTTTAATTCACGAGTTTTTACAACAAATCAGTTTTTTATTTTACTCACTGAATAAAATCACCATGAAAAGATATGTATGATTTATTGGTATCAAATAACGGGCTCAATACTATTTAATTAATGTACTATTTCATTATTTATTTTATTATTTTAATTCACGAGTTTTTACAACAAATTAGTTTTTTATTTTACTCACTGAATAAAATCACCATGAAAAGATTAATGTTTTTTATTGGTATCAAATAACGGGCTCAATACTATTTATTAATTTACTATTTCATTATTTATTTTATTATTTTAATTCACGAGTTTTTACAACAAATTAGTTTTTTATTTTAGTCACTGAATAAAATCACCATGAAAAGATTAATGTTTTTTATTGGTATCAAATAACGGGCTCAATACTATTTATTAATTTACTGTTTCATTATTTATTTTATTATTTTAATTCACGAGTTTTTACAACAAATTAGTTTTAAATTTTACGCATTGAATAAAATCACCATGAACAGATTAATGTTTTTTATTGGTATCAAATACCGGGCTCAATACTATTTATTAATTTACTGTTTCATTATTTATTTTATTATTTAAATTCACGATTTTTTACAACAAATTAGTTTTAAATTTTACGCACTGAATAAAATCACCATGAACAGATTAATGTTTTTTATTGGTATCAAATAACGCTATATTTACAGACCCTTATATACTTAACCTTATGTAATAAAGACGAACTGTGTGGCGAGGCGGGCAAGTAGCCGGCTTGAGACGCAAGAGGTGCGAGTTCGATTCCCGCTGTCGGACACATTTTAGCAAGCTCTGCAAATATTTGCTCCAGGTTGGGTTGTATGGTAAAATAGTTCTTAAAACTAGGTAGCCTACATCTAAAACTATGTTGTATTCTCGTTGCTGGGCGGCATATTCTCAATGTTGCTGCGCGGTATGTGTTTGCGCAGGAATTCTTGGAAAGCTGCCACTTCTTCCGGTGGATCGTCTGAAATTATAAGAAGATTTTATAATATGGTATAATTTAGACGGTCACCATAAATATCATTAAGACTCTAAGCCTAGGCACCAAATAAAATAAACACCGCCCAAAAAAGTACTAAACGGTTACCAAAATGGATAAATGGTCGCCAAATTACGATGCATTAACGGTCACCAAATTCTGTTAGGTTAGGTTTATTTAGTCTGGCCAGCCAGTTTCGGGTGCGGGGAGCCCCAATCTGACATTGCACAGGTCTCCTACACCGGGGAATGTCCTTCGTATTCCAGGATATTCCCCTCCCCCACATGGGGGAGGACCGAGGGATTCGCATAAGCGAACAATCACCGACAGGGCCGCGGTAGAATCCAACCGGGACCCCGTGACCCTGTCAAGTGTTGGTGCATCTCTAAACCACTCGTCAGATGATGAGTGGTTTCATGATGCACTAGCATTAAGGTGAAGGAAGGAATATCGATGGGTTTTTAGTCGGTATGCCGTTGGGTGCTAGCCAACGGAGAGCCCGACAGACCACCTCAGCTCTCCCCGAGCTGAAGGACATGCGTAATGCATTTTCCCATCGTAAAAAAAAAGAAGGTTTATTTAGTCTAAAGTGTATTTTAAAGGCGTCCATATATTTTTATGACAGTCAATAATACAAAAAAAATTATTTATTTCATAATATTTTATGAAATAATTTGTGACCATTTATCCATTTTGGTAACCGTTTAGTACTTTTTAGGGCGATGTTTAAACACAAGCCTTTATAATATGACTCGTTTCTCGAGATTATTTCTTCCCCATACAACCTATGGAATGAGCTTCCATCTGAGGTTTATCCGCTTGGTTAAGACATGTGTCACTTCAAGTTTTTTTTTCCATAAATTCCTGAAGGGTAGGCAGCGCGTCGACAATACCCTTAGTGTTGCCGGTGTCTATAAGCGACGGTGACCACTTTACATCAGGTGGGCCGTAAGATAGTTTGTCTATTTGTTTAAAAAAAAAAACAATATTAAGACCGGCAATGAACCCGCGACCCTCCTCTAGTTACTAGCCACTGCTCCATTTAAAAAGTTTTAGAACTAAAGGTATTCACCATTAAATTTAATGTTTTCCATAAAGTGTGGTTTACACTTGAAAAATAATAAACTACGGTATTCACCATGTTTCTTTTTATTTATTTTTATACTACTTGAATGACGGAACAAGCATCTGCCATCTGGCCCACCTGATGTTAAGCGGTAACCTCTGCCTATGAACAGTGCATTACCTCATAGGTCACGTCCACCTAGGACGCGCCCTATGTGGCATTGCACTGCGCCTGCCACCCTGAGACATAAAGGTGAAAAGTCTCATGTGCCTGTAATTTTACCGGCACCCTTACCCTTCAAACCGGAACACAGCAATGCGAGCACTGCTGCTTTGCGGCAGAAATAGGTATGGTGGTAGTACTTAGTTAGTAACTATACAGGCTTTTAGGTATATTATGTTACACCCTGCATATTATTTATAAGTACTCTGGGATCATGTGGGTCATGGACAGGGACCGTGCTAATACGGTGTCCGTCCTTGAATAGTTACGTACTGTGTAATAGCTTAATCTGCCCCTATAATAGCTTTATCCCTTAGCTTGTAATCTATAATGCTAACGTCAGCTCATCTGTCCCTTGGGAAGTGGGAGCCATATGTACTCCCCTCAGTCTCGGTTTGATATCTGAATGACACGGTCGTGCCAGGGAACTTACTAATTCTTGTCCTAACCCTGAATAAAGTGTCTCCGACTTATATATCGTTTTTTAAAAACGGCATCTGGCGATTGCCGTATAACAGTACGTAGTTAGTACGTACCCATCTCCCTGTCCTGCTCCGTGCCGTCGTCGTCGCTGGAGCTGTCGTTGGCGGGGTGCTTCAGGTACATGTCGCTGATCTCCCTGCCCATCGGCACCGAGTCGATCAGGCTCTTCTTGGTCAACGGGTCGCTGTCCACTGATGCTGTAAAAACAGTTATGACATTACTATTCTCAACCATATGTCAGCATCATAGTTAGTGGAAAATGGAAATCCATACTGAATACCGCTCCGGAAAGTAGGCGTGACTTTATGAAAAATTAAAAATTAAAAAGTTTATATGTCGATTTTAGTAGTCGAGTTTTTTTGTGAAATTGATCATCCGGGGAAGTACTGCCACCATACCTATTTCTGCCGCAAAGCAGTAGTGCTCGCATTGCTGTGTTCCGGTTTGAAGGGTAAGGGTGCCGGTGAAATTACAGGCACATGAGACTTTTCATCTTTATGCCTCAGGGTGGCGGGCGCAGTGCAATGCTACAAAGGGTGCGTCCTAGTTGGACGTGACCTATGAGGTAATGCACTGTTCATAGGCAGATTCACCGCTTAACATCAGGTGGGCCATCTGCTTGTTCCGTCATTCAAGAAGTATGAAACAAAAAATAACGCACCTGATTTTCCAGATTTTATTTCTTCGTCTTTCTTTTTTTCCTCTGCTAGTCTTTCAGCGCGCATGCTCAACCAGTCGGCTTTGTATTCTCTGGAACATCAAAAAAAAAGGTTAGTATTTTTCTCGAATAACTAAAGGAGATTTTAGAATAGTAAATATATTACTTTTCGTACTCTTCCGCCGCTGCGTCGACTAATTTGAAAAATTCGTCTATGCCCTGAAAAATATAATATTATTATTATATCATTAATAATTAATTAAGTAGGAATTTATGGAATGTAAAATCTCACATCCATTGTTTTTTTGTTTTTTTTTGACATTATTTTTGTATACATACCTACTACTACACCCATTTTAATTATCTCGTAGCTGACATTGTGATTTATTTTATTTATTAGATTTAGCTTCAATAGTGACATTAGTTTTTAATTTTTGCACGCCTTTATGAGGCAGAATGTAAAGGAAAATTTATATTTTTTAAGATATACCATCTATTATACCTATATTCTTGTGAATAAATGATTATGAATTATGAATTAAAAAAAAAAATAATAAAAAAAGTGGACTTTTCTAAAAATATTATCTATGTCCAAGCTAAGCAGAGCTTGTGTTATGGGTACTAGATAACTGATATACTTAATACATAGATAGGTATTTTTTTTCATTCATAGATAATACCCAGAACACCCTGAACAACGGAATGAATGAAACCTGAATTAAAACGTCATTCCAAAAGGTATAAAAAATAAAAATAAAAAACTGCAGATCGTACGAATAATTGTTCCGAGGCGGGAATCGAACCCCAACCTCCTGCGTCGCAGGCAAAGCTCACATGTTAAATTAGAATACATTGACACCTCACCTGTCAAAATCGGCTCAATAAGGATAATTCGAATTTTATAGTAGCACGTAAAGATATGAAATTAATTACCAACCCTTCTTCATAGGTAGCCAATGGCAGTGTTTGTGTGTGTGAAAATGGCTGCAATTTGATGCACTAGTATCAGGTTGGTTATTTCGCAGCGTCATCTATCAGCCTCTTTAGCTCAGTGGCAGAGCACTGGTCTTGTAAACCAGGGGTCGTGAGTTCAATCCTCACAGGAGGCAAAACGATGTAATTACCCAATTATTACTTTTTGCACTTCCATAATTTTATGTTACTTATATTTTAACAGTTTTTGAGCAATCAATTGTTTTTTACTGCAGTATTAAATTTTCTTTAGTTTTTTTTTTATATCTAATTTACACCACAACTTTTTTTCTATTCTTATAAAGTACTAGTGGACTATCTAATTTGGAATCTACACAATTCTGCCAAAGGAAGTTAATACATAATATAATACTATAAAAAAAACATTGCTTTCACAAAGAAAGTGGCGCCCTCTATAACTTTTTTACTTTTTTGTATGATTCAGAGTAAGTACTTATTTGATTTGAAAGATACCATCTTCAGCTCAATCTATATTATAATTACTTATTTTAAAAAATCCTACTAATATCATAAATGTCAAAGTTACGATGTTTGTATGTTTGTTGCTCAATCACGCCGAAACGGCTGAACCGATTTCGATGAAATTTGTTGCACAGATAGATTATGGCCTGGATCAAGCTATAGGCTACTTTTTATCCTAGAAGAACGTGAGCGAAACAGAGTGCGGGCACTAGTATTTCATAATTTTAAAGCACAATAATGTCTTGTTTTTCTATAAGTACGAAATAAAATGCATATTTTTCAACTTTGCTCACATAACATCAAAACGTCAGCCTCTAGTGACGTCACATGAAATTAACTAAACAACGTTAGGTCTTGCGAGTGATGAGCGGTTTTCTACAGATGTGATGTTTATTGAAGGCATGTGACCCACAAGGGACTGTCGCACCAGAAGTAGTTGTTTTAGTAGTAGTAGAGCTTTTTTGTGAGAGTTCGTCCGGGGAAGCACTACCACCATGCCTATTTCTGCCGCAAAGCAGTAGTTGCATTGCTGTGTTCCGGTTTGAAGGGTGCCGGTGAAATTACAGGCACTTGAGACTTTTCATCTTTATGTCTCAGGGTGGCGGGCGCAGTGCAATGCCACATAGGGCGCGTCCTAGGTGGACGTGACCTATGAGGTAATGCACTGTTCATAGGCAGAGGTTACCGCTTAACATCAGGTGGGCCATCTGCTTGTTCCGTCATTCAAGTAGAATAAAAATAAAAAGCGAATCAAACCACCTTTTAAGCCCTCTTTATTCTAAACGGTGTGGTGTGTCCAGCCTGAGAATAGACCCCTCTATCTCCTCCCGAGGATGCCGTAAAAGCCGACTACGGGATGACTGCTAGGGGATGGGCAGCAGCAAGCCAAACGTGATGATTCTATGGTGGTGGCCTCGTCCGACAAGCAAAGCAACCACACGGGCGCTTCCCAGCTAGTAGTAAGGATAATTGAAAAATTTATCCGTTAATTGGTGTTATCGCCGGGAAGCCGTCGCGTATACTCCTTGAGGAAGGGGATATTAAGTCCCAGAAACTCGAGTCGGGTGTTTGACTCGGAACAAGTACCTATGTGAGTTATTACCGGTTTTTTCAATTATGAATATTACTCACGGAAGTTTTAATAGTATCAAAAAAAAAACCGACAGTGTTTGTTGCCTGGTTCTTCTAGGTCTGGTCACGTTGCACTGTTCATAGGCAGAGGTTACCGCTTAACATCAGGTGGGCCATAAGCTTGTTCCGTCTTTCAGGTAGTATAAAAAAAAACAGGACTAAAGTTATTTATAAGACGATTTAAAATTATCTTTGTGATTTCAATGCAAACAAGTAATTAATTTTGTAAAAATTAAAAAATGCCTCAACGCAATGAAACGGCTGAATCGATTTTGATCAAACACACATCAGACATCAACTATATCTATTCCGAAAAATTCATCTTTCAAAAAAAAACGGTTCATCCGTTCGGGAGCTACGATGCCACAGACACACACACACACACACACGTCAAACTTATAACACCCCGTCGTTTTTGCGTCGGGGGTTAAAAATACATTTGACTTTGACTTTGAATCAAACCACCTTACATACGCATGAAGCTCGTGGTGTCGTTCCTCTCACTCCCGCTATGCACTCGGACGCGGATTCGACTGAGATGGGTTAGTCAGTAAAAATTGTTGCTTCCCAACTCAGCTGTCGCATGAGTGCATATCGGCAATAGGCAATACAATATCTTAGTTAACTTTGTAAGACACATTGTGTAAAAAAAAAAGTAAGTCTCAGTTGTATCTGGCCCGCCCTTCCTTTGGCGCTGTACCCTGCGCCAGCGGACTCACATCTAGAGTTGGGTAGCACGCACTTTTTCCGCGAGGATCGTGCGAGGCCTCTTTTTCACAAAGTGTGTTAGCGCACTGCGAGGCTCGCAAGCACAATTGAAGGAGGAGCTTGTGAGTTAGTAAGTAATTGTAAGTAATCACTCACATCGCCGGTGTGCGCGCTGACGCCGCAGCACTTGAGGTCGCTGTAGAAGGTGTCCAACGCCAGCGCCATGGAGCGCGTCAGGTTGCCGATGTAGCTCGGCCCGCCCTCGCCCTCGCCGGACCCCTCCGCGTCCAGCGCGTCCTGGAACGCCTCGAAGTCTCGCATCCATTCAACTGCGTACGCGTTGTCCACCACGTCTGTCTGAAACGTTCACAACACAAAACTATATAACAGATAGATAGATAGATTTGTTGTTTAGATATTTATTTTATTTATACAAGACAAAAAAGCAGTACATAGGCGAACTTAATGCTAATTAGTATTTTCTTCCAGCTAACCTTTGTGTAATGTAGAATGGGTGGTAGTGCTATTGTGATTTGTGAATCATTATAGGTCGAGATTAAATAGTTTTGCTGGCCTCTGGTGTCAGAGTTTGTCAAGCCGCCCGAGGGCCTCTGACATGGCTTCACGACTGCTATTAATCAATAACAGCCGGGACCGACAGCTTAACGTGCCCTCCGAAGCACAGAGCGATGGAAATCCGCACATAACTTAGAAAAGTCATTGGTGCGGAGCCTAGGATCGAACCCGGTATCGTTGGATTCTGAGTTATTTGATTCGAGATTAAATGATTAACATATTTAAATTAAACACCTACTCTAAATAACTAGCTATATAAATACCTAACATAATATAATTATAAAAATAATTATATAAATAAAATATGACGCTTAATTTTGTTGGAAATTTTGCAATGACAAAAAGTATTTGTACAGTGTGGAGTTGAAGACTCCCATGGAAGCGGCTTGCCTGACTTCTACTGGAAGAGAGTTCCACAAGCGGATCGAAGTCAGCCAAAAAGATTGGGTGTAAAAAGAGGTCTTATAGGCAGGGGTCATGAGTAGATGTTGATGTTAACAGCCGCCGAAATCATAATAATTCTGTCGAGTAAAGTAAAGTAAAAAATTATTTATTACCTAAAAGTATGATACATAGGTTTCGCTCAAACTAAATGACATAATGTAATCCCTTAGTCGGCTGTAACAACAAACAGGAGACACGGGGGTCTATTCTTGTGTTAAACACATTAAATTTGTGCATAGTATACCTTATTCTTAAGACTAATTGATTCTTAGGAATTGTTGATAAGATCCGTTGGTATAAGATTTGTCCTGGCTGCAAGCTTATTACGGAATGTGTTATTACTGGAAGAGAGCTTTAGCCTAGTCAGTCGTGGAAGCAATGGCGGCGATGAGCTCACCGCTTGTCACATCTATATTTCTTATCTATCATCTATCTTTATTGACGACCTCTGTGGCGCGGCGGGCGAACGTTCGCCTGCGACGCAGGAGGTTGCGGGTTCGATTCCCGCCTCGAAACAAATATAAAAAAATATATAAATATAAATGTAAAAAAAAATAAAAAAAAATGTGCGATCCGCAGATATTTTTTCAGGGTATTCTGGGTATTTTCTATATATAAGAAAAATATCTATCTATGTAATATATAGTATTAAGTATATGAGTTGTATAGTACCCATAACACAAGCTCTGCTTAGCTTGGGGCTAGATAATGTTGTGTGAACTGTCCAGCAATATTTATTTATTTATTTTAATATTTCACGATGGTGCAACCCACTGTGAAAAGAGCTTATTGAGGCTCTGAGGAAAAAGGTGTGTGTCTATGTATACCTTATTCATAACTACGATGAAAGGCAGCCTTGTCTTGTACAGGATAGAGCACGCGTACAGCATGTTGGACATGAAGGTGACAGGCGACACGGAGCGGACCGTGTCCATCACGTACACCACCACGGTGGGGCACGAGGCCGCCAGCGCCTCCGACACTATGGTGCCGGACGCAGACCACGTGAACACTTCTATTTGACCTGCAATCATTATATTTACACATTTTACAGAGTCCGCTATCCTTGTTTTTTTTAAATTTAAACAATGATAGACCTTTGTTGACCACAATCTCACCTGTTGGTAAGTGACGATGTGGCCGAAGATGAAGCACAAAGGTCTAGAAGGCACCTATTCACTCTAGCCTTGAAGAGAACCAGTAATCTCAACTAAAATGAAGGGTATTATAAAGTTTGATGTCCCACTGCTTAACAAAGGCCTCTCCTATTTCTCCAACTCATTACTGCCTGCTGAACAAAGGCCACCCCTATTTGTTCCACTCATTACTGCCTGCTGAACAAAGGCCAACCCTATTTGTTCCACTCATTACGGCCTGCTGAACAAAGGCCACGCATAATTGTTCCACTCATTACTGCCTGCTGAACAAAGGCCACCCCTATTTGTTCCACTCATTACGGCCTGCTGATCAAAGGCCACGCATAATTGTTCCACTCATAACTGCCTGCTGAACAAAGGCCAACCCTATTTTTGCTACTCATTATGGTCTTCTCGCTGTTTTGGTCTATTTGCGTGGTTAAAATAAATGAGAATAATAATAAAAATAAATAATCAGCTGACATTAATAATACCAATAAATATAACTTGATACAAATAATAATAATAATACTTACCTACGAAAGGGGCCCGAGAACCTCGGTCTACCTCTCCATTGCTATGCCCTAAAAACAGGGTTCATGTGCGAGTCTATCTAAGTATATGTAAGAACTATTATGTTAAACATGTGTTTTTTTTTTTTTTATTCTACTTGAATGACGGAACAAGCTGATTGCCCACCTGATGTTAAGCGGTAACCTCTGCCTATGAACAGTGCATTACTCATAGGTCACGTCCACCTAGGACGCGCCCTATGTGTTGCACTGCACCCGCCACCCTGAGACATAAAGATGTAAAGTCTCATGTGCCTGTAATTTCACCGGCACCCTTACCCTTCAAACCGGAACACAGCATGCGAGCACTACTGCTTTGCGGCAGAAATAGGTATGGTGGTAGTATTTCCCCGGATGAACTCTTTCACAAAAAAGCTCTACTACTACTAAATAAATATATTGAGTATTGAGTATTGAGTATTGAGAAACAACACAGCCAAAATTAAAACCTACCTTTTTTTTATCTTTTGGCAGCGCCCCCTTGCAACGTGTGGTGATAAAACATGTCTAAGAAACTTTCTTGAAGCAAATCGATTGCAAAAAACACACTTTGCAATCAAATATTTGTTTTAGAGATAAAGGGTAAAGCCGGATTTACATTTGTGAAACACACCCCTAACAACTGACTGTATTTAATTGTGAATAAAACAATATTAATAACTAAATCATAACATGAAACATATAAACCACAAACCTGGTGTATCAATAATGCAATACTTGTGTTTCTTTCCCGCCTTCTCGATCAGGTCTACAACTTGACCAAACTTTGTGGAGAAAAGATTGAGTGCAGTCACAATCCCACCATTGGGGCCCAGGCCATACTGCTTCATCACCTCTTTGTAGTTGACAGTGTCTCTTACATCTGAAATAGAAGCAGACCTTCTTAATTAAATATTGTTGTGGCATTCTTTGGGAGGCGCACCAAATTATTTTACAAACGGTCCCAATACCCATATGAAATGAAATGAAATGAAAAACATTTATTTGGCACAAACAAAAAAAACAAAAAACAAACAGAACAAACAGAATACTAGGAAACAGTAGGACAAAAAACAGAAAAATAAATAAAAAATAACAACCGAAAACATACAAAAACAGATACAAAAACAAAATTTAGACACTTAAGTTATAAATAAAATAAAATCAAAAAATGTAAAAAAAAAAAAGTATGTAAAACAATGTTTATTGGTTGAAAATAAATAAATAAATGTCCCACGCATCCAATCTGTCCGAAACAAATAAACAAATGAATGAGTTGCGCCAAAATGGCATCAGCTCAGCATAATGCGGAGTAGGCAGATTATCCTACCTACTCAGCGCTGATTTTCAGCTGATGCCAAGCAGGAGGAATATACCTCAACCATAACACAGAAAGAACTACAGTGCCACATGATGAACTACAGTGCCACATGAGGAACAACGATTCATAAAGGAAATATATTTTTTCCTTTTTTTAACACATTCAGGATGATTGTTAATGAAAATAAACAAAATAAAAGACAAGAGTTTAAACAAGAGTTTTTTGGTTAGTAAAACAGCACTTATGAAATTAATAGAGTCCGCCCGCGGCTTCATTCGCGTTTTACCAGGTAAAAAATTAGCCTATAGCTCAATCCAGCTCATAATCTATCTGTCTATAAAATTTAACAGAAATTGCTTTAGCAGTTTCTACGTGATTGGCGTTACAAACATACAAACTTGGTATCTTTGACATTTATGATATTGTCAGAACCTTACAACAAAAACAACTATTGTACACTCCACAAAGGCCACTTGGAAGAACTGAACTGAACTATTGTACACCTGTGTAAAGCTTAAGAACATTTTTTTTTGTGCAAAATAATTATCAATATATTCCTTACCAATATTGGCTGGATAGGGAACCTCTCTGCAAGCTGGATCTAAGTTGATGAGATAGGGCCGAGAGCCTTCAACGACTTTGCCAGACAGCCTGCGTGTGAAGGAAGTCTTTCCAGCCCCCGCCATGCCTGTGAAAGCCAGTCGTGCAACTTATTACTTACAACAATTGTTTCTGAATATTTTTAGGAACATAAAACACCAGTACTTTATGTACCTACCTATATCTTATACATACATATGATATATACAGGGCATACATTGGTCAGTGTCTTTTTAGGGTTCCGTACCCAAAGGGTAAAACGGGGGGGTATTGTCTGTCTGTCCGTCTGTCATAGGGCTATACCACATAAAACGTGATAGTTCGACAGTTGAAGTTTTAGCCGCTATAACAACAAATACAAAAAAACAGAATAAAATAAATATTTAAGGGGGCTCCCATACAAAAAACGTGATTTTACACCCGTTTTATAGATAATGGTGTCACCAGGCTGTATCTCATGAACCGTGGTAGTTAAATAGTTGAAGTTTTACGACCCACGCCGAAGAAGAAGAAGGCAGAAGATTTATGCCGCATGTTTTTGCGCCTCTGCGCTAGCACACGCGGGACTGAACCATGGGTGAGCATTGCCTGAAGGTGAAGCATCGGAGAATGGAATAACATACTCGTATTGCTCTTTTGATCACCAAAGTAACTTGGCTAGTTTTTTCAATAGTGCAAAACAAAACCTAAGTAAATAGTGCCCCTTACCTACACCCCAGTCAAAACAATACACATTATATCATTAGCAGCACAAGCAGTACATAGGAAACCTTGTGAAACGATAATTCTACATGCTAAACAAGATATATCTAACCTAAAATTATCAAACAAATTGGTTTTCTGGCCTCCTGCTCCATAGATTCAGGTTTATCTTCAGCGGATGCCATTATTGTGATGATAAGCAGATTCTACGGTAAAGTCTGTAGTGTAAAGGTATTGCAACAAACTATACAATCCAAAGTTTTGAATATTCTCTCTCACTCATCGAAAAATCGAAACCGAAACACGACGGCAAGAAAGAAAACAAACAGATTTTTGCCATTCCATCCATCGACAGATAAAAAATTCCTCTATGATCGACAGATAACTTTCTCTCGCGAAAAAGAGTGATTCATTCATTCATGGTTGTTTTATAATTAGTTTAGTTCACTGTCGCTGTTATACAATACACTGTAAGTTTGTCGTGGTATATAGTCTCGGTATAGTACACTCTTGGTCTGGTGGAGTAAAAAATTCTCTATGCTTTTTATATTCTGTGGTTTCATGTTGTTTTGTTTTGATGATCATATTTAATATTTGTAAACATTTTGTAAACAAACAACCATCCATGCCCTAGATTAGATGCAATAAACATGAAGAAGTGTGTTTTTTGCAAATTACGATACACGAAAGAAAGTAAAATATCGTTTCACAAGTAAGTACATAGGTATTTAATGTATTTTCGTTATATCTTTTTTTTTCAACTAATCAATGCCTAGTTCTTTGATGCCTCTATTCTTCTAACATTTTATAGCATTTAGAACAGCACTTAATACCTTCTTTAAGTACCTATTTTTTAACCCCTTTTTATGATTCAGATTCCCAACGGATGTGAAATTCAGGAGTTCATGGCTAAAGAATATGAATGCTTTGAACTGGACACCTAAAGAATCTGATCACTTATGCTCACAGCATTTCGAAGCCAACAGCTTCATTAAATACGAATCTAAAAGTACACTGAAGTGGTATAGTGTTCCAACAATATTTGAGGGAAAATTCGAAAGTAAGTTTTGAAGACAGCCACCATGGCATGTTATACCTACACCAAAGATTTACTGTGTACAAAAACCAAATCTGCCTGCAGTTTGTGGTAATTATGGCAAGTCCCTCCATTACATTCTATAATAATAATAAATAGGTACTAAAAAACTTTATTTGTCTGCAGTAAATAAATAAATAAATAAATAATGCTGGACAGTTCACACAACATTATTTAGTAACTTGCACTACTTAACATTCCATGTACATAGAACTTAGATTAAATATACCTACTTATATTTTTTATTTTTATTTATTTTTATTATTATTATTAAAGATAATGTGGTGATAAAAAAGATAATAAAGGTGGCAGACCGCGGCAAAGATGGAGAGACGAAATAGATACCTATTTAAAGGCCTTCATTTAAATAGGAATCTATCTCGTCTCTCCATTTTTGGGCCTCTGTAGACATTGGTCTACAGAGGCCAAATAGAGAGGACTGGAGAGAAGGAAGGGAGGCCTTTGCCCTGCAGTGGGACACCACAGGCTCTTAATAATAATAATAATAATGTCGGAGTCGTTAGGCATGGTAGATAGGGACATAAAGCAGTCGGTGAAGGAGCGTTTCTTTTGCCGCTTGACAAAAGTACTTAACAGTCTTTTGTCCGGTGGCAACAAGGTTCGCGCGTTTAACGGCTGGGTTATGCCTCTGCTCGTATACACCTTCGGCATATTAAGGTGGACACAGACAGAGTTAGATGCCCTGGATTGTAGAGTTCGTCAACTATTAACGACCCATCGCATGCGACACCCTCGTTCGTCGGTTATGAGAATGTACATCCCGCGGAAGGATGGAGGTCGAGGCTTTTTAAATGCCAAGACTCTCCACAACCGCGAGGTGTGCAATCTCAGGGAGTACTTCCTCCATGCCGAGTACGGGATGCATCACGATGTCGTTGCAGTTGATAAGAACTTTACCCCGCTCTCCTTAGCAAAAGAGAACTGGCGTAAACCATCAGCCCTGAGCACTCAGGAACGCAAGACCGTATGGGAGAGCAAGGAACTGCACGGGCGGTTTTACAAGGCCCTCACAGGGCCCGATGTAGATCTGCTCGCTTCAGTAAACTGGTTACGTTTCGGTGACCTCTTTGGGGAAACCGAGGGTTTTGTCTGTGCGATTATGGATGAGGTCATCAAGACGAACAACTATCGAAAGTACATCATGAAGGATGGGACGGTTGATATCTGTAGAGCATGTCACCGTCCCGGAGAATCCCTCAGGCATGTGCTTTCGGGTTGTTCACATCTTGCTAACTCAGAGTATCTGCACAGACACAACCAAGTAGCCAGGATCATTCACCAGCAACTTGCCCTCCGATACGACCTTGTGGGACCTGAGGTGCCGTACTATAAGTACGTGCCTCAGCCGGTTCTTGAAAATGGCCGTGCCACGCTCTACTGGGACCGGTCTATCATCACGGATAGGACTATTGTTGCCAATAAGCCTGATATCGTGCTGGTAGACCGGTCGGAACGCCGGGCGATACTTGTTGATGTCACTATCCCGCATGATGCTAATCTCGTGAAGGCCGAGAAAGACAAGTTAAGCAAGTACCTTGACTTGGCTCACGAGATTACCGCCATGTGGGATGTGGATTCAACGATTATCGTCCCGATAGTCGTTTCAGTGAATGGACTGATTGCGAAGAGCTTCGACCAGTACCTTAAGAAGCTCTCGCTAAATAGTTGGATCAAGGGTCAGATTCAGAAGGCGGTACTCCTGGACTCGGCACGTATAGTCAGGAGGTTCCTCTCTCTGCAGCCCTAGCCCCCGACCGTTTGGGCCTCGCTCCGCGGTCGGTGGTTCCCCGTTTTGATTTATATTTTTTACTATAATGTTTTTTACTATTTATTTTTTTGTAGATAGTATTGCTTTATAGTGAAAAATATATTTTTTTTACGAGATTTTTAATAAATGAGTGGTATAATAATAATTATTGTTAAAGCATAGCTTGAGGTAATCAGTTGTAGGACTAATGTAGCTAGGTACTTAAATTCATGTTGTGGTGTCATTATGGTAATAAAAAAATGGGTACATGTCTGAGCCCTAACTCCTAACTAAGTTTCCCTGTGTTTAGGATATCAGTTCTCCTCCCTGCCTTCAGTTAGTTATTGCATAATTGTGATTACAGTATTTAGCACTAAGTTGATGTTATCGCTGCACCTAAAGATGTTATCTCTGTTTCTATTCATAATGATCCTATTGATTTCAATTTCAATAAACAACTTTTGACTATGGAGGAGGCCCCCTCCAACAGTGGATGTCTTACGGGCTTATGACAATGATGAATATTTAAAAGTAGGTAGGTACCTACATAGTTATTGATAGCCAAGTTTAGTGTTCAAATTAAAAAAAAAACATGCCTATTAAAATGTCATTTGGTCAAGATCACTCACAGTTTAGTAAGATTCAACGGCTTACGTGGCGCGGCGGGTGAGGAACCGGCTGAGACGCGAGAGGTACTGGTTTGAGTCCCAGTCCTAGGTGGGCGTGAGCTGTGAGGTAATGCACTGTTCATAGGCAGAGGGTACCACCAGGTGTGCCATCTGCTTGACCCGTCATTCCAAATAGTATACAAAAAAAGAAGAAAAAAATAAGATAAATGTCAAGTCAGAATAATCTGTAAATACTTGTCCCGGGTCTGGGTGTGGTGTTACTATGGTACTCGTAGTTCCTGATACCCACAACACAGGGGATCAGGACTATGTATGTGCATGTTGGATGTTATTTATTCATACAGGCCATATTGTACTTTCTTTCCAGATCCTAACTCAACTGAAAAGCCTGACACTGATCACAGTGAGAATGTGTGCGTTAATAATGAGATGGATGTGAAAGACCCAACACCAGTAGAGGCCATCAGTGATCTAAACAAAGATGGTACTTAATTTTATTTTATTTTATTTTATTATCTTCGGAAAACAAACAGTACTTAAAAACTATTTACTTATCTAAAAATTAAACTACTGACCATTGAGATGTTTCCGCGTATTGCGTCTGAGGATACTTGCTTATTGCGGAAATAAATATATAAACAAAAGGAAAAATAAGAAAAACATAATCAAAAAAACAAACAGCTATGGAAACGCATCGAACCAGCGGTCTGCTAACATTTTTTTAATTTTATGTGTCTTTGTATTGAAAAGGTCTAGTTCGGGGATGTCAACCAGGTTATTGAAAGTGATAGGCGCTCTACAGAAATAAGAATTTTTACGGTAATTGGTTGCAGTAAATGGAACAGCTAAACGAATTGGATGTCTTACTGACTTATTCGGGATTTTTAATTTAATATTAGCCAAGAGTTGAGGAGAATCAATTCTACTCTGTGCAATCTTACTCAAGAAGACAATATCTGCTATTTGACGTCTCTCTTGCAGCGGCAACATGTGATGTCTTCTACACCTTGCATAGTAGTCAATGTCATGGCACTTACACTTGAATTGAACGAATCTTAAAAACCTACATTGGATGGACTCAATCCTATTTATATAAATATCATACTGCGGACTCCACACCTGAGAACAATACTCGAGGATGCTACGCACATAGGTGCAATATAATATTTTCACAACTTTGATACAGGAGAACTGTGAGCTGGCTCTCATTACAAACCCCAACGCTTTATTGGCCCTTTTGGCAATGTTATCAACATGTTTGTCATACAATAACATTGAGTCCTGCATCACACCGAGATCCCGTATCTCATCCACTTCCTTAAGACCCTTCAGCGTGTAATTAAATTTAGCGGGATTTAACTTTCGAGTGAAGGTGATTGAGAAACATTTGGACACATTCAGATCCAGCTTATTACGCAAGCAGTAGACCTCAAATCTATTTAGGTCTTCCTGTAAGCGGTAACAGTCATTAAGATCAATGATCTGCTTAAAAACTTTCATGTCATCGGCGTATAATAGAAAATGTGAGTGGATGAAACAAGAGGCAATATCATTAAGAAAAATTGTAAACAATAGAGGTCCAAGCAAAGAACCCTGGGGAACACCAGAAGGAACACGAGTCCAGTCAGAAGAGGTAAAACCGTTGACTACAACAGTCTGAGACCGATTTTCAATATATGATGTGAACCATCTGAACAAGTTACCATGAATCCCAGCATTTAAAAGCTTCTTTAATAACATTTGGTGATCAATTCGTTCAAATGCCTTACTGTAGTCGCTATACACAGCATCAACTTGCCCCCCAGCGTCCATATTTAAGGAAGTATAATCAATAAAAGAAAGTAAATTTGATGTAGTTGAGCGATTTCTCAGGAATCCGTGCTGTTCAGGAATAAAGCAAGCTGATAATGTCGCATAAACTTGGGCGTAGACCAGCCTCTCAAAAATTTTTGCAAAAATACATAACTTCGAAATAGGCCTATAATTAAGAACATCACTTCTACTTCCACTTTTGTGAATGGGAGAGATGAATGCTGATTTCCAAATCTTTGACACGATCCCTTCCCTGATTGAACGCTTAAAAAGTAAAGACAACGGTATTGATAAGCTATCAGCACATTTAACTATAAATATTGGAACAATAGTATCGGGCCCAGCTCCTTTGGACACATCAAGCGATTCAAGTAATGTTAAGACTGTAGACGAGTCAATTTCAATATCACTAATAGTGCAAGGGTAATCAAAAGTCTCAGAACTATCAGTTGATACGTTAGAGCCGCCTTGGGAGGATAGTGACTGTGATAGAAAGGTAGATTTAAAGTATTCAGAAAAGAGATTACAAATTCCTACACCAGAGTCCGCAGACTGCCCTTTAAAAACTAGAGTAGATGGCAGAGAATTGTTACCCTTTTTCAGTGATTTTACATAAGACCAAAACACTTTAGGGGTTTTCTTAATAGATTCTTCGGTGTTTTTTATAAAAGTTTTGTAGCAATCTTCTTCAAAAGCCTTAGCTCTCTTTCTAAGGAGAGAAAATGACTCATAGTCAGAAATATTACCATAGGTATGATATTTACTCAGATATTTAAATTTCTCCTTAAGCATTTTCCTAAGGGGGGCATTGTACCAAGGGGGAAATGATGCTGAACTAACTCGTCATTTTTTACGTCTTTCATTTCATCTATTTACTAGATCCATGAGTATGTACAGTATTGTAGAATGCAGCAATAGAATGTGAGTATTTACATGATCCATTGTACGTAACTATAGGAGTTTTTTTTTATACGACTTGTTATGACTGATCAAGCAGACAGCCCACCTGATGTTAAGCGGTACCCTCTGCCTATGAGCACTGCATTACCACATAGGTCACATCCACCTAGGCCGCACCCTATGTGGCATTGCAATGCGGCCGCCACCCTGAGACAAAGATGAAAAGTCTCATGTACGTGTAATTTCACCGCCACCCATACCCTACAAACCGGAACACAGCAATGCGAGCACTACTGCTTTGCGGCAGAAATAGGTATGGTGGTAGGTACTTCCTCGGACAAACTCTTTCACAAAAAAACTCTACTACTTTTGTGGTTAACTGCACTGTTGTGTGTCCGGTCTAAGTATAGACCCAATCCGTCTCCTCCCGTGGATGTCTTAAAAGCCGACTAAAGGAATACCTGGACTTGTTGTTAAGATTTGTCCTGGCTGCTAGCTTATTATGGAATGTGTAATTAGTGGAAGAAAGCGTTAGCCGAGTCAGTCGTGGGATGCAATGGCGGCGATGAGCTCACCCCTTGTCACGTCTATATTCCATGATGGTGCAACCCACTCTGAGGCTCTGCCTACGCCTTCGGGGAAGGAGGCGTGTGTCTATGTCCTACTAATATTATAAACGCGAAAGTTTGTAAATATGGATGGATGGATGTTTGTTACTCTTTCACGTAAAAACTACTGGATGGATTTGGATGAAATATGGAATGGAGATAACTGGACTCCGGGAATAACACATAGGCACATTTTTATCCCGATATTCCCACGGGATCGAGACTTACGCGGGTGAAACCGCGGGGCGCTGCTTGTATGTTATAAAGAAGTAAACATTGTTCTTGGTATTTCACAGCAACAGCAACATCTTCATCTGGAGGAATGGCTGCCAGTCCTAGTGCAACAAGAGCTCAGACGCCCCGATGTGGGGTTAAGAGAACATTGAAAAATAATAACTTAGGGAAAAAAGTATTTACAAAAGGTAAGTTAAATCCCAATAATCCATTTTATTTATGTACTACCTAATGTTACAAATAAAAGCTAATGTTCAAATCAAAGATGACGAAGTAGATATTGTGGGCACCGCTGTATTTTTAGTCAAAACTGTAGATAATAAAGTGGGACTGGGCTGGACACGTTAGCCGCATGCCCGGGGGCCTCTGGGCTAAGATAACTACAGAGTGGGTTCCGAACGCGCGGCGGCCACGTGGTAGACCCAGACGGCGATGGCGGGATGAGCTTGACTCCCACAACAATGACTGGCCACAAATAGCTCACGATATAAATGTTTGGAAAGAGGGAAGGGAGGCCTTTGCTCTGCAGTGGGAAACTTCCGGCTTATAAATAAAAAAAATATAATGTAGATAATAGACTTGTAAGAGGTCAATTTACTCCTATAATGTTGTTGGTCCATCGACAGGAGGCCTTCCTCTTCTACATCATCCGATTTATGATGGCCAATCCAGAACCTCTTGCAGCAAGTTGGTGGATGGAGGTGACTCAAGACCACTTGTCACCACTCTCACTATTTCCCAAGACGTTGTAACCCACGGTGAAAAGAGGCCCATTTGGGGCTCTGCCTACCCTTTCGGGGAAAAAGGCGTGTGTCTATGTGTGTGTGTGTGTTTGTAATACGATGATGATAGATTGATCTCCACTTCAAAAACTGCATCCAGGAGCGGTACGATCGTACTGTTTCACGCGCCAGAGGTAGTTTTGACGACCTCTGTGGCGCGGCGGGCGAAGGTTGGCCTGCGACGCAGGAGTTTACGCGTTCGATTCCCGCCTCGGAACAAATATTTGTGCGACCGCAGATATTTGTTCAGGGTGTTCTGGGTATTTTCTATGTATAATAAAAAATATCTATCCTATGTATTATATTGTATGAAGTATATCAGTTATCTAGTACCTATAACACAAGCTCTGCTTAGCTTGGGGCTAGGTATTGTTGTGTAAACTGTGTCCAGCTTTTTTTTTTTTTTTAGTTTGTTTAGATTGTGTCTGAGCTAAGAACACATATCTCAGTGACTGAGAATAGTAATAATATGTAATAATAGTAATATATGCTCACTATTTTCTGTTTCCATCAGGCCTAAACGCGACATTGCGAGGTCTCAGTTCATGCGAACCACTATTTTGTTACCTGACTATGAAAAAGAAGGGTTACGTTTTTGACAGTCTGCGTCATGTATGTGTGTGTTTTACCGTTGCTTATTTATAACTTACAATTTTCTTCTCGAATAATTTTCTGTGTTTTCCCACATATAGAGAGGAGCTTCCCCCAGAAATCACACTAATATTATAAATGCGTGTGTGTTTGTTACTTCTTCACGCTGAAACGGCTAGACGGATTTGCATGAAATTTGGAATGGAGATAACTGGACTCCCGGAATAACACATAGGCACATTTTTATCCCGATATTCCCACGGGATCGAGACTTACGCGGGTGAAGCCGCGGGGCGCTGCTGTTTAATAAAACATTTAAAAAACCATACTTAACCTTTTTTTTTTTAAAGTATGTTTCCTCATTTCACCACCTTAGGGGAGGGATCTTCTCCTCGCTCCCCCGCCCCCAACATTCGTAGTCGGGTTTTAGTTGTTTTAACTTTACCTTGTGTTCACTATCATAATCATTAAACACGAGTTTTTGTTCACAGATGCCTGTACAAATACTGTAAACTGGATATGGGATAATGTGAGACATGACCATGCATATTCGGAAGCTTTAACCCCAAACACATACAAAACTCAATACAGCTTATCAGATGATAACACTCTTAAACCCCTCAAGAAAGATGAGCTTGTTAAGCTAGCGTTAAAACGCTCAAATGTTCGTATAAAAGTCTTAACTCAGCGCTTGAAGAGACTAAAAATATCATTAGCTAGGTATAAGTCAGTTATTCGTGGTTTAAAATCATATATTAAAGGCTCAGCGCATGCTAGAGGGAAAGCGGTAAAGTTATTTTAAAGAATAAGTTTATTTTTTCAATACAATCTTTGTGAAATTAGTCATTAGTATAACAAGTAATTAATTTTGAAAAAATTATAAATCCCTCAACGCAATGAAACGGTTGAACCGATTTTGATCAAACATAGCTAAGAACACTCCCGACAAATTCACCTTTCAAACAAAAAATAATAAGCGAAATCGGTTCATCCGTTCGGGAGCTACGATGCCACAGACAGACACAACAACACACACACACACACACACACACACAGACACGTCAAACTTAAACATCCCGTCATTTTTGCGTCGGGGTTTAAAAATAATTCGGCCGGGGAAGTACCTACTAATTCTGTCGCAAAGCAACAGTGTGTCTCAGGGTGGCGGGCGCAGTGCAATGCCAGGTAAGGCGCGTCTTAGGTGGACGTGACCTAAGAGGTAATGCATAGTTATAGGCAGAGGTTAACGCTTAAAATTAGATGGGTCCATCTGCTTGTAACATCATACAAATCAAAGAAAACAGATATTTAAAAAACTTCTAGCCGATGATGATGATAAAAATGGTACTATTAAACATTCCGTTGTCCATCGTCCGTCTCCCCCGTACTCCACGTCATACCACCGACTCGTACCACTGGTGGTCCATCATCAGATCAGTTCGCTATCACCATAATGTTGTATGTCTAGTTCTATAATGTCTTATTAGAACTAGATAGGTACAGTACTATCCAAGTAATATGGCTTACCGATGTACCTGCGCAGAAGATGATTTTTTAAAGCGCAGGAAATGCTATGTACCGCTATAGGTCGGCAGCTGTTAGTCAGCCGCCATACTTCTGATTGAGGGGCGTGACTTGCGAGTGAGACGGAACTAACAGCTGCAGTGTATTATGAACCTTATAATAGTGAGCTAAGGTTGATTGTAAGTTTTGAGCATTCTTTCGTTAATCTTCGGAGCCATACTTTCTTTTCTGCGCGAACGAAGATTCACGACGCGCCATATCAGTTGGTTATACACACATTTCACACTCCAAAAATACTCACACACATCCATACACACACACACACACACCCATATACACTACAGACACCCTTATGCGATTATGAATACCTACCTTATATATATTTTACCTAAGTTTTTGTTTGTTTTTTTGTTTTTGTATTTTCTCAGATTTATCCTACTTAAGTACTTATATTGTTTTTGTAAGAGTAATTGCTGCTTTATTCAAATTAATGTAGATACTTAACTTAATTGACTTAATTTACCTATGTAACTGATATACCTTATCCGGCTTTCCTGCCGTTTTTGTTTTTTGTTGACCTTGCATGCGTACCTACCTTCTTTTTAAACGAACTGTATACATAATGTGGATTTAAATTGGTTTCAGAATAGCATATAGTGTATAGCTTATAAATAACTATAAGATAACTGTAAATCCTGGATTAATAAAATAAATAAATAAATACCTGTATGCAAAAGTTATCTCAAGGTTTGAACTATACAAACAAACCTTGTTACTTATAACAGTATAAATAAATGTTTAAAATGTTAAGTTTGTTTAAATACTCACCAGTGGACCAAGTTTTGCTCGGTAACTAGGAACAAACGCCTAAAAACCCATACAAATCCCTAAAAACCTTATCTACTCAGGGGAGAAATGGCGAGGGTAGCAAGCCACTCACTTTCATTCACGCCGCACCGGTCTCGTGATCTCCGATTCAGTATAAATTATCTATGGATTCACTGCAGGATCTCCGCACGAGCTTCTGGCTCTATGCTGATTTATAAAACTTTTTACTTTTAATTTAGTTATTCTCCAACCCTTAACTTAATTGCAAAATTACCAATAAAACCTCATTTTTGTGTTAAAAACCTTTCGAAAGACATCGCACGATACGATACGTAACAAAATATAATGTGCCCCTTTTAAATAAAGACAGCTTAGAAGAATCTGCGTTTTTACCGTAGACCCATTGATTTTTTTACTGATCTCCTGATTTTTGCTATTCCTGAGTAGAAACCTGTAAACGGAGTTAACTCTGCCAAAAAAACTACAAAGCATATCTTAAAAATAGACCTTTTATTCTGATTTTAATTACTAGTAAATTAAAACCACACTTAAAATTATGTACCGAGGGTTCCACTCGTTTCTTTTTCTAGATTTAAGAACATGATGGGATACAAATGTCCTAGTTTGGATATCCTCTTCTGTATTATTATTCTGAGGGTGTCGGTGTACATCGCGGGAGGCTTGCAAGTCGCCGAATCCCGCCAGTGGAGACCTGCAATTAACATATCAATAAATTACACTCAGTTAAATAAAACCTAGACTAGTGCGAGTCAGATTCGCGTGGAGAAGGTCCCGTACAAGTAGGCTACCATAGAAACTACTAGACGATGCGGTGATTTTATTAAATATATTAGTCGTAATATAATAAGAATTTTACTGCCGAGCCATCCCAAACATGGCAGCAGTACTCCATACCAGCCCAGACTTGTGCTTTATATAAACTGAGAAGCTTTCCTGGTGTGAAGTAACGCTTTACCTTATTCAGGATGCCTAGCTTCATGGAAGCCGTTTTTGCCTTGGACTCGATGTAGGAGCCAAAGTTGAGAGAAGGCGTGAGCGAAACACCTAACAGCTCGAGGTGATCTCGTATAGCTACAAGTACATCTCGGAATACAGGAACTTGGAGAAACGGGCTTTTTTTCACCGAGAAAAGACAAGCCTGCGTTTTAGAGGCGTTGAACTTGACTAGATTGCATCGTCTCTCTGCAGCATCTCATCTCTTAACTCCTGAATTTCATTCTGCCTAGCTCGCGCAGTGGAAACATATCTCAACACAACTGTGCTGTCGTCTGCATACCCAATGAGCAACCAGCATATGGGTCATTCTCAGTTAAGAGGTAAAAACGATGTCCCGGGTAAATAATCATACTTCTTTCGAAAATTGAGAGAATATTATATCATAATCTCTTAATATAAGTGCTCAACTTTATGGACAATCAATTTCACATAATTAATTAACTTAGTTTTGTCACAATTTCACCTCAAACATGCAAAACTTCTCTCCCCTGGCCTGTCGCCAGCTAGTATTTACAGTAAATCAGTAAGTTTACGTGATCTTAAAGCCATGAAAACATTTTAAGTTAGTCTGTATTAGAAATTAATATAAAGAATGATTGTAATGATGTAACCGAAGTAACATTTTTTTTTTTTTTTAATAGATTATATTCACGATACATTTTGTCGCCAGAATTTGCGTCTCGTCCCCTGGCATTCTTATAATCTAAAAAATATTGTATTTGCGATCTTAATTATTGTAGTATTAATGCTAATCATAATTCATTTGATCCACAAATATAAACCAACGTTGTAATAATGATCTTTTTTCCACATTTTGTCACTCATATTGATCCTTTTGTTCATCAATTTTGATGGTTTCTGGTGAAATAGTCTCTCCCCTGGTCAGCTTTATTTCTGAATTAACTTTTCTAAATACCTAATTATATATTTATATTGACTTTAATTTACTTATAGATAACAAACATACTTCATTTTATTAACTAATATTAAATACTTTTGAGATATTATCGATTTTCTTACTGAAAAGTCTCTACCCTGGCTTTCTCTCCCCTGGTACATCATTTGCAAAAATGTTCAGTAGACGTATAAATATTGATTTAAATGGACTATTACACTGAATTACACTTTCAATTATTCAGATCTGCAAAATAATCCGTATTTTTTTTATTTTTTTCTTGTTTTTCAAGAAGCCAGGGGAGGGACTAGACTGTGCTCAACAATCACTATTTTCTGAGGTAAAAAAGAATAATAAAAAAAAAACATTAGAAAATGCATATACATCATCTAATAGATTTATAAAAATTTGACAAACATTTAATATATGCATTTATTTATATTTTATAAAAAAAAAACATAAAAGTCTCTTCCCTGGCTTTCTGTAAAATGATAAAAAAATGAAAAATTGACTGGTCACCCAGCACATATTAAAAAACAATTTGTTTTGATAAATCTGTAAAAAAATTAAATCAAATTTCAAATTTTTTTGTCAGGCCAAGTTTTATCAGTAAGCTATTACCTCTTAACTGAGAATGACCCATATGCAAGGGAGCTTCCTATTCTGTACACGCTCCATACATTTACAAAGTAGGGAGGTTACCGAATAGAAATAGAGCGGTAGTTTGAAGGGTCAGCACGACTGCCTTTCTTGGGTACAGGCTGCACGTTAGCGAGCTTCCAAGATTTAGGGACTTCACCAGTTTTCAAAGAGAGGCGGAAATGTCGCGTTTATACCGGAGACAACTCAGGTTTTCAACGCTATGGGCGAGATACCATCCGGACCACTAGCTTTACTCACGTCGAGACTACGTAACGTTTTGGGCACTTCCATTTGCTGGATGCGAATTTCCTGCATTGGAGCTCCGCACCGAGGAAGGCTGGGTTGAGTTTCGCCAGAGGTGTCAAGACCCGAAGCCTCCGCAAATTGAGTAGCAAATAAATTTGCTTTCGCAACTGCAACGTGAGCTAGGGACCCGTCCGGTTTCAGTAGTGGAGGGAGTGAAGGGCGGCTGAAGTTCGCTTCCACCGACTTAGCCAGAGACCAGAGCCAGAGATGTCCGTGTTAATTGCTGATCAATACTAAGACTACGGCCTATCATCATATGAACCCCCCTCTCCCAAGGGCACTCTATCAGGCTTACCGGTAGAATCGCACGTGGGAGCGCCGGCGCGGGCACGTGGTCCCTCGTGTAGTTCCATAGCAGCACTTGTACTATGATAATATGAACCCCCCTCTCCCACGGGCACTCTGTCAGGCTTACCGGTAGAATCGCACGTGAAGAGCGCCGGCGCAGGCACGTGGTCCCTCGTGTAGTTCCATAGCAGCACTTGTACTATCAGAATATGAACCCCCCTCTCCCACGGGCACTCTGTCAGGCTTACCGGTAGAATCGCACGTGAAGAGCGCCGGCGCAGGCACGTGGTCCCTCGTGTAGTTCCATAGCAGCACTTGTACTATCAGAATATGAACCCCCCTCTCCCACGGGCACTCTGTCAGGCTTACCGGTAGAATCGCACGTGAAGAGCGCCGGCGCAGGCACGTGGTCCCTCGTGTAGTTCCATAGCAGCACTTGTACTATCAGAATATGAACCCCCCTCTCCCACGGGCACTCTGTCAGGCTTACCGGTAGAATCGCACGTGAAGAGCGCCGGCGCGGGCACGTGGTCCCTCGTGTAGTTCCATAGACAGTCACGCAGCACTTGTACTATCTGTAACATAATTTTTTCTACACTAATTTGCGAGTTTATTCCTTCGTAAAATAAGCAAATCTTGCTGTTATTTTGCTCTTATGTAGGAACTTTAGCTGCCCAAAGTTGCGTGCAGCACTACGCGATAGAATCCGAAATACGGTTTTTTTGTGATTTCTAACGCCATTTTATATGGAGACGGCGATGACTTTGTGTACCTCGTTTTGTATGGAGACAGCTGTGAGTGATGTTTGTGTACCTCATTTTATATGGAGACAGCGATGACGTTGTGTACCTCACTTTGTATGGAGACACCAATGAGCGATGACTTGTGTAAGTACCTCATTTTCCATACAATAATCCGATTTAGATTCATAATACCTCAAAAAGCCAATCAGTCTTATTTTTTCTACTATAACTGGTAAAATTGCGTGTTGTTACCTCGCTGGCCGTCAGCTCGGGCGTCAGCATGTGGCTGAGTGGGTGCGGCAGCAGCTGTCCGAGGGTCATGGAGGACAGCAGCTCGGTCAGCGCGGCCTGCTCGCGCGACATCTCCACTGTCTCCGTGTTATTACCTCGCTGGCCGTCAGCTCGGGCGCCAGCTCCAGCATGTGGCAGAGTGGATGCGGCAGCAGCTTTCCGAGGGTCATTGTGGACAGCAGCTCGGTCAGCGCGGCCAGCTCGCGCGACATCTCCACTGACTCCGTGTTATTACCTCGCTGGCCGTCAGCTCGGGCGCCAGCTCCAGCATGTGGCTGAGTGGGTGCGGCAGCAGCTGTCCGAGGGTCATGGTGGACAGCAGCTCGGTCAGCGCAGCCTGCTCGCGCGACATCTCCACTGACTCCGTGTTATTACCTCGCTGGCCGTCAGCTCGGGCGCCAGCTCCAGCATGTGGCTGAGTGGGTGCGGCAGCAGCTGTCCGAGGGTCATGGTGGACAGCAGCTCGGTCAGCGCAGCCTGCTCGCGCGACATCTCCACTGACTCCGTGTTATTACCTCGCTGGCCGTCAGCTCGGGCGCCAGCTCCAGCATGTGGCTGAGTGGGTGCGGCAGCAGCTGTCCGAGGGTCATGGTGGACAGCAGCTCGGTCAGCGCGGCCTGCTCGCGTGACATCTCCACTGACTCCGTGTTATTATCTGTTGGAAATACAAAGATAATATACAAACGGCATGACCAATGTTGGCCAGGTGTAAGGGCGCCACTCAATCACTCCAACGGCCGGTGAAATTACACGCATATGAGAATTTTCATCTTTATGTCAATGATGCATTGGACGCATCCTAGGCGGACGTGACCTGTGAGATACCTAATGCACTGTTCATCAGAGGGTAGAGAAGGTGTGAGATTGGTAAACAATCTAGTGAGGCGCCGGCCGATTCACCTTGCAATATCTCTAGTGCAATCTCTAGTATCTTAGTTTTGTTTATATCTGTCTATATCTGATATGTCCGGCCTAAAATAGACCCCTCCGTCTCCTCCGGTAGATGCCGTAAAAGTCGACTAAGGGATAACACCAGATGGGCCGCGCCACGCAGCAGTTGTTATTGTAATGATACCTCTGGTGGCCTTGTGCCGGTGCAGCAGCGTGGCGGCGACGGCCCGCAGCAGCGCGGAGGCGAGGCAGAGCGCGGGCCGCGCGGCGCTCGCCCTCCGCAGCGCCGCGCGCGCCACGCAGCACAGTTGTACTTGTAATGATACCTCTGGTGGCCTTGTGCCGGTGCAGCAGCGTGGCGGCGACGGCCCGCAGCAGCGCGGAGGCGAGGCAGAGCGCGGGCCGCGCGGCGCTCGCCCTCCGCAGCGCCGCGCGCGCCACGCAGCAGTTCTCCAACGCGCCGCGCATATACAACTCGCGCTCTATGCTCACTTGCTGAAACACATAAAACCTTCGTCGAATTCTTTTCTTTTTTTATTTGTTTCACCTCTCAAATTATACACCACATTTTTTGAACGATGTCTTCCTCCTAACGATGATGACATTAGTAATCAGATCTGACTAAATGAAAACACATATCCATCGAGGAGTTCCGTTGTCCACCATCTCCATCGTCGGATCGGTTCATCATCATTAGCAGCCGGTACTCGTAGACACACTGATGAACGAGGCTGCCATAGAATGTAATTGCCTTGGCCATAACTTGCCGTAGTTACCACGCTCCACAGATGGACTGGTGTACAGTTCTGAGGTCATCCCCTGGTGTAATCAATTAGTTGGCTTTTACATTCACGGGAGGAGACGCAGGGCCTATTTTCGGGGCGGACACCCCACGGCTGATCAAATCAAGAAAACAGGTTCAAAATCGGCTTGCAATATTAGAACCATACAAACAAAAAAGAGCAGTCAATAGGTTGGTGTCACAACTCACAATCGAGTCTTCTGTAGTGTAGAGATGATGAGACCCTCTAACCAGCACATTATGATGATGTTTTTTTTTTCAAATGCCAGCTTATTTTATTTTATTTATTGAACAAAATCCACAGCCCTTATATAAAAACAGTAATTGTAAGTGTAATTTCAGTAATTGATTAAATAATTAAACTTTAAATTTTTCTTTTTTTCCTCGTTTTGAAAAACGTATTAAACGCGCGAGCATTGGTCATTACAGCACCATTACGCCATCGCCTTCGACTAGGGCTGCAATACCGCCTCGACTGTAATTACCAGCTTAGCACACTTCTATACCAGAGTACTATTGTAATTTGTTCCTCTATTAGCAGACAGAATACAAAATGTAATGTTTCAAACATTACCCTTGACTCAAGCTGACATCAGCCTATCGAAACCACAAACAGTGGAAGTTAAAAACAAGCTAAGATTGCATTCAGAAATGGGGCACCAAAAGCTATGGGAACGAAGGTCGGACTGTAATCACACAAAACATATGCTCCCGAAACCTGACAAGAAAATGACGAATATACTGCTTAAAATGAAACGCGAGGACCTGCGTATGGTGGTGGGCATCATAATAGGACACTGCGACCTCAACCATCACCTGAACAAAATTGGAGCCACTGACAGCGGGCTGTGTCGGGGCTGCTTGCAGGAAGAAGAGACGGTGGAGCACGTCATCTTAAATTGTGCGGCCACAAAAGAGGCCAGGGCCAAGACGGGTTTGCAGGAGCTACTTGGATCCTGCTCTCCATCATCGACGCCTTCGGACACACTTCAACAGTGTTGCCATCAACCCAAAGTCCTGCTCCGTTACTTTAGGGAGCTGTGCTGGCTGGGGTAGGGTTAGCACAGGGGGATAATGCACAATACGCCCCACAGCGGGATGTCAGTGCAGGTCTTAACACCCCCACCTAGAATTAGAATTAGAACATGACCCTTGCGTACCTTAGTGAAGTCCTCGTCAGGCCACGGCAGCCCGTTGTACATGACATCCGGGGAGACCAGTTCCACCAGTAACAACGACAGAGAGGTTGCTCCTTCCACTATTCCACTGTTCCCGTCCTGTAATGTAACACACACATTACATAACACCGGCACAGTAACCAGGCTGCCCTGTGTGGGCATCTGGAACTACGAGTACCATGCTACCACAACACACAGACCCGGAATGCAAACATTTGTCCCACAGGGGGTATCAAACCCATCACATCTCAGCCGGCTACTGACCCACTGCGGAGGTCGTTTTTTTTTTTTATACTACTTGAATGACGGAACAAACAGATGGCCCACCTGATGTTAAGCGGTAACCTCTGCCTATGAACAGTGTATGAACATACATGATATTATTTGAGATACCCCACCATCATTTCAATAAAGTTAATAACTAATGCTGGACAGGTCACACATTATCTAGCTCCAAGCTAAGCAGAGTGTTATGGGTACTAGATAACTGTTATACTTAATACAATAATAATACATAGATAGATATTTTTAATTATACATAGAAAATACCCAGAACACCCTGAACAAATATCTGCAGATCGTACAAATATTTTTTCCGAGGCGGGAATCGAAACCGCGACTTCCTGCGTCGCCCGTGCCACAGAGGTGGTATATTTATGCCTAGGTTTTGCTGTCAGTTACTGCCGCTTGCATGTGTCTGCGGGACGAATTAGTGTGGGATCAGGACTAGGTTTCTATTGGGTGTCATTTAGAGTGATTTAGAAGACTCACCATACAAGACATGAGTGCGGCCATCAGCAACTCGTTGTTGGTGGTGAGAATGGGCGGGATGTCACCTCGCTCGTCGCCCTGCCTGCGCACGCCCTTGCCGATGATACCCGCGTGGAACACGGACGTGTGGCTCTGTGTGAGCTGAGTGATCGGACCCTGGCACAACAAGTTACAACATACAACTCGTTGTTGGTGGTGAGAATGGGCGGGATGTCGCCTCGCTCGTCGCCCTGCCTGCGCACGCCCTTGCCGATGATACCCGCGTGGAACACGGACGTGTGGCTCTGTGTGAGCTGAGTGATCGGACCCTGGCACAACAAGTTACAACATACAACTCGTTGTTGCTGCCTGCGCACATTTGAGCACGAGCAGACTAAAGCAGACCCTAGCACGTACGATAGACAGTTGTAACTCACGTGTTTCTGGTTCTCATAGATGAGCAGGTCCTCCATGGCCCAGTCGCGGTCGCGCGCCGCCGCGTCGGGTGCCGCTTCGCGGCTGCCGAAGGCGCGCTCCTCGCGCAACATGGCGGTCTCCAGCAGGTCGCGCAGCGCCACCGCGCGCGCCAGCTCGCTGCGCACGCACAGCTTGCGCAGCAGGCGGCACGCCGTCTGCACTCCGCTGAGCTTCGCCATCACGTCTGAAAGCACACCCCCCTTGCTTATACCACAGAATACATAATGGTAAAGGTGCTAACTCCGAAAAATCATTGAAATAAATAGCGACGCTTGCCTCCACACAATAAAGTGCAATTCAGGTCGCACGGCGCCAATAACCTAGAGCTAAATTCACCTAGTAGTTAAGTTACCTCACTTTCTATCGTGTAACTCTTATCTTGTCTGACTCACTGATATGGGTCGACAAGTCGAGCCCACCGGGTACTTCATACCTAAAGTGCGGAGTGCGTAACGCCTGTTTATACCTTATTTAATTTGGGTTACGAGCTCGTTAGCTCGTTCGTCCAACGAATTGTTTGAAAGAGAGGCACTGGGAAAAACAGAGAAACAGCTCTGGTTGTAGGTTGGAATTCAACAAATTATTTCTTTCTTTTAAAGTTCATGAATGACGGATAAAGCATATGGCCCACCTGATGTTAAGCGGTAACCTTTGAATATAACAACGCATTACCTCACAGGTCACGTCCACCTAGGACGCACCCTATGTGACATTGCACTGCGCCCGCCACCCTGTGACAAAGAAGAAAGGCCTCATGTGCCCGTAATTTCACCGGCACCCATGCCCTTCAAACCGGAACAGAGCAATAGAGCACTACTGCTTTGCGGCAGAAATAGGTATGGAGGTAGTACTTCCGCGGACGAACTCTCACAAAAAAGCTCTACTACTATTAAATGAGTGCGTAAAAACTTTTGTCAAAGTCAAATAGTATTTTATTCATTGAAATCAAAAGGATCATTTGAATCGTCTTAAAAAATAAATTTACATTTACTCCTGTTCCAACGCAACCAGACCTAGAAGAATCAGGCAACAAACACGGTCTGTTTTTTTTTTATAATCCCTCTTACTGCTATTTGGGGAGCGCCTGTATGGTGCCTCGAGAACAAGTGGAAGCTGATTCAAGGAAAAAAGGAAAACCAACTTAAAAGCCTTACTTAGGTAGGCAGTCAAAAGTAAGATGATAGAGAGAATCAGCAAAAGTTCATAAGGCATTGTATTAATGGTATTAATGTTATTAGTGGCCGAGCGGGTAGATCGTCCGATTCTCAGTCACTGGACCAAAACGCATGTGCTGCCATGCCACTCAATGCGGTGTGCCAAATAATTTTAATTTACTTAATTTTAATTTTAATAATTTTAATTTTAATAATTAATTTTTTATTTTTATTTAATTTAATAATTATAATTTTTTATTTTAGAAATACTATGTGATAATGTCTACTAACAACTCTTTACTAACATAATATGGTGTGAAACCGAAATAAAATGATATAATAATTAATACTATGAATACGAAGTGTAGTATGTTACCTCGTAAATGCATACAGCGGAAGAAGTAGTAGACGGTAGCTTTGACCACCTTGAGGATGGCTTCCACGCTGGGCGGCGCGGCTTTGGTTCCCGACATGTCCACTCGGTCCAATACCTATAAGTCAAACGAAAAGCCTCAATTGAAAAGTCTATAGTCCCACGATGGTGCAACCCACGGTGAAGATCCCACCATCTCCTTTTCATCATAGGACGAGCAGACGCACGGCTCGGTACTAACCTTACCTCATTAGTATACCCTCTATTCGTACTAAACGTTTCAGTTCTACCTTTATAATGCGAACTGCTAAGGAGTGGAACACACTACCGTCGTCTGTCTTTCCTGAAAACTATAATCTGGGTCTCTTCAAGGCTAGAGTGAATAGGTGCCATCTAGACCTTTGTACTTCATCTTCGGCCGCATCGTCACTTACCAACACGTGAGATCGTGGTCAAACAAAGGCCTATCAATGTTAAAAAAGGGAAGAGTCCTCGTCATGTCTTTTCAATTCAATTCAATTTATTTATTTTCAATAACACAAAAAAGACATTGTATGTGGAAGGTTCAAGTTTTGAGTTTTTAATAACCTCACCTCGGCCAAAGCATGACAAGTGTCCATCTCGTCGATCTGCGAGAGCGTGCACTCCTGTCTCTCTCGCAGGTTACTGGTAACTCGTCGTTAGACGAGTACTGCTGCAGCGCGCCGCCAATCCGGTGCAGATTCGCTTCGACCGCGCGCTCGATCGGACGCGTGCGTAGATTCGACACTCGTAGAGAGTTTTGAATAACCTCACCTCGGCCAAAGCATGACAAGTGTCCATCTCGTCGATCTGCGAGAGCGTGCACTCCTGTCTCTCTCGCAGTAACGACGAGTACTGCTGCAGCGCGCCGCCGATCAGGTGCAGATTCGCCTAGACCGCGCGCCCGATCGGACGCGTGCGTAGATTCGACACTCGGAGAGAGTTTTGAATAACCTCACCTCGGCCAAAGCATGACAAGTGTCCATCTCGTCGATCTGCGAGAGCGTGCACTCCTGTCTCTCTCGCAGTAACGACGAGTACTGCTGCAGCGCGCTGCCGATCCGGTGCAGATTCGCCTAGACCGCGCGCCCGATCGGACGCGTGCGTAGATTCGACACTCGGAGAGAGTTTTGAATAACCTCACCTCGGCCAAAGCATGACAAGTGTCCATCTCGTCGATCTGCGAGAGCGTGCACTCCTGTCTCTCTCGCAGTAACGACGAGTACTGCTGCAGCGCGCCGCCGATCCGGTGCAGATTCGCCTCGACCGCGCGCCCGATCGGACGCGTGCGTAGGTGCGACACTCGGTTTGAGTTTTCCCATCTATAACAAATCATTATCTCGTTAGCTAGTTATTTAGAGTAGGTATTTAATTATGTTAATCATTTAATCTCGACCTAAACTATTTTCAATAGCACTACCACCAAACTACATAACCAAAAAGGTTAGCTGGAAGAAAATGCTTATTAGCATTAAGTTCGCCTAGCTTTTTGTCTTGTGCAATAAATAATTTTCTATCTATCTATCTATCTACCCCTTGAGAGTCTCGCCCATTGGATTCCGGCTATGTGCGCTATGTTATTAGAACATTTTTACAAATAAATTATACAAATCGATAGATTTGTAAATGCAAATGGCAAAAACAATGCAAATTTTACCTATTTCTGCCGCAAAGCAGTAGTGCTCGCATTACTGTGTTCCGGTTTGAAGGGTAAGGGTGCCGGTGAAATTACAGGCACATGAGACTTTTCATCTTTATGTCTCAGGGTGGCGGGTGCAGTGCAATGCCACATAGGGTGCGTCCTAGGTGGACGTGACCTATAAGGTAATGCACTGTTCATTGGCAGAGGTTACCGCTTCACATCAGGTGGGCCATTTGCTTGTTCCGTCATTCAAGTAGTGTAAAAAAAAATGCAATGGCTGAAATTGCAACGATCACAGTTAAGGTGGTTACTTTTTCATACTAACGTATTTTACCAAATATTGGCGAACAGAGTATAATTTTACACTGAAATTACTGTTGTTGGCTTTTATGTTGTTCATTATTTGCGGCAAATCATATTTGCTTGAACAAAACACATAATTAATAGTGAAAATTTTTCAAACACGGATGTACATCTTGACTGGGCGATTTATAGGTAAACTAAGTACTCTGGTGAATCGCAGATCAGTCCTTGTCACTTCCAGTTGCGCTAACTCTAAGTATAATAACTTGACCAACCGATTGTCGTGAACCTCAGCTCGAGCGAACACTGTTTACATTATTTGGTGCGAGTAATGTTAAAGTACCTACATGTTATTTTTATTTGTTATTATAAATTAAGTGAGTAGGTACCATTTAAGATTAGTGTACTTAGGTACGATTAGCCCAACAATTAATGTTTAATTAGTTTTGTGTTTTCTCATACTTACAAGTGAATTTAATTCTTATGGGAAATAAACGTATCTTAAACCTGAAAGATTCAAAGATTCAAAGATTCAAAGATATTTATTTGCAGAAAACATGTGTAAAAAAGATGACAAAAGTATAATAGTGAAACAACATGCTTGACCGGTTACGGTATGCAAATTGTAGAGAGATGGCATGCGTATAATATAAACATGCAAAAATTTAACAATTAATTATAATTTATCATTTAAAAATTCGTCAAGGCACAACACTAACACAACACAACACAACACATAACAACATAAACACACAAAACAACACAACAAAACACTTAACACTAAAAACACAAACACAAACACAACACAACACACTAACACAAAACACGCATAACACTTTGTATTTAATTTTTTTTTTAAGTTTTAATTTAATCATTTGTAAATTCATATCTCTATATAGTCTAGGTAATTTATTATAGATTTTGGTAGCAACACCAACAATACTTTTCTGCATTAGTGCTGTTTTTACAGGTTGTGTTCTTAACCTAGTATTATCCCGCCTGTTTCGACTAACAAAATCAGATAGCCGGGGGAACAGATGGGGATTGTTTTTTTGCAAATAGAGCTACTTCTAATATGTAGAGGGACGGAAGTGTCAGAATTTTGTGCTTTGAAAATAATGGTCTACAGCTATCAGTGATTTTTATTTTATACATGGCTCTTACACATCTTTTTTGCAGCCTAAAAATAATATCTTTATTGGTAGAGTTGCCCCAAAATATTAATCCATATCGTAGGACAGGCTCTACCATACCGTAATATGCAGTCAATAAGGCATCTGTATTAACTGTTGATGACAGTTTATGCAGGGCAAATGCTAGACTACTAACACGCTTACTTAGTCCTTCCAAATGTGTTTTCCAATTGAGTTTTTTGTCAATGATTAGTCGTAAGAATCGTGCAGTATCCACTTGATTAATTATATTATTATTAAATTTTATATTCATGTCAGATGGGTTTGGGGATCTTTGGTCAAAATGCATAATCATAGTCTTACTTAAATTAATTTTTAAATTATTATTATTAAGCCATTTTATAACTGATTCAATTGATTTATTTACGTCGGTTTCATAAGAATTAATGTCATTGCAAGAAATTGTTATTGTGCTATCATCAGCAAATAATGTCATGGGATTAGTTGTTGCTCTTGGCAGATCATTAATATATATAATAAATAGCAGCGGACCCAGCACACTGCCTTGTGGTACGCCGTATTTATCGTATTTTTGATTTGTGTATAACTTCAAGTTTGGTTTTAGTCTCTATTCTCGATATCTCTGTGATTTGCTTTCTGTCACTAAGATAGGATTTAAGTAAGTCTAACACGTTTCCTCTAATTCCATAACTTTCAAGTTTTATTAGTAGGATATTATGATCCACATAGTCAAAAGCCTGTGTCATGTCACAAAATATACTACAGATAGGAGGTTTCGTGTCAACTTTAGAAATTACATGGTAAAAGAAGTCATAGATAGCCATGTTATCCATGTTGATCATAATAACATCGAAATGACTTGTATGGACTAAAATTTTAGGATTATTCTAAGCAACTTACCTCAATAGTTTGATAATATTCATACAGAAATGATGGAGGTACGTTTTCTGAGCAGTGCCCGGCGACCCTTCTATGAAGCACTTCTTGATCTCCATATCGGACAACATTGAGTCTCTCAGCGCGTATTCTACACCTGCAACAACATTTATTTCGTTACATAAGATATATATAAAACAAAGTCGTGTTAATTACACCACTTATAACTCAAGAACGGGTGAACCGATTTGGCTGGAAATTGGTGGGGATGTAGCTTTGAACCAGGAGATTTACATAGGGGGGAGGGGTAGGAGGGGGCCGGTTCACCGGGGGCTACCCGTGCGAAGCCGGGGCGAGTCGCTAGTAAGATATATAGGTCCCTTATCTTCGGCATGGAACGGTTTGTGAATGCGTCAGTTTCAAGTATATACATATAATTCAATTTGCAATGTTACACTCACTCCATGCTACTAAGAAACGCTGAATAACCTTTGAATATTTAGACCTTGTTTTGTCTCATTCGATCGAATTTGAAACTGCTTGTCAATGCAAAAGACAAAACACTGTACAGTTTTACCATGGATGTATAAATAGTAAGGATTGAGTGCTAAAATAGCATAGAGTGTTCCTTCTTACTCCTATCCTAGAAGATAGCTTGCTATCCTATGTTAGAGAGAAACAAATATATTGTCACACGACAGTCGTTTTACCGTTCCGTATACTGAATATTGGTACCATGCATATACATCTTCCTAGATTGTTACCATGAATGTAGTAGTAATTTGACATTTGGCCTGGTACGAGTTACACAAATAAAAACAGATAGATATATGCTTGTCTCATTCCAATACATGAATACATTCATATAAAAGAATGAGACTGGTACAATCGATACCGGTTTGTTTTTAGCCTTAGTTCCATGCTTTAGTTCTTCTTCTGAGAGTTTTACCCAAAATATAAGTCCGATCGACTGTTTTCGTTTGCGCAGAAATGCGCAGACAGATATCCGACAGTAGCCGAACGTATAGTATAGCTCTGTCCCGCTCACATCTAAGAGTGACTGATGAACAAGATGACTGGCTGCGATTTTTCCGCGAAATTGATTAAACAATAACAGCGCAAGATTTTAGCGCGCGTTTGCTATAGGTAGAAAGAAGGTTCCCGCGCTACAGAAATTGGTCTACGGCGCAGGTACATCGGGGCGACTTATATTTTGGGTAAAACTGTCACTACGAATTTTAATATGAAAGTTGAGGTTCTCTAGGTGTCCATGTAGGTGGTAACTCCGTGTAGTGTAAGTTGCTTGTTAAATTTGCAGACGGAAGTTCGGAGTAAGCCAGCATAAAATACTCTATGAATGGTGTCGATTCTGTGCAGCATTCTCTAATTTTAAACCGCACTAAAATTATCGCGGTCTCTTTTATTTCAGTCTATTAGAAAGGGCGCGCGACAACTTTAACAAGGTTTAAAATTAGAGAATGCTGCACAGAATCGACACCATTGTTGATCTATTTCAGGCAAGTCGGAACCTTTTAAAGAAACTAGTATTTACAAACTTCTTTCATTAACTTTTGGGTTGATATGGTTTAGTCTTTGGTTATTTATTTAATTACTATGTGTTTGAATTCTATTATCCTGTTTTTTTTTTTGAGGCAAGGCAGAACATTGTTTTGTTTTAAAAGACTAGTAGCAACAAATTTATTTAAATAATTTATGTTTGATATGATTTAGTTATTTACTATATATATAAATAGTGTGAGTTTAATATATGTGTGTGTTTGAACTTATTTATTGTTAGGTATTCGTTTACATCTAATTAGGACAACTTTACTTTTATGTTGAATCCATATATGTGAAAACTATTCAAGGCCAATATGTTTCTATAATATGTATTCCATTATCTTAAATAAGTGCCGTTTGTTTTCCAATTATCTAAAAATAAAATTAAAAATGCAAAATGCAAAATACCTGTTTTAATAAAGTTCTGGTATCGTTCTGTGTCCATATTAATGTCGGGTGTATCGGCGGGAGTGTGCATGGAGATGGTCCCGGATATGATGCGCACGAGCAGCGCTAGTGTCTTGTCGCTGCGAGAGTATTGCAGGAGGTAGCTTATAGTGCTCACGAACTCCGAGGGGAGGTTGTAGCCTGGAACAGATACGAAACTGTGGTTATTGTTACAATTACAAGATCATTTTATACAAATTTAAACCCCAAACACTGTCAGTGTTCTATAAAAATATAAAAACGGAAAACTCTATAGAAACACATCGTTACGTCTTAGATACTATTCATCCTGCTCTGGACCCCAATTGCGCTGGTTCTGAACGCATTTACCAAAGCTCAACGTTGAACGTTCGAACTTTACTGCGTCTGGATTGGTCAAGTTTGGCGGCTTGTCCAATCCAGACTCAGTAAAGATCGAACGGAAAATTGGTAAGAATTTTAATTTGTACCTCTAATATTAAATTAATCATTAGAACATCTGATCTAATGGTGATAAGGCGCTATAGATTCAACCAGTTTCAACGAACATTTTTGTATGAGGCAAAGAACGGCACGCTCCGATACCGTGTTTTTTTTTAATAAAAATATAATATAAAATGCCCTTTAGAGTTTTGTTCAATTTTGGTGATGATTTCACTAACTCAAATAATAATTAATAAGTTACCAAATGTTCAAAAATTAAAACGTGTAAGAAGTCTTTATTCAAATTAAAAAATCTCTCTATTTTATAAATTTATCTTTTATAAAAAAAATATCGAGTGAAATAATTCAAACAGTGTATTGAACAACATTACTAGATAAAAAGCTTAAGAATACCATTTTTTTTTCTAGAAATCTTTAAGAACTCTTATCAAAAATTTAAAAATTCTAGTGGTCATTATAGACATGCTGTGAACATATTGCGCCTTAAAGATATATTCAGGAAAAAAGAGGATTTAATAAATTTTTCGGGAACCATATATAGTTTTACGTTTTATATGGTTAAATTATATGAATATTAGTTGTCGTTTTTATATGATCCGGAACACCTTGTAAGACTGGATAGGCTGCAGTATATACAAACAGTATACTCACTAACTAGTATCAGCATCCTAGCCACGGAGTACTGTTCTAGCTGCGAGCCAGTGAGCAGCTTCTCCCTCACGACGTAGATTTCCTCCGCCGCGCTCATTATGAGAGGGATACTCCTCTCGGGGAATAAGCTCTCGTACTCGAGCTTCTGCAGCAGGTACTCTGCAATAATACACAACTAATCAGATAACCAAATCAACCAAATCAATGCAGCTTTGGACGGTCCACTGCATGAATGCACCAGGAAAGCTGCGGTGCGAGATGAGTGGCGAAGGATTGTGAAGCGAGCCACAGACCCTGAAGTGACGACCACGACCACTCTGCCAAGAGTGTAACGACTAAGAATAAGAGAATCAAATAACATCCAACAGTCAGAGTAGTAGTAGAGTTTGTTTGTGAAAGAGTTCGTCCGGGGAAGTACTACTATTTCTGCCGCAAAGCAGTAGTGCTCGCATTTCTGTGTTCCGGTTTGAAGGATATGGTTGCCGGTGAAATTACAGGCACATTCGACTTTTCAAATTTATGTCTCAGGGTGGCGGGTACAGTGCAATGCCACATAGGTTGCGCCTAGGTGGACGTGACCTATGTGGTAATGCATTGTTTAAGGCGGAGGTTACCGCTTAACATCAGGTGGGCCATGTGTTTGTCAGTTATTCACAAAAAAAACTATCCCCTGTGTCGTGGGCATCAGGACCTACGAGCACCATGGCACCACAACACAATATAATTTATATTCATATAATATCACAAATATCAGTCACGATGTTTGGATGTTTGTTACTCAAACACGGCGATACCGCTGAACAGATTTCGATGAACACAAATAGATGACCTGGATTGAGCTATAGGCTAGATTTTTATGCTGGTAAAACGCGAACGAAGCCGCGGGCAAACACTAGTCTGATATAAATGATCAAAGTACAACATTTGCTTTTGTTTTGAAACAAGAAACCACCATTGAAAAATAAATACCGCGACCACCACCTTTCTGGTAAAAAAACTGACCCCTCCCCCAGTGGGGTCAGTTTTTTTTTGTACACAACTCGAATTATACACATATTTTTTAAACGGTATTTTGTTTTAAATGCGTTCCCGGTAATTCTAATAATAGTGAACACAGCATGCAATGTAATGTAGAATTGAAAGACATATATCTGTTCAACCGCTAGTTTTGGGTTCCGTACCACGGAAGGGTAAAACGGGATCCTATTACTAAGACTTCGTTGTCAGTCCGGCTGTCACCGGTGTATCTCATGAACCGTGATAGTTAGACAGTTGAAATTTTCATATAGTTCTGTTGCCGCTATAACAACGAATACTAAAAAACAGAATAAAATAAATATTTAAGGGGGCTCCCATACAACAAACGTGTTTTTTTTGCCTTTTTTATAGATAATGGTACAGAACCCTTCGTGCGCAAGTCCGACTCGCACTTGACCGTTTTTTTTTTATATGTAGATATCCGCAATAAGTTTGTGGACTTAGTGGATGGTTTCTTTGCGTTTGAGGTCTGGACTTAACAGTATTTCTTCCCCTATCATAGCAGGTTGTGCAGAATATTCATTCTCTCGCCCGCTATTAGTCTTAGTTTCTCTCAAACACTGAATTTCTTACCTAGTAGTTGTCTGCAGAACATTATATCTTGAGCATATTGCAACAGCAGCAGAAAACAGCGTACATGAGCACGCGACAGTAGCGCAACCAACGCGGAGGGCGTGACGCCTTCCCACGCCGCCGTGTGGCGCTGCGCCAGGCATAGCACGGTGAGACGCTCTATCACGTCGGGACTTACTGGAATAAAACAAAATAAATATCAACCTTACATACACTTCTGAATGCTAGCTAGGATTTCCTATCGTAGCCATTGTGAAATATTATTAGACTAATGTTTGCGTGTAAACATTTGTCGAATCCCAATCTGTAGCGCCCCTATCGGCTATGCGTCCGTTTCGCGCGAATTCAAAATAAAAACAAATATTTATTTGTATCCAAAACACAGAGGCTAAATACTTAATTATGTAAAGGTTTCCTAAACAATATTTTCATTTAAACAACATAAGTTCATGTTTATACATAAGTAAGTAGGTTATTTACTAACACCCGAACTAGAATGTCGCACAAATTCGTCGTAAGTTGTGATGCTGCTTTGATTCAGCCCCTACTATGCCGGAATAAAATGAACGTGTTATTCCCGCTGAAATATTATGATTCTGAATTAAATATTCTTTTGATATTAAATTAGCTAAAAGATATTTGACTTACAAGTTTGTTCAATATCCTGTGTGAGAGCTTTCAGTACAATATCAGACTTAGACGCTAGGTTGAGCAAGTACGGTATCACATCACGTTTCTTCTCAGGCTTTGCGTCTTCTTTTATTGCTTCCTGTAAAAAATATTAAGTAAGCATCAAATTCCGCGCAAAAAAGCAACGATTTACTAAGTTTATGAAGCCTGATAGTGGGAACAGCGAGTTTATCTTTGTTCCTAATGTATATTTGTCATTATTATTGTCAGCATTAAGTCCTCCGTTTGTACAATTTCCTTGTGTTTTTTGTGCAATAAAGAATTAAATAAATAAATAAATAAATAATAAATAAATAAATTAATTTGTCCTAATCACTTTCAGAAACATTTCGAAGTTCAGCTGTACGTAAGCCTCCTCCAAAGAATGCAGAATGTCCATACGTCATAGGTCTTGAGCCTTTTCCGTTGACGGAATTCCTACGATATACTTAATACAATACATTACATAGATAGATATTTTTTATTATACATAGAAAATACCCAGAACACCCTGAACAAATATCTGCAGATCGCACAAATATTTGTTCCCGAGGCGGGAATCGAATCCGCAACCTCGTGCGTCGCAGGCGAACCCTCGTCCACCGCGCCACAGAGGACGCCAAATATTGATGTTAATGAATTGTAATAGGCCAGAGATGGCGAGCCATCTGCTAGTTCCGACATTCAACTTAATTTTGCTTCTCTGAGCTGACTAAGGCTTGCTGTCTCTGAGAGCTATGTGGATGATCAGCTTCATCATCATCATCATCCACAGCCCGACTTCACCCACTGCTGAGTATAGGTCTCTCTTTGCCTATGCCATGTCTTCCGGTCCCGTGCCAGTCTCATCCAGGTTCGGCCCGCGACGCATGCGATATCGTCTGCCCATCTCGCTGCTGGACGACCAACGGTTCTGTACGCAGTTCTTGGACACCATTCAGTTAGCTCCTTACTCTACCTATCGGCAAGACGAGATGGTCAGCTTCTTCTTCTTAGTCGTTACACTCTTGGCAGAGTGGTCGTGGTCGTCCCTTCAGGGTATGTGGCTCGCTTCACAATCCTTCGCCACTCATCTCGCACCGCAGCTTTCCTGGTGCATTCATGCAGTGTACCGTCCAAAGCTGCCTTGATTTGGTCAGTCCATCTCATGGGCGATCTGCCCCGTGCTCGTGTGCCGTCAACTCTACCCTGTACAACAAGGCACTCAATGGATACCTCTCCGCGTCGCGATACGTGCCCGAAGAAAGTGAGGATGCGAGATTACACAGTAGCTGACAGTCGCTGGTTAATGCCGAGTGAGCTTACTTGAAACAAATCTCTGAGCGCGGCCTTGACGTGCAGCAATGCTGGTGGATGGTTGGCGAGGTGCGCCAGCACGGCGCGCGCCGCGTCGGGCCCCAGCGCCAGCGCCCGCGGGGCCACCAGCGCAGGCTCGGCGCGCCCCACGAAGCCAACGGCCCACGAACAAGCCCACGATCCTGTACAACAAATATTTAAGGTGAATGCTCACGCTTGTGGCGCGAAATTCAAATTTTTTGGTGTTTTTTGCGCATTACAGCTCATCAACACTTCTTCAGATAGCGAAAGTTGATTTCACGAGAACTAGGAGACTTAACGCACATGCTTTGATTGATAGTATCTCATAAATATCATCAGTATAGCTAACCCTTAACAAAAAAAACACAGTAAAAATGTGTTTTATCGTGATGAGCTGTAATGACCAAAAAACACCAAAAAAAATTGAATTTCGCGCCGCAAGCGTGAGCATCCAGCTTAATTGACTTTGGGTCACTTTTTATGTTTCTGTATCTCAACAGAAGAAAACGGACCCTTAAGGATGACTCACGCTAGACCGTGTCGGGTCCGAGCCGAGTGTCGGCCGTAGCACGGTCATCTAATATGCATACATACGTACATACGGCGTTAAAGAAATAAATCAACACATTCATAAATAAATTGTCAATAAACCCACTAGAGGATATGAGCAATTTGCTCATTCTACGACACGCGGCACGCCTCCTCACCAATTCTCCGTACTTTAGATTTCCATGGTCAGAATTAAATTAATTTCAGCCAGCAACAATCTATTATTCAATATTTAAAAAAAAAACTAGCAGTACAAACCATTACCCGGACTTATTTTAAGATTCGTTGGTATAAGATTGGTCCTGGCTGCTGGCCTATTTAGTAATAATACATTTAAGGAATGTATTATTACTGGAAGAAAGCGTTAGCAGAGTCAGTCGTGGAAAGCAATGACGGCGATGACCTCACCACTTGTCACGTCTATTTCCCACGATGGTGAAACCGATGGTGAAAAGAGGCCCATATTTTTTGTATTTTTTTTAACATTGATAGACCTTTGTTTGACCACGATCTCACCTGTTGGTAAGTGACGACGTGGCCGAAGATGAAGCACAAAGGTCTAGAAGGCACCTATTCACTCTAGACTTGAAGAGACCCAGATTATAGTTTGAGGCCCATTTGAGGCTCTGCCTACCCTTTCGGGGAAAAAGGCGTGTGTCTATGTATTGTATGTATGTACAAACCTAGCATCATATCAATGCATTTGGCCCTCTCGTCTGGTTTGAGCAGTGTTAGATTCTGTGTGGTGATATCCAGCAACACACGCACCGGCTCCGCACTCTGTAGTGTTACATCTGTGTAAGTAAAGTGGTTTTAAGGTTTAGTATCAGTAAAAAGGGTTGGGTTATACTGAATTTTATTTGTTGTTAGTTTTATTATTATTATATTAAATTATAGACGAGCATCTTTCGCTGATGCTGCACAGATTACACTTTAATGTCTTTTAATGTGAACAGTTTGTTCGTTCGCAACCAGTTATCCAATTTGTTTTTGAAAGCGTTTATTGATGTGGCAGTAACATCTTCTGGTAAATCATTCCAACTATGGACCACTCTGTTACTAAGGAAGTGCTGTGCAGTGTTTGTGTTGGATGGTCCACATCCACTTTTGTTATAGTAGAGCTTTTTTGTATTTATTTCGATTCCTTCTTTCTTTCGGGTTCGATTCCCGCCTCGGAACAAATATTTGTACGATCTGCAAATATTTGTTCTGGGTGTTCTGGGTATTTTCTATGTATAATCAAAAATATCTATCTATGTAATGTATTGTATTTAGTACGTTAGTTATCAAGTAACCATAACACAAGCTCTCTAGCTTGGGGCTAGATAATGTTGTGTGAATTGTCCAGCATTATTTATTTATTATTATTTATTTATTTATTTAAGTTCTGTATTCGTGCAAAGGCGTTGATAGAGTGACAAGGTAAGATTTTATCCTGCATCATAACAAACAAAATGTTAAATAATACCACAGATAAAATCTATACGTAATACATTACTATTATTATTATTTTTACACTAATTATCATTTTTATATGATTATTAATTGTAAAGGTATTGACATATTAAATTAAAGTTGTTATAATGTATTGTGATGTAAATTTTTTGATGTACTTAAGTCATCATGGGCCTTATAACATCTTCGAGAGATGATTTAAGCAGCGTCAGTTAGGCATTTGTGTTCGTGACTAAATAGGCCTATCCGGGAGCGGCAGCCACGGCCGCACTTTTGACACATTAATGGAGTCCCTGTAGGTGTTGTAGGGTTAGCGGCGCGTTCATGTCTTACCGTCCGCTTGTGAGCTAGCAGGTCAAACCAGGCCTTATCGTGGGCGATTACTCCGTCAGCTACGGTTTTTCGCCACGAGTTGCGATCTTCTGCCTGACTCTCCCAGCTAGCCTGGTCTATATTGAAAGTTTTCAAGCCGCGTTTAAGGCTGTCTTTGTACTTAAGGATGTACTTAAGTACGATTTATGGATTTATGTATTATTGTTTTATTTTTACTTTTTTACCGTTTTGTTATTAATAATTTAATATGACTATGACTAATACTTACTTGGTATATTTTGTTTCTTGGTAGCAATATCCATGATCAAATTGATGCACCAAGGAGCAATGAATGGGGCCCAGGACTGGCCGAGACTGCAGAGCTCCGGTCCTATCATACTTACACTCTCCAAGGAACCGTTTGCACTCAAGTCACTCTGCAAACAACGCATGTAACTGATTGAATGGTAATCATTTAATACAAGGTTTTTTTTTTTTTTAACTTAGTTTGACCACAGTCTCACCTGTTGGTAAGTGACGATGTGGCCGACGATGGAGCACAAAGGTCTAGAAGGCACCTATTCACTCTAGCCATGAAGAGACCCATATTAGTCTTCTGGAAAGACAGACGACGGTAGCGTATTCCACTCCTTAGCAGTAAAGGTAGAACTGTTGCTGCTAGTAAAGGTTTTCTGGAAGAGATCGCTTTTAGCGATAAGACCGGACTTTGTACTTTACTGTTATTGTTTTTTTGTTCCTCTGTACTTGATTATAAGATTCGATGATACAAGATTTGTCCTGGCTGCTAGCTTATTTAAAGGAAATTATTATTACTGGAAGAATAATACTCTACTCTAGGCTCTGCCTACCCTTTCCGGGAAAAAGGTGTATGTCTATGTATGTATGTATGTCTGTATGTATGTATGTTCCTCTGTTTTTGTATTTTTCTATTAGGTGGGCAAACATTAGTTTATCTATGGATGTATAAGTAACTAGCGACTCGCCCCGGCTTCGCACGGGTAGCCCCGTTGAACCCCCCCCCCCCCTACCTTTCCCCCAACTGTCAATCACCTGGTTCTAAGCTACCTCCCCACCAATTTTCATCCAAATCCGTCCAGCCGTTTCAGCATGAAGAGGTAACAAACACCCTCATACACACACACAAACTTTCGCTTTTATAATATTAGTGTGTGTTTATGTATCAACGGTATTCGAACATTTTAGAAAAATTTAAAGAATCTAACCTTTCCGGATATTTTGGATCTTTCTCGAACATTCTCGGATTCTTCTTCATGAATAAGAGGGTGAGATTGGGGCTACTGTACTGTAAAACTTTCAGACTGAGTTAGTTTATTTTCAAAAAAAACCCGAAAGTTCTATAACTTTCTGGAATTTTTTGAAAGTTCTCGATCTCTTTCAAATTTTTCTAGATGTTTGGAAATTTTGGAACTTTCTCGAAGTTTCTAGAAATTTTAGAAATTTCCTAATATTTTAGAACTTTCGGAAATTGCTTGAAAGTTCTCGAACTTTTTCTAACCTTTCTGGAGATTCTCGAACCTTCTAGAATTGCCTTGAACTTTCCAGAACCTCCCCGAAGTTTTCGAACTTCCTCGAACCTTCTAGAAGTTTTGGTTGAGTTTCAGGTCAAATTGACCTCATTCTAAACCGTTTTTCTCTAAACCTTAACCGCGCAGCCCAAAACCCAAACCACAGATTACTTAATAGTTAATACGCCCAAACCTTCTAAACCGTTTTTCTCTAAACCTTAACCGCGCAGCCCAAAACCCGAACCCTCTTGATGGATGGGAGGGTTGGGGCTACCCTACGGTTAAACCTTTTTTGTGCTGCATTGGTTCGTTTTTGAGTTTTAGCGGCCCGCACATTTTATCAACTTAGTTTTATTATATATAATGATTAATAATTTAACATAAGCAACCTTTAGACGTCCACTCACTGCTGGTTGAGGCTTCCCCCACACTAGGTAGGTAGATTGGTGATCGCAGAATTGGTGTTGAGCACTCAGGTAGATGCTACTACCCATCCCCTGGTGTTATCTCATGGTCGGCTTTGACAGCATCCATGGGAGGAGACGAGGGGTCTATTCTTAGGCCAGACACACAACGGCCTGAAATGGACAACTAGTATTTAATACTAGTATTTACTTAGTAAGTTCTTAAGTTATTGTTGCAGCGTTGTATCTGGCCTAAGAATAGACAGGAATGCTCCAGTGGATGTTGTTGATTAAGGGATTACACCAGGGCAGTAGCATCTACCTGAGTCCTGAGTAATCAACACCAATACTGTGATCACATCCGTCTGCCAACAATGGTGATTATGGCAAACATTCTAAGGTCTCGTCCAGCAGTGCACGTCTAAAGGCTGCTGATGGTAACGTGATACAAACCGACAAAAAACTTATTAAACCCACCTCATACTCATTCTGGTTGATAGAAACATTGACAGCATCATTGAACACCAGCCCGAAATACTCCAAGACTGCATCTCTGGCCGCCGGGAACACTTTCAGAAGATTCAAACCAATTTTGGTAAGGTCTGGAGCATTTTGAGAGTTTCTTCTCGATACACCGATTATAAAGTTGTTTAGATCGGCAGACAATGCCGTAGCCTTAGATTGATTCATATTCACGGAACTCCATGAAACGAACAGCGCAAAATGAATTTAATTAAATTATCAAAGTAAAAAAGCTCAGACAGAATGGTAAACAAATAAATTATATTGGGATACCGGATATGTCACTGTCATATCCGGTCATAATTGTCATTGATCGAAAAGCCAAGGGCAAGTACACAGACTAATAAAAAAAAGGTATAAAACTTTTTTTTTTTACTGCGTGGATCAAACAGTATAAAAAGCACAGCTTTGTAAGGCCTCGCAAGATATTATTTCCTTGTTTTTCATCTATGAATAATGAAAACTATTTTGTTTATAATCGTATATTAGCACGAGATAAAAATTACATTAACTACAGGAACCAACACAAAGTATTCCTCACAGTTTTGCTTGACGTATTTACTATAATACAATAAATTCTTGAAAATTGTATTGAACAAGCTTGAACAAGTCATTGAATCACTCACTGCAGAAAACAATGGCCAGCAAAAAATAATATTTTTAACTTTAGGGGCCAGGCACTGAGGCAGCGCCATCTATCGAGCCAAATCGAACTACTTTATTTTATTTTATTCGAGAATGAAAAGCCCTCATTCCATCCAACAGGCAATGAGGGGTTTTCACGGCCGTTTCACATCATGCTTAAAACCTTGAAAATAGATGGCGCCAGCTTTGTACTTAACTTTCAAAATAAAGTGAGTGTGTAATATAAAAAAGTGAAAGTAAATATAAAAATATTTCCTTTCACTTTTTCACACAAAAGCACAGATAATGCATTTGTTAATTTTGCCCACCACATTTGAGTCAGCGCCATCTATGAAGCCAAATCGAACTACTTTTTTTTTAAATTCGAACTTGAAATATACTCAGATCTTGGAACAACAATGAGGATGCAACGAATTAAAATAGTTCCAGTTTCCAACTAGCCTGTCCAATCAATGAATGCGTGATTTAAAGAGCCTGCTAAAGTGCTACAACTAGTGTTGTGGTAAATTCCGTAACAACGTAAAGCAAGTGGTGGTACTGGTTGCCAGAATTATTATTTCAACGGATTTTTCTAAAAATCATATTGAATACTAGTTTCCGCCCGCGACTTCACTCGCGTTGTACCAGATTAAAAAGTAGCCCAATCCAGGTCATAATCTATTAATCGAAATGGGTTCAGCCGTTTCAGCGGGATTGAGTAACAAACATCCAATCACCCAAACATCGTAACTTTGACATTTATGATAATAGTGGGATAGTGTTTTCTAATATAAAATAACATGAAACTGCTAACCTTATAATAATTTTACATGCATTTATTTATAAACACAGGCATAACCTGGACCTATATGAGGCGTTAATAATGCCGTATTAGCCAAACAGTAAGAGACTCTTTTACAAGTAGGGCAAAAATATTATTTTTATGGTGGATGGAGGGAGGACAGATGATTATACCATTATTGAACGGGTAAATATTTTTCTATTGCACATTAGACATTAGATTGTTTTCAGATGTTAACTGACTAAAAGGAGATAATTTTTTAATCCATCAGCTTCGAACCTAGTATGACATAATAACAACCCCATCATGACACTTGTGGAGAAAAAATAAACACTACTTATGCACTTATTTAGTGAGATCGGTATAGCAAAACTGACTATAAAACTCATTACCGTGTCGACGACGCGACGCGACGGCGACGTGACAAGCGACGCCACGAAAAATCGACACAACAAAATCGACGGGAATACAAGGGGGAAAATCTAAAACTAGCAAGCGCTGCCACTAAGAGTTTGTTATTCAGAGTTTCAGAGTAAGCTAGGTCATGCTATTTACACAACAGGGTAATTAGGGTAACATAATTTTAATTCAGGGTAATGAATGCATTTCGCATGAGAAATTAATGATATTTAAACTTGTACTTTTATTTATTGTGCTAAAAACAATGCTACTTTGGTTGATGATTATGCATTGAGTAACACCCGGAGGCCTATAATGTTTTAAGTGATTATAATATACCTCCTGCTCAGAGATAAAACTTCAACAGAATTATTTTCAAAAAATATCCTACGTTGATCAAACATCAACTGGTGGATGTATGTTATAATGTAACATTTCAACCTCATTTGTTTGTCCTAGTATTTTTGAACTGTTATGATGAAATCTACCTACACAATACATATACTACGTACACAAACTGGGAGCCCTTGGACGCGGGCACCACGCGAAGGCAGGGCGTGCGGCGTGGGAGCGGGGGCGAGTGTGCGCATCGCGTGCGCATTTACTATCGATTTGCGTCGAAAACCCTGCAGTCCACTATCCCCTTGTCTACCTAGCTAGGTATAATGCGCGTCATGTAAAAAGAACGCTGGCGGTCAAGCTTCTTCAGGCGTTCCAGCGTTCTTTTTACATGACGCGTACTATACCTACTTATTTAAGAGATGTATACCTATGCATTGAATGAGTGCCTATCTAGTTTACTACAAATAATGTACAATTATAGTACGCGTCATGTAAAAAGAACGCTGGAACGTCTGTAGAAGCTTGACCGCCAGCGTTCTTTTTACATGACGCGCAGTATACCTATTTGACGACCTCTGTGGTGCGGCGGGTGAAGGTTCGTTGCGGGTTCGATTGCCGCCTTGGAACAAATATTTTAACGATCTGCAGATATTTGTTCAGGGTGTTCTATGCATAATAAAAAATATATTATATCTATGTAATGTATTGTATTAAGTATATCAGTTATCTAGTACCCATAACAGAAGCTCTCTTTAGCTTGAGGTACTATTATTTATTCTGTGCTTGAGGCTAGATAATGTTGTGTGAACTGTCCAGCATTATTTATTTATTTCATTTGATATTTTAAACACAAAAGCTACCATCGATATGCTCACGATAATCATACAAAGAAAGGAAATTAAAAACTTGCATCGTAAAAATTACTATGGAAGATAGGTACACCGACTTCGTATATTATGTATGTATATTTATATTTCTCTACCCCGCATGCCTTATCAAATACTTTATCCCTATCGGCTTTACATAGGGTTCCTACCAGCCATAAGGTAGAGCTGTTCTGTGCTACCAACCCTTTGTCCAACACAAACTAACAGTGTTTGATTACCTACAGGTTGACAACTAGTAGGTAAGTATGTTTATTTTATCTACTTAAAATTCAAGTTTTTACCAACCGTCCTTTAAGTGCAAACCACACTATCTTTTGTAGATAACCAAAATGTAGGTATATGAAAGTGATTCTAAACTTGAATATTCAATTGTATCAAACACAAAATTCTCATAAGTGTACAGATTAACATTCTGTGTGTAAGCCAACAGATTACTTTCTAATTGCCATCTCTACAACCGCCTTAGGGACACCTCGCCTCCAAATGCACTACGTAGTTTTTACTTACTGCATTCTCCAAGTTGTTGATGCCAAATTAATATAAGTACGTTACATGTAAATAAGTGTACCTATATTATTATGTGTACTAAACTAGATATTATTGCACATATGAGCATTGTTTGAAAAGTTTACAAATTTACTAATAAAATATGATAAAGTACCTACATACGAGTTCTTACTCGATCAAAATGATAGGTTTCAATATAATGTACACTCATTCTTACCCAAAGCGTATAATTTGTGATCTAATCCGGATTGTAAGCATTAACTAACCAGGATTGACCTATACTAGCTTCCGTCTGCGTCTTCGCCTGCTGACTAAAACTGGCGATTCTGGGATAAAAAGTTGGCTAGGTCAAATATCTACCACCTAATAATAAAACCATGGCCAACCTGGGCTATTGCAAATTAGGCTTGACCCATTTCATTGAAATCAATTAAAACTTTACGGAATGATATTACCTATTTATATTCATTCCTCTATACATGCGAAGGTAATATTATACTAATAGGAAGTATGACATATAATTTATCGTAACGTCATAAAAAAGGTAGGTACTTAATCTACGAACAATAATAATAATCTTTATTATTGACTACCTAATCATCATCATCACCATCATCATAATACACTGCAGTCCACAGTTACAAATAAATATTGTGTAGGATTGTAAGAATTTGAATTCATGGACTAAAAGCAATTTGCGCGTGAACAGGGTGGCCACATAAGGCGCAGGGCGGGCGCCGACCGCCAACGGCGCGCGGCGTCCGAGTTCACCCCTCGGAATATGACGCAGGCGCGTCGAGCGCGCCGCACAACGACGCTCACCCATTTGGATCGATGAGATACGCAACCCCGCTTTTCGAGTTAAATCAATAGCAACTCCATCGATTTTGGGAGCCGCAGCCGCCGCACACCGAATCCGAGGGTCGCAGGCGGTGGTTGCGCGCATTGTGTTATGTTTTTAACACTAAATCTATTTGAACATCATTAATAATCAAATGTCTTAAAAGTACTGAAAAGTTAGATTATGTGTTCCATGATGTGAAAAAACTGAAAATGTTAGAACCGGCAGCGTGGCATCGATGTGATCGATACATCGATTAATTCTATTGAGGTAAAATTAATATTTACCTTAAACGGGTGTGTATTCAATTTATTGTTTCACATGATTATTTTTGACTTATAATTGTATCCGGGAATTTATTGTTTCTAAATCATATTTTTATTTTACATTCGATAATTGTAAAAAAAATTGGCAGGGTTTATTTTTTATACCTATCTTAATTATTGCAGTTGGTTGATTAATTATAACTATCACAACGTAAACTTTTCAAATTGTAGGTATACTAAATGCAGCCTACGATGAGCACACGCACTTTGTCCGCCATACTTCAGGAAGATATTTTTCATTTGTTTAGGCGAATCATGCGTGATAGTTTTGTTTAGGACTAGAAAGTTAATATAAAGATTTCTCTCATTTATCTTAAATTTTATCATAAATCTGCGTCTTTCTTCGTGACAGTTTCATCATTCCAAGAAAACTGTTGATATTTATATTTTTAGTAATTATTTTAAAAGATATTGTGCCACCGGTTATAAAATCATCCTTTTATTTTTCATGGAAAAATGATTTGTATATTTTCGTAGCTCATAGAAATGGCCGACGCGCGAGAGGGGTGAAATAGGGTGATGGACTACGCACATGCGCAAATGATATTATAGGGTTTATTCATTTGTACAACAATCTCATGTTATGTAGCAGACCCATGAGATGTTACCAATCAACAATTACCATTTACTACTGCTGTCGCATGCACTATTTTAATAAAAATAGTTACTTAAGTACCTAATTATTTTAATAGCCTGTGCCGGCGTAAAAGATGCTAAACAGTTTTTGTTTTAATAACAATGAAACATTTACAATATGAGATTCAAACTGTCTGCCTGCTCCTCAACATCACGCTTTTCCCCTAAAGCTATAACCGATATGGAAGGAGCGTAATATTCTGTTTGATGTTAGAGATTGTTTTCATTTGAAAATTATATATAGATTTTGATGTGGTTGGTATATTATGATTTAGAGCAAGGAAGGTTCTTACTTATGTTTATAGGTAGGTACTTAATATCTGGTGCGTTGCTTGGCGTTGTCTTTTTTAAAAGTGTATCGTCACCTTTATCTTATTTAGTAAAAGACTAGTGTGCTTAGGTCTCGTCCAGCGGTGGACGTCTAAAGGCTGCTAATAATGATGATGATGATGATGATGATGATGGGTCTTAGATACTTTACTCATTGGATAGGATAAAACATAGGATACCATAAAAGGTAAAAAAAAAAAAAAACGCTAACGCACTGAAATAGCTGAACCGATTTTGATAAATAATATCTAAGAACCAAACCAGAAAACCTGCTTCACAAAAAGGTTTCGTTCCCCCGCTTAGGAGATACGATGCCACAGATAGGCACTCACACACACATAGCGGTCAAACTTATAACACCCCACTTTTTGCGCCGGGGGTTAATTTCGAAGTTTTTTTCTTGAGAACTACGTGCAGTAAATACCTACTAGAAGTTGCATATTTTTAGAACGCCAAGTTCTTCACAATGATTACAAATACGATCAGCTTCAGGGGTTTTTTAAAGATTGGTCATTTTAATTTGGAAACCATGGTCACACTAGTTCATTTTTCAAAATTTGACATAGGTATCTAGTGCTTAGCGGGCTATTATGCAGATTTTGATGATACCACAGAATACATAATAATTCAAGGATGATACCTGAATCATCTAGATCGGTTATGGCGTTAAGTTATGGTGGGATAATTAAAGAAACATACATACATACACAATACATACCTACATGCTCCAGACCGTTCGTCGTGGATAGATGTCCAGCAGTGGACTTAATCTGTATTCTGATGATGATGATGATGATTATGATGATGATGAAGAAAACCAAACCGGAAGCCGCAATGCTGTAAGCTGAAAATAATACCTACATTCTTTTTTTGGAGCAGTTCTGTAAAAAGGTCAAATATGTTTTTACGGATTCTGGTTTACGGATTATTTCCATTTCCCCTCCCTCACTTTTCTGGCTTGGTTAGATAGAAAAACCATAGATGATAATTAAACCTAATATGATAAGAACCATGGCGGCACCTTTAGTTGGATTGGAATACCTACATATTTTGAATCAAGAGTAAAATAAAACAACACTCGTCATTATTCGGTGTTATTCGACCTTGTTGTTGTTTTTTCTGTGACAGCACAGCATGAGATGAGTCCTACACTAAAAAACAAACGAACGGTACGGCGGCGTCGGCAGGCGTCGGTAGCGGCGGCGCAAGCGCCTTGTGTAGGATTGCTGCAAGAAAATGAAGTTTTTAAGTTTGCAAGAATTTACCCAAGTAAAATATACGTTTCTAATCGGCAAGCAGGTGCGACAGTCTGCAATGCGAGGCTTAGCATGACTTCAACGGACACATACCAGTTGAAATGGCACTCGCACAGTGCCCACCTGAACGGCTCCGTGGCGGCTCTGCTGCGCTCGGAGCGGTTCACGGATGTGGTGCTGTGCACGATGGACGGATCACAGATCCCGGCGCACAAGTTCATCCTAAGCTCGTGCAGCGTGTACCTCAGTTCGCTGTTCGACGGACAGCGCTCCGTCATGCGGATGGGAGGGATGCTGTATGTGGTGCTGCCTTCGGAGATCTCAACGAAGGCGCTGAAGATACTCGTCGAGTATATGTATAAAGGTCTGCTTAAACATTATTCACATAATCTCGCTCAGTACGATGAATCAAGCTAAAATAAACATCTCATCCTACCTAAAGGTGCATTTAAACGGCGTGCAAACTCGCGAGCAGAGCCTGGCTCCGCTCGTGATTCAGCGGAGGATCGTGCTATCCCGCGTCGTTTAAACGAGCAGGCTTGCGTTCGTATTTAGCCGAGCCGCATCCCCACGGACGGCTCGGCTCGCGTAGGATCGTGCTACCCCGCGTCGTTTAAACGAGCAGGCTTGCGTTCGTATTTAGCCGAGCCGCATCCCCACGGACGGCTCGGCTCGCGTAGGATCGTGCTACCCCGCGTTGTTTAAACGAGCAGGCTTGCGTTCGTATTTAGCCGAGCCGCATCCCCACGTACGGCTCGGCTCGCGTAGGATCGTGCTACCCCGCGTCGTTTAAATGCACCTTAAGGGACCCAATCCTTGCTATAGCTAGTCTATTGCTTGAAGTAGGTACCTACATCCTTAGTTTCTGTGCTAGGATTTTTTATTGTCAATTCACCATTTATAGTGAAAGATCTTTTTATCTCGTATCTAAAACAATCAACTATTCCAGGTGAAACAACAGTTTCAAATGAGGTGCTTGATACAGTTCTAAAAGCTGGCGAAGTCCTCAAAATCCGAGGACTATGGCAGCAGACCAACAGCGACCCTAGCGATGCTGAAAAGGCTGACACTCCAACACCACCTGCCAGCGTCAACAAGCAGCCCTTAGTGAAGAAGCCGGAGGATATGCTGCCCAAGCTGGCTATGAAGAAGGATGACCAGAACAAGATCATCAAGATTAACCAGGTGGCCACCGGACCAGGGGGAGTTACAAGGTGATATTTTATTTAAACTATGGACATTTTTTTTTTTATACATCTTTAGATGTCGGTACAAGCATATAGCCCACCTGATGTTAAGCGGTACACTCTGCCTATGAACAGTGCATTATCTCATAGGTCACGTCCACCAAGTACATGTCCACCAAGTACACAAGTGTTGAAGTGTGGTAAGGACATGTTTGATGATCGCTGTCATTTTTGTCTGACAGCTATGATGTAGTCGGTTGGAAGGTGTTGGTGATTTGTAGACCTCTTGAATATTCTAGCAATCCAGGTACCTGCTCGCACTAAGATTTTGTGATTAGCCTGGCTGGTGTTAGCCACGGAGCAGCGTAGAGGCCTCTTCTCTCGTCGTGGTCATGTGAACTCATGTGCCAGCCTTTTCACAAAAAACCTTTTTATACCAAATGCACACTAATATTATAAAGGCGAAAGTTTGTGTGTGTAGTGTGTTTGTTACTTCTTTACGCTGAAACGCCTGGCGGATTTGCATGAAATTTGGAATGGAGATAACTGGACTCCCGGAATAATACATAGGCGGGGCACTGCTAGTATTCTATATTCTAAGATCAAATGGTCTAAAAAGCTAGAAAATTATTCATCTTTTTGCTTGAGCATTTATCATTTAACATCATATTTTTAGGGTTCCGTATCCAAAGGGTAAAACGGGACCCTATTACTAAGATTGGCTGTCTGCCTGTCTGTCTGTCTGTCCGTCTGTAACCAGGCTGTATCTCATGAACCGTGATAGTTAGACAGTTGAAATTTTCACAGATGATGTATTTCTGTTGCGGCTATAACAACAAATACTATAAAATAGAATAAAATAAATATTTAAGGGGGTTCCCACACAACAAACTTGTTTTTTTTTTCCTTTTTAATAGATGATGGTACGGAACCCTTCGTGCGCGAGTGCGACTCGCACCTGACCGGTTTTTTTTACCTTGTCTTCATGATTCATAATAATATACCAAAAATATACTACCAAAAAAAGACTTCCTATTTTTACAGTATAATAGAGTCCAAATTGCATACACTTTCTATGTTTTTATTTTTATAATGATTATTTATAAAACAGTTATCATTTTGCAGACCTATGTTCATCGGTCCACCCAAACTAGTGTTCATAAAGACAGCAGAAGGCACCACACAGGCTGCCATCCGGCCTGGCACACCCATGGCCTCTAAAGGCCAGACCATACTGGTGGCCCCAGCTCCCATCAACACTGAGGCACCTTCGACAGCCTCCGTTGCGACGTCCACCAGCACCGTAACCATGCCAACTACGATGGTGGTTGATGATTCACCAGATGAAGGACTCCCACCAAGGTACATTATTTATACTATTCTGCCCTGGATTAGCTGAAGGGGTTCATCTATCTGAAGGGGTTTTTAGTAGTAGTAGAGCTTTTTTGTGAAAAATAAATCATAAAAAAAACATAAATAATAAATCATTTATTTGTTTAAATGTGGTAGTATAAAAGTTAGGATGTCTCACATTTCCCATGTCTGGGATAAAAATATTACTTCATGCATTAGCTGCTAAATTTCAACATGCATAATATAATAAAATAAAAATAAAAAAATACTAAATTACAAATGTCAACAATTTCAAATTATACATGTTCGTCCGGGTAGTACTACCACCATGCATATTTCTGCCGCAAAGCAGTAGTGCTTGCATTACTGTGTTCCGGTTTGAAGGGTATGGGTGCCAGTGAAATTACAGGCACATGAGACTTTTCATCTTTATGTCTCAGGGTGGTGGGCGCAGTGCAATGCCACATAGAGCGCGTCCTAGGTGGACGTGACCTATGTGAGAATGCACTGTTCATAGGCAGAGGTTACCGCTTAACATCAGGTGGGCCATCTGCTCGTTCCGTCATACACATAACAAAAAAAAAAAACCTGAGCAACAACAACAAGAAGTAAAATGGGGTGTGTCTTACGGGGGGGACTCCAAAGAGATGAAATATGGTGTTTATGATTCCAAATGGATGAAATAGGATGTAAATGATCTCAGAGGTGAAATATGGTATTTGCAAATTAATTAAATGGGGTGTAAATTGAAATTGAAATAGGGTGTCAATTAATTATCTTAATTGATCATTGGGGTGATCTGGACTATTCATTTTTAGTAGTAGAGCTTTTTTGTGAAAGAGTTTGTCCAGCGTAGTACACCTCCATACCTATTTCTGCCACAAAGCAGTAGTGCTCGCATGGCTGTGTTCCGCTTTGAAGGGTAGGGGTGCCGGTGAAATTACAGGCAAATGAGACTTTTTCATCTTTATGTCTCAGGATGGCGGGCGCAGTGCAATGCCTAATAGGTCGCGGCCTAGGTTACCGCTTAACATCAGGTGGGCCATCTGCTTCTTCCGAGATTCACAGTATTGGTGTTGAGTACTCAGGTGGATGCTGCTGCCCATCCCCTTGTGTTATCTTTTCGTCGGGCTTATGACATCCTCGGGAGGAGACGGAGGGTCTATTCTTCGGCCAGAAACACCACATTGCGTAACCATTTTTGTCGATTTTTCATTAATTTTTTTACTTTTCCAGGATCCTGAGAAGGCATGCTGTGGAGAGGAAATACGGGAAAAGACAAAAGACTGATGCTAGTGTAGATGACTCCAAAGAAAAGGCTGATACTCCAGCTAAAGAGGACATGGCCAAAAGTAAGTGTTATTTCACCTGCCACATGGTTGAAAGTCACATAATGGTTGATAAGTAGCTTAAGGAGGTTCTGCATACCCTTGTAAGGGAGACTGGCGTGAATCATCATGATCAGCCGATAGACGTGCACTACTGGATGAGGACGAGGGGTATGGGGGACCGATGGGGAGGCACCATAGAATGCAATGGCAATATTCCATAACCTCCATGCTTTTCAGGAAGATTGGTGATTGCAGTATTGTTGTTAAGTACTTCCCATCCCCTGGTGTAATCACTTAGTCGGCGGAGACGATGGCGTCTATTCTTAGGTGATAACACCACTGTCCCATTCTTCCATATAGTCCTCCCCATCCTAAGGTTATCTGGAAGAAATCGCTATAAGCGATAAGACCGCCCATTGTGCATTTCTGTTATTTTTGTTATTAAGTTATGTTTTGTATTTCTGTGTGTTATTTGTGTACAATAAAGAGTTTATCTCCTCTGTGACGATGACGACCTCTGTGGCGCGGCGGGCGGAGGTTCGATTCCCGCCTCGGAACAAATATTTGTGCGATCGCAGATGTTTGTTCAGGGTGTTCTAGGTATTTTCTATGTATAATAAAAATATATATCTATGTAATATATTGTATTAAGTGTATCAGTACCCATAACACAAGCTCTGCTTAGCTTGGGGCTAGATAATGTTGTATGAACTGTCCAGCATTATTTATTTATTTATTATTAATCTATCTATCTATCTTAGGCTGGGACCACCACAACAATGAATGTATCCTATTTATCTGCAAGTAGAACCGACTCAGTCTTCTCAATGCCATCAATTATGTGTCCACATAGTTGAACGTTTTTTTGAGACCTATTTGTAGTATTTTCTTTACAAGCAAGCTCGCTCGCGTGTTATAGTGATCATACACACCTTTTACACACCTTTGTGAACGCCCTGCTTAATTGTGATACTTACACACAGTGTGTGGTATATTGTGGCCTATATATAGGCACACACAACACTCTATGTATTAATAGAGCCTTAGGACTGTGGATTATAAGTTTTGATAACTAGTGGTGCGCCTCGAACTGAGATCTTGCGAATGCACGCGATGTAGAGTACCTACTTTCCTTACTTTTAAAGGCGACTTCTAAAAACATTGAGGCGCTGTCTCCACAAGCGAGAGAATCGCGACGAGTCCGCGCTCGCCCATACAAATTATCGCCGCGATAACATCGCCATGTGGAGACGCGTTCATAGAAATACATGGCACGACGTTAATATCGCCGCGATTCTCTCGCTCGTGGAGACAGCGCCTAGATAAAAGGACCACCTTGTGATCGTTCCCTAAACAGCAACGAAACAACCATTCAAATCGAACTAACCAATTGTAAAGGTTTCATATCTAGTATGTTGCAGATTTTTTTATTGATAATCTTCTTTTTAGGGTTCCATACCCAAATGGTAAAACGGGACCCTATTACTAAGGCTTCCGCTGTCCGTCTGTCACCAGGCTATATCTCATGAACCGTGGTAGTTAGACAGTTGAAATTTTCACAGATGATGTATTTCTGTTGCCGCTAAAACAACAAATACAAAAAAATATAATAAAATAAATATTTAAGGGCAAAAAAATCACGTTTGTTGTATGGGAGCCCCCATACAACAAAAGTGATTTTTTTGCCGTTTTTATAGTAGTGGTACGGACCCCTTTGTGCGCGAGTTCGCCTCGCACGTGGCCGTTTTTTTTTAAGATTTATTTTTTGCTTTATAATTAGAATTGTAAAAAATAATTCATCAAAAAAAAGATTAACAATTATGGCTTTACAGAAAAATCCAAAGAACCCGCAAATTCCAAATCGCCTTCAAACTCCAAGGACACAAAAGACACAACCACAGAGATCCAGATCAAAGACGAACCGGACTGGGACAACAGCAGCATTGAAGAGGAGGAGCGCTCCATTGCAGAGATGCTGCAAGCCGAGATGAATGTGAAGGCCGAGCCTGTAGACGAGGTGGACATTGAGGAAGAGAGCTTGGTGAGTACCCACTAATAGAGACTGCTGAGTACCCACTAACAGAACCTGCTGAGTACCCACTAACAGAGCCTGCTATAAGTACCCTCTAACAGAACCTGCTGCATAAAAGCTAGCTGCAGCCTGCACGTTCACACAGGGAGTAGTCCCTACCCACTAACAGAACCTGCTAACGTCCACTGACATACCGATAATAATGAATAATTACCGCATATATTCGTTTGACCGTAACGTAATCGATCAACGTGTTCTGTGTAGTTTAGTGAGTAACACGGTGTGTCTCGCTCCCGCAGATGTACGTAATCGATCAATGTGTACTGTGTATAGTATAGTGAGTAACACAGTGTGTCTCGCTCCCGCAGATGTACAGTCCGCTGGCGTGCGAGCTGTGCGCAGAGGTGTTCACGGTGCCGGGCGCGTGGGTGCGGCACGTGGAGGGACACGCGCTCGACGCGCCGCACGCGCGCAAGCGCAAGAGCCGCTCTGCCGTGAGTACCTGCCCTACACCACACTGGTACCCAGTGCTCATCTTGTACCACTACATAAAGGAACATAGCTGTGCGCGGAGGTGTTCACGGTGCCGGGCGCGTGGGAGGGGCACGCGCTCGACGCGCCGCACGCGCGCAAGCGCAAGAGCCGCTCTGCCGTGAGTACCTCCCCTACACCACACTGGTACAGTTTTACATAAAATATAAGTCCGATCGACTGTTTTCGTTTGCGCAGAAGAGCGCAGACTGATATTCGACAGTAGCCGAACGTATAGTATAGCTCTGTCCCGCTCACATCTAAGAGTCGGCTGGATGAGCTATTAGTAAAAAGAAGGTTCCCGCGCTATAGAAAATGGTCTACGGCGCAGATACATCGGGGCGACTTATATTTTGGGTAAAACTTTAGTAAGTGGTCATACTCGTATTTACCACTAGATAAAGAAACATGCTGTGGTGTGTCCCTTCTAAGAATAGACCCCTCCGTCTCCTCCCTTGGATATCGTAAAAGCCGATCAAGGAATTACACAAGGGGATGGGCAGCAGAATCCACCTGAGTACTCAACCAACACCAATGCTGCGATCACCGATCCGCCATCAATCACGGTGATTATGGAAAATCCCCCCATTGCATTATATGGGGGAGGCCTCGTCCAACAGTGGACGTCTAAACGCTGCTGATGTTGATAATGAATGAAACATCGACGTTATTATGGCTAATCCCCCCTTTGCATTCTATGGGGGAAGTATAAAGCAAAAAGGCAAAAACTTTCAGAGCAATGACAGAGGAGACTATGGCGCTCCAAATTGTATGTGAACTTGCAACGTTTTGCTTGAGTTTAACAGACAAACTGTTGTTATTTTGCAACGTTTTGCTTGAGATTTTTTTCTCGAGTCTCAAACAACGATTTGTGATGGTCCAATTTTTTTTTTTTTTTTTTTTTTTTTTAATACTACTTGGATGACGGGTCAAGCAAGAGGCCCACCTGATGTTAAGCGGTAACCTCTGCCTATGAACAGTGCATTACCTCGTAGATCACGTCCACCTAGGACGCACCCTATGTGGCATTGCACTGCGCCCGCCACCCTGAGACATAAAGATGAAAAGTCTCATGTGCCTGTAATTTCACCGGCACCCTTACCCTTCAAACCGGAACACAGCAATGCGAACACTACTGCTTACCACCACCACCACCACCACCACCACCACCACCACCACCACCACCACCACCACCACCACCATTTGCCTTTAAAGTAACTTTCTTACACTATAAGTTCAGTGTTACAGGTACAGGTAGGGTTACAGGTACAGTGTTTTGTGAAACATATTATTTGTCAATCCAAAAACTCCTACAATGAAACATTTAAGAGCGACGATACAAAGGAGGCTATGGCGCTCCAAAGTGTATGTAATCTTGCAAATCTTGCTGTTGTTACTTTGCAACGTTTTGCTTGAGTAAAATAATTAAAATAAAATATTGTAATTGTAACTTTTGCACGAGACTCAAACAACGTTTTGTGATCGACCGATTTTCCTTTAAAGTAACTTTCTTACATGTTAAGTTTAGTGGTTATAGGTACAGGAAGGCTTATAGGTACAGTGTTTTGTGAATCTTATTATTTGACAATCTAAAAACTCTAACAATGAAACATTTCAGAGCGACGACACGGAGGAGACTATGGCGCTGCTCCGATGCGATCTGTGCCAGAAGCACTTCCCCAACCCGGGCGAGTGGGTGCGACACATACAAAGCACGCACACGGAAACTGGTCAGTCTCATCTATTTATTATTTATTTTTCTTTTCCTATATTGTCCCACTGCTGGGCAAAGGAATCCCCCAAATTCCTCCACTTGTCCCTGTCCCTGGCAGTCACCCACCGCTCCTTTTCAAAACCAACAAGATCGTCCCGCCAACGCTTTCTCGGCCGACCCCGAGGTCGCCGTCCTTCAGGTATCCAGGGTGTGCTGATGTTCGCCCACCTGATGGGAAGCATTCGACTGACGTGCCCCGCCCTGTCCCATTTGAGCCTTGCTGTTTTGTCACCTACGTCGGCAATACCAGTCAGGGAACGCAGCGTGGTGTTCCTAACATGGTCGGTTCTCTTTTAACCCAAAATGCTGCGTTCCATTGCCCTCTGACAAATCTTGAGCCTGGACTTCTGTAACATCTATTATTATTTATTATTATTCTCATCTATTTATTATTATAACAACAATTATTCGGCTTCGACAACTAACTCCCAAGACTAGCATTTTTTTCATGTTTTCTGTATAAACTTTTTTAATGATTGATTTGATGTATTCCAAAAATAAACAGTTCTCTCAGAATACTGTTGTTTTTGAGTTTTATCCATAACTTGTTGAAGCACAATTACTCAACTTATTTATTTGATATGTTTCCTAGTTTTTAATAAATTAGTTGGTTAATAAAGTACCATTATTAATTCGAGACTAATGCTCTCTGTATTGCAATTGCTATCGTACTTATGTATAAGATATATTAACTAATATTGGCACATAGCTGAATGATTGTTGTGTGAAAGTGGCTTTTTCTCGACAAACGAACATCACAGATAATCCTAGTTATAAACGAGTTACAGATTCACTGATATTCCAAATTAACCCCACACTAACCTTGCAATCACTTCAGTTATGTACTAACTTTGCAACGTTTCGTTTGAGTAACTTCTAGCAAATTACTTTTCACTAGAAACGCGATACTTACCATGGTTTTTGTGTCATGGTAAATATCCCGTTTCTATTTAAAAGTATCAAAACCATGATAGTTTCAAAAGTTCTAGCAAATTGTTGTATTTGCAACGTTTTGCTTGAATTTTTTTGCGGAACTGTTGTGATTTTGCAACATTTTGGTCGCGTCTCAAGCAAAACGTTGCGTGATTGTCCCATTCGGCTGTAAAGTTACCTAACATTAAAAAGACGTACGGTGTTCGGTTGTCTAGAACTGGCCATGTCAAACAACAGTGCGCCACCAAAACGTCACAATCGTTTCACAGAGGGTGAGCAAAGCAAGACGTGCTCGCACTGCCGGAAGTGTTTCCCGTCGCACGCCAGCATGCTCATACACATGCGGACGCACACGGGTAAGTCACATACACTGCGACACTTTTTTTTTTAAATGTAATAATGTGACAAAAATGCAGACGGCACCGCCGCCTATGGACATCAGCAACACCCACGGTATTGCAAACGCGCTGCCTACCATTAAGAGCCCTATTGATATTTCTCTTGAATTTACCCATATTGTAGCCCTGTGGGAAGTCATCCAACGGGAGCTCATTCAACGCCCTGCAGGTACGCGGGAGAAACGAGCGCGTGAAACGCACTGTGCGAGACCTCCACGCTTCCAAAATGCCGCCACTTATGCCCGTTTGCACTAAACATAAGGTTTTTTTTTAATGTAATGGCTCGACGAACTGGCATACGGCCCGCCTGATGGTAAGCGGTTACCGTCGCCTATTGACATCTGCAACACCAGAGGTATTGCCAATGCGTTGCCTGCCCTGAAAGACTAAATTTTTTTTGAAGCAGCTCATTTTGTCGTTTTGGCGGAAACACCTCAGGAGGGAGCCCATTCCACAACTTGCACGTATGGGGGAGAAAAGATCTCGTAAAGCGAGCTGTACGAGATACCCACGTGTCGATGATGTGTGGATGAGCTCCCTTGCATTGTCGAGAAGTGCGATGGTAGAATCTGGATGCGGGTATGAGATTGAACAGCGCCTCAGAGCACTCCCCATTATAGAGGGTTAGGCTTGTCCTAGTAAAGATACACCTAAGACTTTTAGTAGTAGTAGTAGAGCTTTTTTGTGAAAGAGTTCGTCCGGGGAAGTACTACCACCATACCTATTTCGCATTGCTCGCATTGCTGTGTTCCGGTTTGAAGGGTAAGGGTACCGGTGAAATTACAGGCACATGAGACTTTTCATCTTTATGTCTCAAGGTGGCGGGCGCAATGCAATGTCACATAGGGCGCGTCCTAGGTGGACGTGACCTATGAGGTAATGCACTGTTCATAGGCAGAGGTAACCGCTTAACATCAGGTGGGCCATCTGCTTGTTACGTCATTCAAGTAGTATAAAAAATAAAAATAAACTAAGGACAGCCTAGCCTAAGTTGACTAAGCAATGGCTTAGGGTTAGTGCAAGCAAATTCATAGTTAGGAGTAGTCTAAACAAATTAGAGCGATTCTTATGTTTAGTGCAAACGGTTGTGACTGTGTTATTGTACCGTACCATGTAGGTAGCTGTCGTGCATAATAACGTGTAATTTGAAGACCTCTGTGGCGCGGCGGCAGAAGGTTCGCCTGCGACGCAGGATGTTGCGGGTTTGATTCCCGCCTCGGACCAAATATTTGTACGATCTGCAGATAATTGTTCAGGGTGTTCTGGGTATTTTCTATGTATAATCAAAAAGATCTATCTGTGTAATGTAGGTATTGTATTAAGTATATCAGTTATCTAGTACCCATAACACAAGCTCTGCTTAGCTTGGCGCTAGATAATGTTGTGTGAACTGTCCAGCATCATTTATTTATAACACCCAACAGCCACATACATAGTCCTGATCCCACACTAGGATCTCCTGTGTCTTGGGCATCAGGAACTATGAGTACCATAGTACCATTACAAGCAGACCCGGAACAAATATTTGCAGATCCATACTAACATTTGTCCCGGGGCGGAAATCGAACCTGCAACCTCTCGCATCTCAGCTGGCTACTCGCCCGCCGCGCTACAGAGATCCAGATTGCGGTGCGAGTTATTTGAAGTAGAACGTAGTATTCGCATTTATAAACTAGAGGGAGCTAGCTCTGTAAAACTCGCGGTGAACTGCACAAGTCCCAAGTCCAACCAAAGAACCATGATTTCACACCCTCTTCCCCATGGAGGAGGGTGTGAAATCATGAGGCGGCAGAAAACACCACGCGCCCACCCCTGAGACAAAAATCTCCACCTTTTGAAACAATTCTCGTAGGAACCTAACCTGTACAATTACCATTTGATTGCCTTCCAGGCGAGCGCCCATTTATCTGTGGAATGTGCAACAAGGGCTTCAACGTGAAGTCCAACTTACTCCGACACCTGAGGACATTGCACGACCAGATCATATCGCCGGCGCTACTCGACACGGACGAGGAGGCGCCGCACCCGAGCGAGGTCAAGCGCGAGACCTGAAGGCGAGGAGGGGGGGCAGGTCAGTCTATCACTCACTCCGGCACCTGAGGACATTGCACCACCAGCTCGTATCGCCGGCGCTACTCCACACGGACGAGGAGCCCGAGCGAGGTCAAGCGCGAGACCTGAGGGCGAGGAGGGGGGGCAGGTCAGTCTATCACTCACTCCGGCACCTGAGGACATTGCACCACCAGCTCGTATCGCCAGCGCTACTCGACACGGACGAGGAGCCCGAGCGAGGTCAAGCGCGAGACCTGAAGGCGAGGAGGGGGGGCAGGTCAGTCTATCACTCACTCCGGCACCTAAGGGCATGGCACCAGCAGCTCGTATCGCCAGCGCTACTCCACACGGACGAGGAGCCCGAGCGAGGTCAAGCGCGAGACCTGAAGGCGAGGAGGGGGGGGCAGGTCAGTCTATTACTCACTCCGGCACCTGAGGGCATGGCACCACCAGCTCGTATCGCCGGCGCTACTCCACACGGACGAGGAGCCCGAGCGAGGTCATGCGCGAGACCTGAAGGCGAGGAGGGGGGGGCAGGTCAGTCTATCACTCACTCCGGCTTCTGAGGGCATGGCACCACCAGCTCGTATCGCCGGCGCTACTCCACACGGACGAGGAGCCCGAGCGAGGTCAAGCGCGAGACCTGAAGGCTAGGAGGGGGGCAGGTCAGTCTATCACTTACTCCAGCACCTGAGGGCATGGCACCGCCAGCTCGTATCGCCGGCGCTACTCGACACGGACGAGGAGCCCGAGCGAGGTCAAGCGCGAGACCTGAAGGCGAGGAGGGGGGGCAGGTCAGTCTATCAATCACTCCGGCACCTGAGGACATTGCACCACCAGCTCGTATCGCCGGCGCTACTCGACACGGACGAGGAGACGCCGCGCCCGAGCGAGGTCAAGCGCGAGACCTGAAGGCGAGGAGGGGGGGCAGGTCAGTCTATCACTCACTCCGGCACCTGAGGGCATGGCACCACCAGCTCGTATCGCCGGCGCTACTCGACACGGACGAGGAGACGCCGCGCCCGAGCGAGGTCAAGCGCGAGACCTGAAGGCGAGGAGGGGGGGCAGGTCAGTCTATCACTCACTCCGGCACCTGAGGGCATGGCACCACCAGCTCGTATCGCCGGCGCTACTCGACACGGACGAGGAGGCGCCGCGCTCGAGCGAGGTTAAGCGCGAGACCTGAAGGCGAGGAGGGGGGCAGATCAGTCTAACACTCACTCCGGCACCTGAGGACATTGCACCGCCAGCTCGTATCGCCGGCGCTACTCGACGCCCGACGCTTGGCCAAGTAAGTATCATGAAGACAACATGGGGATCACGAAGACGACACTTGGGTACCTTTTTGACAATTTTGTGTATCATGTAGCCAACATTTGGGTATAATATTAACATTGAGTATCATGTTGACAACATTCATTGTACATTATGACAAATTACTTTTTTAGTAATAGAGCTTTTTTGTGAAAGAGTTCGTCCGGGGAAGTACTACCTCCATACCTATTTCTGCCGCAAAGCAGTAGTGCTCGCATTGCTGTGTTCCGGTTTGAAGGGTAAGGGTGCTGATGAAATTACAGGCACATGAGACTTTTCATCTTTATGTCTCAGGACGCAGTGCAATGCCACGTAGGGTGCGACCTAGGTGGACGTGACCTATGTGATAATGCACTGTTCATAGGCAGAGGGTACCACTTAACATCAGGTGGGCCATCTGCTTGATCTGTTATTCCAAGTAGTATAAAAAAAAAACTTGAATTTTCCATGGCGACCAAGACAATATTTGGGTATTACTTTTGAAACTATCATTATTATGCTCATACTTTTCACTAGAGGATGGTAGTGGTATCGTTCGTAACAAGAGTGAAAAAGAGGATAGATCGATATATTTGACAATAACATCTACTCGCAAAGACTTTAGTTAGTTCTCCCGTGATCATGGCGCATGCAACTTTGCCGAAATATCGGGAACAAACAAAACTCAAAAATAATATAAGAGATAAGTTTATTTCACTTAGAAATCATGGTAAATATCCCGTTTCTAGTGAAAATTATTTGGTAATTAACTATGTACTCGTAACCTTTTTTCACCGCACCACTTGCCATCGGCAGAGGATTCATCAGCACAACTTAGATCCAGGGTGGTCCTGGACTGTGCGGTTTCAGAGGAACTTCCTCCCGCGAACGCTTAGGTTGTAGAGTGATCTCCCTGCTGAGGTTTTCCCAAGCGACTACAGTATGGGGTTCTTCGAAAGGGGTGTTTGGAAATTTTTAAAGGGTCAGCGCATGTGACCTCTGGTTTCCATAGGCTACGGTAACCGCTTACCAGGTGGGCCGTACGCTTGTTTTCTACCTTAGACAACATTTAAACTGGACTTTATTGTAACAGGGTGGCGGGCGCAGTGTAATGCCACATAGGGTGCGTCGTAGGTGGACGTGACCTATGAGGTAATGCACTGTTCATAGGCAGAGGTTACCGCTTAACATCAGGTGGGCCTCTTGCTTGTACCGTCATCCAAGTAGTATACAAAATAAAACCTTCCGTTGTTGCATTGCAGGTAGAGGGCGCCCGCGTCGTACTCCGCACCCGAGCGGTACGGGGGACGCGAACCGACGCGCCGGCGAGAAGGCGGAGCCGCGTGCCGGCACTAGCACCGCTCTGCCGCGCAAGCAGAGTTACTCGCTGTTCCTGAAGCAGCGAGCGGTGCTCTTCTCGGCCAAGAAGTGGAAACAGTGACGCGACGCTACATACACTATATTATGTGTTACCATCATAATGTATAGTTTATCTATGATATGATATCCATCAACTGCTGTGAGAGCTTTTTGAGATTGCACTACAGTTGCCTTTTGTACAAGCTTTTATTTAACTTTCAATGTATGTTTGTCCGGGTGGAATCTTGCAACTGAATTTTAAAGCAGCTATCCTCAACCGATTGAGATAATATTTTGCATACCTGTCAAGTTCCGATGACAATGCAATATTATGGTGACAGCGAGCTGATCTGATGATGGAGACGGAAGGTGGGCAACGGAACTCCTCGAGGGATAATAGTAGACTGGCCGTGTTTAGGCTCATTTTGATCAGCACACGGTTACAATCACCTACTATCTACCACTGCTACCTACTAGAACAACCTACCTATTTTTATATGTACCTATGTTAAATATTTTCTCTTTATTAAGTGACTTGTGTCTTTTTGAGAATAAATATCTTTAAACCGATCAATAATTTTGTAAAAGCTTGTATTGAAAAATATATTTTTCACAAAAAACTTATTTTTGGTAACTGCATACAAAAAGGTAAGAATCATTAATCAGTAAACAGAACAAAACACCTACGCATAATTTTGTATTTTGATGTGCTATGTAACAAAATGGATAAATAAATAAATAACAAAGTTACATTACAATAAGATAAAATCCTGTCGTCGGGACCCGTATTGTCGGATGAATCTCGTCTGCGTGATGACGTCATCTCGTGGACGTGCTTTTTCCGAGAACCATTCCCGTAGATTTTTGGTGAATATAACACAGGTTATGTATGAAAGTAGAATAAAGCAGAGATTAAATTATGGATGTACATGAGTACATCCAGAACGGATGTACACCATGATGTAATCTTTTTTGCTTTGGTGGTTTCTGGGCCATTTTATTTATTTATAATACACAGGCAGCTCTAGGAGCTGATGCGTGTATACCTTAGTCCTTATCAGTGCACCTTAAATCTTTGTAAAGTCTATTTTTAAAAGAATTCACTGAAGGGGCACTGATCACTGATGTCATGAGTACACTGGTCATGTTTCATAAAGCGTGAAAACATAAAAAAAGCAATCTCAAAAATAACTCACAAGTCAGTATTTGCTATAATGTAGCGGTCGCAAGTTCACTAACACTTGTCCCACCCTCCTTTTAATTTTAAGTCGGTTAATTTTGTATTATCTTAGGATTAATTTTGTTTTAAGACTTCTAGTCAAGAACTTTGGTGTACTGAGTGGTCGAACTTAGTTTAGAGATAAGGTGTCTAAGGTTAAGTTCTCAAACGACATTAATGTACAGCGGTATGCCCAAACTACGCAGTGAGTAGTCTGTTCAAAAAGAGAAGCGTCGTGGGACTGGAGGGCGCAGATTTGCTTATTTACCTTTTTTGTTTAGCGGGCAATACAATAGCGCGTCTGTTCCATTTTGATCATTTTAAAACTGTAACTATTTATTTAGTATAAAAAACAAAATGCCCGACAGTTTGAATCCTAGGCTAAATAGATAGTTAAATAAACTAAATAAAACGTTAGTTCACAATTTGGCCACGACGCTTCTCTTTTTGAACAGACTCTAACATCACTCATGACTTACCGCCATTTTAGAAAAGAGCCTTCGTCTGCTTTTATTTTATTTATTTTCCTAGTGTTTTTTTAATCAATGTAGCTCGTTTAAAGAGCACAAGTGTAGTAAAATGAAATGGATGTGAATTGCGTGATTTTTCAATTTGTTGGAAATTGTCTGCCAAAGTTTTAGTAAAACGGCCACCGTTTTACTAAAACATGACTTGACTTTGACAACTTGGAAGGAGTGTAACGTTGCAAATTATATTGAAAATATACTAATGATTAGCTGATACGCGGCGATGACCTCACCACTTGTCACGTCTATATTACCACGACGGTGAAGAGGCCCATTGAGGCCCTGCCTACCCCTTCGGGGAAAAAGGCGTGTGTATATATTGTACACTAATGAAAATAAAAAATAACTAGAAAATGGCAAATTCACAAGCCGTGCGGCGCCAATTATAAAGAAAAAAAAACAGCGCTACTCGCCTGTTTACGCTGTTCTACAAAATGTGCGCAAAGTACATATTGGGCATTGTTAAGCATTCACTGCGTTGTATGACCATACCGCTGGTAAACTAAGTCATAATTTTATCGTTACTTCGATGATGTAACTTCTCAAGTAATTTTAAGGTATAAAAATATATATTTTTTATTTCCAATAATGATCTCCTATAAACATAATGTGAAGAGACTGCATGATTTTTAGTTCCTCAATTACAAAATTTTTTGCATGTGATTGGGCCCGTATTAATATATCAAGCTCAACTCAGCAATGACCCCCTGAGAACACCAAAAGCTTGTGTATGGGAATAGGAACCCACTCTAGATCACTCTGACTCAAGTTTGGTTTATGAATAAGGGCCAAGTCGGTCGTCATCGTAATGATTAGTTTTTTTTTCTAGACAACTATTTTTTATAATGTCTATCTTAATGCATTCCTTGTATATTAAAAGATAAACTGCTAATTACCACTAATTTCGTCACTTTGCTGACTTTTCGAGAAGTTTTATTAGTGGTAATTAGCCGTTTATCTTTTTATATGATTCCCAACCACGATAGTTTCAATTCTATCATTCCTTGTATGTTTCGGGAAAAGAACAAGAAGTGTCGACTTATTTAGTGTGCTAGTTATTGGCGGCGATTCTGTGCAAACTTTAGTCTGAAGCTGTCATCACATTGCAGTCCTTGTTGTTTCAGTATTGCCTGCGCAGGCCGGTTTGTACAAGGAACACCATGCACAACTTGTTAGTTTTACCAACCAGTGGCAGTTGTGGGTAAAACTGGGGCCCAATTCTAAATTTTTTTCAAGAAAATCCATTCATAAACTAAGCAATTACAATTGTAACAGGGGCTTAAGAAGTGTTCGAACGTGTCCTTAACGCATCCTTATTGGTTAGCTTACACCCCCCCTCACCCCGCCAACAGACAGGGGCAATCAGTCGAGGCCTCCCCGTTCGCCGGCCGCTATGCACGCGCCGCTAATAGTATTGCGAAAATACCTGTTTTAACGTTTTCTTGAATAAAACTGCATTGTTTGTAATCGTGAGTCGAATCAATAAATCCCCTGAGAGATAGTTCCATTACAGTGACGCCCAACTAGTGGCCACGATTAATACAGTGAGAAACAAACGACGAACGTGAGCGCCGCGCGCGGATGAGTCCATTTTACCAACGGGCGGGCGAGTCCATTACACAGTGCACGCAGCAACAAAAAAACGCGTTTTCACTGTTGTGCGCGCAGCTACCATCGGCGAGGAAACGGAGTCATCGTGTGACGAGAGGTAGATCACCATCCACAATCATCACCCGCGTTGATCGAGCGAGGACCAGCGGAAATACCCTGTTACTATGCCACGTAGAAAACGTAACGGACTAGATGACGGATCGGAAGATGACGCCGACGCCGAGACACAACGGGACAGAACGGTAAAATCATCATCACCGAACATCGCGATGACAGAAGACATGCTCCAGACCCTTGTCTCCACCATAACCCGGAGTCAAGCGGAATCAAACCGAGTCCTGATAGAGAGCATACTGGCTGGTAACAGAGATCAGTTACCAAGTACACCATCACCGAGACCCGACACGCAAGGACACTCACTGCGATCGGGTAACTTCTCAAAGTGTACAACGCGCTTCGACGGGTCGTCGAAGAACGCGGACGAGCTCGAGGCATTTATCGACTCCATCGAGGTATATCGAGACTGCACGAACGTCAGCGACGAGCACGCTCTGCGGGGGCTGCCCATGTTGCTGACCGGCGAGGCCGCCGTCTGGTGGCAAGGCGTCAAGTCGTCGGTTACGTCGTGGACCGACGCCCTGCAACGACTTCGAGGAATGTACGGAGTGCCACGTCCCGCGTATAAAATCTTTCGTGACATTTTCGCCACGGAACAAAGTAGTGAACGTGCCGATGTGTTTATCAGTAAAGTGCGCGCTTTGTTAGCGAAATTGCCGTATATTGTGCCGGAAGTTATGAAATTAGATATAGTGTACGGATTGTTGGACCGTAGGATAAGAAAGCGTGTGTCTCGCGACGCGGTGGACGGGCTGGAACAGCTGATAACGAAGGTCAGGTTAGTCGAGGAGTCTTTGGCGGAGGTGAGTTCATCCCATCTTTCTAATAACAATGTAAGCTCTGTTATTAACCCTTTCGCTGCCGCGCGGGACCGTTCGAACACAAATCTAAGCGTTAACCCTGCGAATGCCGTAGGAGACCCCCTAAGCATAGCGAAACCTACTGTAACGTCATCAACTGACTTGCGCACTCCGAGTGCGAAACGTAATGATAGTGAGGGGCAACTAAAACGTGTCCGACCAAAGTGCATATATTGCAAACTGTTCGGACACACTGTAGATAACTGTCGCAATAAAGAAAAAAAAGATTCGAGTAAAGTAGATGATAGCGCTAATAGATCAAGTAATAGTACCCAGTTACGTTGCTATGGATGCGGTCAGCTGGGAGTAATTCGTTCAAAATGTGAAAATTGTAAGAGCGCGCCAACCACTAGTAAATCGGATTTTTGCAGTGCCTATGTATACGATAGGGATGAATCACGCCCCCTAGTGGAAGTTCAAGTAGTAAACCGAACGGGCGTGGCTATCTTGGACACTGGGGCCACTCATTCTATTGCAGGCCCAATGCTATACGGTTTACTTGTAGATGCTGGCGTAGAGTTTAGGAAAACATCACGCACAATAGGACTTGCTGACGGTTCACAGCAAGTGTGCGCCGCACTTGAGTGCGATACTGACGTCACCTTGGAAGGTCACGTGATACCTACCACGTTCTTGGTATTACCGAACGCGCCAACGCGAACACTGTTAGGTAGGGATTTTATTATGAAAGCTTTGATCCTGTTGGACTTACCACAGAGCAGCTGGTGTTTTAACGATGAGCCGCGGTGCTGGTATCCGTTTATCACCAGTTTCGACTTACCTACCACCGGCGAGATGGAGCTGATGAAGGTAGAAGCATCAAACCTTGTGCTGAGGGATGAAGAGGGTGCCAAGTTAACGGCAGACCAGAGGACTGAGCTGAATGCTTTACTGGTGAAGAGAGCCCACCGCTTTGCGAAGGAGGGGCCCCCGACTGAATATGCCACCCATCGTTTGAAGATCGATGCGCACCAAGAACCCATCGCTTCACCGCCTTACCGGATGTCTCCTGGCAAGAAGGCGATGCTGGAACAGGAGTTGCAGAAGCTCCTGGAGGCTGATGTGATTGAAGAATGTGAATCTCCATGGGCAGCCAACGTGGTCCTCGTTACAAAGAAGGATGGAGGAGTCCGACTTTGTGTGGATTATAGGAAGTTGAACGCGGTCACTGAACCCGACCGTTACCCGCTCCCACGGATTGAAGATGTCCTCCACGCTGCCAAGAACACTAGCTTCATGACAACATGCGACCTCCGTTCAGGATATTTCCAGATAGGTGTTGAACCCGATGACCGGGACAAGACAACTTTTGTAAGTCCACTGGGCTGTTTCCGGTTTAAGCGGATGCCAATGGGTTTACGGAATTCTGGAGCCACCTTCCAGAGGCTTATGGACAGATTCAAGTCCGGTAAAGAACTGGCCGATGTTTGTGTACTTACATATCTTGATGATATTATAATTCTCTCAGAAACGTTCCCAAAACATTTAGACGACCTGAATGCCGTGTTCGATATACTCGAGATGTATAATCTGCGAGTTAACCGCGATAAAAGTTGTTTTGCTCGTGAATCGGTAAAATTTCTAGGCCACGTGATAGTACCGGGCGGGATAACGGCAGACCCGGATAAGACTGCGGCTATCGCTAACATGTCCCCACCGATGAACATCAAACACGTGAAGACTTTTTTGAAAACATCCAGCTGGTTCCGGCGATTCATATCCAACTATGCTGATGTTGCCAGGCCTTTGACGGATCTTCTCAAAAAAGACAGCAAATGGACATGGACCTCAAAGCAACAAGACGCCTTCGACAGCATCAAACATCTTCTCGTCACAGCTCCGATATTGCGTCAGGCCGATGAATCGAAGCCATTTATACTGAGGACCGATAGTAGCGGCTATTGCCTCGGAGCAGTGCTGATGCAGGGGGAGGGCCCCGAGGAACGACCTGTTGAATACGCAAGCCGTTTGTTGAATAGCGCAGAGAGAAACTATAACACAACGGAAAGAGAGGCACTGGCAGTAGTATGGGCAACTACCAAGTACCGTGGGTACATCGAGGGATCAGAGGTTGTGATAAAAAGTGACCACCAACCTCTGCGATGGCTCATGAACGTTAAGTCACCTAGCGGCCGCTTAGCGAGGTGGGCCCTTACGCTCCAAGAGTATAACCTCCGTATCGAGTACATACCCGGCAAATCAAACGCTATCGCCGATACGCTCTCGCGTCCACCCTGCGCCGACGAGGCAGATTGTGACATCTACTACGCTGAAGTCGATCTTCCGTCGAGAAGCCCTAAAGATATTCGCGAGAACCAACTCAAGGATCCTGATGTGCGTAAGATCGTTGAAGATCTTGAGTCAACCGACGACCCATTTAGGGGGAGGAGTTGGTCCAACCGGGGGTTCACTTTATCCGACGGTATCCTGTACAGGTACGGACCAGAAGAGTGCGAGGAAGAGACCGCAAGTCTGGTTGTACCTGAGCACGAACGTGAGAAGGTCCTAGTGGAGTACCACAACGCACCGACAGCTGGACATTTTGGAGTAGAGCGCACTTTAGATAGATTGAAAACAACGTACTACTGGCCTGGGATGATACAGACTATTATCGCGTATTTAAAGAAATGTATTGACTGCCAAAGATATAAAGCCGATAATAGGAAACCAGCTGGGTTACTGCAGACCCCCGCAACCAACCGCCGTTTTGAAGTTGTTGCCATAGATCTATTCGGCCCATTACCAGAGACCGCAAGCAACAACAAGTGGATACTGATCCTAGAAGACACGTGTTCGCGATGGGTAGAGTTGTTTTCACTACAGAATGCTACCAGTGTAGATTGTGCTAAAGTCCTGATTGCGGAAGTATTTCTGAGATATGGAGTACCTAGACGAGTCTTGAGCGACAACGGAGTTCAATTCGTCAGTGAGGTAATGCAACAGGCGTGTCATTGGCTCGGCATTACCCAATCACTTTCACCTGTGTATCATCCCCAAGCGAACCCGGTTGAAAGGAAGAACCGAGATTTAAAACCCCAGCTCGCCATTCTGGTTGGAAAAGATCATAACACCTGGGACATTCACTTACCCGCGATACGCTTCGCGATGAACTCTGCTGTGACCAGCAGCACTGGATACTCGCCAGCGTACCTAACATTCGGTCGCGAGATGAGAGCACCAGCTGACGTGATCACGGATATGCGCGCTATTATCGAAAGCGATAATGTAGTGACGAGCCTCACCCCTTATCTTCAGCGGATTTCAAACGTGCTATACGAAGCAAGGGAAGTACACGAGAAGGCTCAGGCGAACCAGAAGCGATTCGCCGATGAAGGACGACGCCCTGCCCCGGATTACTCTACCGGTGATCTCGTCCTTCTGAAAACCCAAGGGAGTAACGACACGACTCGCGGACAAACACCTAAGTTCATACCGCGCCGAGACAGACCTTATCGTGTTAAGGAAGCAGTGAGCTCAACCACTTACATCTTAGAGAGAATGAGCAATAGCGAGACTCTAGGTAGGTACCACGTATCCCAGCTGACTCCATTCGTAGGCGATGTACAACTGCCGGTTAATGAAAAGAGGAAGCGTGGAAGACCAAAACGTTTTCTTGACTGACCCAGACGCGAGGGCGCGTAGTCTAGGTCAGAGGGGGAGCATGTAACAGGGGCTTAAGAAGTGTTCGAACGTGTCCTTAACGCATCCTTATTGGTTAGCTTACACCCCCCCTCACCCCGCCAACAGACAGGGGCAATCAGTCGAGGCCTCCCCGTTCGCCGGCCGCTATGCACGCGCCGCTAATAGTATTGCGAAAATACCTGTTTTAACGTTTTCTTGAATAAAACTGCATTGTTTGTAATCGTGAGTCGAATCAATAAATCCCCTGAGAGATAGTTCCATTACACAATTCAATTACAATTGTCAAATGGTAGTCTGCAAAATTTATGATTTTACGATTTTACATGACGAAAGATTTTACGATTGTATCTAAATGGTCAGAAAAACCGACCCGCGACCCGTGCACCCACTGGCTTCACCCACCGGTGGGTGTAGTGGTAATTCCTGTTTACCCGTGTACCCACTGCGTTATGGTTGGAATTAATTATCGATGAAAAAAATAAAATAATAAAAAAGAGAAATTAATGAAAATGACAGAGCATGACGGATAATGACAGATAATGACAGATAATGACAGAGCATGACATCTTCGCATTAACTGCTGCGCCCGCATTGTTTCCCGCATAGGTCTAAATCCCGTGGGAATATAATCGTTTATCAAATTACTCCTGCATTCTGCTGCTCCCCTGGTACATTCGATAAAAATTCTTTGCATTGCTGCTGCGCCTCACGGTGTTATCCACATAAGTCTCGATTACTCCTGCATTTATCTGCTAGCCTGGTACATTGGATAAACTTTCGCCCCCATTTCACCGGTATTCTAGATATTCGGTTACCTAATTACTCCTGCATTCTGCTGCTCGCCTGGTACATTTGATGAAAAGTCTTCGCATTGCTGCTGCGCCTCGCGGTGTTATCCACATAAGTCTCGATTAGTCCTGGCATTTTTCTGCTAGCCTGGTACATTGGATAAATAGGTCTAATAACGAGGTTTAAAACTTTTTGTATTATTTTTCTCTTTAACATCGAACTTATCGTATTATTATTAAATTTTTTTCATCGATAATTAATTCCAACCATATCGCAGTGGGTACACGGGTAAACAGGAATTACCCCTACACCCACCTGTGGGTGAAGCTAGTGGGTGCACGGGTCGCGGGTCGAAAAACCATTGAAGTTAGTAGAATACCAAAAGTGTCAAAAGTGACAAGTATGAGACAATTCATTATCAATTTAAATACAATTAGTAGAATTGGCCCCTTTATATAGTATTCTTTTATCTGTGGTTTTACCAACTAGTTCCAGGTGTGCACGGTGTTCCGTGTACAAACCGGCCTGCGCAGGCAAAACTGTGGTGAAGCTTGTGCGTGTGGTATACCTTTTAGAAAAGTCTGTTTTTAAAATACTGAAACCTTTTAGAAAAGTCTGTTTTGTTAATACTGAACACAGAATCGGCGCTATCGTAACGCTTAGGCGCTGTCTCCACGAGCGAGAGAATCGCGGCGATATTAACGTCGTGCCATGTATTTCTATGGACGCGTCTCCACACGGCGATGTTAACGCGGCGATAATTTGTATTGGCGAGCGCGGACACGTCGCGATTCTCTCGCTCGTGGAGACAGCGCCTTGTGGTATTTAAGAGGTTTTGATTATTTAGATTAGGCTACATACTCATTATTCCGTGTAGTTGAAGGAAATATAATTTATTTTAAGTGATAATGATTTTAGTTTGACATTCCAATGCATTTCCCAATGTAGTATTCCTATAAACTGTGAATCTTCTACGTCATTACTAATTCGGTCTTAATTATTTATGTTCATGTAAGACATGATTTCGAAATGTATGCTTTAGAATTTTTCAATGACGATTAAAAGAAAAATTTATGGAAAAAAAATACCTTTATTGCCTTTTCATTTGTTGCATCAATACTACTTATCACATTTTTATTTTATTGATACACATAGTGTATAATGACATCTAAAAAGGGGTACTTATAATTAAGAAGTTGTATGGAATATAAGTAAAGCTAGGGGTACACTAGGGGGGTTTCGTTTAGCTATCTTCTTCCTCGATCTTCGGCGCCAAGTAGTACCGGATGTGACCGATGTCTGGGATGCGGTACTCCACTACCAGTGGGACGTCGGCCGACATCGATAGTTGGACCTATTAAAGAAAATCATACGCTTAATATGTTGCAACCGTCTGCAGCAAAATGACAGATAAGCAATAGCCCGGAATAGCAAAATCCCAGATTAGCAGGACAGATTTATACACAGTAAACAAATATAAAATTAAATAGGTAGTTACAATTATCAATAACCAATGGTAGTTTCAATTTGCCGACTTGCGAGGTTGCGGGTTCGATTCCCGCCTCGGAACAAACATTTGTACGGTTTGCAGATTGGTTCAGGGTGGTTCTGTATTTTCTATGTATAATAAAAAATATCTATCTATGTATTATTAAGTATATAAGTTATCTAGTACCCATAACACAAGCTCTGCTTAGCTTGGGACTAGATAATGTTGGGTGAACTGTCCAGCATTATTTATTTATCTTGGTTTGTTCCTATTTTTTAGGGCGAGGATTAGAAAAAGGTCACGCATTAGATTGATATCTCTTTTTTTATGGGGGGGGTTAAAAATAGACTATTACCTACACACAGAGCGAGCAGCCTCGCGAGGTACTTTCCGCGCGGGGCAACCGTCCCCGAACAAGCGCGGCAGCCTCGGTATCGGTAGTATCATCGCGAGGCTGCGCGTGTCAAGCCCGAGCCATTTGTTCGTTCGTTCAGAAATCATGGCACCGCATTCACGTGTTGCGTTAGCTGTTGCTTTTATAGCGAAAACAAAATACGCGTGCGTCCAGAGTGCGCGCGGCAAACGACTGAGCCGCCTTTGAGCAAAACAAAAAGCCGACACTCTGTAGCTGTAGCTCGCGCTTGCCTCGGCCGAGGAACCGCCACACAGACCGAGCTGCTTCGCGAGGCTGCTCGCTCTTTGTGCTCAGCTAATTGCTAATCCAAAGCTTTTGACGACCTCTGTGGCGCGGCGGGCGATAGTTCGCCTGAGACGCAGGAGGTTGCGGGTTAGATTCCCGCCTCAGAACAAATATTTGTGCGATCTGCAGATATTTGTTCAGGGTGTTCTGGGTATTTTCTATGTATAATAAAAAATATCTATCTATGAAAATCTAAAAATATGTATTGTAGTATATCAGTTATCTAGTACCCATAACACAAGTTCTACTTAGTTTGGGGCTAGATAATGTTGTGTGAACTGTCCTAGCATTATTTATTTATTATTCATTGTTATTTTACCTGTGGGCTCAAAGAAGTTGCCTTGGTGAAGTAGTTGAGATACTGGCAGGCGAAGGTGAGAGTGACGGGTTCTTCCATCTCGATGACCACAGCCTCTTCCTCCTTGTCTATGGACGCTGTCTGCGCCAGCTTGATGTTAGCCGAGCCAATATCTCCAGTCGCTGAGAACTTAACACCTGGGGACAGGACATAGCTAGTTTTAATGTGTATTATTTTTAAAGAGAACACTAGGTTGTTTTTTTTTTATACTTCTTGAATGACAGTACTAGCAGATGGCCCACCTGATGTTAAGCAGTAATCTCTGCCTATGAACAGTGCATTACCTCATAGGTCACGTCCACCTAAGACGCGCCCTATGTGGCATTGCACTGCGCCCGCCACCTTGAGACATACAGGTGAAAAGTCTCATGTGCCTGTAATTTCACCGGCACCATTACCCTTCAAACCGGAACACAGCAATGCGAGGCAGCTTTGCGGCAGGAATAGGTATGGTGGTAGTACTTCCCCGGACAAACTCTTTCACAAAAAAGCTCTACTACTACTAAAAAATTATCATGATCTCCCTGCTGAGGTTTTCCCAGGTGACTACGGTATGGGGTTCTTCAAAAGGGCTGTTTGGAAATTTTTAAAGGGTCGGCAACGCGCGTGTTTTGCCTCTGGTATTGCAGGCGTCCATAGGCTACGGTAACCACTTACCAACAGGTGGGTCGTATGCTTTTTGCTAACTAAGTAGTATAAAAATAATAACTTTTCTGCAGGGATTCACAGCATGTCCTATTGAGGCATAGGTCTTTCAATACCGTCCTCTCTTGTGCAGCTCTGCATATGAATTGTGTTGTATTTTTATTTTAATGAAAGATGGAACATGCTTCTTGCCCACCTGTTGTCAAGGTGAATGCTCTCGCTTGTGGCGAGAAATTATTATTTTTTGGTGTTTTTTGTTCATTACAGCTCATGAACACTTCTTCAGATAGCGAAAGTTGATTTCGCAGGAACTAGGACACTTAACACACATGTTTTAATTGATAGTATCTCATAAATATCAACAGTTTAGCTACAATCCCCCTAATAAAAAAAAAAGAAAAGTGTATTGTAGCTAAACTGTTGATATTTATGAGATACTATCAATTATAACATGTGTGTTAAGTCTCTTATCATGAACCTGCCTATCTATGAACAGTGCATTACCTCAAAGGTCACGTCCACCTAGGACGCGCCCTATGTGGCATTGCACTGCGCCCGCCACCCTGAGACATAGTTGAAAAGTCTCATGTGCCTGTAATTTCACCGGCACCCTTACCCTTCAAACCGGAACACAGCAATGCGAGCACTACTGCTTTGCGGCAAAAGTACTTCCCCGGACAAGCTCTTTCACAAAAAAGCTCTACTACTACTGAACCCGGTGACACGAAGAACTAGTAGTAGCTGTTGGTTAGTAGTAGTAGCAGAAAAGTTTGCAGTCTACTAACCCTCCTTCGTGCAGGAGATGACCATGGACTCTCCGAACTGCGAGAGGTCACGGCAGATGCGCGCGAACTCGCCGCTCGGCATACGAATCGTGCAGCTGTACTCAGTCTCGGGAATGCCTGGAATTCAAATTTGCAAATTAATTACTATCATTTAAACGGTCAGCTAAAGAAGTTTTGGTCAGCTGCAAAATGTATTTTGTCAGCAAAAATAACGAAATTGATCAGCAAATAATGTGATATTGGGCAGCCTTAAGGCGATAGCGCCCTAAGGCTCGTTAAAACAAACAGTTAAAAAACGTTAACGTTAAAAACGTTAAACCGTTAAAATGTTCGTTGAAACTGGTTGAACCTATAGAGGTTTTTTTTTTTTTTAATCTGTTTTTTTTTCGGAACTTTTGTCGATTGACGACTATGCCAGTTCCATTGGTCTCTCTCCTAAATCACTCATCAAATTTATTGAACCAGCCCATATATGGACTGATAGAGCATGATGGCTGCGTCTGATGTTTGCGCAGACAACATGCTCTGAAACAGACCCACATCGAGCTGTACAACATCTTTACACTGGTACATTTGCACTCTCATAGCTGCACTCCGAAGACACTCCATTAAAAGGTGGTATACATCTTCTTTTACGCCACATACTTCACAATTAGAGCTATCAACTTTCCTCATCAAATATTTGAAGCTATTTAATGGCATATGTCCGGAGCGCAGTCTATGGGCGACTATGATAAATTTCCTATTTAATGTAATGTTGGCAAACCATGGTATATGAGGCGGCTCACTTTGCATCGTTCGGTACCAGATGCCTTTCTCCCGAGAGGCAATATCAAAGTATTCCTTCCACTTAGATCTTAAACATCTCTTATATTTATGTAACACTTCTGAATAATCAGGTTTAATAAAAACTTCGGTACCATTTGATATTGCCTCTCTGACCAGTGTATCTGCCACCTCATTGCCCCGTAAGCCAACATGTGATGACATGGACAACATGGAAGCCAACCTATAGAGGTTCAGTTCAACCAGTAACAACGAACATTTTTGTATGAGGCGAAGAAGGTGAGCTAACACTCTCTCGATTTCGAGAATAAGGCCCTGTTTTTGTATATACAAAAATAATATGAAAATGCCCTTTAGAGTTTCGTTAAATTTTGTTGATGAATTCACTAACTCAAATAAAAATTAAAATGTGTAAAGTCTAAAATGGAATTTCAATTGTAAGAGTGGTATCTTTGATAAAAAAAACCTCAAGCGAAGTAATTCAAATAGTGTATTGAATTTATGATTTTACTAGATAAAAAGTTAAAGAATACCATATATTTTTTTCTTCTTGAAAACTGTAAGAACTCTTATTGAAAACTTAACAATTCTAGAGCTCTATATAGACATGCTGTGAACCTATTGCGCCTTAAAATTGATGTCATAAGAACTTAAATATATCTGCAGCAATATTAAATTTGACAAACTCTTTAGCCCCATAGGCGAAGGAGTAGGGCGAGTATCCGACGAAATGCGAAAGGTTGCTGGTTCGATTCCCGCTGCGGGACAAATGTTTGTATGATCTGCAAATATTTGTTCCGGGTCTGGATGTTATAGTACTATGGTACTCGTAGTTTACCCACGACACAGGAAATCCTAGTTTGGGATCAGACTATTATTATTATATTATTATATTTAATACACTAGCAGCATAAGCTGATGCGTGTATATCATATCAGTGCACTGAGTTTTTAAAATGATTATCATATCGGTTCTTAAATGAGTTCACCGAGGGAGCACTAATCACTGTCTCTGGTAGCCAGTTCCAAGCGTTTGTTACACGGTTGGGCAAGAAGTGTTTCCTGGGATTGCTGGTTCCAGGCAGCTTTACGAGTTTCTGTGAGTGTCCCCTCAACTTGTTGCTATTTAAGGTAAATAAATTCCTCAAGTCAGGTATGTTACAGTGACTATTCAATATCTTGTAGGTCTCTATGAGATCACCACGTTGCCTACGCTGTTCCAAAGTCGTCAGTCCCAGTTCTTTAAGGCGGTACTCATAGGGATGTTCCTTGAGTGATAATACCATTTTTGTAGCTCTTCGCTGTACTCGTTCAAGAAGATCAATATCTTTTTTGAAGTATGGGTTCCAAATCTGGAATGCATATTCCAACAACGGTCTTATATATGTTTTATAAAGTTTAATGAAAAGATCTTTATCTATGTATGAGAAAGCTTTTCTTATGATGTAAAGAATGGAATTGGTTTTCTTCACAACTTCCAGTATGTGTGTTTCTCATTTGAGGTCTGAGGTAATAGCAACTCCTAGATCCTTCTGACGATCTACACACTCCAGCTGGGCATTATTTATTGTGTAGGTCATTCTAGGGTTCTTGTTACCAATGTGCAAGACTGTGCACTTTGATGCATTTAGGGTCATGAGCCAGTCCTGAGTCCACTCATATATACAGTCCAGATCTTTTTGGATAATGTTGTGAGATATTATCGGATTACCCATAATCTTTGTATCATCTGCAAAGAGCGACAGCTGAGATTGGATGTGTTGCCTCAAGTCAGTAAGAAAAATTCCAAAAAGGATTGGACCGAGCACAGATCCCTGGGGCACACCACTATGCACCTTATGAGAACTGGAATAAGCATGTGCTATGTATGCGACTGTTGGGTGTTATGTTAATCTGGTTCTCTTTAAGGGAAGAGAGAGTAGGTGCCTTCTAGAGCTTCGCGCTTCAACGTCGGCCGCATCGTCACTTACCTACAGGTGAGATTGCGGTCAAACAAAGGTCTGCCAATGTTACACAACATCAGCATCACTAATATTAAAAACCTCAGGAGATTCCACTTTGTAGCAAGGACGCACTTTTGGAAACCAACATTTGTTCTGGCTTAGAAATTGAAATAGGATGTCAGAGGCTAGCGATGTGACTTGTGTATCTCTATCTTCACTGTAATGAAGGTGATTTTACTACAGACCTTTCCCCGTAGGTTGGCACCTGCCATGGAGTATGTCCAGGTGCCATCCATACTACGGTGAACGAGCCAGACCGTTCACCATAAGTTGGCACCTGCCATGGAGTATTTACAGGTGCCATCTTATGGAGAACGAGCTGTAGGCAATCCCAAATAAACAGGTGTTGAACAGTGTACTAACACTTTTTTTTTGTATTGTTTCTATTTATTATTTCGGAACTTTTTTGGATTGTCGACTATGTCAGTAACATTTTTCTCTCCCCCAAGACCATCACCAAATTTATTGAAACAGCCCATATATAGAACCGTAGAGCAAGCATGTTGGCTGCATCTGATGTTTGCACAGACAGCATTTTTTTTTGTTTACTACCTGAATGATGGAACAAGCAGATGGCCCACCTGATGTTAAGCGGTAATCTCTGCCTTTAACAATGCATTACCTCATGGGTCACGTCCACCTAGGACGCGCCCTATGCGCCCGTCACCCTGAGACATAAAGATAAAAATCATGTGCCTGTAATTTCACCATGTTTCAACATGACTCTGAAACAGAGGGAACTACCAGAAACAGTGAATAGTGCTCCTGTACAGTGCTGCACATGCATCAGCTCAATACTCAACAGCTGCTAGTGATATCCCAATAATAATGATCACAAATGCTTACCTAAATGTTCAAGATCCAAGTTCATAAGTTTCATCTCGTAATCAGAGACTTTCTCTTGGTTGGGGCTCTCGAACACGAATGTGACGGTGTCTGCATTGTCCTGCGCCTTCATCGTCACCGTGTCCTTGTCGCCGGCACATTTGAGGATCTTCGACATACTGAAATTACATAATGTTGGATTTTTGAAACCAATAACTTTGTAAGCCGCGGGAAGTCAGTGGATGGGGGCAGCTTAAGCCCGTTGATTGTGACATTCTAAGGAGGCACCTTAGAATTCTGGACAAGTGATTTATGCAGCTTTTTCCTTTCCATTTTTTTCAGCTTGAACTGATAACCATTGGTGAAAAAGGTTCTCGAGCGGTGACCATAGATTGGACGACACCCTCTCAATGGATGAAAGAAATTAAAGAAGGTTGCAGGAAGTCGGTGGATGGAGCCAGAGCTCAAGAACATTTGTTGTGGCATTCTATAGGAAGGTCTATGTCCAGCAATGGACTTCTGTAGGCTGATGATGGTGATGATGATGCTGCAGCTTTTACTGACTCTACATCATTATCAGTGTGTCTAATTTTTACCCGACTGTGGCGAAAGCAAAAAAGGAGGTTGATGAGTTTGACCAGATATGTATGTTCTATATCCCTATCCAGATATCCCATCCTATATCCAGACCTATGTTCCCTAGTAACTGCTAAATGGCTGAACCGATTTTGATGAATGATATGTCGTAAGCTTCATATAAGTGTGCAAGTGTCACTAGGTAAATTAAAATTATCAACTTAAAATGGCAGATTTATTCGAATATAAAAACAAAACTGTATTAATCATCTCTGTGAACTTACCTCCCAAGATTCATCCCCATTGAGACATTTCTATCACATCTGTACTTGTCAAAGCCGTCTGCTCGTAATGTGAGGGACACGAGTGACACGTGAGAATTGTCCATTGCCTAGAAGAAACGTTTAACTGTAATAATATAACATATTGAGGTATTCTGTATACCTCAATGATTTAACATAACATAACACACCCAACAGCCACATACATAGTCCGGATCCCCCACTAGGATTCCCTGTGTCATGGGTATCAGGAACTACGACCCACACCCAGACCCAGAACAAATATTTGCAGATCATACAAACATTTGTTCTACACCAGGAATCATACCCGCAACATCTTGCATCTTAGCCTGCTATTCTCCCACTACACATTGTCAAGGTTTGAGGAGCTTTTCAATAAGTGTTGGATGGAACTTGAAACAACATACATTGATACAAATAAGCCAATTATTTTATGAATGTTCTGTTGTGTCTCAACAATAAAATAAAATAAATGGTTAATTATATAGAGTACATATGCAGAAGCTTTTGTTTGGTTATTGACAACTAAAGTATTAGGTTAACAATACAAAGTTGTTATTTACCTGCAGTTGGATCCCATTGTCATCGCAGTCGAATGTGGCCTGTGTCAGCAGATCTTTGATGGCTTCCAGCACCTTCTTGAGGATAGAGCTACGTAGGAGGCGTGCTTCAAACATTTTCTATAAAAATGTAAGTAGTTTTAGTGCTGGCTGGGCAATGTTTTTCTAAGAGCGTGTCACAAGTGTGTCTGTAAACTGTAATATCCTATCTGTCTGGCATTTTTAACAAGAAATAATTAGATATTTTTGATACAACATGCCACTTAGAACTCATTCAGAGAAGACGTACAATTTACATCATTATTTCGCATTCCCACTAGTTTTACATGTAGATTAAAAAGTCAGATGTTCATGATACTTACATTTATGGTATTAGGTAAGTAATAACACAAGAAATTATAGAATTATCACAAAATTAGAGCGTTTTTAGTTCGCTGTGTTCTTAGTCCTCGCCCGGCTACTCAAAATGACAGCCGGTAAGGTAGCGGGAAAATAAGGCGCGAAATATTTTGTTACATCAAGAAATAAAATTGCTATAAAAGCAAGCATTAGATAAAGGACAGCAAGCCAGCTGTGGCTTTTTATTGTATTAGTGCGAAAAGGATAGAAAATATTTTCATATTTCAATTCAATTATGCCTTGATGACAAAATGAAGTGGTGGCTGGCGTGTGTGGTGAAGTGACTAGTGGTGTTGTGTGTGTGTAGCATAAGGTTAAGGACGCAGTAAAAAAAAAACACCGGTTTTTATCACGAGAAATAATATATAACTGAATATTCCCAAATTCTGTCTACCATACCAAGGCGAGTTCTGCACGGAAAGTGCATCTAACTAAACTTTGATGTATTTGCAGACAGATGACCAAAGATAGAAAAACTCTTGTGAGAACCTAGCTCCCCACAAAGTACTACCTAAAAAATTAAAAAAAACTAAAAAACAGGCAAAGTTAGGGGAGTCTACGGTAGGTAAGTCACTAGCTCGTGGTAGACGTAGACACATTTATTCAGTCTTTTTATGTTTATAGTACCTATTCCTAATATTTTAGGTAGGTAGGTAGGTAAGTACTCTATGCACATTGTTAGAGGTCATTGTTATTTATTTGTACTATTATTTATTGTGGTTATAGTTGTTAGTCAATTGATATTGTAGGTAATAGGTAGGTACTTATAACTTTTATATTAAATCTGATAAGTTACTTTGTTTTTATGAATAAATAGGTAATTTGTACCTATTTGTAGGTATAATTTGTAATCTTCCGATTCGAAGATTTAAATTCTACTTTGAGAATAATCTAGTTAGAGCCGTCTATTACTATGTTTAATGATAAAGCCGCGTGGCCTGATGTCGCTCTGCCTTTAGACAGTTATTATGTCAATTTGTAATGTCTGTACCTACATATTATTAATATTGGTTTGTTATTTGTAAGTAGGTAGGTAGGTATATCAAGCGTAGCATGTGCTGGTGGTGTCTTATGAACTTGTGCTGATTCTCTCTACATCTTTCTTTTGACTGCCTACTGTTCTCGAGGCATCACACATCACACAGACGCTTCCAGTAACAAGAATCATCAAATAAAAGCCAAGCAGTGTTTGTAGCCTCGGCTTGGACGCGTTGGAACAGGAGTAAGTCTAGTGTCGTAAAAACCACACTCACGCAAGTGAGTGAGGTTGTATCGTAATAATACGAAGTGCCTTGTCTGAAGAGATCAATGAATAACACCCTTCCTCCCAATATGTTATACATATTATAGACATGATATAGACAAGGCCTATGTTCGGTCCGCTTATATGTATGTACCTAAACAAAACCAAGTGCTCCCAGTGTTCCTATGGTGAATAAATGATATGACTATGACTATGACATACCCGAATGTAGGGTTTAGGTTTTTTTGTACATAACTCATAACTAAATGAGAATGAGGGTAAGAACGCAGCGTTGGGATAGCATAGCATACATTTTATTTTATAAATCAAATTCATTTCCTTATGAAATCAAATTCTAACAATTAACATGAAAGTTGGACAACTTGTTCTTGCCCGGGGTACTGTGGTAGTGTCAGATTGAATTTAGCAACTATTTCTGGTGGCAAAAATCTTCCGCCAAGGAAATGCTTTGCGTCATTTATTATTATTGGCCTGGCACACAACTTGGGCGCCGAGAGGGATACTAGCATAGCTGGCTTCAATGCCTTGTCTGACATTGGGCCTTTTTCTACATGCCATCCACTTGGGATATCCACACTGAAAACATTAAAAAAAACATTTATCAATTTATTAGATCAATTTTATACTTACATAAGTCTTGATAATATTATTATATTTATTTATTTATTTTATTCTCTTAGGAAAACTAACAGCTAGTTTTCCTAAGAGAATAAAATAAATAAATAAATAAAATAACATTGAAAGGAGAGTAATTGCTGGAAACCTAGTGAATGGGTCACTCCACACCTTTCTGTGCAGCCAGAGATATCCAAAGAGGCACAACTGGCCATGCATATAGGGTGTAAATGCCAACTACTGTCGGCATTGTACTATTAGTACAGTGTACTTGTATTTTATTGTAATTCTACTTTCGTGTTTCTTCTGCCATACTCAACTTTCAGTACCAACCAGTCCTATTAATACAATAGAAAAATATGGTACAGATAGATTATGATCTGGATTAATACATAGGCTACTTTTATCCTCGTACCATGTGAACGAAGCCACATGCAAATGCTAGTAAATCATATTACCTGCAAACTGGTAGTCCTGAATCTACAAGAGCATCTAATGCCGGCTTCAACTCATCTCTCACTGGTGGCTTGAAGCTAAACCCAAACAGTGCATCTACTAGCACCTGGTAATCATTGCGCAGGTCTTTGGGCTGCGGCAACGTTTCAACAATGTTCACTCCGAATCTCTTGCACTGTTCTAGCAAATTCTCGTACAGTGGTTTTGGTGTGCGTTTGGGGTAGTAAACAGCCACAGTGTAGCCAAATAATGCCATGTGGCGGGCTGCTACTAAGCCGTCACCACCGTTATTGCCTGGCCCACATACAATTAAAGCTGATTGATGTCTGGAATGTAAAATGCATGTGAATGTGAAGTTTTATTTTACCTGGTCTCCCAGATCAACAAGCTTGGTAGGCACTCTGAGAATACCTGTTTCAGTATTGGTAGATGAAAATTTCTACTCACGTAGATGGTGGAAATGACTTTGCAACGGCTGAAGCAACGCTAAGTCCAGCTAGTTCCATCAACTGGTCAACACTGAACTTGTATTCATTGAATAGTTCCTGGTCGAGATCCGCGGCCTCTGTCTGTGTAAGATATCGCATTTTGCCGCTGCTGCACTGCCTCCCACCCATCGCCATCGCGCCGCAAGCCCAAACGTTAGCCACGCGCAACTATAAATAAACGTTTTATAGAGTTTTGAGCGTAGTTTTAATAAAAGCCGGTCGCACAAGTCCTACCAGTAATGCACTGCCGATGAGCCTAGAGAAAAACATTTACGTGAATCAGTGGAGCCTATGATGTAGCCAAGCGACTGTTGATAGTGTAACTTTTGTTCCAGTACCGAAATGTATTTTACTGAGAAATAAACCTCATGGAAAAACTGACTGAAATCGATAAAATGCAGCAAGTTAGCGTGAAAAACTAATATTTTGTTTTGTTTTCATTTTCAAGAACAGCTGTTTCTATATATACAAAATTCCTCTATGAACAGCTGTTTTGTCTTTTCCATAGACTAAGGTCTTATTCTCATAGACAAAAATGTTCAAAAAACACGTTTCGGAAAGTACCGGTTCGTTTTCTTCTAGGGACATGACAAGTGGAGAAAGAAGAAGTTCACCCTCCAGTGCGTCATGTCAGGGCCTTATCCTAGAAAAATCTTGGCTTCCGCCTTTGGGGTTGATAACGTAGTGATTACATGCTCAGTGGGGTTGATGACTAGCACGATTAATTGAATAGATTTAACGCTATATAGGTATAATAACTCTGTGATTTAAAAATAAATAACTATAGTTTGTAATTTAAAGGGCCTACACATGGCCATGGCCTACCTACACTCATGGATTCCTTCCTAAAGCTCGTTCACCGTAAGATGGCACCAGTAAAACTCCAAGGCAGGTGCTACCTTCCGATGAACGGTCTGTACCAGTTACTCGCTCTTGCTCGCTCTACGACCGACTACGAAGAAAGAAAAAGAAAGGTATTTCCTTGAGTTACCTATTTCAATTCAAAGAATATACGTTTGAGCATGAGCGTCATCAGTCACACACTGTGAGTCACAGTTAATTTTCTATATGGTCACAAGTTTGAGTAACGGCCGCGCTGGCAACACTGCATCCATCACAAAAATGGCTGCGTTTCGTGTGTTTAGTCGTAATTTACCGTATTTACGCCAACAATTCTCAGCTTTATTAGGAAATACGTCGCCCTCGGTCAAGTTTATATGTGTTGTTGTAGTAATAGGATACATTTTATCGTTTTCCAACGATGTGGTGAATGTTCTCAGCGTCACTCCAGGGTATCTGTTGCCTCCTTCCTTCCAACTGTGGTCCACTTTCACGTTCTGGTTTCTTGAGATACATTTGTGGGAGGTGATAATCGACGTAGTGACTGTAGGATTATGTGGGAAGCTAATAGAGCCGCTATGGGGTCAAATGGAGATGATGAAGTTCTTCTTTCTGACGAACATTGGTGTTGCGTTCCTGACGACTTTTTACTATTTGGTGATCTTTGCGTGCACTGGACAGTCTTCGTACTTGTTCGATATTCACGTGCACGGCCTGGCCGGTTACCTCGCTGCGGTATCTGTGGCCGTTAAGCAGATAATGCCGGATCATCTGCTGATAAAAACACCGTTAGGTACGCAGTGTTTACTATTTGTTATATCACCTTGTTCACAACCCGAAGTTACTCTGACAGTGATTTCTTTGACTGTTCATCCTATCCTTGCCTTTTATTATAGCAGGTACAATTTCCTCAGTGACATGGCACTGCAAACAAACATCAAGTGAAAGGAGTATGCTCATGGAATCTACTTTTCCGATGTTTATTAACTTTATTTATTAAGTTTCTTACAAGTTACATGACACATAAGAAAAGGAGAGGTGGTCTTTGGACCACTTCTGCTACAAGCCCAACCCACAGTAAATCTGCTCATAGTCTGAAGGCTGATCGCAGATGAAAACAGAACAAAAAAAAACAGGTTACATTGCATTCAAACTTATTCTCTTTTTACTCGGAGCTACCTAATTACCTTGTAGGCTGGTAGCCGACAAGGTAGTGGCCTATACTGCCACCAGAGCTGAGACAGTAAATAAAACTTAAAATCTCAATAAGTATCTCTCTTTACAGGAAAACTAACAAATCGTTCACTGCCGCTACTTATTCTCATAGCAGCGATTATTCTGTGGGCTGTTGGAGCACTAGAAGGCACGTACCCATGCATGTGGGGCAGCGGCACTATCCTGTCCTGGATATACCTGCGGTTCTGGCAGAGGCACAGCAGCGGGAGCTGTGGAGACATGGCTGATAATTTCAGCTTTGATAAGTAAGTGAGCATCCTTTTTAGGCATTGTTTTATACTGGCTGTTTTGGTTATGGATACAAACATTTTACGCTATGACTCTATTCACAAGTTCGCTCATAGAACATAATCACCGTGGTGTATACTGATTTAAAGAAACATGAAAGTCATAGTTCTGTGTCTGTGAATATTTTCATTTCATTTATTTATTTACTTGCGAAAAAAAAAAACATGCTACAAAAATTACTTAAATATGAATGTGGATGGATATTAAATTTCATACAAAAAAAAAATATTTTAAAGCAGGCACAATATGGATTTCAGAAGGGAGAATCTACCACACTAGCCTGCTTTAATCTCATACAGAAAATAATTGATAACATTGATGATAATAAATGGACTTCGGTTATATTTTTCGATATGTCGAAGGCGTTCGATTTTGTTTCTCACAATACTTTAATTAATAAATTGGAAAAATATGGTATCCGGGGACCTGCTCTAAAGTGGTTTAAAACTTACCTGGAAAATCGAGTCCAATGCGTTGAAGTCACAAATATAAACAGTAAGAAAGAGTTGACAGCATTTCGATCTCCATTTAAAGAAAACCGATTTGGGGTGCCACAGGGTAGTATCCTAGGGCCAATCTTATTTCTTTTATATATAAACGATCTTCCAGACATCACTAATAACCCTTGTATTTTATATGCAGATGACATCTCTTTGCTTTTGACGACCAAACGTAATATTGACATAAATGATTATACTTCAGACATAAATAATACAATTGAATCAGTAATTAAATGGCTAGATGACAACAATTTACAGGTTAACTTATGCAAAACAAACTATATTCAATTTGGAACATGGGCTAATAAAACAAAAAAATTGAGCATCTCAAACAGAGATATTGACATTCTGGAAGTTGAAAATACTACATTTTTAGGAATAAGTTTAGATAGCCATTGTAGCTGGAAAGCTCATATTGACAAAGTTTGTAATAAATTAAATCGTTTCGTTTTTGCTCTTCATAGATTAAGGAAAACGTCTGACCGGAAAACTACTACAAACATATCACGGCTATGTTGCTTCGGTGTTGTGCTACGGGCCAGTACTTTGGGGGAATGGTACAGACATAAATAGAGCGTTTGTTGCACAAAAAAAATGTGTCAGGGCAATTGTTGGTATACCACCATGGGAATCATGCAAACCGGTGTTCGTGGATCTGAAATTGCTTACTCTGCCTCTCTTGCTCTCTCTGTCTGCTTTATTTGTGAGGAAACATAGTCATTTGTTTATAAAAGCAAGTGAAATGTATGCACGTAGCACCAGGGATTCTGACAGAATTGTTCTACCTAGGGTTCCGCGGACAAAGCTTTACTTAAATAATTGCTATGCTATGTGTGGGAAGATTTATAACGCCTTACCCAGTCATATTAAAAGCCTTCCGCTGAACAAGTTTACCAAAGAATTAAGACTCTGGCTACTAAGCAATAGGTTTTACAATTTGAATGACTTTCTAGTTAAGTAGTATATCTGTATGATCTTGGCATAAAATATATTCATGACATGTACCTATAATTTGTTGACATTTGTAATTTATTAGGTATGTTATATGTATGATCTTGACATAAAAGTATATTCATGACATGTTTAATTTGAAATTGTTGAAATTTGTAATTTATTAGGTATCTTATCTGTTTGATCTTGACATAAAAGTATATTGTTGACATGTATTATTTGAAATTGTTGACATTTGTAATTTATTAGGTTTTTATTTTTTTAATTTTATTATATGCATGTTGAAATTTAGCATTTATTTAGCTCATGCATGAAGTAATATTTGTATCCCAGACATGGGAAATGTGAGACATCCTAATTAATTTTAAGAACTTTTATACTACCACATTTAAACAAATAAATGATTTATGATTTTATGATTTACAAGATTAGAGGCAGGCCTAAAAAGAGATGATGGACTGTGAAAGATGACATGTGTAGGAAAGGTGTGAGTACTAATATGACGGGAGATAGAGGGAATGGAAGAAAATAACATGTTGTGCCGACCCCACTTAAGTGGGATAAGGGCAGGGAGATGATGTTTGAAAGCATGTAAATGCCCGGAGCATAGTTTTAATATTCTGGGTATACACTGCCACACCAACCTAAAAATCTCAGCCATATAATTATTATTTACCTGTACCTGCACACGCAACAGTCAACATAGTCCAAATCCTAGACTAGGATTCACTGTGTTGTGGTAAGGTACCGTAACATGCCACAAACAACACCACCCAGGCCCAGAACAAACCCACATCATCTACAAAGTGTTTAAAGTGGCTGCCCGACCAACCTTACTGTTATACCCGGAAGCGCACTTTATCTGGCCGAGGCCAGGACCAGTTGCGGCAGGTCCTGCCGCCCATCATGCTTACACACTCCGGGTACTCATGCGAGTTTCTCGTGAACTATACAGAACACTACCATTTATCCAAAATGGTATCGGAGCAATCGAACCAGAACAATATATGCAGATCATTCAAACATTTGTCTTGTAGCAGGAATCAAACCAGCACCTCTCGCGTGTCAGCCGGCTACTCGCCCGCCGCGCCGCTAAAGCGGTCATAACTTATCCGCTCTTTTCTCAAAACCCATTCAATTAAGGATGGTAATGGTAAACTGGAATTTTTATTATGTTTTTGTTCTGCAGTTTCTTCCCAACCGTTTTACAGCCGGTTGTACGAGGCATACTTGGCCCTCCCCACCGGTGCCTCGTGCGCATCGGCCTGTGTGCCCCGAGCCAGCGCAGAGTGCACCTCGCGCTCAGCCCGCGAGGGGTCACCATATCCATGCCGGGGGTCGAGCCTCAGGACATGGAGAGACGACGGTATAAACCTTATGAAATCTCTTGTAATGCCAATTATACAATAAAATGGCTTCACATATTAACACACTGAAGCATCAGTTTTTCTGAATCTTGTCATACACTAATCACAATATTTCCCCACAGCCAAATCGCGCTAAAAGCGCTAAGCGAACGCTTATCCAAAACATCCGAACAAACACGACAAAAGAACCAATCTACCAAAGTGAACATGGACTCGGTTCGCAAGGTGCAGTCATCACAAGTCACACCTCAGTTCTCCGAGCCCGGCCCGAGCCAGCCGGTCTTACCAGAAGCCACACTGGTCGACCTTGCAGAGACGCCCCCGACGACCAAGCACTCATGATCGTGAACGTAGTCAACCACGAGTAATGTAACTATGTAAATTCACAATGTTAATTTACAGAGACGGGCAGTCATTCAACCAGCCTAGCAAATTTTGTAAATTACTGATAATCTAGCAAACTTATCTGGGGTTTGGTGATGACGAGTGTAAGTATTGGGTATCTGAAGGCGTATCCTTTATATACCCATATTCCTAAACATACACTCTTTATGATTTCTAATTATCATAAATCCTGAATTAAAATCCGTTAGTATTCCCCAAGTTACAGACTACATACAACATACAGACTTAAATATGCAGATATGTTGTAAATTATCGATATAACATAAAATGTGTTTATAAAACGATGTGAGAAAGGTTTAAAGAAAAGTTGTTTTTAAATTGTTGGTGATAAACAGTTAGTTATTGAGACCTAAAAGACTCGACTGCATGGATTAAACTTTAGGCATAAGAAGCAATATATTATTGCTACATTTTAAAATCACATTTACTTTTATAAAAACTCATTTATTTTTATAAAATCACATATTATTTAACACGGAGGAGACTTTGGTGCCACTAGCATAGCATACGTATGTCCCAACAGTCACAAATTAATTACTTTAAGGTGAATGCTCACGCTTGCGGCGCGAGATTCAATTGTTCAGTGTTTTTTGCCCATTACAGCTCATCAACACTTCTTCAGATAGCGAAAGTTGAGTTCGCGAGAACTAGGAGACTTAACACACATGTTTTAATTGATAGTATCTCATAAATATCATCAGTTTAGCTACAATACCCATAAACAATAACAAACACTGCAAAAATGAGCAAGCCCCCGCAAGCGTGAGCATCCACCTTAAAAACATTATGATGCTTCAATCAGCCAATCAGAATCAAATTGGAGAGCCTTGTTGTAGTGTTGGCAACCTGTATAAATAGTTTTTATTCATGCTAGATAACCAAAAACCAACACTACAAGTTTTTTATGAACCCGCTCCGCTGTTTAGTTACTGCTGTAGTAGAGATCTATAATAAGCTATTGTCATCCTTTTTTTATTCTAGCACATCAAATAGGAGAGAAAGAGACAACAATAGCGGGTCGTATTGGTTTTTCAAGGTGTAGGGTAGGAGTGTCCATTCAGTCAGTTTTAAATAGGCCTAACATATTAATATTGTGAACAACAAAATGGAAATTACAAAACTTGTAAATGATAATGTCTAGTATCCAGTGTTAATTAGTGTATAGAATATGATTATTGGTCTTCTTTTGTGTGTGGAAAAGAAATGATGCGGTGAATGGATTCGGGGTTATTGAATTATTTGTTAGAGATATCCCATATATTATGCGGATGTACGACTTATTTGGTTTTACAGGGATCATACAAAGATTTTATTTTCGAACAAGTTTTGTGAACTTTTACCCTAAAATGTATATGGCACGCGACTTTCTACAGCATAGCAGCATATTTTCTTTCAAAAATAGACTTGACAAACATTTAAAGTGCACTGATAAGGACTAAGATATACACGCATCAGCTCCGAGAGCTGCCTGTGTTTTATAAATAAATAGCACAGCTACCTTAGTCATTGCCAGCTATCTATATCAGATGCATCTAGCTAGATAATATTCGTGAATATCAATGCTGTGTAAAAAGAAATTTATAAATTTAAAAAAACTGCAACGCAATGAAACGTCTGAACCGATTTTGTTAAACATGTCTAAGAAACATCGCCAGAAAACCGGCTTTCAAATAAAAAAAAAAAGTATTCAAATCGGTTCACCCGTTTAAAAGCTACGGTGCCACAGACAGACACAGTGGCCTAACTTATAACACCCCTCTTTGCGGCGGGGGTTAAAAATGGAAGTGAATATATTCTCTTCAACGCTATGTACCGCTGCGTACTGTATTCTTTGCATTTACTAATTTGACTAAATCCACAGAGCAAAGGAATTAACTGAAAAAGTTGTTTTTTCGTCCGGTGGTTAGTATTTCAATGTTCTTATTATTAGAGGGTCCATATGTCCCCATATTCACAAATAATACTTTACATGAACAAGTACTTTAAGTGTAGCGCCACACCTGCCGAAGGTACGGCGCCGACACTTCGGCGACTGAATTATCGGTCGTTAGTATTCGGTAGGCATGACACACCAAACGCGCCGAACAGTCGGAATTACGCGGTTTTTCGAACTTTCAGTCGCGTAACGCGTCGCATGATGTGTCACTTGCTATGCAAAATACATTGAATGCGTTTTGGCTGAAATAATTGCTCGAAGGGAAGTTTGGAGCTACGCTGAACGCGACGTAATTTCGGCTGATGTGTCATAGGGAACTTGAAAAACACTGCGAGCGTATTGAACCGAACGGCGCCGTACGTTCCGCAGATGTGTTGATACACTAAATCGAGCGTTATCTCATTGGTCCATTGTGATGTGACTAGATGTTGTGATTGAGTTTTACCAACAGATGCCAGCGATAAGGGGTTCCACAGTTTCATCTGTGGTGTTTGTGAATACGGCTCTAAGTTATCTCTGCCTGCCCTAAAGGCACGGAGGACATGGTTTGATGATGAAACGCCATTTTACGATCAGAGTTGGACAAATTGTGAAAAAATATTTTTACATTTACTAATTTCACTTTGCAACCTAATAGTATTTCTTTAATGGCACTAAATGAATAATTATAATTTGAATTATTTTTACTCGATAAAAAGTATTTGAAAGTGAGTGTTAAAGAAAATGAAAATATTTTTGCAAAAATTTAGTGCATTTGTTATTTGTGTCAAACGCGAGAGAATGATGTGTTGTAAATATAATGAATATTGAATAGAAATAATAAAAATATCCATTATTTATATACTGTTTATTTATTTTTTTATTAAAAAATAAGGTAAATAAGGTTGGAGTCAATTTAAATATAAAACTATTAACTAGGTAGGTCAAGCCGTGCGACGCCAATTATAAAGAATAAAAAAACTAGATATATAATAACTATAGATCCCTTATTATATACGTACATTAATAATAACTTAAATAGGAGTTAATAAACAAAATCCTAAACAATTATCTGTAGATCGTAAATATATTTGTTCCGAGGCGGGAATCAAACCCGCAACCTCATGCGTCGCAGGCGAACCTTCGCCCGCCGCGCCACAGAGGTCGTCAAATGTATTGACTTCAGAACAGGATCGAAGCTATTCTGCAACATATTCAAACAAAACTATTCTCAAAACACGTCATAGCGTCCCTAGTATCTCGTCACGCGCTTATTACGACTCAGGGCCTCCTTACAGAAAGGCCGAAAGGGGTGAAGTTTCGGCGGTTCAAGGGACGCCTGTCACGTCACGGGCCGCGACGCGTCGGCGATCACACGGGCGTTAGATTAAGTAATAAATAAAGTGTTTTTTTATGTGTATATGTAAGTTTCTAAGGTATTATGTTGATATGGGCTTACTGTTTAGGTTTAGTGCATTTCTCAGTCAGACTGAAATAAAGATTTTGAATTTCAATTTGTGAAAGCAGCCTGACATAAAAGGTGAGGTATGCGTTGCGAAGTCTTACTATCAGTAAGTCTGTTGGGAAGAAAATTTCCATTAGTTTCTGGTAAGACTACTCGGTAAAACTACTGGGAATAGCCCGTTTATGCAGCGATTTAGTAGATTGTGGTGTCGGGAACAAGCGCGACCGATAGTCGCGCGCGCCGGCCGCCCCACTACATTGAGAGCGGGCCAGCGCCGCACTACACCGTCAGCGCGGGCCGAATAAGCGCGCGATCTACCTATATTGTCTAATTAATTAAACCAGTTCTATACAGTTTTATAGTAGTAGAGCTTTTTTGTGAAAGAGTTCGGCCGGGGAAGTACTACCACCATACCTATTTCTGCCGCAAAGCAGTAGTGCTCGCATTGCTGTGTTCCGGTTTGAAGGGTAAGGGTGCCGGTGAAATTACAGGCACATGAGACTTTTCATCCTTATGTCTCAGGGTGGCGGGCGCAGTGCAATGCCATATAGGGCGCGTCCTAGGTGGACGTGACCTATGAGGTAATGCACTGTTCATAGGCAGAGGTTACCGCTTAACATCAGGTGGGCCATCAGCTTGTTCCGTCATTCAGTAGTAAAAAAAAAAAAAAAAATACAGTCCACTCATCCTTTAATCTGAAGACCCCAACAGTGGCCCTAAGAAATTAAGTATTTACTACCGTATCTTAAGAATATTTATTTATATTATCACGGGTATTTATCGTGTTATTATTATTTATTTTACCGACGTTTAGACAAATAAATAAAAAAATAAAATAAACGCGGTAATACCCTTGATAATATCAATAAATATGTGTTCTGTATCATGAAAGTTTAAAACATAGTATCTTGTTTTTTTTTAACTTTAATTATAAAATGCATAAAATTAAATAAATATTGCTGGACAGTTCACACAACATTATCTATCCCCAAGCTTAGCAGAGATTGTGTTGTGGGTACTAGACAACTTAATACAATATATTACATAGATAGTTTTTTTTAATTATATATAGAAAATACCCAGAACACTCTGAACAAATATCTGCGGATCGCACAAATATTTGTTCCGAGGCGGGAATCGAACCCGCAACTTCCTGCGTCGCAGGCGAACGTTCGTCCGCCGCGCCACAGAGGTCGTCCTATAACTATTCTAACTTTATTGCAGCATTATAACAAATGGAGCGGCCACCACGGCGAATAGCGCACCTTGTCTGCACTATGAGCTCCCTTTTGCTCTGCGTTGCTTAAGAATACAGCCCTAGTACATGCATATAACTAATTACAACCTGCTAAAGGCTACGTTCACGCAGAGTAGGTACGAAGCGAGGTATTCGTTGGATATTGTATTATAGCTATAACTTTTAACTAAGGCTACTCGAAAACTAAGAGATTTTCTAATACAATTGTTACAAACATTGTGAACGCAAGTTCAGGAAGGCTCTAACAAAATCTAGTCTAAACCAACTCAGATTAAAAATAACCTTTGAGATTTCAATGAGTAAAATACAGAGGAAAAATCTATGAACAAGATACTATTAAAACATTGCTCTTCAGATAATATATTACGAAAAATTTACAAATTTTAATTCCAACATAACAACTTCTTAAGAATATAAACAAAATTAGCAAGTCCCAGGATTGTCTGTAACATTGCACGTTTCAAACCAGAGAAAACCGGACCCTCATTCTGTTACTTTATTTTCTACTAGTGTCCGCCCGCGGCTTCCCTTGCGTTTTACCAGGATAAGGAGCCTATAGCTCAATCCATGTCACAGTCTATCTGGTTACTACCAAATTTCATCGAAATCGCAGTTTATTCAAGATCTTCTGATATTACCAGCTTTGATTATTTTATATTTTTTTCCAACTTTAATAATAATTTTCTCGAGCTTCTATTTTTTTGATCTTCTATTTTTAACCCTCGACGCAAAAACGACGGGGTTTTATAAGTTTGACGTGTCTGTGTCTGTCTGTGGCATCGTAGCTCCCGAACGAATGAACCGATTTCGTTCTTTTTTGTTTGAAATGTGTATTTGTCGGGAGTGTTCTTAGCTATGTTTGATCAAAATCGGTTCAGCCGTTTCATTGCGTTGGGGGTTTTTTTTTTAATTTTTACAATGTTACAAGTTTAATGATCTTCTGATTATGCCAGCTTAATGATCTTCCATAGACCACTTCACTTCACTAATACACTAGATCTAGCTAGCTTTAATGATATTTCTGATTTTCTCAGCTTTATTGAACCTACTCAAACAAGCTTACTGGATGTTATTTTTTGCCAGCTTTAAGGATCTTCCTCGGGCCACTTCACTCATAACACTATCCAGGTCCACACCTTTAATATAGCTTCGAGCTGAAGCTCAAATTCACTATAGCCAGGAGCGTCCTAAGCTGAACTAAGAGGCCTAGCACAGCCGTTGCGCGGGCTGAACCATCACGAGCGCCGGCGGCCCCCGGGTTATCTGTAATAGTGCTGAGCCCAGGGGGTGCCCCCTGCGGGGTAGGGCCAGCGCGCACCCTCTAGGGGTGCCCCCAGGGGCGCGCTGAGCGTCGGCGCAGGCAGGGGCGCCACGCCCGACACGTTGGGAGTCATGTTGGTGCCTGCAAGGGAATAACAAGTTAATTAAGGCTTGTTTAAACACCGCCCAAAAAAATACCTATTTTACTAACAAAATTCTAAACGGTTACCAAAATGGACAAATAGTCCCCAAATTAAGTTTCCAAAAATATTATGAAATAAATCCTTTTTTTTGGTATTATTGACTGCCATAAAAATATATGGGTGTCGATTCTGTGCAGCATTCTCTAATTTTAAACCGCGTTAAAGTTGTCGCGCGCCTTTTCTAATACACTGAAATAAAAGAGACCGCGATAATTTTAATGCGGTTTAAAATTAGAGAATGCTGCACAGAATCGACACCATGGACGCCTTTAAAATACACTTTAGACTAAATATTGTTACTACTTAGATGATACCAATTATGTTATACCATGAGTTCTAACCTAACAGAATTTGATGACGGTTAATCCATTTTAGGAACCAAAAATAATATTTGTCCAAGGTTTTTTCTGATGTTATTTCATTTATTTTGGATCATAATATTATATACGACGACCTCTGTAACGGGGCGGGCGAACGTTAGCCTGCGACGCCGGAGGTTACGGGTTCGATTCCCGCCTCGGAACAAATATTTGTGTATAACAGTTATCTGGTACCCATAACACAAGCTCTGCTTAGCTTGGGGCTTGATAATGTTGTGTAAACTATCCAGCATTATTTATTATTTATTTATTATACTTTAGCCCTTTTAATAAAGTCAATTGTTTTGTTATTGGAGTTGTTTATTTTATTTGGTGCCTAGGCTTAGAGTCTTAATAGTAGTTTATGCAACTGTCATATAAGAAGGGGTATTAAAACACGAGAGTCTGTTTATCACATGAGGCGAAGCCGAATGCAATAATAGGTTGACTCGAGTGGTTTAATACCTAAGTTATATGCAGTTTCAAACACTACTTTATTTCACTCATAGGAAAAATTTAAATTAAACAAAGAAAAACACGATCGGCAAAAAAATGTATGGGAAGCGCGGGAAATTAAGTTCAAACTACGCATGCGTGCGCCATTTTTTCATATTCAGGCTATAACCATAGACTAGTTTAATAAATTAATAAAAAAAAAGATAGCGGTACTATAATGGGTTTTATTCTTAATTTTATGTATATGCGTCTGTATAGAACCGTCTTTGAATTCGTAATTCGAATTTTTCGATTTGAGTGGAGATAAAAATATTTTTTGACCATCTAAATTATACCCGTTATAAACAAATTACCCAGACTTGTTGTTAAGATTTGTCCTAGTTTATAATGGAATGTGTTATTACTGGAAGAAAGCGTTAGCCTATTAGTCAGTTGTGGGAAGTAATGGCGGCGATGAGCTCACCACTTGTCACATCTATATTCCACGTGGATGTCGTAAAAGCCGACTAAAGGATTTCCCGGACTTGTTTGTAAGATTCGTTGGTATAAGATTTGTCCCGGCTGCTAGCTTATTTAAGGAATGTGTTATTACTGGAAGAAAGCATTAGCCTAGTCAGTTGTGGGAAGTAATGGCGGCGATGAGCTCACCACTTTTCACATCTATATTCCACGATGCTGCAACCCACTGTGAAAAGAAGCCCACTGAGGCTCTGTCTACCCCTTCGGGGGAAAACGCGTGTGTCTTTGTATGTATATAAGTTGTTGTATACAAATTTAAACCTTGTGAGTATTTTCATTGTTCTAACATCAGTTTTCATACAAATAAAACCGCATTGTAATCGGAGCACGCGTTACCTATCCATCATCAGACCCTGGACCCATCAGAGATCTTCAGTTAGTACCGTGGATAGATCCTATTCATACTACGATGGTCATCATCAGACCCTGGAGCCTGATGTCATCGAAAATTTATATTTTGAGGTCTAATTGCAAGGACATCGCTGCAAAAACAAATGTTTGAGTAGATACCTGGTTGTAGGTAGGTGTTGGGCGGCGCGGAGTAGGCGGACGCGTAGTAGGGCGGCGGCACGTTCATGGAATGCAGCACGGACACGCTGCACGCCGCGGGCGGCGGCACGGGCTGCGGCGGCGGCTGCAACGTGCACAAACAGATATCACATTCTATTCATTTCACCCCACAGCAGCGCGTATCAAAAATACACCTTACAGCAGGGGTTCCCAAACTTATTTTGTCGACTACCCACTTTGAGAATAAATTATTTTTTAGCGCCCCCATTTTTTCACCTGTTTAAAATCCACTATAACTTCAGAGATTAAACATGCACCAATCGGGTTATTTAACAAAAACTTGTTAAAACATGATTGCCCGCGGTCTATTATCTACGAAAATGACCTATCTAGGAATACTAATAACTATTAAAATGCGAAAGTGTGTCTGATTTGACGCCCCATTTTTTTACTGGGTCTCTTACCGCCCCCCTTAAGGCCTGCAGCGCCCACAAGGGGGCGTTAAAGCCCACTTTGGGAACCCCTGCCTTACAGCAACACGTTAGCACTATACACTTCACAGCGGAACTTACGCACTATAGACCCCACATTAGAATACAACCTCATTGAGACCTTCAAGATCCTCTCTGGCACTTACAATTTGCCTGAATTTCATAAAATCTATATTTTAAAAGAAAGCTCAATGTCGTTGAGAGGGCATAGTTGTAAAATATCCTGTGGACCATCCAACACAAACACTGCACAGCACTTCCTTAGTAACAGAGTTTACCAGAAGATGTTTTTACTGCCACATCAAATAATGCATCACTAATTGCAAAAACAAATTGTATAACTGCTTGCGAAAGTGTAATCAGTGCAGCAAGTGAAACTAAGACATTTCAACACTGAAATAGACACATCAGCGAAAACTTAAAAATAAAAATGTAAAAAGAGTCCTTCAGGGCAGGCAACGCATTGGCAATACCTCTGGTGTTGCAGATGTCAATAGTTTGTCAGTTTGTCGAGACATAACATAAATAAAAACTGCTGGTCTATAATTTTAAATAATAATCACACTAATCACATCACACTAATGATGTTATATCGGGGAATATCGGGATAAAAATGTGCCTATGTGTTATTCCGGGAGTCCAGTTATCTCCATTCCAAATTTCATGCAAATCCGTCCAGCCGTTTCAGCGTGAAGAAGTAATAAACACACTACACACACACACACACACACACACACACACACACAAACTTTCGCCTTTAATTATAAAAAACACAAATAAAAATTACAAGTAGTGTGTTTGTTACTTCTTCACGCTGAAACGGCTGGACGGATTTGCATGAAATTTGGAATGGAGATAACTGGACTCCCGGAATTACTCATAGGCACATTTTTATCCCGATATTCCCACGGGATCGAGACTTACGCGGGTGAAACCGCGGGGCGCTGCTAGTAATAGATATGTGCCATACCAATATAATGTCTCGTCATTCTTTATATCATGACACCTGCGAACCGCCATACTCGGCGCTGCCCTGTTTTTTATAACTCTAGCTAATTTCTCAAAAAGTTTTAGCTTTTGAGGTGATCATACGTGGTTTTTTTTGCTGGCTCTCGGTCTAAGAGCAGTGCGAAGTGACAAGACTGAGGGCCCTTTATGCCTCGGCTAGAGCAGGATAGTGGATTAGTATATAGAAGATAAATTTCATGAGTAACTTAGGAGAGCGACCAATGGAACTGGCATAGTCGTCAATCAACAAAAGTTCAAAAAAAAATAGATTGAAAAAAAAAGAAAAAAAAAAGTATATTGGTTGTGGTGTACATATATTTGAATCAGCTTCTCCTTGTTCTCGAGGCACCACACAGGCGCTTTCCACCTAGTACTAAAGTTCATAAAATAAAGCGCGAGCCGTGTTTGTTGCCTGATTCTTCTAGGTTCGGTCGCGTTGGAACAGGAGAAAGCGTTTATTCATATAAACGACGAGGTGTTTAACGACCTCTGTGGCACGGCGGGCGAAGCTTGGCTTGCGACGCAGGAGGTAGCGGGTTCGATTCCCGCCTCGGAACATATATTTGTGCGATCGCAGATATTTGTTCAGGGTGTTCTGGTTATTTTCTATGTATAATAAAAAATATCTATCTATGTTATACATATATTGTATTAAGTATATCAGTTATCTAGTACCCATAACACAAGCTCTGCTTAGCTTGGGGCTAGATAATGTTGTGTGAACTGTCCAGCATTATTTATTAATTTATTTATTCGTCGATTAAAAATGATCCTTGTGATTTCAATAAATAAAGTAGTGTTGAGTTTGAATACTTACAGGATATGAGTAGTTGTAGTAGTGCGAGTCGGTCTCCTGGATGGGCACGGTGATGAGGTTGGTGCGCGCGCGCGGCCGCTCGGCGCCGCCGCCGTGCTGCGCGTGCGCACGCGGGTCGTTGGCGCTCGGCGGCAGCTGAAATATACCGCAATGTAATTTGTTTTTATTTAGTTCCTATCTTGTTTGCTTTTTGTGTGTGTGTGTGTGTCTGTCTGTCCCATCGTAGCTCCCGAACGGATGAACCCATTTAGTTTTCTTTGTTTTGTTTGAAAGGTGTATTTGTCGGGATGTTCTTAGCTTTGTTTGATTAAAATCGGTTCAGCCGTTCAGCATTGGGGTTTTTTTTAATTTTTACAAAATTAATTACTTGTTGTTGGTGTGTTTGTATAGTCATGAATAAACGTTTCTTTCTTTCTTTCTTTGAATAAACTACAGGGGGGTTACTATAAGTATTCGTACTAATTATATATATATATATACAGACTCAAGATTTGTCAGAGGGCAATGGAACGCAGCATTTTGGGTTATAAGAGAACCCACCACGCTGCGTTCCCTGACTGGTATTGCCGACGTAGGTGACAACACAGCCAGGCTCAAATGGGACTGGGCGGGGCACGTCAGTCGAATGCTTCCCAACAGGTGGGCGAACATCAGCACACCCTGAATAGCTGAAGGACGGCGACCTCGGGGTCGGACGAGAAAGCGTTGGCGGGACGATCTTGTTGGTTTTGAAAAGGAGTGATGGGAGACTGCCAGGGACAGAGACAAGTGGAGGAATTTGGGGGAGACCTTTGCCCAGCAGTGGGACAATACATATATGTATAGGTTAAGAAAAAAAAAAAAAAAAAGTTAGTACGACAATTTGACAGCATTCGAAACTATATGAAGTTTCGTATCCTTCCATACATTTACTAGCAGCGCCCCTAGCGGAAACGAGGAGAAAACTAAGGACGCTGTCAGAAAATGTATTGAACGAAAAGAAACTTCATATAGTTTCGAATACTATCAAGTTCTCGTACTAAGGGTACTGGTGACCCGTGACGGTGATGACACTGGTAAAGGTGCCATATTTTGGCGTACATAGTGTATGGAATACTAAGTCCATCGTAGAGTTATTAGATAGTGTTTGCTCACAGTGATCGGCTTGACCGAGAGGCTGGCGACAGACGGCGCGTCCTCCTGCTTGGAGTCGGCGCCGGACGACACGTGGCGGTGATTGATGTGCGCCTGGAGGTCCCTCTGGAATATTCAACAAGCTAGCTCACTGGCGGTGTAGTGGCTAGGGACCCAACTACCGGCCCTAAGGTCGGCAGTTCGAATCCCGCTTGAACGCTGCTGCTGTCTGATGATAATAAACAGGTAAAGTTTGTTTGTAGGGGAGGGGTAATCTCCGAAAATACCGATCCGTTCTTATAAAAAAAAAAAAAAACCTATAAGGTTACAAACAAGCAGACGGCCCGCCTGATGTAAAGCAGTCACCGCCGAATATATATAGACATCAGCAACACCCACGGTATTGCAAACGCGCTGCCTACCATTCGTTTTCGTTTCGTTTCGTATGAGGTAGTGCTGGCCTCTGGTGTCAGAGTTTGTCAAGCCGCCCGAGGGCATCTGACATGGCTTATCGACTGCTATTAATCAATAACAGCCGGGACCGACAGCTTAACGTGCCCTCCGAAGCACAGAGCGATGGATGCTATGGATGATAGGACTCTTAATGCCTATCATTAAGCGCCCTAATGATATTTCTCTTGAATTTACCCATATAGGGCTACCTGTGGGAAAACATCCAACGGGAGCTCATTCCACGCCTTGCAGGTGCGCGGGAGAAACGAGCGCTTGAAACGCACTGTGCGAGACCTCCACGCATCCAAAATGTGCGGGTGCGCTCGCTCACGATGGCGGGATACCGAAAAATCTTGCACTACCTGGAAGTTACTTGCTCGAGTGCTATAGGCTGTTTTATTAGCTTCCGCCCGCGACTACGCTCGCGTTATGTGTAGTTTACTCAGCTCAGTAAAGGTTGAGCTTATTTTCATGGTATTTGATGTGTGAAGGGGCAGAGGCGCCCCCGGCCCCATTGGCGGTGGCTGCTTTTTATCCCGACACGATGCGTGCGAAGTCACGGTCAGTTCAGTTCAGTTCTTGAACAAGTGGCCCTTGCGGAGTAGATCACAATTTCGCCAATGCTACGTTTAAAAAAAAAAAAGTTTATAAAGGCTAGTCACACATTATTGTGTTATGACTTGACTTCTCTATGGCCTCTGTGAGTAGAGTTGACATCACAAATCTGTCAGCGTCTGATTCCCATCTTACCTGTGAAAGGTAAGTCCTTCTACATCCAGTGTTGCCGTATCTCGTGCCCGAGTGCGTGCACATGAACACAGTCCCAAGTCCTGTCTGTTCCACTCTTAGTACCTGGAATACACCAAAATGTTGTGATCAGCTAAATACATATATACATAACATATATTTGGGTCTTCTACACTTTGACTCTACCAAACTAGTCCACCGTCTTGGCTAAGGAAACTATTTATTTATTTTATTTTATTTATTTATAGATCATCAGCTTTCGCTGATACGTCTACATCAAAACAGTGTTGAATATCTAATTTTGGGTCAATTTTTTAAGTTCTGAATTGTCCTTTTGTAGCCAGTTGTCGAGCATGTTTTTAAATGTGTTCACAGATGTGGTAGAAACAACATCGTCTGGTAGTATGTTCCAATTGTGGACCACTCTGTTACTAAAGAAGTGATGTGCAACTAGTGCATTGGCAGGATCTCGAGCCAGTTTAAATTGGTGGCCACGCGTTGATCTTTCCTTGTTCACAAAGATTTCATGTAGGTCTGGCAGGTTGTATTGGTAGGTGATTTTATATGTCTCTATGAGGTCACCAGGAACTAGGGTGAGAACAGAACATAGAATTTTCTAAAATCTAGCATCCCTTTCAAGACCAGCTTCTCCAGAGTCTCTAGGTGTTGCCCATCCTGCATGTCTTGCAGTGTGGCTCTCTGTTACGCTTGCTGATTACTCGGCTAACGCACCCTTCTTCCCACACATTGCCAATGTGTGAGAGAGACACATAGCTAAATACATAAACTGTTGCATTACTTATTGACTTATATTTCTAAATTTAACCCCCTAGACCTGGAAGGTGCAACAGAATGTTTGAAGGGGAAAACTTCATGCACCTAGCTGTAGTTGCATAGATCCACTAAACATAACACCCAACAGTCACATTTGGGATAATATTATTTGATTCTCTTTTTAACCCCCGACGCAAAAACGACGGGGTGTTATAAATTTGATGTGTCTCTGTGTGTGTGCCTGAGTGTGTGTCTGTGTGTGTATCTGTGTGTGTCTGTCTGTGGCATCGTAGCTCCCGAACGGATGAACCGATTTAGTTTTTTTTTGTTTTGTTTGAAAGGTGAATTAGTCGGGAGTGTTCTTAGTTATGTTTGATCAAAATCGATTCAGCCGTTTCATTGCGCTGAGGGTTTTTTTAATTTTAACAAAATTAATTACTTTTTTATTTAGTCTTTTCATTTAACAATAGGTAATGTTACTTCAAAATTAGTGAGCCTGACATGGATTTTATTACCTTTTCCCTGCATCTAGGACAGTGAGTATGATCTGATCTTGCGCACGATAAGCAAAACACATGTTTGCAAGGAATCTGAAAAAAATAACATAATTTAGAAAGAAAGAATGAAAATGAGGAGTTCCTGCATTTAAAGTAGACAATCGAAAACCCCAAGCGAAGCGTAAAACGCAAACTTGAGAAAAAAAAGGGACTCAGTAGCACGTATTTGGAGGGTCCTTTGTCCAGCAGTGGACTAATGTGGGATGGTTATCTTTATCTTATCTTATGAATGAATGAATGAATTATTTATTTGCCTAGTTACCTAGTTTAGTATTGTAAACCAGTCCATCAAAGGGCAATTAATAAATTACCCCAACCTACCGAGGGACTACGTATAATATTATGTCACGTGACAATTTTTTATAACATTTACGTTGTCTGAGGTAAAACCAAGATTTACAGAGTCAAAGTCAAAAAGTATTTATTCATTGAAATCACAAGGATCATTTTGAATTGTCTTATAAAATAAATTTACTCCAGTTCCAACGCGACCACACCTTTGATAAAAGTCTGAAAACTCTGACACTTTATGTATTATTTCATTTACAAACTCATATTACAAAAACTTCATGAAATGGCATCCTAATGGCATGTGCTCCCTCGGTGAACTCATTTAAGAACCGATATGATAATCATTTTAAAAACTCAGTGCACTGATATGATATACACGCATCAGCTTATGCTGCTAGTGTATTAAATATAATAATAATAATAATAATAATAATCGGAGTCGTTAGGTATGATAGATAGGGACATAAAGCAGTCGGTGAAGGAGCGTTTCTTTTGCCGCTTGACAAAAGTACTTAACAGTCTTTTGTCGGGTGGCAACAAGGTTCGCGCCTTTAACGGCTGGGTTATGCCCCTGCTCATATACACATTCGGCATATTAAGGTGGACCCAGACAGAGTTAGATGCCGTGGATTGTAGAGTTCGTCAACTGTTAACGACCCATCGCATGCGACACCCGCGTTCGTCAGTAATGAGAATGTACATCCCGCGGAAGTGTGGAGGTCGAGGCTTTTTAAATGCTAAGACTCTACACAACCGCGAGGTGTGCAGTCTCAGGGAATACTTCCTCGACGCTGAGTACGGGATGCATCACAATGTAGTTGCAGTTGACAAGAACTTTACCCCGCTCTCCTTAGCAAACGAGAACTGGCGTAAACCATTAGCCCTGAGCACTCAGGACCGCAAGACCGTATGGGAGAGCAAGGAACTGCATGGGCGGTTTTACAAGGCCCTCACAGGGCCCGATGTAGATCTGCTCGTTTCAGTGAACTGGCTACGTTTCGGTGACCTCTTTGGGGAAACCGAGGGTTTTGTCTGTGCGATTATGGATGAGGTTGTCAAGACGAACAACTATCGAAAGTACATCATGAAGGATGGGACGGTTGATATCTGTAGAGCATGTCACCGTCCCGGAGAGTCCCTCAGACATGTACTTTCGGGTTGTTCGCATCTTGCTAACTCAGAGTATCTGCACAGACACAACCAAGTAGCCAGGATCATCCACCAGCAACTTGCTCTCCGATATGGCCTCTTCGGACCTGAGGTGCCGTACTATAAGTACGTGCCTCAGCCGGTTCTTGAAAATGGCCGTGCCACGCTCTACTGGGACCGGTCTATCATCACGGACAGGACTATTGTTGCCAATAAGCCTGATATCGTGGTGGTAGATCGGTCGGAACGCCGGGCAGTACTTGTTGATGTCACTATCCCGCATGATGCTAATCTCGTGAAGGCCGAGAAAGACAAGTTAAGCAAGTACCTTGACTTGGCTTACGAGATTACCGCCATGTGGGATGTGGATTCAACAATTATCGTCCCGATAGTCGTTTCAGTAAATGGACTGATAGCGAAGAGCTTCGACCAATATCTTAAGAAGCTCTCGCTAAATGGTTGGATCAAGGGTCAGATCCTGAAGGCGGTACTCCTGGACTCGGCACGCATAGTCAGGAGGTTCCTCTCTCTGCAGCCCTAGCCCCCGACCGTTTGGGCCTCGCTCCGCGGTCGGTGGTTCCCCGTTTAGATTTATATTTTTTACTATAATGTTTTTTATACTATTTATTTTTTGTAGATAGTATTCCTTTATATTGAAAAATATATATTTTTTTACGAGATTTAGAATAAATAAGTGAGATAATAATAATAATAAGATGCAGTATCATATATACCTACATCAAATACTTAACTATTCTTCTGTTGTCAAACGACAATTTCTAGTGAACACATTACATATCTTGGTCCCCTACTCTCTCTAGATCTGTTCATCCAACTTACCATTCGTCCATAGATAAGTATAGGCTTGATGCAAGTATCACAGCAGTAGATCATAGGGTTGAGGACCTTCTCTCCTATAAGGGTAGCTCGGTGACTCCAGTCCAGTCTCAGCATAGGCTCGGGGGGCCCTCTGGTGAGTGTCGTGAACACCGGGGCCTCTAGCTGGGATATATCTGATGGTACCTCCACTAAAACAAATATTTTTGTAAGCAAACTGTTTCACGGTAATTGTATTTTCTCCCGCTTTCCGTTAACCAATCAAGTTGGATTTGATCTGATCGAAGGTTGACCATGAAAGGCCTCCATAGTAATAGACTGGCCATTATGGATCATATCAGTTAGCATTCCAAATACAAATTTCATCAGTCAGAAATTACATTTGAGACTGTAACTTTATATGACCAATAAATAACTTACATTTAGCTGGTTCCACAGGCTCTTCCCTCACTTCCTTCGGTTCCTCAGTGACGGGCTCCGCCGGCTCCTGGGAGGCCTCCTCGACGGAGCACTCCTCGTCACTTGACATCACTTTGGGCACCTTCTTGCCGCGCCCTCGCCCCCGGCCGCGAGCCCTGCCTCGGGCACGACCTCTGCCCCGTCCACGAGTAGTCCGTTTCTCAGAATTCATGATGGAACACTTGATTTATCTGCTAGTAAACACTAAACAAACAGGGAACCAATCGAAAGTTCAAATGACGTTTATAAAGTTGTACTAAAATGTAAACTTAACCTCAATTTGAAATCTTTTTTTTTTTTTTTTTTTTATTGTCTTCTGTTGAATATTCTCTCTATAAATTACCTCGTTCCCGTACGTAGGCTACAATGCTCTAAGTCATCCAGTCAATACTAAATTCCAATAAAACTAATTTAAGTCGTCAAGAGTCTCCGTAAAGTCATAACCCAGGTTAAAATGGTGGTAGAAAAACCAAGGTTTTGGAAGGCAAAATCCACCATTCTGAAAATACACGCAATATGTACACTTGTATCCATCTACAGCACACGTGTTCTATATTTATGTTACACCGGCACAGAATATATACAGTAACACCGGTGAAAATGCCACCAAAATTACATGATATACCTAGGAATATGAATAAAAAAGGTTTCTTTCTTCTTCTCCTTCTTTTGGTTGTGGCTGGTTTCTGTGGCTTTAGTTTCCACAATCAAAATGGCGGATTGTTTAACACGTCTACGTTTGTCGCGGGTTCGATTCCCGTCTGGTTCATAGATCTATAGCGAAAAAATCCTACGTCTATGGTCTGGTTCATAGATCTAGTATGTAAAAAATTCTTCGTCTATGGTCTGGTTGGTAATTTTTGGGATCATGTAGACAGGCATAGAAGATTATTATCTATTCCTAGGATACAGGGTAGGTATTTCATTGAGATGGTTCATCCATTCGATTGTTTCTCAATAATATGATGCCTAGTATGAAGATGTAATCACTACCACAGAGTAAATAATAGTCACTACGTTATAACTGCGTCAAAAATTCAATAAATAAAATCAATAAGTACCTACTTGTGGGTAGGTACAACAAAGCCTGTAGGGGTTTTGTATAATTATCTGTAGTTTACGAGATATCGAGCGGCACGAGGGTAGGGGGGACTGCTTTTCATACCGACACTACTCGTGCGAAGCCGGGGCGAGTCGCTAGTTTTATTTTACACAAATATTGCTCGTATAATAATAGTATAGGATGAATAAAAGTAGGTACGTAGGCAGGTATTCGAAGTAGTCGAGTCGACTTACAAATTTATTGGTAGAGGTTCAAATGCAAATGGTGTCATTGAGTTGAAATAACACGACGCTCGGGGCAGTGGGGGCCTCCCCCTTGCTTATATTGTGCAGGAACAAAAGGCAAACGAACCGTTCAATTCACTTTCCTCAAACTATAGGAATAAATTGAGACAAGTTCAGGAGTTCCGTCCGTATGTACCTATGTAGGCGCACCTACCTGCCTACCGTAGTCAGGGGAAAAGATGGTTTATGTTTAATACAAAACTATTCATGTTTGTTTATGAATCAATCATTTTCATATCTTTGTAATTTTTATCCTTTAAACGAACAATATTTGTATAAGTACCTACCTACTTATTATGTATTATCCATCCCACTAATATCATAAATGTCAAAGTTACGATGTTTGGATGTGTGTTACTCACGCCGAAACGGCAGAACCGATTTTGATGAAGTTTGGCATACATTATGACCCGGATTGAGCTATAGGCACAGAATAAATAACTGGCTATAGCCTACGTTCGATCCCGATAAAACGCGAGCGAAGCCGCGGGCGGACACTAGTTTAATATATTTATTTTGTGATCCTATAACGATTTCTATAAAATTTTTGGGGGCGGCAAATAGATCTAGAGGTCTCATCATCTATGGGAAAACGCAATATTACACAAAAAAAAAGTTAAGCGAAGCTCCCCATGTAGTATTGTTTATTCTGTGCCTATGTGTCTAACCTTAATGATTGACATACATACCTAGTTAGGTTCAAGAAGAACACCAGGTAGGTACTTAACTTTGTTTGTCAAAGGATGTGGGTAGGTATTGCAGTACCGACACAAGGTAATTGAGAACTAGGCGAGCGCAGTTCACAGAGTTCAGGGTTTAGTCAGACATAGTAAACACATCTATTCATATGGTTCAGGGTTATGCACCGTGGCGTGATCGCGTCATAAAGGTGCAACGAAGACGCTGCATTGCCATATGCATAAAAAAAAATACATATGGCACTGCACCGTTCGATTGATTGGGATCTCAGACAGGCGGGTTGGGTTGGATAGAATACAAGTAAGTACCTACCTACCATATTAATAAACGAGTACCTAGGTAAAGTAGATAGCTAGTAATGAGGGCCTGGTGATTATAATCCTGATTTATTTCGATCTATAATGCAAAGATAAGTCTCCTACCTAGCTATCGTTCATTACTCGCATGTCAGTCTCTCTCTTGAGGAATCATCGAGCAACCGGAGGCCTGCAATGCTCTAAGTGAGGAATGAACATGTCATGCATGATCCGTCCGTCCCAAATTCCTAATGTCCCAACAAACACTAAAGAGTCCCGATATCTGCGCAAATCGTGCAATGAATGAATGGCCGTAGCGACTACAGCATTCCTTTCCCGCGTGCGGTTTCATAAGTTCGCGGGGGTGAGAGGAAGGGTTACGGTTGGCGGATGGCGAATGGCGTTAGTCATTCTCCCAACTTCTTCCGCTATAACTACGTAAAATGTACATATTGTTAAATTATGAACATATTAATCTGTCTAAATAAAATAAAAAGGTACAGACAGGAACAAAGGAAAAAAAAATTGGTACCTATATTATTAAAATTGGCGTAAGTAAGTATTTTTATTTTTTACTTACTCCATATTCCAGAGCGTTCGATGAGACCCTAGGCAGCCCTATGATTGTAAAAAGCACATCGGTGTCTAGCACGCATTATGTGCCTAGGCACGGAGCAGTATGAGGCCCGAAACAAATTAGGTAGGTACCTACTCTATTCACGACTTGATGTCGCCACAGGAAAAATTAGAAAGGTACCTATAGGTACTCAGCAGGTTAGTCTCGTTTTTGTCTAGCATTTTTTATTATTTTCGGGGAAATCGTTTCTACGTCTTTGCAAAAAACATGGTTCAAGGAAGAGCTGAATCTTTGCCAATTTTCTTTCTGATGCCGTCGATTCATCGGGCGCGGTCGTCGGTCGCTAGGGTGTTAGGTAAGTAGGTACGGGTATCTAGTTCGAGATAATAGGTACCTTATTTTATTTATTTATCTTACCTACCTAAGATTAGTAGTGAACTACAGAGATTTACCTACCAACCTGACACGCTCGCAACGACTATCCGTCCGTTGCCTGGATCCGAGAGTTCTTGCTGAATGGATCCGGTGTACGGGCAGTCGTCGGTGCCGGCCGAAAATCCGCGGCCACAGACAAAAAGCAGGCGTACCCTCAGCAGAAGGACTAAAGCACCTTGTTCTGAGGGCGTAGGTACCTACCTAAATTTTACCATCGTGGTAGGTACCTATCTAGCTGGGTTGCCAAGCCAACGCGGCCTATCAAACGCTGAGATGGGGACCCTTTTGTGGCTTATGTCAGGCACAAAGATTTTTTTCCGTGTAATCGTTTTTTTTTTAAATTAAGTAATTCGTTTTTGTTTGGTTCCTACCTTGTTTGCTTTTTTGTGTAGGTATAGTCACGCACGAATAAACTTTGTCTTTCTTTCTTTTGTTTTTCTGCGGGATATCAGCTTGGCAAACAAAAAATATTGGTAGGTAGTATCATAGGTAAGTACCTAATAGGTACTTAAGTAAAAAGTTCTTCACACAACAACTGAGAAAATATAGCCATGTCACAGAGAGCGCTCATAATTTTTCTACTTGTGCATGGTTACCCAAGGTGTACCTAGGTGGTAAGCACCAACATACATTATTTTTAGGGCCTCCAGCAAGGTCAGTAGGTCCACGAGTTAGTACCTAGGTGTAATAAGTACGACTCATACAAATACGTGTGCTGCTCCATGTAGGTACCTACCTACAAGTCCCAGCCCTTGAGAGCGATCGCGGGCGACAACCGGCCATGACCGCGTTCAGCTGCCAGCAAATCCTCCACTGTGACTAAACTGCACGCGTTACCTACCTATACATTAAATCATAAATTACATTAGATAAAAGTGTTTAGTTATCGAATAGGTAATTACTTTGGTTATTGTTTTGGAGTAGGTAGGTAGTTTTGTTTTTCGAACCTTTTTTGTTTCGAACAATCTTTGAACCAACTTTGTTTCTCTGTAGGTAAGTACCTATAGCACACAATAAATAATAGTATACAAGTATAGGTACCTCTTTCTACTGCTTGGGGTATCATGGAAAGGTTTCGTACCTACCAATGTGCCGATACTTCCAGAACTTGAGAGATACTTCATGCTTTCCTAGAGAATTCATGCAGGTTTCCACTGCAACGCCACTAATATTTATTCTGTGGTAACGCCAAGAAGCGTCCCTCCCGCCTCGAGACGTGTCCGAAGCACTAACTAAGGATGCGAGTTTGAACTAGATCGGAGTCCGAAGCACTAAGACTGGTGCTTTGGACTCCGATCTAGTTCAAACTCGCATCCTTAGTGCTTCGGACTCCGATCTAGTTCAAACTAGCATCCTTAGTGCTTCGGACACGTCTCGTGGCGGGCTTGACGCGGCACGCGTCTTGGCGTACAAGGACGACTGTAGAAGCACAGAATAAATATTAGTACAAGGTAGAAGGCTCGAGCGAGACAGCGCGGGAGGTCACCCATGCGTTGGACCGACCAGATCAAGTCAGTGCAGTGGGTGGAACTGGAAACCTGCATGAATCCTCTAGCTCTTTTAGATATATGGCGAGATATCGTGAGGCGAGCTCGTACAATATGATGAGCGCAGTGCTCCGTCACGCACGACTGAGAAGAAAAAGGTACCTAGGATGCCTAGGATAGGATGTATGTAGGAACATGTTATGTTTGATTTCGCCTCCCCCATATAACGCAATGTTATAAGTTTGACGTGTCTGTGTGTGTGTGTGTGTGTGTGTGTGTGTGTTTGTGTGTCTGTCTGTCGCATCGTAGTTCCCGGATGAAACGATTTCGTATTTTTTTGTTTGAAAGGTGAATTTGTCGGTAGTGTTCTTCGCTATGTTTGATCAAAATCGGTTCAGCCGTTTCATTGAGTTGAGGGTTTTTTAATTTTTACAAAATTAATTATTTATTCTGTGCTATCGTGCAAAATATAGTCCATTAGTACAACGGCTGTGACTACGGACAGATCGACAGGCGATGTACAGACAGACAGACGGACATGGCGAAACTATAAGGTTTCTTGTACCGGACTTCAGAACCCTAAAAAGTATCTAGATACCTAAACCTGTAATAAAGCGGGTAAATTACCTTCTTAGCCAAGGAGAGATCCATTATGATGTCTGACCTGACGTGGTCCTAGATTGTGAAAGCACATTGTACCTAGGTACTTACGCTGATGCAATAATTATAATAATTTCTAATAACCAACTTGATTGTTGTTGTTGAAAAACCTGATCTTATTTGCGCCCAGAATCACGCAATAACAGCAAAGGCCGATCTTTTTTACGAGTATGTAAATTAGTCTTATTTATAAAAAAACATAAAATATTTTTATAGACAAAAAAATTGGCTTTATTGTTTGGGTATAGGTATTTTTATTATAGACTAGTGGTATGCCCGCGACTTCGCCCGCGTGTACTTTTCCATACAAACTTAAACACCCTGCTGCACCCCCTTAGGGGTTGAATTTCTGAAATTCCTTTCTTAGTGCACCCCTAGACCACAAAAGGAACGTACCTTCTAAATTTGAGGTCTCTAGGACTTACGGTTTAGGCTGTGCGTTGATAGTCAGTCAGTCAGTCAGTCAGTCAGTCAGTCAGTCAGTCAGTCAGTCAGTCAGTCAGTCAGTCAGTCAGTCAGTCAGTCAGTCAGTCAGTCAGAAATTCAGTCACGCAGGGATTTTATATATATTGATTTCCCATGTGCATACATAGACACACGCCTTTTTCCCCGAAGGGCAGACCGAGACAGAGCCTAAATGGGCCTTTTTTCACGGTGGGTAGCCTGAAATAAAGATATTTGTATTTTCAAGTGGCTCTAATAACACCGCAATTAGGCACATAATGACACCAGAGGGGTGAGTCTGAGTTTTGCAAACACCATCGTAACGGTGAACGTAACACGATCGTACGTGTATAACATAATAACTAGCTATTAATCTGTGCCAAAAACGTCACAGATTAATGGCTAGTTACTACGCAATACACGTACACTCGCCGTTACGATCATCGTTACGATGGTGTGTGTAAACTCGGACTTGCCCCTCTGTAATCAAACTGTGACTTTGTCAGTGCTATTATTCACTAGTGAGTTGTAGAGACAGTTGAACATTTACACAGAGTGTGTATTTCTGTTTTACACCTGAAACCAAACTGTGACTTTTTCATTGCTTTTATTCACTAGTGAGTTATAGAGGCAGTTGAACATTTACACAGAGTGTGTATTTCTGTTTTATTATTATTTTCTTCACAAGTATGTTGAAAAACGTCATTACATTATGGTACAAGTGTGTAATGTTGGTGATTACCGTCCGAGACCCTCACCTATGGCGCCTCAGCGGTAATCACCAACATTACACACTTGTACCATAATTTACTATTATTTTCATCAAAGGACGCAGTCAACTGAAGCGTCGCGTCGTCACTACAAGAAGCACGCGTATCTAAGCACCTCCCACGCGGCATTACTCCCACGTATGCGGGCGGTATAAGCGTCTCTGGTTGCTGCAGCCAGTAGGCCTTTTAGATCTTCGTATGACCGCGACGCGATCTCACCTGTTAGTAAGTGACGACGTGGCCGACGATGGAGCACAAAGGTCTCTAGTCACTCTTTGCTAAGCTCTTGCCTTGAAGAAACCTCAGATTATAGTTTTCAGGAAAGACAGACGACAGTCGTGTGTTCCAACTTCCACAAGTTTTTGCATTATAAAGGTAGAACCGAAACGTTTAGTACGAACGAAGAGAGAGTATAATCACAGATTAATTAATAGTTACTTCGTAAGTATAATGAGGTAAGGATGGTACCGAGTTTAAAATTTGACGACCTCTACTCTATGGCGTGGCGCGCGGCGCCGCGGCCGGCGGCCGATTGGAGATAGATAGGTATTGGAGATAGATAGTGATGTGAGGGGTTGCGGGTTAGATTCCCGCTGCGTGACAAATGTTTGTATGATCTGCAAATATTTGTTCTTGGTCAGGCAGTGTGTTGCTGTACCATGTCACTCGTAGTTCCTGACACCCACGACACAAGGGATCCTAGTTTGGAATCAGGACTATATATGTGACTGTTGGGTGTTATGTATGTAATGACATTTTATTAAAATTATTAGGTACATACCTATCTACTTACCTTCAGATTCAGTTTTCATACCGGCGCGGCGGCCAGCGTTAATCATATTTCCGAGCCTTGGCCCAGATTCAAATGATTTTCCTCATGGATTTAAATTGCTCGACCGATAGATAACACAGTGATGGTGATGGAATATTGAGTTTCTGAACGCGGGTTGATGCCTTTACATTGTATGTGATTTCATGATAAATAATGTATGTGCGCGACGGCACGGGATCATTGGCACGGGACGGGAGTCACAGGATACGAAAGAGCTTCGGGCGATGCATTGCTATATCTATCCCAGTGTGGTGCATGGACCTAAGGAGTGGTTGGGGTTCCTTTGCAAATTAGTGTGGGCTGGATTATCAAGAATGGAAGTATTGAAATTTGTTTTTAGAACACTGACCACTAAAACAAGTTTTTTTTAACTATGGTAGACCCTCGTTTGACCGCGATCTCACCTGTTGGTAAGTGACGATGCGGCCGACTTTGGAGCACGAAGGTCTAGAAGGCACCTTTTCACAGAGACCCATATTATAGTTTTCAGGAAAGACGACGGCAACTTGTTCCATTCCTTAGCAGTTCGCATTACAAAGGTGGAACCGAAACGCTTAGTGCGATTTGCGGTTATACTGATGAGGTAAGGATGGTACTGAGCCGTGCGCCTGCTTATCGTATGATGAAAAGGAGATGGTGGAATCAGATCATGAAGCATCTGGGCACATTCCCGGAAATGTAACCTATATAAGATCGAAAGGCATGCAACTTTACGGCGGTGCTCGAGAATCTGGATCCTAGTCTCCGTCATATTATGTTGCTTATGTTAAGCCTTATCCTATCCTATCCTACTAATATTATAAACGCGAAACTTTGTAAGTATGGATGGATAGATGGATGGATGTTTGTTACTTTTTCACGTAAAAACAACTGGATGGATTTGGATGAAATTTGGAATAGAGATAACTGTACTCCTGGAATAACACATAGGCACATTTTTATCCCGATATTCCCACGGGATCGAGACTTACGTGGGTGAAACCGCGGGGCGCTGCTTGTATTTATATATAAGTCTTAATGATTCTGATCTTTTAAAATAGCCTACTGAAGTAATCTTATCAGGATTAATAGGTATTTTACCTACGTAAGTAGCACAAGTGGATTCAGTTTAAATTTACAATTCGCGACCGAAATCGATAATGCTACATTTTGACTTTGACCTACTGTGTTTCTTTATATTTCATTTTATCGCAAATTCTCTGCATTATTGATAACCAAATATGTATTTAGGTAGTACCTATTTTAAGAATAACCCACATGTCTCCACCTTGTTATAGAGCTATATTTTACGAATAACCAACATGTTTTTACTCTGTTATAAATGTAAATTAAGTCCATGCGAATTTTATAAAAAAAACAGTAAGTATTCCGTTTTGGAACACTTAGTCATAGTCATAGTCATAGTAATTTATTAATAACAAAAACGGTTACAAGTCAAATATACATAAATCCATAAATCGTACATAAGTACATCACAAAAATTTACATCACAATACATTATAACAATTTGAAATTTAATATGTCATTACCATTACAATTAATAATCGTATAAAAAATTATAATTAGTGTAAAAATTATAATAATACTAGGTAATGCACTTACCTATTCAAATTCAAATTCTTATTCATAATCTTTATTTCAGCACTCTGAGTAAATGTTCAACTGTCTCTATAACTCACTAGTGAATAATAGCAATGAAAAAGTCACAATTTGATTACAGGTGTAAAACAGAAATACACACTCTGTGTAAATGTGCAACTGTCTCTATAACTCACTAGTGAATAACGGCAATGAAAAGTCATTTTGATTACAGGTGTAAACAGAAATACACACTCTGTGTAAATGTTCAACTGTCTCTATAACTCACTAGTGAATAATGGCAATGAAAAAGTCACAGTTTGATTACAGGTGTCAATATGTGCCTAATTGAGGTGAAATTAGAGCCACTTTATGAGCAAGTGTCCAAACAAGCAAGTGTGAAGACGACCAAAGTCATCTTTATCAAACCTATTGAGAAAAATAATGGAAAATGACCGAGGTGCTAAGCGAACGCTATAACTAAACTAGAGTAGGTATGTAGTTCCCAACCTATTCTGAATCTGAGCTCAATAATAAGTTATTATACTACTGTAATAATAAGTTATTATACTATTATTAGTTATTATACTAGTACAACTGTTTGGTTATTATTAATAACCAAACAGTTGTTTCTTTCTGCTAAATAAAAGTGTATGCGTTGCTAATGGGTTTAGGTATGCTCAGTGGTAAGGCCATCTTTCAAAAGTGGAATAAATCTGTATTTTAAAAGAGAGCTACATATATTAGCAGATGTGGCTAGTTTCTGATATCTTTTTCCTCAAGACAAAAGTTCTTTGATCTACAATGTCCACATTGTTAATGCTCTGGAGATAATTTATGTTTATTGAATACCTACCTAAGTACCTACCCATTCTGATTGATTTAGTGACCACGGATACTGCCATGAATTCACAATGGTTTGGACATTGTCTTCGTACCTATATTGCAGACTAAATTTTCATGCGTGTTTTACCTTTTGAAAGTTTTGTGTTTCTTTTTCTAAGTACCTATTTACCTATTCCTCCTTTCCTCCCAAACTCCCAACTGACTATGGCCACAGAATATATACAGCTTCAGATGAGCAGTTTAATTTTATTTTATCAACTTTACTCATTTTTGAATTATTTAAATAGTATGTAGGTATTATACTTACTATACAGTATATTGATTAGTTTATTTTTTGATATAAATTTAAGTATTTAATGATTATTATTATTTTTTGTCAATTTTCTAATAACTATTCACTATTTCCCTTTCTGAATATTAGGTACTTCCGCAATACACCAATGTTATCTGGTAGAGAATGCTTTTTTGTTCTTTTTTTTAATGTGCAATATAAAATATCTGTAGGTACATCAATATAGAGACAAATTATTTATTGAATTTTCACTAGAAACGGGATATTTACCATGATTTTTGTACAAATCATGGCGTGATCATGGCGCATGCAACTGTGCCGACATATCGGGAAGATTTAAAACTCAAAAATCATGGTAAATATCCCGTTTCTAGTGAAAATTATGTACATAACCATGATAGTTTCAAAAGTTAAATTATTTATTGTGTGACCTATCTAACAAAAATGATGATATAGTCGCGAGCAAACGCTAGTCTTTGATTTTAAATTCCTTGGGTTCTCAATTCTCATACATTTTAATCAGATCCTTGGAATTATATTGTTGCGAGAGTCCATTTTGTATTTAAAATTTGGATGCGATGTATTCTGTTTTTTACTGTTTTAGTTACTTCGTCTTGACCTGCGCGGGTCAATAATCTCATTTTTGAACTATCTTGGACATTTAATTTAATATCTTGAACACTCCGACGTATTATCTATGGGTGACTTGAATATGTTTATTTAGGAATTGTTTTTAAGTACCTACTTTCAAATGGACAAGTACCTTCTTATACATGGACTATCTTCCTAAGAAGCTAATGTAAATGTAACTACTTTCAATGGACACATAAATATGTACCTTTACCATTATACGAAGTAACTATACTAATCTGTGCCATTACATCTTACCCTATACTACCTATTTACGAGCAATATTTGGTAATCACGTTCTCGAAAACGGCTCAAACGATTTCGATCAAATTTGCTATACTCTTTTTTTTTTTTTTATACTACTTGGATGACGGATCAAGCAAGAGGCCCACCTGATGTTAAGCGGTAACCTCTGCCTATGAACAGTGCATTACCTCATAGATCACGTCCACCTACGACGCAACCTATGTGGCATTGCACTGCGCCCGCCACGAAAAGTCTCATGTGCGTGTAATTTCACCGGCACCCTTACCCTTCAAACCGGAACACAGCAATGCGAGCACTACTGCTTTGCGGCAGAAATAGGTTTAGGGTTTAGGGTAGGTTTACTTATGGTGTTTTAGGGGGCGAAAAATCGATCTAGGTCTCATATCTGGGAAAAAACGTTTTCCTAAATTTAGGTATGCGAGGTCAGTTTTTGGATGGGTGACCACTTTTTGGGTGTATTTTTATTTTATTTCGAAATATCTTGTGAATCTATAGTTGCACCAGGTACTCTACCTTATTATCTATGTACTTAAGTACATGAATCTTTTACTTTTTAACTTACTTTCCTAATAAAATGTATGAGTGTTACGTGGTGCCAATTCTGCGCTACATCAGCACATCACCGTTCCAATCACCATCCAAGTGAATGGAGAAGATGCAGATTGCAGACTCATTCAAGCTATTGATACCAATGGATTCTACGATGCTACTAAATCTATATTTTCCTAGTGTTTAGCATGTTTTAAAGCCGACATCTACCCACAGAACATCTTTTTTTATATACTACTTGTAATGATGGGTCAAGCAGATGGCCGACCTGATGTTAAGTGGTACCCTCTACCTATGAACAGTGCGTTACCTCACAGGTCACGTCCACCTAGGACGCGCCCTATGTGGCATTGCACTGCGCCCGCCACCCTGAGACATAAAGATGAATAGTCTCATGTGCCTGTAATTTCACCGGCACCCTTCAAACCGGAACATAGCAATGCGAGCACTACTGCTTTGCGGCAGAAATAGGTATGGTGTACTTAGAAAAGTAGAATAGTACTTCCCCGGACGAACTTTTTCACAAAAAAGCTCTTGATAATACTACTAGATAATATTCTTTAACGAAATTCCTGATGACTATATGGTGGGTGATAGATGGTGCATGATCATTCATGCAGAGAACTTAAATAAAGATAATGCAGATTACATGAAAACTAATCGTTATAACCACAGGAATAAGGACCAACATGTGCCGAAGATTGTAGAGCTCGTAATCCAAACCTTGACCCAGAAGAGTACGGTACTCGTTTTATAAAGTTTAATAGCTATAATATTGGCAAGTATGCAGACAGGAAAATAAATTCCTGATGATCTAGTTTTACGAACGCGGTGACACGGTTTTTTGAAACATTTCAGTTGCACTCATTTTCATTAGCAAATGAATGGAGTGTCTATCCTACTTGTCGGAGAGCAGACTAGATTAGGAATCCCGGAATCCTAGCCTAGTGGTACTGATCGCATGAATGATCATTGATCAAGTGACTCCGTGTCACAATGAGGCCAGCGTCCATAGCGCTGTATTTTTAACCTCCGACGTAAAAACGAAGGGGTGTTATAAGTTTGACGAGTCTGTGTGTGTGTGTCTGTCTGTCCCATCGTAGCTCCCGAACGGATGAACCGATTTAGTTTTTTTTGTTTGAAAGTTGAATTTGTCGGGATTGTTCTTAGCTATGTTTGATCAAAATCGGTTAAGCCGTTTCATGGCGTTGGGGGTTTTTTATTTTAAAAATTAATTACTTATTTACACTTGCTCTTCTATCTCTCTCTTCTTTGTACGATCTGCAGATATTTGTTCAGGGTGTTCTGGATATTTTCTATGTATGATAAAAAATATCTATCTATGTAATGTATTGTATTAAATAGGTATATCAGTTATCTAGTACCCATAACACAAGCTCTGCTTAGCTTGGGGCTAGATAGTGTTGTGTGAATTTGTCCAGCATTATTTATGCATTTATTATTTATCTCTAAAGCGTCAACCATATAACTTGACTGTTAGTTTGTTAGGATAAATCTTGAAACTGAATTTTGAACCTCGCTCGGTTGATAAAGCTGAAATTTGCATACCTGTCTGATACCTGTCCAAATTCCGATGACAATACAATATGATGGTGACTGCGAGCTGATCTGATGATGGAGAAGGCAGGTGTACAACGGAACTCCTCGATGGATATAGGTACAATAGCGAACTGACTGGCCGTGTTCAGGCTCATTTTGATCAGCACAAGGTTCCGATCACTAGTTTTATAAAACTTATGATACGTTTGACAGGAAAAAGTACAGATTCTTAAAACTTACGTAAAAACTCCTTAGATTTAGATAGTCTATAAATAATCAAAGATAAAATCGTACTGATTCTTCTTTCTTGGGTGCAGCCGTATTGATCCCATGGATTCATCCCACGAATATTAATTCCGCAATATAAAGGTTTCAAAAAAAAAGTTTAGGTTTTTTTAACCCCCGACGTAAAAACGACGGGGTGTTATAAGTTTGACGTGTCTGTGTATGTGTGTGTGTTAGTATGTGTGTGTGGTTGTGTGTTTGTATGTGTCTGTGTGTGTGTCTGTCTGTGGCATCGTAGCTTCCGAACGGATGAATCGAATTAGTTTTTTTGTTTGTTTGAAAGTTGTATTTTTCGGGAGTGTTCTTAGCTATATTTGATCAAAATAGGTTCAGCTGTTTCATTGCGTTGAGGGTTTTTTTTATTTTTACAAAATTAATTATTTATTAAAATAATAATTTAGGACATTTGCTGTTTTTCGTGATTTTCGCTCACATTTCGTTTCGCGAACGCTTTCTGCGACTTTCTAACGTAGATAGTAGATAGTGAGAGAATCCATGTTTGTGAACGGGGCCTAGATACGTTGTTCCTGCTTTTCCTTGATCGTAGAGTGGACTTGATTCCCTTTTGAGTAGGGTCTATAAATAATCAAAGTGAGTAGGTAAGTACCGAAACTAATAATAGGATATCTGTGTACCTACTCCGCATGTTATCTACAGGCATTAGTTAAGTAGGTACCTAGCTTATGTAAGATATTATCCAATATACTGAGCCTATCTTCAGCTAAGCACTTACCTATTTATCTTTTTAGATAGTGAACCGGTTCCTATCGCAAAATTAGGCGCAATAGCAACGTGGCGATTCGCGAACAGTCGAGGTCTCAGATTTGCGTACCTACCTACCTACCACATCACATCGCGCAGAAGAGAATACCTAGAAGCATTTCCTGCATCTATTATTTATTCTGTGACATTAGGTCAATGCAATAGGTAGGTACTAGGTACATAGCATTTTGAACCGTAGGTAGGTACCTACGTCAGTGACTGTAGAATTATTAGGTAGGTACTAGCAGCGCCCGCGGTTTCACCCGCGTAAGTTTCGATCCCGTGGGAATATCGGGATAAAAATGTGCCTATGTGTTTTTCCGGGAATCCACTTATCTCCATTCCAAATTTCATGCAAATCCGTCCAGCCGTTTCAGCGTGAAGAAGTAACAAACACACTACCTACACACACACAAACTTTAGCATTTATAATATTACAAGCAGCGCCCCGTGGTTTCACCCGCGTAAGTCCCGATTCCGAGGGAATATCGGGATAAAAATGTGCCTATGTGTTATTCCGGGAATCCAGTTATCTCCATTCCAAATTTCATGCAAATCCGTCCAGCCGTTTCAACGTGACGAAGTAACAAACACACTACCTACACACACACAAACTTTCGCATTTATAACATTACAAGCAGCGCCCCGCGGTTTCACCCGCGTAAGTCCCGATTCCGTGGGAATATCGGGATAAAAATGTGCCTATGTGTTATTCCGGGAATCCAGTTATCTCTATTCCAAATTTCATGCAAATCCGTCCAGCCGTTTCAACGTGACGAAGTAACAAACACACTACCTACACACACACAAACTTTCGCATTTATAATATTACAAGCAGCGCCCCGCGGTTTCACCAGCGTAAGTCCCGATTCCGTGGGAATATCGGGATAAAAATGTGCCTATTTGTTATTCCGGGAATCCAGTTATTTCCATTCCAAAATTTCATGCAAATCCGTCCTGCCGTTTCAACGTGAAGAAGTAACAAACACACTCACTCACACACAAACTTTCGCATTTATAATATTAGTAGGATAGGATAGTAGGATTAGGTAGCTGTTCCTACCTACATAGATAGAGATAGATTTGGTGTTATACCAATTATTTATTCTGTGGTTATACTTACGGTTTTCGCTTCTAAATCTATGCTTCGAATGTATGTAGTTACATAGGTAGGTACCTACGTATCCACACGGCATAAACACAATTCGCAAATCGTATAACCCGGTCTGCTAACTTGTTATTCATTATTTCCGGCACGCCTAGTGTTTTATTATTGTTATTCGTGAAATAAATTTGTAAACAGACAAAATTGCGTAGAACTTTTATGTGCGTGTTGCGTGCAAATTTACTAATAAACTATCGTTTCGGCTATTGACTTGAAACCGATGAATTTCTATAGTTTTTCTCACGGTAAGTAAGTACCTCAGCATCATCATCAGCAGCTTATAGACGTCCACTACGACGAGGCCTCCCCATATATTATTTTTGCAATAATCTCCAGGCTTGACAGGCGGATTGGTGCTAAATACTGCTGGATGCTGCTGCCCATACCCTGGTGTAACCCCTTAGTCATTCGGTTGTTACGACATCCACGGGAGGAGACGGAGCGTTCCCGTCAAGGTCAACATAGTAGGTATTTCCAAGTACCTACTTAGATAGTTATTTAGCTACCTATTTACTTAGTCTAGTCAACAACAACAACATAGTCAGGAGCATGTGTTCCGCGAATGCGCGAATCTACCTACAAGCAAAGATTAAATCACTTTTTTTTTTTTTTTTGTGAACTACTTGGATGACGGAACGTAACCTCTGCCTATGAACAGTGCATTACCTCATAGAAAGAAAGAAAGAAAGAAATTATTTTATTTGTAACTCAACTAAAACTAAACTAAAATAAAATAGAAGACATAATAAAAAAATTGCATTGAGTCACAAAATGGTCTCTGTCTCAGCATGAGCCAGTTGTAAACACGTTACAACCAACGCTGGTCTTCCGACAGAGCCATTTGGTGACGTCACGGACAATAACACACCTGACACAAAAGAATAAAAAAATATAACAAAAAAGAAACAAAAAATAAACATCTACGACAACGGTTAACAATCACGAGATAACAAAACGGGCATTACCACACACACTGCAAGAACTCAGGATAAAAATAAATATATTAGTAAGTACACAGCATCATTATATAATACTCGTATCGCCTTTATGACTCCCCTGACTCCACCATAGGTCACGTCCACCTAGGACGCACCCTATGTGGTTGCACTGCGGCCGCCACCCAAACATAGATGAAAAGTCTCATATTGTGCTTGTAGGTAGATTCGCGCATTCGCGGAACACGTGTTCCTGACTATGTTGTTGTTGTTGACTAGACTAAGTAAATAGGTACCTAGTAGGTTCTGCAAAACGGTAGAACTCGCGACGACAAACTTGTATAAAACCGATTGAAATCTTTGCCTACAAGGCAATCATCAGGCGTGTCGTATCGTATTGTGTAGAGCTGAGTGTTGGGCTACCAAGGCGATGGATGAAAGAAGAGATGAATATGTTGAGATAGATGTGTGGAGTAGGTAGGTACCTATAAGTATATCAGAGGAAGTTTGAAAGTAGCAACAAACAGAAAAGATGAGGAGTAGGTATAATAGGTTAACGCGGTATGGGCATGATATGCGGAGGGAAGAAAGCTATGTTACAAGATAAATATATGTCGTCGCGAGATCGATTCTAATTTAAGTTTATTTAGTTTGCTTTGTAAATTAACCACTATCCTTTGATTATTTGGTTAGTAAATTGATTAATGAACTAAGTTAGAGTAACATTTTTGGTTTCAATGTATGATAAATTCAACATAGATTAAAAATATGAGTGATCGTTTGTTTATGGTTCACATCAACAAGCGATAATCGATCATAGTTTTTGCATTGGTTTTCAAGCTTGTAAAGTTAGTTTTTAATTTAAATCTTGATTTTTAAATGACTAACAATAGGTTTTCTAGTTTTTGTTTTGTTGTTTTGCTAAATTACAATACACGCCTGAACATCGTTTTAGGAAAGCGGAAAGGTACGAACTTCATTGCAATGTTGTGAACTTCATTGCAATGTCTGAATAATGTTTTAGCCAAAACAAGTTAACTACTAAGGTTGAAAATAACTAAAAATTTATGCTTTAAATTAATTGTTAAAATTGGTAACTCTGCATAGTTTAAAATGTTGTGAATAATAAGTGTATTGACTTGGAAACGCACCCCGCTGCCATTGAGATTCGTGTAGATCCGCTCTTGTTCGGATTACTTCGGACCGATGGCGGACGGAGTGTCGATAAGATAGATTGGACTGGACTCTTGTCCAGGCCTCGGTGGAAGGCAGATCGTGTAAAAATCTTGTGAGTACCTACCTCTAATTTTGTACCTAGATTACACCTAGATTCAATAAGCTCAGCTAAATCTATTTAAGTTTAAAAATAAAGGTGTGTTTTTAAATGAAGTGTTTCGTTATTTGCAATGTGTGATCCAAGTGATAAAGATGGTGACGTCAGCCCTGCTGACGTCACTGTTTTAAAAAACCCTGTTGGTCCTAATCCTTCGTTATCAGAAGTGGGATCACAACCCACTTCTGCCCGACCATCTGATTTAAACAATGAACCTGCCAACGGTTCGGTTAATGGCGTACCAACAGAGTTTTTTGCACAAATTTTGCAAATGATGAAACACGTGTCCGATCGCATTACGACACAACCTGATTCCAAGGTCAAAATCAATGACATATTTTTGCCGTCATACGATCCGGACGCAAATATTGGGGTAAGAGAGTGGTGTCAGCATCTGACCACTGCCATGGAAACATATAACCTGAGCGACTATGATATCAGAATGAAAGCCTGTAGTTTGCTTAAAGGTCGCGCTAAGTTATGGGTTGACAATTGGCTTGTTTCAACTGACACGTGGCAGGATTTGCGCGATGTTTTGATAACAACATTTGAGCCGGAGAATCGATATTCTCGCGATGTTTTTCGCTTTAGAGAACATACCTATGATAATACTAAAGACATTGCGCAGTTCTTGTCACAAGCATGGGTACTATGGCGACGTATGACTAGGGATAAATTGTCCCAAGATGACGCAGTTGAGGCGGTAATTGGGTGTATTGGAGACGAGCGACTGAGAATCGAATTGTTAAATGCCAGGGCCAAATCAGTGCCAGAACTGATTTCGGTTGCATCGTCTATACGACGTGTTAAGCGCACCCAACCTGGTATCCCAAGCGTGCAACAGGGCTCTGCAAAGCGACCTCGTTTCTCCGTTTCTCGTTTTTCCAAATATGTAAGAAACCTGGTCATGATACACGTGACTGCCGCTATCGGGATAAAATCGAAAACCTTCAACCGCGTCAACTTGACAGTAAAACTGCATCACAAACCACTGCAAGACCAACATGTACGTTCTGCTCAAGGGTAGGTCATACTTTTGAAACGTGTTACAAGCGAGATCGCGCTGTAGTTAATAATGTAAATTGTGTTGGTTTACCCAAACTGAATTCGATGCCAGTAGTTGTTGGGGACTTAAACCTACTTGCAATTTTTGATAGCGGAGCTGAATGTTCGGTAATACGCGAATCACTAGCGTCAAAGTTACCCGGAAAAAGAATCCACGTGGTTAATTATCTGAAAGGAATTGGGCAATTCACAGTAGTTTCACTATCAACATTGACGACGGTTTGTGTTATCGATAATTTGCGAGTGGAACTTCAGTTTCATGTTGTCCCAGATTATGAATTGTGTTCAGACATTCTGATTGGAATGAACCTTATCGAAAACACAAACTTGAGTGTAATTGTAAATTCTAAGGGTGCAACGCTAACCCATCAACCAGCAGTCTATCACATGCGGTCCCAAAGTGAAAAATTCGATAAATTAGATTGCGACTTACCTGATGATGATCAAATAAATGAACTTAAAATAATGTTGAACAAATTTGAACATTTATTCATCCACGGGTATCCTCGCACACGTGTCAACACAGGTGAACTTGATATACGGTTGAAAGATCCTGATAAGTGTGTTGAGCGCAGACCTTACCGATTGAGTCCGGTTGAACGGGAAAAAGTACGCGATATTGTTAGCGAGTTGCTTGAACACAATATCATTCGTGAAAGTAAATCATCGTTTTCGAGTCCAATAATATTGGTTAAAAAGAAAAATGGAAAAGATCGCATGTGTGTAGACTACCGTGAACTGAACAGGAACACTTTGAGGGATCACTATCCGTTACCGATAATATCCGTTCAAATAGATCAACTAGCAGGGGGTCTATATTTTTCCACTTTTGATATGGCAGCAGGGTTTCACCAAATCCCCATCGCTGAGGGCTCTATTGAGAAGACAGCTTTTGTGACCCCTGATGCTTTATACGAGTGGTTAACAATTCCGTTTGGCTTAAGTAACGCGAGTTCAGTGTATCAACGGTGCATAAATAGGGCCCTAGCTCCTCTTTTGATTGACCAAGTTTGTCAGGTTTACGTCGATGACGTCCTGTCAAAATGCAAAGATTTCGCTGAGGGGCTCTCTCATATCGAACGGGTACTGATTGCTTTGCAACAGGCTGGATTTTCTATCAACATTGACAAAACTGCCTTCTTTAAACGCTCCATTGAGTATTTGGGCAATATCATTTCAGACGGACAAGTCAGTCCAAGCCCAAGAAAAGTGGAGGCTTTAACGAAGGCACCAATTCCGAAAACCGTGAAGCAAGTTAGGCAATTTAACGGTCTAGCCGGGTACTTCAGACGTTTCATTCCTGATTTCTCGCGTGTCATGGTACCTCTGTATGAGCTGACAAAGAAAGATGCTAAATGGGAATGGAACGAAAGGCACGATAAGGCCCGAAACCATATTGTTGAACAATTGTCTACTGCGCCTACCCTCTCGCTATTTCAGGAAGATGCACCAATCGAGCTCTACACGGATGCAAGCAGCCTGGGCTACGGAGGAGTGCTGATACAGATCATCGGGAATCGCCAGCATCCAGTCGCGTATATGAGCCAGCGAACCACCGACGCCGAAAGCCGTTACCACTCGTACGAACTCGAAACTCTGGTGGTGGTGAGGGCTGTGAAATATTTTCGCCACTATCTCTACGGCCGAAAATTCAAGGTAATAACAGACTGTAATGCCTTGAAGGCGTCCAAGCACAAAAAGGATCTACTTCCTCGAATCCATCGATGGTGGGGATTCCTGCAGAATTACGACTTCGAGATCGAGTACAGAAGGGGTGACCGGCTACAACACGCCGATTTCTTTAGTAGAAATCCATCGACTGAGATCTTGGTGAATATCATGACCAGAGACTCCATGTGGCTACAAATCGAGCAGCGGCGTGACGATGTTCTCCGCCCTTTGATAGACAGCATGTCCAGCGACAGCCCAGTCACAGATTACATTCTAGAAGAAGGCGTACTCAAAAGGACGCTCACAGACCTCACACTCGGTACGCATACATACATCGTAGTTCCCAAAGCATCCCAGTGGAGTTTGATAAACTCCTTCCATACAGCACTGCAACATCCAGGATGGGAGAAAACCCTGCAAAAGTTGAGAGAAACATACTGGTTTGACAAGATGAGCACGATTGTCAGAAGATTTGTAGATAATTGCGTCATATGCAGAACCTCGAAGGGGCCGTCAGGCATTATACAAGCGCAGCTTCACCCTATTCAAAAACCCACCGCAGCATTTCAAGTCATCCATATGGATATCACAGGCAAGCTTGGTACCAGGAACACTGAGGGACGGGACGAGTACGTAATCGTAACTATCGACGCATTCACCAAGTATATACTGCTTAATTACTCCAATGACAAGAGCCAAAGCAGCAGCCTCGCAGCACTAAAACGTGTTGTGCACTTATTCGGGACTCCTGTGCAGATAGTAGTAGATGGAGGTCGAGAATTTCTTGGCGAGTTCAAAGCTTATTGCGATCGTTTCGGCGTCAACTTACATGCAATAGCGCCAGGAGTAAGCCGAGCAAATGGGCAAGTTGAACGCGTGATGGGCACATTGAAAAACGCACTAACCATGATTAATTAATTAAATTAATGTGTCATTCTGACATGATACAATGACAGGTACGGCTGATAACTTAGTTGTTTAAGTCAATGTCAAGTCAATTCTCAGATGATTTGTTGTTCTGAATTAGCTGTTATTCCATAAAACTGAGTTATCAGCTAGCGTATCTGTGAGCGGATACCTATCTGAGACCATATTTTATCTCTATTACAGAACCACGACTGGTGCAGAGCGCGCACCGTCTCGCAAAATGGCCGTGTCGTCGCGAGATCGATTCTAATTTAAGTTTATTTAGTTTGCTTTGTAAATTAACCACTATCCTTTGATTATTTGGTTAGTAAATTGATTAATGAACTAAGTTAGAGTAACATTTTTGGTTTCAATGTATGATAAATTCAACATAGATTAAAAATATGAGTGATCGTTTGTTTATGGTTCACATCAACAAGCGATAATCGATCATAGTTTTTGCATTGGTTTTCAAGCTTGTAAAGTTAATTTTTAATTTAAATCTTGATTTTTAAATGACAAACAATAGGTTTTCTAGTTTTTTTTTTGTTGTTTTGCTAAATTACAATACACGCCTGAACATCGTTTTAGGAAAGCGGAAAGGAACGAACTTCATTGCAATGTTGTGAACTTCATTGCAATGTCTGAATAATGTTTTAGCCAAAACAAGTTAACTACTAAGGTTGAAAATAACTAAAAATTTATGCTTTAAATTAATTGTTAAAATTGGTAACTCTGCATAGTTTAAAATGTTGTGAATAATAAGTGTATTGACTTGGAAACGCACCCCGCTGCCATTGAGATTCGTGTAGATCCGCTCTTGTTCGGATTACTTCGGACCGATGGCGGACGGAGTGTCGATAAGATAGATTGGACTGGACTCTTGTCCAGGCCTCGGTGGAAGGCAGATCGTGTAAAAATCTTGTGAGTACCTACCTCTAATTTTGTACCTAGATTACACCTAGATTCAATAAGCTCAGCTAAATCTATTTAAGTTTAAAAATAAAGGTGTGTTTTTAAATGAAGTGTTTCGTTATTTGCAATGTGTGATCCAAGTGATAAAGATGGTGACGTCAGCCCTGCTGACGTCACTGTTTTAAAAAACCCTGTTGGTCCTAATCCTTCGTTATATATGAATGTGGATGGATACAAGAGTAGAGGCAGGCCTAAAACGAGATGGATGGACTATAAAGATGACATGTTAGAAAAGGTGTGAGTAGGTACCTACTGATATGACGGCATATAGGAGAGAATGCCGACCCTACCACAGAATAAATATTAGTACAAGTAACCCTACTAAGCGCAGGGAGATGATGATGAGTATTTATACTTAGGCCCGTATTCTTGAACTAAACTTAAACTGAATCGAGACTCGAGCATAGATTTTTTGACAGATATCAATGAAAAACAGTCACCAAATCTATGCTTGAGTTTCGATTCACGCTTGAGCATAGTTCTAGAATACCGGCCTTAGTCTAGTCGATTATGATGATTCACGCGATATCAGCAATACAGGAAGAAACCTGCAGTGTAGGGTGGGCAACAAAATAGCTATTCAAAGAACCTCGACATTTTATCCTTGAAAATGTTTTATTTTATAAAAAGAAAGTTAAATCTTCCGTATATCCCATTATCGCAAAGAACGCGGAAAATACCTACGTGTCGGTATTCAACAGTGGCTATTTGGGTACCAACAACTCTACTTATCACTGACCCACTGCTTCAAGGGCAGATCAATATTGCAAACAATTTAGCGAAGTCACAAATACACGAGGAAGGTTACCGGCGAAAATATCAACGTCTGGACAGTTTTATAATGCGGAATTCAATTCGAATAAGTATCAATAATTTTTGATGATGACACGCACTCTGTTATTTATGAAGAGAGAATATTGTTTTTCGAGAACCTTCCTTTACTTTCGTACCTATCTACTTACTACGAACGTTAGTTATTTGATTTAGTTTAGATATAGATAAAGTTAGGTGTTTTCGCATTTATATGGGCGTTATTTCAAGTTTTTTTTATTTACTAATGTACCAACGCCTGCGTCATAGCTTGTGTTTTACCAGGATAAAAAGTAGCCTACCATAGATTTAAATAGGTACCATGATGTTTGCCAAAATGAATTTTGCCAATTTTGTATAATTACCATACAAAATTGTCAAAATTTGCATTTGGTCATAACAACAAACACGTCCGGTACCGATCGCGTCCAAACTAAGTCATAGACTGGTTTTAGTTCGTTAGTTTCGCGCATCCGATTTTGGCACCGTAAAATTTGCAGTCATTCTATGACGTCTCCGCCCTGTCCTATGGTTCAATTCAGGCCTATAGGTAAATGTACCAAATTTTATCAAAATCGGTTCATACAATTCGGCGTGATTGAATAACAAACATACAAACATCCAAACATCGTAACTTTGACATTTATGAGATTAGCTTCTACTATTATTTATTCTGTGACATTAGTGGGATCTCGGATAAATTAGTTCTTCTTCTGAGAGTGGGATTTATTAACTTATCTTGCAGGTATATTAATAGGTAGGTAGGTGCTTGCATTGCTTACCTATGTAGGGATGCCTACGCAAAAGCCCTACGCGACTTGCACTCCGCGTCTTGATGATGGGTGATTGATTCGATTTGCGATTTGTAAGTTTTCCTTTGCTTAATAGGGTTAGATAGGGAATGATGGATCCTGCCGTGCTTGCTCTTGCCCGGTACTTAGGTATCATAAACCTTAAAAGTTGAAAAGCATGAATTTGTTTGCGTACTTAAAAAAAAATTCATCCTTTTGTACAAATTCTAGGGACGCAGCGACAGTTCGAAAGCAATACTTTCTCGATCCAACGCGGAAGAGGCGAGGACGCACGCTCCCCGCCGAAATAACCAGAAAGAAGGAAATCAACTAATAATCAGTAGGTCTACCATGAAGCGAAAATCCGAAGTTTCGGACCGAAATTTCGGGCAATTCGTACCATGAAACACACTCATTCCGAAATCGGGCCCGATGACGGCCCCTGACGTTTCGTTCGTCCCAAACCCTACCATGAAGTGGTCCGACAAACGATGTTACGGTACTTTGACAGCACGTTCTTCGTGATTTTTACCTCAAATTACACGAAAGCTCAAGAGGTAACTTTTTACTTTCGTAAATACTAATTTTATTGTTAAAATGGTTTCAATGCATCTAAAAGTGGTTGATTAATGATTGTGATGATGTTTTGAAGTTATAAATGTGTTAAAAGTGAACTTATTTGGTGTAAATGCTCTTTTTTGATATAGACATACGATTTAACATAGCTTGCTTTGCTTTATATTTTAGTTATATTTTAGGCTACAATGGGAAGATTAGTATTGATTCTTGAGGCAATCTAAGAAGAAAATGTTGAACGTCGCAGAAACTGACGCTAAATGAGTCTTAGGTACATTCCTCGAGAAACCCACCCATTTAGGTACTAATATTATTGCTTAAACAAAATTATTCCCAAAAAAAACATATTTGTACATATTTGTATCAAGCAAGCAGACTTAGGTATAGCCACTATGTACTGAGTTTTTGTTTCATATCTTGAACACCATGATAGAATAAGAGGAGAAAAAATTAAAATGTATTTAATAGGTATTTAAAATTTATTCCAAAAGTTACCTAGGTACTAACAAAAATTGTATTATTTATTAGGTACACTATCTACGCCAAGTTCTAACTTCCGCCAACATTTCTTGTAAGCCGGCTTGTACAACCCTACACAGGTTCCTGATGATGACGGTGATGCAGGTGATGGTGGTCCAGGGGATGTGAGCTGCGTGCTTCCACCTCTTGAAAATATTCTTGGAGAGTAGGGTTCTAAAAAAGTTAATTGTATGTTTAACTTACATAGACAGTCACTAAACTATGTAAATTGTATTACTTAAGTAGCACTATACCTGTGGGAATGCAGATAGATACACGAGCATCTGACTCTGGTTCACCGTAACCCTCTCCCATCACCGATATGATCGTAGATCCTGTGCTGACAGTAGCCCGGCAGTAGACGGTCCTCCCCCGGTGGCCGAGGCAGATCGTCGAGCAGCAGGAGCAGCTTTTTTGGCTAAGTCCTTGTTATCGCAGCCCAAACCTAAAATGTTAAAAGTTAGATAGAGACCTATTTTACATATAGTTACTAATAATAGACACAAACTAATGAAATACATGAAATTTGCTTACTTTCTGCCATTGCTTAACATTTTGTATGCATCCGCCTAGTGCATTCAGCTCGTCTGTGAGCCGAGCCTACAAGCTCTTCTGTATTCCGTAAGTGAACGCGAGCTAACTCCCGGTGCTCTTCGAGGAATGTCAGGAGGGCATCCATTTGAGCTGTGGTGGGAATGATACTCATCTAAAATTTTAAATACATAAAATGTTGTGAGTTGGATTTATTGGTCCCTGCAGATTTATGCAACTTATTAACAAAGCAATTACTTACCATAAGATTTTTCCTTCAATATACACTTTCACAATGATATACCGAACATAATAAGTAACTTTGTGGACGAGGAAGAGAAATACAATAAAATTGTTTGTATCTCGCGCCAAAGATACCATACTGAGAATACGCTATGTCTACGTCAGTGTGGTAAACATTTTTATGCGACAAATTTCAGTGGTTTATAAATGCTACAGTGTACTTCACAAACGAATGTATTTTTAATTTATTCGTTTTATACCAATTCATTTTTAGCAGAGTTAGATTGTAAGCGAAAACAGACTTGCCATCCTTCATTCACTCACGAACATACGTTATGGTTCCCGAACGAAAGAAATAAATCCGATGATGTTTCATGGTAGCAAAAGCTACGTCCTTCGTTCTTGCTTCGTTTCGTTCCGAAGTTGCGGATTGTCATCTTCATGGTAGACTAGCAGGTCAGGCTTAATTTGCCGTTCTTCTCTGTTTTCAATTTCACTAGGTACTTATATCAGTGTGTAAATCAATAAGATCTAGGAGTCCAACATCCATCCATACCAATGTCTTATGATTGTAATTGATTGGCGATTATTTCACCGATCTTTCAACCGAGACATATCTGCACAGCTTCAACGACATACCGGTAGCTGTAGGTTTGAGAAAATGACCCATTGTTGGTACTAAACTTAGATAATAAAACGTCGTTCTACAAAAATAGTTAACGGAACCGTGAGCTGATCGAAATGAGCCTAAGCGCGGCCAGTCTACTATTATCCATTGAGGAGTTCCGTTGTCCACCTTCCGTCTCCATATCGGATCAGCTCGCTGTCACCATATAGTATTGTATTATCATGAAATTTTAATTTTAAGTGTATTGTCATTGGAACTTGACTGGTATGCAAAATTTAATCTCAATCAGTAGAGGATAACTTCTTTATACTTATATGTAAAGTAGATTAAAACAAGATCGTGATATTCAACATAAGGAGATGATAATTATTGTTTGCGAATGTTTCACCAACCAGCACAATATGTGGTCCTTCGAGTCGGATTATCTTTCACCGAACCGGATGGGTCACGTCCACAGGGTTCGAATTTTTGACACAGTAAACAGATCCGACCCAGTTTCCAGCATTGTTTTAGACTATTAGACCACGAGCGCGCGGCGCCTAGCCAAGTCTATTTTAATGTTAATCTGCGCGGGCCTATCGCGCGCTGTCGGCGCAATTTTCGCCATGTTTACTGAATCGCAACGATAAATCAACGCAACGTGACCAAAAAATTGTGTTATCGTGGTTTGTAGGCTCAAAAATATCAATAGGCCGGACAAGTCACATGACTACACCAAGTACTGAGATAAAGATACAATCACTAAACGACGGAAGCTAACGGAGAAAACAACATAGCAACTAAAACAATGTTGTCAACTCTTGCACATAATGCAGTATCTACCTGGCTAGAGCAAAGATCATTGCAACATACTTAACCTATGAGTTAGGCATATATTAGGTCATTAGTCATTTCAATGCATTATTCAGTCATCTGCCAAGTTGCATAAGACCACAACTCTATTATGACTTTCGTATTCATAACTAAAACTAGCATCGACCTATCTAGAAGGTGAATATCAGCAACACGCCTACTATACGCAGTCATCATCATCAACATCATAATAAACCTACTCTGATTCTTCTAGGTCTGGTTGCGTTGGAACAGGAGTAAATGTAAATTTATTTTTTAAGACGATTCAAAATGATCCTTGTGATTTCAATGAATAAAATACTTTTGACTTTGACTTTGACTTACTGCAGTCCACTGCTGGACATAGGTCTCTCCTATCATGGCACGCCACTGAGCCTGGTTTTCGGCTCTCCTCATCCAGTTTCTGCCAGCCACCCCGCCGCCGCCGCGCAAGTCGTCGCTCCACCTAGCCAGAGGGTGTCCTACACTGCGTTTGCCAAGCAAGACGCGGTCTCCTCGGATGCGTATCCGTGGAGACCACGTCTTGGCAACTGCCTAGTCAGGGAACAGTATCCGCCAATCTGGGATAAGTAGGTAATATAACACATGCTTCCTATGGTTTACAACCGTAATTCCTGCACTTCACGATTCCCGCCTCGGAACAAATATTTGTGCGATCCGCAGATATTTGTTCAGGGTGTTCTGGGTATTTTCTATGTATTATAAAAAATATCTATCTATGTAATATATTGTATTAAGTATAGTACCCAGTAGTAGTAGTAGTAGTTGTCTAGTACCCATAACACTAGATCTGCTTAGCTTGGGGCTAGATAATGTTGTGTTAACTGTCCAGCATTATTTATTTATTATTTATTTACCTACATTTCCCGCTGTGGTGTGGTGATTGCAAATCGCGGACAAGAAAGAGAAAGGTTCGCCAATGTTTTGTCCAGAGTTTTCGCTTTTCTTAGATACCTACAATTGAGTTACTAGGTACTACGTACCACATAATAGCACAATGGTACATAGATAGACTGCTTTTATTGTTTTTCTCTTAGATAATCTATAAATTATCTAAGGTTTTTCTATGCCATACATATTTTTTCATATTTCATTCGAACGCACATAGCGTCAAACCTTGCACCCAACATGGGGTCGACTTCGAAAATGGCGCCCAACTTGGGACACCAGTTAACCATGCAGTGTAGGTAATAATTAATTGAGAAAATTCGAGTGCAGTGTTAAAATTTGGGTACTTAGGCTCTTCTCTGCAAGCCGAATTATCTGAACAGCTAGTCTATAACGCGCCACCGTAACAGCCGAGGACTGTATTACAAGTTGAATCTATCTAATCACTAAAGAATGATCAGGTAGTTGGAAGATCGGAAGGTAGTAAGGTAGTAATTGCTCGAAACCAATTGCTACAGCCTAGAATCAGGAACAGGAAATATGAAAACGATCTGCTATAGAAATTGCTTTTAAAATTAATGCTGTAGGAAGGAGCCTATGTTGTCATTATTACACGTTATAAGTATATAAGTAGATGTGTATGGCTATGGGTAAGTTTTATGTATATGTATAGACTCAGAGACTTAAATCGTTGACAATACTCGATATACATAGATCGAATCGATATTAAGTATATTTATTTAGCCGAAAACAGTGACAATATAGGTACCTAAGTGAAATAAAAAAACTATAGCCCGACTATACTGTGTACCACAACATAAGGTAAGTATGGAAAAAGATACAATATTTTGATATAAGTACTATATATATTCTGTGATATAAGTACATTATTATCTTCTTCATGCAACACAAAATACAAATCTCAATAAAACAGACCTTTTATCAATTCTGATAACAGATACCGAGCATTGGGCACTCTTAGATACCTACCGAATTTGAAAGCCGGTCCAAAATAACAAAAAAAATCAAAATGGCGGATGTCACATGGGAAACTTTAGGAGTCGACGATGCACGTCTCATGGTGGGCCACAGCAAAAGTCATATACATGTGACATATAATTGGGTAATGTTACTTCTGATTTCTGTTCACTGTCACATTTTCTGATACTGTTCAGCCCCCCTATTCCCTAACTGAAAGTCACTCGGTGACTAACGTTTGAAAGGAAGAATGATCATCAATTAAAAAAAAATACTATTAAGAATTGTCAATTGATGGTAATTTTACTTGTCAATCGTTGGTCACTGAGTGACTTTCAAGATAGGGAATAGGGGGGCAGGTCTATTCCAGCTGGAAAGGTGCCCAAATCATTTAATAATATTGAAAGACTGAACTTTGCCCGGGAACAGGGTGCATAAACAAATTAACTAGTTTCATTATGATGTTTCCCAGCTGTGGGAATTCGCTAGAACGTTTTCCCGTTCCAAAAACCCAACAATGTAAATATCATAAAATTGTTGGAGCCGTTTCAAGCGCTTCGTACACAGACAAATTAGAGGTGAAAGCTTACGTTACTCGTTTATAGAAAGGGGGATTTGGCGTTGGCTTCCGTTTGGTCATAAAAATAAAGTCAATTTGTATAAAGGACGTACCTACATCAACTGTTGTTTTGAATGTGTATGAGAATAGTACCCTATATGTAGGTATAACATATTTTCATACTCGTTGTCTTCATACTTGCTGCAATTTTAGCAACAATTCAATGCTAATATGAATTAAGTAATATAATGAATATACTTATAGTGTTATAATTGTATTAAGTATGTATATCAGTTATCTAGTACCCAAAACACAAGCTCTGCTTAGCTTGGGGCTAGATAATGTTGTGTGAACGGTCCAGCATTATTTATTTATTGGTTATTTATTTATTAATTGAATATCATAAACCAAGATACCTACAAGTTTGTATGTGTGTGTGGTACCATGGTACTCGTAGTTCCTGATACCCACGATACAGGGCATCCTAGTGTGGGATCGACTATGTCGTTAGGTAGGTATCCGTTTTCAGATTATTTTATTAGATTGATCTGACCACGGCCACTAACTAGTGTCCCTGGTTAGATAGGTACCATAGTCAAATAAAGGTATCTGTACGCTTAGAGTCTTTTATAAGATTTTTAACGGGGAATGCTCTGAGGAGCTGTTTGAGCTAATCCCAGCTTCACACTTTTATAACCGCACATCCCGCCATCGTGAGCGAGCTCACCAGCATCTCGCATTTTGGATGCGTGGAGGTCTCGCACAGTGCGTTTCACGCGCTCGTTTCTCCCGCGTACCTGCAGGGCCTGGAATGAGCTCCCGTTAGATGTCTTCTGACAGGGCTACAATATGGGTAAATTCAAGAGAAATATCAATAGGGCTCTTAATGGTTGGCAGCGCGTTTGCAATACCGTGGGTGTTGCAGATGTCCATAGGCGGCGGTGAATGCTTTACATCAGGCGGGCCGTCTGCTTGTTCGTCACCTTATTACATAAAAAAAAAAAAAAAAAAAACTGTTAGATCGGTGACCACGGCCACGTTTTAGTGTCCTTTGTTAGATTAATACAATCTAACTCAAATAACCAGGGAAAACAAAAATAAGTAGGTAATTAGGTACCTATGTGACTATTGGATGTTGTGCTATATTATGATACCTAAGTGCATGTGTCATGGGACCCACTGAATTCATGGATCTCACAGATTATTCTACCTAAATAAAATAAAATAAAAAGCCTTTGTTTCTACTAGTTTCAAAAACATAAATCTAAACAAATAATCAATGATTTCTGTATAATCTAGAGTAGTCGCCTCAGCGGGCGGTAAGCCTCCCCTAAATCTCTCCACACGTCCCTTTACCGCGCCTTCATTAGTGATTTGGATCAGTAGAGCTACCTTTAGATCATTTGCAACGGTCTTCAGATAGCTCAACTACCTATTAATTTGTATTTATTAAATATAATTTTTATTTTCTCGAAAAAGCTGCATCGCATGGTTACTTGTTCCGCACGTCACTAATTTCTTTGTACCTTGCAAGAGCGACAATGCTTGAAACGGGCTGAAAATAGTCACAATTACTCCAACAACGAACTCGAATAGTAACAGTTCATCTCCTGCAAAGGTGTACGGTGCCAATGTTTCGGTTTCAAAGTCTGCATTTATGTAGGAAGCAGGTTACCCGCGCTGCCGCCGGCGCCCGCCGACGGAGGGTGCCACGCGCACTAAGAGACCGTTTTTCCAAGTCACTGACTAGCTTGACGAATGGTGTCCTTGACAAGGGCCTTGTGGCCGAAGGTTACGTAGTAACTAGTGATTAAACTGTGTTGAAATATGTGGTGTAGTCATACTAATAGTTCTCTTATTGAACTTATTGATGCTCATTATATAATATTGATGCATATGTTTTGGAGATTTTTGCATCTCCAGGACATCCATTTTTATAATGTTTTCCTCCGCCGCGGTTCGGGAAAACGAATTTCGCACATATATTTCTATAAATTTAACCCACGTCTCGGATCTGAAGTCAATTCCACAAGTTCGACGCCATAACTTCGAGTAGTATAATAGAGCTTTTTTGTGAAAGAGTTTGTCCGGGAAAGTACTACCACCATACCTATTTCTGCCGCAAAGCAGTAGTGCTCGCATTGATGTGTTCCGGTTTCAAGGGTAAGGGTTCCGGTGAAATTACAAGCACATGAGACTTTTCATCTTTATGTCGCAGGGTGGCGGGCGCAGTGCAATGCCACTTAGGGTGCGTCCTAGGTGAACGTGACCTATAAAGGTAATGCCATAGGTATTGTACTGTTCATAGGCAGAGGTTACCGCTTATCATCAGGTGGGCCATCTGCTTGTTCCGCCATTCAAGTAGTACACAAAAAAACAAAAAAACAGTGCTTTCAGTGCCGTAAGGGTCGTATTATAGACAGTCAGCGGCAACCTGCTTTTATGGTTTATTGTGAATGCGGCCAAAAGGTGGTTGAATGCTATTTCAGGAAGAAACACTGACGCACAGCGCGGTCAAACACCGGCTGATGCGGCTTGACGGACGTCAAGTGCAGACCTATTTATGAACACCCGCTTCCGCTAGAAATTGATTTTATCAGCTGTTGAACTCTAGATAGCGACCTACCTAGAGCGCCTGCTTCGTCTTCTAGATGCGTGACATGATAAATAAAATAAATAATGCTGGACAGTTCACACAACATTATCTAGCCCCAAGCTAAGCAGAGCTTGTGTTATGAGTACTAGATAACTGATATACTTAATACAATATAATACATAGATAGTTTTTTTTTATTATACATAAAAAATACCCAGAACACCCTGAACAAATGTCTGCGATCGCACAAATATTTATTCCAAGGCGGGAATCGAACCGGCAACCTCCTGCGTCGCAGGCCAACCTACGCCCGCCGCGTCACAGAGGTCGTGATATTAGATATTAGAAGACTGCTTTCTCGACATTAGATTATTTAGGTACCTTAGTAAATAACTTTTTTAGCTTAGTGGTAGCGAATATATTATCTTAGAAAAATCGTACGTACCTACTAAGCATATAAGTAGTATATTAGTAACAAGATTGGAAAAAAACTTTTTTTTTTTAAAAAGAACAGAACACTTTCTATAATTTGTTTTTCTTGAACACACATTTTTTTTAACACTCTTATAATAGATTGGTCTGTATGTTTGTATGTATGTAACGGAATCTTTGATCAAGATTCCGCACTTCAAAACATAAAATATTTTATCGAATAAAATTTGATACGAAATACATAGGTTTTTTATGTTTTGAAACATGTTTTAAACAAGTATGCATTTTTCCCAGTGTTTAAACAGTGTTTTAAACTCTTGTATTAACAAATGTTCCTGATTAGTACTTAAGTCTACGATTTTTTAATGGAATAAGTATTCAAAAAAATGTGGTTCACGTTGAATAAAATCGTACACGAAACCGTCGGCGTCTAATGAAATATAATGAAAATAACAATAAGTATTAGGTATATACCTATATTATATTAATTATTGTGCCGTGGTATGTCCGGCCCAAGAACAGACCCCTCCATCTCCTCCCGTGGATGTCGTAAAAGCCGACTAAAGGATTTCCCGGACTTGTTTATAAGATTCGTTGGTATAAGATTTGTCCGGAATGTGTTATTACTGGAAGAAAGCGTTAGCAGGGTCACTCGTGGGAGGCAATGGCGGCGATTAGCTCACCGCTCGTCACGTCTATATTCCACGATGGTGCAACCCACTGTGAAAAGAGGCCCATTGAGGCTCTGCCTACCCCTTCGGAGAAAAAGGCGTGTGTCTATGTATGTATGTATATTTTATTAAAGTACCGCTAGAATAACGTTCGGAATGCCCTTTTCAACATTCACCCTCTCACATTAGAATTTCAGAATGAGGATTACGCCCTGATCATGACATGTTTGCCTTATTTTGCATAGTTATTGCATATACCTCCTCCTTGACGACCTCTGTGGCGGGGCGGGCGAACGTTCGCCTGCTACGCCGGAGGTTGCGGGTTCGATTCCCGCCTCGGAACAAATATTTGTGCGATCTGCAGATATTTGTTCAGGGTGTTCTGGGTATTTTCTATGTATAATAAAAAAATATCTATCTATGTTATATATTGTATTAAGTATATCAGTTATCTAGTACCCATAACAGAAGCTCTGCTTAGCTTGGGGCTAGATAATGTTGTGTAAACTGTCCAGCATTATTTATTTATTTATTTATTTATATAGCAGGACGATGACCACGAGTTTTTTATTCCAATTCTAGAATTAATTTCGTGATCAGCGTCCTGATGCCAATAGCATAAGAATAAATAAAATTTTGTTCTCGATTGTGGTCCCTCTATATGGCATATAAATGTGGTATAGACACACCCATAGGTAACTCTTGAAAAAACCAGCCAACTGCGAGTCGGACTCGCGCTTGGCCGGTTTTATTTTTAACTTTATTTAATTTTTATTATTTGCTGTTATAGCGGCTACTGTTTACCTATTACGTACGGTTCATGAGACGAACGGAATAGGTTTCCGCTGGCACACTAATATATGTACGGAACCATAAAAAGTAAATTTAAAAAGGTTTAAAAAAAAAACGCTAGCCTCTGCCGCGGCACGCTTCGCTCCGTCCGTGCCTGTTTTTAGACGGCTACGAGACGCTTCTCTTCTAGGAGTGGCTATTATTTATTCTGTTGTCAGTATAATATTCCAACTAAAATTAAGTTATTCAAAGAACTAAAATGTAAATGCTATTTTAGATCAAACACGATATAGAGATTTATCTTCGCGTACAAATACACAGTTCTTCCATATGTATACATGGTTCTTCCTTGGCCCGTATGATCCAATAAAACATCGTAATTACCTACTGTAACAAGCCTTGGCCCAACCAACTTAAATAAACACATGAAACTCGCTCCTTGCGTGTGTTTATACCTAACTCCAATTAAATTGTATCCACGACTCGGCCGGAGGGTCCGACTAGTCTGTGTGGGAGGGAACAGGTGCAATAACCACTTTGCCCGTGTTTCCAGTCTTGACAACGGGCGACTTTGCTGGTTGCTTTTTCCTTCTAATGTATTTTATTTTATCAACAAGTAATTAATATTGTAAAAACTAAAAAAAACCCTCAACGCAATGAAACGGCTGAACCGATTTTGATCAAACATAGCTAAGAAAACTCCCGAGTAATTCACCTTTCAAAAAAAAACGGTTCTTCCGTTCGGGAGCTACGATGCCACAGACAGACACACACACAGACACACGCACAGACACGTCAAACTTATAACACCCCGTCGTTTTTGGGTGCAGCCTTAAGGTAAGCGTCCACAGGCCCGCATCGGACGTATCGGACGCATTGCATCAAACGGATTAATTAGACTGCGTCCACTGTATCAGCAGCGATCGGATTGCCGACGTGAGTATCAGCAATCGGATTGCCGATGCCACCTTCATTCGGATTTTTGTAGTGATCGTACGTGCGGAAAGTGTTTGTGAGAATGGAGGGAAGCGATGAAGAAGTCGTTATTGCTTGTTTATTAGCAGAAGAGGAAGAACAAGAAAAAAAACTAGAAAAAGGAAGCATAACTTCTGAAGCAAATGGCCGACGATGCGGAGCGAGCGCGCGGGGCGCGTCCACTGATCGGCATTCCGTATGACGTCATTGGTACGCATCGCATGTAGGCATTGCCGATGAGCAGTCCGTACGGTGCGGATCAGTGGACGCTGTTGTTATGAGTTTTTATACAAGGCAAACTAAAATCCGTTACGTGCGATGCGTCCGATACGTGCGATGCGGGCCTGTGGAAGCTTACCTTTATTGATCCTTTTGCGGCGGGGGTTACATTATGGGCGAACAGAGTATAATCAACTAATATTTATTCTGTGGTATAATTTTACAATGAAATGGCAGTTGTTGGCTTTTGTATTGGTCATTATTTGCGGCAAACGATATTTAGTTTATGAAAACACTGGGTTAATAGCGATAATAACATTGAAATGACTTGAGTCATGGAGGTGCTCGATGAATTGTATGGAGAAAAATTTCGATGTTATTATCGCTATTAATCCAGTGTTTTCTTCAAACAAATATGGTTTGCCACAAATAATTACCTATATAAAGTCAACAACAGGCATTTCAGTGTAAAATTATACTCTCATCGCCCTTATTTGGTTAAAACCTACGTTAGTATGAAAAAGCAAGCACCTTAAATTGTTTGCATATTTTTTGTTGAAGTGACTTTCTCAAAACATTAGTGTTCGGAACCGTGAGCCCAAACTCTGCTCAGGCTACTATTACTCATCGAGGAGTTCTGTTGTCCACCTTCCGTCTCCATGATCAGATGAGCTCGCTGTCACCATAATATTGTGTAGACATCGGAAATTGACAGGTATGCAACATTTCAGCTCAAGCGGTTGGAAGATTTGTCCCCCACTAATCAGTGATTAGTCTCTTCTCTACTCTACCAAAGCCGAACTAGTAAATCTGTTGAATTAGCAAATTGCTGGTTAGTAAACCTACGTGCTTGCGCTTGCGTTCATTAGCAGCGAAGACTTTCTGAAAAAAAATGCATATAATCATTGTTTAGAAAAAGTTTTTTTTTTTTTTTGTTTTTATTGGTAGACCTTTATTTGACCACGATCTCACCTGTTGGTAAGTGACGATGTGCCCGAAGATGAAGCACAAAGGTCTAGAAGGCACCTATTCGCTCTCGACTTGAAGAGACCCAGATTATAGTTTTCAGGAAAGACAGACGACGGTAGTGTATTCCACTCCTTAGCAGTTCGCATTATAAAGGTAGAACTGAAACGTTTTGTGCGAATAGAAGGTATACCAATGAGGTAAGGATGGTACTGAGCCGTACGCCTGCTCGTCCTATGATGAAAAGGAGATGGTGGGATCAGATCGTGCAGTTCCTGGGAGCATTCACCGAAATGTAACCTATAGAAGATCGCAAGGCATGCAACCTTACGGCGGTGCTCGAGACCTTGGATCTTAGTCTCCGGCTGCTCACCTATAAGCCTGAAAGCTCTACGTTCGATCGAGTCTAAGGCAGCAATCTCTTCAAGGATTTCGTTATTATAAACGGTAGGTAGCATTAGGTAAAAGTAGAGATCAGTTTTGCGCCTCAAAAATCAAAATCCCAACGCTATGCTGCCAATGAGTAACAGACTAGGTAGGTACAACTTTGTCTATTTTAAGCTCACCTTCAAAAAGTTCCCGTAAATTTGGTGTTTGCTATGTTAGTATCATGAGTTTGCAGCTTTTTTCCGTCCGTTATACAAGGTGTAACATAATATATATAATATAATGTATCCTATGTACCTTTCGCAATGTACGTACACCATCTGCATCAACATATAAATATCTAATACCGAAAGAGAGTCCGTGGCGAATCACTGTGACCCTGCTATACAGGCTTTTAGTCCTAGTGTGGGGAACAGAGCCTAACCGTGGTACTATATTTCAGTTTATTTATTTAAGTTACATAATGTAATACTAAGCATGTACCAGTTAATCATTTTTGACACAATAAAGCATTTATTATTTATTATTATTACACATTACACATCAGGGCGAATAACTTGACTTCTACGACTTTTTAAATTTCGCAGTTTTTTATTCATGAAATGTCACGTAAACATCCTGAAATTCCTCACGAAATGTTCCTAACACAGCATGAGGATGTTACGGTACGTTATGGTACCTTACGTAGGGCTGCCTCTCGTTGTGTTAGGTACATTTCTGGAGGAGTTTCAGGAATTTATTGCGGAATTTCAGGATTTTTACAAGGCATTACATGAATTAAAAACTTCGAATTTTAAAAAGTCCTAGAACTAAAGTTATTCGCCATGATGTGTAGAATACCCCCTCCCCGGGCTTATAGGGATATTATGTTACACCCTGTATACAACTTTTCTCCCGTTTCCACGAAAACATCGCTCAAGACGCTCAAGTGCTCGTTTGGTTTCCACTGTACGTACTATTATTTATTCTATGTCTGTGCCTAACTAAGGTAAACACATACGGCAATACCGCATGGAATTGGAGTGGCGACCTCTGTGGCACGGTGGGCGAGTAGCCGGCTGAGATGCGAGGGACAAATGGTTGTATAATCTGCAAATAATTGTACTGGTTCCAGGGTCGGGTGTTGTGGTACACCCAAAAAACACAATTGGAAAAATAAATAATTTAGGTACCTATTATGCATATTATGTACGAATTTGAAACTGCCTGGTCATTACAAAACACTGTGAAACTATTCTAAAGATATTAAAAGATAAACGGCTAATTACCACTACTATTCCCACCACGGCTATTTCCCAACCACGATAGTTTCAATTCTATATTCTAAAGATAATTAAAATTTCATTGTAACACGGTAAATAGTAAATACATAGTAACATAGTAAATAAATAGTCAAAAGCATTTCTGTCGTGGCTTGCCTACTGAGCCCGTGTGACTAATGTGCTTTTATTGTCTTTCAAACAAGATAACTTACAGAATTGAAACTATCGTGGTTGGGAATCATATTAAAAGATAAACGACGTAGATGAACTAATTCTCGACGCGCGCGCAACGAACCTGCCGCCGCCGCCGCCGCCGCCGCTGTCCCAGCGAGCTGAGCGCGCGGTTGCACGCAGTATTCGCTGATCCACCGTCGAACGCGGTCGCGGGCGGTGCTCAAGAGGCTTCTGAACTCAGTCTCGAAACGTCAGCAAAGTGACGAATAATAGTGGTAATTAGCCGTTTATCTTTTAATAAGATAACTTACACCTAATATTTGTACTTATGCAAATCGTTGAACACGTATCTTACGTTTCAAGTGCACCCACAGATAAAATAATACTATATTCCTATCTTGTACCTTGTTTGCACATTTTATCACGACCTGGAGACGTAATCCTAATATCAGGTTCCTCGACACCGCCATCGTTTCCACAAAGGAGTCCATATTCACAAATGCTAGGACGGATTGACATTCCTCACGGATTAGGATGGTTTCACGTTCAGATTGATTGTGCACTGATGATTTAGTGCAGGGGTTCCCAAAGTGGGCGATTACGCCCCACTGTGGGCGCTGAAGGCCTAAAGCGGGCGGTAAGAGACCCAGAAAAAAATGGGGGCGTCAAATCAGACACACTTTCGCATTAAAAATACAAATACAAATACAAATATATTTATTTCGTCAGAATTTTAGGTAGGTACAAGACAATAATAATAATAGTTATTAGTATTCCTAAGTAAATAAATAGTCAAAAGCGTTTCTTGGCTACTTAACCCGTGTCACTAATGTGCTTTTATTCACTTTCAACCATGACACATACTCCTAATATTTGTAGTATGCAAATCGTTGAACAGGTATCTAACGAATGCACCTATCTCGTACCTTGTTTGCACATTTAAACACGACTTGGAGATGTAATCGTAATATATCAGCACAGAGTAAGGAATAATACTAACGTACAACAGAGAGACAATCTTAGTACTACGATCGTTGCCACGATAAGTCGCGCAAGAGCAGCGCCCGTGGCGCGCGCTCGGTACTAACGTACTAATATGCATTCTTACTTGTTTTCTTAACAGCGTACTAGATGGCGCTTCTCTCTTGCCTTCTTTACAGCGCACTAGATGATACTTGAGAAATCAAGCGTATTTCATCACATCATATCATAGAGTAACACGTTAGTATTCTTACTACTCTGTGGAGTAACTATCGAAATATTATCGAATAATACACTGCTCCGAAACATGGTTTTATTTCAACGCCATCTATGTGTTTCTTGACCAAACTTAGAACCTTAGAACCCAATCAAAATGTTTCGGTTAGAAATTGCTAGATGTCAGTAAAAACATTGAAAAAAAAAACTATTTTATAACGATTTTTGTTATTTTATTAGTTAAAATCACATAAAAAGTCTTCTAGAGGTACTATTTACGCAATGCCGTCAAAAAAAAGTGAAAAAATAATCTAATTAATGTGTTCAATATTCCTAGCGATACCAGTACTGCCATCTATCGATATTTTGTGTGAACTAATTCTAAAATGTATGGAATTAACCAGACCTGATATCAGGTTCCTCGACCGACACCAACATCGTTCATAGGTAGGAGTCCATATTCACAAATGCTAGGAGGACGGATGACACTACTCACAAATTACGATGGTTTCACGTTGAGATTGCTTGTGCATTGATGGTCTAGTGGGAGGGACGCCGACTTTCGATCCTAAGGTCGTGGGTTCAAATCCCGGGAACGCACTTGTAGGTACTATTATTTATTCTGTGCTAACGCACTAATACACGACTTCCGAATACACGAAGTGGATATCCGTGGTTCACTCTGGGCCTCAACCACAGAATAAATAATAGTAGAAGTACCTCAACGGAAGATCAGCGCTGGGTTGCCAATGCAGCCTAGCAAACGCTGAGTTGGGGACTCTTTAATTGACAAATATTTTTTGTTTCTGTGTGATTGTTTTTGTTTTAGTTTTAATTTAGTTATCTTATTTGTTTTTTTTTGTTGGTGTGTGAAGAGTGTGTGTCTTCTTCTAACGTTAAACGTTCTTTCTTTCTTTCAATGTATTTTCCCACTCAAAAAATATTTGCGCGCATTACTTGCTCTCAAACAGTGAAGGAAAACACATTTGTTCCCAGTAGTTCCATGTAGCTAGTTCCACATGAAACTGGGTATCGTAACGAAACCAGTATTTTCTAGAAGCAACTCTACGAAGACATGTGACATTTGCATAAAAGGAACCTATTGGAGGTGCATTGAATCCTTTCACTACACCGGTTCTTTCACCATTGGTCACTCGGTCCTTTTCTGGGCCATCATACGTCAAGCTTTTTTTGAGATCGAAGTTACCCGCGTCCGTAGGAAAATACCCTTGCGTCCCTACGCGTGATCACTGGGTGAGCAGTTCGTGCACTGGATTCAGAATGTGCGTTTTAGAGACCGCAGCGGTGCAAGTGTGCCGGGTGGCTAGGCTTGGAGGGTAGCGGGATTCGAAGCACAGTTTTCCGCTGGCCGACCGCAGGTTGTAGGGGGCCCAACTAGTGAGTTAGCCACTCATGAAAGGCTGCCCTGCCGCCTCGCGAAAAATCCCAGAATGCTCCATCGTGCCGGTTGGCGACCGGATGAGAGGACCCGATGGCCATTCCTGCGGGGGTTCGGGTGTCCCCGCAGTAGCCTGCTGTTTGTCTCTAGGTTTTCGCTGACCAGTGCCTCGCTCAACAGCCGTTTTTCTCACTAACCTAAACACTCCAACCAAACCAACTATGAAAAAGTTTAAAAATAATAAGTCGTTTCTACCGCTTCAAGTGCACCTCTCGAATATTCGAGGGCTGCACTCCAATCTCGATCCGATCCACCACCACCTAGAGACCGCCAAGCCACACTTATTATTCCTCACGGAGACGCAGATTCTATGTCCTGCCGATACAGCTTACCTTACATACCCAGGCTATGCTCTGGAGTACAATTTTAAACCCAAAGCTGGTATTTGTCTATTTGTCCGGGAGGACATTTGCTGTCTGCGTCTTCGTGACCTTGAAGAACCCGATTTTTCCGTTTTATGGACTTTGGTGGACACCGGCTTAGATAAAATTATCTATGCTGGTTTTTATCGGTCTCACTCTGGAGACTACGAGACAACCAGGTTGTTCAACTACATCTGTGAAGTGGCGGAAGTGGCCCAACAACATTATCCTGGTGCCCAACTGGTGATTCTGGGGGACTTTAACGCCCACCACCAACAGTGGCTGTTCCCATACCAGTTCACTGACCATGCTGGGAGATAGGCGTGCAAACTTGCACTCACGCTAAATCTCACTCAGCTGGTCAATGAGGCAACCAGAATTCCAGACGTTGAGGACCACACAGCCAACTGCTTGGACCTTCTGCTGACGAACGAGCCGGATCACCACTCAGTATCAGTGTTGCCTCGTGTGGCGTTACAAGTCGGCAGATTGGGATGAGATGCGACATTTCTTCGCTTCTTATCCTTGGCGGCAAACCTGCTTTTCTTCTTGTGACCCGACGGTCTGTGCTGATGCCGTTTCGGAGGTGATCAAAAGAGCAATGGAGTATTTTATTCCATTCTCCGATGCTGCACCTTCAGGCAATAAAATAAATAATAAATAAATAATGCTGGACAAGTTCACACAACATTATCTAGCACCAAGCTAAGCCAGAGCTTGTGTTATGGGTACTAGTTAACTGATATACTTAATACAATATATTACATAGATAGATATTTTTTATTATACATAGAAAACACCCAGAACACCCTGAACAAATATCTGCAGATCGCACAAATATTTGTTCCAAGGCGGGAATCGAACCCACAACCTCCTGCGTCGCAGGCAAACCTGCATCGCCAGCCGCGCCACAGAGGTCGTCAGAGCAATGCAGAGGCAATGCTCGCCCATGGTTCAGTCCCGCGTGTGCTAGTGCAGAAGCGCTAAAAAATGTGGCTTACCTAGCCTGGGTCGACGCAAGAAACGGTAAAACCTCGGATGCACGGATTAAGAAGAAAGCCTTTAACAAAGCCGCCAAGTCTTGCAAGAAGGTGCTCGCTTCGATCGGATTGGCCGTCTGGGGGCTAAGCTTGCCGCATACCCTGCGGGAAGTAAAGCTTTCTGGTCTCTGGCTAAGTCGGTGGAAGCGAACTTCAGCCGCCCTTCACTCCCTCCACTACTGGAACCGGACGGGTCCCTAGCTCACGCTGCGGTTGAGAAAGCAAATTTATTTGCTACTCAATTTGCGGAGGCTTCGTGTCTTGACACTTCTGGCGAAACTCAACCCAGCCTTCCTCGGTGCGAAGCTTCAATGCAGGAAATTCGCATCCAGCAAAAGGAAGTACTCAGAATGCTACGTAGTCTCGACGTGAATAAAGCTAGCGGTCCGGATGGTATCTCGGCTATAGTGTTGAAACCTGTGCCCCTGAGTTGTCTTCAGTATTAACGCGACTTTTCCGCCTCTCTTTGAAAACTGGTGAAGTCCCTAAATCTTGGAAGCTCGCTAACGTGCAGCCTGTACCCAAGAAAGGCAGTCGTGCTGACCCTTCAAACTACCGTCCTATTTCGGTCACCTCCCTACTTTGTAAATGTATGGAGCGTGTACTGAACAGGAAGCTCCTTGCATACCTCGAAGGTAACGACCTCCTCAGTGATCGCCAATACGGTTTTCGCCGAAACCGGTCTACTGGGGACCTTCTTGTGTATGCCACGCACATTTGGAGCGAGGCCATCGAGAAGTATGGTGAAGCACTGGCTGTTTCATTAGATGTCTCGAAGGCCTTTGATAGGGTTTGGCACGCTAGCCTTATTGGCAAGCTTCCTGCCTACGGACTGCCAGTTCAATTCTGCTCCTGGCTCGCAGACTTTCTGAGGGAAAGATCCATTCGAGTAGTTATTGACGGCTGCTCGTCGGATCAATTGGCTATTAACGCCAGGGTACCTCAGGGCGTTTCGACATTATCGTACGGTCTCTTGTTATGGGAAAATTCTTAACCCTTTTTCTACCACTGTAAAAATTATCTGCTGAAATAATCGTTTTGAAACGTTTGTCAACACAGGTGTACTACTACTACTAGATGGCATGTCTGACTTCATTCCGTTTCCTTTTATGGAACATTCTCGAAACTAGAATGAATAGTTATGGCCACGAACTAGGGAATCTGGCACTAGAATCTGCTATACCTAGTGAAAGGATGCATGCTTCGGATTCGATGTTTTGCTGTGAAATAATTTTGCCAAACTTGTATGCAATTCAACAACTGCAACTTGTATCAGACGTCAAGATTCAGGATTCCAGAGGTTTTAATTTTTTTGATTATTTTGTTCTTATAGATACTATAGTAATACTAACTCTGTGAAAATTTCAAGTATCTACTCATTACAGTTTAAAAGATATAGCCATCAAAAACAAAAGTTTAATAAATGGGGACCCCATTGAATTTTTTACTTTTTTATAATTTGTTGTTGTAGCGTTGTAGCAGCAACAATTCCAGCGACAGTATTACTCACTTTTAGAACATTTCATATTTCTACCATTACGGTTCAAAGGTACAGAAAAAAACGGTTTATTCCATCCAGTCCTACCCGTAGTTCGATAGTCGAACTGTTTGGATGTTTTTTTTCCAAATTGTTATACTGACAGATCGAACTATGTGGAAACATGGATTTTATTCCAAATTGATTTACTATGATTATAATGGTACAGTCAGAAATGGTACCTACTTCAAATGTATTATATGGAGAGGGCAATGCTTGGAGATCGAATCAGAAATGAGGAGATACGTAGAGCCACCTTGAAAACCAAAGGAGGTTTTGAAACCTCAGTCACCTACAATGGTAAGAGTCACAGCGGACCGAATGCTGTAAAAGCATATAATATATGCTTTTACATATTATGCATATTATGCAGACTATTTCAGTAGTGTCTTTCTCCCAAATGTTTCTAAATTAAATACTGATAGTATAACAACCACAGGCTTTATAGTAGGTTATAGCAGGGTTAATATTATTATAAATATTACAAATATACTCTTGGTAATTTAATAATTTTGTATGATTTACGTAAAGTGTTTGTGTTGTTTGTTATTGTTCTGAAGCAGTTCGTGGAAAATATGCCCAAAAAAAATAAAGCGGACACAATTTAGTTTTTCCACTTTTGGCCAGCTGATGAGACATCTTTGCACATCGTATCGATGACTGTACTTCGGAGTTAGTAATTCTATTTGGAATAAAATCCATGTTTCCAAATAGTTCGATCCGTCAGTATAACAATTTGGAAAAAAAACATTCAAACAGTTCGACTATCGAACTACTGGTAGGACTGGATGGAATCAACCAAAAAAACGCCTTTTATCAAGGTTTCAAAAATTATTTTTGAAACCTCATTTAATTTGTAATTTTATTATTTGTTTTTTTTTTGTTACAGCTGCAATATAAATGCGGACATAGGCATAGTCATAGAAACACGCATTTTTCCCCAAAAGGGTTGGCTGAACCCCCAATGGAACCGCTTAACATCAGGTGGGCCTCATGCTTGTTCCGTCATCCAAGTAGTATATAAAAAAAAATAAAAAAAATAATGGGCTTCGTTTCGCCGTGGGTAAAAAATATACCAATAAATATAAAATATGGTGGGATGTAAAATATACCTAATTAGACAATTAATAACTAATCCTCAAAGAAAATATATTATTGTATGTCGACATAATCGGTAGTAATACGTACTAATAAATGATACCCTAGGATCAGTAACTGTTCGACTAATCGCGTTGTCACGAAACGTCGTCGTGACGAGAATATAGTTCCCTTATTTTTTGTCTGTTACAATTTGTTGTAAATAGGTACCTAAATATATGCATTAGTACTTATTGAATTATTATAATCTGCCTATTTTCAACATAAAGCTCTCTAAGCCACGTAATCTTAAATTTTGCACATAACTTTCATCTCATCAGCAGCCTTAAGACGTCCACTGCTGGACGAGGCCTCCTAATCCCCCAGCGGGTTGGTGATCGCGGTATTGGTTTGTAGTACTCAAGTGGATGCTGCCTATCCCCATGCCGTAAGTTACGACAGCCACGGGACGGGGGACGGAACGTAGGGGAGACTCGCCAAGTAATTAGGTACTTAGAACCACTAGATACCATAAATAATTGTATTATATCTGTCTGTAGGTATATTCTAAGATAGATACCTACCTACACAACATAATACAGGAAACACGTACATCCGTCTCATGTTGATTTTCATTGTTTTTTGTTTTTGATAGGTATAAAAAAAATAGGTTGTTTTCCTTTGGTTCAAAGCAGTATTGCTCAATCAACTACATATTGCTAGTTTTGTAATATTATAAACGCTTACTGTTACCACAATACTGCATCATGTCAGCATTTTATTGATTCAGCAATTTTTACCGATTACTGTCTTACCCAGTTTTGCAGCTAGGTCATGACACGCCCAGGGTAAGATTTGAATTTTGCGCCCCGAAAACCTGTTTTGTAGGAATAGAAACATACAATAGTAAGGTAATATAGTGCAATTTATACTATACCTCGTACTAGGCACCTAGGTATCGTACAAAACCATCGGAACTAGGCTTAGAGCATGCAGGCCTCGTGTTGCTCGATGGTAGGTACTAGGTAGGTAAATGTCTTACCTATTATTAACTAGTGGTTTCAATTGGCTCGCAAGTCGTAACAAACCCAATGACCGATATTATATTGAACATCTGTCAGTGATTGAAGCCAGATGTTGCTCCTCTTGACCTCCGAATCCTCGGATCCATCCGGCAGTAATCCAATGTCAAGGGATAATGAAAAACATTCATATAATAACTAGTTACAATCGCACTGTATTTTAAAACGTAACGTGATTGGTTTTGGTTTAGCCGATGTAGTTACAATGCAAGTTTGTTCCCACAAAATGGAATGGGCCACGTAGTCAACTAAAAACTACTTATTTTGGCTATTAATATCCTGGCCCAGCGTCGTGGGCCACGTAGACAACGAAAATAATGAAAAATTGGACGGGTTGTCTATGGGCCGCGTACCGTGGGCCAGGCTGTCAACATCCCTAAAAAATGTGCCTATATTTATACTGTGCTATCGTGCTACTTATAGATCCACCAACTACATTTTTCTATCATCTTCATAAATTTCATTCTACAGATTGAGGAAAATGATTGCAGTAGGTAGGTACTTAATTTATTTATAAAACAAAACAAACATTTAATTATAAAAATATTAAGGTATAATAATTATTATGACACCGAAACTTTTTTTTTATTTAGTATTAAGCAATTAATTTTTATACTAGGGAGTTCTTAAATTCTCAGGTCAATTCAAACAAGTATCTTTCAATCCAAACGTCGGTAGAGTTACACCAACTTATGTATCACCCACAACAAAGCAAAAAACTAAATAATTAGCGCGATACGAAATGTAAATTACGTGGTTTGTTATGGTATTATCGTTTAAAATTACCGCGAATACCTAGGCGCTTTCAAGGGGCCCAGATCAAATGAGACGTCCAAAAATACTAGAAAGATCTAAACTTGTTTAGTTAACAGCTTATATGATGTTCCCAATGACGCCATTCTAAATGGTCGGCTCTGCAATTTGTGGCTTTCCGTAAAAGAACTAATTACCAACGAAAGTTGTTTTTATGTTCTGAAGTCTAAACAAATAGGCGAAAAAACACGAACCATGTGGCGGAGATTAGTGTTGCCATGTGTCAGCTGTTTGGACGAAAATAACGAACTGCGTAGCAAATGGATTGGATACGGCCACATCTAAATTTACCTACCTACAACACAGACTATTCATGTTGAACTTCAAAACGGAATAGCAATTTCCCCTTATCATACCTACCTAAATTGTTTACCTTTGCGATTAGAATTGAAATCACTAGCTTAGTAGGTATCGAATCGAACCTACCTCTCATAGACGAAGAACACGCGTTTTTTATTGGAAACGCAGCAATTAGTTTTAACTAGGGCGATGATAAACATTTTGAGGAAACTGGAATTTTCTAGAGCAGAAGTAAACATATTACTTATTACAACTACATTCTCTACAACTACATTCTCTCGGGATAGGAGAGTTCTAGCACAGATTACTTAATAGTGGTTCCTGTCTCAACGTGACGATTGGGGACTGCTCGATTTGGCTGTCTTACATATACAACAAATAACTACAAACTCAGTAGTTACTTACAAACCCTAAATCAGTTTTAACTATTTTAAATTTTCCCGTATCGGGTTGCAATAATCTGAAGGCCAATTCTCGTAATAAAAAATAGTCAAATTAAAGTTCGGATCGATCTAGTGTCGATGTCACAAACGTCAAAAATGGTATTCTGCTCACGTGACAATACAACGCGGAATGTGATTATATCGAAATGTGACTGTAACTTTAATGTTTCAAAGTTCTGAGAATTCTCTCTTTCACTCTTTACAATTATTATATAGCACTATCCTACTCTAATTAATAATATAATTATTATTAATTATTATAAACTCTAATTATAATCTACTTTCGGTCGCAAGAACCGAAAGTAGATTATATTGTTGTTATGAGGGAGCAGAATACCAATTTCTCAGTCAATTTACAATACAATCTAGTTTCGGTCAACTTGCAGTATGGTTATAAACTAAATAAGAGAATTGGGCTTCTGGGCCCAGACCGGCCGTCAATCGTGCGGGGCAATCGGTAAATCTATTATGTATTAGAACTGGTTTAAGTATTTTGATCTGCAGGCTTGGCATGAGTTGGTTGTTGACCTAAAACGGTTGTTGACGGAAGAATGTAGAGAGGCAACATTTATACTCTCTCAAGCATGGCGATCTCAAGAATGAAGCCGAAGAGAAATGTCTATACTCCCTAACATCTTAGTTTTCCCGCGGGGTTGGGCAGTAATCACTTTTTAACTTTTTTTGAAAGAGCGGTCCTGGCTTGTTGGTGTTTGTACTCTACACTCTACGTGGTCGAGCGAGACGAACTTTGCTAATCTTTGACAGGGTTCTCGCTAGGGTTAGAGTTATTTCTCATCATGTGTAGAGAGAGCTTTTTTGATGTGTAACATCTATCCTCTCGCTTTCCTGCAATCTATGGGAGTGATTTTGTGAAAAGGGACGGAAGTGTGTAACAGGAAGCGCGCACTTTTCCAAAAGGTTGGTACTTACTATCAGTTTATTAACAAGGAGACTGATGTTACACATTATAATTATGCGTCGTGTGTTTTTATGGCTTCTATGGAATATTCCCAATTTAGCCAATGTCAAGTAAGTAGGCACCTAATAATATATTCAAGTGATAACACTAAGTCATGTCTGTCTCCGTCAAGTCATAAACCCAGGTGTTTATCCTCGGAAAAGAAGACTTAAGTAAGTGCTGCTAGTAGAAATTATATTTAGAGCCATATTGCGCGTATTTTTAGCGTGTATTAATAATTTATCTTGGTAGGTAGGTATCAATTGAACGCGTGCTACTTTTAAAACCACAAAACATATACGCAGAAACATATCTAAGGTACATAAATACGAGTAGACCCAACAGGGATGTCTCAATCTGTATCTTAAGTCTACGCTGTACTAATGCAGCTTTCACACTAAGCCTGCAACTGATTAAATGGTAGATCGAAGAAATTCTATTTGCGCGTGTATTGAGAATTACTCTGGTCAACATCAAATGAACGCGTGCTACTTCTTAAAACACAAAACATACGCATCTGGAATTCTGGATGGATTACTCTACATAAGTAATAGACGAAAACATTGGATTGGGCTTACAGAATAATATAATGCAGACTGTCCATTACAGAGGGGCAAGTCCGAGTTTACACACACCATCGTAACGATGATCGTAACGGCGAGTGTACGTGTATTGCGTAGTAACTAGCCATTAATCTGTGACGTTTTTGGCACAGATTAATAGCTAGTTATTATGTTATACACGTACGATCGTGTTACGTTCACCGTTACGATGGTGTTTGCAAAACTCAGACTCACCCCTCTGGTCCAATGGCTATACCAGCTTTGGCTATGTCATACTTAGAGCATTTATTATCGTGCGTTGCTGTGGCTCAGGTGGAAATTATAAAAACCTGCTCCATGAAATGCGCCATCTTTCATGGTGGTCGGTCAAACGGTGTTGGAGTTTATAAACGTCAAATATACCTTTAATTGGCTCTCTTTGCTATCATAATGAGCGTTCTAATATATGTAAGCTGTTGGTTCTCCTTTAAATAAAATAAATAAATAAATAATAAATAAACATCCATTTGAGATTCTGCTGTGGATATGTGTAGAACAGGCTTTGTGATTATCTAAGTGGCAGTTAGGTAGGTACTACACATTGTTGTAATGAAACAATAACAACCGCAATGTACCTAAATATATAATTAACACAGGAAAAAAATAAAATTGAAATTGGATTAATTACATTTGGATTGTATTTTCCTTCCTACGACCGAACTGCGTAGTATGTACGTGTTGATTACTTAAGTAGCTATGCTAATTAACGACTAAATGATAATTCCTAATCTGGCTAGACTAGACGACTTATTATCAATTTATTTAATTCTACATAATACCTCTATTATTTTAATAATAATATATTACTCAGTGTCTATGTTATTGACAGGTCACGAAAGATTAGAATATAATAGAATATTCTTTATTGCACAAAAATATATATATAAGAAATATACTCTAAGCTTTGTGTATTGTGGATACATTTATGTAGATGGTGCGGAAAACGTATCATCATCACCATCATCATCCACAGCCTGACTTCACCCACTGCTGAGTATAAGACTCACTTTGCCTGTGCCATACGAAAAAAAAAAAACGGAAAACGTATAAGCAGAAGAATTTGTATTATTATACAATGTTGTAAATTTACCAAAGACATGTTAAATACATGAACAATAGAAGATAGTAAATAAAATAGATAAATAATGCTAGACAGTTCACACAACATTATCTAGCCCCAATCTAAGCTGAGCTTGTGTTATGGGTACTAGATAACTGATATACTTAATACAATATTATACATAGATAGATATTTTTTATTATGCATAGAAAATACCCAGAACACCCTGTACAAATATCTGCGATCGCACAAATATAAAATGTTGTCGCCATACATACATAATAATAACACACAATCACAAAACAAGTTTTTTTTTTTTTTTTTTTTTTTAACAATGATAGACCTTTATTTGACCACGATCTCACCTGTTGGTAAGTGACCAACACCTAACCACCTAAGTACCTACTATGGCAAATCTAACTGGGCCGCATCAGTAATACATTAACAAGTTGTTGAAAATTCTAATAATTTAAAGGGCTAAACAGTATTTTTTCATTTTTGACTGTCTGTCTGGAGCTTTGAAAAATCATCACGATGAAACTACTTGAGGGATGTCTCTCCTTTCTTCTTATGAACTGAATCTTGGTGGATAATGGTCTCCTCACATTCTACATTCTCGTAGGAAGCTAGGATAGCTCTTCCTACGCCTTTGGGAAAACCGGTAATAACGTATAGCCACAGAATAAATAATAGTACAAGTACAGCTACGTTGTAGGTAGGTAGAAAACTACGTGTGCGTGTGCCAAGTACTTCCCGATCAGAGTTAATTATTTCGAAGAGCATTGTACCTAGAACAGCTCAGTTCCACTGTTCATCACTAGTATTTTTGTAAAATCGTCACTTCTCAGTTCTTAGTAAACCACGCACTTGTTGCTACGGTAAAAGTTTCGATTCAGGATCTTAATGATAAAGCCTACGTAGGTATAACCACAGTGGAAGTTTCTGGACTTTCTGGTATAATCTGGTATATCAGCTGGTGGATCCTACGATATGAGTTTATAGGATTCTTCAAGCAGTGGATCCATACATAACATATATGTGGCATATTTGCTTTGGTTACTCTTGCCGTGGCCATCTCCCGTGGACGTCGTAATAACCAACAAGGGTGATACACCTGGGGGTACACCTGGTGATGGGCAGCAGCATTTATTTGGTTTATTCTTTATTGCACAAAAAACACAAGTAGGTAAGTAAAGAAGGGAAGTAAATTGTACAAATGCACGACTAAGTGCTAAGCAACATTTTCTGCCAGTCATCCATAAAGATGAAAACAATGGCTGGTTTGGTTTTGTGTACTGTTTTTAACTATGTAATTATAACACAAAGATAATAACAATAATCTAGCTTAAAAGATAATTTGCCTTAAAATAAATACATATACCTAACACCCAGTTACACCCCTACTGCGATCACCAATCCGCCTGCCAAGCGTGGTAATTACAAAGACTTCTATTAAAACCTCAGTTTTAATAGAAGCACAGATTACTTAATAGTTACTACGTAAATAGAAGTCTTTGGGTGATTACGGCAAATACTTACCAACAACTGGAGGATGCCTCGTCCAGCAGTGGACGTCTAAAGGCTGCTGATGACCATAGTGATGACTCTGCCCCAGATCCTCAACAATATGAGTAGGTACTGAGTTTATTTCAATCAAATATTCAAGTCGTCGTCGTTTCGTATGAGGTAGTGCTGGCCTCTGGTGTCAGAGTTTGTCAAGCCGCCCGAGGGCCTCTGACATGGCTTATCGACTGCTATTAATCAATAACAGCCGGGACTGACAGCTTAACGTGCCCTCCGAAGCACAGAGCGATGTAAATCCACACATAACTTAGAAAAGTCATAGGTGCGGAGCCTAGGATCGAACCCGGTATCGTTGGGTTCTGAGTTGCACTATTGAACCGTTAGGCTACCATCACTCTGACCAATATTCAACTAAAAAATAAAGACGGCTTCTAAGGAAGACGAATTTTAAACTTTACTGGATGTAAATGAATATATATGACGACATCTGTGGCGCGGCGGGCGTCGGTTGGCCTGCGACGCAGGAGGTTGCGGGTTCGATTCCCGCCTCGGAACAAATATTTGTGCGATCGCAGATATTTATTCAGGGTGTTGTGTTTGTTCTATGTGTAATAAAAAAAGTATATCAGTTATCTAGTACCCATAACACAACCTCTGCTTAGCTTGGGGCTAGATAATGTTGTGTGAACTGTCCAGCATTATTGATTATTATTTATTTAACTTTTGAAACTACTTATCATGGTTATGTAGACCTTATACTAACAAAATTGTAAAACATGTAAGCAATAAATAAATACAAATACAAATATATAATATGTACATATCGGGAACATTTAAAACTCAAAAATCATGGTAAATATCCCGTTTCTAGTGAAAATTATTATTTATTTATCTTATTTATTTATAGATTTTATAACTAGACCTAAGCAAGAGCAAGATCTCCTATGACAAGTATTTTTAACTTAAAAGGAGGCATCATTGTTTTTAAATTAGGTAGATCATGTATCTTTTGTTTTTTTTTTGTTCATTTTTTTAAATTTTGTATCTTTTGGAAACGCAATAAAATTTGTATTTGTATTTGTTGTTGTATAGATTATTGTTCAGGATGTCGTTGGGCAGAGTAACCTTATTCAGGTAAGTAATTGAGATTGATATTCTGTACCTACCTAATAGTTTTGATGATTTATCATCAGATTGCCATCAAAAGGACGCCCCACATTGTCTACTGGGGAAAACCAATGTCTAGTGTAGATTGATAGCTGACACGCTTGACAAATGTTTAAGACGTAAGCTCAAATAGAGAAAGTAAGACGATGTAATTATCGGGCTCTGCAATAATACACTTGACTTGACATTGAAGGAGACTTTCCTCACAAGCCATTAGAGAAGAAGATATATTGAACGCTCGAACCGCTAGCAAGAGTAGATTTCCAGCAATGTCCATAAAAAAACAAATCACTAATATTATAAATGCGAAAGTTTGAAACGGCTGAACGGATTTGGATGTAATTTGGAATGGAGATAAGTGGACTCCTGGAATATCACATAGGCACATTTTTTATTTTTGTTTGTTCAGGGTGTTCTGGGTATTTTCTATATATAATAAAAAATATCTATCCATGTAATATATTGTATTAAGTTTATTAGTTGTCTAGTACCCATAACACAAGCTCTGCTTAGCTTGGGGCTAGATAATGTTGTGTGAACTGTCCAGCATTATTTATTTATTTATTATTTATCCCGATATTCCCACGGGATCGAGACTTAAGCGGGTGAAACCGCAGGGCGCTGCTAGTATTTGAATAAAACCGTTAATTGACTTTACTTGCTTGTATTTCGCCTTGACGAAAAAGGAATTTGTCAAAATACTCTTTATGGCAAAAAAAGGAATTTTTCGAAAAAGGGATTTGACGAATGTCGGGTCTACATTTGTTTCGTCCCTTGGAAGAACGCACAAAACGCGAAAATCTTCGCTGTTTATTTAGTCAAAAGTGTAGAGACCTATAATATAATATAATATAAATATAATATAATAAGCCTTTATTGCTGTTCTTTCTTTACAATATAACATAGGTACCTAATATTAAACTAATCTAAAATAAACACTTTATAAATCATGCTTCGGCAACCGGATTTATCACTTCAACAGCTTGTCCTTCGACAAAGACCTCCTCTAAAGATTTCCATTATATCTTATCCTTTGCTACCCGAGTCCATTCTGGGCCACACTCCTCTTTATCTCAGTGTAAAGGCAGTTTTATATTAAGAATTTGCTATTCTTTCTGTAATTCCTCTGATTTCTTTTATTTTGTTTGACAAATTCTTTTAATTAAGAAACCAACACCGTATAGTCCGGGCGTCTCACCTTCTCGTAATGAAATTATGTACCTTCCGTAGTCTTCTATCCCTTCTCCGAATCGTCTCATTTCACTGTTTCCAATTATGTCCCATTTTATTTTATTTTAGACCTATACCACAGAATAAATAATAGTACAAGTACCTATACCGCGCCTATACCGTGTGAAGCCAGAAACCGTGGTGGATGAACCGCAAAAGGCCGGCTGAATCTTTCCGTGCTACTAATAAACGCGGAATATTCTTGGAATAGTTGCACCGCGCCGTCTTGTGTCTCATTCGATCGAATTTCAAACTGCTTGTCACTGCAAACTGACAATCTGAGGTTTATAGTAACACAGTTTGTTTTTAACTAGTTATTCCTACGATTTACTCGAAATACGACTTCAACAGCAACTCACACACTAGACTGCGCGCGTCATTCCAGCCGGGTTGGGAACGGCCGGCGAAAGCGTCTGGCATCTCTCCAAACTCTAATGTGATCACTTGCAATCTACCACCGCGTGGTCGACTATCTAATTGCAACACTGTTGTGTAAGTATTGATTGCAACTTGCAAGTGCTACATAATAAGGATCGCACACACACGGAACCTATAAAGATTGAGACTGAAGACTCTGAAGCGTATACATTTTTGGTTTAAAAAAACATAGGTATAGGGAAGAATAGCGGCGCTAGCATAAAGCCCAAACATTTAAACTATTATCAGAAATAATAATAATAATTATAATATAATTCATCTATTAATAGGTCCATTATTTGTTAGTACATATTCCTAAAATCTATGTTATAAATACATCAGTTACAGGTATACTAAGTTTAAGCGAAAACTCCCATCCGAATCCCGACCGAACAGACCTACCTGATCAGGACCCGGATAAAAGCCTTCATTACTGGCAGGTCATACCGATCGGGAATGAGCTCCAGGATGCCGTTGGAACTGCTCCGCACTCTGCTGAGCAATGAGGCAGTTTTCTTACGGATGATGGCGTGAAAACCATCAACCCGCAATATAATGCTGCTTCAGTAATCAGAAAGAGAAATTATAAATTTTTCTGTAACGGATCTCAATACGGCAGTGAATACACGACTGCCGACTGCCGACTCTTTATCAACCCAGCAACTAAATGTTCCAGAAGCTTCGATTTGATGTTTATTTTGACGCCAAACTACGTGCGGTATTAATATTTAGGACACATTTGCGAATATTTCCTGAATACACATACAAATAAAGTACCTACGTCAGTAATTCGATTTCTGCGGCCTATGACGGAAATGATTCTAAAATAGATCGACGTCCTTCAGGGTGCCCGGGCACCCTAGAAACTTGAATAGAAATGGAGAGGAAAACGTGTGAAATTATTCTTTACTAGGGTCCACCCGCGGCTTCGTTCGCGTTTGTACGAGATACAAAGTAGCCTAAGTACCAACCTACCTTTCAATGAAATCGGTAAACATAGAAACAACTAAACTGACTGTAAAGATATTAGTGGAATTAGCGATAAAGAAAAATATTATGTGCTTAGAGCATTGCAGGCCTCCGATGGCTGATGCAACTCCATGTAATTTGAATGGGTTGATTATCTGTTTTGTACATTACTCCGCCAAAATAAATTTATTAAATTTGGTATTATTTGCAAATAAAAATTACTTGTTGCCAAGTTTATGACAAGCTTCTTCTTCACAAATATTGTGAAATTCGTAGCGTGTAAATTAGAATTTGAAACGCAAACATCGAATGATACGTAAGTACTGCTGTTGATGCCAAGAAGTTCATTCTTCACGACACATTTAGAATTCCATCATTTCTTATCATGATAATATCTGATTCAGAGATTCGCTAAGTTCATCTTCAACTTTCGTGAAAACTATATTAATTTTCACAACTAATAGACCTATTACGTGGAGTGAGTCATCGTTGGTTGAACCTATTCGATGTTAACGTCTACCGGTGACTCTTCATCGCATGATTTCATTTGCATTTTATGTTGTTGAGTCAGGTGTTCATTGTCGAAACAATATGTTGGTAATTAATATTGTTACATTTATTTCATCAGGAATTACAGTCATACTCATAAATTATTTATCAAAACATGAACCAAAAATACTTATAATTATCATCACCATCATCATCATCAGCCTACAGAAGTCCACTGCTGAACATAGGCCTCCGCATAGAATGCCACGACGAACGATCTTGAACCACTACATCCACCGCATTCCTGCGACCTCTATAATGACTTTGGTCCTTTTTTTTATCGTCCAGTTTGTGGTCGCCATTGCATGCACTCAAGGACCTTTCTTCTTTAGCACTTACCAGTTATGCGAGTTATTTATGGCCTGGCTATTGCCACTTCAGCTTGCTAATTCTGAGAGCTATGACGATGATCTTAGTTCTTCTACGGATCTCCGAGTTCCGGCGAATATAAGTAAGTAAGTAAAACTTTTATTTTGACAAAAAACTATACACGACACAAATAAGTAAGTAAAACAGAGCAGGACCGTGCTCAGCATAATGCTGCAGTTCGTTCGTTTCGTATGAGGTAGTGCTGGCCTCTGGTGTCGGAGTTTGTCAAGCCGCCCGAGGGCCTCTGACATGGCTTATCGGCTGCTATTAATCAATAACAGCCGGGACCGACAGCTTAACGTGCCCTCGGAAGCACAGAGCGATGGAAATCCGCACATAACTTAGAAAAGTCATTGGTGCGGAGTGCGGAGCCTATGGATCGAACCCGGTATCGTTGGATTCTGAGTTGCACTATTGAACCGTTAGGCTACCATCGCTCTCAGCAAAATCAGCGCTGATTTTCAGCACGGACCTCTGTTGACGCAATAACGTATTGAACCTCCGAGCATAGCCCTCTCTGATATGATATGACGTAGTTTCCTGAACGCTGCCCATCCAAGTTGGATTCGTCGGCTGACGTCTTTATAACACCTGACTTACACTCGTATTTATAGACAAGTCAAAGTAATTACTTAAGCAAAAGTAATTACTTGAGCAACTATTTTTATTGCATAGTTAAGAAATCGGTCGAAGTCGAACTGTCAAAAGTTAGAATTCTTAATCAAGTAATAGTAACCACTTTCGTTACTTAAGCAACGCTTATTACTCGGTTCGGAGCTTTTTGACAGTGTTTAGTAAGTAACGTGCATTACTCAACTATAGAATAAAATTTTGTACTGAAGAATTCTAGCTTCAAGTAATGACTTCATTAAGAAATTACTTAGCAACAAGTAATTACTTGTTTATAAATACGAGTGTTAGTCTCTTAGGTGGATTTTATAGTATCCACGGGAGGAGAGGGAGGGATCTATTCTATGCCGAAAACACCATGGCCAAACAAAGACAAAGTCAAAAATATTTTAAATAATTTTTAAATATTATTTAAAATATAAGATCATTTTGAATCCTCTTATAAACTAAAACAACCTTCACAACCAAAATTACTTACATATTGAAGAATATTTTTTAATTATGTCGTCAGAAGTTCAGAACAAGAGTGTAGGCACGTGTAGGGATACAAAAGGGTGATGCAACGTGGATTCAAGACAGGAAAATAGTCTCTTTCCAAGGCTGATGCAATTTAGTTCAAGTTAAAGTAACCAAGTTTCTGTTCACTCACTAATACCACTAATACCTATTTGCTCTGTCTTGGCTCACATGTTATTATTACTGTGATTCTATTTTATTTTTGACATATTTACCTACTTATTATATTGTGGTGTATAAATAGTGTTAATTAATTAATTAAATAAATACATTTATAGCCATAGAGACAAACTCTTGTTTTTAAGGAAAACACTACTGGGCTACTGGGTACTAAATTACTAATAATATGGGCTGTGGAATGTTTTTTTTTTTTTTTTTTTTTATACTACTTGATTGACGGAACAAGCTGATGGCCCACATGGTGTTATGCGGTAACCTCTGCCTATGAACAGTGCATTACCTCATAGGTCACGTCCACCTAGGACGCGCCCTATGTGGCATTGCACTGCGCCCGCCACCCTGAGACATAAAGATGTAAAGTCTCATGTGCCTGTAATTTCACCGGCACCCTTACCCTTCAAATGATATACATAATTGTCACAATACCTACCTTGTTTGTTTACTCGTATTAAGATGAATGTGTATGTGTGCCTACTTTTTGGCGATTGTGAGTACCTATAGTCAAACCTTTGGAGGTTTATCCTAACAAACTGTGTAAGTGTATGAAAAAAAAAGTTTTTTTTTGTAAGAAATAGGAGAAATATTTTTCTACAATTGAGAAACGGAGTCATCTCTGTTGAAAGTTAGGTAATGAGCCTGATGAAGCAAATTAGCTTAGGTACTCGTTCTGCTTGCTATCGATGGGTTATGGCTGAAAATCAGTGTTTTTGCTTCTTGAGCAAAATATCTCGCTGAGCCATGGCCTTTTTGACGTACTGGATGCAGCACACACAGACATTTTACTTGGATTTTGTATATATTATTGTTTGTTTTTATTAGTATACTGTATTTTATTGTTTATTTTTACTTGTGCACTGTACTATTTGTTGTAATTTGTATGTGTGTGTCTGAAGTTGCAAATAAAGACTATCTATCTATCTACTGAAAGGATCAATAACTCATAAAAGAAAATTATCTAACGGATCCTATATGCTATGATAACATCATCATATCACCAGCCGGTTGAACTCTTGAACCTTTTTTATTTACTTTTATCTTTTTTTTTTTATTTGTCGTGTGTCATTTATCCTATCCATGTGTGCCGTTCCAAATAGAGAATTTTTCTTTCTTTCTTTCTTTCTACTGCTGGACATAGACCTCCCCCATAGAATTCCACGACGAACAGTCTTGAGCCTCCACCATCCACCGACTGACTGCGACCTTATAAAGTCCTTGGTCCATCGAGAGGGGGCCTTCCTCTTTGCGTCGTCAGGTTCGTAGTCGCTCTCGAGAACCGTCCCCACCGGGTGTCAGTTTTGCGAGCTATTTGTACCTTCAACTTGTTTTTTTCTGAGGGCTATGTCGGTGATTCTTTCACAACCACGAATTTCCTCATAAAAAAAAACAGATACCTAATAGTGATGAAATAACTAGCAATTGGAAACTATGCGTTGTTGCCAGAATTAGTCACAGCACTCGCAGCGCAGCTGATGTAAGGAAATAGCTCAGACAAAACTAAGATGCTCACAACAGCAGAAACAGGTTATCTGTGTCATAGTGATGGTACTACTTATACGACTCTTAGTAAAGCTAGATTAGGTACCTCTTCTTCTTCGTCGTTACACTCACTCTTGGCAGAGTGGTCGTGTTCGTCACTTCAGGGTCTGTGCTCGCTTCACAATCCTTCGCCACTCATCTCGCACCGCAGCTTTCATGGTGCATTCATGCAGTGGACCGTCCAAAGCTGCATTGATTTGGTCAGTCCATCTCATGGGCGATCTGCCCCGTGCTCGTGTGCCCTCAAGTCTACCCTGTACCACGAGGCGTTCCATGGACACCTCTCCACGTCGCGACACGAGTTGGTACCTCAAGCACAATTAAATGGGTGTGAAAAGAAAACGCCCAACGGTGGCTTCGTATCAGATTGATAGAAAAGTTAATTTGATAAAAATTACTTATTTCAGTGTACCAAAACCAGTTTTCATACAAATAACATCGCATTGAAATCGGAGCATCTATTGCACCCTAGTAGATCCTATTCATCGTGTGCAGGTCATCATCATCAGACCCTGGAGTAAGCACGAGGAAGACAATTTTTTTGAAGTTGAATTCTAACGATAGTTCCCTAGATCCTGTTCATCCTATGCTGGTCATCATCAGAACCTGGAGCCTTAAACTGAAGGTTCTGCCTGTATAACCCTTGAGTTACCTACAAGCTAGTTGTTGCGAGCTGATGATCCTGGAAACGGCTGCACCAATTTCGACCAAACATAGCTAAGAACTATCGCGCAAACACCAATTTTCATATAAAAAAACACAGAGCACAACTTCCAGAGCTACGTGGTAAGGAAATAAACATGTATACAGACAGACGACCTCTATCTTTTTTTTAACTGCTTGAATGACGGAACAAGCTGATGGTCCACCTGATGTTAAGCTTTTAAGCGGTAACCTCTGCCTTTAACAATGCATTACCTCATAGGCCACATCCACCTAGGAGGCATCCAGTTACGTCTGCACCATTAACGGGGCAAATCAATGGTGCAAACGTAACCGCAGGGAACATTCTATCCAAAAAACCATGTCAAAAACAAACGCTAAATAAACAAATTTTTATGGCGAGAAAAGCAAGGTTAGTATGTTGTATCAAATTGAATGGTGCAAACATAACTAACCAGTTACGTCTGCACCATTAATGGGGCAAATCAATGGTGCAAACGTAACCGCGGGAACTGTAACTCTTCAGTTGCGTAGTGTGTGTGCTGTTCTCTCAGAGCTGTATTTTTGAGTGCAGTGACATGCCAGTGAGTCAGTTACAGCACAGTTGGCTATATTGTTTAGTCTAGCTATAGAACACATGTATGTGGAAGTTCTCAGGCGTTCCTATGTCTGTTTGATTTGGTTCCTATTGGACTTTCCACAATACAAGTACTTAAACTGAGAATTATCGTTCGCATAAATTGCCTTTGTTGGTTTCTTTCTCTGATTTATATACTTTATGACAATATGCAAATTGCAAATAGGTGGTATCTATTTATAGCGTATTGTAACTAGATTAGTCCTTATCTCATTAGTATAGGTACTTTCTATTCGTACTAAACGTTTCAGTTCTACCTTTATAATGCGAACTGCTAAGGAGTGGAACACACTACCGTCGTCTGTCTTTCCTGAAAACTATAATCTGGGTCTCTTCAAGGCTAGGTGAATAGGTGCCTTCTAGACCTTTGTGCTCCATCTTCGGCCACATCGTCACTTACCAACAGGTGAGATCGTGGTCAAACAAAGGTTAATAAAAGATTACGTAGATCAGATGCAAGAAATTGTGCATGATAGCAGCCACGAATCCCTTCACCACACTGGTACTCTACAACCAACGGTTACAGCCAAAGGCTCTTTATCCCGGCTGACTGACAGGTCCACCCGGGCATGTGTTTCGCGCGTATCTTTGTAGGTATTTAAGGGGCAAAAAAATATTTATCACGTTGCACCCACACGGCTGGATGGATTTTGATGTATGTCGAGGTCTTGACCCGGACAGTGCTATAGGGACTACAAATGTTTAAAAATATATATTGTATATGTATAAAAAGAGAGCCAGATTGTTCTCTTCTAGCGGCCCGAGTCTTGTACTAATATTTATTCTGTGCCCGAGTGCAGAGCGGGGCTGCGTTCTATGGGTACATCCTAGTTATTAGTTATCGCCGGAGCGTATGGTTGTTCCATTCAGAGGCTCGATCAGAGCGTTCGGTTAGCATCACGTGATCCTAACCCACAGAAGAACTTGTACTACCTTTTTTTTTGTCTTCAGAGTAGAAAATTCGTTTACGAATAAACCGGTCCGGGGAGGACCGGAATTATGTGGGACTCGCCGCCCTGAAAAGGGCAGAATACCCACTAAAAATACTCCGGTGTTCATCTCTCAATCCTTCCGCGATAACTTGTATAATGCGCGTCATGTAAAAAGAACGCTGGCGTTCATACTTCTTCAGGCGTTCCAGCGTTCTTTTTACATGACGCGTACTATACTAAGTACCTACTACATTCATGTCCTAACCTAACAACCACTTCAAACAATCGTTGTCAAACAATGGTTGTCAAACACTGTCGACTCTGACGTCAAAGTCAAATCATGTGTATCAATAAAATTATAAATACTTGTCGATATTTCACAAGCATTTTAGAAAGTATAGGTATGTGACAATATTATTTATCTTGTGACAATTAGGGTAAGTCGAAATTTTGCACTTTTAATAACTGACAGTTCAGTTTCTTCCTTTCTGCGTAACTGGCTGTCTCCCATACATCAAACTTTAAAAAAAGTGGTGCCATCCAGCCGGTGTGAAGGAATGAGGGTTTTTATAGGTGTTTCCTAGTTCCTTGCATTCTTGATTGAAATCCTAATACATACATAGACCATTGTGTACCACTTTCCACTCTACATCTTTATTATAACTCAGCGATAGGACAAACCGCGACTTTTGGTTGAACTTCTCGGCAGTTGGTGCCAATAGACTAAACAGATAGTATCTTCTGCAAAGCTGCATGCAAGCTAATACGACAACCTCTGTGGGGCGGCGGGCGAAGGTTCGCCTGCGACGCATTAGGTTGCGGGTTCGATTCCCGCCGCGTAATAAATATTTGTACGATCTTCAGATATTTAATTTTGTTCAGGGTGCTCTGGGTATTTTCTATGTAAAATAAAAATATCTATCTATGTAATGTATTGTATTAAGGTGGAAGCTCACGCTTGCCGGGCGAAATTCAAATATTTTGGTGTTTTTTGCCCATTACAGCTCATCAACACTTCTTCAGATAGCGAAAGTTGAGTTCGCCAGAACTAGGAGACTGACACATGTTTTAATTGATAGTATCTCATAAATATCATCGGTTTAGCTATGACACCCCTAAACACATTTTTACATTGTTTTTTTTTGTTGAGCATTCACCTTAAGTATATGTCAGTTATCTAGTACTCATAACCCAAGCTCTGCTTAGCTTGGGGCAAGATAATGTTGTGTGAACTGTCCAGCATCATTTATTATTTATTTATTATAATACAAATTATCTATATACCTACATTAGCTATGCACAAATCCACATGTGCAAGATATTAGAAGTAGTTTTATAAATAGCACCCGCGATCGTACTTGCGCCCACGCAAGCGTCATGTCACTAATGCTAAAACTGAGAACTAGATCTTTGTTCCCATAAAAACATCCATAAATTAGGTAGGTATATGGAACACACGTTTTATATATATTTTATTTCGTCAAATGTTATTTTTCTAATGGGAAAACGGAAGCGTTTCGTTGATAAATTATGTCAATCTATATTTTAATTTTAGCAAATAAATATATTGATAAGTGTATCAATGTAACTAAAACAATAAACTATGTTTCCTCTCACGATTCTTATCTAAATAACTACAGTTTCTGTAAACAGTCAGTGTACCTACGTCACAACAATTGAATTGATCATTTATAAAACATTAAACTTACTTATGTATATTATATGTAGGTACTAGGTACTTACTTAACAAAATTGAAAATTTAACAGGAAAATTAGAAACTATATAATTACACATAAGTAGTAAATATGAAGTAATTAAAAATTAACCTACTTTATATAATTAGCAAGTGTTACATGTGTTTCATAACATTTTGTGGCAATTTATTATTTTGAATAATGTTATTAAAATTATGTACCAATTATTGATATTATCACGGACGAGTAATATTTATCGCGTGCTAATGTTCTGAAGCCCAATTCTCGTAATAAAATATAGTCAAATTAAAGTTCAGATCATGTTACGATCTAGTATTGATGTCACAAACGTCAAAAATAGTATTGTACTAGTATAGCGTTGTACACAACGCGGACTGTTATTATATCGAAATGTGACTGTAACTTGAATGTTTCAAAGTTTTGAGAATTCTCTCTTTCACTCTTTACAATTATTATATACCACTATCCTACTCTAATATATGGTCGCAATATCGAAAGTAGATAATACTGTTGTTATGAAGCAGCAGAATACCAATATTTCAGTCAATTCACAATACAGTCTCGATTCGGTCAACTTACAGTGTGCCTTTAAAATAAATAAGAGAATTGGGCTTCTGAATGCGAAAGTTTAAAAAATACTTATGTATGTTACCTAAATATATCGACTACTTTTTATTCACAAGAAAATAATAACAATACAATAGAAGTACATAAATAAGTGTAAAAATAAATAAAGTTATTTTTACAAACAAACTGTTACCTAATTGAACTTTTTTGACACTCATTCAATTTAATAATTATTATGGATGGTAAATATAACCTAACTATTGACATAATACTTATTAATAATTTAAAGGCCCCTTTCCTGAGATCAAATTTTGATAAAGTGTAGCACGGTATTAATCAATTAATTAATAAATTATGAATTTCACGATTCAGTCCTTAACACGAAACAGAGTGAAGTTTCCAGGATGTCACTAATGCACTTAGGTATTCCTAGGTTATAAGTACTATTATTTATTCTGTAAAAATAATAAATAAAATAAATAATGCGTTGGCGTTGGCGGGACGATCTCGAAGCTCACGAGAAGGAGTGGTGGGAAACTGCCAAAGGCCGGGATGCCTGGAAAATTTTGGGGGAGACCTTTGCCCAGCAGTGACAATAGGTTAAGAAAAAAAAAAATGCTGGACAGATCACGCAATATTATCTAGCCCCAAGCTAAGCAGAGCTTGTGTTATGGGTACTAGATAACTGATATACTTAATACAATATAATACATGCATAGATCTTTTTTATTATACATAGAAAATACCCAGAACACCCGGAACAAATATCTGCGATCGCACAAATATTTGTTCCGAGGCGGGAATCGAACCCGCAACCTCCTGCGTCGCAGGCCAACCTTCGCCCGCCTTGTTATAATGCTGTGGTTATAACAAGAAAACCATTTTTAGCGAAATTGGAGGCAATCGTCCTGCGTTGGAGTTTAGAGAAATCGGAAAGTCAGTGACATCATTATCAAACCACCTTCCAGCTGGAAGAACTTGGAGCTAAAATACAGACTTACCTTCGCCTACCTGGAATCAAAACATTTCAGCGGTTGGAACTCGCTAACCAAAATCACACTAGTTAGCGACGTCTACACGCAGAATAGCGACGAATAAGAGATCTAGAAGAATGGGGAAATAGAGTTGTGGAGTGGATACATAGGTGACGTCAAAGAAATGTAGGTATATAGGCAGACTGTACATGAGATGGACCGATGACTTGTTCAAAGTAGCAGAGAAGAACTGGATGCGGAAAGCTCAACACTGAGAAGGATGGCACGCTATGGAAGCGACCTTCATTCAGCATTGGGTGGCTTGAAGATGAAGAAATCTAGGAGGTAATAAGTTTCCCGATTTAACGCTGAATGCACCTAGTGTGGATGAGTCATCTTCTGTGCAAAGTCGCCAAATCCTGTGTCCTGTTAGTCAAAATTGAATCGACTCTGGACGGTCTAGCGGCCATCATGTCATGATCGCAACTGTTTTCTCAACCCGGCCCAAGCTACTGCGAACACCGCAAATACCCAGTTTGTTATTGTCAAAATTTCAAAACAAATATGTTATGTAGAGAGATATTGTCTGACACTCGAAATAGCAGAGATAAGCTGACACGCACGGACAGCAAGCTATCGATACCACTCTACTACGTACGTACCCTTACCACAGAATAAATATTAGTACAAGTACCCTTACGGCCTTTTCGTGGACGAATTCACTCCGCTAGATACCTATATATTATATTATTATTATGTCTATGCGCGCGTGGTAAGGAGGCCACAGGCCACTGACTTAATAATCTAGACTAAATAAAAAAATAAATAAAATAAAAAATAATTTACTGCATTAAATATGGTACAACAGGATGAAAATAATGTATGTTAGATTAAATAATCTTAGGACCAGCCTATTTCGCCATGAATTAGCATGCAATTTTAATAATAATGTTAGTCTCTGGCCTACAGTTTAATAGTATTTCTTCTTACAATATAATAAAGATATTATAAGTTATTATTAGTGTATTCTAAGATATCAAAGTCAAAGACAAAGTCATAAGTATTTTATAATTTTGAGACGTCTTTTAAACTAAATTTACTACTGTTCCAACTTGACCAAACCTAGAAGAATCAGGTAACAAACAATAATTTGCTTGGCTTTAGATATTTGATGATCCTTTCTTACTGCTTAGGTGTACTATTATATATTCTGTGGCTTAGGTGGGAAGCGTGCTAGGTGAATACTTTGTCTCCGAGCAAGACGAACAATCTTGAGCTAAAAATGGGCGCATTAAAAAAAACGGGTTAGCCTTACTGTAGCCGCGTATGATGTGTAACAGTGTAACATATGACATCTCATCTGCTTGGTAATAAGCAACATGGCTGATAGTACCAACCTCTCGGAAAAATGCGCGCTTCCTGCTACACACTTCCGTCCCTTTTCACGAAATCACTCCAACAGATTGCAGGAAAGCGAGAGGAAAGATGTTACACATCTAAAGTTATCTTCAAGCTCCTATACACTAGTAAAGATGTCAGGCAGACTTGTTTGCGGTCATAATAAATTATTATAATAATGAGTTCATTACACGACTAATCCGAGTTATTACTTTTAATCATGGTACGAGAATTTCTGAACATTTAATTTTGGTAGCCGACTGTTTACCAAACGTTATTAATAGCTTTTTTGTATTAAAGGTCTTACAGTATTCGATTATATACAACTTTGTTTTTCTCTCGTGTTGATAAATTCGAGAAAGTGTTGACTTTTAGCCTGAGAGCCACGCAGGACGAACAGATTGATTGGAATAAGAATAAGTGAGCATTAAAAACTCGGACACGATAATGTCAGCGGGAATGACCCAGTTCTGTTGTCTAACAGATGTAAATTATAGCTTGAAACATTGTGTTACGTATACGTAAAAGATTTTGTATTCTTTGCCACAGTATTCAAAACCAATTACGTATTTCGTTGAAAAAATGTAGGAGTAATTATTAAAATCATGCTTTGAAAAAATGAGAGTACTTCCGACTAATGATTATGAATTTAGTTCTTATTCAGAACAGTGAGCGGCCTGAATCTCACTAATGTTTAACGTATTTAACAAAGCCATTAGCGTTGGCGTAGTAACAACATTCAAAATTGAACAATCAGACGTAGCTAAAGTTCGAACGTTCGATCTTTACGAAGCCGATCGGGGCATCAAAATGAGCGCAAACACGACTAGTCTACAATTATCCAACGAGTTGTTGTTATTCACCTCTTTCTCTCAGATCTGGGGCCTTATTCTCGAAATCATGAGATCGATCAAAACGGCGTGATGACGTCATATCTCGCTTAAAAAACTTACTTTACTATTCCCAGCATCTCGCAGACAAACGTGTGGTATTTACCATGTGGGATAGATTTTATCATTCGAGATGCGTCGAGTCAAAATTGGTCTCGATTTGGTGTATGTAACAAAATAAAATTAGCACTAAACCAATCAATTACAATTTATAACAATCTCATTATTTCGATCTCGCATGTTTCTTGCCCATCTCAAATGCAAAAATCTCGCTCATTCGGATAAATCTCGTTACTTGTCGTGAAAGAATGTCAATTGATTACATAGTTTTTCCATAAGTTCTAACACCACACAAAATCAAAACACAATATTGTCACAATGCTATCTACAAATCCGTAAATTTTTTTGTGAAAAGTTTACGGCTCATATTACAAATCTGTGTTATTGTCATTTCACTTCACACCACACGTTAACTTTATTTCGCACACAACCACAGAATAAATAATAGTACAAGTAACACAACACAACACACTAATTTCAGTTGATTGACTGACGGAGTAAGTACGGACTTTGAATGACAGACAGAACTCGCATGATTTTTATATCTCACATGCTAAAGACCACACGTTGTATCTCGTACGAATTTCATTCGAGATATAAAACTGTGAGATGCCGAGAATATGTGTGACGTCATCAAATTGATTAGGTCGATCTCACGATTTCGAGAATGAGGTGATTAGTGGTTGATTTAGTCAGGAAACTAGCACTTGGTTAAAACTATGAATTTATTTATGCTATTAAACCATATTTTCAAAATAATTATGCCCTATTTTTGAAAAACCAAATTAATAATCGCGAATAGTTTTCTCCCGATTAATCGATGATCGTAGCCATCTTGCTTGAAAAAACGCGTGAATGGAATGAGCGAGATTTTGCACTCGAGATTTCCAAGAATCAAGAGAGATGAAAACTGCGAGACGTTAAACATCTCGCTTGAAACGAGAAATAGGCCCCTCTCGTCAGAATCAATTGCGTCGACAATTATAAAAAAAAATTGTTATCGGTACTTCACAGGTATAATCAACTTGAATTCAACTATCGGACAACTGAAACTAGGTCAACATCGGCTTGCAAGACTTGACCTAAGCACCGATTCTTCTAATAACACGGTGAGTTCTATAAATCAAACTTGAAATGAAAGGTTTGGCTAACAGCTAATCGACATTAGATGATAGAGCCTGTACGGAAAGAGAACAGGCGTGGAAGATGAGGGCGGCTTCGGTAGCCGGCAGTGCTTATGTTGTAAGCACCGTGGTCTCATAAATCGACCTTTGATTATTTTTAACACGCTTTTATTAGCTTGGGTTGTATCTATGTATGTCTGTATGTATGTATGTAACGGAATCTTTGAGCATAATTTTCACAAATTTCCAGAAGTCTGATTAATTTGAAACTTTGCATACGTATCAAGGACCGACGACAATGCAATAATTTGATAACAGTTTCCCGTTATGCTTATTAGGACCGCCATTGATAGATCCTCTGTAGTAGAGTAAAAGAAACAGAGCTAGCGCGCAATCTGCGCATGCCTGCAGTTTCGGACTTACTGTGAGAAATTTCAATACCACATGTCAACAAATAACTAATTGATAAATAGAACTAAAAAATGAAAAAAAAAAAAACTATTTTTTAGTTCGGTTAGCTATAAAAGCGTGTTTTTTTAGTTTTTTTAAACTATTATTTATTATTTATTATCTAAGAACTCGACTATAAGATCTTGATAATGTGAAGGAAATATTTAAATTCTATTCCTTTTTCGCAAAGACTATCTAACTATGTAACCTACTTATTTAATCTGTGCTTATGTTTGAAGTAGATAAGTCGCAGAAACCCCTGTGCGCGCCGGGGTGAGCAGCAAGCACCTTGTTCAGATATTTAGCACTGTATTTTCAGGTGTTATTCTACTTACCGAACTAGGGTATCGGTAATCAGTATTTATACAAAGCCACTGTGTCAATTCTGTCACATTATTATGAATACACGAACATGTGTTTGTCCTAGCGTCGAAGGTCGTCACCGGAACATCTTGCAGAGATCTGACGATGGAAAACAGTCTGATTATCACCGGCCGGCCGCTAATTTACACACATTTCTATTTGAGTTTTGTTTTAGTCTTGTTAGATCTATTCTTCTAGCAAAGTATGAAACTTAGGTCCGTACGAACCTGAGCTTGAATGAGTACTTTTTTAATGAGTAGTTTTTTTTTTTTTTTTTTTATCATTCCCCGAAATGTAACCTATTGTAGATCGAGAGGCATGCAACCTTACGGCGGTGCTCGAGACTCTGGATCTTAGTCTCCGCCATATGTAGCTCACCTATAAGCCTGAAAGCTCTACGTTCGATCGAGTCCAAGGCAGCAAGCTGGTATTTGGCCGAACCATCCCAAACATGGCAGCAGTACTCCATACCAGCCCGGACTTGTGCTTTATATAAACTGAGAAGCTGTCCTGGTGTGAAGTAACGCTTTACCTTATTCAGGATGCCTAGCTTCATGGCAGCTGTTTTTGCCTTAGACTCGATGTAAGAGCCAAAGTCGAGAGTAGGCGTGAGCGAAACACCTAAGAGCTCGAGGTGATCTCCTATAGCTACAGGTACATCATGGAATACAGGAACTTGGAGAAACGGACTTTTTTTCGCCGAGAAGAGACAAGCCTGCGTTTTAGAGGCATTTAACTAGATTGGCATCACCCCAGTCGGATACAGCCTTGAGAGTCAAATTCGATCTATTAATAATTACCCTATCGCATGTTTTTTAAATCCGATAACTTTGAGAAACTCCGAAGATATTTTGTCGATATTTTGACTTACAATGGCATTCAAGTCGGGTACAAAATCCGTTCCAAATTCATCTCCAAAATCCAATACATACAATAAATAAAAACCAGCCAAGTGCGAGCTGGACTTGCGCACGAAGGGTTCCGTACCATTATACATATATAAAAATGGCAAAAAAACACGTTTGTTGTAATAGCGGCAACGGAAATACATCATCTGTGAAAATTATAACTGCCTAACTATCACCGTTCATGTGGTCTATAAAAAAGCCAAAAAAATCACGTTTGTTGTATGGGAGCCCCTTTAATATTTATTCTATTCTATTTTTTAGTATTTTTTGTTGTAGCAGCAACAGAAATACATCATCTGTGAAAATTTCAACTATCTAACTGTCACTGTTCATGAGATACAGCATGGTGACACCATTATCTAAAAAAACGCCAAACAAAACAAGTTTTTTGTATGGGAGCCCCCTTAAATATTTATTTTACTATATTATTTTGTATTTTTTGTTACAGCGGCAACAGAAATACATCATCTTTGCAAATTTAAACTGTCTAACTATCACGGTTCATGAGATAAAGCTTGGTAACAGACGGACAGACAGACGGACAGACGGACAGCCGAGCCTTAGTAATAGGGTCCTTTGGGTACGGAACCCTAATAAGAACACATTTAAAATATTTGGATTTCCTCGCTCCTCACGGATCTGATAGAGTTAAGAACATAATCTACGTAATTATTACAAACTTGTGCTTAACAAATAACACGATAAACTAGTTACCAATTACTAACTCATCATCAGTCAATTAGAAAGCCTTTAAATTTTTCCCCAATATTATCTTCGTTGGAAAATCACCTAAAGGGTAAATTAGAGCTACGAAAAGAACAAGGCCAGTCGCGGCGGTGTACGTGCTCACTGGCAGATCGAGTTGTTTACGGGATGGCCCATAATAAATTTTAAGCCAGATAACAAACACTAATCTTCTATCCTTGCAGTGGATAATGGTTTTGTTATGTCATAGTTAAAATGTAATTAAGGCCACTCATTAGTAATCTTTGGAAGAAGCGGCTTATTCCGCTAGCGCTGCAAAGATTTATACCCATCGTATTTTGCATAGATAGATATTCTATCTAGACTCTAGAGCAAGAAATTCCCCTTCTCGTTTTTATCTTTAAAACTATCACGACACGATTCAATTATAGTTTTGACTAACTAAGTACTTTTAAAAGTTACAGTTTGGTGTGAAAAAAATATCCTACCTCAGCATGTGGGGTATCATTTTCAGAGCATTTTGCATTTTGCAGAGCATTCAAAAGTAATGGAAAACAAAAATAATATTTTAAAAAAATTAAAAATCACGCTTTTATAGCTAACCGAACTAAAAAATAGAAAATAATTTTTAATTTCAAAGAGTTTATGTTACACTAGTAAAAGATCGAACAATCAATCAGAATTTATCACCTTAAAATAAAATTATAATAAAGTTATTAACAGAAGAATTCAATTCAGAATAAAAATACAATAACAACTTTTTAAATTTTAATTTAAAATAAATCCAGCATCTGGTAAGAGCTTATTCCGGTTCCCTAAATTGTCGGTTCGTTTTATAGCCTCTTTACATAACAGGAATAAATGAGCCCAAGGAAACGAGATGAAACAGCCCCAGATCCATTCACCTGCAAAACTCGGCTAGGGGTGTGGTCGAGGCCGTTGACCTGCTTCGCCCGGGCAATGACCTCGCGTATCAGATGTAGCACACATACAGTAGGCTTGACCCAGTTTGCACTCTTACACTGTCTCAGTGTCGTCTACAGATGCATTACATAAATACATACACTATTACACTCGTTATAACACCTACCTACTTTGCAATATAATATGTTGCTGTACCTTATATTGGTTACGCTTACCTATTGTGACTAGCTAATGTGAAAGTTTTTATTTTATTTAGGTATATGCACATCTTAGGTACCATAAACGTACAACAGTAGGTTTAGCAATAAAAGCAGATCGATAAAACTGTGAATCATGCGTTAATTTCGCTTTTCTTTGAGTGTTTATTTTTAAATGGCGATGGCATACATTGCAGACCTAATTTTAACTAATACAGAACATCACTGACATGGCGATGATCCACAACAGCCAAGGTTACCATATCAGTGTTTGTCAGTTCCATGTGTTAGGTTCGTTTTTTCGTACTACCGATAACAGTTTTTCATATCTCCTATATTTTGATTTCTTAGTTTAGGTAGTGCTCCTAGCGAGGATGGAAAACGTGGCGATAACTGTGAACTTGATTTGTGAATACTGGTGAAAAACAAAATTCTCTGCGCTCGGTGCACAAACATTTGGCTTTGGTCATAGAATAAATATTAGTACTATTCATTCCAATATCTTGGAGTTTATTACTTTAAAATACATGTCAGGGAAATTATTTTTACTACGCAAATCTCTCATTTTTGAAAATTGCCATAACAGTATCTCACTCATGCCTGATCTAATGCAGGTTCTTTGGACCGTGGATCCCATTTTCATCCAATCCTAATGCCACTGTGTTGGTTAGGCCATCTCTTTGTCTTTCCGTCTCTTGCGAGCTTAGAGCATTGCAAGCCGCCGTACCGGAGCTTGCGAGTCTCATCCGTTTATTACCGGTTACATAACGTATGGTAGGCTAGGTGGTCTGCCTCTTGGTCGTCGACAGTAGATGAATCTACGCGTCAAGCATCGCGTAGCCACTGCAGTTACATATTTTTTGAACCCCGACTAAAAAAATGGTTTAATAAGTTTGAGGCCATAGTCTGTCTGTCGGTCCGCCTGTCTATATGGCATGATTATTTGTTGCCACTTAGATCCAGAACAGGTGGTCTGATTTCAGTGCGGTTTGTGGTGTTAGTGAGATGGAATTTCGAATTTCGATGGAAGTTTGGAAATTGGTACAGCCGACGCCAGCGCATGTACTCCTAGAGTGCAGCAGCGTGGCGTTAGACCAAAAATGGGACAGGCATCAGGGACACAAAAGACCCATGTTTTTAGGTTGGGTTAAAGAGTTGAGACGTTATATAACAATACAAACAAAATTTTGACGCCGTCAATCCAAGATGGCGGATCGAGCCCGCATCATCAGAGGTTAAAATAAAAAAATTAAAATGATGATCTCGACCCAAACAACTTACAATTGTCACTACACCCTACCTTTTGTGGGACAAAACAGACTTGACTAAGCACCAGCTTTGTGTTCTTTCAATTATTTAGTTTACAGCCAGGCTCTGTGTGTGTCTCTTATGAGTATGAGTATGAGTTGTAGCAATCAAGACACAAACCCATACATTAAAATGGAGTCCACTGCATGCCCTATTCTATGGCGATACCTACAGCTGTTCTGCCGATGTAACCTGCCCTGAAGTTAGCTGCTAGGTAGCACAATTGTTTTTTTAGGAACTTAGTTATCTATGAGCATCCAAACAGTAAACTCGAGGGCGGCCTAGTTACACGGCCGTACTGTAAACTAGTGTGTTTACGACAGCAAGAGAAGCTCATCTTCAAACGTCTGAATTCGGGTTCTGACTCAACAGGATGGGCTCTAGACTATAATCATTATTACTGCTGTAGTGTCCCCACGGATCCCACACGGATAGGTATGCCCGCGATTATGAAAGGCGTGTCACTGGGTTGTCTCTATTAGAGGCACCACGGGCGGATCCAGGCACAGAAGCACGGGCAAATACGGTACAAATAATATAAGGAGCTGAGACTAATACCTACCACTTTGATAATATTTGTTTCTTTTTTTAGGGGCATACTACCCCAAGTTGCAAATCTGAAAATATCACGAACGTGAGTGAAACGTCTTGCCCGTCTCTGGCAGAGGGACCGTCTTGCTTTGTGAGTCCCCTGAATTCCCTTCTATTCAAAATATTATGAATAATTAGAATATTTTTCATAAAACTTTTATTACTAGTATTTTTCATAGTTTTTCTTGTATGCCATTGATAAAGAATGCAGTACTAGGGGGGCATTCCTTACTTGTGTGGCCCTTGTACCCCACCAGAAATAAATCCTGGATCTGCCCTTGAGTGGTATACTTGTATCTTTATTACTTACATGTTACTTATAAATAAATGTAAGTTGCTGAGTGCTTTCCTGTTTAGAGGCATTTCCGTGAACATTATTTTTCCCTGAAATGTATCACGAATTCCCGATTTAGATTTCTGTCTTATGCTAGGATCTTATTCCGCTAATATGCTTTTCTGCAGTTCAACCAAGATTTACACAAGAAACCCTCTATTTTACAAGCTTTTATTTAACTTGAAATTTATGTATGTTCGGGTCAAATCTTGCAACTGAATTTTAAAGCAGTTATCCCCAACAGATTGAGATAAAATGTTGCATGACAAATTGCAAGTTCCGATGACAATACAATAATACGGTGACAGCGAGCTAATCTGATGATGGAGACAGAAGGTAGACAACGGAACTCCTCGATGTATAATAGTAGACTGGCCGTGTTTAGGTTCATTTCGATCAGCACACGGTTCCGATCACTAACTTTATAAAAGCTTGTACTGGACAAATATATTTTTCACAAAAAACTTATTGTGTGCAAGTTATGAAGATCTTTTGCTCGGAATGTTATCTCGTTTCTGGAGTTCTGGGAACGATCAATAAGGTCTTATCGGGTTTTATAAACACGGCTGTATATTTCGGGATCTCTCGTCTCTTTGTTTACTCGGCATTTATAGCAACTTACTGCGGAATATGATAAATAATAATCTTATCATTATCTTGTGTGCTGAAAATATGGTGTTTAATGTTTGCAATGTTGTTCCTTGATAGCCGTGTCGTGTCGTGTCACCGATATTTGGTTCGAATCAAGGTCGTTTTTGGTCATAAACTTGAATTTGTGTATCAATTGTTATTCAAATTTAAAATACCTAGTGATTTTTTCCTCTTTGAAATGCCCTTTGGTATTATGTACCAGAGGCATAAGTGCCATTTTACCCGGGTTACAGAATAAATAATTGCCCGGGTCACAGAATAAATAACAAGCCCGGGTTATGTGTTTGACCTATGTAATTATGTCCGTCCCTTCCCTATGTATGTTCGTAACTACTAAACGGCTGTACCGATTTTGATGAATGCCGTTAGATTCTTCTTCAATGCGCGAGAGTCACAGAGTACCTATATAAAAAAAAATGGAGGATTTTGGCTCAAAAAGTACCTATGTTTAAAAAAAAACATGTTTGTTATCAAAATAAACGTTTTGATGGGCACATTCTAAGAACCTACAACAAAAAAAATAAAAAAAGTTTGGAAGTTTCTTCCTCAATCACGCCGAGACGGCTGAACCGATTTCAATGGAATTTGGTAGATACACAGATAGATTATGACCTGGATTGAGCTTTTTATCTCGCTAAAGGGCGAGCGAAGCCGGGGGCGGACACTAGTATATAACATATTATCATATGCAAATATTTTTCTTTGCGTTTCTTTGCGTAAAGAATTTACGGAAGTCGGGTTATAGTTTTTTTACCTTTTATCTTGTATATTTTCAAATAGGTATTGACGACCTCTGTGGTGCAGCCGGCGAAGGTTGGCCTGAGACGCAGGAGGTTGCGGGTTCGATTCCCGCCTCGGAACAAATATTTGTGCGATCGCAGATATTTGTTCAGGGTGTTCTGGGTATTTTCTATATATAATAAAAAATATCTATCTATTTAATGTATTGTATTAAGTATATCGGTTATCTAGTACCCATAACACAAGCTCTGCTTAGCTTGGGGGTAGATAATGTTGTGTGAACTGTGTCCGGCATTCTTTCTTTCTTTGTTATGATTTTTAGAGATTGCTTATTCTCAAAAGATAGATCCTACGATTACCTATTATTCATTGCAGTCACCTATCTTATTTTCTTTCCGACTGATATTAAATTGTTTACCTAGAAAAATTGTTATCACAATATTCTACAAAATCATTGTTTTTAAATTTCACCTGACCCACATGTTATGTAACCGCGTGTGCGTGGCGTGATATGTGTTCAAAACAACGTCTCTAGACTAGCTAATTTAGATAATGTGTAAACCTTATCATGAAAACAATAATTATGAGTGACTTTACGTATACATGACAAAAAACTTTGTGAACTACGGAATAGTGGTAATTTTAAACACAGCAATATGATATGACCGAAGTAGAAAACTCTAGAACAGTGAAAAATAAGCAAATAAGTATTATAATTTATACAAGAGTAGGTACCTATAATAGTAGGTACCTACATACCTACTATTTATAGGTACCTACGTATTTTATTTGTAAGTACGTAATATATACCTAAATTCTAGTGTCCGCCCGCGGGTTCAATCACTTTTTACCGGATAAAAGTCTCCTATAGCTCAATCCAGGAGGGCGATTCTCGAATTGTAGTAGACATTGATGTCGAAACAAGATGGCGGCTGTTGAATAAAATCTCGACATCCGCCATCTTATTTCGAAATAAGTATGTCTACTCGACATATGTCCACAATCCGAGAATCGGAGGTCCTAATCGATCTGTGTATTTTTCATATTTTTCATCGAAATTGGTTCAACCGTTTCGGCGTGATTGAATAACAAACAAACATGCAAACATTGTAACTTTGACATTTATGATAGATATTAGTGCGATTCACCTTGACTTTTGGTATAATTTATGTAAAGATTATGATGTCCAGTCCAGTCTAGATGACAAGTTCAATAAGGTAGTCTGCATTGTTGCATTTCTAGGAGTAGGCTTAGATAATCAATAAACTTATCTAAGTGAGTAGGTATTATAGTTCCTGATGGATCCCTTGGCATGTCGAAGTTTATAAATAAATAAATAAATAAGTGAATAATGCCAGTTCACACAACATTATGGTGGATGCTCACGCTTGCAGAGCGAAATTAAATTTTTTTGTTGTTTTTTGCTCATTACAGCTCATCGACACTTCTTCTGATAGCGAAAGTTGAGTTCGCGAGAACTAGGAGACTTAACACACATGTTTTAATTGATGCTATCTCATATATATCATCAGTTTAGCTATGACACCCCTAAACACATTTTTACAGTGTTTTTTTAGGGGTATCCTAGCTAAACTGATGATATTTATGAGATACTATCAATTAAAACATGTGTGTTGTGTCTCCTAGTTCTCGCGAACTCAACTTTTGCTATCAGAAGAAGTGTTGATGAGCTGTAATGGGCAAAATACACCAAAAAAGTTGAATTTCGCGCCTCAAGGGTGAGCATTCACCTTATAGCCACAAGCTAAGTAGAACTTGTGTTATTAGATATATATTTTTATTATGCATAGAAAATACACAGAACACCCTGAACAAATATCTGCAGATCGTACAAATATTTGTTCCGAGGCGGGAATCGAACCCGCAACCTCCTGCGTCGCAGGCGAACCTTCACCCGCAACGCCACAGAGGTAGTCAATAATAGAAGATTTACATGACATGTACCTGAGTAGGTACCTACACTAATTTACACTTAACAACAATATTCCATTACAGCCAAGCCGTACATTATAAACAAAGGGAAGGTTATGAGTATTTCAGTCGCGCACGCTCACTTCCATGGCCCTGTGAAGTCGACGACCTTTCAGTCGCAATATGCACGCAATCGTTACCAAATGGCTAAATTCTCGTTTGTTTTATGGTGCGACGGCATGAAACCACCGTATTGCAACTGGACGTATTCGGTTTCTTGATATTTGGACGTAAGCACAGAATAAATAATAGTACAATAATAATAGTGACGTAAGTTTACGCTAGGTAGGTACCTAACCTAAAGCAGATTGGCTCCCTACTATGCCTGGATGATGAGACAGCAGGGAAGGGCTGTTTGTTCCCTTGTTAAACTCAAATGTGGGAATAAACGGCGAAAAGGTAGTTTGCCCTCTCTACCTTCCGGGCGTAGCTGGTGCCACTCCCGCCGAGCTATGTTCAGAAGATAGATGATGGCCAGGTAGGAAGTGACATCTCTTTCTCTTGCCACGATGACACGAGCGCGTTTTCGTGGTGGAGGAGATAAATGTCACTGGGCGCGCGTGGTGGTCGGAGTGAGGGCTCTGGCCACCCTCCTACGAGCCCTTGGACGGTGGCAGCACAGAGTGGACCCTGTGCTGCCACATTTGGAGGGAGTGATTGTGGTTGGCTTTTTGGCCAACCACGGGATGGGCCCTGTTGGGCGTCGCGAGAGATGGGCACCAGTGCGTTCCGTAGGAGATCCCGGAGCCCATCGACATGCGCAGAGGATGGCTACTGGGGTGTTTTAGTGAGTCCACGAGTCCGTGAACCTCACATAACAGTTTGCAGATTTCACCTCGACAAAAAAAAAAAAAGTTGGTACCTAACCTACCACTTTTGTTAGACTCTAGTTAGACTCGCGAGGACCATTGTAACCAATCTAATCCTGTGTCCAGCGTCCACAAACTGTTTTTGTTTTGTAGAAGCTTATTTTCGCAAAGATATTGGAATAACAAAACTGAGGTCGCAGGTTCAGATCGTGGAATACTATTAAATGCTTCTAATGAAACGTATTTTACTGCTACAGTTTATTTGACTAACTTTATAATGATGTCGAACAATCAGTGGTCTGTGATGTTGAATATCATGACTAACAAACCAAAGCTACCCGACCAGTTGGGTTATTGCGTAGTAAACTGACGTTTGATTTCGATGTCCAGTTTGCTATTCATTGCGCAGCGTGTTTTAAATATTTCTGTTCATGTAAAAAAGCTAAAACACGGTGCGCAATGAACAGCAAACAGGTAATCGACATCAAACCTCAGTCTACTACGCAATACCCCGGCAGATTTGAGGTTTTTAGTGGTCCGTACTCTCAAAAGTACCAACGGAACCATTATAGGATCACTCTCGTGTCTGTCTGTCCGTCTGTCACACACACGGCCTATTTTTGGCGAAACAAATGGACCAAAAACATGAAATTGGGTACCTACAGGTACCTACATAAACAGAGTTAGGTGACCCAATCATGTACGTGTAGCGTAAGTAAACGAATTCGGATTTTGGGCGTTCATTTCGGGGGGCAAACAAGAAAATTAAATTAATTTCAGGGGGTTTTAAAAAAAATCTTTTGTTAAGAAATTGCATTGCGTCATATGATGTGACATATCAAATGAAAAGGCTCATTATGGGGTTTACAAATATATTTCGTTGTATATTTTTAAAATACATGGTTTAAGCTATTTTAGTAAATACATATATCAAAATCGGCCATCGGTTGACCCTCACTGACGTTTTATCTCCGAAACTGCTGGGCTTAAATTTTAGAAAAGTTTTGATTATTTTATCAAAGGAAGAAAATACAGAATATTAGTGAGACATACAGCTAAACCTAAATGAAACTCCTACGTCTTTAAATTCCCGACGGAAAATATACCTACATGAAGAGAAAATGACGTAGGTACCTACAAAACCCTCTACACGCGAGCCCGACTCGCATTTGACCGGTTTTTTTAATAACCGGTACCCTTACAATGGTAGACATATTTTACCATACTTACCAGAATATATCCCAACCCGATTCTTTCTATAACTTATAACCACAACAAAAACTTTTTTATTTTTATTTTATTTTAAAAGTGTATCGTATTTATTACTATGGTCTTACACGTAATACCACAAAGCGCGGCGCACAACCGCAAGAGTACCTAGGTAGGTAGGTAGGTAGGTACCTACCTAGAGACACAGAATAAATAATAGTACAAGTACTAGAGATTGGTAGAACGGGGTGAACACTCAGTACACTTCTTGGCTACGAAGGAATGACGAACAGGTAAAAGAAATATGAGATAGATGCTGGATGCAAACCTTGACCAAAAGACGTGCAAAGCGAGACGATTATCGAGTAATTGCATATAGAATATGTAGTAGATAGTAGGTAAACAGTGAGGAAAGTATGCGTATGTGATTATGACCGATGGATAGATAAGCAAGTAGGTACCTATCAGCATGACCGACTTGACCTAATCAAGAACCACCCGATGAGATGAGGGCAAAACCGGATAAGCGGGTCATGGATGGTAAACAGAAAGCATGTTGCGCACTCACCCAACAATGTTGCACTTGATAAAATCACAAAATACTAGATAGATAGATAGATAGATTAACACTTTATTGTACACCAAAAAATAATAATAAAAAACACAATAATACAAGGATACTCATCATCATTGTCTTGCCCTTTTCCCAAATTATTTGGGGTCGGCGCAGTACGTCTTTTTCTTCCACTCTCCCCGTCAGCCGTCACCTTATCATTTACTCCCTTCTCATTCATATCATCTCTCACGCAATCCATCCATCTTTTCTTAGGTCTTCCTCTTCCTTTCCATCCACTAAGATTCATATTCATAACTTTCTTAGTTACATGCGTTTCATCCCTCCTCATAACATGCCCATACCAAGCTAAACGACTTCCTTTCAATTTTTCTGTCACTGGTGCAATTTTCAAACTTCTTCTTATATACTCATTCCTTATTTTATCCATTCTTGTTCCATCATCATCGTCATCCATCTCAACATTCTCATCTCTGCTGCATGCAATTTTCTTTCATCCTTCTTCTTCATGGCCCAGCATTCCGATCCATACAAAACGACAGGTCTTATCACGGATTTGTAATATTTACCCTTCAACTTGAGTGGCATCCGTGGGTCACATGTTGTTGCTGTGACCTATATTTTGTGATATAATGTGCGTAGGTACAGTCTGTACTGTATCGCATCTACAAAGACAAGCCTCGCATCACATCACATGCAAATTGATTGGTTTATCACCTCGCCTTCAACAGATTATTCCGTCACTATTATAACTCTGTAAAGTTCTGGTAATTTATATTCCAAGTTTAGGTGACAGAAAAGCGCAAAGCGAAAACGTGAACGTAGAGTGAACGAAAATCACGTTTGATGCGTATTCGAAAAATATAAATCTTTTACTATTATTTGTTTCTCTTATTCATTTTAACAACATTGATAGGTAAAAGAGATATTTACGTTATAAACGCATTGTCCACGTTTTTCTTATAGAAAAAATTATCAAAATCTAGTTTTGACTCTATCATGTCCTAGGAAATATGAAGATTTAAAAAAAAAACTTAAACCGAGTAGATTTTGCTAAAAATTATTTGACTCTTGACAGCCTCTTAATAGTTATTTATATCATCGTGAATTCAACACGAATCGATAATGAAATTGATTTTGATTAGTTCCCTAAATTTTGTCTTTATCTATGTTTTGGAAACGTGATCATAAAAGGAGAATATTTGGCCTGCAGACTGTTGAAAAGATAAATATATTATGTAGGCATAAACTTTGACCTTTTTATCATTTAGGTACATATCTTTTATGAGCTTGTCCGCAAACATTCAGCGCAGTTTGTATTGGCTTTTGTAGGTACCTATACCTACGTGTAGATTTTGCTAAGAAGCATATTTGACTCTATTTATGTGTTCAGATTATTATTATCAATGTTTTCATTTTCATAACAAAATGATTCGTTATAGGTACGTAATCTATGTTTTCAATTTGGACCATTTTAAAACATTATCAGCGAGTTCTTTTACGTTGGTTTCAGGTTATCAGCTGTTCCTATCCTATCACGTGTTCCAATGTTATGCCTATTCTGGAGGAAACCTACGGATATAATATCGATTGTATTGGTAATACAATCATTTATTTCATCATTTTTCGAGTGGAAAATACAACATATGCAAATTTTGTAGATCATTCGCATCTTGATATTTAAATCTTTGCCGAAAGGAGTGATTATGGCAAATAATTTATAATGGATGTAAACCCATTTATAAAGGAATATCCGTTTAAAAGTAAGTCCATCGGTAGATGATGTTATTCATTATAAATATTATGGTTTTCAAATAGTAGGTAGTCCACGTTAGAATAAAAAATATTGTACAGCTTCCAATTAGTGAACGAATTTTCAGAATCGGATATCAGTAGTTCCAACAGTTCCTACTTACTTCCTATCCTACATTTAAACTCACAAAGGAACTTTACCTCTTTATAATATTAGAAGATAATAATTAAAGAAGGTATTAGATAGGTATAGATGATGGAGACGGTACAACGGAACTCTTCATATTCGACTATACGAATACTACACAATTTTATTGAATGTGAGAAGGGACCTAAAATACAAAACAATTAATAATACACAACTGTTTCATATGTATTTTGTACATACCTTGTATTAGTAGTATTATTGTTTCTGTAAATAAATGTATTAATAATATCATAATACCTAAATAACAATAGGAGAACCTAAACATTAAATTCATAATTGATGTATATATGTATATAGGTCGCTCCTTCACTACGAGCTAAGATTTTTTTATCCCTCCAATATCCTTGACCGAATACCGAATATATAGATAATCAATCAGCTAGAATATAATATTGTTAGCAGTTTTTATTGCGTTCTAACTAACCTGTTTTGATGTAAAAAAACTGAGTAGGTAGGTGACTGGTTATTTGCGTCGATCTAAATAGTAGAATCGTTTAGGTATTCAGTAGTCAATATGGGATGCTATTACGATAGATTTGAAAGAATTGTGTTATGGAACTGTGGAACTTTCCATTGGCACAACTGTGTGAGTGTGTGTTACATCCACTCACACACCGAGCCGATGTTTAAATTGTGTATTTGACGGTGACATCATACCAAGTATGGGTTGTATGTATTTATGATACTTGATAAACGTGTTGTGGAGACCGGCTTAAGAACGTCTATGGTGTTTTTAGAATTTGTTTGGGTGAGTTACAAATAAAATTTCTCTGATATTTCTAAATGAATTACCTATTAGAAGGGACTTCTATTGAGAAAAGTTATTAAATAGTTCCACTGCGTGTAGGCAAAGCTGTCGGGCCGTTTTGAGCATGCGGGACATTTTGCGAAAGGGACATTCCCGTCCGAATCCCTATACATTGTTGAGAATCTTTAGTGTTGAGAAGCCGATTAAGAAATACCTAGTGCACAAGTACTCGTAGTAGGTACACTACATCAAAAGTAGGTAAGTAGGTACTTTAATGTACTTTGGAATTAGTTATCAGATAGGTAGGTAATTAAATTTCATCGTGTCTGCCTTCATTTAAAGATAGTTAAAGTGTACTTACGTAGTACGTACCTACGTACCTACTTTATAACAAAGCTTTATAATATATGTATTTTACGTTTAGGTACATAAGTAGGTAAGTGCATGCCGAGGCATATGATTCACTTTATCAATAAAATGCTTTCGTTTACCTCTATTCATATCAACAGATGGAAGACAGAGGTACCTAGAAGTGAGCAACTTTTAACACCTGTGTGTACCTACCTACATACAGGTGTGAAAAGTTCCCCAACTGATGTTTCGGCATTGAAATATGGCCACAGAAATAATACCTAAATAGATTACAAGGAATAGGCATAGGCAAAAAGTGGTGGTTGTGGAAGGGAGAATCGAGCAGTTGCGATAGATTTTACAAAATATGTCGCTGAGATCACCGGTGGTCGAACTTTTTGTGACCGTTGAGAATAAACCGTTGGTTGAAAGGAAAATAAAAGAAAAAGGCCAAAGAAGATATTCCTATACAAATTATTTAATGTCAGTCTACCAGGTTGGAGCAAAATACGGCAGTAAATAAGGCTGTGTGGGTAGACTGGGTAGGTAAGGTACCTAGCTACCTACTATATAACAAACGATCCAAAATAACTCCCTTAGCAAATCAAAAAACTTTTGATTAGATTAAACTTCTTGCTATACACACAGACTATATACCTATTACGCTATTACATTAAGTGAGTCACCACTTTTTTTTTCGACTATGATAGGACCTTCGTTTGACCACGATCTCACTTGTTGGTGAAGATGCGGCCGACGATGGAACCAGGTGTCGGATGAAACAAGAATAGAAATTTAGTAAAATGGGTTGAAACGATATAAATACCTAAATGGGTTAAACGTGATTGGGTTGAAACAGGAAGCAGCACTCAGCAAGGTCTAGAAAGCACCTACGTGAATAGGTATAACCCGCGCAGATAGAGAATAGATCTGAAAATGGCGGCGGGTACGCATGGTACGGTTGAGTTAGATGAGTACGGTGAGTATAGACAGCGATAGAGAGTGAGCGAGAACGCATGCGAGCGGACGCCATTTTCAGATCTATTCTCTATCTGCGCGGCTTATATCTTGCATTGTAGTTTTTAGGAAAGACAGACGGCGGCGGCGATTTCCACTCCTTAGCTCATGGCTCTACGGCTATAGGTGGCACTACATTTGCATCTCTCTGCTATCATGATGTAGATAATACCTATTAGTATTTTATTTACCTAAGTCATTAAGTTTCTGATTTCATCGAGATCTTTGTTTACAATAAGATATACTTTATTAAATATTGTACAATTACATAAGTACCTAATGTTGTTGATATTCTTTGTATAATTATTATATACCTATTCTATATTTCTATAGTTCTTATAACTTTTTACTTGAAGATATTTATATCTAGATGCGCGACGTAAGATATTGTTTATAAGTCTCTAGACAAGATTCTAGATTTATCTTGTGTTTTATCTCTTATTCTGCCTAGTTTTCTATGTTCATAGTTAAAATGCATGATGTGCTTCCAATTAATTGAAGGACTATCTAAAAGTAACTTTGTAGGTATATTTAAATTTTTGCACGCTTATTTTTAATTCGTTGGTGATCCAAATTAGCAAAATAGGAACCTCGGAAGCAACTCATAGGCGAAAGTCAGCAACGAGATGGTAGAACATTATACCACCAAATGAACATTTGTTGGCATCGAGGAACGGAGGCCTGCAATGCTCTAAGTATATTGGCAACTACATAGGTACTCGTATCACTCCTTGCAACAGATAAGACGTTAGCAAACTTCATAATTATTGATCATACAGTTTTGTTCAGCATGGTTCGGTCGGCCATCTGAATTTCATGAATCGCGTCAATTCGCGTCCTTGGCCGAGGAACTCATGTATTGAAGTCAGGTGAAATATTCTCCTGATTGACATTCAGTTTTGATATGAGGTCGTTTATAACCATCATTGTGATTGAAGGCTTCACAGCTAGGATCAAACTTTTCACTGATAGATCTTAGTACACCAAGTTGTAAAAGTAAATCTCAACAAATGAAAGGGAGTAACAGAATAAAAAAATATGTAAAACTTAGTAATTTCATAAAAAAGTCGGAGAAAAAGCTAAAGAAGCATAAAAATGTATTTAATTATGCAAAGCATATTAAGCAGAAATGTAATTTAAGTGAGGAACTTAATTCCTGCTATAATTTAATTGGACGTAATTCAAAGGAATTAGATGATATGTCAGAAGAAATTAAGTGTTTAGAAACATCACTTCTTGATGTAACACATAAATATAAAAAAGCTGAACAATTTGCAGCTGACAATGTTCAGAAAATGAACAATATTGTAGAGATAGTAAATAATGATAGCATATATGTACAAGTATGTAATAGTAGCTCACAGACTGACCATCCCGTGTCAGACCAGTTGGTTTCCATATCATCTTTGGATTCTTTGATACAGATGGCACCACTTACATCACAGAGTCAAGCTACATCTACTTTACAGGCTGAAGTAATTCATACACCTGGTGCGCAGTCTCCGGTTAGACAGGGAAAATCCTGTCGGCAGACCCGGAAGACTGTGGTGTATTCTGATAAGATAGGCGTTGGCATGGGTTTGCTACTTAAGTGATCAGTTAGGGCAAGTTGTCACTAATAATTGCTTTGAAAATGCCCCCATTCATAAGTTTATAGATAGTATAAAGAGCGAAGATCGCTTTGACAATGACACCACTCTGATAGTTCAATTAGGTGAGAGTAGTGGTGTCATGCGACTAGATATAATTAAACTAGTTGAGACTTTGCTACATAAGCTAGATTCAGGTTTGGGAAAATTAATTTTATGTTTAAAAAAGTTTAAAGTTTAGACAATCAAGCAATTTGGAATCTTAATTTAATATTGTATAATTTGACTTGTCGTCATAGAGACGTTTTGTTTTTTGATACTAATAATTTTATTAGTAACTTTATTTTGACCAGAGATACTGTGCTTCTTAGTAGACATAGTAAACTGATAATTGCTAAATTGTTAGCATTTAATATTTTTGATCCCGTTATAAGTACTATAACGCAGTTAATCGACGTGCCTGTAGTTAGTAGTATTACTAATGGGGGCACACAAGCAGGAGGGCTGACAATATTTGTTTAAACTGACGAGTCCGACTATGAGAAAGCCTGGCACATTACATGTAGTACATCAAAATGTGCAAGGCCTTCCCAGCAAAATATTAGAATTAGAATTATTTTTAAACATGTTTAATATAGATGTCATGTTTGTTACTGAACACTGGTTATTACAATTTGATTTACTCCCTTATTATGAGAATTATAATACTGTAAGTTCATTCAAACGCAAGAACGCCATACGTGGCGGTTCCTTAATTGTTGCTCGAAATAATTTAAAATGCAAAGAACGTAAAGATGTTGCAAATCTCACTATTGAGAGGACTATTGAGCTGTCGTGTGTTGAGCTTGAGCGGCATATCATTGTGAGTGTTTACCGTCCCCCTGACGCGGACTTCGCGTTATTTGAATCCACTATGGAAGAAGTACTGCTTAAAACTTTTGGACGTAGTAAAATGTTAATAGTCTGCGGAGATTTCAATATAGATATTCCTGTGAATCCTCTATCTGAGAGAATTCTTAACTTATTTAAATGTTTCAATTTACGTCACCTTTTCGAAGAACCTACAAGGGTGACACTTACATCAGCCACCTGTTTGGATAATATATATTGCAGTAGTGTTCCAATTGATAAAGCAGTAATTAAACATTTCACCTCGGATCATTACGGTCACAGTGCTATATTTACTTGTAATTTGGTAGATGAAAGGAAGGAATAAACTAAGGAATTCACTTATCGCCCTATCACAGGAAGTCGAATTATGAAGTTTCAGAGCAGTATTGAACTTAAAATACCCCTTTTACCATGCGTAGATGATCCAAATGACCTTTTTACCTCCTTGTCTAATTTGATAAATGAGCAACATACTGAGATATTTCAGTTAAAAACATGTATAGCTAAATCTAATGTCGGGTTAGCTGATTGGGCGACACCCGGTATCTATAGAAGTAGGAATAAATTATATGATCTCTATGCGGCTAGGGAATCAATGTTGCATGACCCAAAGTTTATTTTGTATATAAAGAACTATTCAAATACTTTTAAAAAAGTTTGTCGTGCAGCTAAATCATTACATTTGAGAAAAAAAATAGTAAAATCATCGAATAAAATTAAGGCAACTTGGAAATTAATTAATAATGAAACAGGTAAATCTAAGCCACGCAATAAGCAGATCAAATTAAACATAAACAATACAATATTGACAAAAAAGATTGATGTCGCGAATGCCTTTGACAATTTTTTCTCTAATATACCAGTTATTGTAACCCAGTCATTACAATCATCTGCCTCTGGAGCATCTACTTTATTGGAACTAAGTGTTGCTAAATGTGAGATCGCGTTTAGCTTTAGATACGTAAATGCCGATAGTATTGTTAAGACATTTAAGTCACTTAATATTAAAAATAATGAAGATCTTTGGGGAATATCCACAAAGGTGTTAGGTATTATAATTATTGATATTGCTCCATGCTTAGCCTACATTTTTAATAGATGTGTTGACGACGGAATCTTTCCAGATCTTATGAAACATAGTAAATTAATTCCTTTGTTCAAGTCTGGAAATGCAAAAGATCCAGCTAATTATAGGCCGATTTCTATATTGCCCGCATTAAGTAAAATCTTTGAAAAACTTATTCTTACTCAATTATTGTCACACTTTAACTTCCACAGACTACTTCATAGTCATCAATTTGGATTTACCAAGGGTCGATCAACAGCTGATGCTGGTACCATGCTTTTGGAACACATATTTCAAGCATGGGAAAACTCGCAAGACGCGATCGGAGTATTCTGCGACCTATCCAAAGCATTCGACTGCGTGAGTCATGCTACTCTAATTTTGAAGTTAAAACATTATGGCATCCAAAATCAGGCAATTAACCTTGTAAATTCTTACTTATCCAATAGAGTACAAAAAGTTGACGTTGGTGGTGAAAGGTCTTCAGGATCGTCTATTGTTATGGGAGTGCCCCAGGGTTCAATACTAGGCCCATTTCTATTTTTAGTATACATTAACGATCTCCCTTTTTATGTAAAAGACATATGTGATATAGTTTTATTTGCTGACGATACGTCTTTAATTTTCAAAGTTGATAGGTCAAAAGCTAATTACGATGATCTAAATAAATCACTATCGCGAGTTCGTGATTGGTTCACAGTAAATAATCTGTTGCTTAATGCTAAAAAAACTAAATGCATTAAATTCACTTTGCCAAATGTAAAACATTACCCAACTAATATTAAAGTAAATGGCGAGACACTCAATCTTGTAAACTCTACTGTTTTCTTAGGACTTAATATTGATGCAAGTTTGCAGTGGGGACCACAAATTGAGGCACTTGCGGGTAGACTTAGTTCCGCTGCATATGCAGTTCGTACGATAAGGCAGCTTACTGATGAAGCTACAGCTAGGCTAGTTTATTTTGGCTACTTCCATAGTGTTATGTCATATGGCATCATTCTGTGGGGGAAAGCAGCAGACATCCAAGCAATATTTGTTTTACAAAAACGGGCAATACGTGCCATTTATAAAATGAAGCCACGTGACTCCTTGAGGGAGCGTTTTAAGGAAATTAACATTCTCACCGTAATATCGCAATACATCTACGAAACCTTATTATATACACATAAACACTTAGATAGATTTATGAAAAAAAGTGACGTGCATTGTTTTAACACGAGAAATAAAAATAAACTGAGTATTCCCAAATTTAGATAAAAAAAAGTAAGTGGGTCTTTTATGGGGAATTCTGTTCGGTTCTATAATAAACTTCCAGAAAGTGCTTCTAAACTTTCGATTCGAAGATTTAAATCTTACATAAAGAATAATTTAATTAAGAAAGCGTATTACACACTACATGACTATGTTAATGATAAAGCCGCGTGGCCTGATGTCGCTCTGCCCCTCGACACCTAATTTGTCAATTTGCAATGTCTGTACCTGCATATAATTTATTACTGATGTGTTATTTATGTGTATATCAAGCGTAGTGTGTGCTGCCTTATGAACTTTTGCTGATTCTCTCTATCATCTTACTTTTGACTGCCTACCTAAGTAAGGCTTTTAATTTGGTTTTCCTTTTTTCCTTGAATCAGCTTCAATTTGTTCTCGAGGCACCACACAGGCGCTCTCCACCTAGTAGTAAGAAGGATCATCAAAAGAAAAACAGACCGTGTTTGTTGCCTGATTCTTCTAGGTCTGGTTGCGTTGGAACAGGAGTAACTGTAAATTTATTTTTTAAGACGATTCAGTATGATCCTTGTGATTTCAATGAATAAAATACTTTTGACTTTGACTTTGACTTTGACTTTGACTAGGAAGTAATCTTATGACTAGCTTTTACCCGCGGCTTTGCATGCGCTGTCGAGAACAATCCAGTCGCCCCTTTATTTTTATTTAGGTGGGAGTATTATAACCATCTTTTAAATTAAATTAATACATAAAAATAATAAATTGTGTTTACTCACAATTTATATTGCAGTTTATCCCACCTAGACCCACGCTTCAATCAAACCGGTTAGGTATGCTGTGGTTACTTGGTTAGCCGTCGCGCGCCGCAAACTCGACCCGATTACATGTTATATTACACTAGTGGCCCGCGCGCGACTTTGTTCGCATGGCCCAGGTGGTCCAGAAACCTTCCCCGGAGTGCGGGCGGACAATCACTCACCAAAGTTTTAATGCTCTCAATAAATACCTCTGTTCCAAGAGGTTCTACTTTAAGGTGCAGACTTGCAGAGGTATAAATACTCAATTTTTGGAATCAGTTTCAGCTAACAAAAAAAACTTCTTTATAATATTACCTACTTAGATGATATTAGTGTAGATTAGATATTAGTATTGTACTGTGCGACCGAGCTTCGCTCAGCGTTTTTTTTTTGTTTAAAATCACGTTTTCCCTGAGAGACTTTTTGCCCCCAAAAACCCCATATAGCAAATATCATCGAAATCGTTAGAGCCGTTTCCGAGATCACAAAATATTGTATACATACAAATATTGCTCGTTTTTAGTATAGGATAGATATAGATATAGGTATTGTCAATTTCCTTTTAGGTCATTGTTTTACGGTCGGTGGATCTTACCCTTTTCGTGATGACTTGATGAGGGATCACATAACTAAAATATTTCTTGCCACGTTTTGTAAGTACCTATATGTAAATAGGTACCATAATATCACTGAATTACAGTCGAGTTGCGTCGAAAAATAATATTTAGTTTGAAGGTAGATCGTAAATTTCGGGCGAATCACATTCAGTCGTGCTTGGGATCGAATCCTCAAGAGAATTTGCAAGAATATATTTTACGTTCAAGGTAAACACACTATTAGTACTGATTTTACCTCAGCTTATGTTCTAGGCTTCTTTAATGGCAAAGTTTACAAAAATAGTGCCTTTAGTTACGCAGCAACGATTTATTGTAGCAGGTCTCTGTACGCAGATCATGAATCTGACGTCAATCCATCTGTGTTTTTAAGATTCCCAAGTCACTACAATGTCAGTGCTAATAAAGATAATAAACACTACAAACTCAGGAACTCTACGAAATAGGTGGTGTTAGTGTGCTGTAGTGAATATATATAACACGAGAGCCAGCTTTTTAAAATTCAAAGACTGTCGGTACAAAAAGTCCGAGCATTCTAATACTTACCTAATACATCGAAGAAGATAACTGCTATACTTTTGAAGCCTATGGACTTGGAAATAAAGTTGAAATAAATAATGTTTTCATAGACGTATGAAGTAGGTAAGTTATAGTAAGGTGATTGACACTACTTCACTGCTGCGCTGGGAGCCTCAAATGTATAAAACATAAGATGAGAACTGAACAGCGCAAAAAGCCTAAATCTGAATTGCAAATAATTATTTTCTGTAACCTTGGATTGGGTGACCGCATATATAAACAATACTAGGCAACGGGCAAAAATAGAGATAGAATTAGGTACTTGATGGTAAATAAGAACGCCCATATTGACTTCGATTTATTTTATTAACTTATAAAAAATTGTATACCTACCTAATCATAATTTAAACAGGTTTCAGCACATTATCCTACTGAATAGTATTTTGGTTTGTCTATCATCAGAAAAAGCAAAAATATTGTACAAATTGGCAGATATTTAAGTTTAGTTTGTTTTGTGTAATTTGTGTTCTAAAATAACATGGGCAGAATCCGGAATAATTATTATTACTTTTAGCTTGTGGGATGAATTACTGGGATTAATCAATACGGATGCACCCATTTTTTTGTTGTATTTTACTTGATGATGTGGTAGCTAAGCGAGAATGTCCTTTTAATAAATAAAATAAAAACTATAGGTACCTCAAAACTTGCAGGACAGCAGAAGTAATGTTAAATATTTGCCAGGTAGCTCGCTAATCATTACAAGTTGTGAATTACGCAATCCTCTGTTGATATTGATGGAATACTACACCAAGTTACTCACTACAATACCTAACCAAGTCACCCGTTCTGAGAAAACCAAGAACAATTCCAGCTAAGTGTTTAACTACCTACGTGCGTGCCGTGACCGAATAGGCCCGCATTTCACGCATCCACGAACTTTGATCAATAAACAAAGACTGAATTTTAAGAGGATTTTACCCCTAGGGCGCTTGAGCCCTTCAGCTTGAGCATTCAAACGCAGTTTACTCCTATTTTGTATATTATCCCATCAAACTACAACACATGATCTAACCAGTGAGTTGTACTGTTTACTACGTAGTAATAATAGTTCAATGGTTCTATTCTAACACACTCGTTGTTTGTCAGTTTCTTATAAAATTATATGGATTCCAAATTTATTTAAAAAAAGACTAACAGACCACGTGTCTGGATGATTAAAATATTCATTTACTGTACAAACACAGTAGTTTTTTTTTTTTTTACTATTATAGACCTCTGTTTGACCACGATCTCACCTGTTGGTAAGTGACGATGTGGCCGAAGATGAAACAAAAATCCTATTCACTCTTGCCTTGAAGAGACCCAGATTATAGTTTTCAGGAAAAACAAACGACGCGACGGCACAGAATATATACAGTAGCAACGGTAGGGTATTCCACTCCTTAGCAGTTCGCATCAAAAAAATACTTAGGTGACTAAATAAAACTAGGTATGATAAAAAAATTGTGTGTGAATACAGAGGTTCTATAGTCCAATTAAATCTATTTCTAGTGATCTCCATCACTAGGCACGCCTGTATCGTGGATATCTGACCGGTTTACAGAAAACATTTTAGTAGGACTTTTAATTGTCTGATGATACAAATACTGAGTCACAACTCACAACAGGTTACTATTTAAATTAAGTGAAAATTTAAAAAGTAAAATAAACTAAACTATAGCAAGAATGTCCTCAGTTTCTGAATATGACAGTGACAGCAGCCACTTTCTAACCGTGAATTTTAGTTCACTAGGAGATTTATCATTTATATTACAGTGCTGGGCTACAGTGTTAAAGATATGGGTTTTCAATTAGGTACAGGCCAAAACGTTGAGCAAAACTGGTAGCAGTTGAAGGGACTGGAAGTTTTAAAACTCTCGCTTCAACGCAGCTTTAAAAACGGCCGTGGACAACAGCTGTCTGCGTTTGAACTTTGAAGTAAAGATTTTGAGCACGAATACGGAATAACTTACGGACAGTTAGAACATAACATTCCCAGTAGGATGAAAAGTTCATAGAATTTGATGAGATAATAACCAAAATAGGAGCAAACTTCTTTTGCATACAAAAGGACTCAAGCGCCCTAGAGGTAAATTCTCAAACTACACGTCAAACAGGTGCGATATATGAATGCAGTGTGCGTGATCCTATAAGATTTAGAGGCATCATGCATGATACAAATAACATTATTTAACAAAACCAAACACAAAGAAGCAGCAGAAAAAATATCCACGGGAATGCCAACTCTGGTGCACTGCACGGCTTGGCTGGCTACGAACATAATAGATGCTTTCGGATACCAAAATGTTACATCCATCCAATCATATGAAATTGTACTTTAACGTGCAGATATTGGGTACATTTTCGTTTGGGAAACCTTTTGAGGGGATCAACTAATACATTTACTACGAATAGATTTACAGCTAGCTATAAACGTACCCTTGGGAATTGTGTTCGCTTGTTAGTCCGCAGTTGACGCTTTTAAGTTTCGGGTTGGTGAAAAACACAAAGAGAAGTTTCTCGACTAATTTGATGCTCGATGCTCTAATACAGCAGCTAAAAATGACATGCTACTACCATTTGTGGACCTCTGTGGCGGGGCGGGCGAACGTTCGCCTGCGACGCCGGAGGTTGCGGGTTCGATTCCCGCCTCAGAACAAATATTTGTGTGATATGCAGATATTTGTTCAGGGTGTTCTGGGTATTTTCTATGTATAATAAAAAATATCTATCTATGTTATATATTGTATTAAGTATATCAGTTATCTAGTACCCATAACACAATCTCTGCTTAGCTTGGGGCTAGATAATGTTGTGTAAACTGTCCAGCATTATTTATTTTATTTATTTATTTATTTTCTAGTTTTTAACCGACTTGAAACAAAAGGAGGAGGTTCTCATCAATACGTGTGTTTTTTGTTATGTTTGTTACCTCACATACCTATCTCCTTAATTTTAGACCCTATTTGGAAAAATCTTTTTTTATTTTTTATAGACATTTTCATCAAAATCTGGTTCTGATGCTGAGATCCTTGAGGAATTGAATAGATTTATCTAGATTGGTCCCATTTTCATCAAAATCTGGTTCTAATGCTGGGCTCCATGAGGAATTGAGGGAACTCCTCAAAGTTTATAGGCACACATATGGTGATTTCTGTATTTCAGTAACAAGTCAACCTGGCGCTTTTAGAAAGTATCACTTGGTAAGTGGAACTGATGAAGACCAGAGATGGCCCTTGGAACTCCTGAATTTCACGGGTGGCGATAAGGGAGACCTTTTACTGCAGTAAACATAGAATATTCCCGTTGTCCACGTCAACTTGGACAAGCTCAACGTGGACAACGGGAATAAACCTAGATTACGATATGTCTATGGCTGTAAAGTTCCTACGGTGAAATAAATGAGTAGGTAGGTACCTATGATTGTGAATACGCGTAAAATAAACATGATTTGATAGATAATATTGAAATACCAACGAGTGCGAGTAGGTACGTGCACTAAACGCATACCCTCTCAACTGGTTGTTCGGACCGACATCGATCCATCGATAGCACGTTCACAATTAAATCAACATTACCTAAAAATAATATCAGCACAGATTAGATAATACTTACTATAACAGTAAGACCTACAGAAAAGCTTCCAATGTAATCATTCCATTGTGCTAATCTAATATAGACCACTTGCACCGAAAACACTCGTAGCGTGGAAAATACCATGCGAATTAGATGTAGAAACTTTATTATAATAGAAAACAATTTTATATGAAAAAAACAAAAAATAAACAGTTGGTAAGTACCTACTTATACTACAGAGGTAACTAAGTGGTAATTAATCACACCATTAGGACTTCTACAATTAAATTTAAAATGAAGGTAGGTATAACCATAGGTAAGTAGGTATACAGTTCAAAACCTTCACCTCCCGTGCTAGGCGAGGTTTATTATTTGATTATTGGCACTTGTAGGTACTATTATGTATTCGGTGTTATTGGTTAAACTTAAAATAATCGCGTAGAGGTAGAATTTGATCACATAACATTCATAAATTGAGTAAGTTGAAATTCCCTATACGTTATTAGGGGTTTCCAAGTTACGTTGTTTTTGCGATATTCCCCGAAAACTAAAGTGTTCCAGGAAGAATACCCTCAATTCGCCCTACAGGATATGAATTTAAAGGAAGGAAGCAATTAAATAGGTACGCAGCCATCATCAATGCGCAGTTCAGTTAGTTTAGTTAATAAGGTGACTAAGATCAACTTGCCCTCCGTAGGTATCTACAACTAGAGGACAAAAAAAAATTCGGTCGGGACGGTAGGTACTTATAAACTAAAGGTCCTACCTAGTCTTAAATACAATACTCTATTGATTGACCCATCACACAATCATCTACATAAATGTAAAATCAATAATCCGTGCCACCTTATTATGTGCTTGTAATTCATTTTGTTAATTGTGAAATTTCTTCTTAAAGATACGAATGCTTATTTCTGCATAGATTTAGTTATAGATTAGATGATGGAACATCAACAGACAACAAAAGATTATTATCAACGGCTATTATCATTCCTTACAGATTTATGAACGTGACTTTCATAAAAATTTAGAAGGATGAAGTCACAGATCATCGCTCACACATCCTGTCGCTTCATCATCATAATGCGTATGCGTAGCAGGTTAGTGTATTGTTCTAAGAAAACATTTAGATCATTTTGACATGTTTTTTTCGAGATAAGCATTTAGCTCACGCGATATCACTACATCATCTGATTCTGATTAGGTAGATATAGAACCTATACAGAATCATAGAAGTTGTGAGCAAGCGGCTCAGGCAGTCAGCGAGCTTTGAGTTATATATAGTACGTACGGTGAACAATAAGAATAATGCACTGGTAAAGCGTGATATTCTCAGATGTACCTACTAAAAATATTTTTAGTTTTGTTGGTCTGAGGTACTAGTACCACAGCTAATACCTACCTATTCATATTTAATGCATACGGTGCGGTGCGACCACTTGGAAGATTGTTCCGGTGTGTAGGTATGTGGTACCTACTACAAGTCAGGGTTATGTTTCATTTCTGTAGAAAATTTATCCTAGCCCCTAATAAAGCCCACTCTATGTCAGTTTTATAACTAAAAAGGTGTGTCGTTTTTAGCCAGTTTGAGTTTTCCCAATCACAGCTGAGGGCCTAGGTACCTAGATACTTCTCTCTCTAGGTACACTGTTGCATAAGGCCCTCGTTTTTGTTTTAAATCTTACTTGTAGTACCTAACAAATTTATAAAATGTGATGATTTAAAAAAGTACACAGCCTTCTTCATTGTAAAATATAGATGGCTTTGGTCGGTCACGTAGGCCTCCAAACGAGAGATCCGATATACGAAAGAGACGACGTGTTTAGAGAAGCAGAGCTCTTTGTTGAAGCAGGATAGAGCGATGGCGTGACAATAAACATGGCGGCTCGCCGGTTGCCGGTCGGACCGGTTCGGCTGAGCCACGTGCTTTTCGCCGAGCTGTTCCCGCAGTTTGTTTGTCAACAAAACCCTATGAAGGTCATCCATGGGAGGGTTAGGAACACAAAGGAAGTCTCATTGCGTAGCAATCGTGATAGGTATAAAAATAATGAAATAACCTAAAAGTAAGTGACCGACTTTCAGTGGATCGTTTAGAGGATGATGTAATATAGCGTACGTGATGAAAGGCTCCTAACCCGTACTGACTACTGAGTCTACTGACTATAGGATTGAATGTTGGTACGGTAGCGCGCAAGTGTGTTCATTCATTAATTCCTTTGTTTCATATTGGGCGTTTTTGGATTATTATAAGACTTAATTATGTAGGTATGTACTTTGTTAAAATATCACAAATAATACCTATGTAAAAAATCACTAAGTACCTACCTACCTACCATAATGCATAGGTTTCTAGAATATACCAACGATGGGTGTAGGTACTTAGGTACCTACATCGTTGGTATGTAGCTTGGTACCTTGTACCTGAGACAGTCAATAAAACGATTGATATTCTTTATGAAAACGACTCTTACAGCAATTTTCAGCATTAGGTAGGTTGGTAGTTAGGTACTACCTTACCTACTTACTAGTAGATAGGTAGGTACTATAGTGAGTGACTGAGTCACGTATGTTTTACGTATCAAAGTGTCTCAAAGGATGATGCAATTTATTAAATAGATGCTCTGTTTATTACCTACGTACCTACTATGTCTATTTACTATCAATGCTTTTCAATTAATATAAACATGAAATCCTTGCGTTGGACTTGGACTTAGGCATATTTTTTTAAACATCTATTTTTATATCTTTATTTATTTATTAGAGTCACCAACATAGTAAGTATACCTACAGTGAGTTAGTAAGTCTAGTTAGTAACAAGTTTGTAATGATACCTAATTACCTACCTACCTACGCATTAGAATTTGTGGAGATGTATCCAATAATACACAAAAAGATGTACCTACTGAATTGCACCGCTAACGCTAACAAACATAAAGAAATAATAAACGACAAAAAAAATATAAACACGTCAGCAACCATTCGAGTGAGTACGCATGCGCGGCGAGGGAGGCCACAACAACGACGCACAAGCTGCGGGGCCGGCGGGGAGCGCAGCGAGGCGCGGGAGGGTGACCGACCGGGGTGGGGGGAGCGGAGTGTGGCCAGCTCCGCACCGCGCCACCACCGCCCGCGCGCCGCCGCCTCAGCTCCTCAGTTGGATTTCAGAACATCGGACGGGCGGGCGTGTGCGGGATGGATCGCTAAAGACATCAGCAGTTTTTTTTTATTCCGCCTTCTTACAGTGTTTGTTTAAAACTTTCCGAAAATCCTTCTCGACTGTGGTGTTTCATACTATTTCGACGTTTTATTTTACTAAATCTCTGAACGAGCCTTCCGATTTCACGACGAGAAGGCGGCCGCCACAAGTTTGAAAGCGGCTTTTCAAGAGTAGTAAACCTACTCATTTCAATTCTTAGTAACACTGCATCAACGTCTCAATCAATCAGAATGGTGAAGAAGGTTTCAGAAGAGAGTGTAGATAGCGGTAAGTTGATTTGAATTGCAATTTTTTTAAATAATTGGTAAGGTGTTCATCAACGTTCACCACTCACTTTTCTCCATTGTGGTAGATCGCTTTGTTTACTGATATGATAAGTATCAGTGACTGACCGGCTTTAGTATAGCGTCGGTAGTGCCTTCTGCTTGCTTAGTTGAGATTAGATACGTTATTGCTACCAGATGAGCTCCAGAGAGATCCAGCAATAAATCGTCAAAGCAACCTTACTAGAAAAGTACCTATGTGAAGTATTTATTCAAATTGAATTCAAAAAGACGTTTTAAATATGAGGGTAGTTACGGGACTTGCAAATGTCAATGAAAAGCAGAAAGAAATCTATTTAAAACTAAATCTAGCTGGTTTGGTTTGCTGAATCTCATCATCTGCAAGCTACCTATAACTATGAGTAAGTAAATCACTAAAATACACACGTTTTAACTGATATTTGACATTGTTTACTTGCTATTTTATAAATGACCGATATCGAGTCACGGCTTGTCAATTATTTTTAAATGGCCGGTCAGATCGATCGCCTTAAGAAATAATTGATTTGCAATACTCCTCGAAGACTTTATGTATGTGTACTTGCAATTGTTGTATAATTAAAAGCAAAGGAACAAACTGACCACACTCAATATTACAATTTTGTACTGAGTAGGTTTACGACCGAGTGACGCGATTGTTATTGCTTTTCCCACTGCGATGTTCCATATTATTGTTTGTACCTCGTGTGCACTATCAGGGTCTATGTCAAAAGTAGTTTCAATGAATCTCGAAAGTGTTTAGGCAAGCGGACGAAGTAGGTAGATGCAGTTTGAAAGGTCATGCCTATGATGCAACAGAACGTTAACCCGATCCGACTTCCGACCACTTATTTCTCAATTCATACAGTTTCGTAATAAACTAATTACAATCAGAGTTCGATATCGACAGATATGATTTTGATAAGAACTTGTGGAGCAGTTACGTAGTAACTATTAATTAGCATATTATTGATGTATAGCTCAATTCTCAACTCCATACCTATAAGTTTAGATATCACTCTAAATTGATAAATCAATAGTAAATCATATAAATAATTCCTTCTACATACGAACTATTATAACTGTAAAAATAACTAGAATCACAATTTTAGATTGGAAGTTTGGTAGGTAAATGCAGTAGGTACAATAATTTTATTAATAATAGATTAGGTAGCAGGTAAATAAATTAATTATTATTGTGCAATTTTTTTAATGCAAACAGCCAATATGATTATTAGGTACTCTTTTTTATCAAAGAATTTGTCAGTATAGGTATTACTAAATTCAATAGTTTTTTTACTTTTTATAAAAATCATACAGCCATTACGTAGTAGCACAAGTGTAATGAAATTAATTATAAATAAAATACATATAACACGAATTTAAATCCTCTTTCTTTTCTGAAGTTGGTTATAAATTGTTTATTTAACGAAGTAGAGAATTTATCGCATTCTTGATTATTAACGGATATAAAGGCAAGGCTTCCATTGTTGTGAATATAAAGGTTTATGAGCATGTATTTAAAATTGAAATTGGAAAGGAATGCGTTGATAATCGAATGCAATTTCATTAGTCTCCACTCCACTCCACGGTTCCATTACAACATGGTCGCCAGAGCGCGACGCCGCCATGCCACAGCGTTCACGGCCAAGGTCACCTACTAAAACAAAATGCGCAGTGAACTCTGCTTATCAAGGTTTTAAGTTTTGTTATTTTCTATAGTTTGTGTCCCGCTGGATATCTAACCTGTTTACGTATTTTATTTTTATCCTATTTCAAATAATTATCACTAAAACATCCTTGTTCAAGTTCTTTAGTCTATATATAGCATATTAAGTATTTTTGATTGCTCATCTTCAGTATGTATATGAATATAACATTACTGAATATAAGAAGATTTTCTGAATACCAATTGTTGTTTTTGATAGTCGTCGAATAGACTTCGAATTACCAATCAATCTATGGCTATTAGTCGGTCATGCTCATGCGTGCCTGTCGACAACCGTGACCTTGACCATCAAGAGTCTCTGCGTAATATAACTCTCATCTCGCCCCTTTACACCATCCTATTTGCGAACTGCGCGTTACTTTGCCGAATCGATATCTGTTTCCAGATGCACAAACATAGCATAGATCGTTCGTTTCGAATCCGCTATGCTACATATGCGTTATAGTACTTGCTGGATATGGGTACGTATATTATTGAAAGACTACTTAGTTCATTTACATTTCTGGTATCTCAGAAGTCAGAACATGCCACGCATAATTATGTACTCGTATGAGTGTTTACAACACTGGTTACAGCAAGTCAACCGAATTTGAAGTTATGAATAGAATTGCATGATCGGTTTCGTTTACTTCATAATATGCGTATCTTCATTAGGTATCGCAGCTAAACAGTGAAAGTTTCCCAGTAGCCACACTTCAGTTAAAGTTTAATTGAGATATAATCTGGTTGAGTGGTTGGAGTATGACATTGCCAGACCGACTTGGCAATTTGTTCGGCAGACCAGCACCCGCTCTCGACTTTGATCTTTGATGATAGTGATTATGATGTATTGCGGGACCAATTTAGAAATGACAGCAACAACTTTTACATCACTTACTGAATAGTTACCGACTGCATATTTATTCGTCGCACGCACGCATATAAGTACCTACCTAGGTAGCAACTTAAGGTGAATGTTCAAGTTTCCTTGCCCATACAAAATACTTTAGGCCGTTACTCAAACCACAGATTGTCATTTTGTAAATTGACTTATTTTGTAGACTTCCTAATGATAATAGTTATCGCGAATGGTCGTTCCAAACAAAAATATACAATAGGAAATTTTTAAAACAGGTTTGAAATACGACAATTTTTACAAATGTGTGAGTTTATTTTGCACGGACATCTATTATCGTAGCGAGATACTTTTACGCAGCAGAGCACCCAGTTTAATTAAAGATGACAGTGATGGCGCTAAATTGACCTTCAAACACAAGAGTTTTGTGTAAGATAGTAAATAAACATGATAGAGATGGCGCTAAATAATAAAAGTGATGTTTTAGTCGGCAGGTCGTAAAAAGTGGGGTAAAGTAGTGGAAAAAGGTCAAAAGTTAATGAAACTTCAGGATGTTGTTCAGGGATGGTTAAATAAAAAAAAAACAAGTTTTGGACCTCGAGGACCCTGTGCGAAAAGAGGAGGGGGCGGGAAACTGCACCTTCCGCCGGTTTTTTCTCAATAACTTTTTTCCCTTACGTCCTACGGCAAAAGAACTAATTATTTTTTGTAGAACGTTAAATTTACTATAATTTTGATTATTCAAACTTGATTGTATGTTGATAAGTTACCGAGATATGGCGCTTCGAAAAAATATTTTTTTAGAATTTGCTAAAATGTGCCGAAAAATGCTAAATTCCACCTTATTTCTTCTGTTATACCATGGTTATACCCAAATAATGATGGAATGTTATTATAATTATGGTTCCTGGTTACAATCACCTACTTTGGAAACCCCTCCACCCAAACCAGATCTCAAAAGCTGATTTTCTTCTCTGATGAAAACCAAACATTCACATCATCATGTTGGTATTCATATTATAGTGCAGTCAAGTTAAACATGAAAAAGGGGTCGTGCTTACAAAAGTTCCGGTCACGCTGATTTTTTATATGTTGTTAATACCTTAACCACTATTAAAAAACCATATTTTCCAAGTGCTGAGCGAGCGGCTCAAAAAATCATGAAATTTTATATTTTTTTTCAGTTTTTGTTCAATATCTTAGTCAAGGAAGGGTCTGACCGGTATAGTCAACAGGCATATTTTTAAAGTAGACAAAATTTTCTACAATTTGACACTAAGGCGAGATCTATACAGCCATTGGTTTCCAAGATAAAGTTCTTCGAAAATAGGCAATTTTTCTCCTAAGTGTTTTTTTAAGAAATTTTTACTTATTTTGTGAAATATATTCTAAAATATGCATCCCACGTCAAAAATTATTTTAATGAAGTTGTAGTAAATTATTGTAGCTTTCATTTGAAACCAAACTGGTACCTTAAGGCCCGGCGGTTCTCTCAAAAACGACAGATAATCAAAACCAGTCATAAAGAAGATGCCACAGGCCACCATGCAGCAAGATAAATAAATAAATAAATAATGCTGGACAGTTCACACAACATTATCTAGCCCCAAGCTAAGCAGAGCTTGTGTTATGGATACTAGATAACTGATATACTTAATACAATATATTACATAGATAGATATTTTTTATTATGCATAGAAAATACCCAGAACACCCTGAACAAATATCTGCGATCGCACAAATATTTGTTCCGATGAACAAAATGAACAAATGTTCCGGGAATCGCACCCGCAACCTCCTGCGTCGCAGGCCAACCTTCGCCCGCCGCGCCACAGAGGTCGTCAATATGCTACCTCCAAGCAATTGCTGAACTGGCGGGAAGTCAACTTGTATCCCACTAATTGGGGGTGGAAGCAGTCTTCAGCAGGGACTCAGTCTTCTCTTCTCAACCCCATCCCGACCACCATGATCACGGCGTCCTCAAATGCCTGCTTCACTTCGATGCTAGCATCCACCATTTGTGTCATCAACATCGAAATGAATGCTCTCATATTGTGATCTTTTGCCAGAACTTTTCTTGTGCTATTGTCACCATAGTAGATGAGGAGAACACGACTTTGGTTGGTGCTTGTAATGCAGACTGGCGAGCTCGTTCTGCTGCTTTGGTGCTTTGATAGCCGGATTTAGTGGGGTATCCATCAAAGACAACAATCACATTGCTACCAAAGTGTCTCTGCACGTAGTTGATGTACTTAGAAAAAAACACACATCGCCATATCTCGATAATCTATTGACATAGAAACATGTTTTATTAGTCCAAATTATAGTAAATTTAACGTTCTACAAAAAAGTAGCTGGTACTTTTGCCGTGGGATGTAAGAGAAAAAAGTTATTGAGAAAAAACCGGAAGAAGGTGCAGTCCCCCCCCCCCCCCCCCCCCCCCCCCCCCTCCACTTTTCGCACATGGTCCTCGAGGTCCAAAACTTGAAAATTAACTATCCCTGAACAACCTCCCAAAGTTTCATTAGCTTTTGACCTTTTTCCATCTGAAACCACCTGCCGACTGGACTGTAATATGTGTTATTTATGAGTATATCAAGCGTAGAGTGTGCTGCCTTATGAACTTTTGCTGTTTTTCTTTATAATCTTACTTTTGACTGCCTACCTAGGAAGGCTTTTAAGTTGATTTTCCTTTTGTTCTTTGAATCAGCTTCCACTTGTTCTCGAGGCTCTACACAGGGGCTCCCCACCTAATAGTAAGCAGGATCATCAAAAGAAAAACAGACCGTGTTTGTTGCCTGATTCTTCTAGGTCTGGTTGCGTTGGAACAGGAGTAAATGTAAATTTATTTTTTAAGACGATTCAAAATGATCCTTGTGATTTCAATGAATAAAATACTTTTTGACTTTTACTTTGATATGTTGCCGCTCCGTCAGCAAAAGTTTAAAAGCGACGTTGCCAAACCGTTACTAGTGTGAACACACAATACTTTTTATAAGTTTCTACAATAGCGAGCTAGCTCTGATAGGGTTGCCAACTGTACTTATAATAATGTATTCTAATTTATTTTACAACTACGTTCTTTAAACTTTGCAATAGCATTATAGTGCGAGAAAATACTTTATTTCAATTTAGGTAGCCTACCCAAGTTTTAAGTTACTATAGGGGGGTTAGCGGGGGGGGGGGGGGGGGGTTTGGGGGTTTTAGGTGTTAAAAATAAAACAACGAAAGAATACGTGAAAACTTGGCCAGAATCAATGATAGTATGATGCACGATTCTACGAATTTTGAATAGTCTTATATTTCAAAATGAGTGAAAGTACAACATGGATTTAAAACACTAGAGAACAGTGATCACCACGAAAGCTGCGAGCGAGCCGAAGGCGAGCGTGGCTCAGTAGTCAGCAGGGCCCGCAGCGAACCAGAACCAACACCTGAACGCCAATACCCTAGATGATGATGATGATGATGATGACGATGATGTTGTTAATGTTCATCACCACCACCATCATCATCACCATCACCATCATCATCCTCATCTAGGGTATACGCGTGCAGGTGATGATGATGATGATGATCATGATGTTTTTAATGTTCATCACCACCACCTCCATCACCATCACCACCACTAACATCATCATCATCTTCATCTAGAGTATTGGCGTGCAGGTGATGATGATGATGATGGTGATGGTGGTTAATATAATATATCTTCATAATGTTGTTAATATTCATCACCACCGCCATCATCATCACCATCACCACCACCATCATCATCATCATCATCATCATCATCTAGGATATTAGCGTGCAGGTGATGATGATGATGATGATGGCGGTGATGGTCATCACCAGCACAACCATCATCATCATCATCATCATCATCATAATCATCATCATCATCACATGCACGACAATACCTTAGATGATGATGATGATGATGGTGGTGGTGATGATGATGAAGATGGCGGTGGTGATGAACATTAACAACGTCGTCGTCATTATCATCATCATCTAAGGTACTGATGTGCAGGTATATAGATCATCTAAGAGTACGCTCGGAAATTTGGAGATTGGAGTTGCTCGCGTCCATAGGAAAATACCCTCGCGTCCCTACACGTGATCTCTGGGTGGTGTCAAACGGGTAACAACATTTCTGGTGGTAGGCTTCGGCCGTGGCTTATCACCACCCCATGGACATAGCCAGTCCGTGAAGCGACATTGTCGTGTTTCGGACTGATGTCCAGTGTAGCCATCGTGGAAGTGACGGGTTTGAGCAGCTATGGTATTCGGGGTATCGCACAGTGGGGCGATTTTGAAAAAAGGTGGACGTAGGAACAAATTTCGTAATTTCGGTCTGAAAAAATTGCAACTGATAGGAAATTGTATGGTGATTAAAATATATTCTATTCAATTTGCAAAAAAAGGCACTTCTTCATGGGTTAAAAAAATAGTTTAGAAAAAAATGTATGGAAAGATTTATATTATATTGTTTTTCTCAAAAATAAGAAGTTTGTTAAAAAAAAACAACAATAGCTTAAAGTAGCTGCCGTCTTCTACAAATGGGTCATATAGGGTTCTGTTAACCCTGCAGCATAGGCAGTTAAGGGGGTTAAACTCTTAAAAAAAATGTTTATTTTGATACGAGCATCTGATAGGAAATGTAGTGCTTGTTAAAAGTTATTCAATACAATTTTCCATAACAATGAGTCTGTGATATTATAAAAACATATTTCTGAAAAATGCGATGAAATATAAATCAACATATTTTTTCTCGGAATTTTAAAAGGTTTTCATAAGAAACTTACACTACTTAAGTTCTTTACAAAAAATAAATAATCGTTTTTGGCTTAACGCTGTTGCAGCGGTATTTAAATGGGATCAAACTTTAAAAATATATGATTTAATGTTAAATGTTAATGGAAAATGGTTAAATTTCTGTCATTCGCTCAGTCTTATCTAAGTAAAATGAATAAATCATAATAAAATCTAGTGTAAAAAACTTCTAAGTCTAACTACTGGCTTAGTAATTATCTCCAAATAACTTGCCAATTTTTCCGATACTCGACATTTCTGACCTTGTAGGTAGGTACCAGATATTTTTCATTGCTACAGTACTTTCACTGAGTATTACGTTCATAATAGTAATAAATCAAAATAAAATCTAGTGTCAAAAAGTACAAAGATCGCTATAGTCTTAATAATTATCTCCAAATAACTTGCCAATTTTTCCGATACCTGAGCCTAATGACTGACCTTGTAGGTTAAGTACCAGATACCTTTCATTGTTACAGTACTTCCACTGAGTATTACTTTCATAAAAGTAAATCACCATATCATCTAGACTCTAGAGTCACTAGAGACAAAAACTACAAAGTTAGCGATTGTCGTATGGGGCCATTCAAGTATTACGTAAGCAGATTTTTTACAACTATTTATAATGCGCGTCATGTAAAAAGAACGCTGGCGGTCAAGGTTCTTCAGGCGTTCCAGCGTTCTTTTTAAGAGATTACTTACTTTTCTACTTATTTAAGAGATGTATACATATACATTGAATGAGTGCCTGCCTAGTTTACTACAAATAACGTACCATTATAGTACGCGTCATGTAAAAAGAACGCTGGAACGCCTGTAGAAGCTTGACCGCCAGCGTTCTTTTTACATGACGCGCACTATGCCCACCCCTTCTGTGTAAGCTGTGTAAGCAAAAGTAAGCAAACCTCTTCCCCCCTCCCATGCTTACTTAATCATTGGTACCTATATGCATTTTTCTTTTAATGTATTCTGTTTTTTTATTGATTCGTGAGCAGTAGTTAGCAAATAGGCTTAACTAACTTCTGTACATTTTGTACTTTTGTATTTGTATGAGATTTTTTAAAACTTTCGAATAATTTTGATATTACTTGGATTTGTTTATTTGAAACGACATGTTAAACAGTTAAGCTTGGGCGAAAAAGGATCACCGGTTAAAACAAAAATTAACTTGCTTTGATTTGCTTACAATACGTCAAATCGTCATTCGAATCGAAACGAAACAATAGATTGACGGAAGAAATTTAGACGTGACAAGTGCGCGCGGTAATCCCCACTCGCTTCTAGGCGAGTACCTATAACGTATTCTTTATTTGTGGGAATCCCCGACATGTGAGTTTTATTTTCAAGCATAGACAATTTGTGGGTTGCCATTTGTGTAAAATAAGTAAATAATAACTGCTGACGTAATCACGATATCGACCATGTCATCAAAAATAAGCAAAACAAAGACCCCCCCGCCCCCCTCAAGCGCTTACATAATACTTGAACGCCCCCTATTAATTATCTTGAAATAATTTGCCACGTATTATTAATAATGGTCCCGATACTTGAGCCTAATGACTGACCTTGTAGTACTAGATTCCTTTCATTGTTAGAGACCCACCAACTTATCTGTAGAATTTAATGTATGTAGATGATAGAAAAATGTAGGTATGTAAATGGTTCTACTGATAATTTGGTGGATCTTTCCAGTAAGTGATTACTAGTTTTACGAAGGTTGCTTCTAGTTTTAAGGGGATTTTTGTCATTATTAACTTTATTTGGGAAATATTTTAGTTACATCGATACTAAAATATCTATCATATGTTTTATGAAAAATGGCTGCTGGGAATTCCGGACTATTTTAAAATGGTAAGAGGGTAAATCATATTAACAGATCTGTAAAGTTTTGTTGTGATGCTCTGATTTTATTCATTGGATGCGATGATTTCTCTGATGAAGATAGTGCTCTTGCTCTTTCAACTTCGCTGAATCTAACGAAATGAAAATACTTATCACTGAGGATAATGTTATCAGATTCCAGCATATCTGTATTGCCATTCTACTACAAGATATTAGAAGCCAAAAAAAGATACTACCCTACAGAAGGTGTTGAAATAACGGAGGCAAAGATTAAGTTACAAGTCCTTTTGGATATAACAACACAATTGGCAAGTTATTTAAGTTATTTGGAGATAATTATTAAGACAATCTCTTAATCTCTTAGATCTTTGTACTTTTTGACACTAGATTTTATATTGATTTATTACTTTTATGAATGTAATGCTCAGTGGAAGAACTGTAGCAATGAAAAGTATCTGGTACCTACCTATAAGGTCAGAAATGTCGAGTATCGGAAAAATTGGCAAATTATTTGGAGATAATTACTAAGCCAATAGTTAGACTTAGAAGTTTTTTACACTAGATTTTATTATGATATATTCATTTTACTTAGATAAGACTGAGCGAATGACAGAAATTGAACCATTTTCAACCAAGCTAGCGGTCCGGATGGTATCTCGGCCGTAGTATTAAAAACCTGTGAACCTGAGTTGTCTTCAATATTAACGCAACTTTTCCGCCTCTCTTTGAATACTGGTGAAGTCCCCAAGTCTTGGAAGCTCGCTAACGTGCAACCTGTGCCCAAGAAAGGCAGTCGTGCTGACCCTTTGAACTACCGCCCTATCTAGGTCACCTCCCTACTATGTAAATGTATGGAGCGTGTACAGAATAGGAAGGTACTTGCATACCTCGACGGATCGAGGATATTTCGCCGAAATCGGTCTACTGGGGACCTTCTTGTGTATGCCACGCACATTTGGAGAGAGGCCATCGAGATCATGGTGAAGCACTGGCTGTTTCATTAGACGTCTCGAAGGCCTTTGACAGGTTTGGCACGCTAGCCTTATTGACAAGCTTCCTGCTTACGGACTGCCAGTTCAATTCTGCGCCTGCCTCGCAGACTTTCTGACTTTTCTTTTTATAGGAGATCACCTCGAGCTCTTAGGCGTTTCACTCACGCCTACTCTCAACTTGGCTCCTACATCGAGTCTAAGGCAAAAACTGCCTCCATGAAGCCTTCTAAGTCTTTACAAAGCACAAGTCCGGGCTGGTATGAAGTACTCCTACCACGTTTGGGATGGCTGGCTCGGCCAAACACCAGCTTGCTGCCTTGGACTCGATCGAACGTTCAGAGAGCAGAGCGTTCAGGCTTATAGGTGGGCAACATATGGCGGAGACTAGAGTCTCTCGAGCACCGCCGTAAGGTTGCGTGCCTTTCGATCTTCTATATATAGGTTACATTTTGGGGAATGCTCCCAGGAACTTCATGATCTGATCCCACTATCTCCTTTTCATCATGGACGAGCAGGCGCACGGCTTTGTACCACCCTTACCTCATTAGTATACCCTCTTTTCGTACTAAACGTTTCAATTCTACCTTTATAATGCGAACTGCTAAGGAGTGGAATACACTACCGTCGTCTGTCTTTCCTGAAAACTATAATCTGGGTATCTTCAAGACTAGAGTGAATAGGTTCCTTCTAGACCTTTGTGCTCCATCTTCGGCCACATCGTCACTTACCAACAGGTGAGATCGTGGTCAAACAAAAGTCTATCAAAGTTAAAAAATAAATAAAAAAAATGGCTTTATAGTTCGCAGAACTAACAACCATATTATGTGAATAAAGGTTCTCGAGTGGTACCTACAAACCTGATGAAGGTAGAGGAAGACCCCTCTTTCCATGCACCAAAGATATTATAATCAGCAGAAAGTTGGTAGATGCAGGCTCAAGAGAGTTCGTCGTGGCATTTTAGAGAGGAAACCGTTGTCCAGCAGTGGACTTCTGTAGACTGATGATGATGATGATCAACCGTCTACATTGGCTTGAAGTCAGTAAAATCGTTTTATATTAGACTAGCTGAACAATGTCCGTGCGTAGAATAGGTAGTAGGTACCTACCTAGAGTAGGTACCTATCTATTCGTACTACGCATTCTAAATGGATGGTGGTACAAACATCAGCCTGTAGATCCAAGTCCACCGGCTCACTGACATAGGTCTCTAAATTAGCAAGTTGAAGTGGCAATGGGCTAGACATAAAGCTATATGATCCTGGTTCTTTTACGGATGTTTCGGCTTTAGGTACGGGTACAGAATCTTCGAGCAATGAATACAAAAAACGAAGGCAAAATGTATTTAGTTATTGATGATGTTTTTTTACTGTATACCTAATATTTCTAGTGTAAGCAGAAGTTATAATATAAAACAATTTATAATCTTATTTTCTTTTTTTTGTTCATTTCTGTAAAACGAAACATTCTTATGCAACATCCTATCTTGCCGGACACGCCACAGAAGGGGTTGCGGAAAGGCGGTAGATGGAGGCTGCTCAAGACCGTTTGTCTTGACATTCTATGGGGAGGTCCATGTCCAGCAGTGGACTTCTGTAGGCTGATGATAATGAAAAACCGTCATGGGTTCACGGGGCAAACTATGATAATTATGGGTACCTACCTACCTACTGCAATGATGAAGGTCAGTTACTTACATTCGTGTACATTTTGGACATTAGAAAAATAAGTTTTATTCTTGTAAACAATAATTTTCCGAGTTTTTCCCTGAAATACCTTTTATCATTCTAACAATTTTATTCAACGCGATCTATAAACAGATACCAAGCTATTTATTTAACGCCATCTATCTAACGTCCATGCCAATGCTCTTGGACAATAACAACGCCATCTAATGAAAACCAAAACAGTGAATATGTATGTGTGCGTGCGTGTAATTACATCAGAAAAGTGAACGATCTTATTTCTAGGTAATTTGAACTTTCAAATGACTGTTTAAAGGAAATTCATACTGAATTAAATTCTTACAACTACAACTTAGCCGCGAACGATAAAATAAAACACGAAAGACGCCCGAATTTAGCACAAAAAATAAAAAAGTAATACAATAAGTTTCCACGCCATCTACCGTGAACCGAGCTTTTAGTAATCAAGACGATTATCCTTAACAAGCAGTTAATTGACTTATTAGCGAGTCTATTACACAAAATATTGTTTCATTGCACCAAAAAATTTAATGCAACAGTATAAGTGTTCCGTTTTTAATTTTAATGGAACGTTTTTATTTTTTATACTTTACTTTTAATAATACAATCCTATATATACTACAGATAAATTGAGATAGTTATATATTGCCATGGATGGAGGGCTTGGTGCAGTAGCATTGCAATTAGAAAGTATCAACGTTTTTGCTTAGTTAGGGGCATAAAACAAAAGTATAATGGGCTTACGATCAGCGAACTAGAGAGCGTATTCGTGTCCAAGCGCTAATGCCAACCAGATTAGAAAGTAGAAACCTTCAGGTTTTAGGGCATAAACGCACGAGATTTGAGGCAAAAAACTAATAATTAATAATGCATTTAGTATGATTGAGCAAACTCGATGAATAAAGTAAACGAAAAACACTCATGCGTTCATAACAATCGGGTTAATTTGCAAATCTATGCACCTAAACTACACTTAGGTATGACCGTATGAGTCAGTGATTGATATCGTTACAGAGTTAGATACTGAATCTAGTTTTGAATACAATGATCACATTTCTGAATAATGTTCGAGTTTTAATTATTATTATACAATAGCCATAATTTAATAGTCTTTTGTTGATATTTGGGTCATCCATTGTTTTCCTCACGACCTTGCTCTAGCTAGTGTATCAAAGTTTCCTATCGGCTGATTTTATGCGGAGTTTCAGGTAGTGACAACTTGTATTTGTATGGATTCTTCGCGAGTGAAGATAGTTTACATAACTGGCCAGCCAGCCACGCTGCAAGCCGAGTGTGGTGCCACGTGGAGCCACGCTGGCACTGGTTCACGCGACACTGTATTACTTTAAACCAAGTGTGTCATTAGGTACTCCGATTTCGCGCTGATTCCACATTCTTGCCAATTTATTTTGTAGACTAGGTACCATGTTTTAGTATGTAATTTTGTTTACGAATGTTATGAATTCTCGTGCAATGTTTTACGATCTGCATTTTTGTTGAGGCATCGTGACTCTTGTTTTTCATTTTGGTAAACGAGACAGTGTAGGAAGCTTTTTCAGCTCGTGCGTGACAGATCAAGTTTAGGCATCTGTAAAGTCGATGGATGACTAAAGGTGCTCTCGGTTTTGCAAGTTGTGATGCGAGTACGGTTCTTAGATATCTCCAACGATCAAGAATTTGTTATAATACCCCCCTACGAATCTTTAAAAATAAGATTTTGAGCCACTTAGGCTCAATCACAAGTTTTTAAAATGTAATTACTTTTTTTATGTTTTAGTAATTTTTAGCTTTAGTTTTTAGTTCTTATTTTAATTTAGTGTTTCTTACTGTTATTTTATTTTATTTTCCCTTTGTGTAAATGTTTGTGGTAAATGTTATAGAACACCATTATTGTTGTACATATCAGAATTTATTTTGTCCTTGTAATTTTTTTGAATGTGTAATATGTATGATGTGTGTGTGTTTTTTTATAAAATAAATAAATAAATAATATAGAAGAAAGCCCAATGTTATGAGTGGTCGTAACTTAGATTTCGTACGAGTCTAATTCAGAACATAAACAGGAAGCTTACATGTTGAAACGGGCGATTGTGGTGGTGGGCGTGGCTGTATGCCGATTGTTACACTCGTGCGGTTATTGCGCATTTACGAGTACAAACGTTTTGTCTGTTGCCGGCTGATGTTCGTCGCACTCTGAGGTCATAACAATTAACGAGTTTCGCTCGTATCATTACGTTATTGATGAAACAATATAGATGCGAAGCGCACTCACTATTTACAAGTTAAAACATGTTTTGGTTATATTTAACACCGAAGGCATCTATGAGGAAGAAGCGACATCTTGCTTGTCCAATCTGATCACGTAGGTACGTAGGCACAGATATGTTTCGTTCTAGCAAAGAATACCTACTAAATTGATGGTTCTGGTTATCGAACTTCATGCTACCTTGTACTATTATTTATTCTGTGATGCGTTATTGAATAACTAGCTACGCCCCGCGGTGTTACCTGTATAAGTATCGAACCCTTGGGAATATCGGGATAAAATATATATAAAAATAGTCCATGTTTTATTCGAGGAGTCCAGCTATCTCTATTACAAATTTCATCCAAACCCGTCCAGCCGTTTTAGCGTAAAGAAGTAACAAACACAAACTTTCGTATTTAATAGTGGGATTAATAGCGTTTTCTCAAATTTAGCAGTAAACAATAGATTTGCTTGAGATAATGCTTGTTCCAATTACCTACACGTTAAATGGATTAGTTTGAAAAGAACTATATAGGTACCTGTACTTATCCAGTTAATAATCCGCCCTTGAGCATAAAAACAAGCGGAATCGAATTTCGGGTTGTGTATATAATGCAGCAATCAGCTTTGCGATTCATTTGTTTATGTTTCGATTAGTTGAGAAAATGATTGGGATGTTGTTGAATAGTTTTGACGGCATGCAGAGTGATGCAGGCAAGGAGTGATCGCGTAATGTGGGCGCGCACGCAGCGCTGCTGCTGGGTGCGGCCGTGTGGCGTTGGCGCAGGTCGTTGAACCGGCTTTGTTTGCCAACGGAGCCAGCCTGCACGGCTCGAACGTTGGAATAACATTATCGATGATAAGCGTCACGCTCTCCCCGATAGCATACGCAACTGGTCTCCAACCGAATACTCCGTCATTCACATTTCTTCATCTTGAATAAATTCATGTGTTTGTTCCATCTTGACTGCTTGCGAGTTCAAACCGTAGAGGCGTTAATTTAAAAGCCAAACTCGGTGAAAACGCTGAACAATAGCCTGACACTTTGGCACCGAACACGAAGAGAGAGTAAGCGTTTGGTTATAAGGATATATTTATTATTCCATCTACCTACCGTGCACAAAAACATATTTAAAGTAAATGCTTCAATATTTCGTTGTTTTAAAAACAAAGGCTTATAAAGCAAAAGATAATACCAAGTAAAAGTTCTTGTTTCCGGTATCAGTTGCATGCTCAACAGTTTTTATAATTTGACTGACCGGGTGCCTTAATTGGAAGTGCACAGATAACAATGATATCATATCATTACATCTGTGAGGAAGTTTGAATGAAGTATTATCCAAAACATTTATTGCGGACTAGGATCATATAATCAAGCTCATTGTAACAGGTTGCTGTCCATTTCGTGACAGAGGTCATCTCCACGTTGTTCTTAACTTATGTTTATCAATCAATTGATAACGTGGTCATCAGATAAGTCTCTTTTCCATTGATCAATCAAATAGGTACCAACTTATCATGCAACCAAAATGTTTTATTTTTTATTATTTTTTTATTTTTATACTACTTGGATGACGGATCAAGCAAGAGGCCCACCTGATGTTAAGCGTTAACCTCTGCCTATGAACAGTGCATTACCTCATAGATCACGTCCACCTAGGACGCAACCTATGTGGCATTGCACTGCGCCCGCCACCCTGAGACATAAAGATGAAAAGTCTCATGTGCCTGTAATTTCACCGGCACCCTTACCCTTCAAACCGGAACACAGCAATGCGAGCACTACTGCTTTGCGGCAGAAATAGGTATGGTGGTAGTACTTCCCCGGACGAACTCTTTCACAAAAAAGCTCTACTACTACTACATGTTACACTGTTACATTACAATCCTTTGTTTTAGTAGAGTTCAATACACTGTTCTTCTTATAAGCTATCCTAGCTAATCGTACAAGCTTTACGTAACGCAGGACTTTATTTTCGTCTTAAGATTTTTCTTTAAAATACTTATGTAAATCTCCGTTTTTTTGCAGGCGTCGGTCGCTGCAGCAGCCAGTCGGGCAGCGAGCGCGAGTCGGACGAGAGTCCCCACGCGGAGTCGGCTCCCGTGCCCATCCCCGACAGCGAGGACTTGCAGAGGCGCAAGGAAGAGGCGCGCAGGAAGCGCAGGAGGAAGAAGCGCTCCGGCAGCTCCGTGGTCACCTCATGTTTCCAAGGTGGGTCCCGATCCCGACACTGGACAGGTCGCGCAACGAGTTATGAACGCTCGGCGAAAGTGGTGGGGTTGATTGCGCAGCTGTTCATTCGCGCATTCCCTATACAGACCCAAAAAAGGTCCCAGACGCATTGAAGGTCAGCGCTCATACCTCGTTGCGCGACCTATACCAATCTAATCAATCGCAAGTATTCCAATACGAAGCAGACAGTGAAGATGAGATTTTATAACTCTCGTGGTTGTATTTTCTATAAATGGTCGTTCATGAACCTGTCCTCAACAGCAAGGGACGATTAGATTACACCATAACACGATGTTCCATGTTCTTGTTCCAGACTTGTACAAGTTAACGGGCGAGGTGCTGGGCGAGGGCGCGTACGCGTCGGTACAGACGTGCGTCAACATTTACACGGGGCAGGAGTACGCAGTTAAGATAATCGACAAGGTACCGGGGCACGCCCGCGCCCGGGTGTTCCGCGAGGTGGAGACATTCCACTACTGCCAGGGACACCCAAACATAATCCAGCTCATCGAGTTCTTCGAGGACACGGACAAGTTCTATCTTGTCTTCGAGAAGGTGAGTTTGTTTATAATCATTCACCAATGACCCGCTTTGGGGTTGTAAAGTGCTTTGTGCTCCAGTTTCATTCATAAAACTGGTAAGCCCAATAGAGAGCGTCAACCAACCGGTAGCAACAACTATTGCTGAAAAAATCCACGTCTCTCACACAATCTTTCCTGTTTTACGGAAGTCTGATCCACTGGTTTTCTTTATTAAGCCAGATGTTGACTTAGTAGATGACATACGATACGACTAGTTCCTTGATGGTCCTGGAATGTTTCAGGTTTTAGGTTAGGAAACGTTCAGTCATGGGTTTTAAAATCAAATACCTGAACAAGAGAAGGCAGCTCCACGAAAACATGGGTAATAAAACAGTTTAATGGTGATTAAAAGTGCAAGTAAAATTATTCTCAGGTACGCTGATTATTTCATAGAAATGTTCTTCAAAACAAAACCATTCAGAAGAATACGATCCACGGCTATGGTCGTTGTTATAATAAAGCAGTTGGGTCATGGGTCACACCATACCTTTACATACCTATTATTTAAAAAAAAAAAACATATTTTCGAAAATTATTTTCTATTTTAATAAGTACCTAATCTTAATTTTAGAGTTAACGGTATAATGAAACCGCAAGTAACACTATGTACACAGCTGAGCAAAAAGATTTAATTTTCTTATTATTATTCTATACCTACTAATGTAGGCTCTTTTTATTATCATGTTCGAGAATAATTGGATATATTCAAACCGTTTTTAGGTCATGTTGTATTTCCGTAGGAGCCGAACTATTTTAGCATGTGCGGTGGCAACAAGGTTGCGAATTTGTTTTCTGTACGATAATATGGCCATCATTATACAATATTGATTACTATTGTCCCCCGCGGCTTCTCTCGCGTTTTACCTTGTTAAAAAGTAGCTTATAGCTCAATCTAGGTCTATCTGTGTATCAAACATCCAAATCGGCACTTTGAATAGGCAAACTAGAATACGGCCCACCTGATGTGAAGTGGTCACCGTCGCTTATAGACACCGGTAACACCCAAGGTATTGTCGATGCGCTGCCTACCCTGAAGGAATTTATGAACATTTTTCTTGAAGCGACACATGTCGTTACCAAGCCGGGAAACCACAGATGGAAGCTCATTCAGTAGGTATGGGGAAGAAATGATCTCGAGAAACGAGTCGTTCGAGAAACCCAGGGATCTATGATGTGCGGATGAGCCTTGTCACGGTGTCGGGAAGAGCGATGGTGAAATCTCGATGCCGGGATGAGATCGAAAAGCTCGTCGGAACATTCCCCGTTGTAGAGGCGGTAGAACACGCAAAGAGATCCGATGGTATTAGTGGGATTGTAAATGTTTCGGCGAATAAACTATGTTCAGAACAAAATCTTAATTATTTTATTATTCATGGAAATGTCTGCAATAAACTCGATGACTCGTTGTTGACAAGCAATTTTATTTATGGAGGTAAACATCGTATTATTCGATATAGGTGCAATTTCACATGTTATATCGTCAGCAGTAATATTGAGTGGCCTGATATTAGATATAACATTGTTTACACAGACAGTATCATGTTGTCTGTTCCTGTTGTAATTTATATTCGCATATTTCACGTAGGTGAGAGTACCTACTTGTGTTACACGTGAATGATACATATCGTTTGAATGAATCGGTTTGTAATAAACAACTCTTTGCTTTATGTATCTTCAAACTGTAAAATAATTAGAGCGTACCTACTCTTTTTCTTTAAACCTGCTAACGTCTACTGATTATTACGTTAAATTTTATGCATGTAATGAAACAGTTTTAAAAATGTAGACTCGCCTAGGCAAGCAAGGTTTGCGTGAACAACTAGCTAGACAGTTTAGAGGGCGTTCTATATTGCTTTATACGTATAGGACCTACATTTATATTTGCCCTACAAGAGTCCCCTTTGACTTTGATTCCTGCGATTATTGTTATATGTCTATGTATTCTATTTTTATTGCCATTTATAGTGATACCTATTGTATAAGTTTTATATTCAGAATAATTTTCTTGTTTCAAACCAAAGTTTATTTGTGAGTTTTATAAAAATATAACAGAGCTTTCTGCGAAGTTGCGTATTAACGAGTCTATTTAAGGCAGGATGACTTAGAACCGCTATTACGTTCATGCCAATTTCCACGAAAAGTTCAGTCTGTACAGGTCTAACGGTTAACTTAGTCAGTACCAGTGGATGGATGGGAGCGGTACGAGAAAGGTGTTTTCGTTACGTCAAAATGAAGCGTCGCTTCATGCCATCTGATTAATTTGAGAGATGAAAACACCCCTCCCGTAATACCGCTCCCATACCTTAGGGACGACCTGTAGTAGTCGATATTCGTCTAGATTACCACATAGGGAACGTTTTAAGTCTCATAGTTTCAGTAAGTCCTTCTCAACCTTCAATCTGTAGATTAGCAGCAGTTTCAGGTTTTATTCCACATAATATATTGTCCTTCATATACTAAAGTCCGTTTCCCATTGTTCCAGATCAACGGCGGTCAGCTCCTGTCGCGCATACAGGAGCATCAGTACTTCTCAGAACCGCAAGCGGCCGAGATTGTGCGTGAGATTGCGAACGCTTTACACTTCTTGCATGGCAAGGGCGTCGCTCACCGCGATCTCAAGCCGGAGAACATTCTATGCGTACATCGCGACAGGCTCTGCCCGGTGAAGATCTGCGACTTCGATCTGGGTAGCGGCATCAGCTTTACTTCTAGTCTGGCCAGCCCGCTCGCCACGCCGCAGCTAATGACACCGGTGAGTTTCCTAGTTTCTGTTCTCATTAGTTAGGTCAATGTCTCATCAGCTTTCTGAGCTCATTCGTGTTTTTTCATCAACTAAATTAACATACCTTGTTTATCAAAAGGCGTTGAAAAGACGGGCACGGGATCAACTTAGGTTACTTTAGCAGTTGAGCACTGCGCTAAAACGTTTTGTTAGCTGAGCGTTAACCCCAGGCATAAATTGTCATACAAAAAACGACTAGCACTGTTCGAAAAAGTCGTTTTAATTGAATATTGTACAGAACCCCTACAGTAAGCCCACAGCTTTATTGTGTTAATTTTATTTATCTAGTTGTTGACCCAATTATATGCACCAAATTGAGAAACAATCGAATCTAGCCAAAAGTTAGAGGTAGGTAGGTAGGTACAACTTTATGTTTTTTTGTTATGGTTTCAGTGATCCGTCGGAATTATAATGTAGTATCCATACATATTTTTAGTTTGAATATTATATTTGATTAAGTCAGTTTTTAACAAACGATTTTAAATTTTGCGGCATGCTCCGGTACTTAGTACTTTACTTTACTCACAGATTAGGTCTTAGACCGCAACCACAACAAATCCAAGGTTGAACGACGATAAGAAAGTTAGTAGGTAGGTAGGTAGGTACCTACTCCGGCAAATTAATATTTATACAGATAACAGCCGATGCATAGGTACTTTGATGGATAGGTAGGCACACCGTCAATTCTGACTCACTGTTATTCTGAGCAAGGAAGTAGAGACCATTCACCGTAAAATTGCACATGCCAAGGAGTATTTATTTTTCTATGGTTGGTATTGGTACTATTCCCAAGGAGTATAAAACAGGTGCAATCTTACGGTGAACGAGCTCTACCTAGGTACCTAGTTATATAGGATTAGTGATAGCGTTAAAATAATTAGGTAGAGTAAAATGTGTTTTGGCTGATTTAAATAGAGTTTAAAATCATTAACTGCATCCTACTCCACTAACGCCTTCTGTCGCCTTTGTTGCATGCTATTTATTTCCATTGTGGACATTTCTAGAAGCTATTTTGCTTCTAATAATTGGCGTGTCCATAACCAATGAAGCTGTTAGTAACCCTTTCCAAGTCATACTAACTGTGTCTTATAGCTGTGGTACCCGTATGTAATCCATTCAAAGCATGCATTTTACCGATTCGAATTTCATCATTATGATGGACACAGTTGGTATATTTTATAGGTATAAGCACAGAATAAATAATAGTGGGTACAAGTTGCTAGGAGGCCGTATTGCTCTCTTTCCATGAATGCATTTGGTATTGATGCCATGCTTCAACCAAAGTAAAAAGTACTGCCATGAATACAAGAGTGTTTTCAAAGATCCCTTGTGTCACTTATTTTAAGTTTCTATAAGAACAAAAGAAATGTGTAGGCAGGTACCGAGTGCTTGTTTTACCCATTTGCAGGTAGCCGGTTACACAACTTATTCTAGATCATTTTAGAAAAATTACGATAATTACACCCTGTTCTTTAGATTCTAGTCTCCTGCTGATGTTTTGTTGAGCATTTAGAGGTCCTCATGATTCTAAAACTTTATGCTAAAGACTGTTTTCTTTGTCCTCCAGGTGGGAAGTGCTGAATTCATGGCACCCGAAGTGGTGTCTCTATTCGCGGGCTCAGCGGCCAACCACTACGACAAGCGATGTGACCTATGGTCGCTCGGTGTGATCGCGTACATTCTGCTGTGCGGATACCCACCGTTCCGAGCTGATTGTGGCTCGGACTGCGGCTGGGAGCGCGGCGAGAACTGTCGCGCCTGTCAGGACCTTCTGTTTACTTCTATACAGGTGAGCTTTTTCTATGTTGTTTCTCTCACTCAACTCGACCATACCGCGAGCTTACCTTTTGCCAGTTTTCATCTTAAACTGAAATACCGACTCCATAAGTTGCTCTTGCAAGAATTTTGGGGAACGATGTATAAGTATTAACGTGTATTATTTTCGTCCACAGGAGGGTAGATATACGTTCCCCGAGGAGGAGTGGGCGCACATTTCCCACGACGCCAAGGACCTCATCCGTCAGCTGCTCGTGCACGAGGCATCGCACCGGCTGAGCGCCGAGCGCGTGCTGACGCACCCGTGGCTGCGCCGCGCCGACCCGCTGGCGCACTATCGCCCGCTGCAGACACCCATCAATATCAAACGGTGAGTCACACTGAACTCTATTCCAGATAAGTAAAGCACAGTTGCTCGCGAAGCGTCGAGAACTTCAATGCCTCTCCGATAAGGACAGAGTCAGTCCTAGCAGGCCAAAGCCTGCCAGGGAAGCGCCAGGACGAGAAAGTAAACCCTCGTCCTGCTATTGCATAGGTCATGGCCGCCGTTGTGACAATGCAGGAACTGCCAATTGTTGAGTTGGGATATCAGATATCGCTGCAAAAGGCCATAGAGCTGCTTCTCAGTGATGTTTTGTAGAGCATTTTTCATTATTGCTAGTCTTTACAGGAATCTAACGTGTTTTATTCTTCCACAGCAATATGTCTGCCCGCAACCTGTCCAACTTCGCGGAGTCGGCGATGGCGGTGAACCGCGTGATCGCGCAGCACTTCTCTATGAACTACTCGTACATGGAGCGTCCGGCAGGCGCGCTCCGCCACAGTAAGTCCTGCCACCCGACGGCGCGGCGCTGCGGCGCGGGCCTGCCCGAGGAGGAGACGCCGCTCGGGCTGTCCCCGCCCACCGAGTCGGAGCTGATGCGGCGTCGCCTGCAGCACGCTGAAGCTCCGCTGCCCGTGCACTAGTCCTGCCCAGGCGTTCCCGGCGGCTGTTGCCAGATTTGGGGTTTTCCCTATCGGGAAAATTTCGGGACACATTTCTATAAAATCGAGGAAGAATATGTAAAGAGCATGAAACGTTGGTGTGTTACAATAATTCCATCTGGCAACAGGGCCCCGGCCGCGGCAGGCGGACACATTCCACCGAGCGCGACGCATCCGTGCCAACCGAATATTCCACCAGTGATATGATATGAGTACCTACCTACCTATCCCGATCGCGATCGCGACGGTGACACCCGTCAACGGTTTTAATTGAGCCTTTTAAATATATATTTTTATGAGTAAATAAAAACGACTGAATAGTTTTTATCGATAGAGTATTTTGTGAGTTTATATGTTGGGGGGCGGTCGCCAGCGCCGCCACAGACCGACCGCGGTCGATAAATAAAACATTAAAACCCATTAAGGCCGGCGCTATACGAGCGTGCAGGAGCTCCATGTGCTCTTCGGCCTGAATGGGTTATGAAACCCATTAATGCCAGCACTATACGAGCTCCGATGGCCTGCGCACCCTCCGGCCTGATAGGGCTTTGCTATAAGATCTCTATGGACTGCGCGCCCACCGGCGCGGCGCCGACCTGAATGGAATATAAACCCCATTAAGGCCGGCGCTATGCTCTATGCCCCTGCGCGCCACCGGTCTAAATGGGTTATAAAACCCATTAAGCCGGTGCTATAGCTATAGAGCGCGCACAAGCACCACGCCTGCGCGCTCTCCGGTCTGAATGGGATATTGAGATAGTTGTGCCGATCATCATTTGTATTGATTTCATACAAGTATTTTTTTTATCCATAAATTCTGTCTGAAAATTTGAGCTTATGTATTTGTGTAGCCTTTAATTTCTGGCCTATCCAATTGCATTAAAATATAAATTGTGTCATTTTCGGATACTAGTCTGTTTATGTGATTGTATTTTGCATTTTACCAACAATGGAAAAAAACTTACATCTCACTAATTAAGAATGAATCGATCTAATGTGTTTAAGAGAGTTATAACAATAAATAATGGCAATATGTGACATTTTTCTGAGAGGTGCAACTGTAAATGTATCTAGTTGCACTGACATATGTAAAGTGATTTCGATGGTTACATGGAGTATGGTCTGTAAGATAGAATTCGCTTTGTGTATCTAACGAGAAGTGGGCACTTTTGTACTATTTGAATGAAATGTCATATTTGACTAAGTTGGTACATAATAATTATGTAAGTGTTGCATGGAGTTCCATGGAGCTGCCATAAGATTGTGATCAGTTTGAATACTTTTTATATTGCTGAAAGAATGAAGTTTTGAGGTACCTAATATTAAGTAGACCTGCTAGACTGTACCTGCGAAGAACGATGATTGGAAAAAGATTGTAACGAAACATCTGTTTGGTCGTTATCGTTTAAATATTCAGATAATTTATATTTTGTGATTTGTAAAGTTATATTATTGCGTTATACGATCTGATGAACTTTATCCAATCAATTCTTTAACTATGTTTATGCAGTTTGTTAAAATTTTGTTTTCGACTAAATCATTGATTTGAATTATCATTTTGAAATACAGATGTTTGGATTTTAACTTTGTTATTTTATTTAACCTTGTGTTGATGTGCCTAAGGTGGAGTTTAGCTTGCGGGATATTATTGTAAGAAAACCACTGACTTGACGTGTGCACTCAATTGTGTTTATTTGCGACTGACTACCTAGCTGCGAGGGTGGACTTATAAATATTAGATTTGAAAATAATGCAAATTAGGAGGAACTGCATAACATTCCGCCCACCAAAAGGACTAATAGGTCCTTTTCTACTCAATCTAATTACCTAATTACAATGATTTATAAACGAATGAGTTTACAAATAAAAATGAAATTGATTGCAGACTAGGCAGGTATACATAAATAGATTCTAAATTGACATAATAGTTGATATATGATGCGTTGTTATGGCTTTGAACAAACTATAACATTTTGTACTTTATACATTACAAAAACAAAATTTACATGGACTTTACTAATAAGTACACAAAAAATAAGTTTACATGCAAAAACTTGTGGCTTATTAGATAATACACCAGAGACAAATTACATTTCATTCAGTATCAATAGGTAAGGGACATAATTTGGAAATTGATCTTTTTACGACGTTACTACCACTCTTTACACTGTACACTCTCGTATGAGAATCATCACCAGGGTGTTTATCTATAATGCGGCCCAGGGCCCATTTCCCAGGGGGTAAGCCATCGGTCTTGATCAAGACTATGTCGCCGACTTTGAATTCTTCAATCTTTTTCAGCCAAATCGGACGTTGTTGTAGCCTTGAAAGATATTCTTGTTGCCAGCGTCGCCAGAAGTCACCAAGAAGTTTCTGCGTATATTGCCAGCGAGATAGGGTATTGATTTTCACATCTTTGAATTCTGGCGATGGGACGACTATTGGTGCTTCTCCTATTAAGAAGTGTCCTGGCGTAAGCGGTTCTATTGAATCAGGATCTGAGTCATCTATTGGACAAAGTGGCCTGGAGTTGAGACAAGCTTCGATTTGGCACAGTACAGTTGTCATTTCTTCGAATGTGAGATTAGTTGTTAGCACGCGCTTCAAATGGTGTTTAACGGACTTAACGCCAGCCTCCCATAAACCCCCAAAATTCGGTGAGTAAGCTGGAATTAAATGCCACTGGGTGCCGTCCAACGCCAAGCTATTGGATATTTCGCCTTCGAATGCTAAGTTTGCGTCTTTCCATGCTTTTATTAATTCTTTGTTTGCACCAACAAAATTCCTTCCTTGATCACTCCAAATATTGCTACATTTCCCTCTTCTAGAAACGAAACGTTTGAATGCAGCAATAAAAGCCTCTGAAGTGAGATCTCCAACTAGTTCAAGGTGGATAGCTTTAGTCGACATGCAGACGAATACAGCTATGTATGCCTTCTGAGCTTTAATACCTCTTCCCTTCACGGTGCTTACATGAAAAGGGCCGGCAAAGTCTACTCCACTATGTAGAAAAGCCCGTGTTGGAGTCACTCTCTCTTTGGGCAAATCTCCCATTATCTGTGTTCTGCTAATGGCTTTCTGCCTTGCACATACTAAACATTTGTGTATGCATAATTTCACCAATCCTTTTGCTCTTATGATCCAGTATTTGGTGCGTAAGTAACACAACATCAATTGAACGCCTCCGTGTAATGTTTGAGCATGAGCGTCTGCGATAATCAGTTTTACTAATTTGTTCTTGTTTCCCAGAATAATAGGATGTTTGGTGTGTTCATCGAGACTTGCGTGCCGCAGACGACCGCCCACCCTGAGGATATCGTCCTTGTCAAGGTAAGGGTTGAGTGTTTTTATATTACTGTCTCCTTTCATAGGTTTATTTCTTCTTGTTCTTTCAATCTCATCGCTATGTTCTTCTTCTTGTACTAGTTTAATGCATGCCATCATTGCCTTTTCCAATTCTTTCGTAGTAAAGCTTCCTTCAATTTCTTCTAAACTTCTTTTAAAGTTCAAAAACCTTATGCAGTATGCTATAACTTTTATCAATTCTTTTAGGTTTTCAAATTGGTCAAATTGTGATGTGAATTTTTCCATTACTTCTTCACTTTGTACGTTTAGATTAGCTTGTATTTTGTCATTTTTCAGTTCTAGGTCTGTAGATATTACTTCTGTATGTTTTAATTTTATTTTTGTTTCAGATAGCCACGCTGGGCCTCTCCACCACAGCTTTGCCTTTTTCAGATCAGCAAGTAACATGCCCCTGGACGCTATGTCTGCAGGATTATCTTCTGATGGGACATGATACCACCGTTTGATGTTCTCGTTTATCTCTACGACCCGATTTGCTACGAACGGTTTCCACCTATGTGGCTCACCAGACAACCATGCAATGACAATCGATGAGTCGGTCCAAGCATACATTTGTGTCAGAGGTATTCTCATGGCTTGTTCTATTTGCTTTAGCAGCCTCGATAGCAACAGCGCTCCTGACAGTTCCAAACGTGGTAAGGACACAGTACGTAAGGGTGCCACTCTAGTTCTTGAAGCTATGATTTTTACTGTCACAAAGCCGTCTTGTGTCTTTGTTCTAAGGTAAGCCACTGCTGCGTAAGCTTGCATCGAGGCATCGCTGAAGCCATGAATTTCTATGTTCTTCATTTCAGTGCTTATTGTGCCAAGCCATCGATCAATGTTAATTTGATCTACGTTCTTGAAATCTGTTCTTACTTTCATCCATTCGTCCTCTAGTGGCTGGCTTATCTTGTCATCCCAACTGACCTTTTCAAGCCACAGCTTCTGTATCAGTATTTTAGCTATGATCAGACTCGGGGAAATCCAACCTAGAGGATCGAATAGTTTCTGAACATCCGACAGGATAGTTCTCTTTGTGATATTGGTTGAGGTTGTTGGCAGATTTAATTTGTATTGGAATTGATCCGTTCCTAGGTTCCATATGACTCCTAACGCCTTTACAGTTCCGTCTAGTTTCAAATCTAAGTGTGCATGAGTAGTTCTTTCGCTTGGTTCAATGGATCTCATGAATTCAGGACAGTTTGAGGACCATTTTGAAAGAGTGAAGCCGCCTTTCTTCAGTATACTAGCCACTTCTTGGGCTGTGGCTACGGCTTCTTTTGCAGTGTCATTACCAGTAAGCATATCATCAATATAGTAATCTTCTTTTATTATCTGTGCAGCTCTATGATGATTTTCACCTTCGTCGTCGGCAACTTGATGGAGAGTTCTTACTGCTAGATAAGGTGCTGACGCGGTACCGAATGTGACTCGATTCATACGGTATTCTTTGATTGTTTCTGACTCATCTTCGCGCCATAAAATGCGCTGATAGCTGTCGGCGTCTTCTTTGTCAATAAGGCATTGCCTGTACATCATTTTGATGTCACTTGCATAACAGATACGTTTCAAGCGCCATCGCATGATTAAGCTCCTGAGGTCGTCTTGAAGCTGAGGACCAACGAGTAGTTCATCATTTAGTGAAACGTGGTTCAAGCCTTTCGCCGAAGCATCAAATACCACGCGTGTTTTCGAGGTTTCTTTGTCGTCACGGACTACGGCATGGTGAGGTAAGTACACTGCTTTTTCTTTATTTGCTTCATTTTTAGGTATTTCTTCCATGTGTCCTAGTGTTAAATATTCTTTCATAACTTTCTTATAATCTTCTTTTAGTTGTGGTGTTCTTTTAAATCTTCTTTCTAACTGTAGTAGTCTAGTTCTTGCTATATCTTTCGTGTTACCTTCAGGTGACTTTGGATTTTCTATTTTAAAAGGTAACTTGACCACGTATCTTCCTTCTTCTGTTCGTGTATGAGTTTCTTTGTAGATTTTTTCACATAATGTTTCTTCCTTTGTTAGTTTCCTACTATAATCTATGTCTATTTCCCACAGCGATTTTAGCATATCATCCATATCTACTTGATGGTGAAGGACCAGAAATGATTTTGCTTGCAAGTTCGTCGAATCGATTTCTCCGAACAAGATCCATCCAAGGTTTGTTTTCTGAGCGCACGGAGAACCCGGAGGACCTTTGATAAGTGGTTGTTGCACTATTAGTGCGTACTCTTTGACGCCTAGAAGCAAGTCAATTGGCCCTGGTGTATGGTAGCTTGGGTCTGGCAGATTGAGTCCTTCTAGGTGTGTCCAATTGTTTACAGTGACAGCTTTGGAGGGGAGTTGCGTGGTAAGTTGTTTGCTCATTACATAAGCCTTTAAGTCCATCTTGAAGCTTGAATTCCATCGGGATTCAACCTGTAGCTGTACCACGTGATCGATGTTTGTCCTTGTAGACCCCACTCCAATGACACTTCCTCTCGCTGACTGTTTGTTGAGATTGAGCATTTGAGTCGCCTTCTCGCTAATAAATGATGCCTGCGAACCTTGGTCTACCAGCGCGCGGAGAACAACGGTGTGATTTTGCTCGCTTCTTACTATCACCGTTGCCGTCGCTAGCAGGGCTATGCCTGTGCCTTGTTTAGTACTGTGGTGTGACGCGATCATTGTGTTGACCTGTAGTTCCTCTTGCTCTTCTACACTGTGATGTGATGCCTTCGGTTGGGTGGTCGATGATGATGATGATGATTCCGAAGTATCTGAGTTCTGATTCCGGTGTAGGAGAGTATGATGGCGCCGTTTACATATACGACAGGACATTTGCAGTCTACATTGGTGTGCGGAATGTCCTGGTACTAAACAGTTAAAGCACAAGTTGTTCTTCTTAACATATTCATCTCGTTGAATAGGTTGCAGGTTGGTAAATTCTTTGCAATGACATAAGGTGTGGTCTTCCTTGCATAAAAAGCATGTTTTCTTTGAAGGTGTTGGTGACGTAGTTGACGTGGGTGTGGTAGCAGTAGCGACGTGGTATGAACGTTCCTTGACTGTTCTGTCACGGGGGCCTAACGATGAGACAAGCTCCAGCGTTCGATACTTTGATTGAAGAAATTTCTTTAAGTCACTCCAGGTAGGTAGTTCATCAGATTCGTCGTTGTAGGCATTCTCTTCCCAGTCTTTATGTGACTCGGGGTCCAATTTCTGCACGACCATAAATATAATGATAGGATCCCATGAGTCCGTAGGTATGTTTAGGTTATGTAAGTTGTTCAAGCAATCCATCGTGACGTCAAGCAAACTCTTGATCTGAGCGGAAGATTGAGAAGATATTTTCTTTTGGTTGAACAATTTATTCAAGACAGAGTTTATAATTAATCTTTTATTTCCATACCTTGCTTTGAGAATGCCCCATGCTTGGTTATAATTTTGGTGTGTTACCTGGATGTGTTTCAATAATGTCTGGGCTTCTCCGGTCACACTACTCTTCAAATAATGTAACTTTTGCACGTCACTAATCGTCGTATTTTCATGCACTAATGACGTAAACAGATCTTGGAAAGTAGACCATTCTTCATAATTCCCACTAAACTTTGGTAATTCTATTCTCGGCAGCCTCACGAGTTGGTTTTGATTGGAATTCATACTTGTATTCATGTTGTTGTTCTGTGAGGAGACGGCGGCCGCGGCAAGTCCGGGTGATGAAGTCAAAGTAGCCAATAAGTCCCGTAAATCCGCCAGTAAACAAAGATAAATGTCTTCATAAATGTTGTAGTCTTCATTTGTAAAATACGGTAATAAGGCTTGTTTTTCTTTCGATGTTATTTTGACCAAATCTTGATGTGTTTTCGTGAAAGTCACCCAATATTCTTCGATAGTTTTGACTCTCATTTCAACGTAACCTTTCGTTAATCTTGCCTTCGGACATTTCTTCAAATTAGTTTGAGTTTTCAGTAGTAAAGATGCCGTATCTTCCAAAACATTGATTAATTCCGCCGTAGTATTCATTATTCTAAGTTGTTATCTTCGCTTGGAATGCAGGCGCTATTGTTCTCGCCGGCCGGCCGATGCTTCGTAGCTCGATATAAATCCGGTTCGATTGTGACCATATGTTGATGTGCCTAAGGTGGAGTTTAGCTTGCGGGATATTATTGTAAGAAAACCACTGACTTGACGTGTGCACTCAATTGTGTTTATTTGCGACTGACTACCTAGCTGCGAGGGTGGACTTATAAATATTAGATTTGAAAATAATGCAAATTAGGAGGAACTGCATAACACCTTGCTTTCCTAAAAAACATATCAGGTTAAGATTCATCATCATCAACATACCTGATGCACTGCTGGACATAGTCCTTCCCCATATAATGCCATGGCTAACAATCTTGAGCCGCCTCCATCCACCGAATGTCTTCCCCCTCCCCCTTCCTGCACCCAAAATCAGGAGGCCCGTTTCTAGTGCACACCCGGGAGTTTTATGCTCGTGTAGATTGTGTTATTTTTAGGGAGGTACCTAAAAAAACAATTTCATGCACCAGAATGTAACAAGAGCAGGATAGTAGGTAAGTTAGGACTTACCTACAACACTTTTATATGAAGTGACCTGATGTACCTACAATACACCCCACTGCGGGGTGTCAGTGAATGTATATTAGGTCATAATGCCCACAATTAGAATGTAATTTAATTTAATTTCAATTTAATTTATTCAACTGACATGGGGTCATTAGAATTACACATTACACACAGGTTACACACAATAATAACTTAGGTATATACCTAATACAATCTTAAAATTAATCTTAAAGTTTTTTTCTCTCTACCCTCAGAAAGACAAACAGTGTTGGAATTTGCGTCGTATTTTGTAAGTGTTAAAAATAGTTATTCGTACAAATCTATGTTTCGGACTTAATAATCTCGTGATTTATAGACATTCAATTGTGTACAAATAACAAACAAAGTTAAAAATTGTGCATGTGAAGTACAAACTCAGTGAAAAATTTGTAACGACTTTTTCGAGCCAGTGTCGTATTTTGAGCTAAAATGAAGTGCTTCCAATGTGAGGATGACCACAACGACGATAATACAATACAGTGTGATGGTTGCAAGCGGAATATCTGTTTGCAGTGCAGTAGTCTGACGAGTAGTGAGGCGCGCGTCATGGGGCTAAAGGGCAAGCGGACCCTATTGTACTTGTGCCCTGCATGTCGGGAGGCCTTATTTCAAGTGCCTAAGCTCATCAAATCCTATGACGGGCTACGCCAAGAACTGGATGAGGTTAAGATAATACTATCCCAGCCCAGGAACCCCTCTCCATTAGCGGAGGCAGTCGTGGCCCCCGTGGCCCCGACCCCGCCGCCGCCGGACACCAATGCTATTCTGGAAGAGCTAGTGGAGCGCGAGCATAGAGCCACAAATGTAATCTTAGTTGGTGTGGAAGAATTTGCCTCGGACATTGGTTTGGACAGAAAGCTGCATGATGAGTCAAGTGTCTCGAAAATATAACAAGAAGTTAATAATGGTGGTGACTACTCTAAGAAGGTGGTGTCAGTGCAGCGCCTGGGACGCCGCGAGGATGGTAAAACAAGACCAATAAAGGTAGTACTTACTTCCCGTCAGGATGCCGTCTTGGTTCTTAAGAACAAAAGTAAGGCCAAAAAAGGGGTAAGACTGTATGATGACAAGACCCCTATGCAGCGGGAAGAGCTCAACCAACTTAGAGATAGTCTGAAAACGAGAGTTGAAAATGGTGAATCAAACATAACAATAAGATATGTAAAGGGCGCTCCAAAAATAGTAGCCCTTCAAAAAAACTGATATATGACAATAGAAATCCATATATTGACTTTACTTTTTTGTATACTAATCTTTCATCATTACCTCCAAAATTTGACTTGTTCCTTGTTGAAGTTACAGCGAGAAGCCCATCCATTGCAATTGTTACCGAAACATGGCTTAATACCAACGATCGCAACAGTACATTCAATATACCCGGCTACACCCTGTTCAGGCTTGATCGTAACCACAAAAAAAGAAAGTCTGAGGGCAAAACTAGAGGTGGAGGTGTGGCCATGTATGTGAGAGACAGTCTGCGTGGTATCCCGATAGTGGCTAGACGTAATCCAAGATACATGTGCGAGGAGGTGGAAGCTCTCTACCTTGACATACAATTTAGTACATATCACTTCCTTGTTGTGGGGGTATATCGTCCGGATGACTCCGATGAAGGTACGTGGAGACCACGGGATACCAAAATGATGGAAAATCTTGTAGCCGCTTCAGAGAATAACACTTTAATAATTGTTGGTGACTTTAACTACGCCACCATTAAATGGCCAATTAATGTCAATCAATCCCAGTCAGGCTAAGCAGCACTGTTTAAAGACTTTTTCATCAACAGCAGCCTTCTGCAATTGGTATGTAAACCCACAAGGCTTCGACAAGGTAACGTACCGTCTCTCCTAGATCTAATTATGGTAAATGAGGAAACACTTATTAAAGAAATAATCTATAGACCACCAATTGGCAAAAGTGATCATATCACACTTGAATTTGACCTCCAATGCCATATACAGCCAGTAAAAAGTCAACCCACGTACAGAAGATTCTTTGATTCAGTTGACTATGACGAATACAATGTGCATTTGGAAGAAAACTTACAGGAGGTAAATCCTTCTGGTAATGTGGAACAATTGTGGACGGGAATCTTGGGAGCTATTAATACCACTACCGATAAACACGCCCCTGAAAAACTTATAAGAAATAAATTGAAAAACAAGCCTTGGATTGACAAGTGTGCCTTGGAAATGATTGCAGAGAAGAAACTGTTATGGGATATATATAGATCATCAGGTACAGAGAGTGACTATTCTAGATTTCGCGAAGTGAACAACAGATGTATCTCATGGACAAGGAAACAGAGAAGTGTATATGAATCTAAATTACTAGAACACGGAGATAAAGCTTTCTACTCGTACATTCGCCGCAGCACTACTTCCAAAGTAAGCATCCCTCCGGCTATCAGGACTCGCAACGGAGACTTGGTTACTAATCCCAATGACATAGCAGAAGCATTTGCAGAAGAGTTTCTAAAGGCATACTCTAAGGAACCGGCCATACACCAAGCTACCAAAGTAACCTCGTTTGCTTATGTGGAGAATAATTTAAGTGAAGTATTATTTACAGTAAAAGATGTTGAAAAGGCTATCTCTAAACTAGGGATCCAGTCATCCCCTGGCCCTGACAATCTCCCTTGTTGTGTTCTTATAAAATCTGTAAAGATTTTAGCACCAGCCTTAGCTGAACTACTGAATAGATCTTTTGAATCAGGATACCTTCCTCAGGATTGGAAACATGCCATAGTCACTCCAATCTACAAAAAAGGGGATAAGAGTCAACCTGCAAATTTTCGCCCAATCAGTCTTACTAGCGTGGTAGTAAAAATTATGGAAAGAATTATTTGTGATAAACTAACTTCATTTTTAAACCAAGAATCCATAATATCAGTAAAACAACATGGTTTTGTCATAAGAAGATCAACTGTTACAAACCTGCTGACTTGTGTCCATAGTTGGAGCAAAGAACTTGATAATAAGAACCCTATTGACATAGTATACCTTGACTTTGAACGCGCTTTTGACAAGGTTCCGCATCAACGTCTTCTACTAAAGCTGGAGCACTTTGGAATACGTGGGCCGCTACTCAAGTGGATTGAGAACTATTTTCTAGGCAGAACATTTCAAGTTCGTGTTGGCAATTGTCTGTCTCAGCAAAAACCTGTTGTAAGCGGTGTGCCACAGGGGTCTGTGCTCGCTCCCCACCTTTTTGGAATATTCATAACGGATCTAGCAGAACTCTTGGTCTCAGAGTGTGCCTTTTTTGCTGATGATGGAAAGTTCTTTGCCAACCCACTTATTAAATCAGGGCAGTTACAAGAAGATTTAATTCGCATACAAGACTGGACAAAGGATTGGATAATCAAACTAAACGCATCCAAATGCAACATTCTCCATTTAGGCAACAATAACCCCAGAGTCACTTACACACTGGATGGAAACATTTTGTCCCCAATCGGCCTTCAGCGAGATCTAGGGGTTAATATCTCATCTAATCTGAAGTGGGGAGAACACATTACTATCATAGTCAAGAAGGCGAATTCATTTCTGTATGTTATACGAAGGTCCTTTCTAGCAATGACTGTTGATGTTTTTAGCAAGATTTATAAAACATATATAAGGCCACTACTGGAGTACGGATTTCAGATATGGCACCGCTACTTCAAAAAAGACATAGACCTTCTTGAAAGTGTCCAAAGGAGGGCCACTAAGATACCGCAGGCTCTACGTCGAAAATCCTATGAGGACAGATTACTCACACTACGTCTCACTACTCTTGAGGATAGACGCCTTCGAGGAGATCTTATCGAAACTTACAAGATTATGACCCATCATTACAACCTGCCAAACTTTCATGACATTTTTATTAAAAAAGAAGATCTAAGATCCACACGTGGTCACCAGCTGAAGTTAAACCGTGATCCCGCCGTCTCACTTGCCGCTCATCACTTCTTCAGCAATAGAGTGGTTCACAATTGGAACGCGCTATCAGATGACGTCGTTACTGCTACTTCCGTCAATGCATTCAAAAATAAACTCGACATCTGGCTTCGAACAAATAAATCAGTGCTCAAAAAAATCTACCATAACTAAGTGACAATATTTCGACTAAATTTTAAATTCTAATACTGTGACGTAGACACATTAGCGAAAGCTGCTCGTCTATAAATTAATAATAATAATAATAAAAAAAAATTGACACCGCTCATTTCACACGGATTTTATCCGAGATTTTCTAAAATTATTTATTTTATTCAATTTATCCCAGTGCAATATAAGAAAATTAACAACAGATTCATTTACCTGCATCTACTTTTCGAAAATCGCCTATTTTTACCTTTTACCCGGCATATATTTACATACTAAAAGTGCTCTGTGAATTTCACGATGAAATCAATGACATATACTTTCTGTCAATCATGGACCATAAAGGAAAATTTTCACCAATTCATAAACAGGAATAATTAAATGCAAACGAGATCTAAAAGAGCGGAAACAACTAGCGCACGCCCACCACCACCGCCGCTCGCCTCGTCGAGCTCCGCGTCGTCGTACGGGGATGAGGAGTACGGCACCCCCCCGGATACCAGCGCGTCGAGCGACGAGAGCGAGCCGCAACCGCCTCCGCCGCCGCGACCACCTGCGCGACGAGGGCGGCCACCGCTGTCGGCTCGCTTGGGGCCTGCGGGGCAGCCTGCCCCGTGCCCGGCCTCCGCAGTCGACGGCATAGTGCGTCGCATGAGATGGACAACACAACACAATGAAAACGTCATGCGCGCATTTTATAGGGCTACACAGGCAGGAACCTACCTGACCGCGTATCGAGTCCGGATGCTTCCTTTGTTTCAGGACCTTGAACCAACTGTGTCCGTCACTGCACAGCGACTGTCGGATCAGGTACGTGCCATCCAACGGTTGAAACTGTTGGATGACACTGTGCTTGATCGGTTACGCTCCGAAACGCTGAGTGCTCTTGTGGTTGACCACTCGCAACGAGGCCCGACTGTTTCGCCGTCGGTTGCAACACCGTCAGCATCGGCGATTACACAGGCGGACCCCGTAGCTGATGACGTCGATTGTGAGATTACCAGTGTGAGTACCCAGGAGAATGAGCAACTGAGGAGGGCTCTGGGGGATGCGATTTCGTCGTATCGGTCCGCACCTCTCGAGGAGAAGCCGCGTCTACCTCGCCTGCCCACGTATAGACGGAATATGGTGTTAATTGGGGCCCTGAACCCTTTGCTAGTCCCATATTTATTGACTAGCAAAGACCTAGCTGATACCCATTCGATCCTGTACTGTGGGGCCATTGCGGCGTGCCGCGTTGCTCGCGTCAAGTTCCCGGACACTGACCGAGTGCCGCGACCTGCCGCTAGCACACCCCCCTGGCAATTACGGATCGAGAGACGTATCAGTACGTTCAGGACCCTCATTGCAAAACTAATTTGCTTCAAAGGGGGTAACCATCGCCCCCGAGTGATGCGCTTCGTGACTCAGGCTTATGCAGGGACTGAAACACGGCCCCAGGACTACATGGCCTGTGTCACTGAGCGCATCGACTTTCTGAAGCAGAAAGTCTCTGCGTGGGCAAGCCGTATCCGCCGCTATAGAGAGCGTGTGGATAGATACTGGCAGAACCGCAACTTCCAAAGTGACCAAAGGAAGGTGTACCGAAGTTGGGAGAAACCGGACCAAAGTGTGCACGACGGGGGTATGCCGGACGCTGAGGTCGCGAATAACTTCTGGCGAGGCATCTGGTCTGCGCCCGTCGAACACACGGAGGGTGACTGGATGAGTGTGGTGAGGGCCGAGTGTGAACCGATTGAAACCATGGAGGCTGTTACCATCTGCCCCTTGGACGTAAGTTGTGCGATCCGTTCAGCTCAGAACTGGAAAAGTCCTGGGCCGGATGGATTACACAACTTTTGGCTAAAGTGGTTTCGGTGTTCACACTCGGTGCTCGCCAAGCAATTCCAGGAAGCCCTCGAACTGGGATCTCTTCCAAGTTTCCTAACTACAGGTGTCACCTTCCTGCTCCATAAGTCCGGTAGTACCGCGGAAGCTAAGAACTATAGACCCATCACATGCTTGCCTACCATCTACAAGCTCCTTACATCCATTCTGACCGTAAAAATTAACTCGCATATTGTTGCGAATAATATTTTGGCTCCTGCTCAGAATGGATGTAGGGTTGGGTCCCGCGGTACTAAGGAGCTCCTCCTCATTGACATGGCCATTAGCCAGCAGGTCAGGAGGAGCAAGGGGAATCTCTCGGCTGCCTGGATTGACTATAAGAAGGCCTACGATTCGGTGCCTCATGCATGGCTGGAGAGGGTCTTGGAATTGTATAAAGTGGATGCAACTCTAAGATTCTTCCTAGGATCATGTATGAGGCAGTGGAAAACAGTTCTTCAACATCCAGGTAGCCGATTGGATCCCTCTGCTCCGCAAGACCTAATAAGGATTGAGCGGGGTATATTTCAGGGCGATAGTCTGAGTCCTTTGTGGTTTTGCCTAGCACTGAATCCTCTCAGCACTCTACTGAAGGATTCAGGTCTAGGCTATCGACTTCGAAGAGAGGGTGAGATCATTTCTCACCTTCTGTACATGGATGACCTCAAGCTTTTTGCACCAAAAAAACCGGAGCTGGTAGCTTTGTTGAATATCACACAGGTATTCAGCAACGCTATCAGTATGGAGTTTGGTGTAGATAAGTGTGCGGTCATGCAAGTACAGCGGGGGAAAGTTGTAAATTCCACGAACTTGCAGCTTTCTGAGACAATGTCACTCAGATCTCTCTCCGAAGTCGAAACCTACAAATACCTTGGTATGTCGGAGTCGTTAGGCATGGTAGATAGGGACATAAAGCAGTCGGTGAAGGAGCGTTTCTTTTGCCGCTTGACAAAAGTACTTAACAGTCTTTTGTCGGGTAACAAGGTTCGCGCGTTTAACGGCTGGGTTATGCCTCTGCTCATATACACCTTCGGCATATTAAGGTGGACACAGACAGAGTTAGATGCCCTGGATTGTAGAGTTCGTCATCTATTAACGACCCATCGCATGCGACACCCTCGTTCGTCGGTTATGAGAATGTACATCCCGCGGAAGGATGGAGGTCGAGGCTTTTTAAATGCCAAGACTCTCCACAACCGCGAGGTGTGCAATCTCAGGGAGTACTTCCTCCATGCCGAGTACGGGATGCATCACGATGTCGTTGCAGTTGATAAGAACTTTACCCCGCTCTCCTTAGCAAAAGAGAACTGGCGTAAACCATCAGCCCTGAGCACTCAGGAACGCAAGACCGTATGGGAGAGCAAGGAACTGCACGGGCGGTTTTACAAGGCCCTCACAGGGCCCGATGTAGATCTGCTCGCTTCAGTAAACTGGTTACGTTTCGGTGACCTCTTTGGGGAAACCGAGGGTTTTGTCTGTGCGATTATGGATGAGGTTATCAAGACGAACAACTATCGAAAGTACATCATGAAGGATGGGACGGTTGATATCTGTAGAGCATGTCACCGTCCCGGAGAATCCCTCAGGCATGTGCTTTCGGGTTGTTCGCATCTTGCTAACTCAGAGTATCTGCACAGACACAACCAAGTAGCCAGGATCATTCACCAGCAACTTGCCCTCCGATACGACCTTGTGGGACCTGAGGTGCCGTACTATAAGTACGTGCCTCAGCCGGTTCTTGAAAATGGCCGTGCCACGCTCTACTGGGACCGGTCTATCATCACGGATAGGACTATTGTTGCCAATAAGCCTGATATCGTGCTGGTAGACCGGTCGGAACGCCGGGCGATACTTGTTGATGTCACTATCCCGCATGATGCTAATCTCGTGAAGGCCGAGAAAGACAAGTTAAGCAAGTACCTTGACTTGGCTCACGAGATTACCGCCATGTGGGATGTGGATTCAACGATTATCGTCCCGATAGTCGTTTCAGTGAATGGACTGATTGCGAAGAGCTTCGACCAGTACCTTAAGAAGCTCTCGCTAAATAGTTGGATCAAGGGTCAGATTCAGAAGGCGGTACTCCTGGACTCGGCACGTATAGTCAGGAGGTTCCTCTCTCTGCAGCCCTAGCCCCCGACCGTTTGGGCCTCGCTCCGCGGTCGGTGGTTCCCCGTTTTGATTTATATTTTTTACTATAATGTTTTTTACTATTTTTTTTTTTGTAGATAGTATTGCTTTATAGTGAAAAATATATTTTTTTACGAGATTTTTAATAAATGAGTGATATAATAATAATAATAAATAATGAAATAAACACAGAACAGATTTTAAAATGTTGACTGGAAAGAGGATACAGCCTTGGGAGATGAGGGTGTGATTGTGGTTACCGATTATGTTTGAAACCAGTATATATTGTAGTTTTTGATTTGAAACAATTAAAGTGCATAAAGTATTTTTTTTTACTTTGACTCTTGCTTGATGTGTGCTTGATTGAAGATGTAAATCATTCTCATCTGCTTTACCGAATTAACCGCCCGGCTAGCGCCCCCTACAAAACCCATGAAATGGACAAAATCCGAGAGTAGGACCTACCTGAGAAAAAGACGAAAGTGGATAACTAATTGTATTTGTTGTAGTCATTATGCTTTACGGATAACGATGACAAATTGCTCGAATGCATGTCCGTCCAATGCACTAAGTTATAGAATGTCCTACTAATATTAAAAACGCGAAAGTTTGTATGGATGGATGGATGGATGTTTGTTACTCTTTCACGTAAAAACTACTGGATGGATTTGGATGAAATTTGGAATGAAGATAACTGGACTCCCAAAATAACTCTTAGGTACATTTTTATCCCGATATGCTCACGGGATCGAGACTTACGCGGGTGAAACTTCAGGGCGCTGCTTGTAAGTAATAAGTAGGTAATAGAATACGCCACGGTAAATTAAATACGAATTAAATTTTACTTACCTACAAACAAACACTCGGCGTCAGATAAAGAGTAGAAAATAAGGAAAATTACAAAAATATTAACAATTTACTCAAACTACGATACACAGAAACTTTTTAAATTTTGCCACACTTCTGTTTTATTTTCTTTTTTAAAGGATGGTGGCGAAACGACGAACATTGGTGTACCCAAAATTCGACATAGAGTACACCACTGCTGATCAGGTACTTTGAGATTATCTTAATGGTTGTCCATCACCAGTTTTTGTTCAACACTACGTAAAAAAATCAAATTATTTTTTAAAACTCTCAGGTTTGCAGTATACATATCCATGCTAAGCCACTTTTATAGATTTTTAAGAAGTAATTTTTTTTTTTTATATTTTTGGCTGAATTTATCATGCCAACATAGGCATGATAAATTCATTCATTACATTCATCCTTGGCTGCACCATGGACTTGTATACTAAGTCCATGGTCTGCACCGATTACGGCAGTACCGTGATCTGTGGTCGTAGTCGTAAAAGTAGAAAAAAGAATACTACGTTTTCGTAGGTGATTTACAGCCTGTGCGGCATAAGAGGGTGAGTCTGAGTTTTGCAAACACCATCGTAACGGTGAACGTAACACGATCGTACGTGTATAACATAATAACTAGCTATTAATCTGTGCCAAAAACGTCACAGATTAATGGCTAGTTACTACGCAATACACGTACACTCGCCGTTACGATCATCGTTACGATGGTGTGTGTAAACTCGGACTTGTCCCTCAGAGCAATAAGTGGCGGTAAAACGTAGTGATTATTTTTTCTATTATACCTACAAACTAAAAACATTAATTACGGAGCATTTCATCGTTTATTCTCGGATAATGGCAGGATCTCTGCATTGTATAAATTGTGAAATATGTTTAGACAAGATGTGGGTAGCCTTGTATTCGAAGAAAGTACAAATATAATCTCCATTAATGCTCAATGGGTTTCTTCTCAAATTGTAAGTACCTACCTACAATTTTCCAATATTATTCAGAAAATCAAGGTGTACCCATGGTCTACCTAGTTATCTGTTTCTATGTTGTTATAATGTTTACGCATGGCAGGCGAGTAGCTGGCTGACATCTGAATATTTTGCTAACCAGTAAAATTATTTTGTAGATAACAGAAACTGACTACATTTGCCGGGCATGCTGCGCCCTTGCTGTTTCGCAAATAAGTACAAGTGGGCTAACTCAGACGGCAAGTGTAACTCGTCCACTTGGTCACACCCTAGTGTATTGCCTGTGTGTGGACAGTCCATATTGAGGAGACCGAGCTTTGTCGTCCTACGTGATAATCCAACACTAATTCAAGAACAATTACTTAATGTCATACATATGGGATTTTTTAAGACCACGAGAGGTCACTGTCCAAGATAAAGTGTGTCAACCGTGGTGGTTGCGAGCCCGAAGAATAAGAAAAAAAACAGCCTATCTTTTCTGATACCCACCAGCAAGATGATCAACCTGAACCTATTCCCCGTGACACCCACAAGCAAGATGACCAAGCTGAACCAATTCTCCATGACGCACACCAGCAATATGACCAACCTGAACCAACTCTCCATGACGCACACCAGCAAGATGACCAACCTGAACCAATTCTCCATGATACACACCAGCAAGATGACCAACCTTGACCAATTCTCCATGACACCCGGACCTTAATCTCATATTGTTTGAAATGTTTAAATAAATAAATAAATAATGCTGGACAGTTCACACAACATTGGATTAACTACCCTTCAGCAACGTAGAGAGCGTGGAGACCTAATAGAGATCTACAAGATCCTAAACAACCACTACAGTATACCAGATTTATCACAGACACTATATACCATGAACAATAATATAGGACTCAGAGGACACTCGCTGAAGCTGCAACGCGGGCCAAGTACCAGCAATCCGAGGATGCACATATTGCCTAATCGCGTCGTGCGCACTTGGAACCGGCTACCAGACTCAGTGATCAGTGCCCCCTCAGTGAATTCTTTCAAAAATAGACTTGACAAACATTTAAAGTGCACTGATAAGGACTAAGATATACACGCATCAGCTCCGAGAGCTGCCTGTGTATTATAAATAAATAAAAATAAAAAAACTAGCATCAAGCTAAGCAAAGCTTGTGTTATGGGTACTAGACAATTGATATACTTTTCATACAATATATTACATAGATAGATATTTTTTATTATACATAGAAAATACCCAGAACACCCGGAACAAATATCTGCAGATCTGCAGAACAAATATTTGTTCCGAGGCGGGAATCGAACCCGCAACCTCGTGCTTCGCAGGCGAACCGTCGCCCGCCGCGCCACAGAGGTTGTCATTTAATAGTTAAAATGTAACTATTAAATGATAGGTACTGAATCATATAACTTTGTGAAACCACTATTTTATTGCTTTCTTTTATTAGGGTTCCGTAGTCAAAGACAAGGAACCCTTATGGATTCGTCATGTCTGTCTGTCTGTCTGTCTGTCCGTGTATGTCACAGCCCTTTTTTACCGAAACTATAAGATCTATACTGTTGAAACTTGGAAGGTAGATGTATTCTGTGAACCGCATTAAGATTATTACACAAAAATTAAAAAAAAACAATTATTTTTGAGGTTCACCATAATTAGAACTGAAACTAAAAAAAAAAAAACCTACACGTGTGGTGTATCTATGGATAGGTCTTCAAAAATGATAGTGAGGTTTCTAATATCATTTATTTCTAAACTGAATAGTTTGCGCGAGAGACACTTCCAAAGTGGTAAAGTGTCCCCCCCCCCCGTAACTACTAAAATAAGAGAATGATAAAACTAAAAAAAATATATGATGTACATTACTATGTAAACTTCCACTCAAAATTGGTTTGAACGAGATCTAGTAAGTAGTTTCTTATTTTTGGGGTTCCCCATACTTAGAACTTAAACTAAAAAAAAAAAAACATCAAACCCATACGTGTGGGGTATCCATTGATAGGTCTTCAAAAATGATATTGATGTTTCTAATATTTTTTTTTTCTAAACTGAATAGTTTGCGCGTGAGGCACTTCCAAAGTGGTAAAAAGTGTGTCCCTCCCCCATAACTTCTAAAATAAGAGAATTATTTAACTAAAAAAATATATGATGTACGTTACCATGTAAACTTCCAACCAAAATTGGTTTGAACGAGATCTAGCAAGTAGTTTTTTTTTAATACGTCATAAATCGTAATCCATCCAGGAACTTTTATATTATGTTACTTGCTGCTACGGAACCCTTTATGGGCGAGTCTGACTCGCACTTAGCCGCTTTTTAGTAAGTATCTTCCTAACTACCTACCAATCTGCTTAAGACTGCGTTGATTGTTGCACGCGTGCAAGGATGTAAGTATCATACACATTGGTCATTTACTAAAACTTTTTTGGTCAATCTTAATCCGGGTATCCGCGATACAGGCTTGTCCTAGTGCGGAGCCCATTGTAATGTTATCATATAGCCTCTATTATTTGTAAATAAAAACATTTGTATATGTATTATTTTGTTTTATTAGTAAGTAGGTATCATCCTAACTACCTACTTATCTGCTTAACACTGTTGAATGTTGCATGCATTCAGGTATCATACACATTGGTCATTTACTAAACTTTTTTTGTCAATCTTAGTCCTGATGGTATCCGCGATACATGCTTGTCCTAGTGCGGAGCCCATTGTAATGTTATCATATAGCTAGCCATTATTAGGTATTTGTAAATAAAAACATTTTTATTTGTATTCATTTGATTAAATAAACAATAACATTTATTTATTTATAGACGAGCAGCTTTCGCTGATATGTCTACATCAAAACTGTGTGGAATGTCCAATTTTAAGTCACTTTTTTAAAATTCTGAATTGTCCTTTCGTAGCTGGTTTGTCGAGCTTGTTTTTGAATGCATTAGGTAGGTACAGACTCAGCAGAAACAACATCGTCTGGTAGTATGTTCCAATGGTGGACCACTCTGTTATTGAAGAAGTGATGTGCAACATGTGTGTTGGCAGGATCTCGACCCAGTTTAAATTGGTGGCCACGAGATGATCTTTCTTTCTTCACAAAGTTATCATGTGGGTCTGGCAGGTTGTATTGGTAGGTCAGGATTTTATATGTCTTTATGAGGTCACTGCGAAGGCGTCATTCTTCAAGGGTAGTAAGGCCTAAGGCATGTAATCTCTCTTCATAAGATTTGCGACGTAGAGCCTGTGGTATCTTGGTTGCCTTTCTCTGCTTTCAAGTAACTTAATATCTTTTCGGAAATACGGGCTCCACACTTGAAATCCAGACTCCAAAAGAGGCCTGATGTAAGATTTGTAGATCTTGCGGAAGACATCCAATGTCATTGGTTGAAAGGATCTGTGTATGACATAGATAAAGGAATTAGCTTTCTTGACCATACACGTGATGTGCTCCTGCCATTTTAAATGAGATGCAATGTTGATCCCTAGATCTTTTTGAAGGTTGACTGGATCTTTGGTGTTTCCATCCAGGCTATATGTGACTCTGAGATTATTAATGCCTACGTGCAGTATATTGCATTTAGATGCATTTAATTTCATTACCCAGCTTTTGGTTCAGTCTTGTATACGGTTTAGATCTTCTTGTAGTTGTTCAGAGTTCATAAGTGGGTTTGCAAAAAACTTACCATCTTCTGCAAAAAATGTAGTTTCATAACCTATCAAATCAACCAAGTCCGTGATAAATATGCCGAACCATTGGGGAGCGAGCACCGCTCCCTGCGGTACCCCGCTTGCCACCCGCTTCTGTTGAGATAGGACACGAACTTGGAACGTTCTGCCTATTAAATAGTTCTCTATCCATTTGAGCAACTTTTCACGTATTCCAAAGTGATCCAGCTTATACACATGGTTGGTATGAAAAAATACATCATAAGTTTTGCAAGTTATTTTGGTGCCATAATCATGTTTGGTTAACTAATGTTCTCAGCATTGTGTGTTCGGCCAACATCTATGTTTGCTGTCTAGTTACTAAGAGTCATAGTACATTTCTTCCATCTGAGACCTGGGGGACATAAAAAGTATGAGTATACATACACTCGGCTACTAGCAATAGCATCAGTGCAAACGGGATTTGGAGTGTCCAGGGGACCGATTCAGATATTGTAGACATAATAATATAGGTACTCTACATTTTCTGTAAACGAGTAGGCTAATATAATAAAGGTATTATAGTTATGTAATCCTTCAATTTACATCCAAATTACTGTCAAATTATCTTTCAATTATTCTGACTCATTAGAAGGTACCACGAGCCTGACCCAAACTTATGTTCACATACTACATAGCCCAAAGTGGAGTTTAAAATATCTGCCCAAACAGAAATTAGCAAATAAATAAATAAATAATGCTGGACAAGTTCACACAACATTATCTAGCCCCAAGCTAAGCCAGAGCTTGTGTTATGGGTACTAGATAACTGATATACTTAATATAAACCATTGCATGGTAACAAATCTCAGAAATATATCAGCAGCATGGATAAATGATTCCTACATTAAATACCAATAATAGCCCAGTTTGTAGGGAGATAAAAGATAGTAACCAGGCTGTAGGTAGGTTTTCTAAGGAATTGACTTAGCAGGATAGCTGTAGGTTTTCGGTATAGGTATTTAAATATAAATAGGTACCTACCACTGTTCGTAAGGAGCTACCATATCAAGGCACTTACATTGAAAGAAGTACAATACTCACATTATAGAATCGCAAAGACTTCTCATGGAACTGATTCATTCCAATCCAAAATTGGTTTGTTTTGTTGGAAAATGAGGAGGTCGCACGCATTGAGTTGAGAGTTCTGGCTAAATACTATACAAAACTGTCAAGGCATGCAATTTTTAACAAAAACAATTGTCGATAATCTGAAAATATTTTTAAAACTAATATCACATTTTTTTGTTTACGTTTCTTCACTTATACAGACCTACAAGGATCATTTGGCACGTCTTGTAGCCGCCATGCGCCATTGTGGTGCTATTTGATATTAGATTTACAAGATGGCGGCGTTAGTTGTGATTTCGGCCTCGTGCCAAACGATCCTTGTAGGTCTGTTCTGTACGTACACTGCGCTGCGTTGACCGAGCACAGAATAACTATAAAAATGACAGTGACAGCGCAAAGCATAGGATGTCAATTTCAAATGCACCGATCGACAATGCTCTAATGGATGCCGGGCTGTTTTTACTAGATCAGATCAATATTTTCAAAAAATTATTTGATTTTTTCACGTAGTTTTATAAAAAATGTAATGATGGGAATTTCATTGGCTATTCTCATACTATCCAAGGGTATTGTTTTTATGGAATGTCGCAGCGCAGGTACGCGGTCGCCATGACTCTTTAATGGTCTGGATACTTATCCTTGTAGCCATCGCTTTATTTTAGATTTTATAGTCTTCTTCTTTTCTTCTTATAATGGCTTCTGAGGAATACTTCACCAGTATCGAGACGCCGGCGCCGTCAAGTCCTAACCACAGACTACTACGTACAGTCATAACCCAGTATAAATGGTGGCAGATTCTTTCCGCCATTTTAGAAAAGAGTTTCATTCATCAAGAGCCATTTTCGTTTTTTTTTGAGTTAATTTGTGTTATTTTGTTGGACAAAATCCACCTAAAGACACGCAATACACTTCTAGTCTCCGAAGTACCGACACAACATTGACAGTGACACAACTGTCACCGATACTTTTACAAAAAAAACATTCAACTTTCTTTTCATTTAATATTTTATAGCTTTTTAACAGTTTTACAACGTAACGATTAAGATTTTGAAAATGAAATACAAAATTTCCTCAAGTGAGGCTGCTGAGTCGAGTCGAGGAAAGTTGCAGGAACGACAGAACTTAGCTGTACTTATGTATTTTAGTCATGAAATGCTGTTACGTAGTTTAACCGGTCGAGTCGCGCGATGTCGCTTGTAAACTATCCCTTGAGTCGCGAGCAGATCATGGCAAAAACGGTGGATGGGCGGACTCATCACTAAATTGTTAATTGTGGCCTGATGAATGGACGGATCATAAAACTAATACCACTACAAGAATCCTCTTGAAATTTCCTATTGGTTTAAAAACATACCGTTTTGCTGAAAAAAAAAAAAAAAAACCTCACTACGGATACTTTGTCAGCGATAACTGACCTCTAACTTTGAGATCACAATAAACCTCTTCACAAAGCACTTTCTAGTAGTTTATTGGCAATAACACATGGTCTATATCCTAGAAAACACTATTTTTGCAGTCATTTACACTCAAATAACCAGAAAACACACAATAATGTTTATTTCGTAAAAACTGCTGAGCGTGCTCATTACACAGCAAAAACATGGTGACCTAACATTATTTATTTTCACCGAAACTCAACTTACAGGAGTTTATTTTTGCTTTGTTTCGTTCCTATAACTATTTATCTATGGCTTAGTGTTACAATATCTAACATCCGGTTGCTAACAAATGAATGATAGACAAAGTACTAAACCCTCTGTGGAAGGTGTCGATCGACAATGTGAGTACATGAAGGTATGAGAGAAATCGAGAGTGTCGATCGACATCGTCCCGGTCCGACCAGAGGGGTGAGTCTGAGTTTTGCAAACACCATCGTAACGGGGAACGTAACACGATCGTACGTGTATAACATAATAACTAGCTATTAATCTGTGCCAAAAACGTCACAGATTAATTGCTAGTTACTACGCAATACACGTACACTCGCCGTTACGATCATCGTTACGATGGTGTGTGTAAACTCGGACTTGCCCCTCTGAGCCACCCAGCCGCATGTGGGCACAAGCGTGACGTCTTCATATGCCAAGTCCATTGGTTTCTTTCATAGAAGTATAATTTTCGCTACGCTGAAAAGATTTATGGTTTCTTTAGTCATTGTGTTAGAGCCCTCCATGGACTTACTATACAAACATACAAAGTCCATGGGGCCGTATTGCGTAGTAGCTAGCCATTAATCTGTGACGTTTTTGGCACAGATTAATAGCTAGTTAATATGTTATACACGTACGATCGTGTTACCTTCACCGTTACGATGGTGTTTGCAAAACTCAGACTCACCCCTCAGTTAAAAATCCTTGGTTTTATATTTACATCTTTACTGTGACAGACTTTTGACAGTGACACTTATTTTTTATAATAATCGCTTCTGATTCAGCTTTGGTTTTGTGGAACATTACTGTCAACTTCATATACTTACATAGCTTATTCACGGTAAAACATGCTTATAAGACCATCACAAACAAAGTTTATACAAAATTAGAGGTAGGTACACACACAAAAAATACGAACAGAATCTAGAACAATATATCGCAAGAAATAAAATAAAGTAAACAGAAACCAAAAAACATGTGAATTTCGCCAAAGGTCCGAATGGCATTAGCTGTTTTTATTCTTTGTGTTGAAAAGTCCGACACATATTTGACCGTATCTCTTTTGATGAGAGTTTCCACAGAAGCCTCAATCAAAATAGAAGATGCGATTTTCGTTTGGTATAGTTACATAAAAGTACTCTATGGATAAGCGTAACTACTTTTTTTTAAAAGGATTTGCGCAATATCGTCATCACTCGCATACAAGTTTTGTGGCACTAATCACTAAGCACTCACACTCGCACTCGCACTAATCAAAGTTCGAACTTGCCTGTTATGCTCCTTTCAATTTAGCCAACGCATAGTGGTATAAAGTAATAAAAAAAATTACATTCAAGTCGTCAAGAGTCTCCTTCAAGCTTAGAGCATTGCCAACAAGTCATTTTTTTTATTTACTTCACCACACATGTGCTGTTTAGCTAAGTTAGAACGGAATCATCAAAACTACACGAAACAACTCGAAAAATCACACATGGCGAGCGAATTTTCTTTCAAAAATGGCAGATCATAGCAGATTGACTCTTGATCTAGGCCTTTGATAACATCGCGGAGTTTTTTCTTCTTTTTTTTTTCAGTTAAGTTTGAATCAATTTGTTTTACATAATCACGTACCATTCTCCCTCTAGAACGTACCTTTATCTTTCCTCTTCTTAGCTTCGGTAATGGCTTCTTTTATCTTTCCTCAAACTCCCAGCACTTTTTTGGTTTTATGTCAAGTTAATCATCTGTCATTGGCAAACTCTTGTGGCACCACTACCGGTCCGCTGAACACGCCAAACAAAGAACAAGAAGAAGAACATCGCGGAGGCCTGCAATGCTCAAGTTTGATAATTAATCTATGGTTGAATAGTTATTTTTGACGTATGTCAAAAAATCAATCCAGCCAGAGGGCGCTTTTGCGCTTATTATAGCACGGCCACGTAAGTCAGGGTCGTATTTTCTTCCTAGATTTATTCTAATTACGTTGTTTAGCGTTCTGTGATAATATGTGAGGATGGTATAGTGATAAACAAGTGCCAGTGACGCAAATTCTGTCCAGGAAACCATCAAACTGCGGTAAGTCGCATCGGAACTGACTCACAACTTTCATCGCCCATCGTAATTCTTGTAGTGAATTAGCATGTTTTTCTTGAATCCTCGTCGATATCATCACTGCTATCACAATACAAACACGAACAAATGTATGGCACGTGATCACTTTAGCTGGAGGAAACTTACGTATTGAATGTTTCGTTGAATTTAGATTTCATGTGTTCCAGATTGACGAGCCATGTCGAATTTACCACCAAATCCCTACAATAACGTGCAGAGAGGCCCGCAGATGAATGCGAGTCAGGCTCCGCCTGCGTTCAACCATAGCCAACAAATTGGTCAAGTGCCATTGAGCCAACTACCTCCAGGATATGCGGGAACCAAGCAAGATGCGCACTCGGACAGTCCTCTCCACGCGCCGACATCTGCTCCACAGAACCATGCCCTACATAACGTCAATAACTACAGCCAAAGTGGCAGCAGTTCACCAGCATTCAACCAACCAGGAGGTTTGCCGCCATCTTATACAGGCATGCAAGCATCGATAAAGCCACCTGTATCCATAGGTCCACCAAGAAGTTCTACACAATCCAATGTATCATCAACTTCAGGAAGTCCCAGCCCTTTCAATGCCAATCCTTCCCCGATACCTCACTCTCAAAACATTCAGCCTCTACAGAATCAGATCAACAACATTGCTCCACCTCTTGTCCCTTCTAGTCAGTTCAACCAACCGTTAATTAATGGTCCACCTAATCCTCCCATGTCTTTGTACACCGGTGCAATGACTTCGAATCTGTTTCCAGCTTCATCAAACACTTTTAGTTCACTACCAGTAAACAAGCCGTTAACGGGAGGTAGTAATCTACCTTTGAACCAGGCGTTTGGGCCTCCCGTATCTAAACCAACTGGTCCTTTGACAAGTCAGCAAAGCACACCCTTTCCAGCCCCTCTGGGCAGTGCACCTAGAAATAGTCCATTGATGCAAGGTCCTCCTATAAGTGGACCTCCTTTAAATGCCCCCCCTGGTCCAGCAGGGCCTGTTTTAGGGCCTCCAGGACCCATTTCAGTTAATGGCCCCTTGTTACCTCCTGTTTCTGGGCTATTAGGTTCAACAAAGCCTCTCGCTAGTGGACTTCCACCAGCTTCAAACCCAGGCCCTTATATGAATGGGCCAACAATGAGTGGACCAACAATGAATAGACTACCAATAAATCCGCCAATGACAAGGCCTATGGGTGGGCAGCCAGTGAGTGGGCCTCCAATGAGTGGGCAGCCAATGAGTGGATCTACAATGAGTGGGCAGCCGATGAGTGGTCCTCCAATGAGTGGACAGCCAATGAGTGGGCCTGCAATGAGTGGACCTCCAATGAGTGGACCTCCAATGAGTGGGCAGTCGATGAGTGGACCTCCAATGAGTTCACAGCCAATGAGTGGACCTGGGCAGCTAAATAGTAGACAACCCGTCACTGGACCCCAAGTTAGTGGACCTCCAATGAGTGGTTCTCCAAGTGGGCCTCCAATGAGCAGACCATCAATGCCTGGACCTCCTATCCAACCTTTTCCTGGGCCATCAAGGAATGGTCCATCTGGTCCTTTAGCACCGCCAAGTGGTCCTCAAAGTCTCCCAGCTCAGTTTTCAAGTGGTCCCCAAAGCTTACCAGCTCAGTTTTCTTCGGGACCTCAGCAACCTCCTATGGGCCATCAGATGGCCCAACCTGGTTCAAGCCAACCACAAACTGGGCCACCAAAGACGAATATGCAGAGTAGATACCCTCAAATGCAACCAGGGGGTTACAACCAGCCTCAAATGCCACCACAGCCTATGGGCCAGTACCCGCAGCAATACAATACTCAAAACATGACACAGCAAATGGGGAACTTAAGTGTGACAAAGCAAGGCTTCGACCAGCTCTGGGGGCATCAGGCAGTGGATCTAATGCAGTGTAAACACATCCTACCAGAGTACCCGGAAGAGTTGCCGGAGATAAAGCTTGGACCTGCATTCCCTGATGCTGTCAACTGCAGTCCAGAGTGAGTTATACTATTTTTAACCCCCGACGAAAAACGAAGGGGTGTTATAAGTTTGACGTATCTGTGTGTGTGTGTGTGTGTCTGTCTGTCCCATCGTAGCTCCCGAATGGATGAACCGCTTTCGCTTTTGTTTTTGTTTGGAAGGTGTATTTGTCGGGATTGTTCTTAGCTTTGTTTGATCAAAATCGGTTCAGCCGTTCAGCGTAGGGTTTTTTTTTTAATTTTTTCAAAATTAATTACTTGTATTACCATACTCTCTGTCTTGTCGACAATCGATGCCCCTCCTGGCATCGATTGTCCTTTCTCATTGTTGGTTCTTATTATGAGTGCACTGTTTTAAAATCTTCTATTGAAGTCTTTTTCATAGAGTTCAGTTTCAGTTCAGTTTTCGTGAGCTATCATTTTACATCCAGTTTGAAATTGTGTTCTATTAAACTAAACCTTTGGTTATGCCCAATTCGTAGAGACTTAATAAAAAAATCAGTTCAGCTTTTTTCAAGTATAGAGTGATAGACAGTTTTTAATTTAATATGTTATTTTATCTTTTTAAAATAGTTGGGTGGTTAACATGATAATATTAAATTTGGACTCTTAATATAAAGAACTAGGTATCAAAAAGGTACATCATTGTGACAGAGCATGACCATAGTAGTAGTAGAGCTTTTTTTGTGAAAGAGTTCGTCTGGGGAAGTACTACCACCATACCTATTTCTTCCGCAAAGCAGTAGTGCTCGCATTGCTGTGTTCCAGTTTGAAGGGTGTGGTTGCCGGTGAAATTACAGGCACATGAGACTTTTCATCTTTATGCCTCAGGGTGGCGGGTGCAGTGCAATGCCGCATAGGGCGCGTCCTAGGTGGACTTGACCTATGTGACTAACTACTCCAGGATAAATTAATTAATAAAAAATTATTACCATTAGTCGCATCAAAGTTTTGCTATTTCTTTTGATTCTTATGCTCCATTGTTCATTTGTTATCTTTCATTTGTTATCACTGCTCCCTATCACTTTTAAACTTCAGTTTTTCATGCATGTTTTAGCTAAATATATGTATATATTTTTGGACTGCCTACTTTTCAGTTTTTATTTTTCCCGTTACACTGATTTTTGGTAATACTATTTTTACGTCGACCTCTATCCTAACTTAACGTACAATTTTAATAATCACGTCTTTTATTTTATTAAATACTTCATTGTTATTATTTGTTCATTAATGATGCATAGTTATTTATTGTGAAGCAGACATCTGTGTTTGTCACTCAGATGGTTTCAGCGGAAGATCAGCGTTGTGTTGCTACAACACAACCAACGCTGAGCTGGACGCCAATTTGTGTCAATGATGCGTGGCTGGTACTAAGAGGCACAAATTAGTTTTATTTTTCTTTGTTTCTGTGTGTGTGTGTGTCTTTTAGTGTGGAATATTGTTTGTTGTTGTTGGCACAAATCAATGTTTTTTCTTTCTTTCTTTCTATGTGATAATGCACTGTTCATAAGCAGAGGGTACCGCTTATCATAAGGTGGGCCATCTGCTTGTTCCGTCATTCAAATTAGTATTTTAAAAAAATAGCATACTGAGCGGTGGACTACTGGTATAATTGCGGAATTCATCTTGGTGACGAAGAATGAACAGCTTATTAGGTATTTGTGTTTTATTTTGCAAGAAGTTTCACTAACAGTGATATTATCCTTCTATATTCTCGTAATCATGGTGGCTCACAGTTACTATTACATTAGTTCATTGTCCATGATGTATTATATATATATATATATATTACTTTAGACTTTGCACTCTTTGCAATTACGCGTTGACCTTCTAAATTTTAATCAAATGCTTTTGAGGCTATTGGGTAGGTAACAACAAATATTTGATATGAGTGTTTAACTATTGTATTGTCCAATAGGATTTAGGTAGGTACTTAGTTTTCCTCAATCAATGCATATGTCGCAGTAATATTGCGTTTCATTATCTAGCGGAGAATAGAACTCATCGAAGGAAGTAGGTTAAAATAAGGTGTGTAAACGAACGGAGCAAACCCAATTCACGTGGTCTGAATCAGTCATAGCCCTACTTCTTTAAGGTGGCTGCTGTCGCTTGAGGCGCGAAATTAAATCTGTTGGTGTTTTTTCCCATTATAGCCCATCAACACTTCTTCAGAGAGCGAAAGTTGATTTCGGGAGAACTAGGAGACTTAACACACGTATTTTAATTGATAGTATCTCATAAATATCAACAGTTTAGCTAGGATCCCCCTAAACAACATAAAAACACTGTAAAAATGTGTTTACCTAATGAGGTTAAATGTCTTTAGGGATCCTAGCTAAACTAATGATATTTATGAGATACTATCAACTAAAACATGTGTGTTAAGTCTCCAAAGTTCTCGCGAAATAAACTTTCGCTATCTGAAGAAGTGTTGATGGGCTGTAATGGGTAAAAAACAACAAAAAATTTGAATTTCGCGCCGCAAGCGTGAGCATCCGCCTTAAAATCGTGGAACACGAAGCTAAGTGTGGGAGTCTTACAGCGGAAGCGGAACGAGCTCACGAGAACGGGCGTGAAGCCAGATAGATAGATAGATTAACATTTTATTGTACACCAGAAAAATAAAAAAAACATTAACTAAAACACAATGGGCTGAAAGCGAGGGCGTTCGGCGAGCGAAGTCTAGTGAGTGAAAATCAGCGAAGGGGCGACGGTCTTCTCGAGGAGGCCATTTACAAATACGACCAAACCAAAGGCCTCCTCCGTTACTTCAAGGAGTTGGCCGGCTTGGGTAGATTTAGCACGTAGGACACACCCCACAGCGGAACGTCAGTCAAGCAGGGTTAATCAACCAGAATTAGATTTATATACCAATGCATATCCATTTCTACCTTACTAGAAAGATATAATTCTTTTGCTGTCTCATTTACTGCGGCACAAATAATTTTACTAGTTCAAGAGAGAAGATTTTTGCTTTAAAAAGTTCACCTTTAAAATTCGGGTCATGGAGTTTGGTGCATGCTAAAACCAATCAAGTATCAGGGCCCCACCCGATGCATCGTGAAATACGGTGGATGGATACGTCTCAGTCATTCTATGGAGAACTTCCACACCTAAAGACGCATGATGATGATTCCCTGAGCGCTATCCATGTTGGCATTGCACGCATTTCAGTAGTGAAATCTAAGATAATCTTATGTAATTCAACTAACGACAGACGTGACTTATCTCGCGTCTTGATAACGCACTCTCACATCGCCTACTTTGTTTCTATCGTCTCGTGTTGCTCTGCCTTACAAGGTTGAAGCGTATGCTGTTGCACTGTTTTCGTCAACGGGGTGTTTAGATATAACATTCTAATTATCTTTTAAATTTTCATCATAGGACGAGCAGGCGTACGGCTCAGTACCATCCTTACCTCATTAGTATACCTTCTATTCGCACAAAACGTTTCAGTTCTACCTTTATAATGCGAACTGCTAAGCAGTGGAATAGACTACCGTCGTCTATCTTTCCTGAAAACTATAATCTGGGTCTCTTCAAGTCTAGAGTGAATATAGGTGCCTTCTAGACCTTTGTGCTCCATCTTCGGCCACATCGTCACTCACCAACAGGTGAGATTGTGGTCAAACAAAGGCATATAAATGTAAAAAAAAAGTGCAGCCCCCTGCCCCCCCCAGCATTCATCCACATACCAAATATCATCAAAATCCGCTCAACCGCTACGGCGTTGAGTAGACCTCGCGGGCGGTGATGCTAATAAAACATAGCATAGTATATATAGCACTCTGCAATAATGAAGCTTCCTGTTAGTGAAATCATTTTCTAAATCGGGTCAGTACCCATTTACGGAGATTACCCCCCCCACATACAAACTCACCTGATGCAAAGTGAAGATGTGGTCGAAGACATTCACGCTTATCTAGAAGATTACTCTTACCTTCGACATGAAGACTCCTTTTGTATTTATTGGGGAGAAAAGACGCTATATCACTTGTCACGTCTTTATCCCACGTTGGTGCAACCCACGGTGAAAAGAGGCCCATTTGAGGCTCTGCCTACCCTTTCGGGGGAAAAAGGCGTGTGTCTATGTATGTATGTATGTAAAAGACGCTATTGATATATTAAATAGCTTTCAGCCCATGATACTTTGCTAATGTTGTCCAGTTAACTGACTTCAGAAAAAGGAGGAGGTTCTATGTTCGTCTGAATGTTTTTTTAATATGTAGTATGTACACCGATATTGCCGTAGACTGTGAAACAATTTGAAAAAAAAGAAGTGTTTTTGGCGACGTTGTTCCATATTCACTAAGTCAGGATCTGATGATAGAATCTCGAAGAAATCGAGGGAAATCTTCAAAAATTAATGGCGTTTGTTAATTTTTCATAAGCTAGCTACCCACAACACAGGTTTTCCTAGGGTGGGAGCTATCGCACTTACAAATTAATTAGTGACTCATGTTTTCCTAGGGTGGGAGCTAGCGCACTTACTAATTAATTAGTGACTCATGTTTTCCTAGGGTGGGAGCTAGCGCACTTACAAATTAATTAGTGACTCATGTTTTCCTAGGGTGGGAGCTAGCGCACTTACTAATTAATTAGTGACTCATGTTTTCCTAGGGTGGGAGCTAGCGCACTTACAAATTAATTAGTGACTCATGTTTTCCTAGGGTGGGAACTAGCGCACTTACTAATTAATTAGTGACTCATGTTTTCCTAGGGTGGGAGCTAACGCACTTACAAATTAATTAGTGACTCATGTTTTCCTAGGGTGGGAGCTAGCGCACTTACAAATTAATTAGTGACTCATGTTTTTGTTTATTATAACACTTTGAAACATTACCTATTGTTTGTAAGATAGTAACACCTGAATAAACTTTTATACTTTATACTTTTATACTTATAAATTATGCAGAGTCAGTTGTGGGAAGCAATGGCGGCGATGAGCTCACCACTTGTTACGTCTATATCCCACGATGGTGCAACCCACGGTGAAAGGAGGCCAATTGAGGCTCTGCCTACCCTTTCGGGGGAAAAGGCGTGTGTCTATGTTTTATGCATGTGTTTGCGTCTGGGAGTCATCATCTCATACTAGTGAGCTGATGATGAAAGCCACAGCACTCATGAAAGCTATGAAGTTTATTTGTATTTTTATGAATGTTATTATATCTGTTATATTTTCCTATTACTGTGGTGTGTCCGGCCAAAGAATAGACCCCTCCGTCTCCTCCCGTGGATGTCGTAAAAGCCGACTAAGGGATTACCCGGACTTGTGTAAGATTTGTCCTGGCTGCTAGCTTATTATGGAATGTATTATTACTGGAAGAAAGCATTAGATAAGTCAGTTTGACTTATCTAACGTCAGTCGCAGCAATAACGGCGATGAGCTCACCACTTGTCACGTCTATATTCCACGATGGTGCATCCCACGGTGAAAACAGGCCCGCATTGAGGCTCTGTCTACCCCTGCGGGGAAAAAGGTGTGTGTCTACGTACGTATGTATGTATGTATGTATATTAACTATATCTAAATTCGTCCCACAGATAAGAAATTTACAAACATTAATACATGTGTATATTTAGTCTTGTCACAACATAATGTTTTGTTTACAGTATCTTCAGATGCACCGTCAACCGCATACCAGAGACGAACAGTCTATTGCAGAAGTCTAGACTACCTCTGGGTATTCTAATACACCCGTTCAAAGACCTAAACGTAAGTACTAAAAGCTAAAATTCTCAGAAAAACTATGAGGTGTTCAAGTTTCGGTCACATTTCAGAGTTCTATTGTCAGTTGAGTAGAATACTGTTTGTGATATTTATGACATCAACACTAGATCGGAACATGACCCGAACTATAATTTGTAAAAAAAATATTAAGGAAATTATTGGGCTTCCTCTTCCAACATTTCTGTGGTTTAGAAATTATTCACCGAACTGTGATATGTGAATGCATAACCAAAATAGCGATGGTAGCCTAACGGTTCAATAGTGCAACTCAGAATCCAACGATACCGGGTTCGATCCTAGGCTCCGCACCAATGACTTTTCTAAGTTATGTGCGGATTTCCATCGCTCTGTGCTACGGAGGGCACGTTAAGCTGTCGGTCCCGGCTGTTATTGATTAATAGCAGTCGATAAGCCATGTCAGAGGCCCTCGGGCGGCTTGACAAACTCTGACACCAGAGGCCAGCACCACCTCATACGAAACGAAACGAATAACCAAAATATACCAAGCATCTGTTTTTACTGTGTATGTAGTAGGTCTAGAAAGAAAGCATAACCATGACGAAAAATAATTAGAAGCAAGAAATTGAAGTGCCCGTTGTAAATTGCCGGTACCTGCCCCTTTATTGCGTAATTCCAAACCTACTGTCACAGTACTCAAATCGAACACCAGTGTTCATGCCAGACTACCATCTTGAGGAATTGCCGAAGGATTTTTTCGATGTCCAGTGACCTCAGACTGAGCTTTGGGTTTGGTACGAATGACACTACTCACTGGGCTTGAGAAACTGGCTCATAGTGGGACGTCAAAAATTTGCCGCTGTCAAGTAGTTACACAATACGTAACTGATAGAAAAGTGTCCAGACTGGGCTATAAATGTCAAATTTTAAGTTTTACCGATGTTCAGTGTCTGTTGCGCCCTAGATCCTGTTCATCCTACACTGGGCTGATGATGGTCGGAACCAGGAGTCTGCGTGCGAAAGACAAGCTATGTCGGTCAGAAGATTTAGCTTCAGTATTACCGTAGATCCTGTTGTGATCGATGTCATCGTTGATTAACATTTTAATCTCAAACTGGTAACCTAAACTGGTAAACTGGTGACATAGCATAGAAAATTCAAGAGTTCCCTACAAAAAAAAAAACGCTTTACAATTTCCACCGAACACAGCTAAGAACACATCTCGCAAACACCATCTTTTATACAAAAAAACAGCATTGAAATCAGAGAATCCGTTCCGGAGCTACGTGGCAACAAAGAAACATGAATACAGACATACATCTAGGACAGACAGACACACTATGGCTGTGCCTAAAACTTATAACATCCCTCATTTTAGTCGGGTGTTAAAAACATACATGAATACACTGATAACAATGATAATAAATAAGATTTTATGGAATCGTCAAAGTATCATTAGTTACATAAAAACTGGCCAAGTGCGACACGGACTCGTGCACGAAGGGTTCCGTACCATTATCTATAAAAACGGCAAAAAAAACACGTGGGAACCACTGTGAAAAGAGGCCCATTGAAGCTCTGCCTACCCCTTCGGGGAAAGAGGCATGTATCTGTATGTTGTATGGGAGCCCCCTTAAATATTTAGCTATTTTATTCTGTTATTTATTATTTGTTGTTATAGAGGCAACAGAAATACATCATCTGTAAAAATTTCAACTGTCTAACTATCACGGTTCATGAGATACAGTCTGGTGACACGATTATCTATAAAAACGGCCAAAAAAACATGTTTGTTGTAAGGGAGCCTGCTTAAATATTTAGCTATTTTATTCTGTTCTTTAGTATTTGTTGTTATAGCGGCAACAGACATACTTCATCTGTGAAAATTTCAACTGTCTAACTATCAGGCATAACTGTGACAGGCATACAGACAGACAAGCAGACTAACAGACAGACAGACAGCCGAGCCTTAGTAATAGGGTCCCGTTTTACCTTTTGGCTACGGAACCCTAAAAATGCATAATTACAGCTGCACTTGTATTTTTATGACGCACCGCGCGATGCGACTGCCCCGCATATTCGTGCTACTGCCTTCGTGTTGTTATCATTATTAACACTGCAAGTAATAAGTAATGCATAAAACAAGTAATATCATATTGTCACAAGTGATAAGTTTTTACCAAATTCGACACCTTATTCAATTTGTATTCAATAACTTAACGTTCACAAAAACTGCTGATATCTTTCAGTTCATGACTTTTAATAAAAAACTGTTAGCGGTATCAATGAGGGTGTAAATTTACTTATCTACTGAACGTATGAAGCTTAAAATTGATTTGTTATACCCGGACTTGTTGATAAGATTCGTTGGTATAAGATTTGTCCTGGCTGGTAGCTTATTATGGAATGTGTAATTACTGGAAGAAAGCGTTAGCTGAGTCAGTCGTGGGAAGCAATGGCGGCAATGAGCTCACCACTTGTCACGTCTATATTCCACGATGGTGCAACCCACTGTGAAAAGAGGCCCATTGAGGCTCTGCCTACCCCTTCGGGGAAAAAGGCGTGTGTCTATGTATGTATGTATGTATGTTATAATACCTAGGTTTTATTCCCTGTCAAGATTGAGATTTTTAATGTTGTCATGTTCATTAGCACTGCTGGATGAGGCAACCCCCATAGAGTGCGATGGGGGATTTGCCATAATACCGTAGTAGTAGAGCTTTTTTGTGAAAGAGTTCGTCCGGGGAAGTACTACCACCGTACCTATTTCTGCCGCAAAGCAGTAGTGCTCGCATTGCTGTGTCCCGGTTTGAAGAGTAAGGGTGCCGGTGAAATTACAGGCACATGAGACTTTTCATCTATGTCCCAGGGTGGCGGGCGCAGTGCAATGCCATTTAGGGCGCGTCCTAGGTGGACGTGACCTATGAAGTAATGCACTGTTCATAGGCAGAGGTTACCGCTTAACATCAGGTGGGCCTCTTGCTTGTTCCGTCATTCAAGTAGTATAAAAAAAAAAAACACTACGCTTGGCAGGCGGATTGGTCATTGCAGTGTTGGTAGAGTACTCTGTGTATGGTATCTGTAGGTGTATGGTGTAGTGTAACACGGATTTTGTATGATATTGACGAGCGCTCCTAGCGTCCACTTTGCGAAACTCTATTTCCACACAAAACTTCGTGTTACACTTACACCACACCATAGGCCCGTTTCGATTGCTTTTCAAAATTCTGGCTACGCTCGCAGGTGGATGGTGCTGCCCATCCACTGGTGTAACCCCTTCAGCTTTTACGACATCCACAGAAGACGGAGCGGTATATTTTGAAGCCGGAAACGCCTCAACTTTGTGTTATTCGTTGTGTTTGCTATGAGATAACAATGTTATGATGATGACAAAATGACTTCCCGTTGACAATACCACTTTCTTAAAACACTCTGAAGATGATGTACTGCGCTTTACGACGCTTTGACGACCTCTGTGGCGCGGCTGGCGAACGTTCGCCTGCGACGCAGGAGGTTGCGGGTTCGATTCCCGCCTCGGAACAAATATTTGTGCGTTCTGCAGATATTTGTTCAGGGTGTTCTGGGTGTTTTCTATGTATAATAAAAATTATCTATCTATAATATATACAATATAATGTATTATATTAAGTATATCAGTTATCTAGTACCCATAACACAAGCTCTGGCTTAGCTTGGGGCTAGATAATGTTGTGTGAACTTGTCCAGCATTATTTATTTATTTATTTATTTATTTTACGATTCATTTTCATACCATTTGGTCAATAAGTCAAGTATGACCTGCCTTTTCTGATTGAATACGATAGCTACATAATAGGATCCAAAACAAGCGAGTCCATAGGACTAAGATCAACGGCATTGCTCTGAGAATTACAGGCATAGCTCTTAACTTTGTAGGTTCCTGCGGTAGTGGAGCGGTGCGGGAACGCTTCCGCTCAAGACGCTTTTGTTAATTCAAAACATACTTTGAAAAACTTCAGACTTAGCACACGAAAACACAAAAATGCAATGCATCGCAATAACAGAATTCCGGATTCCCATTACTGCCAAGAATATCAACATCTACGAGCGAGAAAACACAAGCAATCGCCTCACATGCAGGCTTATTAGGCAATGAGCTGGCCAGGCCACAGGACCAACAACCGTTGGGAGTAGGTATTCTAGTGGCGACCACAAACCGGAGGACGCAGTGTAAGATGGCCTCCAACTCTGTTGATGGATGAAGGCGGCATCCGTGCATCGTGTTATTACGAGCCGGCCTATATGCAGCAGTGGACTTCAACGACTCAATGATACAGTTTTTAGTTCCATACCCAAAGGGTAAAACGGCACCCTATTACTAAGACTCCGCTGTCCGCTCCGTCTGTCACCAGGCTGTATCTCATGAAACGTGATAGTTAGACAGTTGAAATTTTCACAGATGATGTATTTCTGTTGCCGCTATAACAACAAATACTAAAAAACTATAAAATAAATATTTAAGGGGGCTCCCATACAACAAACTGTTTTTTTTGCCGTTTTTATAGATAATGGTACGGGACCCTTCGTGCGCGAGTCCGAATCGCACTTGGCCGGTTTTTATGTAACTAATGAGACTGACGATTCCATAAAAGATTATTAATTAAGACTGCCCTGCACACAGCTGCGCAAATAACTTCCATTTGGCGTGTATTATTGAACTCGCCCCATTGTTCGCGTGCGGTAAACTATTTCAAATTGTTTCATCATCAAATGCTGCCTCACATGGCTTTGTATGATTCTCTATTATATCAAAACTACTACGACATTCACTTTGTTATAAAGGAGGTGGGCAACCGCTGACCCAGGTCAAAAGTAAATGAACCAGGGCATTCATGGAAGTAATTAGTACGATATAACTTTTGAAACCTAGGTACTTTACACTAGGTTATTGTTTTGTTTTTGTTTTTTGTGCCCGAATATCGGGAACATTTAAAACTCAAAAATCATGGTAAATACCCCGTTTCTAGTGAAAAGTAATTAGTACGGTTCTAAATGTTGTTTTTTGTCAATTTTCCTAAAGAACTTGTATATTTTTAGAAGTTGGGAAGCAAAAGTTGTATTTCTAAATAATTTCATAAATCAACTCATTGCACTTGCGTGAAACAAAACGCAACAAGCTTCATTACTTTCCCAGAACTTCAACGCAAGAAATTAAATTAGCTTTAATAACCAAAATTATCTCAACTGTACGTTACGTTAGTCAATCAAAAAAGTTGGGTCAAACAGTTGAGAATAATGTGCCCGTGTTTAAATAATTCAACACTCTAAGAATATAACATTTTGCGAAACAAAAAAATATAAACATTGTGGGAAATTATACATTTTGGGATTTCAACATTTTGCAAAGTCAACCGAATGGTCCTAAAGGGTTCTTTAGATGGTAACTGATCCCTCGGAATTTTAATGTAGTATCCATGTATACTTTTCACTAGAAACGGGATATTTATCATGATTTTTGATTTTTGATTGTTCCAAATATTTCGGCACAGTTGCATGCGCCTTGATCACGGGAGAACTAACTAAAGCACATCACATAATAACATCTACTCACAAAGACTTTAGTTAGTTCTCCCGTGATCTTGACGCATGCAACTGTGCCGAAATATCGAGAACAATGAAAACTCAAAAATCTTGGTAAATTTCGGGTGCGGCCGTATTGATCCCATGGATTCATCCTACGAATATTTATTTCCGGATTCATACCAAAATGTAGGCCGTATTCATCCCACGAATAATAAAATTGTATTCTTTTCCGTATTAATCCCAAAATGTAGTTCGGATTATCCCGTTTATAGTGATAGTAGTAACCATGAGTTTCAAAAGTTATATCCATGCATATTTAAGTTGATTGAATATTGTACTTGATTGCTAAGATTGGTAATTCCCAATTGATGTGTCCGGAGCCGTGGTTTGTCCAATATACTTCTCCGTCTCCTCCCGTTGATGTTATAACAGGGATTACACCAGGGATGGGCAGCAGCATCCACCTGCCAAGCATGTTGAAACATCCAAAAATCCAAATGGAAAATCCATCTGTTGTATTCAATAGGGGATGCCTCGTGCAGCTGAGGACATCTGAAGGATGATGATGATGAATTGATGCTTACATTGTTTATGTATCGTTTCAGCATCTGCCGGTGATACAGTGCAACACAATCGTGCGGTGCCGCTCGTGCCGGACCTACATCAACCCGTTCGTGTATTTCGTGGACGCGAAGCGATGGAAATGCAATCTGTGTTTCAGGGTCAACGATTGTGAGTACTGTACTTCATTAATGTAACCTTTAATTAAATCAAAATTTATTTAAGTGTAAACCACACTTTATGGATAACATTAAATTTAAATTGTAACCCAGAAATTCCGTTCCAGCGGGACTCGAACCCGCATCCTCGCCTGTGATCGGCGATGCCCTTATCAATTTACCTTTACAAAATAATAAACTTTGATGAAATAGCAGTGTTGTCATCTCTTGTCAATGGTTAGAACTAATTTCGGACATTGAACAGAAGGTTTCCAAATTAAACACCTGTAGATGGCTCCCATCGGCGCTATAGCCGAGTTGATAGTGCCCAGAAATTTCGTCTCCAGCGTCATAGCTAGTTCTATGGCCAAATTGGTAAAGGTATCGCCGATCACAGGCGAAGATGTGGGTTCGAGTTTTTGGGTTAATTTTAAATTAAAACATCACTCTCGAAGAGGACAAGGGCCTTTTCGTTAGTCAGCAATCTGTTTCATAATAATTGTAAAAATCTAAATCAGTGCGTGTTGCTAGTGATGACTTACGGCACTGAGACATGCCCACTAACTTACTATTGGCATAGAAGAACATAGAACAACCACTATCACCAACAAAGCAAAATTTTGTCCGTTTAGTCCAATTAAAATTCATACTGCAGATAGTAGGACTAAATGGTTTTTTTTCTCTGTTTATTCCTACTAGTAGAACTGAACGGTAGAACTATACGGACAACTTCAAAACAAATTGTCGGTTGAGAATAACGTGACATTAATCTACAAGCTTTTATATTTAACTTGCAATGTATGTCCGGGTGGAATCTTGCAACTGAATTTTAAAGCAGTTATCCTCAACCGATTAAGATGAAATTTGGCATACCTGTCAAGTTCCGATGACAATACAATGTTATGGTGACAGCGAGCTGATCTGATGATGGAGGCGGAAGGTGGAAAACGGAACTCCTCGATGTAGACTATGTATGTATGTAGATAGTAGACTGGCAGTGTTTAGGCTCATTTTGATCAGCACACGGTTACGATCACAAATTTTGTAAAAGCTTGAATTGAAAAATATACTTTTCAACACACTTGCTCATAAAGTGGCTCTAATTTCACCGCAAACAGGCACATAATTACACCTGTAATCAAACTGTGACTTTTTCATTGCTATTATTCACTAGTGAGTTATAGAGACAGTTGAACATTTACACATAGTGTTTATTTATGTTTTATTATTATTTTCTTCACAAGTGTGTTGATAAACGTCGTATGATACATGTGTGTATTGATGATTACCGTCCTCGTAATTCTGTTTTACACCTGTAATCAGACTGTGACTTTTTCATTGCTATTATTCACTAGTGAGTTATAGACGCTTGCAACGCAGGGTTGTCTCTTCTCGGCGAAAAAAAGACCGTTTCTCCAAGTTCCTGTATTCCGAGATGTACCTGTAGCTATAGGAGATGATATCGAGTCTAAGGTTAAAACAGCTGCCATGAAGCTAGGCATCCTGAATAAGGTAAAGCGTTACTTCACACCAGGACAGCTTCTCAGTTTATATTAAACACAAGTCCGGGCTGGTATGGAGTACTGCTGCCATGTTTGGGATGGCTCTGCCAAACATCAGCTTGCTGCCTTGGACTTGATTGAACGCAGAGCTTTCAGGCTTATAGGTGAGCAACATATGGCGGCGACTAAGATCCAGAGTCTCGAGCACCGCCGTAAGGTCGCGTGCCTTTCGATCTTCTATAGGTTACATTTCGGGGCATGCTCCCAGGAACTTCACGATCTGATTCCACCATCTCCTTTTCACCATAGGACGAGCAGGCGTACGGCTCGGTACCATCCTTACCTCATTAGTATACCATGTATTCGTACTAAACGTTTCAGTTCTATTTTATAATGCGAACTGCTAAGGAGTGGAATACACTACCGTCGTCTGTCTTTCCTGTAAACTATAGTCTGGGTCTCTTTTTCAAAGCTAGAGTGAATAGGTGCCTTCTAGACATTTGTGCTCCTCGGCCACATCGTCACTTACCAACAGGTGAGATCGTGGTCAAACAAAGGTCTACCAATGTTATAAAAAAAAAACTGTCCTATTTATTTGCAGTACCCGAGGAGTTCCTGTTCGACCCGGTGAGCAAGTCGTACGGCGACCCGTCGCGGCGGCCTGAGATCAAGTCCGCGACCATAGAGTTCATCGCCCCCGGCGAGTACATGCTGCGCCCCCCGCAGCCCGCCGTCTACCTGTTCCTGCTGGACGTCTCTCAGCTGGCGAGGGAGTCCGGGTACTTACAGGTAACTTGTAGCTTTCCTCACGTGGATGTCATAAAAGCCGACTAAAGCTAGGCTCATGTAGTTGATCTGCAGATATTTTTTCAGGGTGTTCTGGGTATTTTCTATGTATAATAAAAAATATCTATCCATGTAATGTATTGTATTGAGTATATCAGTGTACCCATAACACAAGCTATGCTTAGCTTGGGGCTAGATAATGTTGTGTGAACTGTCCAGCATTATTTATTTATTTGTTATTATGTTATTTATTATTATTATTATTTATTTATTAAGAAACAAGTACAACACCATAACAGAAATCCAAAGCGATGTTGCATGCACACAATTATATAACAATAAAAAATAAAAACAACCAAGCTTAGAATAAGTAGGTAACGCCTACCGAGGATAGACATACAATAATAACTAGCACTAACTACTTGCATTAAATATTCTCTAAAACAAGCTGCGCCATTTCCATGAGTTTCGGCAATCTATGACAAAAAATGTTATGTTATGTTATGTTTGTTCTGACTACCATTAGTGTCGTTGTAGCATTCCCGTGTATTTGCAGGTGGTGTGCGACACTCTAAAGGCGTGCATAGACGAGCTGCCGGGCGACGCGCGCACGCAGCTCGGTTTCATATGCTACGACGCGCACGTGCATTACTACCTCATGAGCGAGGGCCTCTCGCGGCCCAAGGAGATGACCGTCCTGGACATTGATGGTTAGTACACTTTTACCCCCAATTAAGTCGCCCCGATGTACCTGCGCCGTAGACCAATTTATATAGCGCGGGAACCTTCCAGCAGTAGCGTCTCTTTCATCATCATCATCATCATCCACAGCCTGACTTCACCCACTGTTGAGTATATGCCTCTCTTTGCCTGTGCCATTCCGTCCGGTCCCGTGCCAGTCTCATCCAGGTTCGGCCGCGACGCATGCGATATCGTCTGCCCATCTCGCTGCTGGACGACCAACGTTTCTGTATCCAGTTCTTGGACGCCATTCAGTTAGCGCCTTACTCCACCTATCGTCACCTCGTCTTGCCAGGTGTCCTGCCCAACTTCATTTGAGTTCCGTTATACGATTCCCAACATCTTTGAGCTTCGTTCGACTTCGTATCTCGACGTTGGGAACACGGTCTATAAGCTTGATGCCGTGCGCCATGCAGTATCTCGTTATTTTATTTTATTTATTTATAAGCCGGATGTTACCCACTGCTGGGCAAAGGCCTCCCTTCCCTCTTCTCAATCATTTCTATCCTGAGCTGTTAGTGGCCAGTCCTTGTTGTGGGAGTCAAGCTCATTCTTTCTACCAATAGCAATCGCGCGCTAAAATCTTGCGCTGTTATTGGTTAATCGATTTCGTGGCATAATCGCGGCTGGTCGACTCTTAGATGTGAGCGGGACAGAGGTATGCAGCGGGTCAGAGCTATAATATACGTTCGGCTACTTTCGGATATCAGTCTGCGCTTTTCTGCGCAAACGAAAACAGTCGATCGGGATTCTATTCCCGCTGTGTGACAAATGTATGCATGATCTGCAAATATTAGTACCGGGTCTGGGTGTTGTGGCACATAGTACTCGTAATTCATGATATACACAACAAAGGGAATCCTTGTGTGTGCGTGTGATCCGGACTATGTATGTGACTGTTGGGTGTTACTATAGACACATATCTAACTTGCACCAAACTTAAGATTTTAATTTGATGCTGAACACAGCCACCAATACTTCTTGTACGGTTCACTATATATCAGACTTATTATCACTTTCAGACGTATTCCTACCGTCCCCGGAGTCACTGCTGGTCAACCTGGGCGAAAGGAAGGAACTTATTAAGGAACTACTGACAGTATTACCGCAACGGTACTCGACACCCGGCGTGCCCACGTCGGCCTTAGGCGCCGCCTTACAAGCCGCGTATAAACTTATGGTAAGAACTTTTCATTTCAAGTCATGAAGGGGTTTGCCTATGCGAGTTAAGTCGATAGTCAGTGCGACCCGAATTGACTTTGTTTAGTCTTCTAAGTCGTTGCAGTCTTGACAGAGCGGTCGTGACCGTCATGTTGTACTGTGATTAGGGGCTGATGTTGCTCGCCTCACGATATCTCGCCATTTATCCCTATTCGTGGACATCCTAGTGCATTCATACAACCACCCACTGCAGACTTTATCTGTTCGGTCCAACGCATGGGCGACCTTCAACGCGGTCTGGTGCCTTCTAACGATACCCCAAGCAGTCTCCTCCAGCACCACATTTCCAAAGCATCTATCTTTCTATTTTTTTTAACATTGATAGACGTTTGTTTGACCACGATCTCACCTGTTGGTAAGTGACGATGTGGCCGAAGATGGAGCACAAAGGTCAAGAAGGCACCTATTCACTGTAGCCTTGAAGAGACCCAGATTATAGTTTTCAGCAAAGACAGACGACGGTAGTGTATTCCACTCCTTAGCAGTTCGCATTATAAAGGTAGAACTGAAACGCTTAGTACGAATAGAGGGTATACTAATGAGGTAAGGGTGGTACCGAGCCGTGCGTCCTATGATGGAAAGGAGATGGTGGGATCAGATCAAGAAGTTCCTGGGAGCATTCTCCGAAATGTAACCTATAGAAGATTGAAAGGCACGCTACCTTACGGCGGTGCTCGAGACTCTGGATCTTAGATCTTGGATCTTTTGGATCTGATAAAAAAGATAGTTTTTCTTCTCGACTTCTCGCAGCGTCCACGTCTCTGCTGCATACAAAAATATAGGGAAAACAAGTGTTCGTACTGTCTAGTAATGATGTGGTAATAAGATTGTGCTGTATGTTTCCAGGCACCAACGGGAGGTCGCGTCACCGTATTCCAGACTTGTTTACCGAATGTTGGACCAGGAGCTTTACAATCAAGGTAACATTCGTGACCAAACACTTATATTTTCACTTACGTAGAAAGCTTTTTCGTGATACGTTTTCGCTGCAGGGCTTCCCGCATGAAGTTCAGGCCTCAGGGTGCACGCTGATTTAAACAATTTAAAATCAAAGGCCGCCATTTTGAATTTTATTGGTACTGGATTGACTGCTTTTAAAATCGATACCATATCTATGCCATCACTGAAAAATAATTTGTAGACAGAATTGAAAAAAAAATGCCCCTCGTTTTGTACAATTTAGTAACTGGTCCACGTGATCAACGAACACAAATCAGAAGTGAGAATTAATAAAAAGTGGCCGCAAATTTTGAACGTTGCATTCTTAAGAGTTTTCTTTTGCTACGTTGACGCAAGAAAATGAAATTTGAAAGTAGTGCGATAAGGTTTACTGCCCACTTGTTGACTAATGTTTTTCATACGGTTGTGATAAATAATTTAAATTGACTTGCAGGGAAGACCCAAACGCACGTTCCAGCAAAGACGTGGCCCACCTCAACCCAGCAACGGACTTCTACAAGCGACTGGCGCTCGACTGCAGCGGCGCTCAGGTCGCCGTCGACCTGTTCCTGCTCAACTCACAGTACAGCGATCTGGCCACGCTCAGTGAGTACTAGTACTTCTACAAGCGACTGGCGCTCGACTGCAGCAGCGCTCAGGTCGCCGTCGACCTGTTCCTGCTCAACTCACAGTACAGCGATCTGGCCACGCTCAGTGAGTACTAGTACTTCTACAAGCGACTGGCGCTCGACTGCAGCGGCGCTCAGGTCGCCGTCGACCTGTTCCTGCTCAACTCACAGTACAGCGATCTGGCCACGCTCAGTGAGTACTAGTACTTCTACAAGCGACTGACGCTCGACTGCAGCGGCGCTCAGGTCGCGGTCGACCTGTTCCTGTTCAACTCACAGTACAGCGATCTGGCCACGCTCAGTGAGTACTAGTACTTCTACAAGCGACTGACGCTCGACTGCAGCGGCGCTCAGGTCGCCTTCGACCTGTTCCTGCTCAACTCACAGTACAGCGATCTGGCCACGCTCAGTGAGTACTCCTAGTACTACTACAAGCGGCTGGCGCTCGACTGCAGCGGCGCTCAGGTCGCCGTCGACCTGTTCCTGCTCAACTCACAGTACAGCGATCTGGCCACGCTCAGTGATTAATCCTAGTGTGCCCATTGCTTGGATTAAAAAAATCGGAGATCCTCTTAGACGGGGAATTACAAAATTCTAGGTAAAATTGTTTAGATATAACACTCACGATGAATGTATTGTAAATGACTCTGATAAAATAATAAACCAGACAAGAGTGTGTCTCCTCTTGAACCACGCGTAGTGTAGGGTTCTGATGTCAAGTGACAGTGATTCATTGAAAATTATTAATCACAGGATATCCGAGATATTCCTTGATGAAAATTTCATTTTTTTATTGCAAGGTTTTATTTAGTTTGCTGAGTGAGCTGCCTGAGCCATAAAGATGAAAAGTCTCATGTGCCGGCACATTTTAACCGGCACCCATACCCTTCAAAACGGAACACAGTAATGTGAGCACTACTGCTTTGCGGCAGAAATAGGTATGGAGGTAGTACTTCCCCGGACGAACTCTTTCACAAAAAAGCTGTACTACTACTAAAACTAATATTTAATTATTTTCCAGGTGGTATTAGTAAATTCAGCGGCGGCACAGTGTACCACATTCCGCTGTTCAAGTCTGCGCGCGCCTGGCAAGCCGAGCAGCTGAACCGGATGTTCAGCCGGTACCTCACGAGGAAGATCGGCTTCGAGGCCGTCATGAGGGTGCGCGCTACCAGGTGAGCTTCGCTCCGTAGCACAGCCATTTACTGGTCACTGGCACCGGTTTTCTAACTTAAATTATTTTAGTCACGCGCAAAAACCACTGAACCGGTTTTGATGGGACTTTCGGCAACACTTAACAATTAGGGTATGTAAAGTATCTTTTTTTTTAAACATTGAGAGACCTTTTTTTTTGTCCACGATCATGCCTGTTACAGGTCTAGCGCTTAACTGAGTCAGTCCCTGAGGAATGGGAGCTGTTCGGGAGGGGTGTTTTCGTTACGTCATAATAAAGCGTGGCTTCATGTCATCTGTTAAGTTGAGAGACGAAAACACCCCTCCCGTACCGCTCCCATACCTCAGGGATTGACTCAGTTAAAGCGCTAGACCTGTATAGTAAGTGACGATGTGGCCGACGATGAAGCACAAAGGTCTAGAAGGCACCTATTTACTCTAGCCTTGAAGAGACCCAGATTATAGTTTCCAGGAAAGACAGACGACGGTAGCTAGTTCGACTCCTTAGCAGTTCGTAGAACAGAAACGCTTTTAGTACGAATAGAAGGTATACTAATGAGGTAAGGATGGTACTGAGCCGTGCGTCTGCTCGTCATATGATGAAAAGGGGAAGGTGGGATCAGATTGTGAAGTTCCTGGGAGCATTGCTCGAAATGTAGAAGATCGAAAGGTAAACGACTTTACGGTGCTCGAGACTTTGGTTAAAAAAGTAACGAGCTTGAATGTATGTACTAAAGAATCTTAACGCGTGGGGCGATCAGGTCCAAGTGCTGTATAGCTACTCTTTAAGACTAAAAGTGAAACACTTTCTTCAGGGTTTTCCAAAACTACCCCTAAAATAGGGTGCAACAAGATTGTTGCAAAGTTTGTACGAGATACTATCGTGTGGTGCGATTAACTATAACTTTTTTTTTACTATTTACCTATGCGCGGAGTCGCGAGCGGGACAGCTAGCTGCTAGTGAAATAATATAATATATAGCAGTACAATAGAAAGCTCGTGTGAAGTAATATAGACAGTTTACTCAGTACAATGTTTGTCTGCAGGGGAGTCGCGATCCACACGTTCCACGGTAACTTCTTCGTGCGGTCGACGGACCTGTTGTCGCTGCCCAACGTGTCGCCTGACGCCGGCTTCGGCATGCAGCTCAGCATCGAAGAGTCGCTGCACGACCTGCAGCACGTCTGCTTCCAGGCGGCGCTCCTCTACACCAGCAGTAAAGGTACGGAGTGCGACAGAGACAGTGCAGTGACGTCACACGCCGGCATGCAGCTCAGCATCGAGGAGTCGCTGCACGACCTGCAGCACGTCTGCTTCCAGGCGGCGCTCCTCTACACCAGCAGTAAAGGTACGGAGTGCGACAGAGAGACAGTGCAGTGACGTCACACGCCGGCATGCAGCTCAGCATCGAGGAGTCGCTGCACGACCTGCAGCACGTCTGCTTCCAGGCGGCGCTCCTCTACACCAGCAGGAAAGGTACGGAGTGCGACAGAGACAGTGCAGTGACGTCACACGCCGGCATGCAGCTCAGCATCGAGGAGTCGCTGCACGACCTGCAGCACGTCTGCTTCCAGGCGGCGCTCCTCTACACCAGCAGTAAAGGTACGGAGTGCGACAGAGAGACAGTGCAGTGACGTCACACGCCGGCATGCAGCTCAGCATCGAGGAGTCGCTGCACGACCTGCAGCACGTCTGCTTCCAGGCGGCGCTCCTCTACACCAGCAGGAAAGGTACGGAGTGCGACAGAGAGACAGTGCAGTGACGTCACACGCCGGCATGCAGCTCAGCATCGAGGAGTCGCTGCACGACCTGCAGCACGTCTGCTTCCAGGCGGCGCTCCTCTACACCAGCAGTAAAGGTACGGAGTGCGAAAGAGAGACAGTGCAGTGACGTCACACGCCGGCATGCAGCTGAGCATCGAGGAGTCGCTGCACGACCTGCAGCACGTCTGCTTCCAGGCGGCGCTCCTCTACACCAGCAGTAGAGGTACGGAGTGCGACAGAGACAGTGCAGTGACGTCAGCATAGAGAGGAAGAGATGCAGCTAAGATGCCCCACGAACTTCACAAGTGGCTTGTTAACGCTCGTAAATGTCAAATGTGAACAAATTAAATTATAGGTCTAGCGCTTAACTGAGTTAGTCCCTGAGGTATGGGAGCGGTACGGGAAGGGTGTTTTCGTCTCAACTTTCTTGACGTAAGGAAAACACCCCTCCCGTACTGCTCCCATACCTCATACTAAGTTAGCGTGACCTGTGCAAAGATTTCAAGCCTCCCTGATGTAATTGGTCAATATTTGACGTCCTCTACTGTCTCCCTAGCGTCTCGATTCGTGTTAACCCCAGAGTATGAGTACATGAGAGTTCTCGTATTATGCGGTGGGGGGCGTCGCCGCAGATCTTTGAGAGCAACTCTAGAGCTGTATGTTTGTGTCGCAGGTGAAAGGCGGATACGCGTCCACACGATGTCTCTGCCGATCGCCACCACGCTGCCCGACGTGTTGCACTCGGCGGACCAGCAGTGTATCATAGGACTACTCAGTAAAATGGGTAAGTGCTACACCATCATCATTTTATGTTCATAATAATGAACGCCAACCCTCGTGCCATACGGAGTTATAAATCAATTACGCGCTACGGCTGATAATAGACTTCCTTAACGCCCAAAACTGCAAAAAGACGCGGTACCGCCATCATTGCCCATCCCTTATTTTTCATCAACGACTATTTTTAACCCCCGACGCAAAAACGACGATGATAAGTTTGACGTGTCGGTGTGTGTCTGTCTGTCGCCTCGTAGCTCCCGAACGGATGAACCGATATCGTTTTATTTTTTTTGTTTGAAAGGAGAATTTGTCCGGAGTGTTCTTAGCTATGTTTGATCAAAATCGGTTCAGCCGTTTCATTGCGTTGAGGGTTTTTTTAATTTGTACGAAATTAATTACTTGTTATTAAATTCTAACTGCAGATTCGGTTTCAGTGATCTTAGGCACCCCTTTGTATCGATTTGAAAGCAATCAGTCCAGGCACAAAAAGTTCAAAATGGCGACCACTTTTTTCAATTCGGACAACAGAATCCATCCATTGTCCACATCACGATTCCACTGTCCGGTTCAGATGTCCACTTGTCGATACCTAGTATCTATTGCGAGTTCTCGGTGGTTGTCCTGCTGTTCCTTGTTTTTTCAATTATTGTTAAGTAAATTGCACTTTTGTTTGGGAACAGCGGATAGCTTCCGGGTATCATGGCTGCTGTGACGACAGCAGCATTCTAAGGCGAGGCTGAAATATAGCGTAGCTGAGCCTTTTCTCTTACACTAGCCTAAATGTATTTGTATTTGTATTTCTATACCTTTGAAAGTAATTATAGGGTAAGGAATAAATACCTTTTTTACTTGTTTGCAGCGGTGGACCGCGCGCAGAGCGCGTCTCTGGGCGAGGCGCGCGAGGCCGTCATGCACGTGGCCGTGGAGGCGCTCAGCGCGCACCGCCTCGCGCAGAACCTGCCCGCCGGCGCGTCCACGAGCGCGCTGCACGCGCCGGAGAGCCTGCGTCTACTGCCGCTGTACCTGCTCGCGCTGCTGAAGCGGGTATGTACACCTCGCGCAGAGCCTGCCCGCCGGCGCGTGCACGAGCGCGCTGCTCGCGCCGGAGAGCCTGCGTCTACTGCCGCTGTACCTGCTCGCGCTGCTGAAGCGGGTATGTACACCGCCTCGCGCAGAGCCTGCACGCCGGCGCGTGCACGAGCGCGCTGCTCGCGCCGGAGAGCCTGCGTCTACTGTCGCTGTACCTGCTCGCGCTGCTGAAGCGGGTATGTACACCGCCTCGCGCTCTCAGAGCTCGGTATCACGTATTTTTTCCAAAACTCTCCTTAAAAGGGGTGTCATGGTTTGTGCGGGAGAATGTTAACGCATGCTCTTCATAGTATGTGTGCTGTTTCAGAAAGCGTTCCGGACGGGCACGTCGACACGGCTGGACGACCGCGTGGCCGACATGTGCGCGCTCAAGTCGCAGCCCCTCTCGCAGCTCCTGCGCGGCGTGTACCCCGCGCTGTACGCGCTGCACACGATACAGGAGCACTTGGTGAAGGGCGAGGAGAACGAGCTGGTGCCCGACCCGCCGCGGTTACAGCTCACGGCTGAGAGGTAACATGTGCGCGCTCAAGTCGCAGCCCCTCTCGCAGCTCCTGCGTGGCGTGTACCCCGCGCTGTACGCGCTGCACACGATACAGGAGCACGTGGTGAAGGGCGAGGAGGACGAGCTGGTGCCCGACCCGCCGCGGTTACAGCTCACGGCTGAGAGGTAACATATGCGCGCTCAAGTCGCAGCTCCTCTCGCAGCTCCTGCGCAGCGTGTACCCCGCGCTGTACGCGCTGCACACGATACAGGAGCACGTGGTGAAGGGCGAGGAGGACGAGCTGGTGCCCGAACCGCCGCGGTTACAGCTCACGGCTGAGAGGTAACATATGCGCGCTCAAGTCGCAGCCCCTCTCGCAGCTCCTGCGCGGCGTGTACATGGCATGATTCAAACATCTACAAAAAAAAAACTTGTTACATCATGGGGGTGTTTCGGGTAGCCCTTGGTGCCTCTCGCACATTTCAACTTGACCCGATTGAATGGGACACCCTCTATTTATCAGGGGGCTTAGTACGAAAACTTGATAGTTTTAGAAACTATATGAAGTGTCGTTTCCTTCAATACATTTACTGAAAGCGTCCTTAGTTTTCTCCTCGTTTCCGCTAGGGGCGCAGCAAGTAAATGTATGGAAGGAGACAAAACTTCATATAGTTTCGAATACTATCAAATTTTCGTACTAAGCCCCCGGAGTATGAAATAAAATGCCTTTTATACTAAGCAAAACACACAATAAATACACAATATATCCATTTTGCAGAGTAAACTCAAACGGCGCGTACCTACTAGACGACGGCGACAGCATGATCATCTACGTGGGACGGAACGTGAGCCCCGCCTTCCTCTCGGAGACGTTCGGCGTGACCGCGTTCAGTCAGATCCCGGACGAGGCCAGGAGTCTGCCGCGTGTGGACTCGGACACGTGCCAGCTGCTGCACGCGTTCATAGACCGACTCAACGAGGACCGGCCCTATGCCTCGGACATACTTGTGCTGAGGTGACTGACTCATTATATTATTGTGCCAGCTGCTGCACGCGTTCATAGACCGACTCAACGAGGACCGGCCCTATGCCTCGGACATACTTGTGCGGAGGTGACTGACTCATTATTGTCAAGACAATGCCATAATAATAATCTTTACAGACCTAGCTTCCCTTGAGAACTGGGTTTTAAAAAGTACTAACTCATAAATATCCCTAAAAACCTATAAAACACTCAGGTTGAGATAAATGGTCTCCACAGCACAGGGAATCCTAGTGTGGAGGCCAAGGTACCTACTACTTGTAAATGTAATAAGCTACATACCTATTTTAGTTTTAAAGTATATTGTAAGATCTTCACTTTATGTAAATGGTGCAAATAAATGATATAGAAATAGACGTAACTTAGCACATACTAATGCTTATAGACCGTTCACCGTAAGTTGGCACCGGCCATGGAGTATTTACAGGTATTTATATTGAACTAACTGTAGCATTGTCTCTGTCCCTCTTTAGCTCGCGTGATTTGACATGTGTGTGAAAGTGATAGGGGATAATGTACGTGCTTAGTACGATCTATTTATCTCGGCCTTTAGAGTCCCTAATGAACTAAAAACTCACCCTACTCTATTGGACGGAACTGGGAGCGAATTACAACGTCTCTTACAGTTGGGAGATGGCCGAGTTGACATCGTTATTCTTGTTTTCCAAATGTGGGATTAATTTAATCGAAGTCGTAGCAGTTTTTTAATGATTTTTCTGTATAAACAAATACATAATATACATTCCTCGTTTGAAGAATAATGTGATTTCTTTTCAGAGACAACTCTCCATCGCGCCTCGCGTTCACGGAACGACTCGTCGACGACAGAGTAGAGTCCGCATTCTCCTACTACGAGTTTCTACAGCACGTCAAGAACCAAGTGAAATGAACAGTGACAGTGAGTCTCGAGTGAAGTGAGTCTCGAGTGAAGTGACAAGTGAACGTTCTTGTGAATAGATAGCGGCGCTAAGCCAAAGGATAATGTGACACGACACTGCCCTATGTTAAGTAAGTTCTGGATTTAGAGTTGAGCCGTTTCACAGTGCTGATACAGTACTACCCAAGTAATATGGCTTACCGATGTACCTGCGCAGAAGATGATTTTTTAAAGCGCGGGAAATGCTATGTACCGGTATTGGTCGGCAGCTGTTAGTCAGCCGCCATACTTCTGATTGAGGGGCGTGACTTGCGAGTGAGACGGATCTAACAGCTGCAGTGTATTATGAACCTTATAATAGTGACCTAAGGTTGATTGTAAGTTTTGAGCATTCTTTCGTTAATCTTCGGAGCCATACTTTATTTTCTGCGCGAACGAAGATTCACGACGCGCCATATCAGTTGGGTATACCTGTACGAGTCGGATCGTATATCCATCAAACGACAGATAATGTAAATGGCTGCTTTATCAGCAGTGAGAAAAGGTTGCTAATGAGCGTACCAAATTAGAAAATTATAGGAAAGTTAAAAGCTATTTATTGTACAGATATACCACTGGAATCACAGTGATATTACTCGTTAACATATAAAAAAATCGAATAACACCAATTTTAAGCACATAAATTGTTCCACAGAGCATCAAATGCTTCCTTATTTTTTGTTCCGGCAACAGCTCCTAATTTGATTTAAGTTTCTGCCGCTAAGAATCCATTGCGCTCAATGAGGGCTTTTCTTTAATGTATAAAAAAAAAAGTAGTTCGACTTGGCTCGATAGATGGCGCTGACTCAAGTATACTTGTCAAAATAACGAATGCATTGTCTGTGCTTTTGTGTGAATATTACGAAAATATATCACTACGTTGTTGACGTTGACTTTTCACTTTATTTTGACAGAGCTACTTTAGCTTGTACAGAGCTGGCGCCATCTATTTTCAAGGCTATGAAAATGATGTGAAACGGCCGTGAAAACCCCTCATTCTCGATGAACAATCTAGAACGCTGATTGTGACACTAGACATAGAGCTTGTAGTGTCGAGCTACTTGCATGCAGTAACTCTACTCACTAGTAGAATACATACATAACAAAGAATATAGAACATGATAGCTGCTAGAGGTTTAAACATTGTGTATTGACTTTTGATGGGACCTCTAAAAATCAACGCATCACAAAATGTAACCTAAGAATGGAATAAGTTTTGAAACATCATCTTTATCATTATAAACATTTATTTGTGTATTGTTCATGTATTTGGTTGTTACCTAACGTAATAAGTGGCTAATAAACAAACGGCGAAGTGCGAGCGAGCCTCGCGCCCCTAGGGTTCCGTGCTGAAAAAAGAGAACTTGTCGTTTTTTTTCTTTTTTTTTTATACTACTTGAATGATGGGACAAGCAGACAACAGTGCATTACCTCATAGGACCGCGCCCTATGTGGCATTGCACTGCGCCCGCCACCCTGAGACATAAATATGAAAAGTCTCATGTGCCTGTAATTTCACCGGCACCCTTACCCTTCAAACCGGAACACAGCAATGCGAGCACTACTGCTTTGCGGCAGAAATAGGTATGGTGGTAGTACTTCCCCGGACGAACTCTTTCACAAAAAAGCTCTACTACTACTAACTTTTTCCCACAATCTTCCCCACCCTTTTTAGGAGTAAAAAATAGTCCTCAATTTTAGACTCTTTCCTTTATTTGTGTCATAAAGCGTCATAGCATTCCAAATTTAAGATTGGGAGGTTACCGTTAATTATTTAAAGATTTACATTTTCGCTTTTTCCTTTTAAAAAATTACCATTCAGTGCCATATATTTTTAATGCATTGAGTTAGAAAATTGACCCTCACAGGAAACTGTGACCCTTAGCTCACAGACCTTTATATTTTCTTTATTCTTTATTGTAGACACATACAGAGAAGAAAAACAACATACATAGAGGACATGTACAAAGGCGAGCTTAACCCTAAAAGAGTTTTCTTCCAGCAAACCTTTGATGATGATTTTGTATAAATTTCAAGTCGACATCTGTAGCCGTTGCTGAGAAAAAGAGTACTGACAGACAGACAGAAGGACAATAAAGTGATCCTTACGGGTCCCGTTTTTTCAGTACGGAACACAAAAAATTCTAGATTTTAATTTGTAACCTGATAAAAACAAAACATAACTTATATTAAATATCCTGTTTATAGTGATAATGAGGATGGAAGAAGAATCGACAAGAATTAGATAGGCATCTAAGAAATTACGCCGATCACACCAACAAAGAGTCAAGGCAAGGTTTTACTATTAAAATATGGTTCGTCCTTAGCAGAACACGCCACAATATTATAATAAACAGTATGCAACAAGTTGGTGAAATCAATTCTCGAGTCATGTTTTGATCATTATTTTATTTTTAAATGGTAACTGCCTAAGCTATATTATTTGTATTATGACTTTTGTAAATTAATGCGTGTGAATGAAGCGAGTGGAATAATAATTAAAAATGGAAATTCCAATTCTAAAAATAAATCAAAATTGCTTCGAATACAATGCTGTTTGTTCCGCGCGAGTGATATGAATGGATATTCGATCAAAGTATGTGTGTATGAACTTTGTACAAAGTATGTGTGTATGAACTTTGTACAAAGTATGTGTGTATGAACTTTGTACAAAGTATGTGTGTATGAACTTTGTACAAAGTATGTGTGTATGAACTTTGTACAAAGTATGTGTGTATGAACTTTGTACAAAGTATGTGTGTATGAACTTTGTACAAACTATTTTTTTTTATTGTTTTATCTTAGGGCGTGTCTTGTATTATTTCATCTATCATTTCCAATTGAGGCAATAACAGTTATATTGCGTTAGTCGCGCAAAACTTAATGGCCGGTTTGAATATAGGCACGCCTCGCTCCCGTGTATGGATAAAACCAGTTTCTGAGTGGTCAGTTTCGGCCCTTATGTTTCTTATGTTGACAACCTCTGTGGCGCGGCGGGCGAAGGTTGGCCTGCGACGCAGGAGTTTGTGGGTTCAATTCCCGCTTCGGAACAAATATTTGTGCGATCGCAGATATTTGTTCAGGGTGTTCTGGGTATTTTATATGCATAATATAAAATATCTATCTAATGTATTGTATTAAGTATATCAGTTATCTAGTACCCATAACACAAGCTCTGCTTAGCTTGGGGCTAGATAATGTTGTGTGAACTGTCCAGCATTATTTATTATTTATTTATTTTAATTATTCTACCTACACACGTGCCTATATTCAGACCGGCCATAAAGTATGGCGGCTAACTATCGTTAGGTGTACTGTATTGTTATTTTGTAATTTTTGTATATGTATTTAATTGGGCACTATTCGACTGTAAATTGAATAAAAATTATTTATGAAATTCTAGATAGAATGTTTTATATTAAAGTGAGTTCGGTTCGTCTAATCAGGACACCTTGTAGTTAGCGGTTCTTGCAATGGCACATTGTGGACAAAGTACAGATGTCCCTCTAGACTGGCTAGCTAGCTATGTAGATTTTGTTCTCTTGCACGCGGAATTGACGTGTCCGCGATAGACAAAGATGGCGCTCTACAGAACCGAATATCTCTTTCTCACGAGTTCCGTTACAAAAGCCGAGAAAATGTGCTTGGTTTCATGCACTTTAAGATGTAACCACTGTAATATGACTTTAATTGTACTTCATTGTTGAGGCTTTAGGTAAACTTCGAACTGAATATAGCCAGTTGTTATTGGATTGTTAAAGAATATAAAGAAATCACACCGATGTCTGTGTTTTAATGTTGGAGACTTAAATACGGCATTATAAATTGGGTTAGATATTATTTGTGTACACACATGTGGACTAAGGGCCGTCTTCTCAAGGAACGTGCGTACGTGCACAAGCTACGGAGCGACTGACATTGGGCACTTTCACAATGACCGATAATGACACGACACGATATCGTCGGATGAGTAAGAACATACATTTACTAAAACGCTTTCACTCTGTCAACGATATCGTCGGCGACAACGATATCGTCACCAACACCGATATCGTCGCCGACACCGATATCGTCGCCGACACCGGTATCGTTGCCAACACCGATATCGTCGGCGACACCGATATCGTCGCAAACACCGATATCGTCGCCGACACAGATATCGTCACCAACACCGATATCGTCGTCGACACAGATATCGTTGCCAACACCGATATCGTTCCTATTTGTAAATCACTCAAACCAGTATCTAGACGAGTTAAGTGAAATGGACAACTTCATAAAAAAAAATGAGACAAAGTACTGCAGTCGTGTGTATGGTGTGGTGCGTTGTGTCGCCCCTGGTCGTCTACGATATCGTGTCGTGTCGTTATCGTCCATTGTGAAAGCGCAGTTCGCTTTGATGTGTGCTCCGCTCGTCCTACATTGTTTGTGAATATGGCACATGGACGTTGAGACGGTGTAAGGCTGCATGTCGACCAAAGTGGAGCAGTGCACATCCACGTGCGATTCCGTTGATTGACATCGCTCCGGCTGTGGATAGCACAGATTATATTATAGTTTGTAAGTAAACTACTTGTGACTGAAATGACGTTGACTAAATTGTATTTATTTATTGCCTCTGTTAGCGGACTGAACTCTAGCCTTGTATATTGTTTCAATATAATAATTACTGAAAATATCTTTCTTTGGATTTTAAAAATAAATTGTAGGTATCTATCGACGTAGGGCTAATTACCTACTAAAGCGTAGCGTATCTTTGCCGCTAGGTACTCTGCAGTGGAGCGAAGATATGGTGTAAAATAGATGGATTGAATAGCCTGCTGATGCACTACCTAAATCACGTCCTACCACCATACCTATTTCTGCAGCAAAGCAGTAGTGCTCGCATTGCTGTGTTTCGGATTGAAGGGTATGGTTGCCGGAAAAGTCACAGGCACATGAGATTTTTCATCTATATGTCTCAGGGTGGCGGGCGCAGTGCAATGCCACATAGGGTGTGGACGTGACCTATGTGATAATGCACTGTTCATAGGCAGAGGGTACCCAGAACCACTAATTCGAAGACATGTTTAGCCTCTGCGATGCTCACTGGATTCATTCACCATCTGTCACAAAGCTCTTTTCAGGCGTCACCCCTCGGCCTGGCCACTGACCTAACACCAGAACCAACAAAGAACCAGTGACACGACGAACCAACGAACAAAATTGCGTCAAACTGACTTTTTTTTTTATACAACTTGGAATGACGGATCAAGCGGATGGCCCACCTGATGTTAAGCGGTAACCTCTGCCTTTAACAATGCATTACCTCATATGTTGTGTCCACCTAGGGTGCGCCCTAAATGGCATTGCACTATTCACATTGGCATTTATTCGCCACCCTGAGACATAAAGATGAAGATTTTAATGTGCCTGTAATTTCACCACATCCAATGCGAGCCCTACTGCTTTGCGGCAGAAATAGGTATGGTGGTAGTAGGTACTTCCCCGAACGAACTCTTTCAGAAAAAAGCTCTACTTCTACTAAAACATTGAACGAATTAATTCATTACCAAATTTTATCAAAAAACTTCTTATTTTTTTTAACTTTTTTTTATCACAATGTGAAAGCTATGACGCTCTGATAGAGAGTGGGACGGACGGACGGACGGTCTCAACAGTCGAACAACGGTACCCTAATATGGACAAAGAAATGTGTAGTGGCTTATCTATTTACTAATCAAGGGTTAAAGGGCGCCCTTAGACATCTGATAAAAAGCACAAAAAAGTCCTTAAAAAAAGCGGCCAAGTGCGAGTCGGACTCGCCCATGAAGGGTTCTGTAGCAGCATGTAACATAATATAAAAGTTCGTGGATGGTTTACGATTTATTATTATTATATCATTTATTTCGGTTTCACACCATATTATGTTAGTAAAGAGTTGTTAGTAGACATTATCACACAGTATTTATAAAATAAAAAATTATATTTATTAAATTAAATCAAAATTAAACTATTAAAATAAAACTTAAATAAAAATTATTTGGCACACCGCATTGAGTGGCATGGCAGCACATGCGTTTTGGTCCAGTGACTGAGAATCGGACCATCTACCCGCTCGGCCACTGTGCTCAGGAAGCTGTTGGCACTGCCGCGCACCCGCCACATCAGGGAGGCCACTCTCTTACGCATGATGGTGTGGAAGCCGTCAGTGTGTGCCTCTGTGAACATACCTGATGCGCTACAGAAACGCGGCAGCCCCAACGGCATCCTGAACGCAATGTTATATTATACTGAATGCAATACGCTGTTTGAGTAAAGTTGATCCATAGGCTGCTAGTATAAAAAGATTGGCAGTAAGCCCTAAACAAGGTGATCTTTACACTTTTCGTGCACTTTGCAAACCTACGGATCAACATATTACTTCTCACTGCCAACGCCCTTCGCTCCCTCTCAATGTCCAAGTCGTCCTTGAGACTCTCAGTGACCCAATGCCCCAGGTATTTAAAATGCGAGACCTTTTTGAGAACAGTGCCACTCAATGACACTGAAGGTATATTAGAATAATATTTTGCTCCCGCCTTAAAAACTAGCATTTCGCTCTTGGTGGAATTATACCTGAGGCCATGGGCCACCGCATACCGTTCACATATGCCAACCAACCTCCTGAGGGCGCTGATTGATGGGCTCAGTAACACCATATCATCAGCACAGCTGATATTATTGACCATTTTTCCATCAACAGAGCAGCCCACCATGGCGTCACTAAGCTCAACAATCAGCCGATTACATACAAGTTGAAAAGTCGGGGCGAGCTCACCCCCCCTGTCGAACCCCACATTCCAGCCTATATGGATCAGATAGCGAGTCTGCCCACCTCACAACATTGCTCTGATGACCGTACCAGTACTTAAACAAATCAATAAATTCACAAGGCAATGTTGTGTCTTCGGACAGCTTCTTCCAAAGGACACTATAGGACACCAAATCGAAGGCTTTCGACAAGTCAAGAAAACATGCATATACTGGTGTTTTCCTATCTGTGTAGTACCGGACGGTATGCTTGAGACACAGAACCGCTGCCTCTGTGGAAAGCCCCGCCCTGAATCCGAACTGAGCGTCGTGCAACTTGAGATGTTTTTCCAACTGTTTGTCAAGCACACTGTCCAGCACCTTCGCTATATCGATATTGATATAGCGATATAGATATAGTGCGATCGCAGATATTTGTTCAGGGTGTTCTGGGTATTTTATTGTATAATAAAAATATCTATCTATGTAATATGTTGTATTAAGTATATCAGTTATCTAGTACCCATAACACAAGCTCTGCTTAGCTTGGGGCTAGATAATGTTGTGTGAATTGTCCAGCATTATTTATATATTTATATTTATATATTTTATATATTTATAGTAGTAGCTAGCGAGATGGGCCTATAGTTGCCTATATCAGAAGTGTCTCCTGTCCGGACGTATTAAAAAAAACTACTAACTAGATCTCGTTCAAGCCAATTTTCGTTTGGTTTTTTAGTTTTATCATTCTCTTATTTTAGAAGTTACTGGGACACACACACACACACACACATTTTACCACTTTGTAAGTTTCTCTCGCGCAAACTAATCAGTTTAGAAAAAATGTATATTAGAAACCTCAATATCATTTTTGAATACCTATCCAAGCTAAACCACACGAAAGGGTTTGATGAAAAAAAAAATGAGTTTCAGTTCTGAGTATGAACACCAATTTTTTATTTTTATTTTCTATTTTTGTGTGAAAATCTTAATGCGGTTCACAGAATACATCTATTTACCAAGTTTTAACAGCATAGCTCTTATAGTTTCGGAAAAAAGTGGCTGTGACATACACGGACAGACAGACAGACAGACAGACATGACGAATCCATAAGGGTTCCGTAATTTTGTTACGGAACCCTAAAAATAAGTACCTTAACCTGCGCGCTAACGATTGCGAGTTAAATTAGATTGTTCTATTTAAACAATTCTTTGTTATCAGCTTCGACCAAAGTAAAAAGTAGTTATCAGTACCTACATACGATACTCTGTGACCCTGAATCTGATCTGTATTTAATTCAATACAATATTTTGTTTTACTATAAAAACTTTCGTGAAATAATTGAACATATCAATTATTTTATAAAAAAAGGGAAATTTTCACGTGTGCTAAACGGGACGCGGAGGGAGTGCGTCGCATTCACTCACCTTGAAAAAGACTCTCGAAACGGGTCGAAACAATGTCGGTGCTTACATCGTGAAAATTTCTCGTTTTTATAATATATGTCGGAGAGAAGTCATTTGATGAATCTGGAGAAAAGATCTACTGAGATTGAAGGCTTATAAATATCACGTGTACGGCTGCGAACAATCGTATTCTGTCGTGTCGCGCCACCCAAACGAATGCGCCCGAGACTTGTTTACGCAAAGAAGCAAGGCGATCGACGCTCGGATATAAAAGGAGCGTGCGGAAGCAACAGAATTCATAATAACATCGGCGTTGGCCGAGTGCACACGTTTTAATCAACAAAGTCAGTTTGAGGTCAAGTAATAAAATCTTAGTGAAACCTCTTTTGTGTTCTCCTCATTTGCACGAGACCCACTCGAAAGCCCCTGAGTTGCCTTATGCCGTTCTGAGAGATAGTGATCATCACTCATCCGTCATCAGAAGTGGGATTGGAAGCAAATTCAATCCCAACCACTTCCTCATCAGCTCATTCACCACCTGATGTAACACAACGAAGTAACATGATAGTCACACAACAGCATGTGCTGTTGCCTATACTTAACTCATCAATGAGTGGTATACCACAACCATTGCCATTATCATCACCACCACCATCACATCGAATTAACATCGATGCCAGGCAATAGCAGGACATGCTGTTGAATACGCCTACGATTAACCCATCGATAGATGGGGTACCACCACAATTTCTCATGCAAATGATGCAGAAAATGACAGACCGTTTATGCAATCCGCCTCCTGAGACAAAGAATGACTTTGACATCCGTATGAACGTTGGTAGCCTGCTGAAAAGACTGGCCAAAATTATCCTGGAGAACGATCGCTATCTAGTAAAGAGAGTCATTGGCAGAAAACGGCCACGAACATTTACCCACGACCAGCTTTATCAAGCTCCAAAACCTGGTGATCAAGAGACCGTATCGGCGGCAGAAGATGAATCACCAGCTTCTCAAGACACCGCTGCATCACCGAACGAGCCTTTGCCGTCCACCCCACGAGCTGGGCTGCCTGAGCAACTAACTCGAGATACAAGTGATGAAGGCACACTATCAGAATAAAATTTCAAGTTAAGTACCAAACTACACTGCCATCGTAAAACTCATCCTTTTAATCTTAACATTTGAGAACCCCTGTGTTTAACACAGCACCAACCTAGACCTAATTCCTAATAGAGCCTCTGTGCACCACGGTGTACAAGACCGCTCAGAGCACAGCATCAACTCTTTCCCTTATTCAACGAGTCTACGAGAATCCACGAGAATTTGTAACCTAACATTTTAGAACCCCTGTGTTTAACGCAGCACCAACCTAGAACTAATTCCTAATAGAGCCTCTGTGCACCACGGCGTACAAGACCGCTCAGAGCACAGCATCAACTCTTTCCCTTATTCAACGAGTCTACGAGAATCCACGAGAATTTGTAACCTAACATTTTAGAACCCCTGTGTTTAACGCAGCACCAACCTAGAACTCATTCCTAATAGAGCCTCTGTGCACCACGGCGTACAAGACCGCCCAGAGCACAGCATCAGCTTTTTCCCTTATTCAACGAGTCTACGAGAATCCACGAGAATTTGTAACCTAACATTTTAGAACCCCTGTGTTTAACGCAGCACCAACCTAGACCTCATTCCTAATAGAGCCTCTGTGTACCACGGCGTACAAGACCGCCCAGAGCACAGCATCAGCTTTTTCCCTTATTCAACGAGTCTACGAGAATCCACGAGTACAAGTACCACAGAGTACAAGTACCACAGAGTACAAGTACCACAGAGTACAAGTACCACAGAGTACAAGTACCACAGAGTACAATATCTCCGAGTATAAATTCCACGAGTATAAGTACCACAGAGTACAAATTCTACGAGTATAAACAATATTCCAACACATGATTGATGTGCTTTGGTACCAGTATCAAAATACAATAGCGCAACACAAGTTGCCTACAGATACCAATCTCAGAAAAAAAACACCTCATTGTTTCAGACACTTGCAAGACACAAACCAGGCTGGTGCAGAGCGCGCACTGCCTGTCAGTATGGCCGTGGCGGTCATGAATAATCAAAAATGCTAAGAATAGCTAAGAAACGTGAAAAGGAAAAGAAGAAAAAAGAAAAGAAGAAAAAAAAAAAACATGATCAGCATTCTAACGGGATGACTGGCATGACTTTGTCACAGTATTCCGACATGAGAGACTACCTGATTTGGTGGGTTGACGATTATGATGAGAAGGAATTGAGTGCTGATGTCCCACTGTTTGGATTAGCTGAACACAATGACCGAGCAAGTAAAAGTCATTGTAGTTGTAGTATTGTGCGTACCACTAGAGTCATTTAGCAAAATCGCGAAAAAAAAATGAAACCCCACCGAGACGTTTCTTGCTAGTTCTTTTACTCGAGATGGGCCGGTTGTGGTTGAGAACAAGCGTAATCTTTATCTAAATCATGATTAGTATCTGTGAGTTTGACCACATAAAATGAAAAAGCAACAATAATAATTTTAAAATGAAACATTAAGTATTCCTATCTGAACTCATTGACATACCCATTTTTATTATAATGTGAGTTCTGAGGCTCTGAGTAATGATCAAAATTAGCTCTGAGGCTATGAGGTCTAACGAGTGTTTCAGTACAATATTATTCATGTGATGAGTTGTGAGGCTCTGAGTTAATGATCAAAATTAGCGCTGAGGCTATGAGATCTGACGGCAAAAAGCTTATTACAACTTTTTGATTGTGTTATTTGACGAGATAAAATTGCTTAGTGTTGTTTCAAACAAAATAAAATAAATAAAAACGAAGTGTGAAATGCGAATGTGGGCCTAAATGTGACTAAGGCGCAGGGACGCGCCTGTTGTCAGTATGGCCGTGTCGGAGAGAAGTCATTTGATGAATCTGGAGAAAAGATCTACTGAGATTGAAGGCTTATAAATATCACGTGTACGGCTGCGAACAATCGTATTCTGTCGTGTCGCGCCACCCAAACGAATGCGCCCGAGACTTGTTTACGCAAAGAAGCAAGGCGATCGACGCTCGGATATAAAAGGAGCGTGCGGAAGCAACAGAATTCATAATAACATCGGCGTTGGCCGAGTGCACACGTTTTAATCAACAAAGTCAGTTTGAGGTCAAGTAATAAAATCTTAGTGAAACCTCTTTTGTGTTCTCCTCATTTGCACGAGACCCACTCGAAAGCCCCTGAGTTGCCTTATGCCGTTCTGAGAGATAGTGATCATCACTCATCCGTCATATAATATTTTGTTTGTTTTATTCTGCAAGATACACTTAATTTTCACCACACTGGCCACCATATCTCAAGCTAGCACACCAGAAGTGTGACCCAGAAAGAACCGGTGACACGAAGAAGTAATCGCATCACTACGATACAATGTTCGCGTCTGAAATCTACCTTTCCATATATTTCGCCGTCGAAGGACAGAAACACAAAAACAGTAATAATAAGGTAATTTAATATAATAAGGTAAACATGTCATGCAAAAGAGGTATCTCAGGATCGTAGAAGTGAAAATCCTAGGTCTCTGCTTACCCCTCCCGTAAACAGACGTGAGTTTATGTATTATGTATGTACATAAGTGTCATTAACGAAATTTTTGATTTTCTAATCAAGATTTATTATGATATGAGTATTATACTTAAACTGTTTTATTTTATTTACCAGATCTTTAAAACGAGAAACGTGGGCCGTTTTTACAAGCTTCATAATTAACTATGTCCAGGTGGAATATGTTTGTCCGGCTGGAATCTTGCAAGCAGTTATCCTTAACCGATTGAGATGAAATTTGGCATACCTGTTCCGATGACAATACAATATGATTGTGGCAGCGAGCTGATCTGATGATGGAGACGGAAGGTGGACAACGGAACTCCTCGATGGATCCTCCTCTTGTAGGCTGGCCGTGTTTAGGCTCATTATGATCAGCACACGGTTACGATCACTAGTTTTATAAAAGCTTGTATTGAAAAATATATTTTTAACATAAAACTTACTACCCGTTTGAGTTTTCTATTGACAGTTATACATAATACTGTCTATTATACACTTACAATATCGATTGCATGCGCCCCACGTATTTGTTTAAATCTTATAAGGGGCTAGGAGAAATCTAATGTACATTTTTAATTTATGTAGGTATATCATTAGATCCCTACTGTCTGACGAAAGGATTCTAGAGTTCAAAGACGCTATCTGGAAAATACACTATGATGTTATTGGACTCGCCGAGATACGCAGAACACGCTGAGAACAACCGAAGACAAGGAAAAATGGAGGAGGCCTATACTCGTAAAGAGGTCCTTAATAATTAGAGTGAAAAAAAACTATTAAAAAAAAATGTTAAAACAAAACTTATCTAGGTACATCAAAAAACTAATGTTAACAGAATCTAATATTAAGATGTACAATATTGTTTATTATTAAGGAAATAAATGGCTTTATTATTATTATTATTATATATATATCATTAGGTGAAAAAATATATATAAATACTTACCTAACTGTTGTTTTTAAATTAGACTGACTCTACTTCTATGTAGTTCAAGTTCTTTAATCAATATTAGACGGTTATTATGCATAACTAACAGGAAGTTTTTTAAATTAAATTTAAATTATTTATACTAATGAGGAAAGGATGGTACCAAGCCGTGCGCCTGGTCGACCTATGATGAAAAGGAGATGGTGGGATTTTATCGTGAAGTTCCTGGGAGCATTCCCCGAAATGTAACCTATAGAAGATCGAAGCGGTGCTCGAGACTCTGGATCTTAGTCACCGTCATATGTTGCTCACCTATAAGCCTGAAAGCTCTGCGTTCGATCGAGTCCAAGGCAGCAAGCTGGTGTTTGGCCGAGCCATCCCAAACGTGGCAGCAGTACCTACTCCATACCATCCCGGACTTGTGCTTTATATAAACTGAGAAGCTGCCCTGGTGTGAAGTAACGCTTTTCCTTATTCAGGATGCCTAGCTTCATGGCAGCTGAGCACTTGCAGGTTAGTAGGTACTATACGTAGGTTTTATAAACGCGCGTTGAACGTGCGTCTAAAGAAAAATATAACGCGTCTGACTGAATCGCGTTTGTATAGCTGCTGCTAAAATAGGTACCTCGTGTGCAGAGTCTACCATGTTTTGTACTTTTCTATCTGGTCTATGTGTATTCATGGCTAGGGAATGCAATCTTGGACCAAGATTGGCTATTCAAGATATGGCGTCTTTTTTCTGAATCAAGATTGGTCAGTTCGAGATCTTGTCGAGATTCGGGTCGAGATCTTGGTCGCGAATCAAGATTATCGGGATTTTCAAGATTGAGCAGAATAATTGAAAAAAATGCGTTTTTTTTTGTATCAAATAATATACGTTTAATTGTTTAATATACCTATAATTTACGTTTAATGAAAAACAAAAAGTTTAAACCTTTTGAAAATCCTTTTGAAAATGACTTCTCAAGAAACACAGTACGCTTAAAGTTCATCCTAATCGGCACCGTATATCAGTGGCTAAATAGCCCGCGGCTGAAAAGGCCCTTTCTGCCTCCACACTAGTAGCGACGAAAGTTAAAAGACTGTTAAAAGCGAATTTCAGGTATTTTCCTGGAGGAGAAACTCCTCCGTAATCATAAAGATTCATTTCTTTTTTCAAAATTGCGTCAATTTTATCAGAAATCAGCGCTTTGGGTTGCAGTTGATTACATGCTTTCAAGGCCTGTGCGAGTTCACACGTATGACACTTTAAGCGCGCTCAGTCTGAAAATCTCGAAATCTTGTTACAATCTTGGACTGATTTGTCAAGATCGTGACCAGGATTTCGAAATTCAAGATTGATGGCTTTCAAGATTTAATCTTGGAAAATCACTCAAGATCTTGGTGGAATCTTGATCTTGCAGGATCAAGATTGCATTCCCTATTCATGGCTACCGCTAACATACCGTTTAGTGCCGGTGAACTTGAACTCGGAATAATATCGGGTAAAACCCAATGTAAACTAAGAACCAATTACAATAATTCTAAAAACAATATAGGTATATAAATTTATCTTATCAGTAAGTACCAAAATTAATATTCGCCTAATTATTTTTAGGGTTAGGTACGTTTTGTAGAACTCGTTTGCCAAAATCTGCCAGATGGAACAATTTGGAATCCCACTAGTATCATAAATGTCAAAGTTACGATGCTAGGATGTTATTTTTTTATATACCTACGTGGATTACGGAACATTCTGATGCGGTAACCTCTGCCTTTAACAATGCATTAGGTATAGGTCACGTCCACCTAGGACGCGCCCTATCTGGCATTAATAATATAATAATTAACAAAGGTTTCTTGATACATTATTTGCCTAAAAATTCTTTTGTGACAGACTGGTGCCTGAAGTAGGTTTGAAAAACCTGTATGTCACCAATGCTCTCTCGCCACGGATTGAAAATTATAGAGACAGTGTAAAAAAAAATTGCATTGCGCCCGCCACCCTGAGTGAGACATAAAGATGAAAAATCTCATGTGCCTGTAATTTGACCGCACCCATACCCTTCAATCCGGAACACAGCAATGCGAGAACTACTGCTTTGCGGCATAAATAGGTATGGAGGTAGTACTTCCCCGGACGAACTCTTTCACAAAAAAGCTCTACTACTACATGATGTTTGTTACTCAATCACGCCGAAACTTCGGAACCGGTTTCGATGAAATTTGGTATACTGGTAAGTGGTAATCATTTACCCTTACGATTTTACAGTTTTAGGTCCTAACCTGGATTGAGCTATAGAGATATTGAGATAGAAAATTCTTTATTGCACAAGACAAAAAGCAGTACATAGGCGAACTTAATGCTAATTAGCATTTTCTTCCAGCTAACCTTTGTGTAATGTAGAGTGGGTGGTAGTGCTATTAAAATTAATTATAGGTTGAGATTAATGATAAACATAACTAAATACCTACTCTAAATAACTAGCTATATAAATACCTAACATAATATAATATATATAAATAATTCAATAAATAACATAAGCTCAATTTTGTTGGACATTTTGCAATGACAAAAAGTATTGGTACAGTTTGGACTTGAAGACTCCCATGGAAGCGGCTTTCCTAACTTCTACTGGAAGAGAGTTCCACAAGCGGATCGAAGGCTACTTTTTAAGCCGCTGGCGGACACTGGTGTATAATATATTGATCAATTAATCAATAAATCAATATATTTATTTCAGGCTTATTGGGAAATGTACAAAACCTAAACAATAAGCCTATATCACCATAAATACCTTAAAAACTAACATACATATAAAAAACACTTAATTATACTTTAATGCACGCACATTTAGACGGCGACGTATGATGCAACAGCGCGGTGTCTCGTGTCAGGCGTCCGAAGAACCTCTTGAACCTTCGACCAAAGTATCTTGAGCTTGACACCTTCCGGCCAGAACTCTCCATTCATGAAGATCGAAAGGTGGTCAGTCGGCACCCTCACCATAAAATAAATAAAATTGAAATCATGGCGAGATTCCAACTGCTCGACCCTCATGGTTAGCCCTGTTTTCTGCTTGAGGTATCAAACAAAAACAACATTGATTAAACATCGTTTCCAAGTTATTGCTTTACGTGCTGGTAATCGCTTTAATTTTACTGATTTTGCAGTTTATTGCTTCTTTTCAAGTGCAGTAATATTACAAAAAAAACAGCGCAATGAACTGTTAAATCGTAAGTAAAAATTATTAAAAGTAAAACCTACTTGAGGCGATAAATGTGCCTCTGAGGTTGGAAAATGCAGAGCAATAAGCAACCAAGTAGGTATCATATGAAAGCTCTGCATATAATTATCTATTTTATATTTTTAATATAAAGAGCCTTTTATTTTATTTTATTTTACCTTAAGTATTTTTTTTTTATTTTTTTTTTAATTTTATTTAATTTTGTTTTATTTAATTTTGTTCGTTTTGGAAAACTTACAGCTAGGTAGGTACACAAATAAACAAGTAAATATAATATGGAGAGCCCAATTACAAGTTTCCACACATATTACAGAAAGTAGCAAGTAATCAAAAATAACAAGTAGACAGACAAATTACTATTAAGCGTATGAACAACAATCTATAATATAGGCAGCAAAGTAAATATTATTAAGCACACGCATTAAAGTTGTGGAGGAGGTATTGAACAAGTCAATATCGACCTCTCGCGCCACAGAATAAAAACAACTGCACGCTCTTATTAAATATGAATTTTGCCTATAGTTGGAATTCACTACTGGAATGCTAAGAAGGTTAGAATTTCTCAATGATAGTGTAGGAGTTCGAAGCCCCAATTGGCCTAGTAGCTCAGGACAGCCAACCAAGCCGCTTGCAATATTTAGAAGACAGGATAATTCAGCGCAACGCCTTCTCTCTTTTAATGGGAGGATATGGAATTTCCTACAACGCGCGGAAAAATCCTATCCTACTAAACGCGAAAGTTTGTAAGTATGGATGGATGGATGGATGTTTGTTACTCTTTCACGCTAAAACGGCTGGACGGATTTGAATGAAATTTTGAATGGAGATAACTGGACTCCCGGAATAACACATAGGTGCATTTATATCCCGATATTCCCTCGGGATCGAGACTTACGCGGGTGAAACCGCGGGGCGCATCTAGTTAGGTATACACGTCTTCGACCTGAACTGTAAATATCTAAGAAAACTTTTCTGTATTCTTTCAATACGAGTTATTTATATGTCATAGCGTATGGGTTCCAAACCTGAGACACATATTCAAGATGACTCCTAACATAAGCGCAATACACTATCTTAAAAGTCTTTACCTGCTCAAATTCTGACGACATCCTTATTACAAACCCTAAAGCTTTAGAAGCTTTCTTGATAAAATTAACAATATGAATGTCGAACAGCAATTTAGAGTCAAATGTGATACCAAGATCCCTAATAGAAAATACTCTCTCGACAGGGGTATCTTTAAGCATGTAGTTAAAAACTAACGGCTGCAGTTTGCGTGTAAAAGAGCAAATATAGCATTTAGAGACATTAAGGTCTAATTTATTAACAATGCAGTAATTTTGAAACCTATCGAGATCACGTGTTTTTACAGCGCATAAGATTTTCATGTCATCAGCTTATAGTAGGATCTTAGAATAAAGAAAGCTAGTCGAGATATCGTTGATAAAAATAATAAAGAGGAGTGGCCCCAGCAAGGAACCTTTTGGCACACCCGACGGAACGCACAAGGCCAAAGACCTGTACCTATTCATTACGTCTGAGATCTATTCCGGACGTAGGAGGAAAACCACGTGAATAGGTTATCCCTTATACCTGCAACGTGCAGCTTGCGCAGTAAGATGATGTGGTCTATTCGGTCGAACGCCTTGCTGTAGTCGGTATAAATGACGTCAACTTGAGCAGGTTCAGACAATGGTGTGATAGGTAGTCACTGCAAAGAAGTAGATTTGAGGTAGTTGACTTCCCCTTCAGAAAACCATGCTGAGAATCTGAGAACGTGTGCTTCAATGCAGAATATAGCTGATTAAAGACCAACCGCTCAAGGACCTTAGCAAAGACACATAGTTTTGAAATTGGACGATAGTTTTCCACCATATTTTTAGCCCCCTTTTTATGAATGGGTGTTATGTAAGCAGATTTCCAAATTTTAGGGACCGTACCATCATCAAGGGATGTTTTATATAGTAGGGTAAGCGATTTTTGACCGATTATAACAGACCTGATTGTCAGCGTCACCGGTTGGCCTTCATCACAGGGGGCTGTCTCCATCTTCAGGGCCGTACTCACCACCTGAGCTTCTTCGGGCAGTCGTCATAAGATTTGTAAAAAAAAAAACGCGCCGCAACTTACAAGCTGGAATAAAATGGGCTAGCCACGTAAGTCGGATGCACCTCGAGAAGTGGGCGAACATAGTTCCTCCTTGGGTTCCTGAAGAAGAAAGGCGACGACGGGGCCAAAAACCGAAACTGCCAAAAACCGGGATGAGGGGAATAATTTGGGGGAGATATTCGCCTAGCAGTGGGACACAATAGTTTAATAAAAAAAAACTAAAATAGATACAAAGATAATAAAAGATAATATATCGTAAGTAAGTTTAAGGCATATTTTATAAACTAGAGTCGAGTATCAGTTTAAGATATCATACCAACAAAAACACATTTAAAAAAACTACTGAAGAGGTTACAACGAAACTCTCAATGCAAGAGCCTGACTCGCACTTGGCAAAAATTATTTTACCTAATTAAGCTTTAGTTACCCTGTTGGTGAAAAAGTTGAATTATAATTAGTCAACATTTACCGTTGTTTTGTGCGTTACGTTGCTATTTGCTAATAGTCCTGAATCAATTAATATATTTTTCACAAACTTTTACGAAAAACATGGTTCTACAAAACGATACAAATGTAACAACTAGTATTACACCTGTTTTAGTTAATACAAGTAATCACTTGAAAATAAATGGTTGTTCTTATGATAATCAAATCTCAGCAACTGCATTTAACAATATAACACACGATTTATGTGGTGGATTGGTCACCAATCCTATGGGGTTTTTAATAATGATTTCCATAATAGTTACTCATGTAGCTCTTCTATTTGGGATAGTGACATGGACTCTCATCCCGAAATGGCGTACTTTTAGGAACTACGTTTATGGAAATGCTATATTCTGTGACACCGTGTTACGATGGTTCCTGATATACCCACCTTCACGTAGTCACATGTGTGAAGTTTTATATTATGGTCTAATAATATTTTTCTTCAATGTTTTCTGTAGTTGGTTACTCGTAGTTTGTGTGTTGAGTTACATGGACATAGTCAAGGTTTTTAATATAAATATTAAGAGAAAATTTCTAATGAGTAACATTTTCGCGTGGGGTATCCCGTTGTTAATTTTGTTCACAAAGAGTTTAAGCACTTTACTTGACTTGCTTCTTCTGGAATACCTGTGTTATCTTACATTTGCATTGTCTTTAATGTTTTCGGTTGGTTTTAATGCCTATTTATATGTTGTAGTTATGTACAGTTTATTTATGAGTGAGAGGAATACAGCAAGCCTTTGCTTGAAGTTGCAAGTGGCAACGATTACGTTCACTGTGAGCGGATTTGCTATTCTCATCTCAGGCACACCACTATTCTATTTGGTACTTATTTTATCAGATGAATTAAGTCTTGCTTCTGTTTTGAATGCTCTAGCATTGTCTGGTGTACAGAGTGTTATGATGAGCTTGTTGTTCGTTTCACTGAAGTCTCATCGAGTTATGTGGCGTCAATGGTACCAGAATATAAAATAAACTTTTTTGTATGATAATATGTTTTAAAACCAGATATGAAATTAATAAAATTAATAACGTTAGATAGTTTTAGGCATATTATATCAACGAAACTAAGAATATATATTATCGTTAATTATCTATATCTATTATTAAGAATAATGTATCACATTGTATATATATAACACAAAACCCCGATATGTTTTAGATATCATAAGATTATTGTAATGTTAATTAATTACATGCTTATCTTAAAAAGTAACTATACCGTACAACTGTATTAGTTCAAGCCAGTTAGGTATAAGAATAGGAAGAATGTATGTATTTAAAACCTATCGTCATGGACCGAAGACTTACAAGGAACACTTAAATAAACCGGTAAGTACTACATTTTTCTAAATTCCATTTCCCTTAATTCTTATCTTCTATCTTCTTGTTATTAACTTTATTTGAATCACGCAAAAACCACTGATTCTTTTATGATGAAACTTTCGCTGTCAGCTTGAGCAACCTAACAACTATGGCACGTTCACCGTAAGATGGCACCTGTAAATACTCCATAGCAGGTGCCAACTTACGGTGAACGGTCCGGCTCGTTCATGGAAGTACTAACTATTTCAATGAAGGGGCCTTAGTTCATTTATTTTCGACCTGGGTCAGCGGCTGCCCACATTATTTCTCTTGTTCTCGCGGGATCGGGCCTTGTGATAATTTACCTATCGACGGCGGTTAACGGTTGCGTGCCCGATAGGGCCTGATAAGAATCCACCGGATTCTCCTTGCGTAGCCTCGAGAGTAAGCAATCAGTGGCGTGGCAGCGTTTATATTGCTGCGCCTCATAGAACTTCATAGACAGTGTAAGAAAAACGCTTTTTGAAAGTTTTCTCAAAATCTTACGATTTGCTTGGTTATTAGGTTACTTTGGGTATTTCTGATAAGAAATAGAGTCGATAGTCATCCAACTTGCTTTTTCGGGAGATGTTACTTTCAGGCTGACTGAACAGTTTTAAAAAATCTTAAACAGCAGTTTTTTATTTTATAAAAATTCTCCAAATGTTACCTAAGCACAAACCTCTCTTACTATAACATAAAAGGTACTTTCCCTGAGAGTCCCATTATACATACATACATAGGTACATACACAATTATTTCCCCGAAAATCCTCAAATCGGCCTCTTTTCACTGTGGGTTGCTCCATCGTCTAGCCATTATTTTGCCTGTAGGCAGTAATTGAACACAACTTGTGACTGAAATAACATCTATTAAATTGTATTATTATTTGTATGCTGACGATTTGAAGTTTATTAGAAGAGTTAACAATATTGAGGACTCGGTGTTATTACAGGAGGATCTTTATCGTTTGCATTCTTGGAGATGCAACAACGGTATGAATCTGAACACTTCAAAGTGTTATTTCATCAGGTTCTCTAGGAGCCGAACTGAGCTATTAACCAAGTATAATATTAATAACGACACTTTACGTAAAATTTAACACACGGGGCTTGGGGGTATTAATTGACAGCAAGCTGCGTTTTAATCTTCATATAGATGAAATGAAATCAAATGGTTAATTCGCTTCAAACATGGTTAAAAAAGTTGTTACAAGTAATTATGTTCACATGTTTCACCAAAAACATCGGCATGCAAATTTTAAAATTCTTAATAGGTACATACCTAATTTTTTTAAATTCTAATTTCGTCAATTGAATATTATTTCACATAATTAACTACCTACGTATAATTTTAGCAAATGTTATCTATTTAATTAAACAATAACAACATCACAAATAATCACAATAAAACAAGCACAGTATACATAGTCTTAGTCACTATTAAGAATTTCGGTAACACTACAACACAATTGCCTTAAAATGTCTCGGTTTTGTTTTGCGAAATTGTAGAGATTTTAAATCACCAATAATCAAAATAATGCTTTCAAAGTCATTTGTTAGAAGTGGCTTAGAATATTGCAGCTCTGTAAATAAGTAAGTAAGTAAGTAAAACTTTTATTTTGCCAAAAAACTATACACAACAAAAAATTAGTACATAAAACAGATAGGCTTTGACAGCGTTTTGGCTGTGTATAGTGCTGTCAAAAGAGGACCGTGCTCAGCATAATGCTGCAGTAAACTGCAGCGCTGATTTTCAGCACGGACCTCGGTTGGAGCTCTGCTTGGAATCCCTTCTATGAAGTTTACAAGAAAAGGCTTGAAAGTGTTAAAAATTGGTTTATGTGGCATCTTACATACTCATGCATTAAAGTTAAAATCCTCTTGAGCTACGAAGAACGACTTGATTATTTTAAGATAAGATCGTTAGCGGATCGAAGGCACTTGCTTGATAAAGTTTTCCTCTTCAAGCTTGTTATTAGCGTCTTGGAACGCCGCCACGGAGTTGCTGGCTTCTCTTCGCTATTCTGCTCCATCAAGGCTGCCCCTAGCTTTAAAGTTTTTCAGGCCGATTATTGCAAGACCATCCTTGGGCTGAATGCTCCTTTGAACAGGATGGTTCGGCAGTATAACTGCGTGGCTATGGTCGAACGTGTTGAATTGTTCTCCATAAGCTTACCCAACTTTAAGAAAAAGAAATGTTTTCACTAAGTTTTTTTTTGTTAGGTTTGTTTTAATTTTAATTTTTGTAGATTAATTGACTAAGGGACAGTTTATTTTTATTTTCAGGTTTTATAATTGTGTTTTTTTTTTTCAAATGTAATTATTGTGATTTCAATTAATTTGTGATAATGTTTTTGATTTTGATTTTTAATTTGTTCTCGCTCATCATTATTTAATAGCATGTAGTCTGTCATCTGTCATTATGGTAGCACTTGACATGCATAGCATAATTATCACGTGTGTATTTACTTGTAACGGTGCGTAATGTTGGTGACTTTTATAAATAAATAAATAAATAGATATGTATATATTTATTGCCACTGTTAGCGGACTGAACTCTAGCATTATTGTATATTGTTTCAATATAATACATATTATGTACATAGACACACGCCTTTTTCCCCGAAGGGGTAGGCAGAGCCTCAATGGGCACAGTGGGTTGCACCATCAATCAATAGAATGAATATAATTAAATATACTATATTACGGAAAATATCTTTGTTTAGATTTTAAAAATAAATTGTGGTTACCTATCGAAGTAGGTACTAACTACGAGTACCTACTAAAGCGTAGCGTATCTATATGGCACTAGTATCTATATGGCACTAGTATCTATATGGCACTAGTATCTATATGGCACTAGTATCTATATGGCACTAGTGCCGTATAAATACTAGTGCCGTATAGATACTAGTGCCGTATAAATACTAGTGCCGTATAGATACTAGTGCCGTATAGATACTAGTGCCGTATAAATACTAGTGCCGTATAGATACTAGTGCCGTATAAATACTAGTGCCGTATAGATACTAGTGCCGTATAGATACTAGTGCCGTATAAATACTAGTGCCGTATAGATACGCTACAGGTACACTGCAGTGGAGCGAAGATATCGTAAAGTCAATGGATTGAATAACCTTGATGTACCTAGATAATCACATTCATGACGTTATTTTGACGCAATTTGTTCGTTGGTTCGTCGTTTCACTGGTTCTTTGTAGGTCACCCTGCGGTAGGTCAGTGGCCAGGTAGAGGGATGACGCTTGAACTTGTGACAGATGATGAAAGAATCCAGTGAGCTTCGCAGAGTTTTCTTCCATGAGTACCAATGTCTTCGAGAACTTGTGTTTCTGGACATGCTCATAATGTTTTTCTTCACGAAATTGTTGATTTTATGTGCTCTGCTTTGTTAGACTTCGACCCACTAATTGTAGGAAAAGAAATGTTAAACCATAAATGTTGATCCACTGGGACTCGAACCCACCCCTTCACCAATTAGCATTGCCATCACAAATTCGGCCATGGATCGCGCTGATGTAAGTTTTTGGTTATATTGTAATTTAAAGTGCTCTACAGGTATTACTTACCCTTTCAAAAAGTCCAAAGCTTTGCCTATTTCAGTCATTAACCCCCGACGTAAAAACGACGGGGTGTTATGAGTTTGACGTGTGTGTGTGTGTGTGTGTGTGTGTGTGTCTGTGTGTGTGTGACTGTCTGTGGAATCGTAGCTCCCGAACGGATGAACCAATTTAGTTTTTTTTTTTGAAAGGTGAATTTGTCGGGAGTGTTCTTAGCTATGTTTGATCAAAATCGGTTCAGCCGTTTCATTGTGTTGAGGAAAATTAATAACCAGTTTTCTGGTATAGATAAAGAGGTATTTGCGCATTGAAAACTCTTTTATTTCTTGAAAGCTAAAATACCGCAGCATGTTTTACAGTCCATACAATTCGCGAATCTTCTCAGCTCCAACTTCCCGGGCCAATAAACTGAAGGGCCGTGTTTATTCCTGGTTAGTATCTGTTCCTCGATCAGATTCCAGAGCCACAGGTAGTTAACCGCACGCATGAATTTCTTGGATGATTCTACGACAACGTGGATCGCTCGCTGACAGACAGGGTCGAGCTCGTACGAAGTATTAAATCGAAGGTTCTGGATGTTACAGCGGAATACCTGAAAATTATATGAACATGGTGAGCACTGGTGGTGTAGGGGCGACCACCCCTCACGACTTCTACAGTCAGTTCAAATATTGGAAAGGCAAATCCATTTGAAAAAAAAAATACGCATTAGGTATGCGCAATACTATGTGTTCTCAAACAGGGAATACCCCTAAAGCAGCGTGACCAAGAAAGAACACGAGACACGACGAACATGAACATTCAAAAACTAACCAAAAAAGTGGCTACCCATCCGTTCCAAATCCACGATTCGCTGAACGAATTAGAATTGACTAGAACTAGGAATTGGATAGGACTAGGCATCGTGTAAGTACTCCATGCTTCACCCCGGAGGAGAACCTAGGTGAAGCACTGGTCCCGTCTTAACCTCTGTTAACAAATTACACAAGTTAACGTTTCGTATTTCTGAGAATCAGGTATTTGGTGAATTTGCGATGGATTTAGACCAGAGAAGACGTGACCGACGCGATGTAAAGTAGGACACCTCCCATGAGGGGGGATAAAACCCCTCGCGCACTCGTGCCCAGTGCGTTCTACGTAATCATTAGCTACGTCTAGAGTACGGTACAGAGTACAGACATACCTCATGCCCACACATCTCCAGCATACAGAAGTTGACGAACTCGACAGGCGCGAGTTCTACGCGGAAACCGAGCCTCTGGAGGCGATCTGAAACAAGCAGCCAACAAAGTAAAAAAACACACCACCGTCTTCTTCTTTTGTTTGTGGCTATTGTGGCTACAGTTACCACAATTTTGCCAAATTCTGATGGTTAAGTCGTGACGTCGACTGCAGTGCCTTCATGGATGTGGTAGTACTTCTTCTGTGAGCGCCTTCTGGTGATGAATGGCAGGGCAAACATGGTGCTCAATTCGCGTCGCCAAGTTCGACGCGGCTTTTTGTCAAACTGACAAGTTGACTTTATCAACATTTTAAAACCCCGATTGTTTTTAGTGATTAAGGTGGATGCTCACGCTTGTGGCGCGAAGTTATTCTTTTTGGTGTTTTTTGCTCATTACAGCTCATCAACACTTCTTCACATAGCAAATGTTGTTTTTGCGAGAACTAAGAGACTTAACACACATGTTTTAATTGATAGTAAATATGACCAGTTTAGCTATACCCCTATAAAAAACACTATAAAAATGTGTTAGGGGTATCTTGGAAACGGTTGCACTAATTTCCACCGCGTTAAAATCAGAGCAGCTGTTCCTGAGCTATTAGGTCACTGACAAACAGACAGACTGAAAAACACAATATGGCCTCAAACTTATAACACCCCTTTTTTGATCAGAGGTTAAAAATACCGAATTTGAATAATTCCCTATTCCTTAGTTAGGCACATCTCTATTTAGCTTTGCTTTGAGGCGACTCAAAGCACCGCTAGAAATTGGGACCGTGGTGCCAGTCGCCTGAGTAAGCTATTTTAATATTTTAGGTTCAGGCGAATGGGAGCACTCGCAATTGAGCCTGTTGTCGCGTCCCTAAAGCCGATCGCCAACAAAGACCGCGGGTTCGTGCGATGTCATAAGCGCCATCGCTTGGCCAGGAGCTGCCAACACTACACTGCTGATAGTTGTCTAAAGGTAGGTCATTCCTAAAGGAAACTAAGGCTGCGTCCCCAGTAGGCAAACTGTTCGCCGCCGACTGAGTGAGCAGCACTGAGGCAGTAGGCGCGCGCAACGCTGCTAAATGCGTAAAAAGAGCGCAAAACTAGCAAACTGTGAACACACCATTTCAAATATATGGAAGGGCGTACAAAAGTGATACACCGCTAACTCAGTCGGCGGCGAACAGTTTGCCTACTGGGGACGCAACCTAAAGAACCATGTTTAACACAAAGGTATCCTAAAAGAAACTAGTGAAGATTATATTTACCAACAAGACCTCTTAGCTTCTGAGGCTTATGAACGACGGTACTGAAGGAGTCGCAGGGTCCGTAGTAGATTTTCACATGTCTCACAGACATTTTTCATAAAATTAGGTACATGACCTTTAAACTGGAATTTCAACTCCGCTGTGGGCTAGAACTTTGAAATTAAGTCTCTTATTTCCCTGGCTTTTCAGCTTCCTACATAAATAATTCATATTTGAATAGGTACTTTTTTTTTTTAGTGGCTTCTGTTGTTTATTTCCGTCAATTTATTCAATGTCAAGTATTGTAATAATAATTCGGACTCTTTGCGCCATTTTCGAAAAGAGACGTCGTTTACTTTTATTTCATTTCTTTTCCTAGTGTTTTTTTGAGTTATTGTGTTATTTTGGTGGCATTTTAACCAATGCATATGTAAATAATGTAATGTAGAGCACAAATGTAGTGAAATGAAATTAAAGTGATTTGCGTGGCTTTTCAAATCTGTGGAAATTGTCTACCAAAGTTTTAGTAAAACGGCCACTGTTTTACTAAAACATGACTTGACTGTGACTTTGACGACTTGGAAGGAGTGTAACGTTGCAAATTGTATCGAAAATACAATAAAATTATCATGAAAATACAAAAAACATGAAAATGGCAAGTCCACAAGACGAGCGACGCCAATTATAAAGAAAATAAATAAATAAACATAATAAGGAATATCTTCTTCTTCTTCTTGTAATATCTAGTAAAAGTCAAGTTGTCAAGAGTCTCCGTCAGGTCATAACCCAGGAAAAGCCGTGCGACGCTAGTAATAAAAAAACAGTTTGAAATGGTGGCAGACAAACCATGGTTTTGAAGATAAAATCCACCATTCCGAAAGACACGCAATACACTTATATCTACACCACAAATGTGCACATTTTTAACGTTACACTGCTTAAAATGCCACCAAACTTACAAGATATAACTATAAAAAACACATTAAAATTAAATAAGATAAAAAAATATGTCATTTCTTTCAAAAATTAACCAATATTTCATATTTAAATACTTTCAGATTTGTTCAGAGTCTTATACATTGTTAGTTTGTAGTTATTGTCATGATCATTTTAAGGTGAGGTATAATCTTAGAGCATTGCAGGCCTCCGCGATGGGTATAATATAAGTACCTACCTAGCTACTTTTGCATCATGATGATTGAATCTGCCATTTTTTAAAGAAACATCGTCATTTTTGGGTTCGTCATGTCTGTCTGTCGGTCTGTCCGTGTATGACACAACCACTTTATTCAAAAACTATAAGAGCTATGCTATTGAAACTTGGTAAGTAGATGTATTCTGAAAACCGCATTAAGATTTTCACACAAAAATAGAATAAAAACATTACATTTTTGGGGTTCTCCATACTTAGAACTAAAACTAAAAAAAAAAAACAATCCCATACGTGTTACATACACATCTACACGTGTACATCTATGGAAAGATCTTCAAAAATGATATTGTGGTTTCTAATATATATTTTATCTAAACTGAATAGTTTGTGCGAGAGACACTTCCAAAGTGGTGAAATGTGTCCCCCGTAACTTCTAAACTAGGAGAATGATAAAAAAAAAAGATGTACATTACCATGTAAACTTCCAAAGAAAATTGGTTTGAACGAGATCGAGACGAGTAGTTTTTTTTGAATACGTCGTAAATTGTAAACCATCCAAGAAATTTTATATTATGTTACTTGCTGCTACGGAACCCTTCATGGGCGAGTCTGACTCGCACTTGGCCGCTTTTTTATTTTACATTTAAATGTAGTTTTTCGTGTAAATTGGATGGCATTTAAAGCAGTTTTTTTTTATTTTTTTTTATTTTATGAAACTAATAGGCAAACTAGCTTACGGCCCACCTGATGTAAAGTGGTCACCGTCGCTTATAGACACCGGCAACACCGGGGGTATTGTCGATGCGTTGCCTACCCTGAAGGAGTTTATGAACATTTTTCTTGAAGCGACACATGTCGTAACCAAGCGGGAAAACTTTAGATGGAAGCTCATTCCAAAGTTTATAGGTATGGGGAAGAAATGATCTCGAGAAACGAGTCGTACGAGAAACCCAGGGATCTATGATGTGTGGATGAGCTTTGTCACGGTGCCGGGAAGAGCGATGGTAAAATCTCGATGCGGGGATGAGATCGAAAAGCTCGTCAGAACATTCCCCGTTGTACAGGCGGTAGAACATGCAGAGCGATTCAATGGCTCTGCGCTGGCTAAGCGGTTCTAGAGTATTGGAGAGCTTAGGATCGCCGATGATTCTAATGGCTCTTCTCTGTAGGGAGTCAAAGCGAAGCAGCTGGTACTTGGGTGCCCCGTGCCATAGATGGGAACAGTATTCAACGTGCGGCCTAACTTGTGCTTTGTAAAGCAACAGCCGTTGATTCGGCGTAAAATACTGCTTAGCACGGTTTTTAGAAGTCAGTACAGCTTTTGCTTCGAGATGACTCCCATATTGGACTCCCTCATTAGATATCTCGACCCCCAGAATCCCGATACTTGCCGAGATGGATAAGGGAATGTCTTGAAATCGCGGCGACACATCGAACGGGGCCTTCTTAGAAGAGAACGCACAAACCTGTGTCTTTGTTGGGTTAAAGGTAACCAAGTTCCGGTCACCCCAATCGGAAACATGCTCTAAGGTGCTCTCAACATCAGACCCAAGTTTACGCCTGTTCTCATCAACTTCAGAACGAGAGGCGTTAGCACGGCCAGAATAAAAGGTGTCACCCGTACTATCATCTGCATAACAATGAAGACCACTAATTTGCAGCATATCATTGATATGCAGAATGAATAGCGTAGGCGACAACACTGATCCTTGCGGAACACCGGCATTGATAGGCTTCGGGTCTGAGCATGACCCATCAACAACAGCCTTGATGCTCCGCCCGGATAAGAAGCTGGCAACCCATTTGCATAGCCCCACTGGAAGCCCGTACGATGGTAATTTCGTAAGAAGTGCCCCGTGCCAAACCCGATCAAAAGCCTTAGCGATATCTAAGCTAACTGCCAGGGCTTCCCCTCTACTCTCGACGGCTACAGCCCAACGGTGAGTGAGATAGACCAAAAGATCACCAGCCGATCGCCCATGACGGAAGCCGTATTGATGGTCACTGATCAGTTGGTGCTCCTCCAGGTATCCCAGAAGCCGAGTGTTTATCACTCGCTCCATCACCTTACAGAGTAGAGAGGTTATCGCAATGGGCCTGTAGTTGGAAGGGTTGGTTCGATCGCCTTTTTTGGGGACCGGATGCACATGGGCTATTTTCCACGAAGTCGGCACGATACCCGAGGTGTACGACAGATCAAAGAGGTGCGATAGAACGGAACACAGCTCAGGAGCACACTTTTTCAGCACAACAGCCAGAATGCCATATGGCCCACTCGACTTTCTCACATCAAGGGCTGCGAGTTCCTTCCGTACCACTTTATGAAAAAAATGTACTTCCGGCATGGAACTCGAACACTGGGGTATTGACGGAGGTGTGGCTGCCCCATCATGGAGAGTCGAGTTGGAGGCAAAGAGACATCCAAGAAGGATAGCAGTGTAGCTTTGATAAATAGCACATGTGTGCTGTTGTTAAATAAGTGTATTGCGTGACTTTTTGAAATGGGATTTTTTCATGCAAATGTTGTTCTGCCACCATTTAAACTGGGTTATGACTTGACGGAGACTAATGACGACTTGACTAATTTTATTACAAATTAATATCACTTGACATTGGCGAAATTGTTTGGAGCACTCCTCAGAAGCCATTATATGAGGAAGAAGAAGTACTTACCTTACCTTCTTTTGTATTTTATGGAGAAGTGGCACGCACGTGTCGCCAGCGTTTGAGCAAGACGTACACGTACCTACACACTTAAACATTCTCCGGCACAGGCACGCACAAATGGCGCAATGGACAGGTGACGATATTGATATTTAAGGCGATTAGTTTTGCCGAAACTCAAAATAGACCTATTTCGAAAGCCTACTCCTCCTACAATAATGGCCCAAATAATTTTAAAAAAATCAGTTAATAAGTATAATATTGTCAAGAATAGACCTATATGTTTAGATTTTTTAGATTGGTGTTGCTTTTGATAGGAAAAAATAAAACATTGTTCCCTATAATTTACGCAAGAATTCCTACTCCTTCCAAACGCCTGCAGCTATTTTAATGATTCTTTCACAATATTATAGACAATTTACAGACTTTACATATGATATGTTTACATTTTCAAAAATAATTATAATTTTGAAACAATAAAACAAAAACTGTGAAAGGAGCTGCCACGGGGCGGTTCGGCCGCGGACCTCAGTCCGGCCCAAGCGTTCGCACGGGGTACCCGCGTCACTTTTTTGCTCCGCTCCTGTGAGTGCCACCGACTGGTTCGGGCACAATAAGACACGATGGCAGTTAGTGTACTCATCGTAGTTTTTTAGTTGTGTTTTGTGTTCCTTGAACAAAACATTGTAAATATTGATCGTTTTCGTTTAGATATTTAGTTTGCGCGAGGACGCTTGTTGGTTTCTTATCTTTGACGACCTCTGTAGCTGTAGCGCGTCGGGCGAGTAGCCGGCTAAGATGCGAAAGGTTGCGGATTTGATTCCCGCTGCGGGACAAATGTTCGTATGATCTGCAGATATTTGTTCCGGGTCTGGGTGTTATGGTACCATGGTACTCGTAGTTTCTGATACCCACAACAAAGGGATGTCTTGTGTGGGATCAGGACTATGTATGTGATTGTTGGGTGCTATGTTATGTTATCTACTATAAGAATAAGTACGTATATGAAAAATCACGAATTAAAAATCTCGAATGTAAAATCTCGAATGTAAAATCTCGAATGAAAAATCTCGAATGAAAAATCTCTACTGAAAAATCTTGAATGAAAAATCTTGAATGTAAAATCTCGAATTCAAAATCTCGAATGAAAAACCTCGAATGCAAAATCTCGAATGAAAAAAATCGCCCTAAAAATAACACATCCTGCAAGTTTCAAGTCTCTAAGTCCAGCGGTTTTGGCTAAAGTGATATTGCTACCACAGATGAATGAGTTACTGCGGGCGAAAAAACTATGAAGTATGTGTGAAATAATTACTTTGGTGATTAAATAAATAAATAATAAATAATAATAATTAATAATGCTGGACAGTTTACACAACATTATCTAGCCTCAAGCTAAGCAGACCTTGTGTTATGGGTATTAGATAACTAATATACTTAATACAATATATAAAATAGATTTTTATTTTTATTATACATAGAAAATATCCAGAACTCTCAACTTTGGCTCTTACATCGAGTCTAAGGTAAAAACACTGCCATGAAGCTAGGCATCCTGAATAAGGTAAAGCGTTACTTCACACCAGGACAGCTTCTCAGTTTATATAAAGCACAAGTCCGGGCTGGTATGGAGTACTGCTGCCATGTTTGGGATGGTTCGGCCAAATACCAGCTTGCTGCCTTGGACTCGATCGAACTTAGAGCTTTCTGGCTTATAGGTGAGCAACATATGGCGGAGACTAAGATCCAGAGTCTCGAGCACCGCCGTAAGGTTGCATGCCTTTCAATCTTCTATAGGTTACATTTCGGGAAATGCTCCCAGGAACTGCACGATCTGATCCCACCATCTCCTTTTCATCATAGGACGAGCAGGCGTACGGCTCAGTACCATCCTTACCTCATTGGTATACTTTCTATTCGCACAAAACGTTTCGGTTCTACCTTTATAATGCGAACTGCTAAGGAGTGGAATACACTGCCGTCGTCTGTCTTTCCTGAAAACTATAATCTGGGTCTCTTCAAGTCTAGAGTGAATAGGTGCCTTCTAAACCTTTGTGCTCCATCTTCGGACACATCGTCACTTACCAACAGGTGAGATCGTGGTCAAACAAAGGTCTATCAAAGTTAAAAAAAAAACACCCTGATCAAATATCTGCAGATCGCACAAATATTTGTTCATATTCATATTCATATTCATATTCATATTATTTATTTTCAAAAATAGGGCATACAAACATTTATGACAAAATAAAAGTGACATAACCATTACAATGAAATTACAAGGCGGGAATCGAACCCTCAACCCCCAGCGTCGCAGGCGAACGTTCGACCACCGCGCCACAGAGGTCGTCAAGATTGTGTTTCGATACCTAACTAGGTACTTAATTTACCTTTTATGAAGTGTAATTGTGATTTCATATAACTACCTTTTATTTGTGTCGCATAGATTTTTCGTTTAACTTTTTTTTAGTCAAGATTTTTCATTCATGGTTTTTATTCGAGATTTTTCATTCGAGATTTTTCGTTCGAGATTTAATATTCGACATTTTTATTCGAGATTATCAGTCAAGATTTTTAATTCGAGGTTTTACACTCGAGATTTTTCATTCAAGATTTTCCGTTCGAGATTTTTTATTCGAGATTTACATACATACATACATAGACACACGCCTTTTTCCCCGAAGGGGTAGGCAGATCCTGGGCCGCTTTTCACAGTTGGTCACACCATCGTGGAATATAGACGTCACAAGTGGTGAGCTCATCGCCGCCATTGCTTCCCACGACTGACTCAACTAACGCTTTCTTCCAGTAATAACACATTCCTTAATAAGCTAGCAGCCAGGACAAATCTTATAGCAACAATTGTACTTATAGCTTATAGACTTAATGTTCGATATTTTTCATTCGAGGTTTTTCAGTCGACATTTTTCATTCGAGATTTTTCAGTCAAGATTTTTCATTCGAGATTTTTATTTCGTGATTTTTATTCGAGATTGTTTATCCGAGATTTTTCATTCGAGAATTAATGTTCGAGATTTTTCATTCGAGATTTATCATTCGAGATTTTTCATTCGATTTTTGTCATTGGTCTATCCATTGGTGTTTTCCTGGTTGGGTTTTTAGAAATAAACCGTAACGAACCAATAAAACAACTAGGTATGTAAGAAATAGGTCCTATTATTTGTATTTATATTTATGGGCTCTGTCTACACTTTCGGGGAAAAAGGCGTGTGTCATCTATTTCATTATCTACCATACTAGGTCAAGTAGACAGGTCTAACAAACAAAGCTAAGAAAAATCAACAATGCCGGCAGGCATAGGTATACTATAGCAATAGCGCATAATTTCCGATGCTCAAAATCAAAAGTGCGCGTGTTCTCAAACACAACAAACTAGAAAACAGATATGACTGCATTACTAGCACCTCGTACCAGACCGCGGCTGCCGCACGCCGCGCGCCGCGGTCTCATGACTAGCGCACCGCGCTCCACGCCGCGGCCGGCGCGCCCGCGTCCGCGCGCGCCGCTCGCTGCGATTCTTCATTGTTTCTGAATATTGTGCCAATGTTTATGCGTGGCTTGTGGTGCGGGCTCTGGATGCAACATTTCCTAGGCTCCGCCCAGATGCCCAAGGTCGTTCGAGGCTATAATCACCTTAAAAAAACACGGTTTGTTACGAAGTCCAGTCAAGTATAACATGAAAAGGGGATCGTGCTTACATTAGTTCCGGTCACTCTGAATTTTTTATGTTGTTAGGACCTTAACCAATATTAAAAAACTAATAAATAATAAATAAATAGATTTGCAATTTTCAAAGTGCTGTGCGAGCGGTGGTGTGCCCAAAAAAACCATAAAATTTTAGTTTTTTTTTTTCAGTTTTTGCTCAATGTGTTAGTGAAGTGACCGGTATAGTCGCTATACATACTTTTAAAGTAGACTATTTTTTTTTTAATTTGATATTAGGGCGAGCAATATACCTACAGCTATTGGTTCCCAAGATTCTTCGAAGTGAGGCATTTTTTTCCAAGAAGTGTTTTTATTCAAAACGTTCTCATATTTTGTGAAATATCTTCTAAAATACGCATCCCACGTCAAATATTATATAAAGTGAAGTTGTAGTAAAATTATTTGAGACCAAGTTGGTAACCAAAAACGGATCTTCTATCTTAGATGGCCCGTGCTTGGGCTCGCACAATGATAGGGCGCCTCTCCCAGCGTCCGTCACGGCCATTGAGAGGCCGTGACGGACGCTGGGAGAGGCGCCCAGTCTGTAGTCGGGTCAACTTCATCGTCCGAGCATTTCAGCTCCGGGACGTTAATGCACAATTTGCCACCGCATGACTGGCAGAGGACTGCATTTACATCAATTATTGAAACTTTGCAGAAATATGCTTCTATAAAAGTCGTAAAACTTAACTATCCAATGTGCAATGGGGTGTTAAGGTTTGTATGGGAACTTTGTGGGGGTGAAATGCGTGGTGAGTTATGTTTGAAACAAGGTAAGGATAGGTACTTAAAAAAAAATTGTACGCATAATTCAGGAATTTTCAAAATAACAAAATAAATAATAGGAGTTACCACTTAGGTACCTAACTGGGATAAGAGCAGGGATGATACACGAAAATAATTACCCATAAATACCTTATTAAATTACCGTGGTTCGAGAGACGCATGGCTGGTTTTATTTAATCGTGTCAAATACACTAAAAAGTCTTTAGAATTAAGTAGATAATATTTAGATGTGAAAGTCGTTTTCTCTTTATGCACGGAAAAGTGCGGAGTATTAGCTACCTCTTATACTTTATTCAGGAACTGTTTTTTATGCCACCGCGCTAAGTTTTGAAATATGATCGAAGTACAATCTAGTTAATAAACAAAACAAACGGGTTTTGGTAGTAGCTATATTTTGTTCTGTGTTCAAAGGTCGTCGCCCCGCCCGCGCCGCCGCCCGCGCCGGCCCTGTAACCGGTCGCGCTCGCAATATTCTCAAGCTGCAGTCTGTTCCTCGGCGACAGCCAAATCAGTCAACATGATTTTAATTATTTTGCTGCTCATCCTCTTGGCTTTCTACTTATACTCCACAAGAAAACACAGTTACTGGGCGAAAAGAAATGTAAAACACAATTCTCCGATACCGCTCTTCGGAAACCATTTGAACAATGTTTTTGGACTAAGAAGCATCGTAGAAGTAGCCACCGAGCTGTACAACCAATACCCTGAGGAGAAAGTGGTCGGCTACTACAGGGGAACGACCCCGGAGCTGATAATTCGTGACCTCGATATAGCTAGGACGATCCTATCCGTGGACTTTGCGTACTTTTACCCGCGGGGTCTTGGCAGGGACATCAAATTGGAGCCACTTCTGGCGAACCTGTTCCACGCGGATGGAGACTCGTGGAAGCTGCTGCGACAGCGCTTGACACCGGCCTTCACAACCGCCAAGCTGAAGGCAATGTTCCCACTCGTAGTGAAGTGCGCGAAGAAGATGCAGGTGGTGGGAGAAGGGGTAGTGACGGGCAGCGGTGAATGCGACGTGCGCGAGCTCATGGCACGCTTCACCACCGAGTTCATCGGCGCCTGCGGGTTCGGCATCGAAGTCGACACCATCAACAACGAGAACTCCCTCTTCAGACAACTCGGCAAGACGATATTTAAACGCTCGTGGAAAACGATATTCCTCATCGGCGTGTGGGAGCTCTTTCCCGAACTGAGGACGGTCGTGCAAGCAACTGACGACCACCTCGAGAAATGCGTCACCGAAATTGTCAGGAATATTTGCGAACAGAGGAATTACGAACCATCAGGACGCAATGACTTCATAGATCTACTACTGGAACTGAAGACTAAGGGAGTGATCAAGGGTGACTCTATTGAAACGAGGAACGCGGACGGAACACCCGTACCAGTGGAGATGGAGATGGATTTAAAATGTATAGTTGCTCAGGTTTTCGTGTTCTTCGCAGCTGGCTTCGAAACCTCTTCTTCGGCCTCCAGTTACACGTTGCTCCAGCTCGCTTATAATCAGGAAGTGCAACGAAAAATCCAAAATGAAATAGATGAAGTGCTGGTGAAATATAACAACGAACTGTGCTACGATTCGATTTCAGAAATGTCTTTGTTAAGCATGGCCTTCAAGGAAGCTATGAGAATGTTTCCATCGCTCGGAAACTTACATCGAGTGTGTGCTAGGAGGTATACGATACAGGACTTGGATATAACCATAGACCGTGGTGTGAAGATAATCGTGCCTCTTCAGGCTATTCAGAATGATGAGAAGTATTTCGATAACCCTTCAGAGTTTAGGCCGGAGAGGTTCGCAGACATGGACATGAAACGGAACAACTATTCTTATTTGCCGTTTGGCACGGGACCTAGAGCGTGTATCGGTAAGTTAATTTATCTTAATTTTGTTAGTTGCACAATAGCTATTGCGTTATCTCTAATCTTCCTTGAATTAGTAAAGAAAGTGTTATAAATTAGATGTCAAAGTTAAACATATTTTATTCATTGACAATTTGAAATCAAAGGGTCATTTTGAATCGTCTTATAAACGAAAACTCCTAAACCAACGCGACCAAACCTAGAAGAATCAGGTACTGTAGGATGATAAGGATTGATGATCACATTATTGTTATGGAAAATTGTGAAGTCGGGGTCCATGAGATAAATTGATAACAAACTTGGCAGACAGGATGTTCCGTAAGTCGTTGCCGTCATAAACCGAGATAATATTATCTAATGTCTATAAAGTAAGTACCTAATGTCACAGAAAAAATAATAGTACAAGTCTAATGTGAAGTACCTATGCTTTACTTGCTTGAATACAGGCAGGCACAAAAGTCGTTCAATAGTCTTGTTTTTAACCCCCGTCGCAAAAAGAGTGGTGTTATAAGTTTGATTGTCTGTGGCACCGTAGCTCTTAAACGGGTGAACTTTTGAATGCAGTTTTTTTATTTGAAAGCAGGTTTTCTAGCGATGGTTCTTAGTTTTTTTTTTTAAATCAGTTCAGCCGTTTCATTACGTTTGGTGTGCGGCGGGAGAGTATCCGACTACGAGAAGTTGCGTGTACGATTTCCGCCGCGGAACAAATGTGTGTATGATCTGCAAACATTTGTTCCGGGTTTGGATATTAAGGTAGCATGGTACTCGTAGTCCCTAATACCCATGACACAGGGAGTCCTTGTGTGGGGTCAGGACTATGTATTTAACTGTTGGGAAGAATACATTTATTTACAGAAAGAATAATACAAGGTATGTACAAAATACATATGAAACAGTTGTGCCATCTGAAGACCGCTGCAAGCGATCTAAAGGTAGCTCAACTGATACAAATCACTACCAGACGGAAGCGTCCCTAAGATGCTGGCTGCATTGCCACGCTGAATGGCAATACTAATGCGTTGAGCCAGATAAGAGCCAGCTCTCGGGTCACGCGTCGCTTCGACCAGATGCCCTGAAAGAATTTTGAAAACGCGAAGGGCCCCGGAACCCCACGGACCCAGAGTCTCGACCCCGAAAGGCTCAAATAAGTAAGCTCTGTCGAGACTTGCATATTTGCGTCTTTTGAGGTCCTCAGCGGAATCTGCCGCCGCACCGGCCCTAACTGATGTCCCGGACAGATGAGATGGCGCAAGGGTATCAACGCATGTAGCGTCCCACACCAAAGGCCTACCCTTCTCCCACGGAACAAGAGTCATGCCGTCAGGCCGTTTACCATCGTCACGTAACTGTTGGGTGTTATGTTATGTAAATAAATATTGTCTAATTCTTAGTCTTATGTGTGTGTGAGCTATGTTTAAAGATACAAGTCTCATTATGAAGTTAGTTATAACTTCGTAAAAACTAATGCAAAATTTGTATCGAATAGACAAAAAACTAACAGATAGACAAGAAAGCAAGTTAATAAAAACTGTAGCTGGAAAACAAAATTCGCTCGGCGTTTTTTTAAATCGTGTTTACTAAGTGTATCACTACCCTTATCGTGCTTAGTAAGAAAGTGTGTACCCTTACAATCTCTAATGTCTGGCTTCAGCCAGTATTGGCATTTGAATTTTCGAAATTCGAATTCGTTCGCTCCGCCCGAGGAATAGCTACCTATTCAATATTCTGTGACTGACACAGATTACCGAATAGGAAATATGTAATTTTTTTTTTTGTTGTTAAACGATTTTTTCTAGAGATGATACCCGTAACAAAGTAGGTACATCTACTTGTTACGGTAAATCAGAACTTTGTGAGTTAGTCCAAAGTACAATGTTTGGAGTTTGCACTCTACATATGTCTCAACTTCTCAAGAGATAAGATTGTATATGACGCGTGCTCTCAAGCATCTTTGGGCCGCATCGTGTCTTCTCGTGTCTCGATGTGAATTGACCCTTAGGCCCTTCTCCCATTACGATACGCACAGGCGATTCAAGTATCCTGAAGGTATCCAGCAAGTCTCGGATACTGGTCGCCGCCAAGTAGACTGCCTGCATTCAAATGTATGTGAGATACTTGGCGGCGACTAGTCTCCGAGACTTGCAGGACACTTGATTCGCCTGTGCGTATCGTAATGGGAGAAGGGCCTTAGGCTAGTATCACTTTGCTTGATAAAAGTAGAAGTTAGGTATATAAGTACGCTTATTTTATGATATTGATCGAATTTTGCATTTCAGGTGCCCGTCTCGGTGAGATGCAGTCCCTGGCAGGGTTAGCAGCCTTAATGCAGAAGTTCTCTGTAGAACCTGCGGCCTCAACGCGACGGGTCCCTGAGGTCGACCATAAGAGTAACGTCATCCAGGGGTTGAAGGGAGGCCTGCCCATGAAACTCACGATGCGGAAGAAGGATTTGTGAAGTGCCTAAGCCACTGGTCGCCTTTGATTTTGACCGCGATAAGGTTCAACCAGTTTCAGCGAACATTTTTATATGAGGCGAAGAAGGCGAGCGCACGCTCTACCGTGATTTTGTGTACATTTTTTTTTTGAATTTTGTAAAATTTTGTTGGTGTTTTCTATAACTCAAATCATAATTAATAAGTCACCAGGTGTTTCAAAAATTAAAACGTGTAAGAAGTATGTCTAAAATGATATTACAATTTTAAAAAGGGAATTGTTTAATTTTAATATCTTTGATATTTTTTATCGAGTGAAGTAATTCAAATAGTGCATTGAATTATACTATCAATACAACTAAATAAAAAGGTTAAAAATCATATATTTTTACTTCTTGAAAACTGTAAGAACCCTTATCAATAACTTTAAAATTCTAGAGCTTTTAAACTTTAAAATTCATTATAGACATCCTTTGAACCTATTACGCCTTAACGAAAATGTTATTGCGACTAAACATGTGTTTACTTTTACGGTTTCAAAGGTAGAACACATTTTATATCTTATTCATCATCATCATCACATACATCTACATAATATAGGTACTTAGGTTTTTATTATAATTATGAACTGCCTTTAAACGTCCAGTTGGACGCGGCCTCCCCCATTGCATTTATGGGGGGTTTGCCATAATCACCGGTGTAATCTCTTAGTCTTTTACGACATCCACGGGAAGAGACGGAGCGGTCTATTCTTAGGCCGGACACGCTAAGACCGAATTAATCGTAAGATTAAATAATAAATAAAGTGTTTTTGTAATACATTAATTTACAGAAAGAATAATACAAGGTATGTACAAAATATATATGAAACAGTTGTGCTACCTGAAGACCGCTGCAAGCGATCTAAAGGTAGCTCAACTGATCCAAATCACTACCAGACGGAAGCGTCCCTAAGATGCTGGCTGCATTGTCACGCTGAATGGCAATACTAATGCGTTGAGCCAGATAAGAGCCAGCTCTCGGGTCACGCGTCGCTTCGCGTGTTTTTTATATGTATGTTAGTTTCTAAGGTATTTATATTGTGATGGGCTTATTGTTTAGGTTTAGTGCAATTCTCAATAAACCTGAAATTAAGATTTTGAATTTGAATTTGAAGGTTTATTTTTTTTTTGTAACTTTGATAGACCTTTGTTTTACCACGATCTCACCTGTTGGTAAGTGACGATGTGGCCGAAGATGAAGCACAAAGGTCTAGAAGGCACTTATTCACTCTTGACTTGAAGATACCCAGACTATAGTTTTCAGGAAAGACAGACGACGGTAGTGTTCCACTCCTTGGCAGTTCGCATTATAAAGGTAGAACTGAAACGTTAGTATATTCCAGTTTAGTATTCGTGTAGTATTTAGTAGATTCTCCAATATTTACCCACGTCTTTTCCGTGTACACTTGAAATTGTCATCGTATTTTGATGACATTATTAATTAAATTTACACATCAATTAAGTTTGCAAATATTATTTTATAATTTGCTGTAGTATTATTATATACCTACCTGCAGGCAGGGCTCCGTGTTAGTGGATTATTATAAACAACATGATTATATACGGTTCTCTATTTTTTTTTTTTTTTTTTTTGATTGCTTAATTTTATCCTTACATAGTACAAAACAAAGTCTCTTCCGCGTCTGCCTGTATATCCGTTAACTTCTAAACCAGACCACGCAACGGATTTAGATGCGGTGTTCACCGTCAGATAAATAATTTTCACGGAACTTTTATATTTCTAACTAGCAACCCGCCCCGGCTTCGCAAGGGCAGTTTTATTTTTACAAATACTATACTCTTAAGGAAGGCCGGGTCGCCAGTATAGTCCTAATTTAATATTTTATAAGATTATTTTTAGTAATCGTCGTGTGTCCTAATTATCTGGGTATCATTATCATCATCAGCCTACAGTAGTCCACTGCTGGACATAGGGCCCCCAATAGAATGCCACGACGAACGGTCTTGAGCCGCCTCCATCCACCGCCTTCCTAAGATCTTTATAATATCTTTGTTCCATTTAAAAGTGGGCGTTAATTTTTTGTGTCATCCGGTTTACGATCGCCACTCGATAACCTTTCTTCCCCAATGGTTATCAGCTCTGCAAGCTATATGGCCTGCCCATTGCCATTTCAACTTGCTAACTCTAACTGCTATGTCAGTGATCGTGGTTCTTCTACGGATCTTTTTCTTCCGGATTTTAGATTCCGAGCATATAGCTCTCTCCATAGACCGCTGCGCAACTTTGAGCTCAGTGCCATTACTCATCACTGGCAACACGCACTGATGAAGAGGAGGTATGATACCTATACTTAGAGAAGCAAAATGTTTTTTTTTTACATTGATAGACTTTTGTTTGACTACGATCTTACCTGGTGGTAAGTGACGATGTGGTCGAAGATGGAGCACAAAGGTCTAGAAGGCACCTATTCACTCTAGCCTTGAACAGACCCAGATTATAGTTTTCAGGAAAGACAGACGACGGTAGTTTATCCCACTCCTTAGCAGTTCGCATTATAAAGGTAGAACTGAAACGTTTAGTACGAAAAGAGGGTATACTAATAAGCATCGACGTAAATAAAATGAATGGACGGGCCTTAGGGAACGATAGTTTTGAAGCTTCTAAACAGACCTAGCTAGTATACTTCGCTTCAGTCAGTCTTTGTCACGGCAACGAGTGACAGCTATGCTGAAAAATACCAAAATTAGATACCTTGGTAATACAATGCATTCCTGTGCTTTTCTGCAAGTGCAAACAACACAAGAAATACAAATAAAGCTTCAGGCATCGCATTTAATTCGTAAGTAAAGGTTTTGTAATATACTTTTCATCAATTGATAAAAAACTTATAAATCGTCGTGTGGTAGGAAAACTACATAACTAACACATTTTGCGAAATCGACTTTATTGCATGGTTATGATGGCCCATACATGTCGATGGACACGTCTTGCTCTAGAGGACGAGCGACAAGGAGGACTACGCCCCAGGACATTATCTCAATGTTCCCCACTCTGAATGAAAGTTAACAGACACAAGTTTATACTCGTAGATAGTTTTAATTTTAGTCGACATACCTTTTTCTTTTTGATACTTAGAATTATTGTGTTCCACAATTTTTTTTCATTTTGTTGATTTTATAAGCATTAGTCGTATGATAAGTTTGTTATGTCACTTACTTTGAATTTATAAGTCTGCTAAAATAATGTAGGTGTTTCAGTAGTTTTCTAATATTCAGTCTTGATAAAAAGAAATGATTATAAGTTGGTTTTATTTTAAAATGTATTTTAATATTATATAAATCTATACCCATGGATAGGATTGTCATATTCAAATAAGTAAATAATAGATCATTTCAATTATTCAAAACATTGGCGAGGGAAAAATACATAGTCGTTTTTTTATTTTTTTCTCTTAATCAAAAGAACTAAAATGTATTATCATTAAATTCGAAAATAGATACAGTACCAATCTATAACATATCAAAACACGGACTGAAAAATTAGTTACGATAAAAAAGTTATTGCCATTTTTGACGCAATAAAACAGTAAAACCCCTTTTTTCTCGCGATGTTGGTTTTGTTGTTGTTATTACTTATTTAGTTTTCCAACTACAGCGACGAAATATTTGACAAGACTTCACGCATGACGGATGGTCCGGTACAGACTGCAAAAAAATCTGATGCCTAAGGGGTATCGTATTGATTTAGAATTGTAATTTGCATTATTTACGCCAAAACATTGCTAAGCACGTCGCTTTAGGTAATTGCATATAATATGTAATGGCATGTTAATTAACCTTATAGCTTTCAAAAAAAAATCTAAGGTAAACAAAAATGGATAGAAGTCATAAGACGAGCAAGAACAGACGACTTTTGGAAGTGGAATACATTTTCCCGTATTTGCTCTGATCATTTTCTACACAATGAATTCTATACGCTAAAAAACGGTTAGTAGTAGTAGAGCTTTTTTGTGAAAGAGTTCGTCCGGGGAAGTACTACCACCGTACCTGTTTCTGCCGCAAAGCAGTAGTGCTCGCATTGCTGTGTTCCGGTTTGAAGGGTAAGGGTGCCGATGAAATTACGGCCACATGGGACTTTTCATCTTTATGTTTCAGGGTGGCGGGCGCAGTGGAATGCCACATAGGGCGCGTCCTAGGTGGACGTGACCTGAGGTAATGCACTGTTCATAGGCAGAGGGTACCACTTAACATTAGGTGGGCCATCTTCTTGATCTGTCATTCCAAGTAGTATAAAAAAACTCATTGTGCAAAATTCTTAAAACTGCACTCTGCAGTTTCTTAAATACTGGATTTTTTATACATTTATGTTTCCGTACGATTTTTATGATATTTTCTTAGTTTATTGAGTGATGAAATATATATTTTTCACAAATTGATTGAGCTGAAGACCTTAGGTGGACTTGCTTTTCTATTGATTTATATTGTGTATGTTTGAGAGCTGAAAAATAGATACGTAACTACATAAAACAGAAGGGAACCATGTATTTTTGTAAAAGTTTCATTCAATAATTGCATTTTTTTCGGCGATTTTTTGTACTATAAACCTACTGAAATAACTTTAGAAAACACATTGCATCTGTTAAAGTATTAAGTATTAAAAAAATACAGTTTTGAAGAAGTTCTATAATTTAATTTCACCTAGTTTATTTAAAAGACCGCCAGGAGTGGCGCTATAGAGAAGAGGCCTTTACTCAGCAGTGGCTGGATAGATAGATAGATAGATAGATAGTTTATTTGTTGACCGTACCCTAAATCCGAATTGTCTTATTTTTCACGAACGTTTTGTATGGGTAAGGCCAGTCCATTTATTTTACTTTGGTCGAAGCTAATAAGGTAAGGATGGTACCGAGCCGTGCGTCTGCTCGTCCTATGATGAAAAGGAGATGGTGGGATGTGGTTGCTATTCACTTGTAACAGGCACTAAGATGTGTCTGTACGAAAGGACTTTCGTCTTTCGTCTTTCTCTGCGGTATCCTGACGAGGAGATACGGCGTAGTTTACCGAACGCTGCCTCCACGTTGGATTTGTCGGCTGACCTCTTTCACGAAGTTGCACCTACCTAGTTGAATCGCTTGGTCCAAATAGACGTAGTGGTCGACACTTCGATATATAGTTCCGGCGTGGATGTGACATGGACATTAACATGATGTTCGTCTTGGTCATGTTCATTTTAAGACCTCAAACTCCTCTTCCATCAATTTTGCCATGGTGACTATATCATCGGCAAGGTGAGTGATGTATTCGGCGTTGATATATTGATGCCATATCCATTCCAGTACAAATTTGAAAACATCCTCCGAAGAGGGGGTATGATACCTATATACAGGGCGTCCCAATTATTTGTTTCGTCTGGGAATCAAACCGATAACACCCCGTATTTTTATGATGCCAATCGAAAGAATGGATAAAAAAGTAACATAGTACCTATCTTATAACAAAAAATAAAGTAAAATGTTTGATTCCATTAAAATAAATAAATAAAATAAATATTGCTGGTCAGTTCACACAATATTATCTAGCCCCAAGCTAAGCAGAGCTTGTGTTATGGGTACTAGACAACTGATATACTTAATACAATATATTACAAAAATAGTTATTTTTTATTATATATAGAAAATACCCAGAACACCCTGAACAAATATCTGCGGATCGCACAAATATTTGTTTCGAGGCGGGAATCGAACCCGCAACTTCCTGCGTCGCAGGCGAACGTTCGCCCGCCGCGTCACAGAGGATTCCATTAAATGTTCGGTTCAATTCCCAGACGAAGCAAGTAATGTTTAGAAAATCTTTGAATGCAGTATTACTAAGTTTTAAAAATAAAATAAAGTCTCGTTTCAGCAAAATATCCTATCTACAATATTTAAGATACTTTCCCTTCATGTCGCGTAGTCTTGTTAAAATGTAGAGTAGTTTGTGTTTGCTATTCACTTGTAACAGGCACTAAGATGTGACGGTACGAATTAACGAAAGCGTTAACGTACGATTTCTTAGAATATAAATTCTTTGACTGATTTATTTTTTAACCTCCTATTACTACCTACAATCTTAATAAATTTTGTATGTTAGTGTTGTTGACGAAATTATATATAAATATTTAGGTTCTTGCTTTATTCGCCGCTGCTACCGTCGGTGCTTCCTCGTAGTCAAAGTATAGTCCACTGATTTGTAGGATAGTGTTGTTGAATAGTTAGATTGTTGAATTTTTTTATTCTAAATTCGCTAAATATTTCTGTCTATTTTTTTACTTTTTATCTAAAATAGGCTTGCGTTTGGCTACATCTCACCTGATACGGAAGCGACGATGAGACCTAGGTATTTAAGGACGCTTGCCTAGAAGATGCCTATTCACTCTTTGTTTCAAGGTGCACAAGTTGTATGATAAAGGGCATGTATTCTATGTAGGTATATGTGTTGTTATGTTTATATTCTATGTAGGTATTCTTAACGATAGCGTCTTGTTATTCGCTTCTATTTGTTACAACATAATATACCTAATCTACTTTTTCTTATCAGTTGAGTGCATTCATATGCCACTATTTGAACAAGTAGGCATATTCATTAGGAGTCATTGCGAACATTAGTTGAACATTGCGAGTCGATATTTGTTTCTAATGTGTTTAATGAATTTCTCAACAAGTCTGCTAGGGGCGCTTTCTGCATACTTAACGACATTTCGACTCGCAATTCGGTTTTCGTTATTCCTAGTGGTTCCAAATTACAAACATGTACTAAGCCTCAAATTTAAATGTAACCCAAAAATTCCGTTCCAGCGGGACTCGAACCCGCAACCTCGCCTGTGCTCGGCGATGCCTTTACCAGTTCGGCCATAGAACACTTTGACGCTGAATACGAAATTTGTGGGCACTATCACAACTCGGCTATAGCGCCGATGGGAGCCATCTGCAGGTGTTTCATTAGAAACCTTCTGTTCAAAGTCCGAAATTAGTTCGAAACATTGACAAGAGATGACACCTCTGCTATGTCATCATAGTTTATTATTTTTCAAGTCGTTTCGTTTCGTTTTGTTTCGTATGAGGTAGTGCAGCCCTCTGGTGTCGGAGTTTGTCAAGCCGCCCGAGGGCCTCTGACATGGCTTATCGACTGCTATTAATATAACAGCCGGGACCGACAGCTTAATGTGCTATTTTTCAAGTGAAAACCACACTTTATGGATAACATTAAACTTAAATGTAACCCAAAAATTCCGTTCCAGCGGGACTCGAACCCGCAACCTCGCTTATGATCGGCGATGCCTTTACCAGTTCGGCCATAGAACACTATGACGCTGAATACGAAATTTGTGGGCACTATCAATTTATGTTATCCATAAAGTGTGGTTTACACTTGAAAAATAAGCACGTTAAGCTGTCGGCAAGTTTTACACTTGAAAAATAATAAACTATGATGTACTAAGCCCTGTGTACGTTTAACGATATACGATGTTAATACATTCATGATCCAATTATATACCTAATGGTATTGCAAAATATTATGTGAAATACATATTGATTATGTCAAATTACTAGATATCAAATAATAAAAAAAATATAGTCAAATAGCAGCGCCCCGCGGTTTCACCCGCGTAAGTCTCGATCCCGTGGGAATATCGGGATAAAAATGTGCCTATGTGTTATTCCGGGAGTCCAGTTAGCTCCATTCCAAATTTCATGCAAATCCGTCCAGCCGTTTCAGCGTGAAGAAATAACAAACACACTACACACACACACACAAACTTTCGCCTTTATAATATTATGTGATATATATAGTGTGAAGTGTGATGTCAAATATGGATTAGGTATAAAATTTAATTCATATGGTGTTGTTAAACTTACCACCGTTTTAGCTTATTTTCATGTAAACGCACACACTCATAAACTTATGCATTTAAAATATTATGATGGTGATAGGTTTACATTCCAGAACAAAATTTTATTATAATCTCAAGGAGAGCAGCAGGAAGTAGCGACACCTGAGATTAATGAGAGACGTTTAACTGAAATACTTTACAAACTGTAGCTCGTTGATGTGGGCGTGAATTGTGTAAATCGCTGGTGGCTTCATACACCGTCCATTTACAGGATGGTAGGCGCAACCCCTGCGGCAGCAGAAACCTCAATGCTAATGAGGGTTCTATTGGAAAAAAACTATAGAATCTGTTTTTATAAGCAGATCTAAATTATTGAAGTTATACATATACAAAGTAACTTCTTTGCTACTAGGCAAGTTTAACAATAGCATAGAAGTCATAAGTCATCAAAACTTGTGTACAAGATGAATTAAGTGTAATCCCAACATGAACTCTGCAAGGGCTCTACAGTATTTATAATATATATTTTGTTATTATATAGAATCATACACTATAATGTTCTTAACTACACAAGCTGGCATACATACAACATTCATACGATAAACAGTAATAATGTACCTACATCACAATCCTTCAAAAACCCTTCTCAACCACCCTCCAACAAAGCACACTATGTAAACAAAGTAAGCGTCACACGCGACGGGAATAGCTGCGGAATGCCGGATATTGCAGTCTCGCCATAGAACAGCTATTAGTAGGTACGTCACGGGCTGTGTAATCTGTGGATCCTACAGGTGCCTGCCTGGCTCAATCCGGGCTGGCTTTCAGTACGCATGAAACGCACTGCGCGGGCGCACGTCTCCGGATATTACAAGTCACAACGCGAGCATCGATATTAAACACGAAAATCTGAATAAAGTGGACAAACTGTTGAAAGAAAATTCTGAATAAATTAAGTAACCTAAAAATCTGAGTAAAACTATTGATAAAGTTGACCAGAAAGAAAGTGTAAAGAACATTTCTGATAATTCCTCAATAAAATTATTGATCTGAAACAAAGTGAATAGAAAGGAAGTGTGGTAAAAAGTGTTAGAATTAGTGAAGTAGCAATGAAAGTCTTGACAGCAGCAGATAAAGTTACAAATGTGGGGAACGAGAATGAGCCGACAGTGGTGTTGGAGTCACAGAAACTGACCAAAGAGGAGCTCAACAGGTTAGTTGAATCGAAAGCATATTTATAAACCATAAAACCACCCGAAAATTAAAAATACAAATACGACATTATAAATTTTATTCACCTTCTGACAGACACAAATTATGAAATTACGAAAAAACATAATTTTAATCTCTTCTATCTGATTATTGAACCTAAATTAACTTATCAAATGAAGAAAAATGGTTTAACCTCCCAGATTTTCCATCAGGTTGGAATTTTTATCATTTCACGCTTGACGTTAAGTGGTACTAATTAGATCTAAAGTCTCAGCCAACATAAGGAGGAACTGAACATTTTAAATGATATTTCATGCAAATTATCAGTTTAGTTCCAATGATTTGAAAATAATATGCCCATTTAACTACCAAAATATACACCAACTGTTTTTCCATCCGAAGGTCAAGAGGCATTCTCTGAAAGTAAAAGAAACGCAACAGCCATCATAAATCAAAACAACAGTAAGACAAGGTCATACGTTAACTCTAGGTTCTTTATCAAACAGCCGCAAGCGAAATACACAATAAATCCACCTAAGCGAAACCACAATATTTTACAATTGAAGTTCTAGAGGAATACCACCTCGGTATTTAGCCGAAAAAGAAACGCAAAAAATATAAACAACAGAAAGATGATAGTTTCTCAGACCATTGTTATAAACGTATTTGTAAATAGATCATCATCAGCCGTAAGAGAAGATCTCCCCCATAGAATGCAATGGTGCAGGCGGATTGGTGATAGTACTGTATGTACTTAGGTGGATGCTGCTGCCCATCCCCTGGTGCAATCCTTTAGGTAGCTTTTACAAAATCCACGGGAGTTGAACGATGTATTTTCTTAGGCCGGTAAAACAAAGCCAATTGAAATAAATTATTGATTATTGATTGATTATTTAAGAATGAGAAAGAGAAGAAAAACGCTATTATACTGAAGCTGTTCTCGGCTTATTGATAATGTAGTTTAGTACTAAAACAAAAGTTGCGAAAAAACTAAGTGTTGCACAAAAATATAGACATCCTTTCTTGAAGGTCGGAGATCAATAGTTATAGTTTCCATCAGAAGGTCAAGAGGCATTATGTATCTCTGTGAAATAATTTAGAAGAATTCCGTAAAGTAAACGCAAAAACGAATCATAAATCAAAACAACAGTAAGATAAGACCATAAGCAAGCTCCCGGTGCTAGGTCAGATAACTGGCAGGCTGCCAGAGTGACACAACCATGAGGAATGCAGTGTTTACGCGCCGGGACTTCGCTTGTTGACGTGGCTAGAGGAATGCCGCCGTGTTATAATTTTTGCGTGGCATTTTTGTAAGACTTTATTACCCAGTGATATAGTTTTGATACCTCGTCTGTTTAAATAGTCGGGTTTGATTTCGTGATGTTTGAACTTGGTACTAGGTACATTTCTTTGATAATTTTCTGTATAGTGGCTCAATTAAAATTATGACTGATGAAGAATTTTTATTGATCTATTACCAGAAGTATCTATTAGCATACTAATCGGTGGTTACCGCCTTTAAATTAATATCCTGCTCTAACCACAAATTGGCACAGGCCTTTTTTCTAAATATTTCTAACTGAACTACGAAGCCAAATAAAATTACAAGATGATTGTTTTCATGGACATTTCGGAGCTAAATTAGGTATCAGCAATTCAACTGCCAATTTTACTGCAGCCTTCTTACCTACAAAATTCACCGTGTTAATACTTAAATTCCTTCCACAGAGGATGTCCTCTTGGCGTATCCCGGATCACCAACTACCTCTACGTCTGTGGAGCCCACGCCCTCCCCGGAGCCGTCAGAGTCTTGCATCCAGGTCTTATCGTGAGCGCAGCTCCTGAACTAGGCCCTTCACCGGAAGACTATGTACCCAGGCATTTCATCCCACTGCTCGACACTCCCAACTCCGATATGCATCCGTATATGGAGAGAACTGCTGACCTGATCAATGAGGTAAGGATCAAAGTACCAATGAAGCCGCAGAGGTCAGCCTAAAAATCTGTAAACTCTTTCAACATAATCCCCAAAGATTTTTTGTCAGAAAAACCTGTGCTAAAAAGCCAGTGTTGGCTTCAACCAGATTCTAAAGCTAGCTCTAAGAATAGAGGTCATACGTATCTCCTTCAATGGTCAAATAAATCCCTTTTTTGTTGGCAGGTGGTCGCAAACGGAGAAATTGTGTTGGTTCACTGCGTGGCTGGTGTATCGAGATCTGTCACGCTCTGCCTGGCGTACCTCGTCAAGTGGCTAAAGATGACCCTGAGGGATGCCTACCATCACATGAAGCAAAGACGGTAAAAATATTTAAATTAATCGTCAAAAAAGTGATTCTAGGTTTTGCCATTCGTGGAATTCCTCTTCTTCGCTTCCCTTCTTACTTTCCTTGAGTGATGTCCTGAGTATATGAAGCTGTAATATCTTATAAAGATGGCCACTCATCTTTCTTCTCATAATCTAAAATAGTCTGATTGGTATTGGCAGTGTTACTAAAGCGTCCTTTCCTCTTGTTTTAGACCTCAAATCCGACCAAACACTGGCTTCTTCAAGCAGCTCATCAAGTACGAAGAGCGTCTCTTCGGCGAGGCTTCAGTCAAGATGGTTTACTGCGAAGCTATCGATAAGGAGATTCCTGATGTATACGAGCCTGACTACATCGCCATGACCTGGTTTCGACAGCGGTACGGGCCCATTGAGCAGCACTGATCAGGCATACAGTCTGTTATACCTAAGATTTATGATTAAGATACACTTTTAAGCATACACAATCTCCCTTTTCTACGTAGAGTTCACCAAATTGATTCGACTGAATGAGTTTGAGAACGCACGTTTCGTTGCCGGATCCTTTAACTCGGCAAACAGATTCAGTTGAATGAGAAAAGAGATAGCTTATAGATAAACATACCAGCTTAGACCTTAGTGGATACAATATTTGGATCTAAGTGCAAGTTCAGATCGTGCATCTTTTTTGTAAGAAAGTGCTCTTTGATCAGATACTAACTAATGAGTAAGCGAACTAAATAACACAAAAGCGCAAATACCGCTGCTAGTTGACTGCCAATCAATAATTATTAATGATCTGTGCCACAGCTTCATAGAAGATTCTGAGGTTTATCAGTGACTGAAGAATGTAAATATGTAGGTAGAGTGGTTTTTAATAATTAGTTGGCTGAGATGATAACTCTCATAGATTGTTCAAAGTTAAAGTAAGATAAAGTTTAACTGTGATTATAGTATGGAAGAAAGAGAATGGTGATGTTTTGAATGTTGAATTTATAAGACTGATGGATCGTATGAAAAAAATGTGTGAAAAAGTCTAGACTTTACCATAATTACCTAACTTAATTGATTGTAATAAAAAATATACTTAAGTAAACTATTTTCGCCAAAACTGCAATGGTTTTGGACAAAATAAAAATTCACAAATGCGTGGAAAAATATAAAAAAAACAAAAATATAATATTGTGATAAGTTAAGTAGTAATAACTTAATTATATAATTTTAAAATGCTAATTTATATTTATTGGGACCAAAAATAAATACTTAATATAAGAATTTTACTTCTGTTTTTGTTATTCCATACTCATCCCACTATTGTATTCTACTCATGGAAGTGATGACATGGAATCTATTTTTCACCGGACCTAAAGTAGCATTTTTTTACCTGAATATTTAAGAACATTTTAATAACATTAACTGTGACGAGCTCCAAGCCCTACTCTTAAATCATGTATAGATCGATTTCGCGTTATCGATAATTACTTTACAAAAAAAGTGTTGAAAGTCAATGAAGACATTTTTAAATAAAACTAGCTCTGGCTGCTTCTAATATTTTTAGAAGCGTATTACCTAATTGCATTAGTAAAATGAGTGATTCCATTGAGCGGAGTGGTTGGCCTCGTGGCATTGAGTCGAGACGGAAATAGGCGCACACGCGGGGATAGGGGAATTGAGAGATGAACAATACGCTTCCGCATGTACGCGTGTATGTAAGTGATGTCATTTTTACAGCCAGGATGCTGGTAATTGTTTCATTTTTAAAGCAATTTTTTTACGTATATCTAAAGAGACATGTGACTCTATCTTCATCATCATGACGAGGCCTCCCTCATATAATGCAATGGGAGAATTACCATAATCGCCACGCTTGGCTGGTGGGTTGGTGGGGATCGCAGTATTGACGTTGAGTACCTACTCAGGTGGATGCTGCTGCCTATGACCTGATGTAATCCCTTGTTCAGATTTTACGACATCCACGGGACGAGATGGAAGAGTCTATTCTTAGGCTGGAAACACCACGGCACATCTCAGGACTATAATTTCCTTGGTAGGTTTCAAGACTGATGTTTTTAATCTAGAGGTAAAATTATTGAAGTGCATTCGTAGTCTCTTGTATTAAAGCTTTTTGGATATTATGTTGAGAATATGGCAACATCAATGGCGACTATATCATTCACCTTCAATTTGCCGATTATATAGTAATCAGTGCAGGATCGTTAGAAGACATTGTCACAATGCTCAGAAGCCTCAATCTCTCAGTAGGTGGGTCTTAAAAAGATCAGGCGAGACGAACAACATGTCAAGTCAATGACCCATGTCGCACCATGCCGGTACACGTCGGAAAACGTTGGTGAAAGTAGAACCTTACAAGAACCAAGATCACTGACATAGCTCTCATCAGAATTAGTATGATGAAGGCAGACCAGAACCCGAAGAACTGGGAACTTTTGAGAAATGAAGGTTCTCGAGTGGCGACAACAATAAGGATGACGCAGTGTAGGAAGGTCCCTTCCTCTCGATGTACCAACGACATTTTAGAGGTCACAGAAAGTCGGTTGTAGGCGGTTTATGATCGTTCGTCGTGGCATTCCATGGCACATGCCATGACCAGTAGTGGATTTCTATAGGCTGATGATAATGTAGATTATCTAGGCAGCTATGTACTGTGTCAGGACAAACACTGGACACAGGAAACTATTTAGAGACAACACATTGCAAATGTATATTTTGGTGGAGGGCCATATTTACAAGCTTTATATTAACTTGCAATGCATGTCCGGGTGGAATATTAACTTGCAATGCATGTCCAGGTGGAATATTAACTTGCAATGCATGTTCGGGTGGAATATTAACTTGCAATGCATGTCCGGGTGAAATATGGTAGTCCGCGTGGAATCTTGCAACTGAACTTTTATCTTCAACCGATTGAGCTGAAATTTGGCATACCTGTCAAGTTCCGATGACAATACAATATGATGGTGACAGCGAGCTGATCTGATGATGGAGATGGAAGGTGCACAACGGAAGTCCTCGATGGATAATAGTAGACTGGCCGTGTTTAGGCTCATTTTGTTACGGTAACGACCACAAATTTAATAAAAGCTTGTTATGAAAAAAAAATTGTTCACTAAAAACTTATTTAATTATGACGTCCCAAAGACGTGCTTATTTTGATTGATGCTAAGATGTGAGTAATAATTGAAAGGAGTTTGTAACAGTGTCTAAGTCAAGAAGTCACACAATCCTAGGAATATTATAAATGTCAAAGTTTAGATGTTTGGATGTTTGTTATTGTATGTATACCATGAATGTAGTATACATGGATTGAGTGCTAAAATAGCATAGAGTGTTCCTTTTTACTCCTATCCTAGAAGATTGCTTGCTATCCTATGTTAGAGAGAAACAAATATATTGTCACACGACAGTCGTTTTTCCGTTCCGTACCCTGAAATTTGGTATCATGCATCTCCCTAGATTGTTACCATGAATGTACTAGCACATATAGTACTAGTAATTTGACATTTGGCCTGGTACGACTTACACAAATAAGAACAGAGAGATTTATGCTTATCTCATTCCAACACATTAATACATTCATATAAAAGAATGAGACTGGTATAATCGATACTGTTTCGTTTTTAGCCTTAGTTCCATGCTTTAGTTCTTATTCCGAGATGTATACCTACGCTAAAATGGCTAAATCGATTTTGATGGTATTTGATATACAGGTAGATTATGACCTGGATTGAGCTATAGGCTACTTTTTATCCAGGTAAAACGAAAGCTAGGCCGCGGGTGGACACTAGTATACTAATTATGCCTACTGAATGAATGTACAGACATTTTGGCAAAGTTTCATAGGGCAAGTTCAAAGTTTTCTTTAATTACCCATCTACCTACACGAACGTAATTAGTTTTTTTTCATACGTTTCAGCAAGCTTTTAATATGTTTGTCAGAGTAACGTGACTGGCTAATTATATTTTGTGTGGACAGACGGACACATTATAACAACACACACCAGTCACATGATTCAAGATAAAGCGGTGTGGTGTAAAGTGAAATACATTTACAGCAAACGCGCGAATTGCCTCGGTAAATATAGCTTTCATTATACTAATTCTTGAAGTCACAACGGTCAGGCCATATAGCTTGCTGAACTGACTACAGTTGGAGAACAAATATATCGACCTCTGTGGCGCGGCGGGCGAAGTTTCGCCTGCGTCGCAAGAGGTTGTGGGTTTGATTCCCGCCTTTGAACAAATATTTGCAAGATTTGCAGATCTGATCAGAGTGTTCTGGGTATTATTATTATTATTATTATTATTTTATTATCAGGAGAACCAACAGCTTACTTAAACATAATAATACAGTAGGATAACAATAGAGAGCCAATAAAAGGTTCCCACAAATAGAGTTTGAGTAGGTAATGAACAGGGTGCAAACATTAATTTGGAGGAAATTTACAATTACTTCGCTTACTGCTTAAAAAGAAAAAAAAGATAACAGTAGCAGTTATACCTAACTATTTAAAAACTAAAGAACTAAAGAAAAGAGATATATGTATATAAGATTTTGCATTTACAAACAGTATGCTATGAGAAGAAGTCTTTGCTCAGTCGCTGCCGCGCCGAGCTGACGCTGGTGCAGAATAGATCCAAGTCAAAGTGCCTACTTAACCTGTTATAGTTATTGCTTGCTCGCCATAAGTAAGAATTCTGCCTATAATTGGTTGAAACTATTGGAACATGTAGCGGCTTGTTAAATCTAGTCTGTCGAGAAGGAACACTTAGGTTTATCTGGTTTAAAAGATCAGGACAATCAATAAGGCCACTGGTTATTTTGAGAAGGAAGGTAATGTCAGCAATTTCCCGTCTTTTGGAGAGAGGGAGGAAATGAATTTTTTTGCAAAGATTAACGTAATCGTTTGATATATAGGGAACTCTTAGACGAAAACACATTTAGGGTATTTTCTATGTATAATACAAATATCTATCTATTGTATGGATTGTATTAAGTATACCGTTATCTAGTACCCATAACACAAGCTCTGCTTAGCTTGGGGCTCGATAATGTTGTGTGAACTGTCCAGCATTATTTATTTATTTATTCTGGAGGTTGACCACAATCAAGACGATGCAGTGTAGGGACTCTTTCGATGGACCAATTACATTTTAAAGGTGAACCGTTCGTCGAAGTATTATATGGGGGAGGCGTATGTCCAGAAGTGAATTTCTATAGGTGATGATTCAAATGCCAGACTTCACCAACAACTTACGGGACAGCTAACGCTTACACCACACTCAAAAAACATTTTGTTGTGAGCTTTTGCCACCATAAACGTGAGTCCTTTACGTATAACAATACCTAACACTAATGTATGACAGTTGGGTTTATCCCAGTATGCTGTGAGTTGGAGTTTTTAACCCCCGACCAAAAAGAGCGGCTGTTATATGTTTGACGTACCTATGTGTGTATGTGTGTGTGTGTATCTGTCTATATGTCTGTGACGATTTTGATTTAGTCTTTTTAAAGGTTGATTTGATCGAGAATGTTTTTACTTTGGTGGAAATTGGTGCAGCCATTTTCAGGGTCATCGGCTCGCAATATTTTTTTAAGGGAACTCCGGCATTTGCTTATAATGACTGCTGATAGTGCGTTCTATTTTTACCTGTGGCGACATCTTTTCGTAAATAGTGTAATTTGCTTTCTGGGGCCGACATCATGCTTGCTAGATCAGATTTCTTAAGTTTTGAAAAATTTTATAAAACACTGTTTTTTCTTTTATAAAATTAACTGTTTTCAAATCCCGTACAAAAATCCGTGTAGTGTACACCTCACACCCGTGTAAGTTGCTTGTGAAATTTGCAGACTAGCATGAATCTAGTAGTACATCATAATGCGAGCAGACTAGCCCCTCGCTTAAAATTCACACACTGATTATTTGACATTACGACGCCGTGTGCATTCTAGCCGCACTTGCCAAATACTTGCCATATGTATAGTATTATTTTATCTGTGGCCATATCCAGCCACCGCACCTGTAGGTAATGAGCGGCTTTGAGCCAAAACTGCTATTTGTGAGCCTACGGTCAAAAAAGTTAAATTATTTTTAATCTACAAGAGAAGGTTGCAAAATAAACCTTGTACTAATATTTATTCTGTGGTTAGGTACCACAGAGGGTAGGTATAAATGCTGCGCCTACCTGATGAAATGCTGGTACGAAAGCCTGGATCCTGATGATCGGGAAAAGTGGAATAAAACAGGGACACTTGCCAAAAAGTGTGCTGTAGGTTTGTAAAAACAATACCATCTACTTTTGATTAAATATCATAACTATAGTAAAGTAAAATACCTAACAATAAAGCTCAACAAACGCAAACGAAGCTCAACTTTTCAAAATCGTCTGATTTTCTTTAATTTACCTACTTTTTATTACAGGTAGGTACGTATTTTATGAAAATAATAGGAACGTTCATGGAGTCGAAACACCTAAAACAAAGAACTCTAAAACTATATACACGCTAATTAAAGGTAATTGAGCTCACCAAAATAGAACTAATTAACTAACCATTGTTAGGAACCAGTTAACAAGCTTTCTAAATGCAGAATGGAAAAATATTATCAACATTAGAAAGAAGAGTATTATGCCTTCTGAAAAATGAAGAAAATAATTTTGTTTTTCTCGAAGCGAAGAACTTCCGAGACCTTTTCTAGGTCGACGACAGGAATGCAAAGAATGCGTTGCGTGACACCGATGGCTATTTTCATATGTTTTGAAAGAGTTGTGGTAGGAATTTGTGCCGAAAACATGGCGGAATTCAGGAATTGTTAGAGACTGCTGAATTTCAAGGGCTTAAATATTTTTTAAATAAAATATTCTAAATGATAACCAAACAAACGAGACGGCCACGTGGAAGGCCCAAACGGAGATGGCGGGATCAGCTAGACTCCTACTTGAAGGATTGGTTCCAAATTAGTAGTAGTAGAGCTTTTTTGTGAAAGAGTTCGTCCGGGGAAGTACTACCACGATACCTATTTCTGCCGCAAAGCAGTAGTGCTTGCATTGCTGTGTTCTGGTTTGAAGGGTAAGGGTGCCGGTGAAATTACAGGCACAGACTTTACATCTTTATGTCTCAGGGTGGCGGGCGCAGTGCAATGCCACATAGGGCGCGTCCTAGGTGGACGTGACCTATGAGGTAATGCACTGTTCATAGGCAGAGGTTACCGCTTAACATCAGGTGGGGCATCAGATTGTTCCGTCATTCAAGTAGTAAAAAAAAAAAAAAAACAACAATAGAGACGAATGGAGGGAAGAAAGGGAGACATTTGCCATGAAGTGGGACACCACAGGCTCATAATTAAAAATCAATAAATAAATGTTAGCTGTATGCAGGTAAACCTAAAGCAACAAAGATGTGACAAGTGGTAAGTTTTTTTACATCTTATGATGTTCCAAACCTTTAAAAATAAACTACTAAATATAATCTCGACGGCGAATTTGCCAAAATGCTCCCCAGCCAACGTACCTTTGTGCTGGTAAACAAATTTTGTCTTTAAATAACAACATGTTGGTAAAGTTATATCCATCGCATAGTGATTCACCGCTCAGGAATACAAATATTCTGAAGTTCAGATCGATTTAGCCTTAGCTCCACTGTCAGTGCACTAAATAACAACCAACGTAGGTGGTGTATAAAACAACGTTTAAACGAGTCTAAATTGAATCGTTTCATGTAACACGTCATTTCAGTGACTCAGGCAGCAGTATCAGTAGCAACTCAGAAACTGCAAAAGTCAAGTTGTTCCCCATATATAGAAAAAAATACTACACTTACTAGGACAAATACACCCAAGAGCAAAATGTTGCTCTCGGTAGCATCAACCAGTACTGCAACCCTGTCAGACCAATCACCGACTACGTCAGGTCATATTGGCCACACCCAACAACTTGAGCTTGATTTGGAAGATACTTCTTTCAAACTGCAAGCAAAAAGAGGAGAACCGGAAGACACTCCAGTTCCCTGCGCTGCCAGGCAACTACCGAGCCCGGAACACAGTCAAGGCCTCAGAAACAGAATTATTGTCATTGGAGATGATCAAGGACGCAACATTCAAAACACACTGCAGCGATTAGTCGGCGACCGCTACTTAGTAAGCTGCTTCTGGAAGGCTGGCGCTACATTAGAGGAAGTACTCTCTGCGGAAAATAGTGAAATACTGAGTTTAAAAAACAAGGACTTTTTAATAATTTTAGGTGGTTGTAATGATAAGTCCCCTTTCTACTTTCAGTCCTGTTTAGCAAATTGGTTGATACCAGCAAGAAATACCAATGTTCTGATTTCAGAGATTCCATGTAATTATTATTTAAGTGAGAAAAAACTTAACTATGAATTAAAGTTCATCTGTTTAAAATTTAAAAATGTGAGATTTATAGATATGAAGTACTCATTTGAAGTACCTACTCGCAGATTGTTTGCACTCCGTGCGTGTCAAAACATGTTTCGGGAAATATTAAATGTAAGCCACAAGATTAAATACGAAGAATATTGTAAAGCCATAAATAAAGCTAACCTAGAGCGCTTTATTGATAAGGGTACTCAGACTGATGAGGTAGTGGCTTTTGAGTCCACTGAACCTGTGTCCAATTCAAGCAGTAATAATCTTTTTCGTTCATAAGAAGTTCCATATTTTACATCAAAATATTGACGGTTTGAATTCAAAATCAGATCTATTTTCAGTTCACTTGGATAATCTTGAGGAGCAGGGTGTTCCTATAGATGTTTTATGTATAACTGAACATAATATGGTGCAGGCTGATCTTAGGTTAATTCATGTGCCTAACTACAACATTTCGTCTGTTTATACTAGGAAAAATCGGTATGGTGGGTCGTGCATTCTGACTCACAATAAGCATAAAAGTATTTCGCTTATACATATCAATAAATTATGTATTGAAAATATAATTGAGTGCAGTGCAATCGAGATACCGAATCATAAAATGATAGTAATTTGTGTTTACAGACCACCTAGAACCAGCCTTAAAGACTTGGATAAATTTTTCATTGCTTTAGATTCCATACTAAACGATCTCTGTTTTACTAAGAAGTCGGTAATTATATGTGGCGATTTTAATCTGAATTTACTTAAATCTGATAAAAATACAGAAACATTCACTCAATTGCTGCTGAGCTATAACTTAAAACTTACTATCTTCGAACCAACTAGACTAAGAAGTGGTACGTGCATTGATAATTTTGCGCATAATGTAAAGGGCTGCAAAGTAAAAATACTTGAATTTGCCATATCAGATCATACTGCGCAATTACTGTCTTGTCCGGTGGTAGATAATTACTCTCTTAAACACTGGTTTATCGAGAGGAGGGACTACTGCAGTGAAAATGTTCAGCAATTTAAAAACTGCTTGGGCTCTTTAACGTTTGACGAAGTTTATAATACTGACTGCCCAAATCTAGCGTTTAATTTATTTCATGACCAATTTACACTATTTTATAAACTTTGCTTTCCTGTTATCATGATTAAAATGAGTACTCACAATAAACCTAAGTGGATAACCAAAGGTATTAAAGTATGCTCAAGGCGTAAACGTGAATTATTGTGGCAATACAGGAAAAATCGCAATAACACAACAAAATCCACTTTTAAAACTTACTCTAATCGTCTAAACCGAATAATAAAATTAACGCAGAAATCGCAAAATGATTATTTTATCAAATCAGCTACTAACAAATCGAAAGCTACTTGGTCTGTGATTAATAAAAGTAAAAACAATGTTTCTAAAATTGACATTAATAAATTAAATATTGAGGGTAACATTGTTGATGGTCCTTCTGATATTGCTCAATCATTTAATGACTATTTTATTGACATAATTGCACCACAGTCTAATCCTCAAGTAATTAATATGGCATCTAGTATATCTCAATCATTGTTTATGACCCCAACAACTCCATTTGACATTAATCGCATTATTGTTTCACTCAAGAACTGTAGTAGCACAGGTTATGATGAAGTGTGTACCAAAGTATTAAAAGAAACAGCGGAATACATTTCACCAATTTTAAGTCACATTATCAACATTACTATTGTGTCAGGTATTTTCCCTGATAAATTGAAAATAACAATCATCAAACCTTTATTTAAAAAAAATGACAGACATGATATGAATTGTTATAGGCCTATTGCTCTCATACCGATATTTTCAAAGATATTTGAGAAGGTCATTAACAACTGTCTTTATGATTTTTTTGAGCGTAATAATTTATTTGCTGAAGAACAGGTAGGGTTCCGGAAACAAAGATCAATCAATTTGGCCATCTATAAGTTTATACAATCTATTATGAGTGACCTTGACAAAAAGAAACTAGTTTGTGCTCTTAATATGGATCTTACTAAAGCCTTTGATTATGTTGACCATTGCATTCTATTGTCTAAGCTTGAATCGTATGGCGTTAGAGGTAATATTCTAGAACTTATTAAATCCTACTTGAGCAATAGAAAACAAGCCACTCAAATAACACGTATCTGTCCTGTATCAAAGAAAGAAATCATCTATAATTCGGAATATCGTTCAACTATTTGTGGAGTGCCTCAAGGGAGTGTTTTAGGGCCACTTCTATTTATTATTTATATAAATGATCTCCCTAAAGTTATTTCTGATCAAATGGTGTTATTTGCAGATGACAGTACAGTAATGTTTACCGACACATGTGTTTCTCAGTTGGAAGCTACGATTAACATTACTTTAGTAAAAGTGATTGGATGGTTAAAACAAAATAATTTACTCATAAATCTTGACAAAACTCATATCATGGCATTCTCCAATAATAATTTAAAAACTGAATCTGACATTAATATTAATTATTTAGGACATAAGGTCAATCGTGTTGACATTACAAAATTCCTGGGATTAAACCTTGACCATAAACTGAATTGGAAAGCACATGCGGACACTATATGTAAGAAAGTTAATCAGTTTTCATATGCGTTGTACATGCTTCGTAAAACTGTTAATATTTCTGCCGTGACCACTGCCTATCACGGATATGCTGAGTCTGTTTTGAGGTATGGAATTATATTCTGGGGCAATTCCACTTTAAAAGAGCGAGTATTTATAAGCCAAAAGAAGTGTATAAGAGCCATATGTAAAATTAAGAAAACTGATAGCTGTAGGCCATACTTCACTGAACTTAAAATACTTACATTACCCTGTCTTTACATCTATGAAATTTCGACATTTGTAAAAAATAATATGGACCTTTTTATAAAGCGTAAAAGTAAACGGCACATCAATCAAATATGTTTTCCTTTAAGCAAAACATCTCTGTATAGCAAGAGTGTAGTTTGTATGGCTGTGCGTGTTTATAATCATCTTCCTAAATCTGTACTAGATGCTCCCAGTCTTAATGTGTTCAAGGGAAGACTGAAAAAGATGCTAACAGGAAAAGCTTACTATAGTACACAAGAATTCCTTGGTGATAAAAATGTTAATGACTAGGAATAGGTGACTAAATAGGACTAATTATGTGATTTTTAATTTTTAATCTAGTTATTTTTACTGATTTATGCATCGACGTAAATAAAATGAATGGACGGGCCTTAGGGAACGATAGTTTTGAAGCTTCTAAACAGACCTAGCTAGTATACTTCGCTTCAGTCAGTCTTTGTCACGGCAACGAGTGACAGCTATGCTGAAAAATACCAAAATTAGATACCTTGGTAATACAATGCCTTCCTGTGCTTTTCTGCAAGTGCAAACAACACAAGAAATACAAATAAAGCTTCAGGCATCGCATTTCATTCGTAAGTAAAGGTTTTGTAATATAATTTTCATCAATTGATAAAAAACTTATAAATCGTCGTGTGGTAGGAAAACTACATAAGTAACACATTTTGCGAAATCGACTTTATTGCATGGTTATGATGGCCCATACATGTCGATGGACACGTCTTGCACTAGAGGACGAGCGACAAGGAGGACTACGCCCCAGGACATTATCTCAATGTTCCCCACTCTGAATGAATTTTAACAGACACAAGTTTATACTCGTAGATAGTTTTAATTTTAGTCGACATACCTTTTTCTTTTTGATACTTAGAATTATTGTGTTCCACAATTTTTTTTCATTTTGTTGATTTTATAAGCATTAGTCGTATGATAAGTTTGTTATGTCACTTACTTTGAATTTATAAGTCTGCTAAAATAATGTAGGTGTTTCAGTAGTTTTCTAATATTCAGTCTTGATAAAAAGAAATGATTATAAGTTGGTTTTATTTTAAAATGTATTTTAATATTATTTAAATCTTTACCCATGGATAGGATTGTCATATTCAAATAATTAAATAATAGATCATTTCAATTATTCAAAACTTTGGCGAGGGAAAAATACATAGTCGTTTTTTTATTTTTTTCTCTTAATCAAAAGAACTAAAATGTATTATCATTAAATTCGAAAATAGATACAGTACCAATCTATAACATATCAAAACACGGACTGAAAAATTAGTTACGATAAAAAAGCTATTGCCATTTTTGACGCAATAAAACAGTAAATCGCGTTTTTCTCGCGATGTTGGTTTTGTTGTTGTTATTACTTATTTAGTTTTCCAACTACAGCGACGAAATATTTGACAAGACTTCACGCATGACGGATGGTCCAGTACAGACTGCAAAAAAATCTGATGCCTAAGGGGTATCGTATTGATTTAGAATTGTAATTTGCATTATTTACGTCAAAACATTGCTAAGCACGTCGCTTTAGGTAATTGCATATAATATGTAATGGCATGTTAATTAACCTTATAGCTTTCCAAAAAAAATCTAAGTTAAACAAAAATGGATAGAAGTCATAAGACGAGCAAGAACAGACGACTTTTGGAAGTGGAATACATTTTCCCGTATTTGCTCTGATCATTTTCTACACAATGAATTCTATACGCCAAAAAACGGTTAGTAGTAGTAGAGCTTTTTTGTAAAAGAGTTCGTCCGGGGAAGTACTACCACCATACCTGTTTCTGCCGCAAAGCAGTAGTGCTCGCATTGCTGTGTTCCGGTTTGAAGGGTAAGGGTGCCGATGAAATTACGGCCACATGGGACTTTTCATCTTTATGTTTCAGGGTGGCGGGCGCAGTGGAATGCCATATAGGGCGCGTCCTAGGTGGACGTGACCTGAGGTAATGCACTGTTCATAGGCAGAGGCTACCACTTAACATCAGGTGGGCCATCTTCTTGATCTGTCATTCCAAGTAGTATAAAAAAACACATTGTGCAAAATTCTTAAAACTGCACTCTGCAGTTTCTTAAATACTGGAATTTTTATACATTTATGTTTCCGTGCGATTTTTATGATATTTTCTTAGTTTAGTGAGTGATGAAAAATATATTTTTCACAAATTCATTGAGCTGAAGACCTTAGGTGGACTTACTTTTCTATTGATTTATATTGTGTATGTTTGAGAGCTGAAAAATAGATACGTAACTACATAAAACAGAAGGGAACCATGTATTTTTGTAAAAGTTTCATTCAATAATTGCATTTTTTTCGGCGATTTTTTGTACTTTAAACCTACTGAAATAACTTTAGTAAACACATTGCATCTGTTAAAGTATTAAGTATTAAAAAAATACAGTTTTTAAGAAGTTCAATAATTTAATTTCACCTAGTTTATTAACAAGACCGCCAGGAGTGGCGCTATAGAGAAGAGGCCTTTACTCAGCAGTGGCTGGATAGATAGATAGATAGATAGATAGTTTATTTGTTGACCGTACCCTAAATCTGAATTGTCTTATTTTTCACGGACGTTTTCTATGGGTAAGGCCAGTCCATTTATTTTACTTTGGTCGAAGGATTTATGTATATTTTGCATGCGTTAAACGCCGATTATGGCTGCACATTTAATTGTAGCACTAACCACCAGTTACTAACCCATATATCGCAATAAATTAATTTGAATTTGAATTTGAATTTGAACTCACAAGTATCTGAAGTTTAGACATCTGCCTAAAATTCACCGAATCTTAGCTTTGATTTACTACTATGACATTCGCTGCGCTGCTCCTTAGAATGGAGCGAAGCTAGATATATTAAAAGATAAACGGCTAATTACCACTATTATTCGTCACTTTGCTGACGTTTCGAGACTGAGTTCAGAAGCCTCTTCATCATGAGCACCGCCCGCGACCGCGTTCGACGGTGGACCAGCGAATACTGCGTGCAACCGCGCGCTCAGTGACGAATAATAGTGGTAATTAGCCGTTTATCTTTTAATATGATTCCCAACCACGATAGTTTCAATTCGAAGCTAGATATATATTTTTTTTTTTTTTTTTTTTTTTTTAACATTGATAGACCTTTGTTTGACAACGATCTCACCTGTTGGTAAGTGACGATGTGGCCGAAGATGGAGCACAAAGGTCTAGAAGGCACCCATTCACTCTAGACTTGAAGAGACCCAGATTATAGTTTTCAGGAAAGACAGACGACGGCAGTGTATTCCACTCCTTAGCAGTTCGCATTATAAAGGTAGAACCGAAACGTTTTGTGCGAATAGAAGGTATACCAATGAGGTTAGGATGGTACTGAGCCGTACGCCTGCTCGTCCTATGATGAAAAAGTGAAGTAGTGTTTTCGAAGTAGTGTTTTTTTCCTGTAAGAACTCTGTTTTTTTGCCATCTTTCAAACTGGGTTATGAATTGACGGATACCCTTGACGACTACATTAAATATAAGTATATCACTTGACATTGGCGAAATTGTTTGGAGCACTCCTCAGAAGCCATTATAAGAAGAAGAGAAGAGAGTACCTACAGTGCCCATCTCTACTTCAAAGGATATGCCTCATGCCGTTTTGGTCTTCTGAAATATTTGATTGACAACCCCAGCTATAACAGCAATCGATAATTTCGTTTGGTCATAGCAACTGGGCCTAAATAGGTCTCCTATTACAATGAAGCATCACACATATTCCGCTAATGCATCTATGAACAGAGATCTTAGACTCTCCACATTCCACAGACATTACATTCCTCAAATTTTCAGCGGCAATTTACTGGCTTCACCGAAGCACTGAGTCAGGCGAGTGTGCACTTCCCAGCACCCATCTCGGACTGCTCGCGTCATAGATTCTCAATTGCAGAAAGCATAAATAGGCCTTAGGATTCTCGCAGACAGCTATTCGTTTCCTTCGTCAATCATTATGAGGATAGCTTTAGATAAGTGACAAACTATTCATTTATTAGCTACTGTGCGTGGCACAGTTTTTGTGTAGGGACAATGACTAGTCTAGCTACACAACTACACTAGACTTATGAAATTAAAGTGCATGAATTGACAGACCCGAGCATCAGGTTCAGTGGCGTGCCCTCAGCCAAGCATATGTCCAACCAATGGACTATGTACCCTCCACGAGCTGATACAGCCCTCGGGTAGGGCTGCGTGGAGGGTGTTAGGCCGTGATACACGGCGCATAAACCAAAACAATCACTTAGGTTGAACCAACACTCTTTGCTACCAAATGTTCCCTCCACGAGCTGATAAGCCCTCGGGTGGTGCTGCGTGGAGGGTTCAGGCCGCGATACGCAGCCGTATATGCCCAAAACAACCACTTGGGTTGATCCAATCCCCTTCTGTTAATATTCTCAAATGTTACTCACAGTTTTTCCTCCAGGCGTCCAGGTATTCGTCCAGCGAGTTACTAAGATCTTTTCACAAGCTGAAAAGAAAACGGGTTACGCGGGGTGCACGAATAGCCTCCGCAGGCCTCAACTCGTGGTATCGCCGGCAACCACAAATCACTTTCAAAATCCAAACTTATTCCATCAAAGGTCGTATCACAAATTACGCCTCCCGTGAGGCCAGCAAAGGTCCAAATCTCTCACTAGATCAGGCGGATACGCTCCGATTCCTTATATTTTTCCCAAATTCAAGATCCAACACGTAATTAATCGACCCAAGACAAGAATGAATAGTATACTTTTTTTTCTTACCAAAAACTCATAGTGAGTGTGTCTGTCAAAGTCAAAAACCACAGAGTACAAATCTCTCGGTTCCATAGTTATATGGAGGCGAGCCCCATGGAATTTGACTCGAAATCAAACAGACTACGTGGGCCAGTGATGATGACTTAAATCAAACAGACTACGTGGGCCAGTGATGATGACTTAAATCAAACAGACTACGTGGGCCAGTGATGATGACTTAAATCAAACAGACTACGTGGGCCAGTGATGATGACTTAAATCAAACAGACTACGTGGGCCAGTGATGATGACTTAAATCAAACAGACTACGTGGGCCAGTGATGATGACTTAAATCAAACAGACTACGTGGGCCAGTGATGATGACTTAAATCAAACAGACTACGTGGGCCAGTGATGATGACTTAAATCAAACAGACTACGTGGGCCAGTGATGATGACTTAAATCAAACAGACTACGTGGGCCAGTGATGATGACTTAAAACCCTTGATTAAAAATAATAACACAAATTAGCTGTTGCAGCTAACTGCTCATAATATAATAACACAAATTAGCTGTTGCAGCTAACTGCTCATAATATAATAACACAAATTAGCTGTTGCAGCTAACTGCTCATAATATGACGTGTAAATTAATTAGCTCTGTGTTCTAAATTAATATAACAATATCGCTACAGAGTTAGGTACCCACATGAAATGACATTCGTCCACGTTACACAATTATTGTTCTATGACTGTTTTGTGACTTGGAACTTCATGGTTGCAATTACGATTTCTGGTACGTAATCGGCAGAGCTCTATAGCTTCAGACACTTTCACTTAAGTGCGAGATGCTCCAAAAAAAATTAATTCTCCTAGGCGAGATGTTGAAGCATACGATCATGCGAAACTTAACCATAATTTACCAGGCACTTTACAGTCTTCAGGCACTAAATCAAATTCATTAACAAATCGGTAACATTACAGTTGCAATCCCACCGATTTACCAGGATTTAATGTGACATTTGACAAATTACATGTACTATTCCACTCGGCTTTAATATGTATACCAGAGTATACAGACTCTTGTTTCTAGCCTTCAGTTCAATTCAGTTTTCTTCAAACACTAAGTTTTCTACGAACTGAGCCTTGCTCTATTATTCTAAGCCAACAAACAAGTTCTTTCATCATAAAATTTAAAGCAGTCTGCGGACGTTAATCGCACAGATAAATGGCAAATAACAGCTAAACACCTGATTGTCAGCCCTACCCGCTGGCAGCCGGCCAGCACAGCAGGAATGTTCGGGAGACTAGCTACTGTGAAAATATACGGTTTTAAGAGACCACGGTTAAACCTCAGTGAAAGATGGATGGCGGGGACCGATAAATCCGAAAAATTTGCAAAATTTAGTAGTAGAGCTTGTTTGATAACCGTTGGGGAAGAATGGTTCTCGAGTGGCAACCACAAACTGGACGACGCAAAAGAAGAATGACCCCCTTCGATGGACCAAATACGTCAACAGAAAGGCGGTGAATGGAGGCAACTTAAAACCGTCCTCCTTCGTTTGGTAAGGCCGATGTCCAGCAGTGGACTTTTGTAGGCTGATGATGATGATAAGGTTTTTTTTGTGAAAGAGTTCATCTGGGGAAGTATATCATGCCTATTTCTAAAGACACACGAGAAGTGTTTTGGTAGTACCATGGGTACTTTAATTTCTTGTTGTATAAAGACGGGCAAAAAAAACCCCATATTGTACAATGACCTTTTTTTGCCCGTCTTTCTACTACAAGAAATTAATGTGAGCTGGTCGGTAGTAAAAGGGGAAAATAAATGATGCGTGTTACAACTGGTAGTACTATTGGTACCACGGAATAAACTGCCTTTTCATCTTTATGTCTCAGTCAGTGTAATGCCACATTGTATCGTTACAGGCAGAGGTTACCACAGACCCGATAATAGACCCCAAACTGACATCTCTTTGAAAGCCTACTATAGAATACGAGCACTACTGTTTTTCGGCAGAAAAAGGTACAGTACTGGTTCTAGTACCAAGTTTTGGTACCAAACTCATCACCTACTTATTCTAAGCTTGGTTTTTTTAATTTTATATAATTTTGTGCATGTAACATCGCTTTGAATTTCTGTTATGGTGTTGTACCTACTTGTTTCTTAATAAATATATAAAAAAAATAAACAAATAAATGTATTCTGTTGCAGACGGGGGCCTGCAATGATCTAAGGTTGCAGATAACTAAAGATTGATACAAAAAAAAAAAAAAAAACTTGCTTAGATCCTCAGGTAATTTTTCAAAAACACAACTGTAGTACATATCAGTAGTAACAAAGTAAAAAAAAAACTCAATGAGCTTACAGATGACTAATATAGACTGAACGGTTGTGCCTGCGTTCACCTCTTTTGTGGCAGTTAATTTATTTGCCTGGCCCCGAGTGCCACTCGAACTATTCCCAGCCGGTATGCATGACAGCATCAGCTCTCAGAAGCTATTACAAGGATACAAAATTTGCGTTCATTCCTTTAGTTGGCACTGTAGGTACATTTAGGAACCAAACATTGTCGACCTCTGTAGCGCGGCGGGCGAAGGTTCGCCTGCGACGCAGGAGGAAACTATAATCTGGGACTCTTCAAGTGTAGAGTGAATAGGTGCCTTCTAGACCTTTGTGCTCCATCTTCGGCCACATCGTCACTTACCAACAGGTGAGATCGTGGTCAAACAAAGGTCTATCATTGTTAAAAAAAAAAAAAAAAAAAAAAAGGTTGCGGTTTCGATTCCCACCTCGGAAAAAATATTTGTGCGATCTGGGTTTTTTCAAGGTGTTCTGGGTATTTTCTATGTACAATAAAAAATATTTATCTATTTAATGTTTTGTACAAAGTATATCAGTTATCTAGTACCTACCCATAACAGAAGCTCTGCTTAGCTTGGGGCTGGATAATGCTGTGTGGGCGGTCCAGCATTATTTATTTATATTTATTTATTTATTTAATGGCGGTCCAAAGCGATGTAGCCAGAGGCGGATATAAGGGTCTATTAAAATAGCCCACAAAATTACAAATCAAATAATTATAATAAATAAAACTACACACGTTTCGAATGAGTCAAAGAAGTAGATAAAACCATTGTTTTTTAAATTTTTGAGCTTTAAAATGTGGTACCTGCTCTATCAAAAGCCTAATTTCTTTGAACCAGTTTACTATTCTGATTTTCACGGTAGTATTGTAGATTGTATGTAATATACTTAAAACTAGAAAACGAACGCTTGTGACTGATCCACATATAAAACTGTGAGTCGCTAAAAATACAGTTACATCGCATTTTGTCACCCAATTATTTGTGTGAATAAAATTGGGTCCTTGTATCTCGTAGTAATATTTATTGCCTGATGGAAATAACATGCGCAAAAATATAATATTGAGTTCAAACTCTGAATTGTCACCGGCCAAGGTGAACATACTGCTGGCGGTGAGATGCGAACATTGTTGTATTTCAATTATATCTTTATAATATTATACATTAATTTTTCTTATTTTGGACTTTATAATAAAATTTGATACGCTGTTAACACTGAAATATTTTTTCTCTAAATATGAGATTGTATTATTATATTTACTTATATTTGATTTGATTATTAAACAGATTTATTAATAACTTTTTCATCCAAATCAAATAAATAAAATATATTTATTTATCTCTTCTTCAACCTATTGACACCCAACTTCCTTATCAAGCCACCCTTTTCGGTCTTTCGATATCCAGTTCTTCCTACTTCTTTGACAGTCATTTATTTATAAAATAACCTTAATAAAAATAATTAATTGATCAGAACTCTACTGGCGCATTTTACTTAATCACACACACAATCTCACAAACACATGCACACACATACACAAACACATACACACACAAACACACACACACACATACAAACACACTATACACTTACACTTTATATGCATTTGGTGTCTCCTGTCGCCCAAACTTTTGAGATTGGTCACTTCAGTAGCACTAAAATATTTACTCACAAACTAATACGCATACTCACATATATGCACTTACACTCGTACGAGCAGTCATTTAAATTACCTGTTTAATATAAAATATATATATATTATTTACAATATTTATGAGAATATATTTACGCCTTCAATTTTTAACTTGGACCAAACAAACATTATGAACATCTATCCATTGAATCATAAAAATAAGTCCTACCCTAATTTAATTTTTGTTCGTAATTTGTTTATATTTTTCTTCTCAATGTTTTTGTATTTAAATGTTAAGCCTAAAATTGTATACTTAGAGATGTGGAAGAGCGAAAACGCCTATCACAAGTATTCCTTTATACTTAAAAGGTGTTTTCAACTATAGTTTAAAATTAAGTATCTATTATTACCGAATAAAAACATTTGTATTTGTATTTTATCAAGTCGACCAGACTTTGGCTATGACCTTTTTGTATAATTACACTTGTCTTGCTCTGCAATATTATTACACGTGTCTTGCTCTGCTATGTAATTACACGTGTATTGCTCTACAATATAATTAGACGTGTCTTGCTCTACAATATAATTACACTTGTCTTGCTCTGCAATATTATTACACGTGCCTTGCTCTGCTATGTAATTACACGTGTATTGCTCTGCAATATAATTAGATGTGTCTTGCTCTACAATATAATTACACTTGTCTTGCTCTGCAATATTATTACACGTGTCTTGCTCTACAATATAATTACACTTGTCTTGCTCTGCAATATTATCACACGTGTCTTGCTCTGCTATGTAATTACACGTGTATTGCTCTGCAATATAATTAGACGTGTCTTGCTCTACAATATAATTACACTTGTCTTGATCTGCAATATTATTACACGTGTCTTGCTCTACAATAAAATTACACTTGTCTTGATCAGCAATATTATTACACGTGCCTTGCTCTGCTATGTAATTACACGTGTATTGCTCTGCAATGTAATTAGACGTGTCTTGCTCTACAATATAATTACACTTGTCTTGCTCTGCAATATTATTACACGTGTCTTGCTCTACAATATAATTACACTTGTCTTGCTCTGCAATATTATCACACGTATATTGCTCTGCAATATAATTACACGTGTCTTGCTCTGCAATATAATTACACGTGTCTTGCTCTGAAATATAATTACACTTGTCTTGCTCTGCAATATTATTACACGTGACTTGCTCTGCAATATAATCACACTTGTCTTGCTCTGCAATATTAATTATACGTGTCTTGCTCTGCAATATAATTAAACTTGTCTTGCTTTGCAATATAATTACACTTGTCTTACTCTGCAATATAATTACACTTGTCTTGCTCTGCAATATAATTACACGTGTCTTGCTCTGCAATATAATTACACTTGTCTTGCTCTGCAATAGGTATAATTACACTTGTCTTGCTCTGCAATATAATTACACGTGTCTTGCTCTGCAATATAATTACACGTGTCTTGCTCTGCAATATAATTACACTTGTCTTGCTCTGCAATAGGTATAATTATACTTGTATTGATCAGCAATAGGTATAATTACACTTGTTTGCTCTGCAATATAATTTCACATGTCTTGCTCTGCAATATAATTACAAGTGTCTTGCTCTGCAATAGTTCGTGCTGACTTGGATATCAAGATACATGGTGAACCAGTGATCCGTGTTGATGAGGCTAGGAACCTTGGCATAATCTTTGATAGCCATTTGAGGTTTGAAAACCATGTGCTTTGTATGGTTAAAAACTGTTTTTTTCGTCTCAAGGTTTTGTATCAAATCCGGAACCTACTGTCGGAATCATCGCGTATCACTCTGTGTGAGTCGTTAATTTTATCCAGGCTTGACTACGGAGATGTTGTTTATGGACCGCGGTTACTCAGTAAGAGTCAGCGGTTGGTACAGCGCGTGCAAAATGCATCGAGTGACGAAGCTTAATGATAGAACTTTAATGAATTTTGATTCTGATGTAAGGGTCAACCCTAGGGGCGTGCCACAAGGAAGTATATTGGGGCCACTTTTGTTCCTAATTTACATAAATGATCTCCCACAAGCCGTTAACCATGAATGCGTTTTATTTGCTGATGACACCACAGTCATAATAAAATGTGATGATGTGAATAGTTATGAAGTTAAGATAAATGAAGCGTTAAGTGATATTGTCGGTTGGCTGGATATAAACAATCTTAAAATAAACGTTAGTAAAACAAAGATACTAAATTTTAAAACGTTTAAAAGGAAACATTTGTCTTTAAATGTTTCAACTAACAATGAAGTTGTGGAACAGGTCATGAATACAACATTTTTAGGAATTATTATTGATGAGCATCTCACATGGAAGTTTCATATTGATTATATTTGTGCTAAACTTAACAGATTTGTGTTTGCACTGAGAAAACTAAAAAATTGTTCGTCAAGGCAAACAGCCTTGCTTGTTTATCATGCCTATGTGTGTTCAATAATTCGTTACGGCATCGTTGTTTGGGGTAATTCTTCAGAAATAGCAAGAGTCTTCGTGGCTCAAAAAAAGTGTATTCGTGCTGTATTTGGCATGAAATGGACTGACTCTTGTAAACCTATATTTAAGGAACAAAAACTCTTGACAGTCCCGTGCCTTTATATTTATGAGGTTGCTAAATTTATAAAAAATAATGACTCGACCTTTGAAAAACACTGTAATTTAAATAGAAGGCTAGTAACTAACATAAATCTTAAAATGCCAGTGCCTAAGCTTGAAACCTTTAGGAAAAATTGCGTATATATGGCACCTCTTATTTTCAACTCCCTTCCAAAACCGATTGTCGATCTACCGTACAAAAATTTTTGTGTGGAGTTGGAAAAGTGGCTGTTCACGGAAAGCTTTTACTTAATATCCGACTTTCTGAAAAAGGGTTCGTGTCGTTTTTACAATTATAAAACATGAATGTGACATAAATGTAATAAATAATTGATTAATTTGATAGTACCTATTGACATAATTATATTGTTTTCATTTTTAAATTTGTATACCTATTAAATATTTGCACGCTAGCAGTAACTAGTAAAAATATGTGAAACTAAATATCTATTAAGAACATTGTAATTACCATATTTTTAAGCGAATAAATGAATAACTAACTAACTAACTAACTAACATGTTGTCGGTTCTGTTTTGATGTCCCTCCCAGAAGTCATATTACTCCGTTCTTAAACAATGCGTCTTTGCTCAATATGTACTCGCGTAGAGAGCTGCATTTATCAGGGCTTATCTTTGATGTGATTAAGTTCAAAAAACCTGAGTACTTGCATGCGAAAATTAAGTTTACGAATCTAAACTCCAAAAAACAACTGAGATCCATAAGATCAGCTGTTCTTTATCACAGTCATAAAACCGCGGCATTTAGAGGTAGTTTCCGATATTTGGCAACGAAGTGTTGGAATAACATTCCCCCACCCATTAGAAATTCCTGTTCAAAATTCACTTTTAAAATAAAATTCAAAACTTATCTTTTAGAAAACCAAAAACTAGGAATTCCTAAACACTTTGTTTGCCAACGGTAGGTTAGCTACATATCGAATGGTTCTCGTAACACTTGCAGCATAAAACCACTCTTACTTATCTTCTCATTCACATATCTTCTTATTCGCACATTCAAATACACCCTTCCACTTACTGATTCGCATAGACACACCATCTCAGTAATTTTTATTAACTGTGCTTTTGACGCTAATTAGGGCTGAATAAATAATAACACCCTACTCTCGTACTTGGGCCTCCTCTGGTACCCAGACTCCTTTGAGACTGGTGTTATCGGAGGAGTTCCCACACTGAAATATGGGTACATGTATGGCACTCGTCTCGACTTGTCACCTCGAGGGTACTAGCTGAAAATCAGTGTTTGCTCTTTGAGCAAGTTAATTCGCTGAGCTATGACCCATTTGTGATGCTGCAACACACACGTACTTTTAGTTATAGTTTTTATATGGTTTTTAATTTTAGTGCATTGCTTTGCTTTTGTGTAACGATGGTTGAATTATCTAGTTTTAGTGCACTGTCTTTTATTTGTTTAGAATGTACGTGTGTGATTGGAGATGCAAATAAACATTTTATCTATCTATATATCTATCAATATAATTACACGTGTCTTGCTCTGCAATATAATTACACGTGTCTTGCTCTGCAATATAATTACACTTGTCTTGCTCTGCAATAGGTATAATTATACTTGTATTGATCAGCAATAGGTATAATTACACTTGTTTGCTCTGCAATATAATTTCACATGTCTTGCTCTGCAATATAATTACAAGTGTCTTGCTCTGCAATATAACTACAAGTGTCTTGCTCTGCAATATAACTATACTTGTTTTGCTCTGCAATAGGTATAATTACACTTGTCTTGCTCTGCAATATAATTACACGTGTCTTGCTCTGCAATATAATTACAAGTGTCTTGCTCTGCAATATAACTACACTTGTTTGCTCTGCAATATAATTTCACATGTCTTGCTCTGCAATATAATTACAAGTGTCTTGCTCTGCAATATAACTACAAGTGTCTTGCTCTGCAATATAACTATACTTGTTTTGCTCTGCAATAGGTATAATTACACTTGTCTTGCTCTGCAATATAATTACACGTGTCTTGCCCTGCAATATAATTACACGTGTCTTGCTCTGCAATATAATTACACTTGTCTTGCTCTGCAATAGGTATAATTATACTTGTATTGATCAGCAATAGGTATAATTACACTTGTTTGCTCTGCAATATAATTTCACATGTCTTGCTCTGCAATATAATTACAAGTGTCTTGCTCTGCAATATAACTGCACTTGTTTGCTCTGCAATATAATTTCACATGTCTTGCTCTGCAATATAATTACAAGTGTCTTGCTCTGCAATATAACTACACTTGTTTTGCTCTGCAATATAACTATACTTGTTTTGCTCTGCAATAGATACACATAATTACATTTGTTTTGCTCTGCAATATAACTACACTTGTTTTGCTCTGCAATAGATACACATAATTACATTTGTTTTGATCTGCAATAGGTATAATTACACTTGTATTGATCAGCAATAGGTATAATTACACTTGTTTGCTCTGCAATATAATTTCACATGTCTTGCTCTGCAATATAATTACAAGTGTCTTGCTCTGCAATATAACTACACTTGTTTGCTCAGCAATATAATTTCACATGTCTTGCTCTGCAATATAATTACAAGTGTCTTGCTCTGCAATATAATTTCACTTGTTTTGCTCTGCAATATAACTATACTTGTTTTGCTCTGCAATAGATACACATAATTACATTTGTTTTGCTCTGCAATATAACTACACTTGTTTTGCTCTGCAATAGATACACATAATTACATTTGTTTTGATCTGCAATAGGTATAATTTCACTTGTATTGATCTGCAATAGGTATAATTACACTTGTATTGATCTGCAATAGGTATAATTACACTTGTATTGATCAGCAATAGGTATAATTACACTTGTGTTGCTCTGCAATATAATTACACTTGCCTTACTCTGCAATACGAGTATAATCTCTATCCATAGTTCGATCAAAAGCGGAATATGAGTGTCGCATTTTATTCTAGATTTCATTGTATTATTAGAATATAATCAAAATAATTTGTTTCTTACTCAAACGAAGCTATTTAGAATAACTGCTCGCAGAATTTGTGTGTCAGGGTTATCGGGAGCCATAAATTGTTGTGACAATTATTCGGATAAACACAATTTTGAGGAAAAGTCTGAATGACATAATCTGAGGCATATTCTAGGTTTTTTGTTGAAAGATATGTTTGCAAAATGGACTAAAATAATAAAAGGATGGTACCCACAAGATAAAAAGATGAAAAGGGGAGGACAACACAACAGATAAGATGATCTGAAAATGTAGCTGGAGCCCAATGGAGAACAGCATCAATAGATATAAATGTAGCTGGAGCCCAATGGAGAACAGCATCAATAGATATAAATGTAGCTGGAGCCCAATGGAGAACAGCATCAATAGATATAAATGTAGCTGGAGCCCAATGGAGAACAGCATCAATAGATATAAATGTAGCTGGAGCCCAATGGAGAACAGCATCAATAGATATAAATGTAGCTGGAGCCCAATGGAGAACAGCATCAATAGATATAAATGTAGCTGGAGCCCAATGGAGAACAGCATCAATAGATATAAATGTAGCTGGAGCCCAATGGAGAACAGCATCAATAGATATAAATGTAGCTGGAGCCCAATGGAGAACAGCATCAATAGATATAAATGTAGCTGGAGCCCAATGGAGAACAGCATCAATAGATATAAATGTAGCTGGAGCCCAATGGAGAACAGCATCAATAGATATAAATGTAGCTGGAGCCCAATGGAGAACAGCATCAATAGATATAAATGTAGCTGGAGCCCAATGGAGAACAGCATCAATAGATATAAATGTAGCTGGAGCCCAATGGAGAACAGCATCAATAGATATAAATGTAGCTGGAGCCCAATGGAGAACAGCATCAATAGATATAAATGTAGCTGGAGCCCAATGGAGAACAGCATCAATAGATATAAATGTAGCTGGAGCCCAATGGAGAACAGCATCAATAGATATAAATGTAGCTGGAGCCCAATGGAGAACAGCATCAATAGATATAAATGAGAGGACAGTACTAGAGAAGGCATACGTCGAAAGTAGGTAGGTATACCCTTCGACCAAAGTAAAATAAACTTTGGTCGAAGGGTACAAACAATTTGAAACTTCCCAACTTGAAAGCTCAGAAAACCTAGCGAAATATGTACCTAGTTATTTCTAAATACGTCAGGTATGTTTGTCTGTCAAAGCCCTGCAAATTACAGAGCTCACCTGCGTCATAGCACAAAGAAAACAACAGTACCTATAGTTGTGTAATAATAATTGTCATTAGTCAGTGCTACTTGGGTGCGCTTGCGCAACTGACAGGCAAAATGTTTCTGGTTTTGTTAGTCGATTATTATAGTTGAGACGTGAGACACTTGTGAGACACGGAAATGTATGTAGGTATGTCATTTGTACAGATAGGTATAGGTCATGAACATGACTAACTCATTATGATATAATTATTAGTACCCTAGGGGCTGCTGATGCTGGTCAAACTAGCGGAGAAGGAATGGAAGTAGAAGGATAGATAGATAGATAGATTAACTCTTTATTGTACACAAATAACACACAGAAACACAAAACATAACTCAATAACAAAAAAATAACAGAAGGAATGCTTAGTAAAAGAAAATGGAGTGTATTAGCACCGACGCACGAATCGAATTTACTCTGAACGACGACATACCTGTCATATCTGATGGCTAAAAACATAACGACTTCACTTTTTGTTAACGCTCGATTATTCGATTTGACTTCCCATCTATTTCATTACTGTGGGCCTTATATGAAAATTGAAAGGAGTAAACTCCAAAAATACTTACAACAACTCATGCATATGCACTGGTACGTGTGTTACACTTACCGACAATAACCAAGCACTCAATCCTCAACCAAACAATTCATATTACTCTCCCTGAGGCATTCCTTCCTCCTTTTGGTCGAAATAATTTATATTTGGAGTTTACTTTAAAAGAATAAACTTGGATAAGAGTCAAAACGTAAAATCAAACGTTAGCAAAAAGTGAAGTTGTTATGTTTTCCAGCGTTAACAAATATCGCGTCGTTACCCGCGTTACTGTTGCCCTAAAACTGTCACCTTTTATAAAAATTCTGGAAAATTCCACATGCTTACATTCCAAAGACATTATCCAAATATTATGATAGTAATCAAAACCAACTCAGTCAAACTATTCAGGTCATCAGAATTTTAACTTTTCAAAACAAACCATCAAGGGTATCACGCGCTGGTTAACATCAAATGATGTTTATTCTGCATGGCGCCACCGCGCATAACGTATAGCTGCACCATACGAGAGAAACAGCTACCTGACTATAGACCTCTTGACAGCCTAGAGCTTGTCACCATGATCCAAGGAAACATGGTCTGCTTCCCCGAGACAATCACGTCACTATTAGTACTAGTAGAGCTTTTTTGTGAAAGAGTTCGTCCGGGGAAGTACTACCACCATACCTATTTCTGCCGCAAAGCAGTAGTGCTCGCATTGTTGTGTTCCGGTTTGAAGGGTAAGGGTGTCGGTGAAATTACAGGCACATGAGACTTTTCATCTTTATGTCTCAGGGTGGCGGGCGCAGTGCAATGCCACATAGAACGCGGCCTAGGTGGACGTGACTGCACTGTTCATAGGCAGAGGGTACCACTTAACATCAGGTGGGCCATCTGCTTGACCCGTCATTCCAAGTAGTATAAAAAAAAACCATACATTTATACAGAGCTTGTCACCATGATCCAAGGAAACATGGTCTGCTACCCTGAGACTAACACCTCACTATCTAGTTGCTACTTTATTGCAACAATATATGCCACTTGCTTCACAGGGAGTTATATTTTTAACCCTAGGATTTAATCTGAATAAACGATCGCGCAGTACAAAACAACTGCGCAGTAGGTTAAACCAGCTAACCCTGGCAGACACAAGTGGCACTTAAGGAACTACGGAAACATCCATGCATCGGCCATTCTGTTAAAAAATATTCTAATTGTCATTTTGTTTTTCTACTCAAATCAAACAATAAAGTTAAATATTAAAAATATTTTTTTAGAAAAATCTCATTTTTATAACTGATTGAATGTCGTAACATGCAGTGGCCCACCTGATGTTAAGCGGTAACTTCTGCCTATAACAATGCATTACCTCATACATGCTGTTCGATATACATCGATCACCTAGATTATAATATAATAGCAGCCATCAGCAATCTTACCAAAGTGGGTCACTCGTGTACTTGTGTCCACTAGGCCAGTGCAGCAACGCATTCAGCCAGTGTACCTACAGCCGCCAGGCGCATAACACTCATTCATCATCATTACTAGTCATAGTTTACGTATAAGGGATTACAACCTTTTACCAACAAACTTGGCTTTTATATCAACTACCCAGGATTAGCTAGCGGTTAATTCCTACATGGTCCTTCGAGCAACCGTTCGAGGATTCATAGCGCGATCGTGAAAAGTCGTACCGTGAGCTTCGGACGTACCAGCAACCTGTGGATAGCAGCGATCTGAGCTTTACCAACGAGCTGACGAGAGCTAGCATCCGCATCTGACGGGGGGAGCTACCCAGTCAGAGCACCAGCAGCAGTGAGCGTACCGCTCGCGACCCAGCAGCAGTGAGCGTACCGCTCGCGACCCAGCAGCAGTGAGCGTACCGCTCGCGACCCAGCAGCAGTGAGCGTACCGCTCGCGACCCAGCAGCAGTGAGCGTACCGCTCGCGACCCAGCAGCAGCAGTGAGCGTACCGCTCGCGACCCAGCAGCAGTGAGCGTACCGCTCGCGACCCAGCAGCAGAGAGCGTACCGCTCGCGACCCAGCAGCAGTGAGCGTACCGCTCGCGACCCAGCACCAGTGAGCGTACCGCTCGCGACCCAGCAGCAGTGAGCGTACCGCTCGCGACCCAGCAGCAGTGAGCGTACCGCTCGCGACCCAGCAGCAGTGAGCGTACCGCTCGCGACCCAGCAGCAGTGAGCGTACCGCTCGCGACCCAGCAGCAGTGAGCGTACCGCTCGCGACCCAGCAGCAACAGTGAGCGTACCGCTCGCGACCAGCACGGATAGCAGCAGCGGCCTGCGAGGGACGAGCCGCCCCGCGACGAACCAGCAGCAGCAGTCGCACGGAGTGAGCCGCCCCCGCCCCGCATCATCAACAGAAACAGCCGTAGGACAAGCGGCTTTCAAGTAAGAGCGTTCCTTTTTCGTTCTAACTTCACTGACGATATGGAGGCTCTTTACGTGAAGCAAACAGAATTAGCGGAGAAGATTCGGAGAGTCCTTGTTAATTTTAACAAGGATGGTGACGAGCGTAAGACGATGGAATACGGTAAAAGGCGAATAGACGCCCTAGATACATATTGGAGAGAGTATGAATTGAACCACGAAAAGCTTTCGCCCATCGGAGCTCGGAGTCATAAGTATTATACCGATTCTGAGTTTGAGCGAACTAACAAGTCGTATTTAGCAGCGAGAACGGCTATAGATAGGTATTTCTTAGATCTAGAGCAGGAAGTAGGTGACTCTGAATCTGGCGAGAGCCAGCCAGAAGCAGGCTTTTCCGGCGGCAGAAGTCAGAGGCCGCAGACCCCGGCACCCGCACCTCCGACCCGTGAACGCCGGGAAAATGAGGTAGGTACCCGTAGCCAGACAGATGTTATGCTTCATAGACAGTTCATTAATTTTAAAGCCTTTACAAAAACAGTAGACAGTATCGACTCATTTCAAGAAAGATGGGAATTCGAAGACGCCCTGCGAGCTTTACAAACTCGTTGGACGGTGGTGGATAACTGTCATTGGGAGATAATGTTAGAGTTAGGCGAGGACGAAGCGTACGAGTTCAACTATAACAAGCATGAACGTACCTACAATGGCCTGAGAAAAGCTTTAAGCTCGAGGATGTGGTCAACATCGTATCGCGATAAAACCACACCTCAGATGGAGATTCCCGTTTTCTCAGGCAGTTTCCAGCAGTGGGTGTCGTTTAAGGATCTGTTCGATGAAGCTATCCACAAGAATCCATCGCTGTCAAACGCTCAGAAAATGCAGTTTCTCAAGAGCAAAGTTAAGGGGGAAGCTGAGCGTTTGATACAACATCTTCCGATATGTGCGAGCAACTACGTAACCTGTTGGGATATTTTAAACCACAGGTTTAATAACCGGCGACACATCTTTACGTCGTACGTAAACACTTTCTATAACCTGAGCAATATACAGCAGCAGTCGGCCGCAGCTATCAAGCGGCTGCACGACGTCACATTAGAGAGTCTCCACGGTATTAGGAACCTTGGTGTTGAAACTAAGTCGTGGGACCCTCTTCTTGTGTATATACTGTCTCAAAAGCTAGATAATGAATCCTTTGCCGATTATATAGAATCCTTGAAGAATTCGCGGGAGCTACCGGTTCTTCAAGATTTTATGGACTTCCTAGAGAAAAAATTTACCACCTTAGAGTCATCACGTCGACGTCAATATGTAACGCCTAAAAGCTCATCATCACAGCAGCATACATTAAATTTTCACAACCGCAACAACAAGCCTTTTTTTAACAATAATAAAAGTAGAGCGCACGAAATTGCGAAATCATTACATGCGTCAGCGTCAGCAGTTAATTGTCCTCAATGTAATTCGGATCATAGGTTAATTTATTGCAAAACATTTTTAGATTTAGCTAACGAACAAAAAATTGAGTTTTTAAATAAATAAAATTTTTGCCTTAACTGCATTTTTGATCACGAAGGCGCAAAATGCCACTCGTCGAAAAGATGTTACAAATGCAATGGTAATCATCATACAATTTTGCATGATTATTTCGTAACTCAGTCTAAATCTAGTTCATCAACTAATAATAAAAAGCATAGTAGAGAGCAACAGCAGCATGGCAACTACAACGTTCAGTCATCAGAGAAAGATGAATCTTGCCAAATTTTATTAGCTACTGCTCTGGTCAAAGTTACCGCAGCAGATGGCAGCAAACATATAATGCGAGCACTGATTGACCAGGGCTCACAGGTCTCGGTTATAACCGAGAGAGCAGCACAGCAGTTAGGGTTAAAGCGCGAGCAATGCAGAGGGGTTATTTTCGGGGTAGGAGAGCGAGAAAATAATTGCAAGGGAAAACTTAAAATTACGTGCCAATCTACTCATACCGATTTTCAATTTACTACGGATGCTTTAATAATGAGCAGCTCGATCAAAAATCTGCCTAATAAGACATTTGCAAAACCATCTTGGAAATATCTAGCACACATCAAACTAGCGGACCCCGATTATAATGTCGGTCGCCCAGTTGACCTCCTTCTGGGGGCAGAGGTTTACTCTAACATCCTAAAGGAGGGGCTCATCCGTGGCCAGGCACAATCGGAACCCGTAGCGCAGTACACTCAGCTAGGGTGGCTTCTATGCGGCAGTATAAAAACTTCCTTCCATTGCAATGTTATCCTTAACAGCAACGAGGATATACATCAGTTTTGGAAAATTGAAGATATTGAAGAGCAAAATGAGATGTCCGTAGAGGATCAAGCCTGCTTAGATTACTATAACGCCACAACTAAACGCTTAGAAAGCGGGCGTTATGAAGTTAGATTACCAATGAAACCGGAAATAAAGGAGAAATTGGGATCATCTAAGGAAATGGCTATAGTACAATTTAGGAACTCAGAATGTAAGTTAGGTAGGCAAGAAAATTTAGCAAAGCAATATAAACAGTTTATTACTGAATATGAGCAGCTAAATCATATGAAGTTAGCGACTTCAAGCAGCCAGCAGAGGGAGGAACTTGAATGTTTCCTGCCTCTTCGTGCGGTGATAAGACAAGGCTCGAGCACTACAAAGCTACGAGTGGTCTTTAATGCATCCGCTAAAACTTCACCGGGTTATAGCCTCAACGACCTGATGGACAAGGGTCCGAACCGACAGCAGGACCTACCCGAGATAATTCTCAAGTGGAGGCAATATCGTTATGCATACACAGCCGATATTGAAAAAGCAGATATTGAGCTGTGTAGTGCGGAATTACTAACTAGACTTATAGCAAAAATCGTCAAAATCATGAACAACTTCAAAGTCGTAGTTTATGGTTGGAGCGATTCCCAAGTAACGCTTAGCTGGATTCAAGGCTCCCCAGAGCGTTGGAAGCCTTTTGTAGCAAACAGGGTGAGAAAGATCACCACGCCAGATGGTTGGCATTATGTTAACACCAAAGAGAATCCAGCTGACGCAGCAAGTAGAGGTCTGACGTCATCGCAACTGAAACAACATGAGTTGTGGTGGAAAGGCCCTACATTCTTATCATCACTTAATTTCAAACCTAAACAGCAAAGCTTGAATTTTTGTACGAACGAAGAAGTTAAAAAACATGTGAATTTAGTTAGCAATATCTCCGAAAACAGCAGCATCGTCGAAGATTTGCTTAACCGTCACAGTTCATTTAATAAAATTACTCGAATTTTAGCGTGGATACTACGGGCATTAACTCCGATTGTTAGTAAACAAAACCGGCCGAGCTATCTCACGTTACACGAGCTTAGAGCAGCGAAATGGATTATTATAAAGCAAATACAGTGCAAAGAGCTTAATATAGATATAGAAAACCTATTACGTCACAGCAAGGTCAAATCTGATAGCAAATTAGCAAACTTAAACCCATACATGGATGAAAACGGGCTTATGAGAGTAAAAGGAAGACTCAGCAAAGCTAACATCAGCGCAGAAATGAGATTTCCAATTATCATTCCGTACAGCAGCAGATTAACGGAACTTCTCATCCAACAAGCTCACGAGCTCATCTTCCACGGTGGTCCTCGGCTTACAATGGCCGTTATTAGACAAAGGTATTGGATAGACAAGGGCAACCGAGCAGTCATAAAACAGCTACTTATGTGTGTTACCAACAGAAAACAAGAGCCTAATAAATCACAGCAGACTATGGGCGAATATCCTGATTTTAGAACAAACCCAGCACCAACGTTAGTGTATAGCACTATGTGCACTGCGCCAGCACATTTTCGAGCCATCTACGTGGGCCTGACAGTTATTGAGACAGCCAATGACGGCAGGAACCGATGGCACCTAACGAACAAGATTTTCCAAGACCTATGGAAAAGATGGAAAGCAGAATATCTCAGTCAGTTATCTGTCCGCAGTAAGTGGCTTAAATCAAAGAAAAACATTGAAGTCGGCGAAATGGTGACCATCCACGATGACAACTACTCTTCGGGCAGGTTTCCGGTTGGGAGAGTGATAGAAGTGCACAAAGGAAATGATGGGTTTGTTAGGGTGGTGTCTTTAAAAACTAAAAACGGCATTATAAAGCGCCCTATAATAAAACTATCCATCTTACCTATAGAACAAAGCAAAAAACTACAACAAGATGAGGTGAGCAAGCAAAACGTAGCACATTTATCAAAACATAGTCATCAAGTAGGTGGAAATCAACGTCCTAATTTTATTAAAGTTGCATTTGCATGGATGTTTTTTATGAGTGTTATTGGCTTGAACGTGTCAGCCAATGTAACCCAATTTACTAGCAATCAGTCCTTATACTACGATCCGGTAGGAAAAATGCAATTAATCCGTGACCAGTGGAAAATCGTATGCTATTATGACATGCGACCTTACTGGCAAGGAGATAAAGCAGTGAATTCGTTCACAAAATATTTAGAACAAACATGTGATAAGGTCAAGGAGGCGAGCCATTGTAACATGATTCTATTACAAGTGAAACATGATTACAGCGAGCTACAGTACTACAATCAGCTGTTGCTCAATCAGCATTTTGGCGAGCGGTCGAGAACCCGACGCGGCCTTATCAACGCAGTAGGCTCTATAGCAAACACACTGCTTGGAGTACTCGACCAAAGCTTTGCAGACAAATATCAGCAAGATATTGAACTCGTAAACAGCAACGAGAAGCACTTGCTGAAGCTCTGGAAGAACCAAACATCTGTGGTAGAAGCAGAGTACAACGTCCTTAAGCGAACGGAGCAAGCAATCGAATCCCAGCATAAACTATTAAACAGACATTTGAATTTCATATCTCAATCGACCAAGCAGCTACAGAAAGAGTATGAAAGCATGTCTATTCTACAAGAGTTTACTTTAGCAGCAATGGCAACCACTAACATGGTGCAAAATTTGAGGCGTATCCAAGATACAATCCTGGACACGTTAACAGATATTTATCACGGCAAGATAAACCTCCATCTGTTAACACCAAAGCAGCTTAGTGAAGAACTGCAAGTAGTTTCAAGCCAAATATCTAAAGAACTAACATTACCTATTGACAATATACAGACAAATTTATACAAAATATATCAGTTATTAAAAATAAAAGCAAGAATGACCAAAGACTACGTCATATTCGAAATCAGCTTACCTTTGATCAGTAGAGACAGCTTCCAACTGTACCACTTGATACCAGTTCCTCTTCAAATCAGCAGCGACATGATTAGTATCAATCTAGTAACAGATTACATAGCAACTAATCTGATGAGGGACTCCTATCTACCGGTTACAAGCATTGACTTTCTAAGTTGTGAATACCAAGACGAAGCATACATCTGTCAGCCACAGGTTCCTATCCAGCATCTAAGACTTGAAGAAAGGTTTTGTCAAACAGATAGGAATAACACATGTAAGATAAAGAGAGAAAGTTGTCAAAATAAATGGGTACAGTTACACGACCCATCATTTTATTTATATTTCGCTTGCAATACTTACTCACTTACTATCGTATGTGACCGTGAAACACGAGTCCGTCAAATCAGCAAGGCCGGGCTCATTCATTTATCAAAACAATGCACAGCTAAAGGTCGTGACGTAACTCTCCATTCGTATCCACAACAAAGTACGCTCAATCTCAAATCTGATTTAGCACTTATCAACATAGCTCCAATACACCACCACACCTTCAACTTTACCTTACCGTTCACCGAAACAACTGAAGATCGCAATCTGAATACCTCGCTACAGCAGCTCGGCGAACAAATCAGCGCGATGAAAGAAGCAGCGCACCAGGAGGTGACACTAACAACGCATGATATTCACCAGTATGTAATCTCATACAGTGTACTAGCAGCAGGCGTCGCAGCATTCCTCGCATTCCTGTGGAGACGAGCCATCCGCGCGTCTACCGCGCGCGCTTCGGAGCCAGCGCCGGCCCCCGTTCCTGTCCTGCCAAGGCAGACGCCCTCCAGCAGAGCAAGTGGTGCTTGTTCGCGTAAGCAGTCCGTGCCCGAGCTAGGGCATGGCAGCAGTGGGACCGTGCGGTGGTCCAGTTTACGTGATAAAGACACAATTACTGCACCCAGCAGCAGTGAGCAATCAAAACAATCAGTGTTTACTATAGAATAGGGATAACATAGTTTTGTAATCGTCATCAACAATCTCTTAGATTACCCAACATTAAAGAAGTTGTACTAACATTCACCTAGCTTAAGCAAAGATTGATCACCGATGTAAAACTAACACTACATTTGTAGCGCCTCATCTCATCCTCATCTCGGACCTCGCCCTTGGGAGTATGTTCGATATACATCGATCACCTAGATTATAATATAATAGCAGCCATCAGCAATCTTACCAAAGTGGGTCACTCGTGTACTTGTGTCCACTAGGCCAGTGCAGCAACGCATTCAGCCAGTGTACCTACAGCCGCCAGGCGCATAACACTCATTCATCATCATTACTAGTCATAGTTTACGTATAAGGGATTACAACCTTTTACCAACAAACTTGGCTTTTATATCAACTACCCAGGATTAGCTAGCGGTTAATTCCTACACATGCAACCTATGTGGCATTGCACTGCGCCCGCCACCCTGAAACACAAAGATGTGCCTGTAATTTCACCAGCACCCAATACCCTCGGAACACAGCAATGCGAGCACTACTGCTTTGTAGCAGAAATAGGTATGGAAGTAGTACTTACCCCGACGAACTATATCACAAAAAAGCTCTATTACTACTAACTATTACATTACTAAACCATGTTTTATACTAATTTCAAGTCTGCATTCCAGTAAATCTTTGAAAAGGCGTGGAGTATTTTTCCCCACTCACGCAATATTTGAAACGAGTACCAATATGGGCTTTAAAAATAAATGATTAGAAAGCCACATTCATACAGATTCCAAAAACATGAGCGTCATCGGAACAGTTTAATAAAAATGCGTTCAAAAAATATTATATGCAGCGCGGCAGTGCCATAAAAAAATCTTAGTTAATAGGACAACAAAGACTACTTTTATTGGAGCTCCCACGGCATGTGCGGTATCATTTCAGTTTAAATAAAAGATTTCTAATAATTTTATGAGAGAGAAAAAAACACATAAAAAAATTATTTACAGATGAAAATCTACAGTTGAAAACATGAAAAGCGATGGTAGCCTAACGGTTCAATAGTGCAACTCAGAATCCAGCGATACCGGGTTCGATCCTAGGCTCCGCACCAATGACTTTTCTAAGTTATGTGCGGATTTCCATCGCTCTGTGCTTCGGAGGGCACGTTAAGCTGTCGGTCCCGGCTGTTATTGATTAATAGCAGTCGATAAGCCATGTCAGAGGCCCTCGGGCGGCTTGACAAACTCCGACACCAGAGGCCAGCACTACCTCATACGAAACGAAACGAAACGATGAACAAAAAAATCTTCCAATAACGATTTTGAACGGGCATCAATATTGGCTTAAAAAGTATCATCAGAAAACCACATTCATACTGATTCCAAAATTATATTAATAATAATATATAATATAATAATAATAATTATATATATATAATTATATCGAATGATTTATGGAAAATGTGGAAAAAAGGGCAGCTGGTAACCTACATGTACAGATTTGACAGTAGCCGCCAGTGCTCGCATGGAAATGATCAGGTGCAGATGCACAACCTGCAATATCTGTTTTTTTTTAGTTTAATACGTGTTTCTGTGTAGCTCATGTATACAAATAAATATATATTCTTTCTTTTTTTCTTCTTTCTAAAAGAACTGCTGCGCCAGGTGCAGATGTTTTCAGCGGCAACTAAATTGCAACGAGTGCATGTTCTAACGCACCCTCCTCACCGGTTCATGGAGCACTCTATAATATTTTACCTCTGAGGTATACATTTTATGTGGCATGTCCAGCGTGTCACAGCGGGCTAAATCCGTGAGGAATGTCTCCAGCGTTCCTTGGACGATGAAACCTTGTTCTTGTTACGAAATACTTTGTAAAATGTTTTGGGTTTAACAACAAAGTGACAGAAATATGGAGTATCTTTATCATACATACAAACATAAACTCACGCCTGTTTCCCGGAGCCGGTAGGCAGAGACCACGGATTTCCACTTGTTACGATCCTGACATCTGTATCCTCATCTATATCCTTTATCTTTATCCTCTTTTTGACACCTGTATCTTTATCCTCTGAATAAGTTGTTCTCTGTGCTATTGCTATCTGTATTCAAGGTGGGTCGCAGCCGATTCCTTCAAAGCATATTCACAATTGAATCCCAGGGCAATGAATATAAAATTATTGTTTAACTTATAACTAGCGGTTGCCTACAATTTCACCTGCGTTTTTCTGCAAAAGGAACTAAATTTCGAAAGAAAACTTATCCATATAACTTTTGAAATTATCATGGTTATGTATATAACATAATTCCGTTATATTTTCTGTTTCTCCCGTAATCATGGCGCATGCAACTGTGCCTAAATATTGGGGACATTTAAAACCTCAAAAATCATGGCAAATATCCCGTTTCTAGTGAAAATTAAAAATTATCCAGTTTTAATCTTTTTTTGAATGGAGATTTGACCGTCATCTCTCTTTAATTTGGACGAAGCTCGTGATTGTAGGTGTCGATGTAGTCTGATGGAGCACGTTTACCTAGAATTAACCTGAGTTATACTGTTCTGGAAAGACTAACGCCAGCAATGTGTACCGCTTTTTAGCAGTGTGCATAAAGAGGGCAGACTGGAATCGCTTCGCACACAATCTAAAAACAAACCATAAAAATCGGCCCAGTTGCTTTGGCGTTCATAACGCATGACAAACATCCAGCCATTATTGACTTCTCATTTATATATTGTAGATATCAATAATATCACTTTACCTGGAGACCTGCTGATAGAGCTCAGTAAGCAAAATATCAACATCAACGTCAACATCGAGCAATGAGATCGATTAATGAGCAATTTTATTAATACATTTCATTTAGAATTATATTAATGGTTTGTATTATAATATTAATGATACGTATTAGTTTATTTTATATTTTAGGCAGTAATTTAAGTACTTATATTATTATTATTATTGTTTTTTTTAATTTTCTTAGACTTATCCAATATTTCCCTTCTTGTGCACTACCGATACATATTTTTTCCGCAATACACCAAGGTTATCTGGAAGAGAATGCTTTCTAGCATTAAGTTCGCCTTTGTACTTCTTTGTTTTATGTGCAATAAAGAATTTTCTATCTATCTATCTATAACATCGAATTTTTAAATACCACGTCCCGTTTCAAATTGTAAATGTTTCCCGTTTTCCTCAGCTGACTTTTAGTGGAATTCCACAAAGCGAGGACATCCGTATCCGTTCTCACTCCAGGGTACTATTATTGATTCTGTGCTCCAGCCATCATTAAATCAATCAATCCACGACCTTGCCTCGTTTTCCGTCTTGATGGAATGTGTTTTCAATATTGAGCAGTCAAATTGATCTTGATCTGGTGTTTCTTCTCATTCGGTTTGTACCTAAGCGAAAAATCAGATTAACATTATGAATTTTATAAAGGAAGAAGTATGTTGTTCAGCTAAATTAAATATTGGTTACTATATTGTACTCACTTGAGTGTTCGAGAACTTTCGAACTCAGAACTTGAGGATGAAGAAGTCTAAATGGTTGCTGTATTAAAACAATCAATTATATTTTAAATTTTGTACATACCTACTTGCTTCGACAAAAATAAGCCTAGGTACTTGTATATGTTGTGTTATTTCACCTGTAAATAAAGGTTATGTGTAAATGTCTATAAAAAAATAGTTTTATTTACAGTTTCAGTTTCAGTTATTTATTTCATAAACAATTATTTAAATCGTCTTTGAAAACAAATTTGTAATTATGCGCACTACACAATATTAATACGTACAAATTATAGAATTACAATAAAAAACAACCGGCCTGCGGTGGACCCTACACTGCATAAATCAAAATTCCTTTGACCAGTCAACAATTTCTATTCCTGCTTTTATGGTTGTATTATCTTGTACTATTATTTATTCTGTGGTATTTATTACTGGAGTTGCAGTTTCATTATTAGAATACTTCAAGCTCCAATGGAATTTTTGATTGCATTCCTTCTCTATTGATTGAAGGAATGCAAACTGCAAACACCGCAATGCGTGTGTGCGGATGTGTGTGTGTATGTGTGAAAGTGACGACCTCTGTGGCGCGGCGGGCGAGTAGCCAGCTGATGGGTTGTGGGTTCGATTCCCGCTGCGGAACAAATGTTAGTATGATCTGCAAATATTTGTTCTTAGTCTGGGTGTTGTGGTACCATAGTACTCCTAGTTCTTGACACACGACACAGGGGATCTTTGGTGGGATCGGGACTATGTATGTGACTGTTGGGTGTAATTTTATGTTATTTTATCGCTTGGTGTGTAAAGTTTAGATAAGTTTATATTTATACTGTAAACTATATGGCTGCTATCTTTTATTAACATTCTTAATCTATTAATGTAAGCTCATATTTTCCAGTCAGACTTCCAGATACATAGTCTCCAGAGCGGAACGCTAAGCATCCCGCATACCTCGGGAGCGGGACTAGTCGGCACATCGTCATGCTGGACACATCGGTAAGTAGGACAGCTCTCGAATCGGAATGGTATGCGGCGATATAAACTGTTTATAACTTCTCCGTGGTAATTTCCCTTTGAATTTATCTAAGTAGTAGACATTCGCAAAAGTTTTGCTTTAAAATAGGTCAGTTATAAATTAAACTATATAATTTATGCGGTATTTTGTAAAGTTCGCAAAAAGCGAGGCTCATCCGTTCGGCGTTTTAAAAAATAAAATATTTGATTTAAAGCCCACTTTCATGTTTAACCTGATTACAGGAAAAATAACGTGACCATTAATTTTCGTGAAGATTAAACAGGCCCAATTGAATAACCCCAATGTTCGATCTCGAAATAAAATCACAACTGTCGTAAACACTCACGATCAAAAATAACTGACTTCTTGATATATCCCTGAACAAAGACATGATTCTTGGAAGCATTTTTGTCGCAAGGTCATAAAAGTGACATGTTTGCAGCAAGCACCGAATAAAATAATGAAATACATACGAGCAATAAAATGGTAAAAGTATATTTGACACGATGAACTGAAAACATCATGACATTGTATCGTCAGACTGTCAGACCTACCTCACGGCAAAAAAGTTGTTCATAACAACATTCTATGCACATTTTTAACAGCTTGGCAAGGAAAATAATGTCAGTGTGTTTTGTTTGCTTCTGAAATTAGATTGCAGATTTATAGATATTATCGATATGCAAACTAAAATGTAATTTAGAATCAAATGTTATTCTTAGATCAGGACCGCCTTTAGTTCATGGAGTTTTATGTTCATTAATTCTGTAAATTGTTTCTACCACATTCGTTAGCACTTATCTGTGAAAAGCATTCTCTTACGTGTACACAAATCCTGTCTGTCTGTCGCAGTGTATCTGTTTAATAATTTTTTAGTCATCCGTGAAAATAAAACATTTAAAATTCAAAATGCAATGCGTTATATGATTAATAACATTTTTAAATAAGAAGGGACCTAAGATGTAACCCTGTGGAACTCTTGAATTGTCATAATATGGCTGAGAGACTCATGATATTTTTGTGATACTTTAAATTAAAACTTGTGTGTTATGTCATATAATTACCGTCAAATTAGTTTTTGCTATCTGAAGAAGTGTTGATGAGCAGTGATGAGCAAAAAACACAAAAAAAACGCGCCATAAGCGAAAGCAACCACCTTAAATACCCACGTACGACGACCTACCATTATATAGGATCATCAATAGAAGACATTAATGTATATAGCGGAATGTACGAGACCAGTTATACTATAAGTGTGTTATGCATAGGTCCGTGCATCGAAACAACGTTCTTTTACCATGTTAGAAAAAGTAAACAGCCTTTTGTAAATAAACATGAATTTTTATTTTATTTTTATGAATACATTTTCTTTCACAGTAGCTTATCAACCACATCACACATACACTCTAACATCTACGACCAGCACAGTAGTAGTAGTAGAACTGTTTACCATCACCTCGAGTAAGTGGCGTTGGTTGGCAGTTCAGCTTCAGTTTTGCAACTCCAGAGAAAAGTCGTTATGCTCCTTGCTCCAGAGCTTAGGCACTCTCCAGTAAAGCGTGTTGTGGTATTTTATTTGTGTTTGCTTTCACCTAAACATGAATCAAAGTCGAAGGAGTCAATCGACATGAAGCAGAGCTCTGCAAATGCCTTTGAAATGTTTATTCAAATTGAAATGTTTTAGCAACGCCCACATATAGCCAAACGCCACATCAGCTGAAATATACACTGAAAGCAATTCAAGTATTTCTGTACCTACTATACCTACATCATCATCATCATCATCCACAGCCTACGAGTCCACTCTTATGATGAATGGTCTACAACAGTTTTCCATACAAACTTTGAGGAATCAATGTTGGTGATAGAATAATATATAATTTTATTACTAGCATCGACGATTTTACTTTGGTCGAAGATTACTAGTATTGTATTTTGAAACTAGCGACTCACCCAGGCTTTGCATGGGTAGTGTCGGGAAGAAAATCCCCCAACCCCACCCACTAATATTAATAGTATTAAAATGTATACACACTTTTAATACCAGTAGTATTCAAAAATATTTTTTGTAATAAAACTAGGTAATTGCTAATTTGTAATTAGTGTTTATTTAAAATAAAACATTTTATGATAAAATTATATCTATTCTATCGCCTTCATTGGTTCCTCAAAGTGTGTAGGTATGGGAAACGGTTTTGGAACCTGCAGTTCAGCTCATTTACCTGATTCCTCCCATTCCTGTTCTAAAAGTACCATAACATAGACCTTTCTATTACTAAATTGTAACTTTAGTCTATGCTGTGCAGTTTCACATTGAAGCTTATAGTTCCAGAGTTCAACTATGAGGGTAGCGTCTCTTCCAATTAAAACTTCACACTGATCTGAGCTCGATAAGATCCGATAACTATAGAAGATGAATCACGATCTAGTATTACGCCTGAGAATGCGCTCGAAATAGCTAAGGTCATTGACTGTCGTACTGTCTATTTACTGCTATAAATCAGCCACTTTGTGACGGGAGACAGAAAATAGAACTAGCGATCATGTAGGCACGAAAACATTCTGAAAACTATACAATAGGCCCGCCGAAACAAAATTGCAAAAAACGAATCGCCATAAAAGAAGAATGTTACCAATCCTGTATAATGCTGGAATAAATATCTAAATAGAGACTATTCTATTTGAAAACATCTAAGTCCTACCAATAAACCTGGTAAACTCATTGCAGTGTCACCACTGATTTAATAGTAGAACAGATGGTAACTACACATTCAACGTCAGTTATGATTTTTCTGTAAGTGCGTGTACTGAAATCATAATGTTACGTCGGCCGATTGACGTAAACGTATTTAGAGCCTCTTAGCGCCATCTGTTGACGAGTGGACGTAGAATTGCTAGCGCCATCTTTTGTCAAGTAGGCGCACTAGACTAGAGTGCGATTAGAGCAGGATGCAAGTATACATCTATCCTCTTTGGATGGTTCGATGTAGTTCTACTGAATGCTCGATAGTGGTAGAAAATTCTGGGTTTGTAAACTATTATATATAAGCGGAGTTCGCTCAAAGAGCAGGGAGTCGTATATTGACTTTCAGTGCGAATCAATTAAAAGTGATAATTAGAAAACAGTGTATTGAAGTGGTATGGCCGGCCTAAGAATAGACACCTCCATCTCCTCCCATGGATGTCGTAAAAGCCGACTAAGGGATTACCAGGACTTGTTAGTAAGATTTGTTGGTGTAAGATTTGTCCTGGCTGCTAGCTTATTAAGAAATGTGTTATTTACTGGAAGAAAGTAGCCGATTCAGTCGTGGGAAGCAATGGCGGAAATGAGCTCACTACTTGTCACGTCTATATTCCAACAATGTTGCAACCTACGGTGAACAGATGCCTATTGAGGCTCTATCTCTACCTCTTCTGGGAAAAAGGCTTGTATCTATGTATGTATGTATTGAAGTAAAGTTGTAGTGAAGAGTAAATTAGTGTTTGGATATTATTTATTAAAAGTGTAATGTTGGTAAAACAGAAATTCAATGTGATTATTTTATCCCGAATCTAAGCTCGTTACAATACTTAAGGTATTCATTTGAGAAGTGAATTCTTGTAATGAGTTTTGTTATTCTTCGGCAACCACTAAAAACCACGGTCAAATCGCAAAGCAGAAAGAGATTCACTCTATTCACTGCGAGATCTGGCCAAAGGGGTGTCGTCGCAGACCGTCACGCTGGCGGATAGCCAACGCAACGAATTCCGATGTAGGGCCGACGTGGGCGCCCTCAGGTGTGTAAAACTCGTCACATAACTTTAATAACTTTTATTTAATACAAGCGCAGGTATCCACAAAATTTAAGAATTATTATTAATTTACAAACTAAGCAGTTGACCAAAAAAAAAGATTTATCTAAGGTCCGATGCACACGATCTATTGATAGCTAAATTAAAATCACTACAAACCAGACGGAAGCGTCCTTAAGATATCGCTTTACTCCCCTAAAATTTAAACTAAATTCCTTACATTAGATAATAGATAATATATGGATAATCCCTGGTTTAAATTTAAAAACCCTGTTTAATTTGACATGCCTATTTACCGTAAATATGAAGTAGTTTGCCATAGTGGGTTTGACATGTACCTATGTATAGTGCTAATATTCTTTTAATTTTAATTTTTGACATCTTTGTCCTTTATCTTTATTATTTCACTATTATTATGTGTCGTGATCACAAAATTGCAGCGCCCTAACGGGGCTCATGTACATACTACATTACTAACAGTAGAAATAAGACCTTATACTAACAATATTGTAAGTAGGTACATGTAAGCAATAAATAAATACAATACAATACAATACAATACATTCATATGAAAAAATCACGTGGTTGACATATAATAATAACTAAATGAAGGTGACGAATTTCACTACCAAAACGTCCTTATCTCTACGAGACCTCAATGGGATCAATGGGAGGTCTGTAGATCAACAATGACCGCTTGAGGACCTTTGTGAGAATACTGCTGTGAATGAAGCTAACACCGCCATTCTCATAACATTTTCAGCGACGAAAATAACAAAACTGTTTTCTAAACAGTTCTTGAAATAGTGGTAGCGAGAATTAAATGCCTATTTCCGGTGCTCTACAGCACCATACCATTATTATACCATTTTCAGGGTCGAATGGACGCTTAATGGACGGTAAACTGCAAGCACATCAGGCTTTCCATAATATTGACAAAACATTGCTCTACCAAACCAAAATGACCTTCAAGGCTTTTTTCTTTAGCCTTTTTTTTTTGCTTTTATTCAGTTATTAGTAAAGAAACTATGAACTATGAGGAAAGGAATTTATAATACTTAGCCTTCGAGTTACTATGAAAGAAAGAAAAAAAAAAAAAAAAAAACGGCACACGTGGATAGAAGAAATGACACTCGACAAATAAAATAAAAAAGATAAAACTTAATAGGTAATACCTACAAAAGGCAAAAACTAAGTACTTATATCTATAACTTAACTAAAATTAATTGAGTGTCTCTCAGTGCCATCCACGCAGCAACGTCACAAATAGGAGTCCGACTCAGCAAGATGTTACGTATAGTTACACAACGCTGATCTTCCGCCGGATCCATGTGGGTGCGTCACGGAGTCACAAGTCAAAATATAATATAATAAGCCTTAAAAAAACAAAGAAATATAAAGTTAGTGTGCCATGAAAATAGGTGCTTGGAGGAGATAAAGTTTAAATTAAAACATTATGGTATAATGTGGTACATAATAACTCAATTGCCACAGATTATTATGAGCAGAGAATCATCGCAGAGAGATTTAAAATAATCGAAATCGTTCGTTTCGTATGAGGTAGTGCTGGCCTCTGGTGTCAGAGTTTGTCAAGCCGCCCGAGGGCCTCTGACATGGCTTATCGACTGCTATTAATCAATAACAGCCGGGACCGACAGTTTAACGTGCCCTCCGAAGCACAGAGTGATGGAAATCCACACATAACTTAGAAAAGTCATTGGTGCGGAGCCTAGGATCGAACCCGGTATCGTTGGATTCTGAGTTGCACTATTGAACCGTTAGGCTACCATCGCTCTATAATAATCGAAATAATCGCAAGGGTTACAGGCTGCTCAAGGAGGGCCAGGCTGAAATATTTTTAACAGTAAACAATATATTTACTACGTAATAAAACGGACACTTGGTACCGCTTTATTACCTGTCCATTTATAAAGAAACGATGAAGTGGGAACAGAAATATTGTCGGTATGGCCGAATTTGTTTATTTATACTATGTCGAGGTTTTATGACTTTATTTATATAGGGAAACATGTATTTTAAAAATATTTTTATAATTTTGTGGAAAGAGGCATACGTGTCTGTTTTTATGTTAGGAATTAACTAAATTAGGCGCGTTTAATTTACAGTTTGGAGCTTCCCGCGATGCGACTATATTTTTGTCAATGTGGGGTTTTCACGGCCGTTTCACATCATGCATAAACCCTTGAAAATAGATGGCGCAAGCTCTGTACTTAACTGTCAAAATAAAGTGAGATGTCAAATGTGTCAAAGTCAACAACGTAGTGATATATTTTCGTGGTATTTTGTTACTATCATACAAAAGCACAGACAATGCATTTGTTAGTTTTGGATGGCACTAACTCATAGATGTAGCGAAATCAAACTACTTTTTTAAATTCGAAATTGAAAAGCCCTCATTGCGTAATTGCTGATAAAAAGTGGATGCGTGATGATGTCCATGGATATGATCACAGTAAGTTTAGTAGTAATAGAGCTTTTTTAAAAGAGTTACCAGGATACCTATTTCTGTTGCAAAGCAGTGGTGTACGCATTGTATCATTTATAGGTCAGTAGGATAGAATTTGAACTATAGAATGTTTCATAATCACTTCTTTGTGACAATAATGAACGTAGCATACCGTGTAAATTCTGCTTTACAACATTTTGCCAAACAAAATTATACTCTACTAATTTGTTATAAAGATTAAATTTACAAATGTTTAGCTACATTAACGATGCAATTTCAGCTTTGGTGCTCGTACATCGATTAATTTCAATTACTTACGTAATTAGATTGTATGTATGTGGCAATTTTATTAGACACGTGTTAGTTTCAAGTGACTGCCAAACGAATGTTTTAATTATGTACATATCTATGTACTGGTTGATCTAAATTGTATTTACACATAAACACTTAGGTTTATGAAAAAAAGTGACGTGCATTGTTTTAACACGAGAAATAAAAATAAACTGAGTGTTCCCTTTAAATTAAAAAAAGTAAGTGGGTCTTTTATGGGGAATTCTGTTCGGTTCTATAATAAACTTCCAGAAAGTGCTTCTAAACTTTCGATTCGAAGATTTAAATCTTACATAAAGAATAATTTAATTAAGAAAGCGTATTACACACTACATGACTATGTTAATGATAAAGCTGCGTGGCCTGATGTCGCTCTGTCGTTTGACACCTAATTTGTCAATTTGCAATGTCTGTACCTACATATAATTTATTATTGATGTGTTATTTATGAGTATATCAAGCGTAGAGTGTGCTGCCTTATGAACATTTGCTGATTTTCTCTATCATCTTACTTTTGACTGCCTACCTAAAGGCTTTTAAGTTGATTTTCCTTTTTTCTTTGAATCAGGTTCCACTTGTTCTCGAGGCACCACACAGGCGCTCCTCACCTGGTAGTAAGAAGGATCATAAAAAAAAACAGACCGTATTTGTTGCCTGATTCTTCTAGGTCTGGTTGCGTTGGAACAGGAGTAAATGTAAATTAATTTTTAAGACGATTCAAAACGATCCTTGTGATTTCAATGAATAAAATACTTTTGACTTTTTTTATTTAGACGACCTCTGTGGCGTGGCGGGCGAAGGTTCGCCTGTGACGCAGGAGGTTGCGGGTTCGATTCCCGCCTCGGAACAAATATTTATACAATCTGCAGATATTTGTTCAGGGTGTCCTGGGAATTTTCGATGTATGATTAAAAATATTTATGTAATGATGAAAATTAATTAATTTGATTAATGATTAATTAATGTATCGTCATCATCATCATCATCATCAGCCTGTATCAGTCCACTGCTGGACATAGGCCTCTCCCAATGCTCGCCATTTAGACCGATTTCCAGCTCTTCCCATCCACTTTCTACCAGCCGCCTTACGCAGATCGTCGCTCCACCTAGCCAGGGGGCGCCCCACACTACGTTTACCAAGACTTGGTCTCCACTCTAGAACACGTTTACCCCAGCGGTTGTCGGTTCTTCGGCATATATGCCCAGCCCATTGGCATTTCAGCTTGCTGATTCTCTGATCTATGTCGATGACCTTAGTTCTCTGTCGGATAACTTCGTTGCGGATTTTTCCCTCAGAGAAACTCCGAGCATAGCTCGTTCCATAGCACGCTGAGCGACCTTGAACTGATTAATTACCAATACATTCTTTACATGTATATTAAGTATATCAGTTATCTAGTATGCATAACACAAGCTCGGCTTGAGCTTGATGGGGCTAGATAATGTTGTGTGAACTGTCCAGCTTTTTTATTTTTTATTTATTAGGTAGGTATTGTAGCTGTGACTGTGGCGTTCCCGGCCTGTGAAAAATAAAATCTGTAAAGGGATTAATCAGGGGATGAATATCCACCTGAGTACGTAATACCAATCTTGCGATCACCAACCCGCCTACCAAGCATGGTTATTATAGCAAATCCCCCCCATTGTTTACAATAGGGTAGGTCACATCCAGCAGTGGACGTTATAGGCTGGTGATGATGATGATGACTTAACCTGCAACACCCCAAGTTCCCATTTATAGAGGAAAAATATTGATGAAAAGTAATGGCAGTAATGAACTCACCACATGTCACGTCTATATTCCCACGGTGGTGCAACTCACGGTGAAAAGAGGCACATTGAGACGCTGCATGCCCTTTCGGGGAAAAAGGAGTGTGTCTATGTATGTATGTATGTGTGTATTCTTTTGTTGTGCCTAGGTAAATGACGAGAGCTGGCAAACCCACTGCCATTTGTAATCCCCATTTTCTTGTTCATAAGTTCTGCAAATCAGTCGACACTGACAAGCAAGCAGAGTAAGTACAGACCGTTCACCATAAGTTGGCACCTGCCATGGAGTATTTACAGGTGCCATCTTACGGTGAACGAGCTGGACCGTTCACTATAAGTTGGCACCTGCCATGGAGTATTTACAGGTGCCATCTTAAGGTGAACGAGCTGGACCGTTCACCGTAAGTCGGCACCTGTCATGGTGTATTTACAAGTGCCATCTTACGGTGAATGAGCCGGACCGTTTACCGTAAGTTGGCACCTGCCATGGAGTATTTACAGGTGCCATCTTACGGTGAACAAGCCGGACCGTTCACCGTAAGTTGGCACCTGCCATGGAGTATTTACAGATGCCATCTTACGGTGAACAAGCCGGACCGTTTACCGTAAGTTGGCACCTGCCATGGAGTATTTACAGGTGCCGTCTTACGGTGAACGAGCTGGACCGTTCACCGTAAGTTGGCACCTGCCATGGAGTATTTACAGGTGCCAACTTACGGTGAACAAGCTGTATAGTTTTAACAATATTTTAATGGTAAATTCTGGTGTAGAAGAGCAGATATCTGCTGGGCGATCTGCCAGTTTGTTAACTACCAAACAGGAAGTGTCAGATTTTGTAGATATCATTTGGCGGCGTGGAAGAATGCGAGGACACCAGGTGCGATCTGTAGGGCTCGCTTCATTGTGACTCATATTTACTACTTACTAATTATTACTACTCGTAATAATTAGTAAGTATATTAATTAATTAATTAGTAAGTACTATTATTTACTACTCGTAGTTATAAATAATAATAATAAATAATGCTGACAGTTCACACAACATTATCTAGCCCTAAGCTATGCAGAGATTGTGCTATTGGTACTAGATAACTGATTACATAGTTTTTTTTATTATACATAGAAAATACCCAGAACACCCTGTACAAATATCTGCAGATCATACTTATATTTGTTCCGAGGGGGGAATCGAACCCGCAACCTCCTGCATCAAAGGCAAACGGTGAACCTTCGCCTGCCGCGCCACAGCGGTCGCCAATATTGGCGAGTTATATTGATACTAGCAGCGCCCCGCGGTTTCACCCGCGTAAGTCTCGACCCTGGGGGAATATCGGGATAAAAATGTGCCTATGTGTTATTCCGGTAGTCCAGTTATCTCCATTCCAAATTTCATGCAAATCCGTCCAGCCGTTTTAGCGTGAAGCAGTAACAAACACACACACAAACTTTCGCATTTATAATATTAGTGGGATACTGATTCATTTCCCTTCATAATAATGTAAACGGATAAATAAATAAATAAATAATGCTAGACAGTTCACACAACATTATCTAGCCCCAAGCTAAGCAGAGCTTGTGTTAAAGGTACTACATAACTGATATACTTAATTCAATATATTAAATAGATAGATATTTTTGATTATACATAGAAAATACCCAGAACAAATACCTGCGATCGCAAAAATATTTGTTCCGAGGCGGGAATCGAACCCGCAACCTCCTGCGTCACAGGCCAAGCTTCGCCCGCCGCGCCACAGAGGTTTATACGAGGCCAGGATGAATTTTTGAGTGGTGATCACGAATCGGACGACACAGTGCAAACGATTATGTTATAAGTTAAACACACACACACACACACACTTTCATACACCCACCCACCTACACACACACACACACACACACACACACACAAACACACACATACACACAAACACATATACACACACGCACTCACATTCACTCATCAGGGTTTCTCCTGTGATACCCAGACTCTTAAGAGACTGGTGGTAGCAGGAGAGCCCGTACTTACATTTACCCACACTGCCTCACACGCCACACACCACACACCCACATACACTTCCTCATACTCGGTTACAATTATTAGGTTACAATAATTATCAAACTTTTTCTCTGCGCTGTCTGTTTGTTGTCTCTGTTTTGTTCCCAAAAATGTTTATTGTTATGTTTATGTACAAATACTACTTAAAAAAAAAAAACGTTGGATATAGAAGAGCGGTATCTAAACTACTGGATGGAAATTTGGAATGGAGATAACTGGACTCCCGGAAAAACACATAGGCACATTTTTATCCCGATATTCCCTCGGGATCGTGACTTACGCGGGCGAAACCGTGGGGCGCTGCTTGTTATAAATAATTATTTATTTCAGACAATATGATCCATAGTACATTACCAAAAAGAAACTAAAACTAAAACACAGGTCAAAACAATAAAATAAAATTATAAAATTGACGTAGCTTGGAAGCTACTTAGGTGGCAATCTCCAACCAGCGTCGGTACGCACTTCTTTGCATCAGTGTATCCACCAGACTCTGGATGATAGCATTATGACACGAGTCAACTCTGGACATAAAGGAGGCGATCCTCTTCCTCTGGATGGCATTAAACGAATCTAATCGGGCGTCTACGTACATATGTGAAGCGCTACAATAGCGCTTCAGGCCCATAAGATGTCTAAAGATGTTGTAATATGCCACCCTAATACTATGAAAGGAGTACTTTTAAAAAATAGACCGGAGTGGCAGCAAAAAAACTATATATGATTAGCTCTAAAACTAGCCAGTTAGCCAGTGTATAATGTTAGCTTAGCCATTATTTTATCGGTCTCGGTATCCCAGCCGGTATATCGCAACGGTGTGGAGAAACCTTTACCGTTTCAAAAATATAAATGTTTTATCACTGTTGCAAAACATTCCACACATTATGTACAGCTACAAGCGAATTACATCATTAGCTGGCGAGTACATACCGATGGTAATTTGGATGTCCTCGCTCCCGGGCCGAATTCCAGTGCTCTGTGCTGTCAGTCTGTAGGAACACTTATTACGTAGCGCCTACACATTTCATCAGCGCTTGTATTTCTGTGGATGAGGCGAAAATAACCGCGACGTCTGGAATGTGGAGAAAGTGCCTACGATATGTCTGTTTGGACTAGTAGGCATTTTAGATTTTATATTGTGTGATCATAGAAATTGATCCATGGAGCAGATCACGACCGTGATCTTTTAGGAATACGCCACGTGGAGGTGTCACTTACTAACTCAGTTCAGGTTGTAAGAACGGGACAGAACAGAGCACGTGAAATAAATTAATAGAGAGCGGAAATCACGAAAAATAACAACTGTCATAAGTAGGTAAATAACTATTTTCAAAAATCTTTACTTATTTTTTTTATAAACCTATAAGTTGCTCATATTTTGAATTAATCATAAATATAGCTTCAGGCGTTTGGAAGTAGTAGGCTTTTATTATGCAAACCATATAGGAAACTTTGGATTTTTTACTGTAAAAAGCAACAGCAAAATTTATAATAGTTAACTTAGGTACACGTATTTGTATAAACAGTGGTGTACTATGTTAATATGTCTAGTCCGTTCTGCCCCCGAGAAAAACGATTTGCCCTAAAGAAGTAAAAAATAACTTTAAGATTTCGTTAATTACCTACTTTTGGCTTACGAGATTTCCATGACTATACCAATTATACGCTTTGTTGGCTTTAAAAATCAGGATGAGCAATGCTAAGTAGGTTTTTAACTTCAATATTGTATTGATGTTTAGTTCATAGATATGTCACGATGTGTCAATAGATGGCGTTGTTAAAATTGTCCGTTCCTGAATCGCGCTATCGTTCCGTTTTTGGATATGGTAACTTGCCTTAGATAGCTTGGAATAAAATTAGCTACATAGTACAAGAGTCTACTTAACTGTTTTTATTATCAATACCAATCCCTCCCAGTACATATTAATAGACCTAGCTAAACAATTGAAATAAACAGAGATTTAATACAATTATGGCACAAGTAGGTAAAAGGCAATCATCCTATAGGTATAGGCACATGAGACTTTCCATCGTTATGTCTCAGGGTGGCGGGCGCAGGGCAATGCAACATAGGGTGCGTCCTAGGTGGACGTGACCTATGAGGTATTGCACTGTTCATAGGCAGAGGTTACCGCTTAACACCAGGTAACAGTAGTATAAAAAAGAAAAAAAAAAACCTCTATAAAGACTAACCGTGTTACTATCAAATTCGAATTATCTTTGGAAAGTATACATTTATTTACAGAAAGAATAATACAAGGTATGTACAAAATACATATGAAACAGTTCTGCTACCTCAAGACCGCTGCAAGCGATCTAAAGGTAGCTCAACTGATCCAAATCACTACCAGACGGAAGCGTCTTTGGAATAGTTGCACAGTGTTTTGTCTTTTGCATTGACAAGCATTTTCAAATTCGATCGAAAGATACAAAACACGGTGTAACTAAGCGAAGATTATTTTACGTTAATTAGTAGCACGGTAAAAAAATTATGAAACAGCGAGTTACCTTATTGCGTAACAAATGGTTATGGGGAACACAACTTTGAAACTTTGACTTTCTTTCTTGATTAGGAATCAAGTTTTGAACTGCGCTAAGACTCTCGATGTTTTTAATTGTACTTAAAATAAATATTATTATTATTTTCTTTTGTAATTAAAATGTCTAGAATTAAAGCAAATAAATATAAATAAAGGAGTAAAAATGGTGTAAATGGAATATGTTCCCAATAATGAACTAGCACACACATTAACATACTTGCTAATGCGTGGTTGATACTATTTTAAATTATATGTATCTACTAATTTAAAACAAATTAAAAATAATTGTTTATTATAAGTTAATCAATCAACATGTACTTAATTAATGTTACCTACTAACTGTAAATTCTGAATAAGGGAATAAATGGCTTTATTATTATAATTATTATTTTGTTTTTGATTTTTATCAACTCTGCTCAGCAGAACCGGGAATATGATTAAGACTCTCGAAATGATCCCCTACAGCTGCTCTTCACATTGCTAGTGCAATCAACCGGATGCCAAACGTCTGTATTTGTACGTCAAAGTTGCATAATGTCAATTGCAGGCGCCTGAGCCAACTACATCCACGAAGTCGCATAATGTCAATTGCAGGCGCCTGAGCCAACTACATCCACGAAGTCGCATAATGTCAATTGCAGGCGCTTGAGCCAACTACATCCACAAAGTCGCATAATGTCAATTGCAGGCGCCTGAGCCAACTACATCCACGAAGTCGCATAATGTCAATTGCAGGCGCCTGAGCCAACTACATACACAAAGTCGCATAATGTCAATTGCAGGCGCCTGAGCCAACTACATCCACGAAGTCGCATAATGTCAATTGCAGGCGCCTGAGCCAACTCCATCCATAGAATCTCGATGACTCCGCGGTAAAGAATGGTGCATGTTTACAAATCGCCTGCAATTTATTAAGCATTAATAGAATGCAAATAGCCATTACAGATGTTTCATATAATAAATCCACCTTGTTGACTCACACCGACCTTCAAGTTCACCCCATTTCGTCTTCTACTGTTTACATTCATACATTCGTAAAGATTCAACGTTCTACATGAATCTAGGCTGTGCAATTCTAGATCTTATTAACGAAGTGGTAGAGACTAGAACAATAGTAGAGCTGTTAAATTGCACTTTCGTCTAAATTGCATTCCAGTTTATTCTTGTTCATGACTTTGACACAATGTCAGATAGGATTTGGGGGCTCGACAGCGCCCCGCCAAGTCGAGCGAGCGAAGCCGTACTGTAATCTTTTACCGAAGCAAGTCAGCACTTTTGAGAGACCTCTTAGTTCGGTACGGATTGCTGTAGAAATTTTCTACAGCTTCTGGCTCAAATATATATACTGGTAGCAAGTTAGAAATACCTGAAAAGTCACTAAAATAACTGGGTTTCTGTTATGAAATAAAGAAAAATCCCTTTTCTAAACAAGTTTTATGAAGTTCGGCTATAAAATAATACTATACTAGGTACTATTAATCATTGAGGAGTTTCGTTGTCGACTTCCCGTCTACATCATCAGATCAGCTCGTTGTATTGTATTTTCATTAATCGCTCAATCGGTTGTATTGTACTGGTACAACTCAAGGGAGCTCATCAACACATCATCGACACGTGGGTATCTCGTACTGCTCGCTTTACGAGATCTTTTCTCCCCCATACGTGCAAGTTGTGGAATGGGCTCCCTCCTGAGGTGTTTCCACTAAACTACAACATGAGCCGCTTCAAAAAAATATAAAAAGAGTCCTTCAGGGCAGGCAACTCATTGGGAATGCCCCTGGTGTTGCAGATGTCAATAGGCGACGGTAACCGCTTACCATCAGGCGGGCCGTATGTCAGTTTGTCTAGACAATACAAAAAAAAAATTGCAATGTTTTACCACATACGAGTACTAACAGGTGAGGGTAAAAGCTTGTAAAACAGTATTTATCACATGGAAAAGTTTTGAAAGAAAAACTGATCCAAAGAATTGGCAATCAACATTATTTTTGCGCAGGGACCTTCCCAATTTACAATGTAATAAGGAAAATACTCGAGCTTAGCGTAATGACTGTGTTAATGACGATCATCTCATCTCAAGTCAAAACACAGTTCTCAAACAAAATAAAAGAGTAGCAAGTCAAGTGCCAAAATTAAAAAAATAATTTTACTAAGACAAAACAAGACGATGGAGATTTTTAACTTTCTTATATTTTCTGTGAACTTACTACCTAGTATTGTGCCACATCTTTAGTTAAAAAGTACAAACTTAGCGTAAACAAATTTAGTGCATGTTGGCGCAATCTGTTGACGAGTGGACACGTTTTATGAATTGTAGAGTTGCTAGTGCCATCTGTTGTGGAATAGACGCACTGCGTGATTACGCAGAGGCGAACTTTTTTTTTGGGTAGGTAATTCAAGACATTTACAATTAGTACATTACAATTTAGTAGAACAATTTAGGCGTCAAAGCTCAAATATATAAGCGGGGCTCGCTCGAAGTGCAGTTAGTCGTCTATTGGGTTTCGTTGCGAGCGAATCAAACAAGTGACTTGAGAGTGATTTTGGAACAATTAGTGAACAGTGTTAGTGAAGTGAAGTACAGGCATAGTAATTAGCATTTTTGATAATTTTCTTAAAAGTGTACTTAAATGGGTTAAACCAGCCTTCAGTGTGTTTATTTAATCCTGAACCCTAGCTCGTAACAATATCATAAACAATGTAAGCTTCCTGTAGTGGCTGTGCCTAAATCATAATGTGAGTCTGTGGCATGCTGTGGCCGACAGATTACCTATTTCCATGTAGTCGGTAGAAAAGACAACAGACGTTAGTCTATGGTAGGCAGTCAGTCGGGGATTGCTGCTGCGCCAGGATAATGGTCTGTGTTGTGGCGAGATTGATGATCTGCCATGAGTCACTGCTAAGGAACCAGGAATACTTACATTGTGGTGTACCGTGTGTACGACACTACACTTCCTATAATCTTGAAGATACCATTTCCTCCGGAACGTTAAAAACAAGAACATGTGCCGCCGAACATGTTTTGGGCCCTTGCATGTATGTCAAGCTAATTGACAGTGTGTAACTAGTGATGACCACAGATACTTGACAACAGAGACAGAGACTTGTACAAAGGTCACACTAAGGACTACTTAAATAAATAAACAATAAATAAATAATGCTGGACACAGTTCACACAACATTATCTAGCCCCAAGCTAAGCAGAGCTTGTGTTATGGCTACTACACAGCTGATAAACTTAATACAATACATTAAATCGTTTAATTTTTTGATGTCCTCTGTGGCGCGGCGGGCGAAGGTTGGATTGTGATGCAGGAGGTTGCGGGTTCGATTCCCGCCTCGGAACAAATATTTGTGCGATCGCAGATATTTGTTCAGGGTGTTCTGGGTATTTTCTATGCATAATAAAAAATATCTATCTATGTATTATATTGTATGTATATCAGATATCTAGTACTCATAACACAAGCTCTGCTTAGCTTGGGGCTAGATAATGTTGTGTGAACTGTCCAGCATTATTTATTTATTTATTTATTATACATAGAAAATACCCAGAACACCCCGAAAACATATTTGCAGAACGCACAAATATTTAAGTTAATTCGTCATCCTGGTTGGTTATCAAGGATATAGGAAGTTACTTTAGGTATATAGATATTCGTAAAGTACAGTGCAGTTTTGTATTTATCTAGTTATACATACCTATGTGAATGGTATTATTTTATCTGTGTCTATGTATACAACACTTCCGCATCGTCGCTCTTTGTGATAGGCGGGCGGTTGTATTTTTAAACAAGTCAAACTAATACGTAAATTCTTAATTTTAGTACCACTAAACGTCTGTTTTATTTAAGCTTTTAACCAAGAGAATGTATTGCGTTGTTAACGTTTTGAAATCCTAAAACTGTTTTTATTGTTTTGTCTAATCCGTGAAACCGCTAATGTTCGATTGGCACCGTAATCTGTGGGGTTCGGGCAGCACGTGATACTAAAATAAAATATAAAAAATTGTATTTTGGCCACATTAAATGCGTATATTGAGTGTTGACCTTGTAGCGCAGGATAGATGTTTTATAGCTGATTTAAGCAGGTACGATGATATTCGATGACAGCATGGACGGCTCTTTTTCTTCTATGAAAAAGAAGAATTTGTTTAATATACTTTTGTCGTTATATATGATTGGTTGTTTTCTTTTGATTGTGGCTTCTGTGGCTTTTATTCCTAATATAATATTACATACCTACTTAAAAAAATACGATAATAGTGTTATAAGGAAGAAAAAAACTATGAATAGAAGCTTATGGCCAACATAAACAGAACTAAATTTCAAAGAATGTGAAACAAAAGACAGTGTTTGGTCACAGAATAAATATAGTGTTTGGTGCTGTGATTTCCAGTGTTTTTTTTATTTATTTTTTATTTATCTAATGGCTCGACAAACTGCCTTACGGCCCCCCTGATGGTAAGCGGTTACCGTCGTCTATTGACATCTGCAACACCAGAGGTATTGCCAATGCGTTGCCTGCCCTGAAGGACTCTCCGGAATACTCACATCCTTTCGCTCTTGTACAATATCCTCCGTAATCCTTCCACTCCCTGTTATCTGAAGGAACGATTCGATTTCCTTTATTGTCCCAATCCTCGCAATCTTCGTTCCTCAGAAAACCTCTTGCTCAAAATTCCAATACACAGTACCAGTTTTTATACGCATTCCTTTTCTGTCCAAGCTGTCCGCTTATGGAACGCGTTGCCGGTTTCCATAAGACAATCCTCCTCAATAGCTGTTTTTAAGACTAGAGTCAAGAATTTTTACTTGTCTGAAGTGTTGTCATAAATTGTTCACCTGATTTGTTCGTAGGTTTATTATTATTATGTATATATTGTAAAATTAGTTATTTGTCTACTTTATGAGTACATATGTATAGTTATATTTATTTGTGTGTGTATTATACTTATCTATTATTCTGTAATATTTTTTTTTTGTAATAATGTGTAAGTTTATTTAATGAAAATATTTCTTTTACATTTAAATATGGGTAGGTACACCCCAACCAATCTTCCAGATAAGTTCAGCTCCTCTCCATCCAAAGGTTGTCTGGAAGAGATCGCTCTTTAGCGATAAGACCGCCCATTGTACATTTAGTTTTTTTTGTTTAATTGTTATGTCTTGTTTTTAACTAGTTTGTAAGGTGTACAATAAAGTATTTTCATTCATTCATTCATTCTTTTTTTCTTCTTTTTTTTTAAGCGGCCCATGTTGTAGTTTAACGGAAACACCTCAGTTTTTTTTTTTGTCTCGCAGAATGTGTAAAAAGTAGAGTACTTTCCTCTAGGATAAAGCTTGTCTTCGTCTTGGGCAGCTTGAATCCTTCGGTTCACTCTCGAGTGAAGCGAAGGATTCAAGCTTTAGATTTAATCGTAGATAAAGCGTAACGAGAAACTCGTCCCTCGTTACGCTTAGGGTTCAATATGCCGCTCGCGACGTAAGACACTGCTTTATCCCCTCAGTGCATAATCTACAATTACTGAATGATAGCGTTTTTACCCTACATTTTTCTAATGAAATTTGCCGAAGATAAAAGACCCCTAACCTCTCAAAAAGTGTAAAAACTACGATTAAATACTAAGCGATATAGCTGGCAGGTGTAAAACTGCGCATTTTGTATGTGAACCAGATAACGAGAAAATCGTAAAATATAAATAAAAAGTTTATTAGTCACGCAGTAAAAATAGTTTTTATCGCCGTCCTATAATGTCACTTGTCTACTCCTGGTACCCACAGATTAAATTTACAGGAATTTGTTTAATATATTTGTGTCGTTATATATGATTGGTTGTTTTCTATTTCGATTGGGCGATGTGCGGTCGCACAGAGATAAGCCTGGCGTTTTCGTAAAGAAAAGCGACTGTAAGTATTATTACATTAGTTCGGGTGAATGGTAATTAATTTCTGCAAACCTTATATCTGATTGGTGATTAGCATTCGATGAATAAAATAATAAATTTTGCCCTGGTGAACGCCAACTATCCAAAAAAAAAATGTATTGAAATAGGTACTTAATAGCAACGATTTATTAAATGTCTCTGGGTTATATGAATATGTACCTAATATTTGAAAATAAATTAAACAATGGTTTTAACCTATATGGTGGTCATTGAATGAAGGCGGTAGGTATATAACTAAAATATATCCAGAATTTTTTTATTGTCTGTATCCGGTCATTCTCCTATTTTTGAAAGCCAGGAAATAGCGTCGTATTGCTTGTTTGTTATCGTGTCAAGGTAGGTACCTATCTTACATCGATGTGCGTATAGGATCGGTACGTCACTAGCGCTTTTCATAGACCTCCCACATCGTCACATGATGAGTGACGCGGTAAAGAGCGTTTTACATGATAACGTGTTGTTATATGTAATATTTTCATTTGGCTCAGTACCTAATAATTCTAATTAGTAACGGAGCAAGACTTCGGGTTGATGGCAACACTGTTGAAGTGTGTCCGAAGGCGTCGATGATGGAGAGCAGGATCCAAATAGCTCCTGCAAACCCGTCTTGGTCCTGGCCTCTTTTGTGACCGCACAATTTAAGATGACGTGCTCCACCGTATCTTCTTCCTGCAAGCAGCCCCGACACAGCCCGCTGTCAGTAACTCCAATTTTGTGCAGGTGATGGTTGAGGTCGCAGTGTCCTGATATGATGCCCATACGCAGGTCCTCGCGTTTCATTTTAAGCAGTGTATTCGTCATTTTCTTGTCAGGTTTTGGGAGCATATGTTTTGTGTGCTTACAGTCCGACCTTCGTTCCCATAGCTTTTGGTGTGGCTCAGTATCTAGTAGCACTTTTTACGGACACCACACTCTTGGCCGGTTGCGGAAAGAGGGATAGAGGCGCCTCAAAACCGTTTGTTACTGAATTCTACGGATGTACAGATACAAAAAATTTAAATACAAATGTTTATTTCATTAACTTAAGGTCTACAATTTAACAGGGTTTGGACACTCCTTTTAAGCAAAAAATATGTTTGTGTTAGGAGATACCGCTTTTCTATATCCATCGTTTTTTTTTTTTTTGTTTTAAATTAGTAATTATACATAAACAAATAAAACGATGGATATAAACGTTCTAGTGGACGTACAAACATACACACATAGTACAACGCCAAATAGCCCAAGATCTTTAGCTCGCTTCTCTCGCACGATAACATTTCAAGTATTTGAGTATTTAAGGCCATTGACTTTTACGATATTTCACACATTCAATTCTTAGTAAAACAATACATAGTGGCAAATCTGTCGAAACGTGAAGCAAACAAGGAATTCCCACAAAAATATGAAATAGAATTCTCCTAAAAACAGTTTCCTTTGATCATATCGTCAGCCACTTAAAATTATTTATTTATCCTAAGTATTCGTAGTAGCGACCTACGCAAAACATACGGACTTGTTTGTTTTTCATTCATTCATGTGTTCATTCATTCATGCGTAGTGAGCAAGCTCTCTAAACGCTCGTCACGTGTAAACAGGGCTCGGCTAGCGCTGAAAAAAAATTGGCAGAACGCGAATGCTGACCGCTGCCCAAACAAAATTAAAAATAGAATAGTTCAGCTGCGAAAACAGGTGTTTGTTTGTGATGAAGATAGCATGTTTTCTGAACGTAGGGTGCGGGATTCCATTATTGTACGTTTTTTCGCGGACGCCTCACGGGGCATTTGTGGCGTTGTACGGCTAGGCTACATAATTCTCCGCGCGTTACGTATGATTTTGGCCATTTGTGGCCGGCAACCGACGGCAACGTCCATACCCCATCCATACCCATAAGTGATATTACTTATACATAAATATTACGTATTCTGTCAAGGTGCTGTAAAACTCCTACGGTGAAATAAATAAGTTTTTTTTTATGAAAAATATATGTTTAATTACCTACTTAATTGTATGGTAAGTAGGTATAACGTATACGTTTCAGATTAAAAACAAAATACATACAAAGACACACGCCTTTTTCCCCGAAAGGGTAGGCAGAGCCGCAATGGGCATCTTTTGAAAAAAAAAAAAAACGTGATTTAGACGTGACAAGTGGTAAAACAAAAATATGATTCAAAAAATTACATGCTACCACAGATAAAATAATACTGTCCTAGTACTGCTACGCATAGTTTTGTCAACGATATTATTATTATTGTGTGACATCTTTCCTCTCGCTCTCCTGCAATCTGTGGGAGTGATTTGGTGAAAAGGGACGGAAGTGTGTAACAGAAAGCGCGCAGTATTTACCTAGGCCAAAATATGACAACGACATTTTTGTACTATGTATTTTTTTTAGTCCAAGATATTCTATAGAAAGAATTGCCTGCTATCGCATAGTTTTCATCGACATTTTTGTAACTGTTTGTTATTTTTGCCGAGACATGCAATTAATAGGAATCGCATTCTATCGCATAGTTTTGCCGACGACATTTTTGTATTTGGTCAAGATTGGAATAACTGTGTGTTCTTATCAAGTTACCGAGCAATGAAAACACGCTCTCGCGAATTCCGCTCCATTGATGACTGACGATCTAACGTGGGTTTATTCTTATTCTCGCATCGCATAAACCAACGGAGATGAATGAACACATCACTGCGTATTACATTGTTATTTTATAATCTACAGGGTTGCCTATGAATGCATTTGCCTACAACACATGCATTAACAGATTTTTCAACACACTTGCACATGGCTCTAATGGGGAGCCACAGGCAAAACTAATCTCAGATGGCGCCACCATCGCTGGTGATTTTTCTCATACTAAAATTATCCATTTTTGACATAACTAAAACTGTCCACTTTTTTTTTTTAACTTTGATAGACCTTAGTTTGGCTACGAAACAACACCAGCGATTATGCGCCACCTAGCGTGATAAATAAGCAGTGTGTCTCCCCATTCCACCGTAATTAGGCACATTGACACCTTTAATCAAACTGTGACTTTTTCATTGCTATTATTCACAAGCGAGTGTTGAACATTTACAGTGTTTTTTTTTTTTTTTTTTTTTTATTATGTAATGGCTCGACAAACTGGCATACGGCCCGCCTGATGGTAAGCGGTTACCGTCACCTATCGACATCTGCAACACCAGGGGCATTGCCAATGCGTTGCATGCCCTGAAGGACTCTTTTTTTTTTTTTTTAAAGTGGCTCATGTTGTTGTTTAGCGGAAACACCTCATGAGGGAGCCCATTCCACAACTTGTACGTATGGGGGCGAAAAGATCTCGTAAAGAAGTGTGTATTTCTGTTTTACACCTGTAATCAAACTGTGACTTTTTCATTGCTATTATTCACTAGCGAGTGTTGAACATTTACACAGAGTGTGTATTTCTGTTTTACACCTGTAATCAAACTGTGATGATGATCCTAGACTTGTAAGGAAATTTTCATTGGTAGGTATGAGATGTCCTTACAGCTGGCTTATTTTATCATTATTATCATCATCATCAGCCTGTAGATGCTGCTGGATATAGGGCGGCTTATTTAGGAATGTGTTAGGCAGAAACCGTTAGCTGAATTGGTAGTGCGAAAACAATGGCAGCGTTACCCCTACGATTCTGACCTACGATGAAAAGCGGCATATTAAGGCTATGGTGACCCCTTTGGGGTAAAACAGCTTCTGTCTATGAATGTACGTATCTATGAATTGCTGGTGGAGAGGCAATATGTTGCTTAGATTATTGAAAGCAATACATCCTGCTGCTCATCCTTGTGACAAAATGTGACGTGTCAGATCTAGAATCGACTGATTTACCCATCAGCATCGATCGACAGAAACCTTGTAGTTTTTTTATTATACTACTTGGAATGACGGGTCAAGCAGATGGCCCACCTGATGTTAAGTGGTACACTCTGCCTATGAACAGTGCATTACCTCACAGGTCGCGTCCACCTAGGACGCACCCTATGTGGCATTGCACTGCGCCCGCCACCCTGAGTCATAAAGATTAAAAGTCTCATGTGCCTGTAATTTCACCGTCACCCTTACCCTTCAAACCGGAACACAGCAATGCGAGCACTACTGCTTTGCGGCAGAAATAGGTATGGTGATAGTACTTCCCCGGACGAACTCTTTCACAAAGAAGCTCTACTACTACTAAGAAGGATCATCAAATAAAGTGTTTGCAACCTAATTCTTTTAGGTTTGGTCGCGTTGGAATAGGAGTAAATTTAGTTTATAGACAATTAACATAAGATTTCTACATTACAAATAATAAATAAAATTATATTGCGCAACTCATTGAGTGGCATGACAGCACATGCGTTTTGATCCAGTGGCTGAGGATCGAACCATCACCCGCTCGGCCACAGTGCTCAGGAAGCTGTTGTTGCTGACACGCACCCGCTGCATCACTCAACTCTCTTGCGCATGATGGTGTGGAAGCCGTCAGTGTGTGCCTCCGCGAACATACCTGATGCGCTACACAAGCGCGAAAGCCCCTGCAGCATCCTGAATAGTTGTACTGCATGCGAAGGGCGTTGAAGGTACCTACGCTGTTTGAGTAAAATGTATCCATAGGCTGCTAGTATAAAAAGATTGGCAGTAAGCCCTAAACAAGATGATTTTCACGCTTTTTGTGCCCTTTGTAAACCTACGGAACAACATGTTACTTCTCACTGCCAACGCCCTTCGCTGCCTCTCAATGTCTAACGCCCTTGATAGGACTCAGTGACCCAGTGCCCGAGGAATTTTGCGATTGTCTTGGCTCAACCCTCGTTCTATATCATAACTTTAATGTTTTACGATAATTATGAGTGACGTGTCTGTGTAGATACGCCTTGCAGTTGAAATACGACGGGAAGTATTGGGTTAATAGTTTATAGCATTCCGAGATATCGCGAGAACAATGTTAGTGGGTGAAGGCTGAAATACAGTTTCAAACTAATATAAATTCCCCTGATCACTAGAAAGGTTTTTTTTTTACAACTTTAGATGACGGATCAAGCAGACGGCCCGCCTGATGTTTAGTGGTACACTCTGCCTATGAACAGTGCATTATCTCATAGGTCACGTCCACCTAGGACGCACCCTATGTGGCATTGCACTGCGCCCGCCACCCTGAGACATAAAGATAAAAAGTCTCATGTGCCTGTAATTTCACCGGCACCCATACCCTTCAAATCGGAACACAGTAATGCGAGCACTACTGCTTTGTGGCAGAAATAGGTATGGTGGTAGGAAATTAGTTAAGTAATATAAAATAATTGAAAAAACCGGTAATAACTCACGTAGGTACTTGTCCCAAGTCAAACACCCGACTCGAGTTCACGGAAGTTTTAATAGTAATATAAAATAGCGTCAAAGTTTTGTTAAAATTTAAAGTCCCAATTTAGTGCTATTTATATTATTTATATTTATTTATTAGAATCACCAACGTTGTATACACCGTTACAAGTAATTACAGCACCAGATAATTATATTATGCATGCTAAGTGCTACCAAAATTAAAGGTGACCGACAACAAGCTATTAGCGAGAACAGATTACAAATAAAAAAAATAAAAATATCACAAATTAATTTCAATCACAACAAAGTCCTACTTAATTAAATAATAAAAAAAAAAAAAACATTATAAAACCTAAACATAGTACATAGTCAATTTATCTACAAAAAATTAAAAATAAATATATATTCCAACAAATTGCTGCAGTGCTGAAATTAAGTACCTACCTACCCTATTTATTGTTTTTTTAACCAAAATTGTTTAATATATATTATAGGTCCCGTAATAATTTAACCTAGACTCTGACTCCTGAAAAACAAACCGTAGGTATAATATTTCCACCAGAATATGGCATAATCAGGAAATGCAGGCAACAAGAAAGCACGCGGGTTTTTTTTTATAATGTTAGACCTCATGTGACCGCGAACTCACCTGTTGGTCAGTGAAGATGTGGCCGACAATGGAGCACGACTACCTGTACTAATATTTATTCTGTGACGACGGTCTCCACGAAGTTATATACCCAGAGTAAACGTAATAGCTGTACCACACAGGCGCTCCCCACCTCGTAGTAAGAAGGATCATCAAAAGAAAAACAGACCGTGTTTGTTGCCTGATTCTTCTAGGTCTGGTTGCGTTGGAACAGGAGTAAATGTAAATTTATTTTTTAAGACGATTCAAAATGATCCTTGTTATTTCAATGAATAAAATACTTTTGACTTTGACTTTGACTTTGTCCTAGTACTAACATAGGTACAGCTGTTACCTCTACGTGGACCGTTTTTTTGCGTAATTGTTAAGCGCCATCTATCTGGTGGTTAGTGAAATAGTATGTAAAAGCTTAGGAAGGTGCCGCCAATGTGCGATGCTTGGAAGCATTTTGCAGGCATCAGCAAGAGCTTTCTGTCAACTACATTTTGTTTAGTTGTTTTTCACCTAGATGGCGCTCGGTATACGACTACAAAAGTATTGAAATATTTATAAAAACATTATCGAATAAAAAAAAAAAAATCTCTTTACTTGAATGCAATCGCGAATATATTTCTTAGAGAAAAGAAAAGCAACTAATTATGGCAATTTTGCATCTAGTAAGTCCTTAAAGCAGGAAGTCAGTGGATGGAGGCTGCACAAAACCATTCGACCGTTCTATGGGTGAGTTATATGTTCAGCAGTGGACTTCTATAGGCTGATGATGATGAAGTCCTTACTTGTATTTTAGGGTTTCTTAGCCAAATGGAAAAAACAGATCCCTATAATTTCGTCCTTTCCGTCTGCCCGTCCGTCCTACTGTCCGTATGTCACAGCCATTACTCAGACCAACTCGGGGACATACATACATACATAGACACACGCCTTTTTCACCAGAGAGTAGGCAGAGCCTCAATAGGCCTCTTTTCAACGCGCGTTGAACCATCGTAGGTATATAGACGTGACAAGTGGTGAGCTTATCGCCATCATTGCTTCCCACACTGACTCTGCTAACGCTTTCTTCCAGTAATAACACATTCCATAATAAGCTAGCACCCAGGACAAATCTTATACCATCAAATCTTATCAGCAAGTCCGGTACTAATTCAAAAATAATTAGGTAGAACTTAAAAAAACTTTTCATAATTTTTTTTGTTCAATTATATTGTTTTTAAGATATAGGATATTTTTGGTTACACACTTTTATTAACTTTGACTTTTAACCATGAACGTTCATCCCGACTACGAAATCCTTTTCTTTCCTTTCTTTCCTTTTTTTTTTTTTGTTCTTGCTCTGAAACACTCTTGGCCACTTTTTGCTTTATCTGTTTAACTTTTCTCCGCTGAACAGTTTAAAGTACTTAAATTATTCCAAGTTTGCATTTAACTTTGTAACGAGGTGAGCTCCACTGATGACTTGGACTGCGAATTTTGCATATTATCCCTCCTGGCTCTCATTAAACGTCATTCCTCAGAGTTATATTATTTAATTACTATATTATAGTAGGTAAATTAAATATACTACTTAACTATAACGTATCGCAAATATATTTTATTTGTAAGTATTTTATTAGTAGTTTAAGTAGAGCTTTTTTGTTAAAGACTTGGGAAGTACTTACTACCCCTGTCCTGTACCTGGCCGCAAAGCAGTAGTGCTCCCATTGCTGTTCCGGTTTGAAGGGTATAGGTGCCGGTGAAATTACAGGCACATGACACTTCACATCTTTATATTTCAGGGCAACGGGTGCAGTACAATATTATAACATGTCTATGTATCCTTCGACCAAAGTTACTTTGGTCGAAGTATGTATCTATAAGAAAGTCGTGTTAGTTACACTATTTATAACTCAAGAATGGCTGAACCGATTTGGCTGAAAATTGGTGGGGAGGTAGCTTAAAACCAGGAGAGACTTGCGGGGGAGGGTTGTGGGGGAGGGGCTGTTTTTCATACTGAAACTACCCATGCGAAGCCGGGGTGAGATGCTAGTAAAAAATAATTTGGATGATAGGCCATTTTTTAATTTTACTTTTACATAAATTTGCTAAGATTAGGCTGAACTGTTGAACTATAACTCAAAGTAGCTAAACAGTTTTAATTTTAAAGTCAGATGCTCTCGCATTTTGGTACCCGTAATAGGGAAATAATTCAACGAGCGGGACGGACGCAAAAAAATCTGCATAATCGCAGGTCCCGGGAGAATTCATTATGTTGTATGCATAAATAAATATTTTGGATAACCCCGACCTAACAATGGACAATTTATTATTTAGATTCCGCCTTTTCTCCGCGTGAATTTTTCATATTAGGCCGCGAATTGACGGACTGCTCAGCAGACAAAATTATCAAACCGCGGATTGTACAGCGCAATCAGCGGTTTTGTGCTCTTGTCTGCTAGCCGTCTTGACTTGGCTGCAAACGCAAAAACTTGTTTTGTTGTAAAAAACATCACTGGAAAACATCATCATCATTACCAACACTATTACCAACCAGGTATGGTTTCGTCCCACCTTACCCCTAGGGGTATGGCCAGGGTATGGTAGGTCCGCAGTGCTTGAATCCACGATTAACCGTCCGTGACGACGGTCTACCGATCGTTTGTGACCTAATTTACAATGTCGTCGGTCCATCGAGTGAATATAGATAAATGAGGCTTGATCTAAAACCAAGCGGCTGATTCTCGGATTGTAGATGATCTAACCGTTTTGACACCATCTTGTATGAACATTTTGAGTTTAAAATATGTCTACAATTCCAGAATTGTCCCCCAGCTGTCGTTGAAGTGTTAGATAGATTAGATAGATTAACACTTTATTGCACACCAAATAAAAAAAAGATAAAATAACCAAAACAATAACAGTAATGTACAATGGACGGTCTTACCGCTAAAAGCGATCTCTTCCAGACAACCTTTGGATGGACAGGATAATACAAAATTAAAAGACGGCGGTGCGCAAACAAAACATACCTACATAAATATATACCTAGACCTAACTATAGCTATATACTAATAACTAAACTACGACTAACTAATATACCTACTTATACCTAATAATAACCAAAAATATATATTTATAACAAATTTTAAACATACATAAACTACATTACTACTATAAATAAATAACAATGACGTATGTACGTAACAATAACCTAGCAGTTCACGAAAAGGACAGATAGTGATTGTATACCTTGGTTTTGAATATAGGAAGAGATTTAGAAGATCTTAATCGGTGTTCGGTGTTGACTGCTACAAACTGCTCGTCTATTCCCGGCCTAAATGCCAACGTTTCCATTTTTTGTGGCGACCTCTCCGGTGATTATGGCTTTGAACCTTAGATAAATAATTGCTGGGAAAATTGTGGATTTGTCGGAAATTTTCTTGGGAAAGTTTTTCATTTTATTTCATTTGAAACGGAAGAATGACATCATTTGCATTGTGTTTTATTTCAATGGAAATAATTTTGTTTCATGCAATGTAGGTCTTACATTTTCTGGTTGTTAATAATTATTGCAGTCGTGATAAATATTTTGGTTTTCTAACACTTTCCATTAAGTAAGTAGGTAACATTTTATCCGTGGTAAGTATTACCTTTCATCGACTACCTAAGTATTGAATATCTTAATCATTATATTAAGTCATGGCCGAAATTCAATTACATTTATGAGTTAGAAAATCAAAAACTTCTCAAATGATATAACTTTCTATAGATTTTCCAAGCTCAAATTGTGCATTCCTCTACCGTGCTTATTATTATTATTAATTTATTTCAGGTTATAAATACACTCATATAACAAAACACATTAGACTTAAAACTACTACACACAACCCAATAAATCAGAAATACTACAAAATTCACAAAATTTACAAATTAAAATAAAATTACACAAAATGGACAACACGAAATTAAAATATGAATTAAATTGAATTGTGAATCATAATATGAATTCAATTGAATTCAATTGTGAATTTAAAAAAAAATGAATGAATTTAAAATTTGATCAGATGGAGCCCATCATTATTAGCATCCACCTGTTTTGGATGGGGCAGTCTGCCCGCGCTACAATCATCTTCAGGATGCCGTTGCCGCTGCCTCGCGCAGGCTGGAGTAAGGAAGCGACTCTCTTGCGAATAATCGCTTGATAGCCGTCCGTGCGCGCCTCCGCGAACATCCCCGATGCTCTGCAAAAGCGAGGCAGCCGCATCAGCATCCTGAAGATATTGTTGTATTGGACTCGCAGTGAGCTGGCAGCCCGCCGGGTGTGGTTTATCCAGAGGCTGCTCGAGTAGAAGGACTGGCAATAAGCCTTAAACACAGTGATTTTCACTTCTCTCGAGCAGCGAGCGAAACGGCGTGCAAGCATGTTACCCCGAACTGCCAGCGATCTGCGCTCCCTTTCAACGTCCTCGTTATCTTTTAAATCTTCGGTGACAATGTGCCCCAAATATTTAAAACTTTTGACTACTTTTAGAGCCGCACCATTGAGCATTATAGGCGGAACATGGACCGGTCGAACTCTACCACTCTTAAATACGAGGACTTCGCTCTTTTTAGAGTTATACCTCAGTCCATGTTCAGCCGCATAAGCCTCACATATCTTTACTAGTTTACAAACAGATCCCACCGACGGTCCCAGCTGCACCATGTCATCTGCGTAACTCAGGTTATTTACCGCTACTCCGTCTACAAAACAACCTGTGCAGGTACTGCTGAGCTCGCCGATGAGATCATTAACATAGAGATTGAACAGCAGAGGAGATGTAATACCGCCCTGCCGCACACCGCACTCCATGCCGTATGAGGCAGACAACGCCCCCGCCCATCTCACCTGGTTTCGCTGGCAGTGATACCAGTTTTTCAGTAAGGAGACAATATCAGCTGGCACACCCGTCGCCCCCAGACTTCACCAAAGCTTATTATACAGAACTGTATCAAAAGCCTTGGACAGGTCGAGGAAGCAGGCGTATACCGGTGTCTTCCTTTCCGTGTAGTACCTGACAGCTTGCTTAAGACACAAGATCGCGCTCTCCGTCGAAAGCCCAGCCCTAAAACCAAACTGAGCATCGTGAAGGTGGACGTGTCGCAGCATTACGTCATTAAGCAAGCTGTCCAGGACCTTTGCCATTATGGTCGCCAGTGAGATGGGCCGATAGTTGTTTTTGTCTGACGCATCTCCCGTTTTGCATTTCACAATCGGTACTACAGCAGTTTTAGTCAGCTCTTCACGTAAGTAACCATGAAATAGAATAGAATAGAATAGAATTTTTTATTGCCATAGGTGAAAACACATAACAAAATATAAATTCTTAAATTAGGTGCACAGGCTATGACTCGTCAAAAATTTGATCAACAATGCTCTAAAAACTTATAATTAATAGGTACATTTTTTAATTATTTTTATCGCTGTATAGGGGCGATTGTCATATTTTTAATAAATTAATAATTTTCAACACTGAAATAATACAAAAAACGGAAAAAAAAACAATAAACAAAACAAAACAGGTAGGTATATTGGTAGGCACAGAACTAGGAGCACCCCCACCATCATGTGAAAATTGGTGGTTCCACCAGTTTGACATTAAAGTGGCTGTAATCGCTTTGCAAAAACTCTTTGACGCTGTATAACGTTTTGTCAAGCAAAAGTTTCTTAACTTCCATAAAAAACCTATTATCACTTTTTATTAATTTTATAGTTTGGGGAAGTTTGTTATAAACTTGCCGTCCCATTAGTTTGGGCAGTTTTGCTGACATGTTCAGACGGTGGTGGATTGGCTCAAGAATCATCTTGTTTCGGACACTACGTTTGCCACAGTTCCCCCTTATCGTATACTCACTAAAATTAAACCTAACAAATTTTATAACCTCGAGTATATAAACTGATACAGATGTTAGGATTTTTAATGTTTTAAAATGATTACGACATGATTCCCTATATTCGGCCCTTATTAACACCCGTATGGCACGCTTTTGCAACTTTAGGACTCTCTCATAGTCTGATGAGCACCCCCATAAAATTATACCATACGACATGATTGAGTGAATATATGCATAGTATACTTCTTTTAGGGATTTTTCTGAAGATATAGATCTGAGCTGTTTAAGTGCATATATTCCTCTCGCCATTTTCCTGCATGTTGTATCTATATGGTGCTTCCACGACAGCACAGGATCCAATTCTAAACCTAACAACTTAACTAGATTTGAAGTCATTATGGTACTTCCGTTCATTAAATGTATCGGAAAACTAATCTGATGAGGTGATACTGCATTAAAAACGATTACATTAGTTTTGTCCGCATTTAGTTTCAGCCCATTCATCTCGAACCAGGTGTTTACTGTAGCTATTGTATTCCTTATTCCATCCAGAAGTTCTTCACTAGATTCTGCTGACAATATAATAGTGGTATCATCAGCATATTGTATAATATCACCCTTGATGTTAAGGTATGCTATGTCATTCAAGAACACCAAGAAAAGTGTGTTTCCCAATGATGATCCTTGAGGGACACCTATCTTACAGCTCTGTGGAGCCGATCTAAAACGTTTTCCTTCTATTTTGATTTCTACAGTCTGTTCCCTTTCTTCTAGAAAAGATTTCACAAGATCTAAGCTGGCCCCAGATAATCCGTACACTTTAAGTTTTTCTAGCAGGAGCTCATGATTTACAGAATCAAAGGCTTTTGATAGGTCCAAGAAAACCCCTGCCACTTTTTTCTTTCCCTCCAAATGATCCATCACTCTTTCCACAAACCGCTGAGTGGCTGATATAGTAGATCTACCTGGCCGATATGCATGTTGACAATCCGATAGATTTTTATTGTTTATTAAATGTTTCAGAATAGCGTCGGACATAATAGATTCAATAATTTTAGATAAAGTAGGCACTATTGTGATGGGTCTATAATTTTGTACGTTCGATTTTTCTCCTTTTCCTTTGTATAGTGGCGTAAGTCTCACTTTTTTTAGAACAGTTGGATAAAAGTCAGAGGTAAGAACATTGTTCACAAGGAAATGAATATGGTCAAAAAGACTGCCCATCAATTGATACACAAAAGTACCCGATAAATCATATAAATCTCTGGTGTCCGAGTTGTCGATCTTCTTTTTTGCTAGTTTTTGCAAGCCGTCATACGATCATGTCACAAACACAGATTGTTAAACATGGAGAGCACGTGCGGCAGATGAACACCCGCATATCTCAGATGCTCAATGCTGAGACTATCATGCCCAGGAGATTTGCCGCGTTGCATAGTTTGAAAAGTTTTTCGCACTTGTTTGGCTTTAAAACTTGTAATTCTCTCGTGCATGACAGTACCAACACCGATCAACCCAGACACGCTAGAGTCCGATAACGGCTTCACTCTAAAGTGATCTTTGAAAAGATCAGCGATCATGCTATGATCACTAACATCATTCACACTCACAGGGAGGCCAGACTTTGCACACTTATACTTGGCACTAAATATAAACGTGACTTTTGAATATCATCCTTGTGGTTACGGCAAGTTAGGAATATTTAAATTTTTAAACTATCATGGTTATGTAGTTACTAATACTATGTAACAGTATAGAAACGGGATATTTACTATATGATTTTTGAGTTTTGTTTGTTCCCGATATTTCGGCACAGTTGCATGCGCCATGATCACGGGAGAACTAACAAAAGTCTTTGCGAGTAGATGTTTTGGCAGATATATTGATCTCCTCTTTCTCTTTGATTACGAACGATCCACTATCACTACTATCGGGAACAATCAAAACTAAAACTCATGGTAAATATCCCGTTTCTAGTGAAAAGTAAGGAATATTTCTTTTCGATACAGATAATTACATATTTATTATTACATTTATTTACAGAAAGAATAATACAAGGTATGTACAAAATACATATGAAACAGTTGTGCCACCTGAAGACCGCTGCGAGCGATCTAAAGGTAGCTCAACTGATCCAAATCACTACCAGACGGAATCGTCTGGTAGTGATTAAGAAATTATTACTTTTTCATTATACAGATAATGAAAAAGTGAGATACCTACTTATGCAATTTTAGCTTGGAAAGTCTCCACCTTGGTAATCACTATTCCCATTCAAAGTACAAATCCAATCCCTAAGGTATTTACAATTTGCAGACAATGTTGACGAGAAGGAAATTTAATTAAACGGGTCGTATCGCAGTTAAACAAAGTTTTATTGCATCGCCCGAGCGTGTACAGTCCCTAGGGACCCGTCCACTCGCTCGTCAACATCGTTCTGGAGGTGAGCTCCTTCTGATGCAGACCTCCCCATCAGTTACTGGCTCTGCGCTCTGAAATACTTAACTCTCCAGGGTAGACCCCTCTAGAGATAAGACTGTGTCGAACTACTTAGATTTCTTACTAACCGTTTCTGTTCCACTTTTATAATGCAAATTGCTAAGGTGTGGAACTCGCTGTTTTTTCTGTTTTTTCTGAAAACTTTATTAATGGATCTCATTAAGGCAAGAGTGTATAGGTGCTTAACATACAGACCTTCGTGCTCCATCGTCGATCGCATCTTCACTCACCAACAGAGACCAAGGTTAATGAAGGCCTATAATCGGAAAAAGAAATGCATACTCTTTTATTTTTTTTCTTACTTGTCAAAGGTAAGTGACGATGTGGCCGAAGATGGAGCACAAAGGTCTAGAAGGCACCTATTCACTCTATCCTTGAAGAGACCCAGATTATAGTTTTCAGGACAGACAGACGACGGTGTGTTCCACTCCTCATGATAACATGATGTTATTTTCATGGTTGTATGTATTCGTACAGTCGTATTTTTAATTTAAATCTATATCTAGAAAGTAGCTTGATTTCGTCAAACCATATATTTTATTTTATTTTATTTATTAAGGAAACACAAACAACTACATTATTATATATAGGTACAATCAGTATAAATACATAAATATAATTATGTAAGACTTATTAATAATGTAGTCCACAACGTTCTCCATATGTTGGTTTTATCTATGAATAGGAGCGCCCCGCGGTTGCACCCGCGTAAGTCTCGATCCCGTAGGAATATGGGGATAAAAATGTGCCTATGTGTTATTCCGGGAGTCCAGTTATATCCATTCCAAATATCATGCAAATCCGTCCAGCCGTTTCAGCGTGAAGAACTAACAAACACACACACAAACTTGCGCCTTTATATTATTAGCGTGATTACAAAAAGATGCAGCTAGAGGGTCTGTCAGATGATTAATAATTATATAAATCTCAGTAGGTAAGTAAACCAAAGAAATACCAATACCATTTGTATCGAGTGAGGCAGCTCTTCACAAGCTCTGTCGGCATAGCAGTGACTTGTTGTTTTGTCTCAAACGTCGATACCGATTAGTTAAATTATTCTCTCTTTATTGGCTGTCCGTGACAAACGACATTAATTGATTAGGGCTTCCTAAGCCGGTTCAACAATCATTTGAGACACTAAAATAACAAATTAAAAGAAAAAAGTTTTACTCTTATAGTATAAATTAAGGCGTTAAATATATTTTCTTATACATAAATTAATTAAAACATTGCAATCCATATTTTACTTGATTTAGTCAGTTAAAAATCTAATCTAAGATTGGTAATTTTGCGGCATATAACCCCACCTGCGGTAACTATTATAATTAGTACTGTTAATAAAAATCTGTAAAGAACTGGTGGAATGCCCGCAATTTTTTAGTCTAGTTTTTTAGGGCTTGTTTGGTGTATATTAAGTACTGCAAGCCTAGCTACAGGTCTAGCGCTTAACTGAGGCAGTCCCTGAGGTATGGGAGCGGTACGGGAGGAATGTTTTCGTCATCGTCGTCGTCATTACGCTTTTAACTTTTTGAGTGACGGAACAAGCAGATGACCCGCCTGATGTTAAGCGGTAACCTCTGCCTTTAACAATGCATTGCCTCATAGGTCACGTCCACTTAGGACGCGCATTGCAGTGCACCCGCCACCCTGAGACATAAAGATGAAAAGTCTCATGTGCCTGTAATTGCACCGGCACCCATACCCTTCAAACCGGAACACAGCAATGCGAGCACTATACTGCTTTGCGGCCGAAATAGATATGGTGGTAGTATTTCCCCGGAGGAACTCTTTCACAAAAAAGCTCTAGTACTAACAAAAAATCTGATATGTTTCATGTCATTTGAGAGACAAAAACACCCCTCCCGTACCGCTCCCATACCTCAGGGTCTGCCTCAGCCTGTAATAAGAGTAGGTATGTACAAGGCATTACAACGACGTACTGTTTTACTTTGAGTAAATAACATTGTACCATTGTACTTAGTCTTAGATAAATAAAAATAAAATAATAATAAATAATAAATAATGCTGGACAGTTCACACAACATTATCTAGCCCCAAGCTAAGCAGAGCTTGTGTTATGGGTACTAGATAACTGATATACTTAATACAATATATTACATAGATAGATATTTTTTATTATACATAGAAAATACCCAGAACACCCTGAACAAATATCTGCGATCGCACAAATATTTGTTCCGAGGCGGGAATCGAACCCGCAACCTCCTGCGTCGCAGGCCAAGCTTCGCCTGCCGCGCTGCAGAGGTCGTCAAAAGATTGAATATTGCTTATATTGTGAAATATTATTATTTTGGAAGCTCGTTTCTAATGCATCCCTAAGCCTCAAAAGGAATCGAGTGAAGTTCGCTCAACAGTGAGGCTGTCTGTTTGCGCCAGAGGGCGCCAAAGGCGTCGATGCGCATCGGCAAACACAGGAAGCGACGCCGACACAAAACCTGTGCACTAGTTTTCAGTAGGACAAATAGAACTGGTTGTAAAAGAGATCCATGTTAGACCTGTATGTTGCTTGTAAGTAAAATGATACCTTCACGCAAGTGAGCACCGGTACGCCTCGCAGGTTCCCGAGTAACTCGTTAACTGAGGGTCGCCATGAGATGAACGGTTGAGAACTGTGAACTTCAAGACATGGCACACCTTTGGGCATTGTTAGGGAAATAGTTTCACATTATTTAACAGCTATTTTGTGCTGTGGTGTGTCCGGTCTAAGAATATACCCCTCCCTCTCCTCCCGTGGATGTCGTAAGAGCCGACTAAGGGATTACCCGGACTGGTCGATAAGATTCGTTGGTATAAGATTTGTCCTGGCTGCTAGCTTATTATGGAATGTATTATTACTGGAAGAAAGCGTTATAGCCGGGTCAGTCGTGGGAGGCAATGGCGGCGATGAGCTCACCACTTGTCACGTCTATATTCCATGATGGTGGAACCCACTGTGAAAGAAGCCCATTCATTGAGGCGAGGCTCTGCCTACCCTTTCGGGGAAAAAGGCATGTGTCTATGTATATCTGTATGTATGTATAATTTTGACCCAAAAATTTCATACCAGTGGGACTCTAAAAATTCGCCTCTAATCATAACATAACATAGCACACACATAACACAGCATAACATCCCATTCTAGGATTCCCTTTGTCGTGGGTGTCAGGAACTACGAGTACCATGCCACCACAACACCCAGACCATGAACAAATATTTGCAGATCATACAAACATTTACCCAGGAGCAGGGTTCGAACCCGCAACCTCTCGCATCTCACTCGGCCTCTTGCCTGACGCGCTACAGAGGTCTTCATCCTGGTCCATCGGCAATGGCTTGACCAATTTTGCCATGGAACGAACTAACGCTGCGACTAAATTTGTGGGACTATTGCTTCTCAAAGGAACGGAATTTTTAAACCACATGTAAATTAAAAAATATCCTTATGTAAAGCTTGAAAGAAAAAACTACCAGATTATTTACTGGAGTGTTTGACTTTCACTTCTATCCTCAGAGTTTTTTTTGGATATATTATCAAAGCTTCTATCCAAATACAAAGTTAATGCTAGTACACGTTAGCAACTCCTGACAGTTTTAATTTTCAGTTCAGTTCAGTTATAAAGAACTGAAAGCTGACTGGTATGACTTGACTGAAACCTTCTTCACAAAATAGAAAACGTACCTTGTGCTTTGTTGAATGAATTTGATCAAATAATATAGATGAAGCAGGCAAAATTGATTGAGACTTTCCTCAGACACTATAATTAAAATAATAAAAAGAAAAACAGCTTCATTATTCAAAAACAGATTATAAAAAGCCCATCATGTCATACAAAAATGATTGTACTATAAATTAAATTGTCTTTTCTATACAATCTTTAAGTCTACACCGTTTTAGGACGTTGTTTGTCTTTAAATAGATTAGAAGGAGTGGGCTCGGTATGTCCCACACCTGTGCCTTTCTAAGCAAACCTGCCACATACTAACTGCTACGCAATCTATGTTGTCACGTACTAACAGTTGGCTGAACTGTGACTTTACTGCTAAATGCTCCGACGAAAGTCGTGCCAATGTATTGGCGGGTTAACTCACCGATTCGAGACCGCTCGAATCAGCTGGCCCAGCAGATGCCAGTCAAAATAAATAAATGGACAAGTGCGAGCAAGACTTGCGGCCTGAAGGTTCCGTTCTTTAAAAGCGCACTGGAACTTTTTCCAACAAAATGCACCATCCCTAGCAATAAAAATAGACAAGAATTCCTAAATTTTTGATTTTTTCCTATATTTATGACACATAACTTCCTAGTGTTTTTTTTTTTAAAATGGGAGCTTATTGGAAGTTCTCTAAAAACTTTTTCATTCATCAATAAATAATATCATTTCAATATAATAATGGTTTTAGGATGCTGATGGGACTTCCTCGCTTCTGCGATGTTTGCGGAGGCTCTGGTTGATGCCATAATCGCCAAAATCCGTAAGCAAACTTCCAACGGCATCCTGCAGCTCATTCTCGATCGTATGACCTGTCAGTAATGAAGGCTTTTATCCGGGTCCTGATCAGGTAGGTAGTGTCGTTGGAGTCTGTTTGGTCGAGATTCGGATGAGAGTTTTCACTTAAACTTATAGCCGTAACTGATGTATTTATAACATAGTTTTTAAGAATATATACTAACAAATAATGGACCTATATGTCTGACTTAATAAATTAATTATTATTATTATTTATACGATTTCCTCACAAAAATTTGAAATTCACTGTCATACCTTTTATATATATTAAGATCAAAGAATATATTACCTATATTGAAATAGAAGCATGTTTTTTTACGAAATACTATGCTCATATATATTTGGTATAAATTTCATCTTAATAAATAAATAAATAAATAAAAATGCTGGACAAGTTCACACAACGTTATGTAGCCCCAAGCTAAGCCAGAGCTTGTATTATGGTGATAACTGATATACTTAATATAATACATTACATAGATAGATATTTTTTACGTTTAGCCGTTCTTGAGAAAAAAGATCTTGACAGACAGAAAGACGGACAATAAAGTGATCCTATAAGGATACGGAACCCTTTTTAGTAGTAGTAGAGCTTTTTTGTGAAAGAGTTTGTCCGGCGAAGTACTACCGCCATAACTATTTCTGCTGCAAATCAGTAGGTAGTAACTTTTGAAACTATCATGGTTATGTACATACTTTTACTTTTCACTAGAAACAGGATATTAAACAAGGTTTTTAAAAAATAATAATTTGGTAGTACTCGCAATGCTACCAAATTAAAACTATCAATTAAACTACAAACACACAACTTCAAACAATTATCCGGTTTGAATGGTACCGGTTCCGGTAAAATTACAGGCACATTAGACTTTTCATCTTTATGTCCGAGGGTGGCACACATGGTGCGTCCTAGGTGACCTCTAAGGTAATGCACTGTTAAAGGCAGAGGTTACCGCTTAACATCATGTAGGCCATCTGCTTGTTCCGACATGCATACAGTTATAAAAATACCCTAAAAATAAATTGTCATTCTCTTTCATTTTAAAGTACCATGGCGTACAGTAATTTGTCGTAAAAGTCAGTAAGTCAGCCGAATCGAGTAGTTTAGAATCGGAAGCAGGTGTGAGCAACATTTTGCTATTTTATAGGTTTTCAGAAAACATTTTGCTTGGTATGGCGTGCCATAACCACTCTGGTTTATAGTGGTATGCATGTCCAATAGGAATTCTTTTCACTGATCACTTTATGACTTGTTGGTTATTTATGTTACTTTGGAGACTTTGTAGTTTTAGAATAGTTATTTGTTATGCAAGGCTGCAAAGTTGTTTTTTGGCGCGAGTACATGTATTGAAACCTGAGCGTAGCGAGGCGAAGGTACGAGACGTAGCATAAACTTTGCTGCCGAGCAAAACACAATTTTTCACCTCACTACAGCCACAGAATAAATAATAGTACAAGTACTACAGCGAGGAAAATGCCAGTGCAAGAAAAACAGGTAAAATAAGTTAATTAGTGCAATAGTATAATTATAATATGTTTGTAAGACATTTTAGCTTGTTATGGCAAAGCTAGCTCTTGGTACAATATCGTACCAGCCATATTGACGTACAATGAATATTGTGAACAAATGACTATTATGACTATTAGTTTTTTTTTTTTTTTTTTTTTTTAATTTGACACACAACATTATCTAGCCCCAAGCTAAGCCAGAGCTTGTGTTATGGGTACTAGGTAACTGATATACATAATACAATAATTTACATAAATATATATTTTTTATTATACATAGAAAACACCCAGAACACCCGGAACAAATATCTGCAGATCGCACAAATTATTTGTTCCGAGGCGGGAATCGAACCCGCAACCTCCTGCGACGCAGGCGAACCATCGCCAGCCGCGCCACAGAGGTCGTCATTAGTTGTGCTGAGCAGTGCGACTATTTTAAAAATGAGGCTAGCGGTATTAACTCCTTTTTTGAATAGAAAGTTTCTAAACTTTTGCACGCATATTTCGAATGATAAACAAATAGACCTTGTGCGTTGAAAAATAAGTCCGAGTTGCAAAAATGTAAAAAAAAAAGATTTAAAAAACAAACATTCAAAGAACAGGAGAATTATTGAGGCTAAAAACCACGATCCCTCTCATTAAATATTTTTTATCTCTTGGTGAAATCGACTCGAAATTGCTCTCGTAGTCATAATTCTTTATCTACGTTTCATAGTCATGATCTCACCATTTCCTTTGAATATTTTACAATTTAATATTTGAAGGAGTCATTCTCTTCATAAAATTGTAACTTTTATAAGAACGTCGACTTCGAGCCGTAGTAAACTGCAAAACCAGTACATCAAATTTAATTCTATAGTGTTCTTATAGCGCTTCAAGATTCTTAAAAAGCACAGAGGTACTATTATAAATAATCAACTTTGATCATTAACCAAAATGATTAAGTTGTAGATAAAACCTTTGTTTACAGAAATATTAATACAATAAAGGTATGTACAAAATTTTAAAAATAACAATGAAACATTTGAGCTACCTAAAGACCGTTGCAAACGATCTGAAGGTAGCTCAACTGATCCAAGTCACTATACCAGACGGAAGCGTCCTTAAGATGCTGGCTGCATTGCCGCGCTGAAAGGCAATAAACGTTGAGCCAGATAAGAGCCAGCTCTCGGGTTACGCGCCACTTCGACCACACGCCCTGAAATAAATTTGAAAACGCGAAGGGCCCATTACCCCTCCTTGGGCCCATAGTCTTGAGCCGAAAGGTTCAAATACGTAAGCTCTGTTCAGACTTGTATATTTGCGCCTTTTGAGATCCTCAGCCGAAGCGGCTGCTGCACCGGCCCTAGCTGATGTCCCGGACATCATGGCGCAAGGAATCAGCGCACGTAGCGTCCCACATCAAAAGCCTAGGGGTTCTAGAATGGCTGCAATGTTGACGCTGGTAAAGGCCCGGCGAATGATAATATCACAGATAATAACTTAAAAATTTGGTGAACAACAATTTCTTTTTTGTTTCTTGATTTTTTTGCTGTCGAAAACCTTGCCTTATAATCAAGCTCTTAGCAGAAGTTATTTTTTTTAATTGTTACTTGTTCAACGTCAACGACCGCTTGTTTTTACTTTAATAAGGTTGCTCATTCAACTTTTCATCTCAACTCTTCAATTTATGTAAGAAACGGCTCATAAGAAATTTAGGTTTTCGCTATTGCTAGAACTGTACCCCAAGTACGAGAATTTGACAGTATTCGAAACTATATGAAGTTTCGTTTCCTTCAATACATTTTGTGACAGCGTCCTTAGTTTTCTTCTCGTTTTCGCTAGGGGCGCTGTAACTGAATGTATGGAAGGGAACGAATCTTCATATAGTTTCGAATACTTTCAAATTCTTGTACTAACCCCCCCGAAAAGCATTTAAAACGTCAGAAATAACAGAACAAAATAAAATACGTAAACTCATAGAAAAAAACGGACGAAGCACTTATGTTGGGCATTCTAATCAAGCTCAGAAAACTCTAAAACCCTAAACTGCAGTCTTGTTGAGTCTCTAATTTAATTTATGGTATGGCAAATAAATATAATTTTCATTAATTAGGCTACTGTTTCTGTACCGCGCTGCGTCAGTAAATTTTATGGGCATATATCATCCGGCAGACGTTTCAATCGCGAGCGCCCATTAGCACAGTTCTCGCATCACTCGGCTCAATGGAAACTTTGCGCCGCTCGGATTTATTGCTCCAAGTTGTGTTCGCGCTCAATTCTACCCTCGATGTAGGAAATACTATGTACAAGCAATAGTAGGCTATGCTTAGGCTCATTAGGCAGAACGGCTGTTGATGTGAGTTGCTGCAAATCACGCACTCAGTCGGTCCCACATACTACTAGAATGCAAACGCATGTCGGCATGTATGACATAGGAAATTCCTTGCCCATAACGTGTGACGTCACAATGTATTATGAACGATGATTCCACGCAGATATCGTAACCAGCCCGCAGTATGTCACGTTTGGTCATAGCGAATAAGGGGACAGACGAGCCTCACGGTTGGTTTGAGCAAAACGTTCTCAAAGGTTTTCAGTGTAGCTATATGCTCGATTGCGTGTTAATGTGAGCTGCCATTTTGATGTGTAACATCTTTCCTCTCGCTTTCCTGCAATATGTGGGAGTGATTTCGTGAAAAGGAACGGAAGTGTGTAACAGGAAGCACGCATTTTTCCTAGAGGTTGGTAGCGTGGATTTTTCCGAGGTACATTTCTTAGTGGACATTATTTTCAGCCCGCGGGCTAAGTGAGGTGTGAGCTGAGTTGAACAAAGAATCTTACAGCCATGTTGCTTATAACCAAGGCGGTGAGATGTCAGATGTTACACATTATATCCAATATATGCGACTTGTAAGGCTATATAAATATAGAACATGCCAGATTTCACACTATGTTTTCATATTTTTACCCGACTACGGCAAAGCCAAAAGGAAAGGTTATGTTTTTGGCAGTCTATGTAAGTTTGTATTTAGGTATGTTTTACCGTAGCGTCTAATCTACTCATCCGATTTTAATGAATGAGGTGTCAATCAATTCGTTAGTATGGTCCGGATGCCACAGGTTACAATTTATACTCGTACTAGTTAAATTAATATGACGGACGTTACATGCAGATAAGTGGGGTTCTCTGGTTTTTTTCTGCTATCGTATCGAGCGGGATTTCAAATGAAATTTACTTACATAAGTACCTAATGTTATGGTTCACCGTAGTCGGGCCATAGTTTTTATAACTTTTTATTTTTTGTCGACCTCTGTGGCGCGGTGGGCGAATGTTCGCCTGCGACGCAGGAGGTTGCGGATTCGATTCCCGCCTCGGAACAAATATTTGTGCGATCCACAGATATTTTCTCAGGGTGTTCTGTGTATTTTATGTAATATATTGTATATCAGTTGTCTAGTACCCATAACACAAGCTCTGCTTAGCTTGGGGCTAGATAATGTTGTGTGAACTATCCAGCAATATTTATTTATTTATTTGTAAACTATGCGTTAGTTTTTGTTGTACGGCTGCTGTCGTTGACTCAGAAACATGTGTCATACGGTGCATAGTACAAATGTAACGTTACCGCATCCACAATACTTCCAAACATCCCTCCAAAGAACAAGCGTCGTTTATAGAAGTTGCTAATTACTTGATCAACATTCCTCTCAAAGGCATGCCGCCCTTTGTAGCGCTTTGCTTTAGCGTTAATTGTCACGTAATTACGTGTAATTAATACGAGCCAGCGTTTGTGGAGAGTTTATTTGAAGTTCTGTGGGAATGAGGTTTTACCATTTCTATTCGGAGAAGGACACCGTGTGAAACTACACCTCTACACAAATATGGTTGCCAATTTAAGCCCGCTCAAACATTATGAGGCAATTTTCAGGCATAGTGTGTCAGGCCTAAGAATATACCCCTCCGTGTCCTCCCATGGATGTCGTAAAAGCCGACTAAGGGATTACCCGGACTTGTTAGCATAAGATTTGTCCTTGCTGCTAGCTTATTATTTGTGTTATTTACTGGAAGATAGTTTTAGCCGAATCAGTCGTGGGAAGCAATGGTGGCGATGAGCTCACCACTTGTGACATCTATATTACAATGATATGTGCAACCCACGGTGAAAAGAGGCTTTTTGAGGCTCTGCCTACCCTTTCGGGGAAAAAGGCATGTAGATGTGTATGTATGTATCTTGAGGCAAAAGGTATGTCAAGATTTTATTGATAAACATAGCGAGGTTCAAACCAGCGGCCGTCTCCTGGATGATTTCCGGAGATGCCTTAGACAGCTACGCCACTGGTCATCTCCTCGGCTGGCTTATTTATATGTACGGCTCCAAGCGACTGCAGCTCACAGACCAGTAAGTTCTAAAAAAACTCAAAAGCATGTGTTATCATTAAATAAAAATAAAATAAATAATGCTGGACAGTTCACACAACATTATCTAGCCCCAAGCTAAGCAGAGCTTGTGTTATGGGTACTAGATAAGTGATATACTTAATACAATATATTACATAGATAGATATTTTTATTATACATAGAAAATACCCAGAACACCTTGAACAAATATCTGCGATCGCCCAAATATTTTTTCCGAGGCGGGAATCGATCCCGAAACTTCCTGCGTCGCAGGCCAACCTTCGCCCGCCATGCCACAGAGGTCGTCATTGGGTCCACGTGGTGCTGTAAAGTGTGTCCATTCTCGTTAGTCAAGAGAAGCCAGTCGGAACATTACAAGAACTACGCCAAAAGTGGGTAAGTTTGATAATAATCCATGTAAGTGGTTTGTAATAATTAGCTCTATCCAGGAGCTCGATAGTTCTTTAGGATTTTCATAAAAATAACATTAATTTCAGGTTCAATAACCCTGACGAAATAAAAGGTATGTTTTCCTCAAGTGGCTGAAATAAGAATGTAACGGTAACCTCCGTTCCGCAGAAGGCAATATTCCATACGTATGGGACCCGCTAGGATTCTGGGGCACAGTGTAACTAGCGTAGTAGATGATCTGCGTAGCACTTTTCGCGTAGCAGTTCGTAGCAAAACAGGCAGTATTTGACTGACTGCTGTAATACCTTGAAATCACACTAAGTAGGATCCACGAATAAATTGATGTCCAAGTTTTATAATGTTCAAAGGGAAGGCTTTTATACTAAGCTTTCTTTTTAAATAATAGGTTTTTACAAACTTTTATTATTTAACTTGCAATGTATGTTTGCCCGGGTAGAATCTTGCAACTGAATTTTGAAGCAGTTAACCTCAACCAATTGAGCTGAAATTTGGCAGACCTGTCAAGTTCCAATGCCGATACAATATGATGGTGACAGCGAGCTGATCTGATAATGGAGACGGAAGGTGAACAACGGAACTCTTCAATGGATAATAGAAGACTGGCCGTGTTTGGACTCATTTTGATCAGCACTCGGTTACGACCACTAATTATATAAAAGCTTGTATTGAAAAAAATAAAACTTATTCTATGTGTGGACGTGGCTACTATACATTGGCAACAGTGGCAATGGGCTGGTCATATATGCCGAAGAACCGACAACCATTGGGTTAAACGAGTGCTTGAGTGGAGACCGAGTCTTGGCAAACGTAGCGTGGGGCGCCCTCTGGCTAGGTGGAGCGATGACCTACGAAAGGCGGCGGGCAGAAAGTAGAGCCGAACAGCGGGCTCAGTGGCGCGTATTGGTAGAGGCCTATGTCCAGCAGTGGACTAGTGTGGGTTGCTGATGATGATGATGATGAATAAACATTGTCGGAATTTTATCCGGCTATTATCATGAATGTCAAAATTACAATATTTGGATGTTTGCATGTTTGTAACTCAATCACGCTGAAAGGGTAGACAGATTTCGATAAAATTTGGAACACAGATAGATTATGACTTGGATTGAGTAATAGACTACTTTTTATCCAGGTAAAACGCGACCAAAGACAGAGACTCTGCCCGCAGTTTTTCTCGCGTTTTACCAGTATATCTATAATGGAGAAAACAGAATTTCCTTATAAGGAGCATATCCAAAGTATCCATGTTGTTCGGGCCTTCCATGCGCAATCACCATACAATATATTTTTTGCATACCCAGGTAATTTTTCGACTCTATGTACTCGTAAGCAGGGATTGCAAATAAGAGTTTAAAACACTGTTTTAAACACTGGGAAAAATGCATACTTGTTTAAAATATGTTTCAAAACCTAAAAAGCATATGTTTTTCATATTAAATTTTATTCGATGTAATGTTTTTTGTTCTTCTCGTTACATACCTACAAATATATAGACCAATCTATTGTAAGCTTGTACAAAAAAAAAATTAAATTGTAAAATGTGTTTAAAACATGTTTAAAACACTAAAAAAACAAATGATAGAAATTGATTTTAAACATGTTTTTTTATATGCAGATTAAAAACAGTTTTTTTATATGTTTTTTTTCCAATCCTGCTCGTAAGTAATGTATAGATACTTACCTAGTTGTTGTACTAGTATGCCCCACCTGCCCACGACACTGCCCATAAATCTGTACCACTCGCTACTGTCGTCGAACATCCAATATACGAGAGTTATAGTCCAGGAAATTAATTCTGTCGACACAAGTAGGGTTAGGCTAGTGGGGTATGCATGCTTTTGGAACTTTTACAAGTAGTTCAATTGTATTTGTCACAGCTATACCACAAAACATGGGTTTTCTTCATCATCTAGAAACTACATGGTAATGCTTACGATAAAGAAGTATTTTAAAATATTTTTCGTAGCTAGTGCTACGTCGTAGCAGTCCCTATGAAAACGTTAAGTTTGTTCACTTTTTAACACCGACTCAAAAAGAGGGGTGTTTTAAGATTGACCACTATGAAAATGTCTGTCTCTCTGTCTGTGTGTCTGTCTGTGGCACCGTAGTTTATTTGAAAGCAGGTTTTCTTAGATATTTTAGTCGTTTAATTGCGTTGGGAGTTTATTTTTATTTGTTTTTACCTGCCTGTTGGAGCGTTATTGTTAATCGCAGTGTTTGATTTAAGTTTATAAATAAGAAATTAATTGTTACAGCACAAAAGGGAACGTTAAATGACTTTCACATTCACACGAGTAAAAGAGGTCAACATAATTAAGATGTCACGAAAAAACCTACATCTAAAGATCGTGTGGTCGCGCTGTCAGCCGACAAACGGAATTGATTTTTCTATAAGCCGCTTAGGTGGCGGCACCGGCCAAATAACTATGTTTTGATGGCGATATGTCATTTGGAATACCTTTGTTAACGACGTATAGTAACAATTCGACCAATTTTATGGAGGTTTGGGGAAATGGTTTATTTTATTGTAGAAATTATTAACGTGTAAATATTCGATCCAGGAGCATTTTCCCGTGTCTTATCTGAATAAATATTTTATCTATCAATTTTATCCTTTTTATTTATCAATGGTAATTGAACGAGCGAAGCGAGTTCTCTTAGTCAACTTGGAAAAATACGTTTGTATGTGTAATAATGTTTGTCCGAGGATAAATTTCAAAGAATTCGAAATTTGGTATAGGGTTAGATAGTATTGGTACAATTTATTGGTAAGTTATGAGCTATATCGGTCGGGGGATGTTGAAATATTGGGGTCCTTTTTAGACTATATAAAGAAAGAAAGAAAGAAAGAAAAAAACATTTATTTGTGTCAACAAAATGAGTCAACAAACAATATTCCACACTAAAAGACACACACACACACACGCACAGAAACAAAGAAAAATTAAACTAATTTGTGCCTCTTACTACCAGCCACGCATCACTGATACAAATTGGCGTCCAGCTCAGCATTTGTTGTGTTGTAGCAACACAACGCTGATCTTCCGCTGAAACCATCTAAGTGAAAAACGAATATAGTTTTTGAGATATTAGGAAAAATCAAAGAGTAAAAAAAAATTACCTCTTGCGTTACATTACGGGGTCACGTTAGGGGTATTTTACTTCCAGTAATCACACAATGCTGAAATTTGGCAAGCTTGTATCTTTTGTGTTTTAAATACAGAGAACAGTGTAAAATTTAAGAATTTCTAAACATGTACCCTAAAAAAAAGTAAACCAATATAACATCCATTGTCGACCTTCCATTCTTTGGAACGCAGAAAAGAAGTTATGAGTACATAGCAATAAGTAACATTACTAGTAGGTATGTTTCGTTCATCTGAGGTAGGTATGTCCGAATGTATGTACAGAAACCATGATATTATGGTATTTGCACTCAGACGTCCTCGCACCGCTCGGTCTGGATCTGGCATTTCGATAACATTGAATAGTTGTGGAGTAGATAACCTGCTTACGACACCGTATCTCTAACGTAACGTCGTATTTACATCCATACCTTCATTCAATTTCGCATCATATACATCTAGGAAGAGGGTATAAATTCGATTGGTGCAGTGTATAATGTCATCAATAGATAGGGAAGCAGTGATTCAAAGTAATGCATCATTAGGTAAGTTGTGAGTTTGGCATTCAAGGTCCTCCCTCAGGAGGGCGCAATTTGGAGCGATTGATATTTCCTTCCGATGCCCTCCGATGTTTGTGCCATTAGGACGCAGAGCTGGTTCATGGGGGAACTCCTTTGTCACCCTGTCATACTTCTATGCAGTGGAATGGTAAGTGTAAAATCATTTACGTGAGTTGGTTCAAACTCGCTAGATTATTCACATACAGACATAGAAGCACGTCTTTTTCCCCGAAGAGGTAGGCAGAACCTTAATAGGCCTCTTCTCACAGAGGGTTGCACCATCGTGGAATATAGCCGTAGCGAGTGGTGAGCTCATCGCCGCCATCGCTTCCCACGTCTGACTCAGCTAACGCTATCTTCCAGTAATAACACATTCCATAAATTAAGCTAGCAGCCAAGACAAATCTTATACCAATTAATCTTACAAACATGTCCGGGACATATTCAAAATCCTTGAAATTCTTAATCCTTGACATTATCATACATAAATTACGTTTTTTTTAGCTATTAAACTCCCCTAGTTTCTCGCAAGGGCTGATGAACACCACAGTTTTCCACTTGATATAAACATATCTATACGACCTTTATTTCTATTTCATATAAATAACTAAGAAATTGTTAAATAATTTTCTTAGGTTAGAATCCTCCTTAATTTTACTATATGTGGAACTAATACTATATGTGTTACTTAATTTGTGGTATATGTAAATTAACTATAAAGTTTTTCACTAAGAAATATTGCTCCAACAAAGCAACTCTACCATGTAAGCCAACTAATCTTAAAATAGTTTTCAATTTGCATTGTGGAGTGGATTTAGCGTCAATATATTCCAAGAACCAGGAGCCGGGCCCGCCCAAGTCGTGTACAGGTATCGACGCAAGCCGTTGATTGTGTGCGTACTATATAGTGACGCATTTAACTACCTACTAAAGTAGTTGAAGTTAAATAATAGCTAATGCACCTTAATCGTTATTAATTTAAATGCATCTTACAGACCAAGGTAAATATTTATTGATATTATTACGGCTATATATCGCGTGTATTAATGTGTGTGTGTTTGTGTGTAGTTGTTATGTGCTTATTGTATAGGTTTAGTGCAATTCTCAATAAGCCTGAAATAAAAATTTTGAATTTGAATTACTTTATTATTTATTTTCCGACGATTCGATTGGAAATTTTTGTGTATCTCCAGTGTTGCTTTGTGTTTTTTATTGTTTTCTTAATTTTATTGGTTTGACTATAGATTTTGAACTTATTGACATGTTAATTATTTTAAATTTTTGTATTATGTAATTTTTGTGTTTGTAGTGAAGGTTAATTTAAAATTTATGAATAGTATGAATATTTTGGTTTTTAGATTTAAGATTAATTAATTAGTTCTGCAAACAATATATTTTGTTTAAGGATTAAATAAATGAAATGAAATGAAATGAAATCGTGGTGACGGGCTGACTTTGTATTGACACGCGACGAATACCCCTGATAATATCGATAAATATGTGTTGTCATCACGTAAGTTTAAAAATACTATAGTACGCTTTTTTAGAAAGTTTACTTTTAATTAAGTTTTTAAATTTGTTTATCGACAACTTTAGCACGTCGGTTGGGATCTTGTTATAGAAGCGTACACATTGTCCTGTAAACGATTTACCAACTTTATGAAGCCTGATAGTGGGAACAGAGAGTTTTTTTTGTTCCTAGTATTTACATTAATATTGTCGCTTTTTTTACTAAACAAGCTTATATTTTTGCGAACATACATCATGTTTTCATAAATATATTGACATGGAAATGTCAAGATGTTTATTTCATTAAAGTGATTCTCTTTGGCCCATATTATAAATTGCACGAACAGCCCTCTTCTGCAACACAAATATGGTGTTTATGAGCCGGTGTCTATAAGCAACGGTGACCACATTACATAAGGAGGGCCGTAAAGTAGATAAAATACTGGTTTCAATAAAAAAAAAAAAAAAAAAACTGTTGGGAAATTTGAATGTTATATGTAACCATAGAAGTAGGTATCGCTAACTTGAAGAGTTCCCTAATTAAAGAAACAGAATGCCTGAATATCATTCTCCCATTTCAGCATTGTGAGCCATTGTTTCAAATAAAGATACAAAGCGGTTCATACATCACGCATCTAAGACTGCAGACAAGTGTACGTATCTCCAGCTAAGTACCCGTTTTAATGACCACAGCTCTTTACACCCAGCTCTAAGGCGCACTTGTTCCTTACCCTAGGTGCTTATGCGGGCAATTTAAGTTGAGCAACATCCTGCAATTTTGGAGCCAGGCCTCCGGCGTAAACTAAACCTATTAATCATTAATGGGTCAATACGAGTAATTGCTCTTTAGTTGTTAAATTTAAGACCAACTTACCTAACGTACATACGTCTTTTTTATCCTGTCCATCTCTAAATTGTTTGGAAGACTTAAATATAAATAAATAAATAAATAAATAATGCTGGACAGATCACACAACATTATCTAGCCGCAAGCTAAGCAGAGCTTGTGTTATGGGTACTAGATAACTGATATACTTAATACAATATATTACATAGATAGATATTTTTTATTATACATAGAAACTACCCAGAACACCCTGAACAAATATCTGCGATTGCACAAATATTTGTTCCGAGGCGGGAATCGAACCCGCAACCTCCTGCGTCGCAGGCCAACCTTCGCCCGCCGCGCCACGGAGGTCGTCACTTAAATAACTTTTAGCGATAAGACCCCTTGCAGGAACTAGAGCACTTTAAGCATGGCACTAGAACACTATTTTATACCTAGTTTTATAATAATAAATGCGATGAGCTCACCACTTGTCACATCTATTTCCCACGATGGTGCAACCCACAGTGAAAAGAGGCCCATTTGAGGCTCTACCTACTCTTTCGGGAAAAAAGACGTGTGTTTATATAAGTAAAAATATTTCATTTGTTTCATTTATTGCATTGTTTATCCCTTTTGTTTTGTATTTTTGCTTAGTGTGCAATAATTATTATATTATATACACGGAATTTTAAAATGGGCGATAAACCTATGATAAATGTTAATTGTGCTGTCAGGATTTATCATCTAAATATATAAAAGAAAAGTCCACACACTCACTCATCACTCACTGACCACTCATCACGAAAGCTCGGAAACTACTGGGCCGAGAGGTCTGAAATTTGGCACAAGCACTCATTAAGGGGTATAGGCGCGCACTTTTTTTTTGAAAATTCGCACCCTAAGTGGTTGAGAAAGGGTCTTAAAATTTGTACGAAAGTCTACGCGACGACGAAGTCGCGAGCGGGTCAGCTAGTAACCAATAATCGCAAAGTTATCGAGTTTTTTTTCTATGCGAATAACAGCAAAATTTTAATCGGTTATGACGTGAGTTAGCGGACACTTATCAATGAAAACTATTTCATAAAAATAATATAAATAAATAAATAATGCTGGACACAGTTCACACAACATTATCTAGCCCCAAGCTAAGCAGAGCTTGTGTTATGGGTACTAGATAACTGATATACTTAATACAATATATTACATAGATAGATATTTTTTATTATACATATAAAATACCCAAAACACCCTGAACAAATATCTGTGATCCCACAAATATTTGTTCCTAGGGAATCAAACCCGCAACCTCCTGCGTCGCAGGCCAAGCTTCGAATGCCGCGCCACGAAGGTCGTAAAAAAATCTTGAATACCATTTTTTAAAACAACGACGATGATGATGATAATGTAAGTGACGATGTGACCGACGATAGAATAACAAATCGATAACAATAACATGTTTTTTTTACTTTGAACAACGTGTATTTGAATGACGTGAATGTGTGAATGACGGAACAAGCAAGATGGCCCACCAGATGGCAGATGTTAAGCGGTAACCTCTGCCTTTAACACTGCATTGTCTCATAGGTCACGTCACCTAGGGCATACCCTATGTGGCATTGCACTGCGCCCGCCACCCTGAGACATAAAGATGAAAAGTCTCATGTCTCTGTAATTTATATGTGACAAATTATAAATGACCAAATGTACCTACTCGGTTAAAATGACATACCTATTGTACCAGTGATTTTCTTTCTTTCTGACGTACTTACCTATAATTTACCGGTCTAATTATAATTTTAATTTGATTGTTAATTTGACTGGTCCTAACGGACTTTTTTTTTTTTTCTTTATTATTATTATATTATAGTATTATTGTATCGATTCTATTTTATTCACTAGCTTGATGTTTTAGATATAAATTAATAAGAACAAATCAATGCATGCATACAATGTGATAATCTAATATAATTTGAATAGTATAAATCTAATCTAATAATATTGCAGCGCCCTAACGGGGTTTATGTGTATGTACCTGACTAACAAAAAGTATAATTAAGATCAATACTAACAATAATGTACATATTACATAATAAGCAATAAATAAATGAATATGAATATGAATATGAATATGAATATGAATTTCACCGGCACCATACCCTTCAAACCGGAAAACAGCAATGCGAGCACTATATACTGCTTTGTGGCAGAAATATGTTTGGTGGTAGAACTTCCCTGGACGAACTCTTTCAAAAAAAGCTCTACTACTAACAAAATATATTAATTATAAAAATATTAACCGTATAGGTTGTAAGATCTGCTTACTATCTCAAGCATTTTATCTCAATTTTGATCAGAAATTCTTGCCGGGTTTCTAAAACTTGCCCGTGTGTGAGCACCTACGTGTTCTTACACACGCGGTACTATTTCTAGAGTTGGAGACGTCGCCTCGAGGATCCTCGAGCTTAATGGACGGGAGAAGCAATGTGTGTTTACTGAGGAAAGGATTTACTGGTAGTTCCTTGCAAACGTGAAGTTCGGTGAAGTCTTGTAGTGGATCATTTTGATGTTTTAAGTATTTGCTGTGCTTCTTGAATTGACTGCATATAGAAAATAAAACCAAATCTATAGATAAGATGTCCAGTAGAGATTGCTGCTCCATGTTAAGATCACCCATTGTATAACATTATTAATGAATACTATTTTTTGTTAGTAAAATTTAGTAGTTCATAATTAATGTGCAATATTTAAGTAGTATTTTTTGTTCTTTCTATAATCATTATCCATTAAAGAAACGACTTCGAAGAATAATTTAGATAATCTATTTAATTTATTTAATCTTTTGCCCACGGCTTCGCACACGTGGTGTTGGGACTAAAAACAGTCTGCAATGCCACATAGGGCGCGTCCTAGGTGGACGTGACATATGAGGTAATGCACTGTTCATAGGCAGAGGTTACCGCTTAACATCAGGTGGGCCATCTGCTTGTTCCGTCATTCAACTAGTACAAAAAAAAAAAAAACTCCCTCCCCCACTTCTGCCCCTCCCTCCTTCCCCCTTCCCCCACCCCTTTTCTCTCCCTATTATCCATCCACACATCAAATATCATCAAAATCCACTCAACCATTGAACCGTCAGACGTTGTCTTGAGTTCATACAAAAATCCCATAGAAAACAGTACCTTCAGTTTTTCCGAATTTTTCGAATTTCCGGGCAACTGTTCCAAAACCTTATTCGGAATAAACGACCATTTAAATAACATACAAAACGGTCCTGTCGTTCTCATGATACATTATACCAACGAACAACATTATATTTTAATATAAATATATAAGTATAATAGAAGACTACAGTATTAGATTTATAATTAAACATACACGTGCATTTCTTGTAGACTCTGGAAATTAAATGAAATTAAAAAATTATTTGCTTGAGGTACGTAGTTTGGATCATATTCTATTATTGGTATCACTGCACTAGACTAATTTGTCGTGCAAATATTAAATTTTAGTGGAGGCCTTATCTCTAACCACTCGCGTCGGTTCTGGCTGTGATAGTGCTCAAAACGTAGTTCAACAACTTAGTAATCTAAGCCTTACACAATGACCCACACGCAGCCCTCATAAATTAAGAATCGCGTAAACCTAGTAGGAGATAAACTCAACGCTTTACTACCGTCTTTAGTACCAACGTGAATAATTGAGCGGACCTTTTGATTGCATGGACGAGTGTGGTTCTTCAACGCTTAGCTTACTTCCAAAGTTACGATAAGAGCACCTGTTGTGATACATGGCTCGCTTCTTTATGTGGAGGAACCTTGGACCTACACTGGACTGGCGGGAGTTCAAAGAATGGAGAGGAAAGATAGGAGACACAACTTGAGATTTTGCTTCTCAGGACATGTGAGGCGATATAGCATCTGAGAAATTTCCTAAAGGAAAAAACTTAATTGGTGCTCTTCTGCCACCAGGAATGTAATAAACCTAGGTGTACCTACACTAAGAAAGCTTGTACTTGTCAGTACTTGTACCCCGTGTTCAGTACTGCATTTGGACTTTACGACAGCTATTTGTGGTGGAGATAATGGTTATTACAAGTATTAAGTTCAACAGTTAGCTGAAGCGAGAGCTGCCAAATTAGAGGACAGGGGTTCTTATTTTTTTTTTGTACTACTTGAATGACGGAACAAGAAGATGGCCCACCTGATGTTAAGCGGTAACCTCTGCTTATGAACAGTGCATTACCTCATAGGTCACGTCCACCTAGGACGCACCCTTTGTGGTATTGCACTGCACCCGCCACCCTGAGACATAAAGATGAAAAGTCTCATGTGCCTGTAACTTCACCGGTACCCTTACCCTTCAAGCCGGAACACAGCATTGCGAGCACTACTGCTTTGCGGCATAAATAGGTATGGTGGGTAGTACTTCCCCAGACGAACTCTTTCAGAAAAAAGCTCTATTGTCTTCTCTTACTATTCTTGTTATAACTTCCTAATTAAAAACTTTGAACAATACACTCCATTCCACGCCAGCTGTTCACAACAGACTACAAATGGCGTGAATTAAAACAGCACCACGCGATACTTGTCAGTAAAAGCTCAAACTCAATCCTTGCATCAAGAATTCAAGTGGTGCTGACAATCGAGCGCACCTGTCGTGTTTTTACCAAGCCCATGTCACGTGATCAAGCGTTTTGTACACTAGAAAAGCCATAAACTGAAGAACCAGATCAAGTCTACAGTGAGTTGCAACCTAGATGCCCACTAAATGGAAAGATATAGTAAGGCGAGCAATATCAGCCCCTAACTACAGTAGGTACATCATGATGACTACGACCGCTAAGCTCTTTCAAGAGTGCTATGACTAAGAAAAAGCCAGAATGCTAGGAGTCGTAGGGTTTCCATTAACTTTTATGTTAGGTTTATATATTTATGTATATAATTATGTTCAGACTATCTGGTGAACGCTGTATACGCCTGTAATTGGTATGCTTAACAGGATCTGACTTATGATTATCGTCATAAACTCTGTTAGCTATTCTGTTAAAAGTGACGTAATATGTGTATTTTTGGTGTATCTACACTATCTACATCTACACTAATATTAATGGTGTTTCACCATTAGAGAATTTTCACATTTTCAATTTTTTTTTATTTATTCATTACAAGCATACAAAAATACAAATCTTTCCTCTTGGCAATATTAGTGTAGATGTAGATAGTGTAGATACACCAAAAATACACAAATTACGTCACTTTTAACAGAATAGCTCACACCCTGCTACATTCACCCTGAGTGACATAGGCTACCAGGGGGGGAGGGGGGGGGGGGGGGGGGGGGGGGAGGAAGAGAGGAGGGGGGGGGGGGCGTTTTTCATCCTTAAACTACCCGTGCGAAGCCGGGACGAGTCGCTAGTCTTAAATAAATAAATAACATATGTATGTTATCATAATGATGATGATGTATTGTCTAGTGTCTAAAGATTATTCGTAAAGATAAAGTTTGAGGAAGTGTTGTTTAGTTGATGCTGTGCCAATCAGTAAAAGAAACCTAACTTGTTTGAACCTACAAAACAATCTCGGATGAAGTAGCAGCGTCCAAAATCAAGCAGTATGTAACTTGGCCCACCGCAGCCCTTTGTTTGGGGTAGGCACTTAGCCTGGGTGACGCAGTTGTGTTCCGGAGACGTGCCCAATCAAGGGACGACAAATTGTTTCTAGCCCTTTGATGATGTTTGCCGCTTTCAGCCCTCCCGTCCGGAATATCTTGCAGACGGGACCGCATTCCTGTGTTTGGGTGACCGTACAAACATGGGCATAGCCTTTGCCCCGTAGAGGTAGGCTAGGCATAGTTTCCAACGAGGCATTTTCTCCATTTTGAACTGTGTTCATGTCCTATGTAGCTCTTGAATTTTTAGTGCAAAGACAGATGCCAACACAGGCTTAACTTATTTAATATTTTGATGAAGTTTCAAGGCAAACAGGCTAACGGCCTGATGGTAAACGACACACCGTCAACTATTGACATATGTAGCAACAAGTTGACTGAAAGTGGTCGCCAAACACAGTAAGGCAGCAAAACGTAAATAAAAAATATGTTTCTGTGTAGTGCTCTATAACGAGTTGGTCAATCAATCAATCAAAGACATTGCTGATGTTTTGCCTGCCCTAAAGAATCTTGTGGCACATGTAGCTCGGCGGAAAAGACCTTGGAAGGAAGCTCATTCCACAACTTGCACGAATAGAAAACAAATGATCTCCTAAGCGTACTTAATTTTATATTAAGTAGGTGTTCACATAAAGTTTAAACTTACCGTCGCATGATGTAATCTCTATCTCAAGAGTCTTTCTATTCACGCCCTCTGGTGTTGAAGTTCAAAAATAATTACCTGAAGGGCTGTTATCCGATCAAGATAATTTTCCCCTTCAATGGCAAAGAAAATCTTCTCAGAGCTCGTCACACCTTTCCGAACTTATCCCTCATCTCGTGAAGTACCTACCTTCATAGTTGTATTGATCGAGTAGTGGATGAATTAGAAAATTTGTCAAAACACCAATACCAAACCGAAATACCTACCGATACCTATTTCTGCCGCAAAGCAGTAGTGCTCGCATTGCTGTGTTTCGGTTGGAAGGGTAAGGGTGCCGGTGAAATTACAGGCACATGAGACTTTTCATCTATGTCTCAGGGTGGCGGGCGCAGTGCAATGCCACATAGGGTGCGTCGTAGGTGGACGTGATCTATGAGGTAATGCACTGTTCATAGGCAGGGGTTACCGCTTAACATCAGGTGGGCCTCTTGCTTGGTCCGACATCCAAGTAGTATAAAAAAAAAAAAAAAAAAAAATTTCCTACTCTCGAGTGCGCTTTTGGTGTTATAACTTGTAGGTGTTACTTTGGCCACGATTAAATTACACTCAACATGTTGTTTATGAAAGGGGTACCTACTTAGGTACGTAAGTGGTTGTTTAAATTGTTAAATATAGGTAATACATTTATTTACAGAAATAATAATACAAGGTATGTACAAAATACATATATGAAACAGTTGTGCTACCTGAAGACCGCTGCTAGCGATCTAAAGGTAGCTCAACTGATCCAAATCAAACCAACAAATATTAAATATAGGTATATTAAATCTAAGTTCTAGGTACATGGTATGTTATGTAGAGCAAGTTACTGAAGACAAATAAAGTTTTTTATTATATTATTATTTTATTATCTCACTCATTTATTTAAAAATCTAGTTAAAAATATATTTTTCACTATAAAGGAATAACTACAAAAAAATATATAATAATAATATAATTTTAAATACATATAAAAAAATAAAAAAGTAAAAGAACATTACAAAAAATCCTTTTTTTTTTTAAATTATTAGGGAACAGTTGAGCTATCTAAGGATGTTTCAAACGATCTAAAGGTAGCTAAACTGATTCAAAACACTAGTAGACGGAGACGTCCTGGCTGCATTGCCACGCCACGCAGAACGGCAATAATCAGAAGTTTAGATTAGTTCCCTCAGGGCTACCAGGTCCAAATCCAATAGTAACACGTTTAAATTCAAATATTGACAGGTATTTAACAAATGCCACTAACTATTACAGTTATCGGTTCCTGGTTTGCATAAACATTGTGCATGAACAACGAATTCTTCATGCATGACATTTTTATGGCCGGAATTAAATATCCATTTCCGCTGCTCAGTGAGAGCTCAACTCTTCCACTCCCGGCACTTAGCAAGCCAGCAAGAAGAAAACAATAGCATTTACGCTGATGGCTCGGAGCCTGCCAAAAACCATCGCTAGACATGTACATACGCCAAGAGAAGCGAGGGGAAGCGGAAATATGTGATGCTCTAGACAATTTGTTACGAGTTTTCGGGATAAAATATTCAAATTGAACAACGATTACACGTCAAAATACACTGATTCATTCTTCGACTGGTGCTAGCAGGAGTGCCTCACACACGCGCTTACCCGCCCACACCCACCAATACACCCTCATCCACACATCCTTGCACGCAATTAATCTTCTTTGACACGCCCATTTTTGTTATTGTACTGTTAAAAATTTAGTTTTTCCAATATTTGCCTCGCATATTGTTTTCTGCATAAATAAATTTTCTTGTCAATCTTAGTCCGGGCACAGATAAAAGCCGGGTATCCGCAATACAGGCTTGTCCTAGTGCGGTGCCCATTGTAATATTATCAATAGCCACTTTTATTTGTATTTGTATATGTATTCACTACGATTGTACTTCACTAACACTGTTCACTAATCACTCCGAAATCACTCTAAAGCCACTTGCTTGATTTGCACTGAAAGCCACTGAATTAGTGACTTCTCGCTGTCCACGTTAACAGAGACAGCTAACGTGAACAACGGGAAGGGATTTTGTGACTTCCCACTGTCCACGTTGACGTGGATTAAATAACGTGGACAACACATCCGAGGCTGCCACGCGACCCTGTGCGCCCGGTGGAGACGCGGCTTGTGTGTTTATACGCTGCGATTGGGACTGATGTTTGCTGTTGATATAATCTAGCTTCGCTTCGCTCCCGTTGTGATACATCCATTGATAAAGGACAGCGCAGGATGCAGACCGATAAATCAGTGTGCGTCGAACATTAAATCTGCCAGTGAGCCGCTTCCAGCATGCTCGATGCCAGTCTCCCACAGAATATCAGAGACAGCGGATGAAAAGTTTGAATATTCATCTGAGAAAATCTTATATGCTCCAGTGAACAACCACAAAGTGATGATTGATGAATTTTCTTAGTCTGAGGAAAAATAAGAATTTGGTCTTTATTTTTACAGTGAGTTGTCAGAAAACTTAAATAAAAACCTTGCTTTATTGGGAAAAGAAGCTGATTCAACGGCCTCTCGTCAATTTGTTTTCACCCTTTACTTATAACCCACAAACATTTCGAAATATTTTTTTTCTTTCAGTAATATACATAAATATTGCAAATATAAAGAAGGTAGCTTCAACGGTTTAGGGCCCTTGTGACAGACAGACGGACGGATGAGCGAGACGGGCTCCGTTTGGACCCTTTGGGTACGGAACCCTAAAAATAAATAAAGCTTGGAACATAAAACAAAGAAAAAAATACTTTGTGATAATTTTTGCTTTGAAAAACAATATTCGTTCTAATGGCTTCTCTTATTTTAGAACTCATTCAAAGATTCGGGAACAAAGATTTTTTAACAAAGATTTTTATACAGCAGAACGTGATTTTACTAATTGTATATTTCTGTGGGTCAAACGTTATTTTCGCTGAAGATTTTCCTATTATACGAGTGAAAATTGCAATACTCTCCGCATCGAAAGCTTCTATTGTGATAACGGTCTCGTATCATTAAGGTAATAAAGCTTACTGTAGGAGTTTGTAAAATTATTTTCAACACACTTGCTCATAAAGTGGCTCTAATTTCACCGCAATTAGGCACATAATGACACCTGTAATCAAACTGTGACTTTTTCATTGCTATTATTCACAAGTGAGTTATAGAGACAGTTGAACATTTCAACAGAGTGTGTATTTCTGTTTTATTATTATTTTCTTCACAAGTGTGTGGAAAAACGTCAAATGATACACGTGGACGTGACCTTTGAGGGAATGCACTGTTCATAGGCAGAGGTTACCGCTTAACATCAGGTGGGCCTCTTGCTTGTTCCGTCATCCAAGTAGTATAAAAAAAAAATATAAAAAAAAAAAGTGTGTAATGATGATTACCGTTCTGCCGTAAGGTGAGGGTCTCAATGGCGCCTCAGCGGTAATCACCAAAATTACATACTTGTACCATAATGTAGTATTATATTTTACGAGATATAGCGCGCCGCGAGGCATTTTTTTGTATGAAGATTTCTGCCTGGGGTTGGCGCTGCCATAAGAGGTATTTTCCAAGCCAAAAAGCCTTAAAAACAATGGTGATATTTCGCATTTAACGCTGGCTTCACACAATGGCACGACATGCTAATACTTTTAGCAAATACTCCGACTATGAGACAAACCTCATACAAACACCAACCCTTCGTCACAGTTACAAGTAACCACGGCTGAACGGCTGGTTCATTGTTTGATAATTGATAGCACAAGTCTAATCCTTGACCAAAAAACAAATAAACCTATCAAAACAACGCCAGTGATTGAAACATCCGGTAATCGCGATATTACACGGATCAACTAAATTGATTCACTTTGGATTCACATTATTGTACTATGCAATTATAATTCAATTACAATTGTCATTAAAAATGGTAGTCTGCTAAATTAATGATTTTACGAATTTTTACGTAGAAAGATTTTACGATTGTTTCTAAATGTTCGCAATTATAATCCATTGATGTTAGTAGAATACCAAAAGTGTCAAAAATTACAAGAAAGAGACAATTCATTAACAAATTTATTTGGTTTAGTCTTGGGAGCTGACTTAAATTTGTGATTTTAAGAATTATCAGCTTATCACTAAAGGTTTATCACTAGTCGTTGTCGATACGACACATCTTAGTTTTTTAACCGACCGAAAAAAGGGAGAGGTACTCAATTCGTGTTTTTTAAAGTTTTTATGAAACAATTTGGTACAATATTTTTTTATTTTAAATAATATTCTAGACAGGTCCAACTTTAAAAAAAAACTATTTCAGATGATGGTATCTATCAGGTATTGAGGAAACTCCTCCATTATTATAGGCATACATATAGTGATTTTGGTACTCAATCTCTCACACAACCACCTGTAACCACGGTAGAACCTACTCATATGCACCTTCAGACCGTTCACCGTAAGATATCCCCTGCCGTGGAGTATTTATTTTTTATATGGTTGGCATTAAGGAGTTTATATACTAATATAAACTCCTTAATGCCAACCATATAAAAAATAAATACTATATACACTAACTATATACTAGTTTATATACTAATATAAACTCCTTAATGCCAACCATATAAAAAATAAATACTCCACGGCAGGGGATATCTTGCCAACCAAGGAATTTATATAGTTACGTAGTCGTAACTATATAAATTCCTTGGTTGGCACTATTCCCAAAGCAGGGGGGGGGGGGGACACAGGCTAAGAGTGTAACGTAGGGGACATCTTACGATGAACGGTCTGTAACTAGGCCCTCAATTCTCAGCGTACACGTTTTCCCTATAAACCTGTTAAAATATCCAGCTAAGAGTAGACCAGCTTTCCTCTTTTCTCTGTGACTCAGACAGGGGCGACTTAAGACTTGTTGCGGCCTCCCCGCTATAACATGTCACCCCCAAATTATTAAACTTTCCTCCACGGAGAAAACAGCTCTATACCACAGTCTGTGAGGCAGCTTTCCAAATGACGAGTGAGGCTTTTGCAACCAATGTGAAATATGATAATTCCGTCTGATGATGGTATTCATAGTTCAGGGTAAAGAAAGAAGCCTTAGATCTGGAGGGGGGAGTTAGTATGCATTTCAAAAGATTACAGTATTCGGTAGCGCTAGGTGTAATTATGGATATGGGAGGAGGGATTAGTGAGGTTTTTCATCTAATCTGTCATAATAATCTGACTACTTACTGTGTTTTGGATTTGCATCGTTCACAGATTGTATAAGCCATTTGCCCGAATCTACGAACGTATAAGGTACGAATCGCCCGAAATTACGATCCAAACTTCGGATTTTTGCTTCATGGCAGACCTATTGTTTGTATTTTTAGTTTGTTAATGTTTATTTTTATGTGAATAACACATTCACTAACCAATAACCCTTCTTTATGTAGGAAAAAAAATATCAATGACGAGTAAATTTTTTTTTTTTTACCAATACATTACTATTGACTAACTATTGACTATTGACTATTGACTGTTTGCAAAGCGTCTTTAAATTTATTTGGTTATTTTTTTTATCTTCTATGATAGTGTAACTGCACTAGGAACCCATAGAAATAGTGAATGTTATAAGAGGCGCTTGTGCTGCTTATATAAGTTTTTGTGTAGACATGAAAACCTGTGGAAAGGATTGCCTAATATTAGCTACTTTAAGTTTACTTTTAACATTAACGGGTTGGGTCCACCAGAATTATTATCAACCTGCATAAGTGTACCACTAGATATAGGCCTCCACCATAGAACGCCACGACGAACGGTCTTTGCCGCCTCCAACCATCGATTCCATAATAATTTAGGTTGCAGTTCGTTATCTTTGGCCTTTGGTTATCATTAATATAGAGTCCGCGTCACGACTGAAGTCCGACGGCCTTTTGAGGAACTAACGGATAGCAGAGGTAGATTTTCGCTTTTGCACTTTTGCGCATAGAAACTAGCGCTCCAGTCACCGGACTTCAGTCGTGGCGCGGACTCTACGTCTCTTCACTATTGATGACGATTGCTCGTGTGATCGTCTTTCAGCAGCAAGGTAATCGTTACGATCAACGAGCAAGCATCCATACGATCGAACGAGATCATTTTTTTGCTACTATTCATTTAATTTCAGAATATATATATATATATATATATATATACATCATTTTGTAAATTCAGATTAACAAAATATAGTGCAAAAAAATGGATGAAAAGAAAATGGTGGTGTTTAAACATTCATAGTAATAGAACTAAGTAAATATGTACCTATACAATTTAATATAATTCTTTTCGATAAAAAACCGACTTCATCAGTTCCACTTCACCAAATGGCACATGCCTGACTTGTTGCTGAAAATACCAAAATCGCTATATGTGTGCCTATAATATTTGAGGAGTTCCCTCAATTCCTCATGGATCCCATCATCAGAACCAGATTTTGAAGAAAATGGAAACAATATACAAGCATATCGAGTCCACTTAAAAATAACAAATCGGTTCGTAAATGACGGAGATATGAGGTAACGAAAAATAAACACGATTAGAGAAACTCCTCCTTTTTTTGAAGTCGGTTAAAAATCAAAACGACCGACGCAGGTACGCTCGGCTTCGCTGTCCTCCCGTGAATGAATGATCAGCGATCGCGTGGGCGGAGACTCGCAAATACTTTATTGTACATCCTTTATTGTACTTTATTGTACCTTTTTTGACAGCACTATACACGGCACAGCTTATATTTAATGTAAATTGTACCGGGTATGGTTTTATTCAAAATAAACTTTTACTTTACTTTACACCTTAATAAATAAATAAAAATACCAAAAAACAGAAACAAAACTCAACTATATAATTAAAAGTACAATAGGCGGTCTTATCGCTTAGAAGCGACTACACGCGATTTCCAATTTGTTAGCAAAATGAGCCGTATAATTAATTGAATGAAAGTTCCAGTCGGTCGTGCTACCGGTCCATTTCGTAACGAAACTACTAAAACTTTTATTTCAGCGCGTTTCCACTCGTTCCTTGTGCCTCTGCCGAAGGCTCGTAAGCCTAATGCAATTACAACTCCTTCGGTCAGCTCTTACGGAAAATAATACAAAAACCACACTAAAGGGCTTCAGTTACTGAGCTCCAGTTATCGGCACGGAGGTCTCCGCGCCCTATACTACATTGAAGTCAAACTGTGACCAGTTTAATTAAGAACTCAAACAAGAAAATTGTCCGTGGTTGCCTTACTTGGTAATAAAATAACAAAGCAACCTGTTGTTTATGGTTGCAATTGAATATGCCTGCCAACTGGAACATTCCACATAAACCCAAATGTTTATGGAAAAATATGGGGATAAGTTTTTTACATAAACACATTCGTTGAGAAAAATCAGTTTTTGGGCCTACTTGCCAATGTCGATTCTTTAGACGGTTTGGATTATAACGCATCCAGAATCTCACAGATCCGCTAAAAACAGCCCTGTATAAACCCTGATTGATTTCGTTGAGCAATAACACATTTGAATTTTCCCTGCATCGACTAGGAACATACGATCCGGTGCCATCCGATCCCAATTTCGTTGAGCAATTAAACATTTGAATTTTCCCTGCATATAGGTACATACGATCCGGTGCTATCCGATCCCGATTTCGTTGAGCAATTAAACATTTGAATTTTCCCTGCATATACGATCCCGAGCCATCCGATCCCGATTTCCACCACGATGTAACCGGATCATGCTCGTGTTTGCGGTGCGTGCTAAGGTATAACCACTAATATAATGACTGCTACACAACAACCATTACTAGAACTTTTAAGACGGAATAGAATTTTGATATTTTGAATTACTTACCTACTATAAGTACCTAATTTTAATTATTTGAAAATAATAATACTTACATTTAGGTATGATTATACTTAGCTAGCTGTGGTTTCCTTTACAGAGTAAGCACAGGGAACGCATTAAATTAGTTAATTATATTTTTAAGTTATGTGTATTACTCATTGGAAATCCTAATAAATAAAATAAAAATAAATAATAGCCCATGAATCCATCAAAGCATTTTTTTTGTTATTCTACGTGAATGACGGCACAAGCAGTTGGCCCACGTGATGTTAAGCGATCACCTCGGCCTTTATCAATGCAGTACCTCATAGGTCACCTCCACCTAAGACGCACCCTCTGTGGCGTTGCGTTGCGCCCGCCACCCTGAGACATAAAGATGAAAGTCTCATGTGGCTCTAATTTCACCGGCACCCTTCAAACCGGAACACAGCAATGCGAGCACTTCTGCTTTTCCGCAGAAATAGGGTAGGGGAGGTAGTACTTCCCCGGAAGAACTTTCACAAAAAAGCTCTGCTACTACTAACTATTACTATTATGACTATTATGACATTCTTCGGTCAGTTTTTCCACAGTGCAGCGCCTTTCAACACTCAAGTTATGTTTCGAGACTGCTGTGAAAATCCCCTCATTGTGTTTTATATGTGTTTTATACATGGTTTGCAATTTGCCACGGGAAAAAAAAAGAAGCAAATGCAGGACGTTTTTTTTTTTCAGGAATTATGAGTCAATTTAACGCCAGTAACAAGTAAACAAACCTCTTTTTTATAAGTCACGCTACGTTTAATTGAGATTTATTAATATATTGTTGAACGGCCCGTGGGCATGAATTGTTATGCTAATTGGTATACTGCGTCGATAAATTACTGTGACACAAATACCTCATTTACCCACAGAACCTATCATGTGGTCTCACGGTGGACTTGGTACTTGGTAAGCTGGGGATCGGTTAGCAAGAAAGTCTGAAACCTAAGTACAAGAAATAAAACGTAATGGTCTTTGATTTTTGATTCATGAAAACTTTACACGGAATTTCCCATCCTGTAGTGATTTGTATAGGTTGAAATAAAACTGGTTAATTTTGTTGAACTTATTTTAAGAAGGGAACTCATATGAAAGGATTAATTGTGCCTCGCAGATGCTCCTAAGGTACCACTAATAGAAGGACTGCTATACAAAAACCATTATTAGAACTTTTAAGACGAAATTGATTTAGTACCTACCTACCTAGAAGGTATAATTTTTAATTTTTAATACTTACCTACTACCAAACCTAACCTACTACCTAATTTTAATTATTTGATTATTTACAATTATTTGATTTTACTATAAAAACTTTCGTGAATCATATCAATTATTTTATTTTTTTAACGGTACGTGGAAATTTACCGTTTTCATAAAATAATTATTTGATTTGTGTCCGGACCCCCGGAACAAATTGTGTGTTGAATAGACCCCTCCGTCTCCTCCCGTGGATGTCGTAAAAGCCAACTAAGGGATTACCCGAACTGTTAGTAAGATTTGTTGGTATCAGATTTTTCCTGGCTGCTAGCTGATTAAGGAATGTGTTATTACTAGAGGAAAGCATTTAGTCAGAGTCAGTCGTGGGAAGCAATGGCGGCGTTGAGCGTGACCCTTGTCATGTCTATATTCCCACGATGGTGCAACCCACAGTGAAAAGAGGCCCATTGAGGCTCTGTCTACCCTTTCGGGGAAAAAGACATGTGTCTATGTATGTATGTATGTATTATTGGATTAGTACGCCAGATAACAGAGGCAGAATGTGAGGACTAACAACAAACGTAAACCGTATTTAGCACATTCAGGACATATTATATATATATATATTTATGAAAAAAATAGGCAAACGAGCATACAGCCCATCTGATGTGAAGTGGTCACCGTCGCTTATAGACACCAGCAACACCCAGGGTATTGTAGATGCACTGAAGGAATTTATGAAAAAAATTCTTGAAGCGACATATGTCGTAACCAAGCGGGAAAACCTCAGATGGAAGCTCATTCCATAGTTTGTAGGTATGGGGAAGAAATGATCTCGAGAAACGAGTCGTACGAGAAACCCAGGGATCTATGATGTCCGGATGAGTCTTGTCACGGTGCCGGGAAGAGCGATGGTAAAATCTCGATGCCGGGATAAGATCGAAAAGCTCGTCGGAACATTCCCCGTTATAACTTTCGTAAGGATTTATTTTATTCTTGCCCTAAAATAGGTAACAATTCGGTTACCGAGTAGGTACAGATGTCCACAGCTTTTCAATTTTCCATCTCCCTAAACTAATTTCGCGTTAAAAGAATTCGGACGCAGATGTCGAAGACTCCGTTGTCGATTTTTTCTTCTGAACTTAGAGTTAGGAGATCGCACGTTATTTTACACAATGACAAATGGCTTTATTCATTTAGTATTTTGAAAATCACACTTTTATAACATACTAGTGTAATTCCCGCATCATCGTTTGGAAGTTTTTTTTTTTATACTACTTGGAATGACGGATCAAGCAGATGGCCCACCTGATGTTAAGCGTTACCCTCTGCCTATGAATAGTGCATTGTCACATAGGTCACACCACCTAGGACGCACCCTATGTGGCATTGCACTGCGCTGCTGGAACACTGCAAGTGCTCGCATTGCTGTGTTCCGGTTTGAAGGGTAAGGGTGCCGGTGAAATTACAGGCAAATGAGACTTTTCATCTATATATCTCAGGGTGGCGGGCGCAGTGTAATGCTACATAGGGCGCGTCCTAGGTGGACATGACCTATGAGGTAATGCACTGTTCATAGGCAGAGTTTACCGCTTAACATCAGGTGGGCCATCTGCTTGTTCCGTCATTCAAGTAGTATATAACATAAAATAAAAAAAACTTAGTCTGACATAAAGTAAAAACAAAGCACCCAGCTCTTGGTGTCTTTCATTCGATTGTAATACACAAGTTCACGGCTGATGACGAGGGGCTGATGTCAAAGGATATAATTACACTCCAGGGTGTCCGCGGATGCTGGGGGGTGGTGACGTCATAATCTGTGGAGTAATTTCACGCTATCCCAGGTCACATGGATATGGCATTTTTAAATAATAACGCGCTGTCTCTTTTTAGTTGATAATCACTCGAAATTGCATATTTTTGTGATGGTATGCCGACGCAGTTTTCAGCAGTTTTTATCTGTGTTATTTGTTTTTGTTTTAGTTTTTATATAGTTCATATCTTGTTTGCTTTTTTCGTGGTGTGTGTTTGTAGAGTCATAAATAAACGTTTCTTTCTTTCTTTCTTTCTTTCTTTCAATATTAATTCAGACTGAGAATCGAAATCATGAAATAATTTTATTCCATTATGTGGAAAACAATATTGATCTAGATTTAGTATCAATCAGTCTTAGAGCCCTTATTAATGAGCTCATAATAGCTATGTTATAGAATAGCTTTGGTATACTTAGATGTATTTTTTCTCTTGATGAGATGTATTATTTCTTGGTTTATTATCATAAAAAAGTAAAAAGTAATTTGCAATAGCAAGCTAACAAATACAGTATTTTATTTACAGGAAGAATAAATATATTTGCAAATAATAATTTAAAGAAAAAATTACGGGTAAGTTGTAAAGATAATATTTATACACAAAAAAAAAAAAAAAATTATATCTTTACAACATACACGTATTTTTTTAAAATTAATGTTTGTAAATATTTCTTGAGATTGTAAAGTTAACTAGATGTTAGGTACGTCTTGTGAAAAGCATAATATATATTATAGTTATATTGGTTTCAGAATAGCATATAGTGTATAGCTTATTATAAGATAACTGTGAATCCTAGATTAATAAAATAAAATATAATAATCTATAGCGAAAAGAATTAGATTTACAACTCTCCATTCAATTCCGGTCCATAATCACCTATAATTGTACTCACCGAAGGGCGAGATTTGCATAATTTTTACCGCTCAACTCCCGCGAGACCGCTTTATATATTCTGCATAAATACATACAAATGTAGACGCTTTTGATACACTATCGAGTTTTGAAGTTATCCCCGACTTTCTGAGGGTATTGTGGCAGACTTCCAGTGGGAAACTTGCTGAAGCTGTATTCAATGATTTTAGGATGTTAGAAAAGTTTTAACTGTAGCTATGGAAGAGTAGAGTTATAATATTTCCGTCATATATGTTCCTACAAACTATGGAATGAGCTTCTATCTGAGGTTTTCCCGCTTGGTTACGACATGTGTCGTTTCAAGAAAAATGTTCATAAATTCCTTCAGGGTAGGCAGCACATCGACAATACCCCGATGTTGCCGGTGTCTATCGTTTCGTTTCGTTTCGTATGAGGTAGTGCTGGCCTCTGGTGTCCGAGTTTGTCAAGCCACCCGAGGGCCTCTGACATGGCTTATCGACTGCTATTAATCAATAACAGCCGGGACCGACAGCTTAACGTGCCCTCCGAAGCACAGAGCGATGGAAATGGATGGATGGTGTCTATAAGCGACGGTGACCACTTAAGCTAGCTTGCCTATTAGTTTCATTAAAAAAAAAGCAGATAATTATATTTCATAAGAACATACCCAGTTTTATTGTAGCAGTTGAGCGTTTTTGTGAAAGAGTTCATCCGAGGAAGTACTACCACTATTTCTGCTGCAAAGCAGTTGTGCTCGCATTTATTTGTTCCAGTTTGAAGGTTATGGGGTGTGGTGAAACTACAGGCACATGAGAATTTTCATCTTTATGTCTCATGGTGGTGGGTACAGCGCAATGCCACATATAGGGTGCGTCCTAGCTGGACGTGAACTATGAGGTAATGAATTGTTAAAGGCAGAGGTTACCGCTCAACATCAGGTGGGCCATCTGTTTGCTCAGTCATTCATGCAATTCAAAATATCATCTACTTACCTGATTACCTAAAACCAATTGATCAACCAATTTGGCTGCAAAGCTTGGTGACTATGGCAAATCCTCCCATTACATTCAAAGGCGGCAGCCTCGTCCAGCAGTGGTTATGGTGATGATGTTAATGATGATGATGGTGATGATGATGATGATGATGATGATGATGATGATGATGATGATGATGATGATGATGATGATGATGATGATGATGATGATGATGATGATGATGGTTTATCTCTTTTAAATTCGTCGTGAACATCAACACCCTTCCCGTCGCGAAGAGCAAAACAAACGAAGCCAGCTGGGTATTAACGCCCACAGTAGGAATTAAGATGGCGACATTCAGTGAAAAATAAAAAGTCTGTGTTCCAATCGATGGGGTTTGGCACAAAGAGCACTCTCTTGTTTGCGGTGTGCGCTATCATTCCATCGGTGGGACATACAATTTCCATTAAGGTCGATGTATTTGATAGATTAATTAATTTTATAAAAAAATTAAAACCCCCGAATATTTTCAGTTTTCCATTAAATGTGCATAAATGGAACACTCAAGGAAGCACTTCGGTGTCTAGCACGCATAATGGACCCCGAAGCTAATTACTCTAATCTCGACTAGATGCCATACGAAAAACAGAACGCGCTGCCAGCTATCTTAAAAAAAAGTTTGATATTTCTGGAAACGGCTGTACCAATTTCCAACAAATAGCTAAAAACCATCTCGAAAATACCATCTTTCATAAATAAAAACCCGCATTAAAATCAAAACACCTGTTTCGGAACTACACGGCAACAAAGTCTGTATGTCTGTGGTCTGTTGTATTATACATGTTGCATACATACAACGGACATACAGACACACTTTGGCGTCAAATTTATAACAGCCGTCGGGGGTTAAAATACCTACTTATAACGGGATTCGTTATTTACTGTATTAATACGAGTAGCATGTGGTCTTAGGAAAGAAGATCTTTTAAATGTCAGTTAACATAGAAGGTAGATAAATAAATAAATAATAAATAACTACTAATAATAAACACTCCTAACTACTGAAAAAAATACGCGTTCGTTCGTGGCCTTTTCCTACCCAAAGCTTTTATGCTGTATTAAACTAGCTGAACCACTCAAAATAATAGTAATAATAATATGTAAATATATGTAATATTTTAATCTCAACAACCATGTCGTGAAATTACCTTTAAAACGACACCACACTCAAGTTTTTCAATTGACGGGTCCCAATTTAACCTAGAGATCCTGAAAATATTTTATTCTCAACTACTATACCCTGAAAATAACTTTTACAACGTCGAAATACGCTGAAATCTTGCTAAAACATAAAGTGATTTTTTTTACAAAGAAAACGGGCCCGTGAGTTTTTTCAGAAAAAAAACAGGTATTGCTGAAACATGAGTAAGTTAATTTTGTTTGAGGAATCTCCTTATAAAATTTCAAGGTTCTGTTAGTAACGATCTCTGAAATACAGAGCATTTTTTTATACGTTAAAACCCCATTTTAGACCACTAAGGGTGCGAATTTTCAAAATTCCTTTGTACAACCTTTCGCATCAAGACAAAGACACCCTACAAATTTCAAGTCCCTATGACCAGCGGTTTAGGCTGTGTGTTGTCAGTCAGTCAGTCAGTCAGTCAGACAGGACATTGCCTTTTATATATGAAGAAGATAGCCCAAAACTTTTTGTCACAATAATAAATAAATGAATAAATAATAATGCTGGACAAGTTCACAAAACATTATCTAGCCCCAAAATAAGCCAAAGCTTGTGTTATGGGTACTAGTTAACTGGTATACAATACATTACATAGATAGATATGTTTTATTATACATATAGAAAACACCCAAAACGCCCTGAACAAATATCTGCAGATCGCACAAATATTTGTTCCGAGGCGGGAATTGAACCCGCAACCTCCTGCGTCGCAGGCGTACCATCGCCAGCCGAGCCACAGGGCTCGTCAAATACAACCTACACAACAAACAATACCTACCTAATACAATATCATCAACGCGAGTGGTTTCTAAATCGTCGATTGTTTGACGTCGGCATTAAAACAGCGAAATGTCAATATTTGCGAGCTCCGAGGGCGAGGGCCGTAATCCCTCGCAAATACCAGATCTGCTGATGTCTCCTCTTTTGTACCGTCTCAGCCTCTTGTACGCAGCCTTTTGTACCGTCTCAGCCTCTTGTACGCAGCCTTTTGTTCGATCTCATTAATAAACATCCGTTGGTGAACCGTTCTGACACAAAAAGATACAAATGATTTGAGTCTATTGTTCGAAACTTTTGACAATGATTATTTATTTTCTCGTTCTCATTTTATGCTATATTTTTCAGTATATTTTTAATGTAAAAGGCTTCATAACACTTGTGGATAAGCAATTCGTCAATAAAACAACTCATAAAAGGATCACTTCCACTTACTTTATAACGGAAGCTCATGGAATGTAATTCTCCCCATAGTAATGTACGGTGCATTGACTTGGTTCCTCACCAATAGGCAGAACCTCGGGGTGTGCAGTGGAGTTACAGTATATTGGCCAGCAGTTGACGTCTAAAGGCTACTTAATGATATGATAAAATGTAGCACAATGTCTCAATTTCGCAAAATTCCCACTGTTTTTTTTTCGAGACTTTGTGTCACGTCTATATTCCACGATGGTGCAACCCACTGTGAAAAGAGGCCTATTGTGGCTCTGCCTACCCCTTCGGGGAAAAAGGCGTGTGTCTATGTATGTATGTATGTATGTATGTATTCTGAAATGAGTAGGTTCGGCTGTACAAATTTCAGTAAAACTCAGCTCATTTACGTAGTAATTTAGCCGTGGTGTGTCCGGCCTAAGAATAGACCCCTCCGTCTCCTCCCGTGGATGTCGTAAAAGCCGACTAAGGGATTACCCGGACTTTTTGATAAGATTCGTTGGTATAAGATTTGTCCTGGCTGGTAGCTTACTATGGAATGTGTTATTACTGGAAGAAAGCGTTAGCTGAGTCAGTCGTGGGAAGCAATGGCGGCGATGAGCTCACCACTTGTCACGTCTATATTCCACGATGGTGCAACCCACTGTGAAAAGAGGCCTATTGTGGCTCTGCCTACCCCTTCGGGGAAAAAGGCGTGTGTCTATGTATGTATGTATGAAAACAGACATTTAAAATACTCTATTTTCTGGAACAGTAGAATACGTTACAAAAACTCCCCCAACGGTTTGCCTAAAAATAACACTTGTAAATAAAAAAAACATGTAAATCCTCCGCGACCGCTATCAATTTTCCCCCGAATTTCCTTTCGCTCCCCACAGTATTATTTATGCCTGTTACGCGACCTATTCTTCACACTTCAGCGCCATGTTGTTATTTATAGGCACGCGTCAAAGGTGCAAATATGTTATGCCAGGTTTGGGTCGAATACCGGACCGTAAGCAATGAGAATGGACATTTCAAATCACTGCAAATTTTTATATGAAAATGATGAATGTGGGTTTTATGTACAACAAAAGTAGTAGTAGTAGAGCTTTTTTGTGAAAGAGCTCGTCCGGGGAAGTACTACCACCATACCTATTTCTGCCGCAAAGCAGTAGTGCTCGCATTGCTGTGTTCCGGTTTGAAGGGTATGGGTGCCGGTGAAATTACAGGCACATGAGACTTTTCATCTTTATGTTTCAGGGTGGCGCGCGCAGTGCAATGCCACATAGGGTGCGTCCTAGGTGGACGTGACCTTTGAGGTAATGCACTGTTCATAGGCAGAGTTTACCGCTTAACATCAGGTGGGCCTCTTGCTTGTTCAGTCATCCAAGTAGAATAAAAAAAAAAAAAAAAAAGGAATGATATACGTAAGTTTTTAACCCCCGACGCAAAAACGACGGAATATTATAAGTTTGAAGTGTCTGTGTGTGTGTGTGTGTGTGTCTGTGTATGCCTCTGTCTGTGGCATAGTAGCTCCCGAAAAGATGAACCGTTTTTTTTTGTTTTTTTTTTGTTTGAAAGGTGAATTAATCGGCAGTGTTCTTAGCTATGTTTGTTTAAAATAGGTTCAGACGTTTCATCGCGTTGAGGGTTTTTTTAATTTTTACAAAATTAATTACTTGTTTGATTCTAATAGTTATCGTGAGAAAGCTTTCATGAAAATTATGTATTATTATTATTATTATTATTCCTGTATTAAAATGAATTTGTTTTGTTCTTGGATTAAATAGATTTTTCTTTTGAACGTGTATACATACATATACGCCTTTTTTCCTGAAGGCAAAGCCTCAATAAGCCTCATTACACTGTAGGTTGCACCATCGGGGGAATATAGACATGACAAGTGGTAAGCTCATCGCCGCCATTGCTTCCCACGACTCTGCTAACGATTTCTTCCAGAAATAACACATTCCTTAATATGCTAGCAGCCAGGACAAATCTAATACCAACGCACCTTACTCAAGTCCGGGTTCTCTGTATTTCTAAATAATAACGTACTTTTCATCACTTCATATCATTTTACCTCCCACACTATTTCTACTCAATTTACAGATCTTTTGTGCACGGTCAGTCCATTAGCTCATATAAGTGCCGTGCTCGCTATCTACGCGCTAGTTCTTAACCTCGACATTTCTCAACAATGACACGTATCTGAGGCAATTTAGCTTCTCGACTTGATTCATTTTTAACCCCCGACGAAAAACGAAGGGGTGTTATAAGTTTGACGTGTCTTTGTGTGTGTGTGTGTGTCTGTGTGTCTGGCTGTCTGTCCCATCGTAGCTCCCGAACGGATGAACCGATTTCGTTTTTTTTTTGGTTGAAAGGTGTTTTTGTCGGGAGTTTTCTTAGCTTTGTTTGATCAAAATCGGTTAAGCCGTTCAGCGTTGGGGGTTTTTTAATTTTTACAAAATTAATTACTTGTAGTAACGTAAGAATTCATGTTCAGAAGTTATTTTAATATCCCTCCAGCCACAAAGCTGAATGGAAAGGTCCAAAGACATTATAAAGTTCGCAGGAAAAGGTGGATGGAGGCGGCTCAAGACCGTTCGTCGTTGCATTCTATCGGGGATGCCTATGTCCAGCAGTAGACTTATGTGGGCTGATGATGAGAGCACCATGTGAAAGAGTTTATCCTGGGAAGTACTTCCACTATACCTATTGCTGCGTCCAAGTGCTTTCATCCAGTTTGATGTTGAAGGTGAAATTACAGGTACACAAGGTGTTTTTTTGTCTCAGAGTGGCCGGCCAAGTGCATCGCCATGTCGGGTATATAATATTGATCATTTTTATTTCAGACTATCTATATTATAAGTATAGTATAGTTTTACAGATAAAAATACTAATTTCCGTAAGGCCTCATTCGCACGAGAGTATGCTCCAAAATTCCAAATCGTGGATTAGATTTTTAACTGACTATATCAAGTACAATATTCCAATTAAAAATATACATTACAATTCCAAGGGATCACTGTACCAGCTACACGATAGGACAATATTTTCTTGATAAAAAAAGCCCAATCTTACCTCTAACTTTTGGCTAGATTCGATTGTTTATTAAAATGGTGCATATTATTGGGTAAAAAAGTAGATATAGAAAATCAATACAACAAAGCCGAGGGTTTACTGTAGTGGTTTTGTAAAATGAACTATATTTTACGAGATATTCAATAAAAACAGCGTTTTCGAGCGGCGGAGGCGTTTTTTTTTGTATGAAGATTTCTTTCACAGTCAAAGCTGTGCGTCTGTGGAATGCTTTGCCGGTGGAAATCAGACAAGCATCTTCCCTGCACGCATTCAAGCTAAAGATAAAAAATCATTATCTGTCGGGCCTGTCCACGTTTTAAGTTTATTGGTAGAAATAGTAGGGCACATAATGTAGTATTTAACTTCATCGCTATGTAGTAGTGTATTTTAGTATAGTATATTATGTATTCGAATTATGTAAACGTTTTCTTATTCATCTATCATTATTATTGTTGTTATTATTTATTTATTTTACTCTGTGCACTGTCGTTCGTTATTACTTCACTCATTACTGCCCATCCAAAGGTTGCCTGGAAGAAATCGCTTTCAGCGATAAGGCCGCCCACTGTACTATAATTTGATTTAGTTAATCCTTGTATTATTGTGTTTTTTATTATTATTTTTTGGTGTACAATAAAGTGTTAATCTATCTAATCTATCTATCCATCTATCTGCCTGGCGCAAGCTTCGCTTTGAGGCGTAAGCACTTTCATACAAGACTCGATATAAAAGAGCTTCAGCGTACACCTAAATTGTCAGCGGTGCCGTCAGTACTTGGCATAGTGATTGCATGTAGTAGGTATTTGGTGTATGTGGCGAGCAGCGATATTTCATGCGTTCCGGTTGAGCGCGTCTGCCGGGGTCCGGAATGTCTGTGCTTTGACTTATACGCAACCAGAGATATGCTACTGGTTTTGTAGATGTCTCTATGGTTTCTCTATAGCTGTTAATTTTAAATCAAGAGCAAAAAGTGACCCTTATCCGAAGTACCCAAAGTAAGATAGCACGAAAATAAACGGCAGGAACATGGTAGTATTGCTTTTCACACATATAATGTTACTGTATCTTGGATTAATTCCTATGGTATACGCTCGATGACCGCTTTTTGCTCTGGATTTGAAATCCTAAACGAGCAATGTTTATTCTTTAAAATATTCCATCGATATCGAAAACTGCTCTAAAGATGTCGATAAAATTTGCTATATGGACCTTTTTGGGGGCGAAAAATCGACCTATAATCTGTGAGAAAACGCGTTTTTCCAAGTTTAGGTTAAGCAATGATTTGCGAGGTCAGTGTTTGGAACAAATAGCACCACTTGGGCTTTGAGCTTGAACACTTTTAACTTAGATTTGAGAATTTTCATTTTATTTTTATACGATAGTATAAGTTTGTGATTTGAAGTGATTTGTTTTTAAATTACTTACTTATATTAAACATATAATGCCACATTTTATTTTACGGAAAGAAGCAACTGCAATCTTGGAATAGTTTAAGAAAATGCACGACAAGTGTTACGCCAAACCAGTATTTAGCATCCTACGTATCAAACCATTCAGTAATATCAAAAAGCTGATATTTATAACTAAATATTTCTGGGAAATTACAGTGTTTTCCTGTCACAGACGGAGAATTACCGTGACACATCGATGGCAGTGTCTTTGTAGCAATTTCCCAGTGTATGATTAAGTGCTATATGGAGACAGGACTAATAACCCACAAACGGAATATGTAATATGTAATTTATATTCACTAGTTCCTTTTATATGTAAGTAGGGACTCTAAAGATATAATTATAGCTACGCTTGTGTTATAAACCTAATTGGATTTTTGGCAGATATCATTATAGGATTCCTTGGCAAAACATTCTACCTATTTTTTTTTTTTTTTAACTTTGATAGACCTTTGTTTGACCACGATCTCACCTGTTGGAAAGTGAGGATGTGGCCGAAGATGGAGCACAACGGTCTAGAAGGCACCTATTCCCATATTCTATTCCTATTTCACCTGTTTAGGTGAAAGGACTATGGAAATTATAGGACTACCCTGAAATTATTGTGAAACACACAATTCGCCAAATCTGGTCATAAATACGATTTGCGATAATGCGATTAGCTTATGAAAATATTTAAAGTGAATTCAGTCTTCATAGCAAAAGTCAATATTCGCCATTATTCCACTTTATTCTGGCTGATCCTCATACATTTTCAATCTGGTATTCAGAGTGAAGGCATCCGATGCATCGGAGCTTATTGTGGAGTCAGGGGGAACCGACTCTTTGCGATCTAAAAGATAGATGCCTATCTCTTTCACTAGGGACTTCCGCTATATCTAGCTGGCTACTTATAAACTGTTTTTATGTCTGAGATTTATCCACAAAGTGTTCTCAGTGCTGATAGTAACTAGAGTATCAAAAAGAAACGGCATACAAAGATCAAGAAATGTATGTACACTTAGATGGTTTCGGCATTTAGAAAGGATGGGCGATAGTAGATTGACGAAACGGGTACATAAGACGAGCGTGAATGGGATAGTGAGAAGGGGAAGATCTCGGCGAACGTATTCAGTCCAGATCGGAGACGTTCTCAGTCAAGAGTTCCCTTAACCGACGAGCATGTATGAAGAATGTGATGCAAGTGTATGAAGCAAAAGAGGTATATCAGGAACGTAGCAGGTGGAAATCCGTGGTTTCTGCCTACCCCTCCGGAGAACAGGCGTGAGTTTATGTATGTACGTATTTATGTAAAAGACAAATACTGAATGCTACCCCTCTACACAAGTTCAATAAAAACCACACATACCGAAGCAGATTTTTTAAGAATGGTGTAGTTATTGCTATTTGAAATATCTTATTTGTATCTTGGCAATGCTACGTGTAAATATACATAGGTACCTATGTAAATGTACATAGGTAAGTAAACATAACCCATATTCAACAAAACGCCAAAAAGTTAGGTACCTATATTAAGTCACATTGATATCAGACCCTAATCTAACTAGCAGCCATCAACCGGATGACGCGTGTAGGATAGGCCTTCACTCGATGGCTCGGCGTTACTGCAAAGGATGCGGGAAGTCATTGGATGGAGGCGGCTCAAGACAATTCTCTGTGGCTTTCCATGGGGAGGTCTATGTGCAGCAGTAGACTGGCTGAAATGATGATAATCAGTGACGTAACACCTTCCACACTAGATTTTAAAGAGAAAGACTGTGCCGACTCTACATTCATATTCCAAGGCCCGGTAGTTTCTGGCAATAGAACGGGTAAACCCTGGGGAAATCTACAGTGCATTAGATCCGGCTGAATACCTAAGTTAAGGGCATAATGTGACGTGCATTTTAGAGAAGGTTGTGGAATTTCTATCCAGATTGCAGTCTACTTTAAATTGAAAGTTCATGTATCGCCAGGTGCTGGCTTAATTGTGTGGAAATGGCGGAGTGTAGGTAATACTTACTTTCAATTTCGCCCGAGTGAAATTATTGCTTAGTATTTGTTTAGTGATATTTTAGCTTTGTAAAAACAGCACCTTCCGATAAAAGAAGTGTTTTTGTAGTGTACTTGTGTTTTTTCCACATTAAAATTATGGCCTAGTATCTGTTTAGTGATATTTTAGCTTTGTGAAAACAGCACCTTCCGGTAAAAGAAGTGTTTTTGTACCTAATCAAGCAGATAGCCCACCTGATGTTAAGCGGTAACCTCTGCCTATGAACAGTGCATTACCTCATAGGTCACGTCCACCTAGGACGCACCTTATGTGGCATTGCACTGCGCCCGCCACCCTGAGACATAAAGATGAAAAGTCTCATGTGCTTGTAATTTCACCGGCACCCTTACCCTTCAAACCGGAACACAGCACTACTGCTTTGCGGCAGAAATAGGTATGGTGGTAGTACTTCCCCGGACGAACTCTTTCACAAAAAAGCTCTACTACTACTAAATAACTTAAGAAGGGGAAAAATAGTTGGTTGGTTATCTTGTACGACATGACATTACGTCATCGGAGGCCTGCAATGCTCTAAGCATTACGTGGTTGGTTTGGGTGGTCCGTTAGTAATAAACGATAAAACCATCATATAATGGAAATGTGGAAGGCCGTGAATAAGTTACATGAGCCAGTTGTAGGAGAAAGCCGCTGTAATTTCGTATCATGAGATAAATGGGGAAAACAGCATCGATTGCACTGACATGAGTTCTTTTATTAATAAGTTTTCTAAGCATTCTAAGGCCAGGCTGAAAAACAGCGTGGCTGAGCCCTAGACCTTTTCTCTTACACTAGACTACGACTACCAGTTCAATTCTGCTCCTGGCTCGCAGACTTTCTGAGGGAAAGATCCATTCGAGTAGTTATTGACGGCTGCTCGTCGGATCAATTGGCTATTAACGCCGGGGTACCTCAGGGGTCAGTGCTATCTGCCACACTGTTTCTGCTGCACATTAATGATCTGCTAATGCCCGGTATCATTGGGTATGCAGACGACAGCACAGTTGTGGAGAGATATGTTTCCACTGCGCGAGCTGGGCAGAATGAAATTCAGGAGTTAAGAGATGAGATGCTGCAGCGTCTGAAGGCCGTATCCGACTGGGGCGATGCCAATCTAGTCAAGTTCAACGCCTCTAAAACGCAGGCTTGTCTCTTCTCGGCGAAAAAAAGTCTATTTCTCCAAGTTCCTGTATTCCGAGATGTACCTGTAGCTATAGGAGATCACCTCGAGCTCTTAGGTGTTTCGCTCACGCCTACTCTCAACTTTGGCTCCTACATCGAGTCTAAGGCAAAAACAGCTGCCATGAAGCTAGGCATCCTGAATAAGGTAAAGCGTTACTTCACACCAGGACAGCTTCTCAGTTTATATAAAGCACAAGTCCGAGCTGGTATGGAGTACTGCTGCCATGTTTGGGATGGCTCGGCCAAACACCAGCTTGCTGCCTTGGACTCGATCAAACGTAGAGCTTTCAGGCTTATAGGTGAGCAACATATGGCGGAGACTAAGATCCAGAGTCTCGAGCACCGCCGTAAGGTTGCATGCCTTGCGATCTTCTATAGGTTACATTTCGGTGAATGCTCCCAGGAACTGCACGATCTGATCCCACCATCTCCTTTTCATCACAGGACGAGCAGGCGTACGGCTCAGTACCATCCTTACCTCATTGGTATACCTTCTATTCGCACAAAACGTTTCAGTTCAACCTTTATAATCAAATCAAATCAAATCAAATCAAAATCATTTATTTCAGGCTTACTGAGAAATGCACTAAACCTAAACAGTAAGCCCATACCTACATAAATACCTTAGAAACTAACATACACATAAAAACACTTTATTACTTAATCTAACACACGTGTGATCGCCGACGCGTCACGGCCCGGGGGATCACGTGACAGGCGACCCTTGAACCGCCGGAACTTCACCCCTTTCGGCCAGAAGTCAGGGCTCAAGTAAGTCTTCACATTTTCCGTAGGGACCCTCACCATAAATGAGCTAAAGCTCACATTATGACGAGAGTCCAACTTCATGACCCTCAAACCCACTCCGGCTTTCTTCCTGATATACTCCACCACCTCTGCGGCCTTCACATCGAAGTAGACGCGGGACACGTAGATCTGCGTGGTGGGTACCTCCGCTCGGAAGTGCTGCTCACTGGATACATGAGTACCACACTGGTTCCGGCTAGAAGGCTTTCGTTTCTTCATCACCTCGATAAAGCCCTCTGCATCACAGGGCTCCTTCCTTGGAGCCCTAGCGGTTGCAGCGCTGCGAACTGGTTCACAGCTCCGCTTCTTCCCCTTTTTCTGAGAGACAGCCAAGTTGCTAGCCGCTGCGGAAGCGTAATCATGCCGTTGGGGAGGAACCAGCGTGACCGGTGTCGGCTTTTCTGCGGTGCGAGACATGCTGGCGGCGGGCCGAGGGCACGAGTTCGGTGTAATTGCGGCGGCGAGCGACAAATTCGCTGAGCCGACACATTCCATCTCGTCACTCAACAACGACACAGTGCGACACATAATGCGAACTGCTAAGGAGTGGAATACACTACCGTCGTCTGTCTTTCCTGAAAACTATAATCTGGGTCTCTTCAAGTCAAGAGTGAACAGGTGCCTTCTAGACCGTTGTGCTTCATCTTCGGCCACATCGTCACTTACCAACAGGTGAGATCGTGGTCAAACAAAGGTCTATCAATGTTAAAAAAAAAAAAAAAAAAAAATTATACTTATATCCTTTGTTTGTTAGTATAGTGTAAGGAATAAATGCCCTTTTATTTATTTTTTAATTTAAATAAATGAAAATAACTTACGGGGATAGTACAAAAAAACTGGTTAGAAAAATGTACCAATAGAGGTCCTTTAATAAAGATTTTTTCTTTCTTTCTTTCTTTCTTTCTTTATCTCAGGCTATTGAAAAATATATTGACTGATGTAATGATGAATGGTTGATATTTGTTTTTCTAACAAAGAGCACACAGAAAAGGCAATAAGCTCGTTAATTTATGCATTGTTTTGGGTACCGCCAGTGAGCTTTAAAAATGCATCCTAAAAACCACAGAACAACTGGAAAAGCACAAAGCGAGAATTTATCTTCCATGTGCCTAAAACACTCTACAAAGATCATCTTTGTTATGTACTGGATGCGACTCCTGTGTACAAATAAGACTTGAAAATCTTTCACTTTCTACAAGCCAGCTAGCCACCAATTTTTCCACCACGCAAACACATATTTCATACCAAAACAGCATTGAATTCAAACTCGATGTATACAAAATGTAAACAAACCATCATGCATTCTAAATTATTGTGAAAAAACCGTTTTATTTTTAAATTATTTACTGAAATAATAATACAACTAGTTGCCTACTAGAAGGTGTGTACAAAATTTGAAATAAGTTATTTGTGTTTTTTTTTATACAAGCTTTTATAAAATTAGTGTTCGTAACCTACTGATCAAAATGAGCCTAAATACGGCCAGTCTACTATTATTCATCGAAGAGTTTCGTTGTCCACCTTCCGTTTCCATCATCAGATCAGCTCATTGTCACCATCATATTGTATTGTTATCGGAACTTGACAGGTATGCCAAATTTCAGCTCAATCGGTTGAGGATAACTGGTTAAAAATTCAGTTGCAAGATTCCACCCGGATTCAACCCAGACAAACATATATTGCAAGTTAAATAAAAGCTTGTAATAAAACACAAATTAATCAGTTAAGCTATCTGAAGACTGTTGCAACCGATCTGAAAGACAAGACAGACACAATAAGGCCTCAAGCTTCTAACACGAATAGACTTGGGTTGAAATATTTAAGCAGTTGAGATTTCTAAAGACCGATCAAACGATCTTAGATGATCCAAATTACAACCAGACAGAACAGTCACTTATACACTCTGTGCATTTCCACGCTGAATGGCAAATATATTTTTAGCACAGTTATTATGTAATCTCAGAGGGCAGAGTCGGTTCCCACTGCTTGATTTGTTAGCTCTAGTTTTTTTGATGTTGTTCTATCCAGGAGAGTGGACTGCGCCGAGGTCCACATAAACAATGCAGCTACCGACAACTTTCCCTTTGTGCATGTATGCGACGCCCCGCTCTTGCTACCTGATAATGTATCGCCTAAGTATATGTATTTTTTATATTCAAATTGATGATTTGTTGCATAATCAAAAAGCTAGTTCAAAATTTTTCGTGTATTTTGATCATCACAGCTCATCAACACTTCTTCAGATAGCGAAAACTATGTTGCCGGATGAATGTGCTTGAAACAAAAAAACACTGTAAAAACCATTGAAGCACAATCGTAGCTAAACTAATCATATTTATGTGATACTATAAATTAAAACTTGTGTGTTAGGTCATATAATAACCGGCAACATAGTTTTCGCTATATCGATCAATAGAAAGTGTTATCTACATCTACACTAATCTACACTATCTACACTAATATTATAAAGAGGAAAGATTAGTATTTTTGTGTGTGTGTATGTTTGTAATGAATAAACTCAAAAACTAATGTGCCTATTTCAAAAATTCTTTCACCATTGTAAAGCTACATTCACCCTGAGTACATAAGCGACCAGGGGGGGCGGGGGTGTAGGGGGGGGGGGGGGGCTGTTTTTCATCCTGAAACTACACGTGCAAAGCCGGGACGAGACGCTAGTATTTTATATAAATGGTAGTTTTGCTAACAAACTTTTATAGGCGCCATATCCTGCAAAATTGTGCCTGTATAATATCGCTAAAAATTTCAGAAAAACCAGGATATTTACTACGATTTTAGAGTTTTATTGGTCCCCGTTATTTCAGCAAAGTTGCACGCGCTATGACCACGGGAGAACTGAAGTTTGTGTGGTCGTGGTCTGTTCTGGTTAGTGAAACCCGATGATAGTACCGTTCGTAATAAAAGTCAGAAAAGGGGTTGATCGATATGGCAACCCAACAACTTAATTTGAGATTGCTATTGAAAGATTATTGTGGCTCGAAGGGCTTTTTGACTTCGCTAGTCGGTATGGCCAGAGCAGTGGGCACTTTGTAGACTGTCATATCTTGTGTTTTATGTCATTCAATAGGTAGGAAAGCCTCTTCCTTTTTAGGGTTCCGTAGTCAAAGATTCGTCATGTCTGTCTGTCTGTCTGTCCGTGTATGTCACAGCCTTTTTTTTCCGAAACTATAAGAGCTATACTGTTGAAACTTGGTAGGTACATGTATTCAATGAACAGCATTAAGATTTTTACACAAAAATTAAAAAAAAACAATTATTGTTGGGGTTCCCCATACTTAGAAATGAAACTCAATATATTTTTTTTCATCAAACCTATACGTGTGGGGTGTCTATGGATAGGTCTTCAAAAATGATGTTGAGGTTTCTAATATAATTTTTTTCTAAACTGAATAGTTTGCGCGAGAGACACTTCCAAAGTGGTAAAAAGTGTGCCCCCATAACTTCTAAAATAAGAGAATGATAAAACTAAAAAATTACCATGTAAACTTTCACTCAAAATTGGTTTGAACGAGATCTAGTAAGTAGTTTTTTTTTAATACGTCATAAATCGTAATCCATCCAAGAATTTTTATATTATGTTACTTGCTGCTACGGAACCCTTCATGGGCGAGTCCTACTCGCACTTGGCCGCTTTTTATAGATAAAGTAGGTTTATTTAAGTAGGTAGTTAAAATAATAAACTTAGACGTATTTAGCTGTCTACCGAAGTTAATACGGGAAGGCTTCTTACGCCATTTCTCGGAGGCCCGTGATCTTGTAAACCCTTAAAGTGCTCAAAGTGAGGATATAAGGGTTAAGTTTTAAAAGCACTCTGTCTACCGTGAAAATTGGTGCCAGTAACAAGAGATAAGAGATTTATTAATAAATCTAATATCTGCCAGATGCCTCGCGAGGCAGCCTCGCGGAGTGGAGACGCGTTTGCCTCGCGAGCTGATTTTTAACGTTACCGCGTGCTCGCTGCTCGCTTGAGTCGGCGTTTTAGATAAAAGTAAATAATACGAGAAAATAGGTTTTTTAAAAAAAAAAATGGGTTATTGCACACATTTGGCCAAAAATTGGCCATATATGTGACTTATATATCTAAGTACCTGCTTTGAGGTTATACTTTTCACTCGTTTCGTTTCGTTTCGTATGAGGTAGTGCTGGCCTCTGGTGTCAGAGTTTGTCAAGCCGCCCGAGGGCCTCTGACATGGCTTATCGACTGCTATTAATCAATAACAGCCGGGACCGACAGCTTAACGTGCCCTCCGAAGCACAGAGCGATGGAAATCCGCACATAACTTAGAAAAGTCATTGGTGCGGAGCCTAGAATCGAACCCGGTATCGTTGGATTTTGAGTTGCACTATTGAACCGCTAGGCTACCATCGCTATTCTACTTTTCACTAGAAAGGGCATATTTTACCATGGGTTCTTTGAGGTTGGAATAATGGTTTGCAAAAACTGCATCCAAATCGGTAAAGCATTTTTAGAGTTAAACAACATCAACCATTAAAATTCCAAATGCGTTCAGATTCTCGGTAACTGGCAGTATATTTTCACAAGGCTCATAACTTCATTTAAACCCATTGCTGACCGTAATGGCGGTGATGAGTTCACCACTCGTCACATCTATTTCCCATGAAAGTGGCCATTTGAGGCTCTGCCTACCCTTTCGGGGAAAAAGGTGTGTGTCTATGTATGTATGTATGTTGGTCGCAGCTACATTCGAACCCTAAATAAGAAGGTGAAGTTTGTTTCCACGTAGCTAACACAGGAATCTCGGAGGTTAATTTCTGTTAGTTGAAAATCCTCCTTCTCCTTTCTCTTGGGCTGGTGGAAGAGTCGTACATACGACAATCGGATCCAGTTTAAATAAATTATGAGGGAACTGGCACACCCGGCGCGGCGGCCAGAACACTTTGTTGCCTTTAACTTTTTTAATAACACTTCATTGGAAATTTACTTACAATGAGTTCGTAATAAGATACTGAGCGTTCAATTTAAAGATGGATGGATTTTAAAGTGTATTTAGGATCATATAGTGTATTTATATGTGATTATATAGTGTATTTAGGGTTATATAGGATTTTTGTGTGATCTTGGAATCATAGTTGACAAACTTTAATGTCAATTTGTACCTAATGTTTTATGAATCTGTTTTTGTTTGTAGTCTTTGTTCTAAAATTATTTGTAGGTCGCCCCACACGTGAACTAGCGGAGTTTTTTTTAAATTCTTGTTTTTTTTCCCTTTCAACATTCCTTTATCTATAGATAAATATAGTTATAGTTATAGTTTGACTTTGCTTATACTCTAGCAAGTCAAACTCGATACAAATCATAGTGCATTCTAAATACATACATACATAGACACACGTCTTTTTCCCCGAAAGGTTAGGCAGAGCCTCAAATAGTGTATTTAGAAATTTATTTCTCAATAGAATATACATTCACATATAGAAAAATACAAGATTAAATAGGCCTCTTTTCACTGTGGGTGAAAAAGTAGTAGTAGAGCTTTTTTGTGAAAGAGTTCGTCCGGGGAAGTACTACCACCATACCTATTTTTGCCGCAAAGCAGTAGTGCTCGCATTGCTGTGTTCCGGGTTGAATATTACAGGTGCCGGTGAAATTACAGGCACATGAGACTTTTTTTCTTTATGTCTCAGGGTGGCAGGCGCAGTGCAATGCCAAATAGGGTGCTTCCTAGGTGAACGTGTCCTATGAGGTAATGCACTGTTCATAGGCAGAGGTTACCGCTTAACATCAGGTGGGCCATCTACTAGTTCTATCATTAAAGTAGCATAAAAAAAAAAAAAAAAAAACTCCAGTCCTGAAAAAATGTAATGTATGGCAAACATTGAATAGAAAGAAACGTTTATATTTTACTGGTGGAACGCCTGCGAATTTGACCGCGTGGAGTTTTTTCCATACAAATGTTAATGTTAATGTTAAAGAACTCCTTTTCCGCTTTCGAACTCTATGGACAGTCCATTATGCGTGAGAGCTGTCTGACTAGGTAGTTAGTATAACTCCGTCCAGAAGCACAGAAGTTTCCTTGGGTCTTGGCGGAGTGACCTCGGGTTGTTGAGGATTTGTTTACGTTGAGCTGCTACTCCCACACATTCCAGGACTACGTGGGCAGCCGATTCTTCTTCGGTCAGACACCCTCTGCAGAGTGGGCTGTCTGTGGCTCCGATGTTGAAGAGGTGTTTGTTCAGGAGACAGTATCCTGTGAGTTTCGCCACGATGGTGCGAAGGTCTATTCTTTGAAGTTTGAGCAGGCGACGTGTCAGTTGTGGTAAGACAGCTGGCATGGCTGTCCCTAAAGTCAGCCAATAGTTCTTCAATAGTAGTAAGAATAGTTAATCCATGCCCAGCGTTCATTGAGTTAGTTATTGGTGCGGAGGCGCACAAACTTCAATACAAGTTACGAAAACTCCTTTCTTAGTGCACACCTAGAACACAAAAGGAATACACCCTCCAAACAGATCTCTGAGACTTACGATTCAGGCTGTGCGTTGATAGTAAGTCAGTGAGTTAGTTAGACAGTCAGTCACACAACGTTTTTATATATATTGACAAGTAAAGTTGTTGATGTGTTGCATCCTTTCTCTCGCTTTCCTGCAATCTGTGGGAGTGTTTTCTTGAAAAGGGACGGAAGTGTGTAACAGGAAGTGCGCAGTTTTCCGAGAAGTTGTTACTATCAGTCATGTTGCTTATTTTTTTTTTTTTTTTTTTTTTTTTTTTTTTTTTAAATACTACTTGGATTACGGTACAAGCAAGAGGCCCACCTGATGTTAAGCGGTAACCTCTGCCTATGAACAGTGCATTACCTCATAGGTCACGTCCACCTAGGACGCGCCCTTTGTAAGATGTCAGATGTTACACACCATATGTGACTACTGTAAGGTTCGCTTCGTTTTTATAAATGGCTTCGTTTTTGTGTTGGTTGTTAAACAATTGCTGTCACGGCTTAACCGAATTAGGTACCTAAAAGTTGAATCAGAGATAAAATATATGAACACAATACAAATAATAAATAATACAAATACAAATAAGTTTATTTCTAAAAAAAAAAAAACACACAATGAAGTTATTACACAATGGATCCCGCACTAGGACTAGCCTGTATCGCGGGTATCCGGAAATAGTTTAATAAATACGATTTAACATGGAGAAACAATGCGAGACAATAAAAACAAATAAAATACATAGAAAGCTATCTTAGAACCTTTACAAAAAATAAATAAATAAAATTTTCAAATAAAATCAAACAACCAACTAGAGAGATACAAATGTACTAACTATTGCTATCAACGAATTAAAAGCTCAAACTTAAATTCCTAAAAAGGTAAATCTGACTAAAAGGGTTAGAGTGAAGGTGAAAGTGAGATGTATGCAATGTTACTATAAAAACTTACGTGAATTATTAACAGTAACTTTCGTGAATTAGTAACATTAAATTTACATTATAACGGTACGTGAAAAATTCCCGTTTTTATAAAATTATTGTATGCAATGCTTTTTATTTTGCTTGCACTTTTTATTAGCTCACGATATCAACAAAAAGTTATAAATTGAGTTAAAACATCAATTTGTAGTAACCAGATGTATTTAAATGCAATCAATGTCACGTGTCAGCTTTCCGTCTCCCACTGAAAGCTTAATGAAAACAAATGGAAAAATGCAGTCGAAAAACAGATAAAAAATACTCTAGTTAAGGAACTAACACATTGCCGCTGTACAATTACGTTTTCAAGTTAAAACTTGTAGGGAAATAAAAAACATTGAAATTATTTAGTACAGATGCCAATTGATCAATATCAATCACATTGTTACAAATTAGATCTTACTTTACTTGCGGTAGTTAACAGTAAACAATTTAAACAGACATGAATTACATACATATAATGCGCGTCATGTAAAAAGAACGCTCGTCGTCGTTTCGTATGAGTTAGTGCTGGCCTCTGGTGTCAGAGTTTGTCAAGCCGCCCAAGGGCCTCTGACATGGCTTATCGACTGCTATTAATCAATAACAGCCGGGACCGACAGCTTAACGTGCCCTCCGAAGCACAGAGCGATGGAAATCCACACATAACTTAGAAAAGTCATTGGTGCGAAGCCTAGGATCGAACCCGGTATCGTTGGATTCTGAGTTGCACTATTGAACCGTTAGGCTATCATCGCTCTTAAAAGAACGCTGGCGGTCATACTTCTTCATACGTTCCAGCGTTCTTTTTACATGACGCGTACTATACATATATACATAGACACATGCCTTTTTCCCGGAAAGGGTAGACAGAGCCTCAAATGGGCCTCTTTTCACCGTGGGCTACACCATCGTGGGAAATAGACGTGACAAGTGGTGAGCTCATCGCCGCCATTGCTTCCCACGACTGACTCTGCTAACGCTTTCGTCCAGTAGTAATACATTCCTTAAATTAGCCAGCAGCCCGGACAAATCTTATACCAACGAATCTTAAAAATAAGTCCGGGCATTTCGATAATTGACCGAGAGAGCGAAGGGACCAACTGGCAAAGTTTGCTTTCATCTTTAAGTATGTATGTCGGTACTCGCGTACAGGTCGTAGTTTTCAAAGAATCTTGACGAAACTTGATACACAGGTTTTAAAATTTCATAGTATTTTTCTTGGTCGGTGATTTTTGATTGCATGGGTATTTCCCCCAAAAAGAAGGAAGTTCGCTGCGACGCCATTTACAGCCGATTTTGATAAAACAGACAGTACACAATTCTAAACAAAAACAAAGGGATGTCAAGACATACATTGTGAGTTTTTTTCTAGGCGAAGTCTGAAACCGAAAACTGTTGTCGAAAATGATGTTAGGAGTTGAATGATGATTGATTAGTTTGATTGATGTAGGGCTGAATTTTGAAAATAATAAGTAGGTACTGCATTAAAAATCTTATTTTTTTGTTGGTTTTTATAAAAAAGTGCCTTTTTGGTTTCTTTGGTTGATCATTATGGATCGATGTGATGCATACAAGTTTGTGCAAGGTCTACTGTTTGCAGAACTACTAGTTTCTAAAGGCAACGAAACCATCGGTACTTACGCGTTTCAGGCTCAAACTTTGCCGAATTTAAGTTTCCCAAACGTCAAAATTTTACACTAATCTATGAAAATCTCATCCTTGTAACGTGGAATAGTTACACAGTATTTTGTCTTTTACGTTGACAATCAATTTTAATTTCACAAAATATAACTATTTCAAGGATATTCCACATCCAATCAATCCATGTTTTGTAGTAACAAGGGATTTTTGAATCAGTTCAAGGTGTATAGGCCTGATCGGTAATAATTGGAAAAAGGTAATATTAGACTCATACAATCATTATTACTTGTACTACTAATTCATGTCACCGATTCTTTCCTGGTCTGGCTTTACGTCAGAGACCAGCTCAAGTATGATGGTGGCCCTGAAAAGGACCTATATATCTATAGTGAAAGAACCTCTGCGAGGCATACTTAAATCCTTCCACCACACAATAATTATGATATTGGCGTTTTAACAAGTTGGTAAGCTGAATGTGTAAGCTCCATTACCCAGTGGGACAGAGTTTTGACTACGGACAAATTAAATCAATTAAAGGGCAGCCTGCGTTTTTGTCGCGCCAAAATGTCCTCCATTTGTTAGTATTACGCTTTTATTTTTAGCAGTTCGCCATTTTGTAAACGTGATTTTTAGAATTTGGCCAAGTCATTTTCTTAGTAAATAAAATTAGTAATTTAATATTTGCTTTCAGGACGAAATTAATAAAATGCAGGAGCAATTTCGTTTATTTTATCAACATTGATTTGTCAGTCCCTACCCGTGGTCCACCCACATAGTTCACGTCAGTAAAATAAACAAAAAAGATTTTTGACTATAATATTTTAAAGAACGTAGGTAATATTTTCACTCAAATCATACTGCTATTTAGAACCAAACGTCTCACGTTTCTTTAAAAAAATAAAAACACTTGTTTTGAAAATAGGCATTGTTTGAAGAGTGTCGTGAATACAAATGCCGATCTCCACTCAATGAGCGCCAACACAACCCTTATAGACAACCGGCCATCCAAGCGTTACCGTGCGAGCGGAGCGAGTGAAATCTTGGCAACAACTCGCAAAATTTACTTTCATCTGTATTACTGTATTACGCACGTACCAATTAAGTCGTATTGTTTCAATTAATCTTGATGAAACGTGACAGATTCTATATTTTCATAGTTTTTTTTTTGTCATCAGCGATTGGAGGGGTATTCCCCCAAGAAGGTGAAAGGTTGCTGTGGTGCCATTTACCGGCCGTTTTCGGCTGTGACCTTGACAGCAAGTATCAATCGCTTTTATCTTCACCATAAATTTGTACCTTCTTAGCGTTTACGTACTGAGATAATGGACGTTTATCTAAGAGGGTAGAAACCATTCCGGGAAACGGAACAAATAAAGTGCCAGGAATATTGTTGTCCTCATTTCATTGGACCTACTTTCCAATTAGTAAGATTGGGTCACACTATATTTGCTACTAGCAGCGACCCACGGTTTCACCCGCGTAAGTCTCGATCCCGTGGGAATATCGGGATGAAAATATGCCTATGTGTTATTCCGGGCGTTCAGTTATCTCCATTTCAAATTTCATGCAAATCCGTCCAGCCGTTTCAGCGTGAAGAAGTAACAAACAGACACACAAACTTTCGCATTTATAATATTAGTGGGATTGTATTTTATGACGTTTTGTAGGTCTGTACAGATCCACCAACTTATCTGTGGAATGAAATGTATGTAGTTTTCTATTCAAATCAAATCAAATACATTTTTTTCAATCAAAGCTCTTAAAAGAATGTATACATGGTTACACAATAAAAACCTTAAAAACTAATTGGATTGCTGGGCAGGTGTCGCTCGCAGCAGTGCCTAGTATAAGGACAATCCACCCTAGCAGCAATCATTGCCAGCACGGTATTGGAGCTGGCCCGCAACCTGCGCACCAGAGAAGTGGCGCTTATTATCTCATACATTTCATTCTACAGATAAGTTGGTGGATCTTTAACTTCGGGATGGTAGCCAGGACAAAAAAAACATGCAACGGATGTAAGGAAATGATGTAGGAAATGACGTCTACGGATCGAACACGCTTTACTAGTATTCGAGCATTTTTATGAGAGAGTTCGTCCGGGGAAGTACTACCACCATACCTATTTTAGCCGCAAAGCAGTACTGCTCGCATTGCTGGTAAATTACAGTCGCACGAGACTTTTCATCTTTGTCTCAGGGTGGCTGGCGCAGTGCAATACCGCACAGTACGCGTCCTAGGTGGACGTGACCTATGAGATAATGAACTGTTCATAAGCAGAGCGTACCACTTAACATCAGGAGAGCCATCTGCTTGATCTTTTTGATTTTTTTTTCAAGTTAAAAAAACGAATTAAGAAAGTATCTGTCCAATGCACGACTCATATTTAATTAGATAGTAATTCTTCATTAATGATTTTTTAGTAACTTATTATCGGAACCCTCTTGTGTCCCACTAGCAATAACTTCTGCGTTTAACAACGTATACCGTGTTATAATAAAAAAAACCTTCGCTTATTTACACCGTGTTTTGTCTGTTTCGATCCAATTTAAAAATGCTTGTCAATGCAAAAAACAAAACACTATGCAACTATTCCAAAGCTAGTTCCAAAGATAATTTGATTTTTATAGTAACAAAGGTAGTTCTTTGCTTGTAATGAATTAAATAACAGGTATCAAGTCAGGTAGAGATTTGTGCAATACGAGTATCATTCCTACTATTCTATAAAAAATAAATAAAGAACAGCCATGTGAATCTCACTGATAATCAAAATATAGCCTTACTTTTTAAACTTCACTAAAAATAATACAGAACAGTGAGAACAAGCCTTAAAATAAAAATAAGCTTGAAAAGAATCCTGATTGGGGAACAAGGCAAGCAGAAATAAAAACATCGATTTTGAACGCGTAACGGACGTCGCGAGCTCAAACACCATTTAAATCGTGACGAGAATCAAACGAATGAAAAAACGTTGATTAAAATTGGAAGTGAAATAAGGAAGACTAGAGTGCTAATAAAAGTAATAGAGAGCTCTTGTGAAGGCAAGAACATCTGCTGATGAAAATTACACACAAATTCTTAGGGAATTTTTGAGATTTTTCACTCAGTAAGCTCCTCCTGTTGTGGACCTTTGAGTGCGCTAAAGGCGGCTGGACTCAACACAGCACACAACGCAGTCTATCTTATCATTATCACGACAACTAAAAATGAAAATCTGTTTATCTTAGATATCCCGATCAATACAGTACACGAATATGCTTTTTAGGGTTCCGTAGCCAAATGGGAAAAAACGGAACCCTTATGGATTCGTCATGTCTGTCTGTCTGTCTGTCCGTTTGTCTGTTCTGTGAACCGCATTAAGATTTTGACACAAAAATGGATAAAAAACAATAAATTATGGTGGTTCCCCGTACTTAGAACTGAAACTCATTTTTTTTATCAAACCGTGTGGCTTATCTATGGATAGGTCTTCAAAAATGATGTTGTGGTTTCTTTTATCATTATTTTCTAAACTGGATAGTTTGCGCGAGTGACACTTCCAAAGTGGTAAAATGTGTGCCTGTAACTTCTAAAAAAAGAGAATAAAAAACAAAAAAAATATATGATGTAAATTACCATGTAAACTTCCACCGAAAATTAGTTTAAACGAAATCTAGTAAGTAGTTTTTTTTTTAATACGTCATAAATCATAAACAGCAATTTACCTTTCATTCAATGTTACTTGTTGCTACGGAAGTCTTCATGGGCGAGTCCGACTCGCACTTGGCCGCTTTTTAAAACAGATTTTCAAAACACAAAGCTCTTCAAAAATGGCGGAATAAACAATCTACACCCAAAGCATTCTTGTTCACCTGCAAGCGTTGTCACAACTTTGTATATTCAAATATATCTAGAGTGAAGCTCGGTGAAAGCGGAACTTTGCCAGTAAAACATTTTCGCGGTGGATAAAAAAGAGGCCACAGACAAAACCGCGAGAAAAAAGTTGTGAAACAAAAAGCCGGCGACGGTTTTGTTCTACAATGCAGCGTTTGATAAATACTTTGCCGCTGTTCTTGTATCTATGGCGAAGCTCGGATAAGCTACATAATTTTACAAAGGATTTTTCTCAAACATAAATAGTTTGGTTTTAAGCAATGTTTTATTTTTATTTATTATTTGAATGATGGAACAATCATCAGTTGGCCTATCTGATGTTAAGCGGTAATCTCTGCCTATCAAAATGTATTACTTCATATCTTCGATAAAGGAACTACGTATATATCCGTCTTGGACACGGCCTATACGTCATTGCACTGCGCCCGCCATCCTGGGACATAAATATGAAAGTCTCATGTGCCTGTAATTTCACCGGCACCCAAACCCTTCAAACTGGAACACAGCAATGCGAGCACTCGGTAGTGCTTCCCCGGACGAACTCTTTCACAAAAAACGTTATACTATGCTATGCTACTTTATTTTACTGAAGTGAAAATATGAAATTACTGTACTTTTTCCACCAGTTTGAAACAAAATAATGTATTAGATTAAGATGTTAGTAAAATAGAGTTTTGTTCCTTCGACAGTTATTGAGGTCGCCACAAGTTTCCCACAATCTCAAAATAAATAAATAAATAAATAAAGCTGGACAGTTCACACAACATTATCTAGCCCCAAGCTAAGCAGAGCTTGTGTTATGGGTACTAGATAACTGATATACTTAATACAATATAATACATAGATAGATATTTTTATTATACATAGAAAATACCCAGAACACCCTGAACAAATATCTGCGATCGCAAAAAGGATTCCGAGGCAGGAATCGAACCCGCAACCTCCTGCGTCGCAGGCCAACTTTATCCCGCCGCGCCACAGAGGTCGTCAACAAATACAACAACAATAACAAAGAGGACAAAAGTTAGACAATATGTTTTTTATAATAAATAAACTTTTGTGGTAACAAGGGTTGAACAACAGTATTAACTCAACACAACTAAAAGTAGAAGCCAAACAATATTAAAATTCCCTTTGAAACCTTTTGCGGCACTATAACCGTAATATTACTGATTTAAAGCCGCTTATACACTTTGTTGCTATTTAAATTTTAAGACGATTACCGATGAGTAGGACCGACGAGATCAAGTCTTCAGTGGGTGGCAACCTGAAACCTAATTCTCTGATTTATTTTAAAGGCACACTGCAAGTTGACCGAAACGAGATTGTATTGTAAATTGACTGTAAAATTGGTATTCTGCTCCCTCATAACAACAATATACTTAATCTACTTTCGGTTCTTGCGACCATATATACGAGTAGGGTAGTGCTATATAATAATTGTAAAGAGTGAAAGAGATAATTCTCAGAACTTTGAAACATTCAAGTTACAGTCACATTTCGATATAATCACATATCCGCGTTGTATTGCCACGTGAGCAGAATACCATTTTTGACGTTTGTGACATCGACAAAAGATCGTAACATGATCCGAACTTTAATTTGACTATATTTTATTACGATAATTGGGCTTCAGCATGAATACACCAGTATGTCAAACGAATAAGGGCGCGTACACATAGAACGCCCGATTTTACAGGATCCATTGCTGCTTATTTTGTCGGATTTACTGGATCCGGAATACTGTATTCTGTGTGAACTCGCTCATACAACTACATACGCTAATAACATATACGTTTAAACGGACCTGTAAAACGGACGTTCTATGTGTACGCGCCCTAAGAGCTGTTATTCGCTATGACCTTATGAGATTACTTTAACGTTTTACTTTATAACGTGTGACGTCACAATGTACCTATTCTGAACGATGATTCCACGCATATATCGAAACGAGCCCGCGTTATGTCACGTTTGCATGTCAATAGGGGGGAAGGATAAATGACAAGATATCGTGCGGTGACTAACATCATCCCCTGAAAACAGTACAACATAATGATCATGAATGCTCGGTCAAGATGGCAACGACCGCTAAGAAAATATAAATATTTAATTTTACGACAAAATTTCGTGGATTTCTTCTGCAAATAAATCTGGTACAAAATAACACAAAGGTTGATTCAAGACACATTTTTAATTCTACTCTAAATCAGATTTCCATAATGACTGTAAATTAAAAAGAAACCAGCCCGGAAAGCATCGACATAATCTCATTTATTTTGTCTTGACAACATAATTCAATGCCTTGGCTAAGGGCCCGGTTCGACTTAGTACGAGCTGGATTAGAGCAAGCGTTTGGATTCAGAGTAGTTTGGGCACCAACTATGGCACAAATTGATGTAGCGATTTGCACGGCCACTGACGATGAGGACATCAAGCTCAAGCTACCTCTCTTTATGCTTCCGCATTGCGCTAGACAAGTGTGTTTTGTCATCAAGTTGAAATGTCATCAGGAGGGCAATTCTCGGATTGTAGAGATTATCTCTATATTAGAGATAATGTCAAAGCATGAATGTCTACAAAAAATGTCACAATAACCATCAAATCGTATTCGATTTGAATGATTTTGGTCGACTTATGTCTATTTGTGACATCACGAGAATAGCAAATTGAGATTTTATTCGACATTCGCCATCTTTTTTCTACATATGTCTAATTCGACTTAATCTCTAAAGCACGAGAATTGCCCTCCAGCACCGCGCGTACGGTTGCATTCGGAAGTCCTCATAAACAAATTACAAAACAAGTATTAATAAATAAATCAAATAAATAAATAATGCTGGACAATTCACACAACATTATCTAGCCCCAACTAAGCAGAGCTTGTGTTATGGGTACTAGATAACTGATATACTTAATACAATTACAAAGAGATATGTTTTTTATTATACATAGAAAATACCCAGAACTGAACAGATCGTTCAAATATTTGTTCCAAGGCGGGAATCGAACCCGCAACCTCCTGCGTCGCAGGCGAACCGTCGCCCTGCACGCCACAGAGGTCGTATGGTGACCAGCTACTTAGTGCTACACTGATTTGATTGCAATTGCTTACAGAATAATTCGATTCCAATTGTTTACGATTAATTCGATTCAAGTAGGTACCAAGGTACTGTAATATAATGTTTATAATATAATTATTATGGGTGACACGATTTGAGGAGTCCGGGAAGAATCTGATATAACGGCATAAAACAGACATAACATCATTATTCATTAGTATACCCTCTATTCGTACTAAAATATTCAGTTCTACCTTTATAAAGCGTACTGCTAAGAGAGTGGAATACCCTACCGTCGTCTGTCTTTCCTGAAAACTATAATCTGGGTCTCTCCAAGGCTAAAGTGAAAAGGTGCCTTCTAGACCTTTGTGCTTCATATTCGGCCACATCGTCACTTACCAACAGGTGAGATCGTGGCCAAACAGAGGTCTACCATAGTTAAAAAAAAACAATCAACAGCCACATACCTATATAGTACTATACCATGGATTCCATGTGTCGTGGTAAATACGAGTGCCATGGTACTACCAACATGCAGACCTGGAACTGCAAACATTTGTCAACGAAGCGGGAATCGAACCCGGCTCTCGTTTCTCTGCCGGCTACCCGCCCATCGCCCCACAGGATTTCATCACTGCTCTAAAAGACATCGCCGCTAGCACTGAGACGCGGCCCTCAAAGAAGATAAGGCTTGCAGAAGGAAAATAATAAAAAAGGTCACCGAACTAATTCTTGGCGCCACTGCAGCAGACGAGCATCTTATACGGAGAAAATTTCAAGGATCTTTTTGGTGGCTCGTCTGAAGAATAAAAAGCCAGTTTACTACTACTTCACGTTTTCCTGAAATAGTTTAAATTTAATATTATTATTATTTAAAATTATAGACGAGCAGCTTTCGCTGATGTGCCTATTTCAGAGTGTTGAAATGTCTTAGTTTCACTCGCTGCACTGATTACACTTTAATGTCTTTAATTGTTAACAGTTTGTTCGTTCGCAACCAGTTATCTAATTTGTTCTTGAAAGTGTTTATTGATGTGGCAGTAACAACATCTTCAGGTAAATCATTCCAATTATGGACCACTCTGTTACTAAGGAAGTGCTGCGCAGTGTTTGTGTTGGATGGTCCACGTGATATTTTGCGACTATGCCCTCTCAACGACATAGAGCTTTCTTTTAAAATGTAGATTTCATGAAATTCAGGCAAATTGTAAGTGCCAGAGAGGATCTTGAAGGTCTCAATGAGGTCGCCACGCAGACGTCTTTCCTCTAGGGTAGTGAGGCGTAATGCGCGGAGTCTCTCTGTGTATGACATACGACGTAGATGATGATTTTAATACTTATAGGGCTCAAAAAACCAACGCAACCTACTGCCATGTTTTCTTTTTTTCTTTTCGCCAGAAACCTTGGTCATTTAATTATGTTAGAGGGCTATATGAGAAGTCAATACAAAATACAACCAGCAACCGTATCCGAGCCTAGATGAGTATTGTGAGAGAATACGAAGTAGAGCTTTTTTGTGAAAGAGTTCGTCCGGGGAAGTACTACCACCTATTTCTGCCGCAAAGCAGTAGCGCTCGCATTGCTGTGTTCCAGTTTGAAGGGTAAGGGTGCCGGTGAAATTACAGGCACATGAGGCTTTTCATCTATATCTCAGGGTGGCGGGCGCAGTGCAATGCCACATAGGGTGCGTCCTAGGTGGACGGACCCTATGAGGTAATGCACTGTTCATAGGCAGAGGTTACCGCTTATTATCAGGTGGGCCTCTTGCTTGTTCCGTGATAAAATTAGTATTTAAAAAAAAGTATAGATTGCATAGCATAGATTGCTATTGCATTTTTTCAGGCGTTGTTTTTCTTATATTATTATACCTATTGACTTCGACCAAAGTAAAATAGTAAAATAAATGGACTGGCCTTACTCATAGAAAACGTCCGTGAAAAATAAGACAATTCGGATTTAGGGTACGGTCAACAAATAAACTATCTATCTATCTATCTATCTATCTATCCAGCCACTGCTGAGTAAAGGCCTCTTCTCTATAGCGCCACTCCTGGCGGTCTTGTAAATAAACTAGGTGAAATTAAGTTATTGAACTTCTTAAAAACTGTATTTTTTTAATACTTAATACTTTAACAGATGCAATGTGTTTTCTAAAGTTATTTCAGTAGGTTTATAGTACAAAAAATCGCCGAAAAAAATGCAATTATTGAATGAAACTTTTACAAAAATACATGGTTCCCTTCTGTTTTATGTAGTTACGTATCTATTTATCAGCTCTCAAACATACATAATATAAATCAATAGAAAAGCAAGTCCACCTAAGGTCTTCAGCTCAATCAATTTGTGAAAAATATATTTTTCATCACTCAATAAACTAAGAAAATATCATAAAAATCGTACGGAAACATAAATGTATAAAAATTCCGGTATTTAAGAAACTGCAGAGTGCAGTTTTAAGAATTTTGCACAATGAGTTTTTTTATACTACTTGGAATGACAGATCAAGAAGATGGCCCACCTGATGTTAACTGGTACCCTCTGCCTATGAACAGTGCATTACCTCAGGTCACGTCCACCTAGGACGCGCCCTATGTGGCATTCCACTGCACCCGCCACCCTGAAACATAAAGATGAAAAGTCCCATGTGGCCGTAATTTCATCGGCACCCTTACCCTTCAAACCGGAACACAGCAATGCGAGCACTACTGCTTTGCGGTAGAAACAGGTATGGTGGTAGTACTTCCCCGGACGAAGTCTTTCACAAAAAAGCTCTACTACTACTAACCGTTTTTTGGCGTATAGAATTCATTGTGTAGAAAATGATCAGAGCTAATACGGGAAAATGTATTCCACTTCCAAAAGTCGTCTGTTCTTGCTCGTCTTATGACTTCTATCCATTTTTGTTTACTTTTTTTTTTTTTTGGAAAGCTATAAGGTTAATTAACATGCCATTACATATTATATGCAATTACCTAAAGCGACGTGCTTAGCAATGTTTTGGCGTAAATAATGCAAATTACAATTCTAAATCAATAAGATACCCCTAGGCATCAGATTTTTTTGCAGTCTGTACCGGACCATCCGTCATGCGTGAAGTCTTGTCAAATATTTCGTCGCTGTAGTTGGAAAACTAAATAAGTAATAACAACAACAAAACCAACATCGCGAGAATAACGCGATTTACTGTTTTATTGCGTCAAAAATGGCAATAACTTTTTTATCGTAACTAATTTTTCAGTCCGTGTTTTGATATGTTATAGATTGGTACTGTATCTATTTTCGAGTTTAATGATAATACATTTTAGTTCTTTTGATTAAGAGAAAAAAATAAAAAAACGACTATGTATTTTTCCCTCGCCAAAGTTTTGAATAATTGAAATGATCTATTATTTACTTATTTGAATATGACAATCCTATCCATGGGTATAGATTTATATAATATTAAAATACATTTTAAAATAAAACCAACTTATAATCATTTCTTTTTATCAAGACTGAATATTAGAAAACTACTGAAACACCTACATTATTTTAGCAGACTTATAAATTCAAAGTAAGTGACATAACAAACTTATCATACGACTAATGCTTATAAAATCAACAAAATGAAAAAAAATTGTGGATCACAATAATTCTAAGTATCAAAAAGAAAAAGGTCGACTAAAATTAAAACTATCTACGAGTATAAACTTGTGTCTGTTAACTTTCATTCAGAGTGGGGAACATTGAGATAATGTCCTGGGGCGTAGTCCTCCTTGTTGTCGCTCGTCCTCTAGAGCAAGACGTGTCCATCGACATGTATGGGTCATCATAACCATGCAATAAAGTCGATTTCGCAAAATGTGTTGGTTATGTAGTTTTCCTACCACACGACGATTTATAAGTTTTTTATCAATTGATGAAAATTATATTACAAAACCTTTACTTACGAATGAACTGCGATGCCTGAAGCTTTATTTGTATTTCTTGTGTTGTTTGCACTTGCAGAACAGCACAGGAAGGCATTGTATCACCAAGGTATCTAATTTTGGTATTTTTCAGCATAGCTGTCACTCGTTGCCGTGACAAAGACTGACTGAAGCGAAGTATACTAGCTAGGTCTGTTTAGAAGCTTCAAAACTATCGTTCCCTAAGGCCCGTCCACGATGCCTATTGACATGTTTATTTTTTTCTTTATGCAAGATGTAAAATCTAGGTCATATGTTATACCACCAGAGGTACGGCCAGGGGTACGGTGGGTCTGAAGTGTTGGTGGGGTATATAAGAGGTCAATAGCAAAAACAACTATTAGGATTTAATATGCTATGGCAATATATAATTCATATTTGTTACAAGTGTTCGCCCGCGGCTTTGCTCGTGTTTTAACGGGATAAAAAGTTATAGCTCAATCCAGTTCATAATTTATCTACGTATCAAACTTGACTGAAATCGGTTCAGCCGTTTCGGCGTGATTAAGTAACAAACATACAAACATGCAAACACCCAAACCTAGACATTTATAGGATGTTAGTGGGATAGTGTATTAATAAAAACTTTTGTTATTGATACAAGACCATTATTCATTACATTCTATGGGGGATACTTATGTCACCTTATGTCACCTTATGTCACCTTATGTCTCCTACAAGCTGATGATGATTTAGTAACGATTTAAATCACCTATTTAGAATCATCACCTTAAATCGCATTTTGTGAGAGATAGTAAAAAAGCTAAATATTTTAGCAGATTCCTTTAATCAACTCAGCAGCGTTCGTCCGTCCTCCCTATTTTCCTCGAACGAAACTTTTGATCCTAATTCATCAAGCCGGTACATTTTTAGATTATTACCTGACGAATATAAAACGGCTCTTTCTTCTATCTACGTTGATTAAGTGGGGGCGCTTTTCAAATTGTTCGTCTAAGGGTGTCCTAAGAGCCCAGTGATGCTCCTTATTAGATTATCTCAGCCTTTGATGTCCGACGTTCCTTGTTAGACGTTTAGGCGTTTAATAAAAGTTAATTTCTTTAGGGTCCAACAAATTGAGAAAGTTAATTATGTAGAAGAAGGAAGGCATGTAAACTATTTTGCAAATTTAAGACCACTTTTTTGCGTCTATATTGAAATTCAGTCCAAAGTTTAATTTGTAATTTTGTACTTATAAAAACAAGTCAATGGAACGCAGCATTCTCGGCCTTAAACGCATCGACCGAGTGCGGAACACCATACTGCGTTCGATAACTGGCAATGCCGATGTGGGGAGCAGAACAGCAAAGCTCAAGTGGGAATGGGCTGGCCACGTCAGTCGGATGCACCCCGAGAAGTGGGCGAACGTAGTAACTCCTTGGGTGCCTGAAGACGGAAGGCGACGACGGGGCCGACCGAGAAGGCGTTGGCGGGACGATCTCGAAGCTCACGAGAAGGAGTGGTGGGAAACTGCCAAAGGCCGGGATGCCTGGAAAATTTTGGGGGAGACCTTTGCCCAGCAGTGAGAAACAATAGGTTAAGAGAAAAAAAAAACAAGTCACTAAATTGAATAGCGTTTGCATGATCTACGAGCATCTACGGCCTACGCCGGTCTACGGCCACATGTCTACGAATGTCTACGGTCTACGAGTGGTTACGGTCTACGACCTACAAACGAAATGATATCCGTGTCAGTTCTACTAATATTATAAATCCCAATTTTGAATGTTTGTTAGTTAGTCAATCACGCCGTAACGGCTCAACCGATTTCAATGAAATTCGGTAAAGAGATAGATAGATAGATAGATAACACTAAATTGCACACCAGAAAAAATAACACGTCAAAACAATCAGAAAAATAAGTATGGAAGTACAATGGTCTTATCGCTGAGAGCAATCTCTTCCAGACAACCTTGGGATGGACTGGAATTGACGAGAACTATAAAGGACGGTGGTGTAGATCAAATAAATAATTAAATAAAAAGAGATTGATTATGACCTGCATACTGGTTACTTTTTATCCATATACCAGGGGAGTGAGGCCGCCAGTGTAATTAAGTTAATAATAGATGCTACAACCACGTCCACATGTTGCCAAACAATAAATTTCCATCAGCTAGGCCAATAATCAGACGTATTCATCAACACGAGTGATGATTACCGAATACTCAAATACTCAAACACTGTTCCGTTTCACTGTGACAGAACAGATTAGTTTGCTGTGATAATGCCGAACCGTACATCCGAGCCACAGTCTAAGTAATGTGTAGTATCGCTACTTATATGATAATTCGAAATTTTCGACGTTTAAATAGAGCTATATTCAGATCTAGAGATTTAGGGATTCATCTCATTCCGTTGAGCCGTTACAATCCGTACAGGGATTGTAAAGGCTCGACAGAATACGATGAAATTTGGTATAATGTATATATGTCACCTATACCACAATGCTTGAAGACTAAAGTCTTCAATCAGTGCGTCCTACTAGTAATGACCTATGGTGCCGAGACGTGGACACTCACGGTAGGGCTAATCCACCAGTTCAAGGTTGCACAGCGAGGTATGGAAAGGGATAGCGTAGTTTCTCTGAAAGATAAAATCTTAAATGAGATTTACCGTCAGAGAACTAAAGTTATTGACATAGCCCACCGGATTAGCAAGCTGTAGTGGCAATGGGCTGGTCATATATGCCGAAGAACCGACAACCGTTGGGGTAAGCGAGTTCTTGAGTGGAGACCGCGTCTTGGCAAACGTAGCGTGGGGTGCCCTCTGGCTAGGTGGAGCGATGACCTACGAAAGGCGGCAGGCAGAAACTGGATGAGAAGAGCCAAACACTGGGCTCAGTGGCGCGTATTGGGAGAGGCCTATGTCCAGAAGTGGACTAGTGTGGGCTGATGATGGTTTTTTTTTTTTTTTTTTTTTTTTTTTTTTTTTATACTACTTGAATGACGGAACAAGCAAGAGGCCCACCTGATGTTAAGCGGTAACCTCTGCCTATGAACAGTGCATTACCACATAGGTCACGTCCACCTAGGACGCACCCTATGTGGCATTACACTGCGCCCGCCACCCTGAGACATAAAGATGAAAAGTCTCATGTGCCTGTAATTTCACCGGCACCCTTACCCTTCAAACCGAAACACAGCAATGCAAGCACTGCTGCTTTGCGGCAGAAATAGGTACGGTGGTAGTACTTCCCCGGACGAACTCTTTCACAAAAAAGCTCTACTACTACTAAATATGATAATAATATGATAATACTAATAATGATATGTGTATTATGACTGGATTACAGCATAGGCTACTTTTGTCCCGGTACCACGCGAGCGAAGCCACGGGCGGACGCCAGTAGGTATAAAATGAGCATGGCAATGTTCTTCCGGAAGACTAGCGTTGGTTGCTAGTTTGCTGTCAACCAACTCATGCTGAGGCAGAGCCATTTTGTTACTTGAGTTACACCTAGTACCTTCTTCTTCTTTCGTCTTCTTGCAAAATTGTAGTAGAAAGTGAATACCAGGAGTACAGTGTTACCTCAGGTTTGTACTTTTGCTGATCAAAATAAGTCTAGGAGTTCCGTCCGTTGTCCGCCTGCTATATCCATTATAACCATTCCATTATAACTTATTTCTTAGAGGACGACCTCTGTGGCACGGCGGGAGAAGCTTGGCCTGCGACGCAGGAGGTTGCGGGTTCGATTCCCGCCTCGAAACAAATATTTGTGCGATCGCAGATATTTTTTCAGGGTGTTCTGGGTATTTTCTATGTATAATAAATATCTATTTATGTAATATATTGTATTAGTATATCAGTTATCTAGTACCCATAATACAAGCTCTGCTTAGCTTGGGGCTAGATAATGTTGTGTGAACTGTCCAGCATTTTTTTTTTTATTTTTTTTATCGAGTATATCCACCTATTATGTTACCAGTGTAACGAAAGTAGCAAGTTGCCACGCGGTGAAAATAGATGGCTGTTAGATTTGACACGATGCACTGTCCCGTATTATAAATACTGTATCTAACTGTATATACTGTGGCACATCAGTAAACTTGCAAACGAAAACAAAGCGAGCCCGCATCGCGTCCACTGTATCAATACCTGTGTCCTAGAGCTCTCAACGCGCAGCCGTGCAGTTGTGCACGAACAATACTTTGCGCCGCCGACCACAGGCTACCTTCTGTCGAATATTTGTATTCAGTGCATTGCATGTTGGGATATGATCATTATTATTTCATGGGGAAGTACTACCACCATACCTATTTCTGCCGCAAAGCAGTAGTGCTCGCATTGCTGTGTTCCGGTTTGAAGGGTAAGGGTGCCGGTGGAATTACAGGCACATGAGAATTTTCATCTTTATGTCTCAGGGTGGCGGGCGCAGTGCAATGCCGCATAGAGCGCGTCCTAGGTGGACGTGACCTATGAAGTAATGCACTGTTCATAGGCAGAGGTTACTGCTTAACATCAGGTGGGCCATCTGATTGGCCCGTCATTCAAGTAGTATAAAAAAAAATGGTAGTTGGGGTGTGCTCTCTAATGAACTTTGCATTTTAATTTAAGTACTGATGTGAATAAGTACATTAGCTTTTTCAATATATCAGCTTCTTCTTATTCGATAAGCACCCATGAACTTCCCACCTTAGTTATTTTTACAAGCTTTTATTTAACTTGCAATGTATGTATGTTTGTCTGGGTGGAATCCGGGTGGAATCTTTCAACTGAATTTTAAAGCAATTATCCTCAACCGATTGAGCTGAGATTTGGCATACCTGTCAAGTTCCGATGACAATACAATATGATGGTGACAGCGAGCTGATATGATGATAGAGACAGAAGGTGGACAACAGAATAATATGGATAATAGTAGACTGGCCATGTTTAGGATCATTTTGGCCAGCACACGGTTGCAAACACTAATTTTATAAAAGCTTGTATTGAAAAATATATTTTTCAAAAAAGACTTATTATTTTAATAAATGACGGAACAGGCTGATACCTCCACCTGATGTTATATAGAAATGTATAATTATCTAATTATCTGTACTCTTTGTAATCGAGGGTTGTATGTCCGACCTAAGTGCCATAGCGTTCCCAGCTCTGCGAATATTTATTACGGCTAATGACGACTATACTATACTTTCAATCCAATCCATTCACTTCATTTCTAAATTGCAACAAACACATCTAAATCGATAGTATCAGACTGTTTTTACTAATCAACAATCTGTGTTCGTTGCATTGCGCGGTGTGAGTTATGGCGAGAGCATGCTAATACAGCCAGCAATCTAAATGCAAATCTGACTCTGCCTAATTACGATCAAGATTATTTTGTTGCGCCACTGTTTAATGCGCGCTGATGGTAAGTTTATGTTTTTTTCTTTAAAATAAGTTTTTTAAATGTATAATCCTGTGATGTTCCTCCCTTCGTGTACTCCGTATCTACATACGGTGCCTACACACAGGACCCCATGCGCGGCGTGTGTCCCCCGAGTGCGTGCTGTGAGTGTGCGCTGCTTACTTCGCCATCGGCTCCCTTCTTCTTCTTCTTCTATATATTTATGTTTACCTTGTTACACAGCTATATGCTGTGAGGTCTCAAACGCTGTTTGAGAATGCTGTTCACTCCGTTCCATCACAATCCAACTGATGATACCTAATGATGATGAAATTAGTATTCAGAACCGTGAGCTGGTCATAATGAGCCCAAACACGGCCAGTCTACTATTAACCATCAAGGAGTTCAGTTGCCCACCTGCCATCTTCATCATTAGATCAGCTCGCTGTTACCACAAAACTATATTGTCATCGGAACTTGACAGGTATGCGAAATTTAAGCTCAATCGATCGAAGTTAACAGGTTAAAATTTCAATTAGAAGATTTGATCCAAACATACATTGCAAGTTAAATAAAAGCTTGTTAAAGCATCTAATTTTACTTCCATTCTATAAATAAAGGCACATAGGAGTGTTAAATATTATTAGCTTAGATAATTATGGTCTATCTCATAAAACTTACTTAAAAGAAAGAAAGAAAGAAAGAAATAACATTTATTTGTGTCAACAACATGAGTTAACAAACAATATTGCACACTAAAAGACACACACACACAGACACACACACACGGAAACAAAGAAAAATAAAACTAATTTGTGCCTCTTAGTACTAGCCATGCATCACTGACACAAATTGGCGTCCAGCTCAGCATTTGTTGTGTTGAACACAACAAATTGTGTTGTTTGTATTTGTTACTTGATTTCATATCGAAAGTTTGCATGAGAGTGTGAGTGCGTGTGTATGCAAAAGATCCAGCTAATTATAGGCCGATTTCTATATTGCCCGCGTTAAGTAAAATCTTTGAAAAACTTATTCTTACTCAATTATTGTCACACTTTAACTTCCACAGACTACTTCATAGTCATCAATTTGGATTTACCAAGGGTCGATCAACAGCTGATGCTGGTACCATGCTTTTGGAACACATATTTCAAGCATGGGAAAACTCGCAAGACGCGATCGGAGTATTCTGCGACCTATCCAAAGCATTCGACTGCGTGAGTCATGCTACTCTAATTTTGAAGTTAAAACATTATGGCATCCAAAATCAGGCAATTAACCTTGTAAATTCTTACTTATCCAATAGAGTACAAAAAGTTGACGTTGGTGGTGAAAGGTCTTCAGGATCGTCTATTGTTATGGGAGTGCCCCAGGGTTCAATACTAGGCCCATTTCTATTTTTAGTATACATTAACGATCTCCCTTTTTATGTAAAAGACATATGTGATATAGTTTTATTTGCTGACGATACGTCTTTAATTTTCAAAGTTGATAGGTCAAAAGCTAATTACGATAATCTAAATAAATCACTATCGCGAGTTCTTGATTGGTTCTCAGTAAATAATCTGTTGCTTAATGCTAAAAAAACTAAATGCATTAAATTCACTTTGCCAAATGTAAAACATTACCCAACTAATATTAAAGTAAATGGCGAGACACTCAATCTTGTAAACTCTACTGTTTTCTTAGGACTTAATATTGATGCAAGTTTGCAGTGGGGACCACAAATTGAGGCACTTGCGGGTAGACTTAGTTCCGCTGCATATGCAGTTCGTACGATAAGGCAGCTTACTGATGAAGCTACAGCTAGGCTAGTTTATTTTGGCTACTTCCATAGTGTTATGTCATATGGCATCATTCTGTGGGGGAAAGCAGCAGACATCCAAGCAATATTTGTTTTACAAAAACGGGCAATACGTGCCATTTATAAAATGAAGCCACGTGACTCCTTGAGGGAGCGTTTTAAGGAAATTAACATTCTCACCGTAATATCGCAATACATCTACGAAACCTTATTATATACATATAAACACTTAGATAGATTTATGAAAAAAAGTGACGTGCATTGTTTTAACACGAGAAATAAAAATAAACTGAGTATTCCCAAATTTAGATTAAAAAAAGTAAGTGGGTCTTTTATGGGGAATTCTGTTCGGTTCTATAATAAACTTCCAGAAAGTGCTTCTAAACTTTCGATTCGAAGATTTAAATCTTACATAAAGAATAATTTAATTAAGAAAGCGTATTACACACTACATGACTATGTTAATGATAAAGCCGCGTGGCCTGATGTCGCTCTGCCCCTCGACACCTAATTTGTCAATTTGCAATGTCTGTACCTGCATATAATTTATTACTGATGTGTTATTTATGTGTATATCAAGCGTAGTGTGTGCTGCCTTATGAACTTTTGTTGATTCTCTCTATCATCTTACTTTTGACTGCCTACCTAAGTAAGGCTTTTAATTTGGTTTTCCTTTTTTCCTTGAATCAGCTTCAACTTATTCTCGAGGCACCACACAGGCGCTCTCCACCTAGTAGTAAGAAGGATCATCAAAAGAAAAACATACCGTGTTTGTTGCCTGATTCTTCTAGGTCTGGTTGCGTTGGAACAGGAGTAACTGTAAATTTATTTTTTAAGACGATTCAAAATGATCCTTGTGATTTCAATGAATAAAATACTTTTGACTTTGACTTTGACTTTGACTTCTTCAAGCAGAAACGGCTTGACGGATTTGGATGAAATTTGGAATGGAGATAGCTTGACTCCCAGAATAACACATAGGTACATTTTTATCCCAATATTCCCACGGGATCGAGACCTATGCGGGTAACACCGCGGGGCACTGCTAGTACTGAATAGATACTGCTAGATCTATAAGATTTCCTTCCGCAACTTACAAAGTAAGCCATCGCACTCTTTCCACTTCCGTCGCTCTAACCTTTTCTAATTTGAAGTCACAATAGTACGAGTAAACGACATTATAAAACAGTTTTGTAGCTTTACACAAAGTAATGGGTACAAAGGTTTATGGCGAATAAAACACTACAGAATACTTTGTATGCAAGAGTCGGGTTCTAGAGCTAGCACATTTATGGTCGCCGAGTGAGTTGTGTACACCATTGCTACACAAAGCGTGTAGGTACAAGAAATAGTGGGAAACTTGTACACAGTAGCTTGAATATTGTTCGTTAGCTGTAGTGGTTGACTTCAATGCCTGTAACTTAGAGTAGGTAAGAGATATTTTTATTTACAGTCAGGCAGTCCCGCCCGTGACTTCGGCCGAGCGTACTTCGCATCGTTTAAAATAAGGGTTTTAAACGATGCAAAAAGTGGGGTGTTATAAGTTTGTTAGGTATATACGTTTGTGTTTTATTATTACCAGCCATATTTTATCTTCTAATACTTACAGCTTTTCTAACTTTAAACGTAAAGTCATGTTATTATCTAAATATAGCTGGTATATGATCGCCGTTCACCGTTCTATCTCGCAGACGGCAGCAGGCAGTAGCAATCCGCACGTATAATTCTCGTAATTTTCGGGCTCATTGGCCGGGAAAATATGAATTTGCTGGCTATAGTTCAAAGAGCTTAGAGAATTAACATGATGAGTGTACCACACATACCTTCCTATCTATCATACGTATGTTTACTCTGAGATGACACACATATATGCCTCGTATTTACTAAGGATACAATGTTTGATAGAATTATTATAAGTGATATTCAGAGGAAAATGGATAAAATTAAATATTTCTTCTGACACAGACGGTAAAGCTAATTGGTTACCCCCTGCGTCATAGAATAAATAACAGTTAGGTATTAGCTCGTGTACAATGTACATAGCATACCTACATTCTTAATAATTCACAGGAAATTTATCAACATTTTTCAAAAAAGCTTTTGGTTTCGGTTCTGTCTTATGTTCTATTGATTTCCACCAGATTGCAAATTTCCCACGAAATTCAACAACGAGAATTAAAATTCCAGCTTCAGTGCAAAAAGTCAAAGGGCGCGCAAATTGGAGTCCGGGTGGTGACGTCACGTGTCGTCACTCTCCCTGTTCCTCTGCTATTCGAAGAGAGTAAGTGCCGTACAGAGTCCTAGCTGTAAGCAATCGCGTAGAGATAGCCAACTACTAGATACATAGCAAGTATAACATAACAGAACATAACACTAAAAGTCACTTATCTACATAGTCCTGATCCCATTCTAAAATTCTCTGTGTTATTGTGGGTATCAGGAACTACGAGTATATACCTACCATGGCACCAATGGTTTCTGTAGTTAGTAGAGGTTTCTTGTGAGATTTCGTCTGGGGAAGTAAGGGTGCCGGTGAAATAACAAGCACTTGAGACTTGATCGTAATGTCTCAGGGTGGCAGGCGTAGTGCAATGCCGCATAGCGCACGTCCTATAGGTGAACGTGACCTATGAGATAATAGATTGTTATAAGCAGAGATTACCGCTTTATATCCGGGGGGGGGGGGGGGGGGGGGGCATTATGCTTCTTCCGCCATTCACGAAGTTAAAATAAAAATAAAAATAAAAAAACAGAGGGCGTCTGAGTTTGTAATGGTCTTTGTAGAAAAAAAACAATGTTGTAATTAAAGGATGAGATAAGTATCATATCAGGGTTAAGATTTAATTTATGTTGGAAGCTTGAATACTGTAGACGGTATTTACTCTGTCATCGCTCGGTCCACTCATTACCGCTGACGGCATGCTGCATGCTGACTGACTGCTGACAATTCAGCCAGTGACTCGTGAGGACACGTGTCCCGAGCTTTGCTCTCTAACAATGTGAAAATACCCTGTAGTGAGACGAGTAGACCAATCATGCATGACTGCATGATTATGTAACAACATATGGTATTTTTTAAAGATAAACTGTACCTCCTATTTTGGATATTCACTAAACTTTTTCTTTTCCTTTTTAATTTTTATAATTTTTTTTTTTTTTTTTCGCACGGCATGTTCATTTGCCATTTTCAATGATATTTATTGCATTTTTAATATAATTTTCAACGTCATACTCCTTCCAAGTTGTCAAAATAACAGCCAAGTCATGTTTTAGTAAAACATGGCCATTTTACAAAACTTTAGTAGTCAATTTCCACCAATTTGAAAAGTCACACAATTCACTTCCATTTTATTTTACTACACTTGTACTTTATTAAAAACGACATACATTTGTTAAAATGCCACCAAAATAACACAAAATAACTCAAAAAAACAATAGGAAAAGAAATAAAATAAAAGTAGAAAAATAGAAAAGTCTCTTTTTAAAAATGGCGGAATGATTTCCTCACCAAACTTAATGAAATGATATATACACATGGTCAATACACTATCAGAATTATGTGTTTGAACTTTCACATAAACATACTTTAAACACACTTTATTATTAACAAAATTAATTACAGTACCTACATATACGATTTTGGACTTTATTGTTTGTGAGGTAGGGCTAGAGGTAAGAGCTATCGAACGTGGCATCAAGCTTCCGAAAAGCGACGCAATCGCCGTTTGCCGATACAAGAAGTAGCTGGTGTCCTGAGGTGCAAGATTCATTAGGTTTGAGAATAAAATCTATTAAAGGATTTCAATAATCGTTGTAATAAGCCTGTATTCCCTGATGGGGTTCGTTCATCAAAACGCTAGTTCAATGAACTTTGTAAACGCATCAGGAATCTCACCTCCACTTCTAAATGCAACATCACACAATTTTGAAATACTAGTTTGATTAGTCTCATCTCCCTTTTTAATCTTCAAAATGGCGTAATGTTTCATTTTTTTTATATTTGATACTTAAAATCTTCTATCGCAGATCACAGAGCTTGTTAAGGCAACGCGTGCTGCGCACGTGCTGACGCCAAAGTGTACTAATTGATAATGCTTACCCTTAATTGTCCCCTTTGGAGTATTTTTTGGGGTGATGTTATTTTGCTGTAATTGGTTACGCGTTATTTTAAAAGTGTTGCACATAACAGACGTAGGTAAGACGCAAATCTGTATATATAAAAATCGTTGCGTGATTGACTATCGAGACAGCCTAAAACGGTACCATTACCACAAGTTTCTGACGTATGGAATCGCTAGCGAAACGAGAGTAAGTGTCAAGTATTGGCCAAATGACATCGCGCTGACTAGAAATCATAATAACTTGATTGGTTAATATTTAACATTGACTATCGTCTCTCTAGCTATTCGATAACGTCAGAAACTTGTGGTAAGCGTACCGTAAGTCCTAGAGACCTGAAATTTCGAGAGTAGGTACCTATATAATTTGTTTTTTTGGTATAAGGGTGCAATGTGATAATAATTTTCGATATTCAACCCCTAAGAGGGTGCAACGGGGTATTGAAGTTTGTATGGTACTGCACGCGGAAGAAGTCGCGAGAATTTACTAGTACCTAGATAGATATATACATAGATAAAACGTTTATTTGTATCTCCAATCACACACGTACATTTAAAACAAATAAAAGACAGTGCACTAAAAACTAGTTAATAAAACCATCGTTACACAAAAACAAAGCAGTGCACTAAAATAAACATTTAAACCATATAAAAACTGTAACTAAAAGTACGTGTGTGTTGCAGCATCACAAATGGGTCATCATAGCTCAGCGAATTAACTTACCTATATAATATAATTTAGAACATTCTAAAAATGGTGAGGGATAATATACAAAGGTAACAAGATACCTAAACAGTACAAGGAGAACTAACTTTAAATATTGAAGCTAGGAAGACTTCTTAATTTTTTATACAGCTTTGAATGACGGATCAAGCAGATGGCCCAGCGGTACAGTGCATTACATAGGTCACGTCGACGGACGTACCCTATGTAGCATTATACTGCGCCCGCCATCCTGAGACATAAAGATGAAAAGTCTTATGTGCCTGTAATTTCTCCGGCACCCATACGCTTCAAACCGGAACACAGCAATGCGAGCACTACTTCTTTGCAGGTGTGTTCAAGGATATTAAAAAAAGTCACTTACCTATACGAGGAATCTACCCAAAGCATTATCTTGCCGGTCAGGCAATATGTGGTGGAATTCACACCTATTTTCTTCCTTAAGCGTAAATAGAAAAACATTTTATCGTATCCTACTCATCCCATAAATCTGGTACCTACAAGTAAGCTGTAAGCCGTATGAAATATTCAAGTTCCCGTGAGTTTACTCCGAAATGCCGACCACAGACCGCAAGCCTCTTCCAAACAAATAGGATTGTCGGCCGAATCTGGACGGCCATCTGTGCCCAAATCTTATAGGAGACACACGGGCTCTAATCTTACAACGAAAAAACAACCCATGCCGATCGAAAAAGCTGTTTTTATTTAATATCTCGTAAAATACAGATATTTTTACAAAACCCCTACAGAAAAACCTCGGCTTTGTTGTATTGATTTTATTTATCTATTTTTTACTCAATAATATGCGCCATTTGAATAAACAATCTAATCTAAACAAAAGTAAGAGGTAACTTTGGGTTTTTATTGTATCGAGAAAATATTGTCCTATCGTGTGTCTGGTACAGTGTAATGGAATTGTAACGTAGTATCCACCTATATTTTTAATTTGAATATTATACTTGGTTAAGTCAGTTAATACTCAAATCTACGATTAGGAATATTGCGGCATACCCCACCTTAAGCGGTCACCCTGAGGAAGTCTCTTGATCTTTAAGTCGAAATTTGTCAGTGCCTTTACAGATGGACCTACGTAAAAACACCAACATTTTTAAAACGTGATATGTGATTAAATTGTATGAAAGCTTGCAAAAAGAGTATGGAAGGATGTCGTATCAGTCCATAGGAATTTAAGATAATTTCAGACTACGCTATAATATAATAGCATATAGTCTATAGCTCATAGCACAACAATATCGCGCACCATACATTGTTAGGGACACGTTCACACTGTACTGTGACCTTTGTCCAGCAGTGGGCTTTCCCTAGCCGATGGTGCTGCTTTATATAACCATCAACATTATCGCTGAAATGTATTTCAGTTATTTACGTGTACGTGAGCCTAGCTTAGTAGTAGATAATTATTTTCGGTTCTATACGACGCGGCGTTGTGAAAGATTAAGCATTCGAAAACATAAATTAAAAAAAAAACATTTTTTTTTGTTTCGATATAGGCATACTAGGTAAGTAAATACTATTGCATGGGATTTTTTAGTATATAAAATGTTATTTAAAGTATATGTATTTACAGAAAGAATAACACAACTAATACAAGTAGGTATCCAAATCACTACATATAATAAACATATGAATATATAGCATATTAATTTAATATTTTATCAAATTAAAATTGAATCAACTATTTTTATTTTATTTATTTTACTATCTAGCCAAACATCTTTGCCGTGTGTCGCAGTATTATGAGGTCGTTAAAATTCAATTGTTGCTAGCCTCCCGCTGGCCGCATGAGCCAAGGACCCCTCTATTGATGTAATAACTCCATTGAAACTGCATAATTGCAAATCATTTGTGGGTTTTTGTCGTAGCTACCCCAGAGTACCCCAGAGTACCCCACAGTTTGGGGTATATTGAGGTCTATCATTCAGTGTGGTGAGTAGCAAATTTTGTAAATCGATACAGTTGTTAAAAGCTCTTCCATTTGATGATGAATGCAGATGAGTCTCCCCCTAATAGGATGTTTATCTGGTACATCTTTTTGAAGATAATGATGAACTTATTTCAATTAATACGCACCTATTTAAACATTAGAAAATGACACCCTCTGTTGCTCTATAGATTTAGAAATACTTTTTTACTAGTTTTTGGGGTTATTTGAGAATGTACATGTTACTTAGTATGATCCTCTGTTATATCAACAACTAGCGACTCATCCCGGCTTCGCACGGGTAGTTTCAGGATGACAAACAGCCCCCACCTCCTACCCCCCTTCCTGGTAGCCTATGTCAATCAAGGTGAATGTATTAAAAGATAAACGCTACTAATACATTCGCTGGTCCACCGTCGAACGCGGTCGCGGGCAGTGCTCATGATGAAGAGGCTTCTGAACTCAGTCTCGAAACGTCAGCAAAGTGACGAATAATAGTGGTAATTAGCCGTTTATCTTTTAATATGATTCCCAACCACGATAGTTTCAATTCTATAAGGTGAATGTAGCTTTCCAATGGTGAATTAATTTTTGAAATCTGCACAGTAGTTTTTAGTTTATTCATTACAAACATACACACACACAAAAATACAAATCTTTCCTAGTAGATAGTGTAGATGTAGATGTAGATAACTGCAGTATTGTCTTTTTAATGAATAAAGGGTAAAGCTGAGGATTAATGCTTAGGCCTTCAAAAGACTGGGTTGGCTAATGAATAATCACAAGGTTTGTACAATGAAACCCTAGTATTCAATGAACTCTTTCAAATAAGATATTGAGTCTGCGTGATAATTGTACAAGATATGTAAACACTGTTTCTCAATGTTTGCAAAAATAGTACCATATTATCGCCATAAGGAATAAAAAAACTACCTTTTTTGTGCACGACGCTAGCAAGCACGAGCAAGATGGCACGCGGGTTACCGAGTGCGTTGAAGAGGGAGCCTAAATCGTTGTCCTACAGACTATTAATATTGGTAATTTTTTCAATCGCATACAATTTAATTTGCTTAGTTATCTACTGGATCGCTTCTTTGGAGATGTAGAAACGTTTAATATGGAACGAAAAAGTGACCAAGCACACCAATATTATCTAAATAAACGTAGGTTTTGAAATAACAAGCTTTGTATTTTCCCTATTCCCTGAACTGATTCTTAGAAAAATAATTTAATTATCTTGGTTATAAAACATGCATGAAATCCGATTCTGTTTTTCTAAGAATAAAACCAACCTATGACTCATCACCCCCTGGGTTGGGTCAATGTCACAATATACGCAACTTCTCTCCTCACAAATATACAGAACCACTTCGGAAGAAAGCCAGTGATCCTTATTATCTAAAACTTAGGGTTTGATATATACTGTATATTGATTTGACGGTGGTATATGATTTATGGTGATAGTGAAGACTGAAGAAAAGCTAATGGGGTGGATATGGAAAACGATGCAATAATAAGAGAATTGGCTTTCATCAGATTCACTAGATACCATATTATATACGTTTTATCTATCGAGACGTGTATGTGATCGCCCAAAAAAAACACATTTTTCCTCTTTTATATGGAGGTTACAATAAGAATGAATATATACATGCTTTCATACGAAACTATAGGTGTTTCCGACTTCGTTCGCGCAGTATATTCATGTCTTCTAAATCTGCAAGAAATCGAAATAGAACCTGATCAAATTCCTGTTTTAAACTTTAACATTTAATTGAAATCCATTGAGCATTTCGGGGCCTGTTTGAGAAAAACGTAATTATTGACAGACAGACGAAAATTCTAAAAACGGTTCTATGTGATTACCCATGTATTCTTTTATCTGTGCCTATGTCACAGATAAAAGAATACTATACTAGTACCTATGTATAGTTTTTGGCATTTATTTTGAAATCACAGATATTGGTATAGATTGTAGTGCGAGATGAAAGTCTAAAGTCGGGAAATATATATATACATCTACATAGACACATGTCTTTTTCTTTGAAGGGGTAGGCGGAATCTCAAAAACCCTTTTTTAACTGCAGGTAGTACAACCGTAGGAATTTAGACGTGACCTAGTAGACATCGCAGCCATTTATTTAACAACTAACTCGGCCTAACGCTTTCTTCCAGAAATAATAATACAATAAACAGAATTTGTTATAAAAACCGTTTCAAGGCCACTAAATTTCAACAATTAAATAAAGTACAAAGTAATATTCCGAAGGGTTAGTGCCAATAAACATGGGGTGTAAAAAAGTACAATAATTGCGCGTACCACCCCTATTGGCAGGGGTGCCACAGGGCGATCATCTGGGGTTCCGCTAGTTCTGCTAATTCTCGTGCTTAACCTCATTTGCGCGGCTTATTTAACGGCTTAGTCAGTATTAGACGGCTATGGTGTTGGATTAACGTGTTAACGTCGACTTACAAGCATTTTGGACGAATCGTAGCGAAGAAAGTTAAGCTGCGATGTTTTTTCTGCCCATAAATTATTTAATACACTTAGGTATTCTTACACTCTGCTAACAGAACATGCCACGCTAAAACGTACGCTTCTTGTGTGTTGCGGTTTTTTTTTTTTTTTTTTTCGAATGGAATTTAATGCAGTTGACCGCCTGGGGCCATGACTGCTTTACCGGGCTTTTGGTGAGCGCAGATGGCGCTCAACCTGTAAAGTTAGGTTGGGGCAACGAGCACAAGGGCACCACTAGGTAAGAACCTCGGCTTGGGCTGTTGCCAGGTTGGGAGGATCGAACAGAACGCCCCGGAACATGCTTGTACCGGTTTAGGCGAAGGTACAGAAGGTACTTAGAAGGTTCTTCGACCTCGCCGGCGAGGTCGGTGTAAGGGTGTAGTGTTTTCTCTGTCTTGACTGGATGACGTCACTACCGCATTAGCGGCAGTGATAGGGTCATCGGGATCACCAAGAACGTGTCTTGGTCTACGGAGGGACTGTGTGTTGCGGACTTGACGGTAGTGCTCTTTATTGTAGTTATGGGTGTTCATAGCGTCTGATTTTTTATTGACCTGGCTTGCATTCGACTGCTACCTGTATACCTCATGTAGTGTATGGCTTTAGTAGTAGTAGAGATTTTTTGTGAAAGAGTTCGTCCGTTGAAGTAATATCACAATACCTATTTCTGCCGCAAAGCAGTAGCTCGCATTTCTGTGTTCCGGTTTAAAGGGTAAGGGTGCCGGTGAAATTACAGGAACATGAGACTTTTCATCTTTATGTCTCAGGGTGGCGGGCGCAGTGCAATACCACATAGGGTGCGTCCTAGGTGGACGTGACCTATGAGGTAATGCACTGTTCATAGGCAGAGGTTACCGCTTAACATCAGGTGGGCCATCAGCTTGTTGCGTCATTCAAGTAGTAAAAAAAAAGGCCTCAATCATAATATGAGTCTAGCGGTTATACTGAGGCCGACAGTTGCCTGTTTCCATGTAGACGGTAGAAATGACAACAGACATTAGTTTATGGTAGGAGTCAGTCGGTATGAGGCATCGATGATGGCTGCCGTGCCAAGATAATGGTCTGTGTTCGTGGTGAGATTAAGGTTCTGCCACGGAGCCACTACTAAGGAGCCAGGGATCCTTATATGGTAGTTACGATGGTACACCTCGTGACTTAGTGATTTACTTCTACGAATCCAGTTAGTAGTGTAGTGTGCTGCATGAATTTTAAGCATATACATGCACGACTACAGACCAATCACAGCACTCACGATGGTAGTGCTTCCATTTAATTTCCATACAATTGTGCAACAGATAGCGACATGAATAAGAATAAGAGCAAGAATATTTTATTTGCTCGAATACAGGTAACTTATTTCTAAGAGGTGTTACAATACAATTATGTCCCTTATATATTGTACCCGGACTTGTTTGTAAGATTCGTTGGTATAAGATTTGTCCTGGCTGCTAGCTTATTATGGAATGTGTTATTACTGGAAGAAAGCGTTAGCTGAGTCAGTCGTGGGAAGCAATGGCGGCGATGAGATCACCACTCGTCACGTCTATATTCCACGATGGTGCAACCCACGGTGAAAAGAGGCCCTTTGAGGCTCTGCCTACCCCTTCGGGGAAAAAGGCGTGTGTCTATGTATGTATGTATGTATGTATATATTGTACCATCTAGATGGTGTGCAAATGTCAATGTGGTTTGTTTAAAAATTATACTGTTAAATTGCGCATTAAAATACAAAATGTCATGTTACAAATTATTGGAAAAGTTCATAAATTCACTAATATTATAAAAACAATGATCGGCTAGCCATTTCATTGAATTTGACTTTCTCCGTGAACAGAGTATTATCTGTAAGTTTCCAGGCGTAATTTTATGTTTTTTTCAAGATTATTACCTACTGCAAATTAAATACTTTAAAGTCATCCTTCTGGTGGTTCATACAACTTCTCAGGGTCCTAACCTACAAAGAACTACCCCACAATAACCAGACTCGACTTTATCTTCATCCCTATATAGATCCGGGGGTGGGCAGTAATTGGACGATGCCGGGAGATAAGCGGCTATCGCGTCGGGCGGACTGCATGGATACTGTCGAAGGCAAATTGAATTCACGATTTATGAAACCAAAATATGCGACATGAATTTTGCATGAAACTGCAATTTTCTTACACTATGGTGTCACTGCTGTGGTATGTCCCTCAGAATAGGACCATCCGGCTCTTCTCGTGGATGTCGCCAACTCCATTATATTATCCTCTCGGCTATTTAACATAGACTTTATGGTCTGTTCTATTCAAATGTTTAATTACAGTAGATAGAACCAATTTAAGTAAATAACTTTCATCCTATTCACTCCAGCCTCCGAGGCCGACAATGTGTACCTCTAATGACGTCACGATGACATAGTGTTCACGATAGGGCTGTCTGTAATTACCGAATCAGGGTAATTCTGTACCTACCTCGGCTTTTTGCTCGTTAGGTTTAAGGTGTGGTAAGAGTGAGAGCGAGTATCAGCTCGCTCTAAGATACACACACAAGGTTTTCTCAGACAGGTTTGACAGTGAGTACCTCAGCCACTGCTGTATGATCCATTTTAATAATAAACTAAATTATTTTTTCTAGTCCCAATGATACTTATTATTGACCTATCCTAATTTGTGACATTCTTTAATTTTATCAATGACTTTTTGTAAGATTGGGCATATTATTTCTTGATTATTTCTTCTTTTCTATCAGAATGTTTATATTAATTATATTATAGTCGTTGATTATGTTGGTTTTCTGAAATAAATTAAAACAAATAAGTTGCTGAATATATTTTTATGTTAGGATAGCTTCACTCAGATAAAAGCCCTTTCAAAGGAACCTGCAAGAAATTTGGCTATAAGTTATACTAAAAACCTTCGACTAAAGTATTACTTTGTTCGAAGCCAAAAAACCACCAAAAATTATTCAAGGTGAGAACAAGTAATATTAATTTTATTTTATTTAATGTAAAATTCTCTATTTTATACAAGTTTATCAAGCCCGCGATTTCGCTCACTTGATACTCAATCCGGGGCATAATCTCTATGTTTGATCAAAATCAATTCACCTGTTACCTTTCGTATTTTAAGAATCCACCTTCACTTTATCCTTTAGTAGTAGTAGTAGAGCTTTTTTGTGAAAGGGTTCGTCCGGGGAAGTACTACCACCATACCTATTTCTGCCGCAAAGCAGTAGTGCTCGCATTGCTGTGTTCCGGTTTGAAGGGTAAGGGTGCCGGTGAAATTACAGGCACATGAGACTTTTCATCTTTATGTCTCAGGGTGGCGGGCAATGCCACATAGGGCGCGTCCTAGGTGGACGTGACCTATGAGGTAATGCACTGTTCATAGACAGAGGTTACCGCTTAACATCAGGTGGGCCATCAGCGTGTTACGTCAGTCAAGTAGATCTCAAAAAAAAAAAAAAAACTATCTATGGGATAATACCCCTAAAGTGGTATGTATGAAGTTTTATCAATTCACTTAATACTTAATAATAGATAAGGGAAAAGATTGTTTGTGAGTTTGTATGTAGGGGGAAATCTCCGGGACTACCTACTGATCAGATTCCATAAATTCTTTCACTTACAAGAAGCTACATTATGGCTGAGTGCTGAAGCTATAATATTATTAGCTTCCGCCCATGGCTACGCTCGCGTGATATGTGTAGTTCCACTTAGCTCCACTTAACGGTTGAGCATATTTTAGATAGATAGATAGAAAATTCTTTATTGCACATAAAACAAAGAAGTACAAAGGCGAACATCATGCTCGAAAGCATTCTCTTCCAGATAACCTTGGTGAATTGCGGAAAAAATATGTATCGGTAGTGCACAAGAAGGGAAATATTGGATAAGTTTAAGAAAATAATTATTTAAATTATTTTGATGATATTTATAACTTTTGAAACTATCATGGTTATGTACATAGTTAATTAATTAATTAATTATTTAAAACTCAAAAATCATGGTAAAAATCCCATTTCTAGTGAAAATTTTGATGATATTTGTTGTGTGGATGGCTAGTTTACTTATAATTGAGATTAACAGGTCGAAACAATGTCGGTGCTTACATCGATTTAACGGTACGTGAAAATTGCCCTTTTTTATAAAATAATTTATAATTGAGATCTAAATAAATCTAAAGTTCCAAGTGGTATATTAATTACTAGGTAATATTATTATGATTATTCGCTTACAGAGGCGACCCACCCTTCGCTCCATGATGCCTGAAACGCCGTGTCATCTCCCAGATTGCCGTGAAACATGGCACCGAGACGAAAGGAATTCTTCAACGTTTCCGAGCTTACAAGCTTTTGAGTCACTTTGAGACTATAAATACGAACCTATAGTTTTAAACCAGAATAAATTATAATAAGAAACCCACGGGACCAATGAAAGAAGGTTATTATTAGCTAGGGGTATCTAGTATTTTTTTATCAGTGCCCATAGGGAAAGTAGAGCTATAGATTTATAGTAGTAGTAGAGCTTTTTTGTAAAAAAATCGCCCGGGGAAGTACTACCACCATACCTATTTCTGCCGCAAAGCAGTACCTAGTGCTCGCATTGCTGTATTCCGGTTTGAAGGGTATGGTTGCCCGTGAATTACAGTCACATGAGACTTTTCAACTTTATGTCTCAGGGTGGCGGGCACAGTGCAATGCCACAAAGGCGCGACCTAGATGGACGTGACCTATGTGATAATGCACTGTTCATAGGCAGAGGGTACCGTTTAACATCAGGTGGGCCATCTGATTGAACAGTCATACCAAGTTGAATTAAAAAAAAAGAAGATTTTTCTTATAGTAGGGCCCTGAATATCAACCCCAAGAAAATCTTGAAAATTAAATAACTATCGTAAAATAATATCGTTCTATTGACTAAGGTAAATACTAATTCACCTTCGGCAACACTTTAATCCTGTCAATCGATCTGAAGCTCGACCTCGATGTCATCGCGTTCAAGAAGATGATATTTTAAAATCGTGGTCGACAAGTTCTGGCAGTTGCACATTATAGTCAATGACGTCATCACCTCCTGTATATAAAAATATTACAATAAACCCACGACCTACTTGTATCTTCTATTGCAGCGCACCCCTACTCAGCCTTCTAGACGAGGTGTCAATAAACTTATATACACTTCCTCGATTTTGTGCAAACCATTTAATAAAATAAAATAAAATAAATAATGCTGGACAGTTTACACAGCATTATCTAGCCCCAAGCTAAGCAGAGCTTGTGTTATGGGTACTAGATAACTGATATACTTAATACAATATATAACATAGATAGATATTTTTTATCATACATAGAAAATACCCAGAACACCCTGAACAAATATCTGCATATCGCACAAATATTTGTTCCGAGGCGGGAATCGAACCCGCAACCTCCGGCGTCATTTAGAAACATTGCACTGAAATAAGAGCCGTTCTGGGGAAGAATTGTAATAGACACATACCTACGTGGATAACCTCTCCCGCAAATGCACAATACACAAATCCAATCCACCTCCAATAACTATTATTACTAGCCGTGCCGCTTATAAACGCTGAGTATCCTATAACCCCTTCCGTGTTAGTATAGAATGCGAATTATCTTTGGAATATCTACACAATGTTTTGTCTTTTGCATTGACAAGCAGTTTCAAATTTGATCGAATGAGACAAAACTTTTTTTTCCTTTAACTACTTGAATGACGGATCAAGCAGATAGTCCACCTGCCTCTTCCTTTAACAATGTATTACCTCATAGGTCACGTCCACCTAGGTCACGCCCTATGTGGCACTGCACTGCACCCGCCACCCTTAGACATAAAGATGAAAAGTCTCATTAGCCTGTAATTTCCCGTTTTTAGTAAATATAATTGATATGATTCACGAAAGTTTTTATAGTAAAATTAGACATTTGTTTGAAGGGAGTTTTTTTTTATACAACTTGGAATGGCGGATCAAGCAGATGGCCCACCTGATGTTAAGCGGTATAACAGTATGCCTATATGAACAGTGCATTATCACATAGGTCACGCCCTATGTGGCACTGCACTGCGCCCGCCACCCTGAGACAATAAAGATGAAAAGTCTCATGTGCCTGCAATTTCACCGGCAACCATACCCTTCAAACCGGAACACAGCAATGCGAGCACTACTGCTTTGCGGCAGAAAAAGGTATGGTGGTAGTACTAAACAAAACGGACAAAATATTTCATAAAAAGCTCTTCTACTACTGGTATTTTGGTAACAATATGAGATCTAAAAAAAAATTTACAACTGTCTCTAGGGTCTTATGATGACCTGCATAAGATGAACAGGATCTAGGATACTAATGAAACCGAATCTTCATGTTTGAGCTCAAACTTAAAATTAAGATGACATGACAAGTCATCATCACGCAAACTTCAGGGTCGGATGATGACCAGGACACGATGACTAGGATCTAGGGTGCAATAGGTGCTCCGATTTCAATGGGGTTTTATCTGTCTGAAAACTGATGTAAGAATACTGAAAACAGTCGGGGTTTTTTCAAATTTGTACTTGAGACAATTTTATATTAAGACACGTTGAAAAAATGTCCTTTATTTTCGTATGTCATGAGTATGTGTGCATGTACGTAAGGGCAATAGGGGCAAAAAACTTACTCCTTACTTAACGAACCAACTTAAATCGACCTAGTTTTTACCTTCCGCAGAGGTTCGAGGAAGGATTTCAAAAGGCTGGGTGACAATGGCGAGATAAGGCGGGTGCACATTAATATCAATCACCCGCGACCTCCTGTCTATAAGCTGTGATAACACTTTGAATAGACTCCGAGCTTTTGGCGGACGAAAGAAACCGGTTACGGGGCGATTGAGGGAACTATTACTTTTAGTGTCACACTGAGCTCCAAGAATATTATAAAATGAATAAGAGAGAAAACGAAATATATTATTGCAACTTTAAATACATGAAAACATACCGTATTAACATGCATTTTTATTTGTAGGATACGTTTTTTGTGAAAAATATATTTTTCAATAAAGCTCTTATAAAATTAGTGATCGTAACCGTATTCTGATCAAAATGAGCCTAAACACGGCCAGTCTACTATTATCCCTCGAGGAGTTCCGCTGTCCACGTTCCGTCTCCATCATCAGATCAATTAACACACGCTGAAGATCGCACTGATGCAGGAACACAGACGTGACCACTGGTGAGCTCATCGCCATCATTGCTTTCCCATGACTAACCCAACCTAGCCTTCTACCAGTACTAGCACATACCTAAATAAATAAGCTCCGACTGGCTTTATATAAATCTCTACGACCTCTGTGGCGGGGCGGGCGAACTTTTGCCTGCAACGCCGGAGGTTGCGGGTTCGATTCCCGCCTCGGAACAAATATTTGTGCTATATGCAGATATTTGTTCAGGGTGTTCTGGGTATTTTCTATGTATAATAAAAAATATCTATCTATGTTATATATTGTATTAAGTATATCAGTTATCTAGTACCCATAACACAAGCTCTGCTTAGCTTGGGGCTAGATAAAGTTGTGTATACTGTCCAGCATTATTTATTTATTTATTTATTTATATAAATAGTGTAATCTTTCTATCTGTCTGTCATTTGAAAATGAAAAGGAGAAAAACCACAGAGCCAAAAGCATTTTTTTTTACATTTTGTCTGACTGCCTGGATTTTAAAACATGAATAAAACTTGCTGTAGTTGTACCAGATTCTAGGAATTAACATTTAGAATAATGAATAATGATTAATCATCCCGAAAAACGAAAGCGTTTCTGTAGGATATAGGCGGTATTATCTGTGGGGAACGGGGGGTTGCAATCTCCGGAACTAGTTATCTGATTCCAAAAAGTTTTATTAGCTTCCGTCCGCGGCTACGCCCGCATGAAATTTAGTACAACTCAACTCCGTATAGTAATGTTTTAGCGGATTTTGAAGGTATTTGTAATGTGGATGGATGCTGAGGGAGGGGAAGGGGGGGGGATAGGGACTATTTTTTATCCCGACGCCACAAGTGTGATTAAAGTATAGTTCCTATGTAGACTGCCAAGAATAATTATTCATCTAATAAAGTCCTAAGTAATAAAGCTTATACTAAAACTGCAATAACTTCGTCAATTTGATGTGGACCATAAAATGACAATTACAGGTTGTAATTAAATTACGTTTGCCGATATGAGAGTGAGAGAGAGAGAGTTTACGATAACTCATAAATTCCATCGTTGGGTTAGTTCCGTCTTATAATTCAGATTTGCAGTGAATCGTGAAGTAGCCCTTACTACTTGTCTACAACTCAAGTCTCACTTCGATGGTATTTGAAAGAAAAGTCAAAGAGTCAAAGTTAAAAAGTATTTTATTCATTGAAATCACAAGGATCATTTTTAATCGTCTTAAAAAATAAATTTACATTTACTCCTATTCTAACGCAACCAGACCTAAAAGAATCAGGCAACAAACACGGTCTGTTTTTCTTTTGATGATCCTTCTTACTGCTAGGTGGGGAGCGCCTGTGTGGTGCCTCGAGAACAAGTGGAAGCTGATTCAAAGAAAAAAGGAAAATCAACTTAAAAGCCTTACTTAGGTAGGCAGTCAAAAGTAAGATGATATGAAGCTTGTTTAGTGAACAAAAATATCATTTAGACTGTTGTTATTTGTACTGTATTCTATGAGCACGTGACATTGTTTAAATCGTTGGAACAGAGTATTGCGTTTTTTGTAGGCACACCCCCACCACCCCCCATGAGATGATAAGATTTAGGGTTCCGTAGCCAAATGGCAAAATACGGAACCCTTATGGATTCGTCATGTCTGTCTGTCTGTCCATCCTTATGTCACAGCCAATTTTTTCCGAAACTATATGAGCATGCTGTTTAAACTTTGTAAGTAAATGTATTCTGTGAACCGCATTAAGATTTTCACACAAAAATAGAAAAAAAACAATAAATTTTTGACAAAAAAATATATGACCATAAATACATTACCATGTAAACTTTCACTCAAAATTAGTTTGAACGAGATCTAGAAAGTAGTTTTTGATTTTTGGGTTCCCCATGCTTAGAACTGAAACTCAATTTTTTTTTCATCAAACCCATACATGTAATGAGGTCTTCAAAAATGATATTGAGGTTTCTAATATATATTTTTTCTAAACTGGATAGTTTGCGCGAGGGACACTTCCAAAGTGGTAAAATGTGTGTCCTCCCCACGTAACTTCTAAAATAAGAGAATGATAAAACTAAAAAATGTCATGGGCGAGTCCGACTCGCACTTGGACGCTTTTTGTTAATTGATTTCACTTATCTCTACTCTGGTTTTATAATTACTCTAGCGAAGCAAGGTTTTTAAAGGTAGGTTATGTGGATAGCATTTTTAAGTTGGAACATGAGTACTTGTACTAATATTTATTCTGTGACATGAGCTTGATCGGTTCAGGGGTTTTTGAACTACGGGAGTCCAAGTGGAGGTCAACCACCATTTAATATAACCTTGAGCCTATTCTTCCAATAAATTTTTGATCACACGTCTTGTGCTGCTCAAAAACGTAATTAAGCAGCTTTTTGTAATCAAAAAAACTTATCAACATAAGTACAGTTTTACCTAAAATATAAGCGTTTCGTTTGCGCTGAAAAGCGCAGACTGATATCCGACAGTAGCCGAACGTATAGTATAGCTCTGTCCCGCTCACATCTAAGAGTCTAATGATGAACAAGATGATGCACGACCGGCCGCGATTTTACCGCAACAACGATTAACCAATATCAAAAATTTCAACGCCAAGTTTAAGGGCAAGATTGCGCGATTGCTATTGGTAGACGGAAGGTTCCAGCGCTATAGAAATTGGTCTACGGCGCAGGTACATCGGGGCGACTTGTATTTTGGGTAAAACTGTACTTGGACTCTAACAAGAGTTATGAAACATCGTGAGAGCCAATAGTAACTGTCCACTGAGTTACAGATAGTATTTATGAGTCTGTGGATCGCGCAGTCGATGCATAAACAATGGTCAATGGCATGAAACAGTTTATGCCTGGTTTAAACCCTCCTTTAGCTATTGCTTGAAAGCTGCTATAGCTTTAGCAAGCAAGCTGCTCGGTAAACATCTGAACGTGCAGAGAATAAGCGTTTGTATAATTTGTGAATTTGTGATATTAAATTCAACATAAGTTTTAAAGAAGGAATTATATAACTACGTAATACGAGAAATTACTTATATGCATGTAAAATACCAAGTAATTAATTTTGTAAAAATTAAAAAATACCCTCAACGCAATGAAACGGCTGAACCGATTTTGATCAAGCATAGCTAAGAACACCCACGACAAATTCACATTTCAAAAAGAAAAAAGTTCATCCGTTTGGGAGCTACGATGCGACAGACAGACACACACACACACACAGAGACAAGTCAAACTTATAACACCCCGTCGTTTTTGCGTCGGGGGTTAAAAATTTAAAAATTAAGCAGTGTAGATACCGAAAAAATTCTACTTGCTTAGCCCCCGAAGAACATCGACGCACGTAGATTAGACTACCCTTAATTGGGTCAAATATTTTAAATACTTGGGCCGCTGGGTAACCGAGGACATGTCAGATGATATGGATATGGAGAGAGAACGTAAGGCACTGTCAGTGAGGTGCAATATGTTGGCTCGCAGATTTGCACGTTGTACAGCGCCAGTAAAAAATAACATTATTTAAAGCGTATTGTACCTCATTTTATACGTGCTTTTTGTGGCCTAAATATACACAGAAATCCTACAATGCCCTGCGAATTCAGTACAACAACGGTTTCAGGGTGTTGTTGAGGCTGCCGCGTTGCTGTAGTGCATCAGGGATGTTTGCAGACGCGCGCACTGATGACTTCTTTGCAATCATGCGTAGTAGAACTGCATCCCTGATAAGCCGCATGCGCGGCAGCTCCAACAGCCTTCTGACCGTTGTTGCTGAAGACATGTATTCATGTTTCATGGATGGAGGTGCTTGGGGCGATCTCTAAACTAGTGTCCAAGTAGGTTTTAAGGTGCAATAGGTTCACAGCATGTCTACTCATGTCAGCTCTAGAAATTTTTAAGTTTTATATATGATTTCTTACTGTTTCAAAAAGAAAAAAATATATGGTATTCTTAAGCTTTTTACAACACGATTAAATTTTGTTTTTAGTGATTTATTTATAGGTTATTTATTGTACTATCATAATTTAAGTTATTTTTGTGTAACTAACCCAATATGGATCTCTGGTCTGAAATAAACGTTTATTTTATTATTATTATTGAACGAGCGAAGCGAGTTCTTGAGTCAACTTGGAAGAATCGGCATTTGTATGTATGTTTGTCCGAGCATAACTTGCAAACCGTTAATCCGATCTTCATGAAATTTGATTGGGGAGTAGATAGTATTAGTACAATTTGTTGGTAAGATTATGAGCTATATCGGTCGGGGGGTTGTTGAGATATTGGGGTCCAAGAGGGGGTAAAAATAAAAAAGTGAGAATATCAGATTAAGTGGGGTGCCATATGAAAGCTACTTCCTTCGAAATTTCAAAACTATTTTTTATAATTTTTTAACTTATTTATTTTCTTAGATATTAGGGTAAATCAAAAAATGTAATGAACCAAAACCTCTAGGGTACTTCCACTAATCCTACAACGCTGGGATTTGGTAAGTGTGTAGCTTTTATGACACAAATCTTAATGAGGAAAAGTCTATAATTGAAGAATTTCGAAACTGGTACTCTAAAAAACTATAACCAATATTGTTGACCTCCCGTTTCTAGGAATTTGAACGACGTTGTAGGTCTGACTTGTCAAATCACGTAACTATTTCATCTCAGTAGATAAATGGTTTTAGAAGTCGGTTAGAAAGGTATTTGTATATTTTGTGCAAAACTACAGGGAAAAGTCGAAAATTGAGGATTGTCCTTGTAATACTAATTTTTTGCGATGAAAAACGTAATCTTAGGTGGTTAAGTAGCAAGTCCAGTAGTAAAAAAGTCAGTTTCTCCAAGTTCCTGTCTTCCGAGATGTACCTGTAGCCTTCGACCAAAGTAAAATAAATGTACTGGCCTTACCCATACAAAACACCGTGAAAAATAAGACAATTCGGATTTAGGGTACGGTCAACAAATAAACTATCTATCTATCTATCCAGCCACTGCTGAGTAAAGGCCTCTTCTCTATAGCGCCACTCCTGGCGGTCTTGTAAATAAACTAGGTGAAATTAAATTATTGAACTTCTTAAAAACTGTATTTTTTTAATACTTAATACTTTAACAGATGCAATGTGTTTTCTAAAGTTATTTCAGTAGGTTTATAGTACAAAAAATCGCCTAAAAAAAATACAATTATTGAATGAAACTTTTACAAAAATACATGGTTCCCTTCTGTTTTATGTAGTTACGTATCTATTTTTCAGCTCTCAAACATACACAATATAAATCAATAGAAAAGCAAGTCCACCTAAGGTCTTCAGCTCAATCAATTTGTGAAAAATATTTTTTTCATCTCTCAATAAACTAAGAAAATATCATAAAAATCGTACGGAAACATAAATGTATAAAAATTCCAGTATTTAAGAAACTGCAGAGTGCAGTTTTAAGAATTTTGCACAATGAGTTTTTTTATACTACTTGGAATGACAGATCAAGAAGATGGCCCACCTGATGTTAAGTGGTACCCTCTGCCTATGAACAGTCCATTACCTCAGGTCACGTCCACCTAGGACGCGCCCTATGTGGCATTCCACTGCACCCGCCACCCTGAAACATAAAGATGAAAAGTCCCATGTGGCCGTAATTTCATCGGCACCCTTACCCTTCAAACCGGAACACAGCAATGCGAGCACTACTGCTTTGCGGCAGAAACAGGTATGGTGGTAGTACTTCCCCGGACGAACTCTTTCACAAAAAAGCTCTACTACTACTAACCGTTTTTTGGCGTATACAATTCATTGTGTAGAAAATGATCAGAGCAAATACGGGAAAATGTATTCCACTTCCAAAAGTCGTCTGTTCTTGCTCGTCTTATGACTTCTATCCATTTTTGTTTACCTTAGATTTTTTTTGGAAAGCTATAAGGTTAATTTACATGCCATTACATATTATATGCAATTACCTAAAGCGACGTGCTTAGCAATGTTTTGACGTAAATAATGCAAATTACAATTCTAAATCAATACGATACCCCTTAGGCATCAGATTTTTTTGCAGTCTGTACCGGACCATCCGTCATGCGTGAAGTCTTGTCAAATATTTCGTCGCTGTAGTTGGAAAACTAAATAAGTAATAACAACAACAAAACCAACATCGCGAGAAAAACGCGATTTACTGTTTTATTGCGTCAAAAATGGCAATAACTTTTTTATCGTAACTAATTTTTCAGTCCGTGTTTTGATATGTTATAGATTGGTACTGTATCTATTTTCGAATTTAATGATAATACATTTTAGTTCTTTTGATTAAGAGAAAAAAATAAAAAAACGACTATGTATTTTTCCCTCGCCAAAGTTTTGAATAATTGAAATGATCTATTATTTACTTATTTGAATATGACAATCCTATCCATGGGTATAGATTTATATATATTAAAATACATTTTAAAATAAAACCAACTTATAATCATTTCTTTTTATCAAGACTGAATATTAGAAAACTACTGAAACACCTACATTATTTTAGCAGACTTATAAATTCAAAGTAAGTGACATAACAAACTTATCATACGACTAATGCTTATAAAATCAACAAAATGAAAAAAAATTGTGGAACACAATAATTCTAAGTATCAAAAAGAAAAAGGTATGTCGACTAAAATTAAAACTATCTACGAGTATAAACTTGTGTCTGTTAACTTTCATTCAGAGTGGGGAACATTGAGATAATGTCCTGGGGCGTAGTCCTCCTTGTCGCTCGTCCTCTAGAGCAAGACGTGTCCATCGACATGTATGGGCCATCATAACCATGCAATAAAGTCGATTTCGCAAAATGTGTTAGTTATGTAGTTTTCCTACCACACGACGATTTATAAGTTTTTTATCAATTGATGAAAATTATATTACAAAACCTTTACTTACGAATTAAATGCGATGCCTGAAGCTTTATTTGTATTTCTTGTATTGTTTGCACTTGCAGAAAAGCACAGGAAGGCATTGTATTACCAAGGTATCTAATTTTGGTATTTTTCAGCATAGCTGTCACTCGTTGCCGTGACAAAGACTGACTGAAGCGAAGTATACTAGCTAGGTCTGTTTAGAAGCTTCAAAACTATCGTTCCCTAAGGCCCGTCCATTCATTTTATTTACGTCGATGCCTGTAGCTATAGGAGATCACCTCGAGCTCTTAGGCGTTTCACTCACGCCTACTCTCAACTTTGGCTCCTACATCGAGTCTAAGGCAAAAAATGCTTCCATGAAGCTGGCTATCCTGAATAAGGTAAAGCGTTACATCACACCAGGACAGCTTCTAAGTCAATACAAAGCACAAGTCCGGACTGGTACGGAGTACTGCTACCACATTTGGAATCGCTCGGCCAAACACCAGCTTACTGCCTCAGACTCGATCGAACGCAGAGCTTTCAGGCTTATAGGTGAGCAACATATGGCGGAGAGACTAAGATCCAGAGTATCGAGCACCGCCGTAAGGTCGCGTGCCTTTCGATCTTTTATATGTTACATTTCGGGGAATGCTCCCAGGAACTTCATGATCTGATCCCACCATCTCCTTTTCATCATAGGACGGGCAGACGCACGGCTCGGTACCATCCTTACCTCATTAGTATACCCTCTATTCGTACTAAACGTTTCAGTTCTCCCTTTATAATGCGAACTGCTAAGGAGTGGAATACACTACCGTCGTCTGTCTTTCCTGAGAACTATAATCTGGGTCTCTTCTAGGCTAGAGTGAATAGGTGCCTTCTAGACCTTTGTGCTCCATCTTTGGCCACATTGTCACTTACCAACAGGTAAGATCGTGGAAAAACAAAGGTATATAAATGTAAAAAAAAACACTACTAGATGGCACTGCTAATTATGTCTGAAAGTTAGATCGCGCTATCGATGCGTTTTGAAGCTTGGATATGAAGTACCGTGATAACTACGTTCATTTTATGTGGATATACACGCGTAGGTACATAACAAATATTTTTTCGAAAGTAATAAGGTAACCTACCTAAATCGCGTGTAGTTGCGAGTTCTCAGTTCGGTCGGGGCAAACCACTTGTTAGACTATATCATCGGATTGTAGAAGTCCACTGCTGGACAAAGGGCTGTCCTATTATTGCCACGACAGTGTTCAGCCGCCTCCATACAACGACTTATCTTGACCTGTAAAATGACTTCCACTCGAACTTGAACTTTACTCACAACAGTAAATAAAATAAATAATTCTGGACAGTTCACACAACATTATCTAGCCCCAACCTAAGCAGAGCTTGTATTTTGGGTACTAGATAACTGATATTTTTTATTATACATAGAAAATACCCAGAACATCCTGAATAGATATCTGCAGATCGCACAAATATTTGTTCCGAGGCGGGAATCGAAGTCGCAAACTCCTGCGTCACAGGCGAACCTTCGCCAGCCGCGCCTCAGAGGTCCTTAAACCAATCGTCAATTAACCATGATTAACACGTGGAACGGGATAATGTTAATAAGAACTAAAAAAAAAAAACTTTTTGAAAAAATCATTCATTCATCAAAACGAACTCTATCAGTACTAAACTAAGATTAAGACCTAGTTTTGTTTTGTTTTTTGAATGTGTTAGTGTAAACCTGTGTTGGGTTTCCTATTTAATAAAATAAATATATAATAAAAATAAACCGTAAATCCTTAGATAACATTCCATATTTATGGCTAAAATAGTTTTCATGTTCATGTGTTCATCCCCTTTAGTTTAAGACAGTTATTTCTTTCGTTGTAACTGACAGGCCTCTCCCCGCCCCGGTACTTTCCCCGTACAGACATGACTGTGCTTTCCCGCCCGCCCTTCGTTGTCAATACCCAATAATGGTACATTTCCTGTTTCCTGCTGAACAAATAGCAGGATTGTGATAGATGCTAATGTTTGTGAGCGTTTGAAGACGTTTGGATTGACTGGTAAATAGAAAGCGGCCAAGTGCGAGTCGGACTTGCCCATGTAGGGTTCCGTAGCAGCAAGTAACATAATATAAAAGTTCTTGGATGGATTACGATTTATGACGTATTACAAAAAAACTACTTACTACATCTCGTTCAAACCAATTTTCGTTGGAAGTTTACATGGTATACATCATCCTTTTTTTTAGTTTTGTCATTCTCTTATTTTAGAAGTTACGGGGGGGACACATTTTACCTCTTTGGAAGTGTCTCTCGCGCAAACTATTCAGTTTAGAAAAAATATATATTAGAAACCTCAATATAATTTTTGAAGACTATCGATAGAAGGGTCACGTATGGGTTTGATGAAAAAAAAAAAACGAGTTTCAATTCTAAGTATGGGGAAACCCAAAAATTTATTGTTTTTTTTATATTTTTGTGTGAAAATCTTAATGCGGTTCACCGAAAACATCTACTTATCAAGTTTCAACAGCACAGCTTTTATAGTTTCGGAAAAAAGTTGCCTACGCTTAATAAAACAACAGCAACCGGACAACAAAGATGGAGCAAAGTAAACCGGACCCTATTACTAAGGCTCCGCTGTCCGGACGTCTGTCTGCCTGTCCGTCTGTCACCAGGCTGTATCTCATGAACCGTGATAGTTAGACAGTTAAAATTTAAGCAGTTATGTATTTCTATTACCGCTATAACAACAAATACTAAAAAACAGAATAAAATAAATATTTAAGGGGGCTCTCATACACCAAACGTTTTTTTTTCGTTTTTATAGATAGTGGTACGGAACTATTCATGCGCGAGTCCGACTCGCACTTGCCCGGTTCTTTTAAACTACTTGGAATGATGGGCAAGCAGATGGTCCACCTGATGTTCAGCAGTACCCTCTGCCTATGAACAGTGCATTCTCTCATAGATCACGTCCACGTAGGACGCGCACTATGCGGCATTACACTGTGCCCGCCCCCTGAGATGCAAAGATGAAGTTTCACGTGCCCGTAATTTCACCAGTTTATAAATGATTCAAATATTGCAGAGTTTTCTACTCCCTATTATATAGTTTCTGACGTTTTAAACGTCTGTAATTTTGGATTAATAGCCAGGCCAACATGTTTGATGCAATGGATGCAGGGAAATTACTTTTAAAGGAAACATTTACGGACACACTGAGCCTATTTTTTTATAATTGGGTACTTTCGCTACTGACCAATTAGTACATACGTACTTAGCGTTCTTATCTATCTTTTATTTCTTATTTCTCATTTAAAAGTTGATTAATAAGTTTATAAGTTTTAAGACGTCTTACTTTTTGTCTCAATGCCCTTTCCAACAAGTTCATTAACATTTCCCAGAATATCTCATTAAATAATTAATTCATTATATTCAAAGCGTTTATCTCTGCGAAACGCCGAGAGCTATTCATGAAATTTAATTTTTCATCTCTTCACGGTGTTTTCCTTTCTCGGAGAACTGTAAATGACGGTAAAGGAGATTTCTTAGGAAGCAGGTCGCCACGACGTTACCTCGCTGACAATAGAGGGCTCTGCAGACGAGCGTTTGTCTCGTCAGCCATGGAATTGTATTAATTTACCAGTGTTCGCCCGCGGCTTCACTCGCGTTTAAGACTCCCGCTAGGCAGAAATCCTCATACAAAAAAACGCCACGCGCCGCTAGAAAAAGCGGTTTTTTATTGAATATCTCGTGAAATATAGATAATTTTAAAAAATACCTTGGGAAAATCCTCTGTTATATTGTATTGATTTTATTTATCCAATTTTTGACCCAATAATCTGTACCACATTGACAAACAATCGAATCTAACCAGAAGTTAGAGGTAACTTTGTGTTTTTTTTTAATTGAGAAAATGTTGTGCTTTCATGTTTCTGCCTGGGAGATACCTCGGTATTATAATGTAGCATCCATGGATATTTTTAATTTGAATATAGTACTTGATTTAGTCAGTTAAAAATCTAACCTAAAATTGGTAATTTTGCGTCATACCCCACCTTACCCAGGATAAATAATAGCTGTGTACCTTTCATAGAAATCGGTTCAGCAGGTTTTCAAGCAAAGGTGACAATTAGCTCGCCATTGAGGCTGTAGAACGACGTAGTCTAAGTTTTGCAACAACCATCGTAACGATGACGATTACGACGATCGTCCGTGAGACGTCCACGTCTATACCTAATCCTGCAATTTTTTTTATACAACTTGGTATGACGGATCAAACAGATGGCCCACCTGATGTTAAGCGGTACCCTGTGCATAGTTTGCAAAATTCTGGTCATAGGACCAGAATTTTGCAAACTACGGTGAAAAGAGATCCATTGAGCCTTTGTCTACCTCTTCTGGGAAAAGGGTGTAACAAACAAATATTATTCTTTATTATGCTTTTTATAAATATTATGCATTGCATGCTAACTCATGGCGAAATATACTGGTCCTTGATTATTTAATCTTATTTTTTTTTCATTCTGTTTTACCGTATTTCATGCAATATATTATTATTTCATTTCTTCTTCTTTGCCTGGCCCTTTCCCATTTATTTGGGGTCGGCCCTCCGTATCATGCGTCTCCAGGTAACTCTGTCCTGGGTCGTCTCTTTTTTAACTTGGGCTTCTTTAAGGTTCTTATTTACTAATGACATCCAGGTGATTCGGGGTCTTCCTCGTCCTCGGGGTTTAGTATCAATATCTAGCACTTTTATGGTCATGTGGTCGGATGGTCGCCTCATAACGTGTCCATACCACCGCAGACGGCTCTCCTTTAGTTTATTATTATTTAATTTCATTATTTCATTTAAAAAAAACATCTTATACGATATTCTGATATATTTTTTTACCTGCTCACAGCAAATTACTCAAAGTAAATGGACTTCGGTTCAAAAAGTGTCCGAATCAACAGAGATACAAAACGCATAAAGAGGGACAATTTTGACAAATTTTATCTGTCAGTTGCTGCTTGATTATTGACCACATTTGAAGAACTAGAGTGTGAACCGGCAGTGTATCGAACTAATTTGTCATCGTTCGAATTTTCAAAGGTGGTTTGGCGTTGATAGTGTATGGAATGCGAAGTCCATCGTAGAGTTACTAGAATGCCTTACAGCCGAATAATTCACAGTCGTGAAAAATCATTTATGCTGCAAGTAGTTGCACTCAGAACTATTTTATTAAAAACAAGTAATTAATTTTGTAAATATTAAAAATAACCTCAAGGCAATGAAACGGCTGAACCGATTTTGATCAAACATAGCTAAGAGCACTCCCGACTAATTCACCTTTCAAACAAAAAAAAAACAAAATCGGTTAATCCTTTCGGGAGCTACGATGCCACAGACAGACACACACACAGACACGTCAAACTTCAACAGCCCGTCGTTTTTGCGTCGGGGGTTAAAAATAAACAGGTTTATAGCGCAGCGCAGCTAACATCACCCGAGCAAAGTACAACACTTGAAAAGTCGATCGTCTGCCCGCCCTAACAAAGCAAGTCTCCACTACCACTGTAGATTAAGCCATTCCGGCGAGGTTATTGTCTAATTGTCCTATTGTTTGGAAACCTCTTGCAATCGCTCGCTTATCTCGTAAATGCGGAGAAATTAAATTGAATGGTACTTACAGATATTTTGTTGTGAGAGTAAATCTTTAAAAAATGCTCTGGAAGTCGTGGAATCACGAGCAGACTTGTGCTTTGGAAAGGAATGAAGGGCTGGTTCAATAAACAGCTACATAAGTTTCAATGTATTTTAAATAATCAGAAGCCGTCAGAAGTTAGTTTTATAAGATCACTCTTGAACCACAAGCGGTCGCAGATCCCATACACCGAGCCAAACGGATTGTTAATACTTCCTTTATCAACTCCGGCAAAGGTAGTTTTGTGGTGTCATGGCTGCCTGCATTATTTTTAGTGACTCTTTTGTTATTTTATTTTTTATATAAACCGTTTTTGTACAAATTTGGGGCTTAATCTAATCTTGTTAGTTATTTGTATAAGTATATTAAAATTGCCTGTATCTGCATACACAACACTCAATCGGAACCTAGGCGGATACCCGTGGTTCACTCTGGGCCTCAACGGAAGATCAGCGCTGGGTTGCCAACGTGGCCTAGCAAACGCTGAGTTGAGGTCCCTTTTGTGGCTTGCGTCAGGCACACACACAAATTGCCTTTATTATATCTGTGTTATTTGTTTTTGTTTTAGTTTTTATATAGTTCATATCTTGTTTGTTTGTTTTTTTCTTGGTGTGTGTTTGTATAGTCATAAATAAACTTTTATTTCTTTCTTTCTTTCTTTCTTTCTTTCTTAATAAAGTGCTTAGAGAATTCCTAGTCGACTAGGACAATACTTGGAGTCTCCCTGAGGGAACCAAAGTTCTCGCCATAGCCCAGAAGATTAGCAAGCTGATGTGGCTGTGGGTCAGTCATGTCTGCCAAAGCACCGATAACTGTTGGAGTAAACGAGTTCTTGAGTGGAGACCGCGTCTTGGCAACCGTGGTGTAATAGGGCACCATCTGGCTAGGTGGAGCGACGACTTGAGCAGGGTGGCTGGCAGACACTGGATGAAGAGAGCCAATGACGTAGCGTGCTATGAGAGAAACCTATTGAACTGCATTAGGTTGATGAACCTACAGGGTATAAAGAAAGAAAGAAAGAAAGAAGAAAGAAAAACATTTATTTGTGTCAACAACATGGATGTAGTAGTAACAGTCAACAAACAATATTCCACACAAAAAGACACACACACACACACACAGAAACAAAGATAAATAAAACTAATTTGTGCCTCTTAGTACCAGCCACGCATCATTGACACAAATTGGCGTCCAGCTCAGCATTTGTTGTATTGTAGCAACACAACGCTGATCTTCCGCTGAAACCATCTAAGTGAAACCACGGATGTCTGCTTCACAATTAATAATTATACATAAAATAATTAATATCAATAATAAATATATATCATTAATATTATTAATTATAGTATTATTTTGTCTGTGCTGCAGGTGACAAATCACAAATTAGTTTGATTAGTTCGTGGAACGAGCGAAATTATTATCAAACTACGCATTGTGTGGAGAAAACTGAAGGTACCTACACATTCTTATACAACAACAACGCATGGCGACACCTTTTTTTTATTATTTTAAAATTTGTTCATTATTTACAATAATTTTCGGGTCAAAGGCATTCAAATTATTTTCATATCAAACGTACCTAATAAAATGAGTAAAAGGGTCACATTCTGTGGTGTTCCAAAAGTTACCTGTCAAAGGAAAAATTTAAAGCCTCCGCAAGGTTTCAGGCATTTTTCAATATGACAAAGTTACATTTTGTGAGGCTTTGTACCTGTAGGTCTAGCTGTTTCTGAATTCACTTTACTTGATAAATGAGCCCGGGTGCATGTAAACTTTAACCTTAGGGTTTAAATGCAAGGTTGCCTCCTCGTTTTAAATGGAAAGACCAGATAACACGCAATGCAATATTTAAAATAAAAAGAGTTTTTAGGTCAATTAGGCACCTGTACTCGTACGCACTATACCAGATAACTATTATATCAGTATAATCAGCAGCAACCTGTAGACATCCAGTGCTGGACGAGGCCTATATATAGAAGGAGGCATCCATGGGAGGAGATGGAGGGGTCTATCCGTAAACCAGACATGCCACGGAAATTTTTCTTCATAGATGTTCTTGGAATGATACGCAGTTCAATCTTCAAGAATTCGAGTTTCCGTGATATATCTCCAATCGCACCGTGAAACAAGCCCATAGAATGTTCGCTATGAAGAAAACAGGAAGCAGTGTCGGAAATAATAAAACAAGTAGCGCGCCTTTGCTCAAAGAAGGGATTCCATGCAGGCAGCCAAGTGAAAACTGCTTTACTTACCGCAACTGGTAAAAATTGCAACCTTTACTTACCAGCAGTGCAAGAACGACATAAAAATTTGTTAAAGTTTGATAAAACAGTACTGTTTGTGGAATTTTAACGAATTTTAATATCTTATGATAAAACAGTACTGTTTGTGGAATTTTAACGAATTTTAATATCTTATCGAATCGAGTCCTACGTAGGTACTTGCACTGCAGATTTACTTATGATAAATTTTGGGTATGTGAAATATTTTTGCACGGAACAAAGACATTATAATAACTTTACAACTCAGCATTCCATACACTATGAACACCAAAATATGGCACCTTTGAAAAATCGATACATTCAATACACTGCTCACACTCTATCTATAGATAAATTCAATAAAATCAAGTAGCAATGGCTGAAAAATACATAAAAATACTAAAATACTATGCAACTGTTTTTGATACTGTCCTAGCCCCGTCCCGTCTTAAAGTTTAGTTTTGTTTAGTCATTAAAAACTTGTTTGTTAAAATACCTACATAAATAATTTGAAACTTACATCTTTTGCCATTGTTGATGATATTTTATGAATTCCTTACCAAAGTTCTAACCGCATAAGACGTGTCTATACAAGTCACATGTATACTAACATAATAAGTAATATCTACCCAAAATACCATTCCTCACTTGTCCCCTAGTAACTCAGTATCAGTAAGAAAGATCGCAGACGCACGTAGGGAGGCGAGATGGGCACGAGATAATGTAGAATCTAATTGAAACCAGTGGCTTGTGGTCGCAGGGACCGGATTAGAGGAGCCTGCTTATTTGTTGCGTGCGATGTATCAACTTGTAACTTGGTTATGTGGTGACTGGTGTGTTGTGCTTAAAGCTTTCTGTGTAGAAGTGGAAATGTATACTTAATCAAGTTAAAGACAACTTGATAAAATAAAAAGAATGCAAAGTACTGACGCACTTGCTCTTCTTAATAAGCTAACACTTGCATGTCATTGTGTTGCAGCTGTATATATTTGGTAGCAATAAGCATATTGGTTTTAAGGCTATAACGATATTTTCCTGTTCAGACGCGCTCAGAGCACGCCCTGCCACCCGCGGTTCAAAAATCAAACATTATTACAGTTTTACCTAAAATATAAGTCCGATCGACTGTTTTCGTTTGCGCAGAAAAGCGCAGACTGATATCCGATAGTAGCCAAACGTATAGTATAGCTCTCTCCCGCTCACATCTAAGAGTCAACTGATGAACAAGGTGGCGTATGACCGGCCGCGATTTTGCCGCGAAATCGATTAACCAGTAACAGTGCAAGTTTTTTTTTTATTGCGCTGTAAAAATTGGTCTACGGCGCAGGTACATCAGGGCGACTTATATTTTGGGTAAAACTGTAATAATGTTTGATTTTTGAACCGCGGCAGGGCGTGCTCTGAGCGCGTCTGAACAGGAAAATATCGTTAAAGCCTTAAACCAATTTGCTTATTGCTACCAAATATATACAGCTGCACCCTGCATAACAGCACATAGTACATACATAGTAGCAGTACCCTGTGATAAGGCATTATTTTAAGAACTGCTTCTCTTTTCACAGGTTTTTATAATTATACTTACCTATTTTACTCTCAAAATAATTTTGCTCCAGTTTTCAGCCATTGATAATCTTCCGAGGGTGGATTTTAATTATGTTGCACGATAATCTGTAGACAGAGCTGATTGTTAGTACTCGTATACATATACATGAAAGTAGATGACCAATGTAGGATTTGACCTTATTTTATTTATTTTATTTTATTTTATTAATCCAGGATTTACAGTTATCTTATAGTTACTTATAAGCTATACACTATATGCTATTCTGAAACCAATTTAAATCCACATTATGTACACAGTTCGTTTAAAAAGAAGGTAGGTACGCATGCAAGGTCAACAAAAAACAAAAACGGCAGGAAAGCCGGATAAGGTATATATCAGTTACATGGGCAAATTAAGTAAATTAAGTTAAGTACCTACATTAATTTGAATAAAGCAGCAATTACTCTTACAAAAACAATATAAGTACTTAAGTAGGTACATAAATCTGAGAAAATACAAAAACAAAAAAACAAACAAAAAACTTAGGTAAAATATATATAAGGATGAAACCTACCTCTATACCTCTGCTTTAAAACTTTGTATCTCTTTTTTGTGTTTTTTTATTATGGTGTACAATAAAGTTAAAGTAATCTCTCTAACTTGTGCCCTCTTCTTTCTGAGCCAGTACTTGACCACAAAAACACGTAATGAACCGTCAAAAGAACCAGTACCAGTGAAAATCTTAGCACTCCCTTAGTAATTACGGGGCAGCACTTCCAAGCCATTAGTTAACACGAGTCGTTAAACTACTAATTGCGGTCCGGTGGGCTCACGGCGCGTCCCGGACCCTGTTTTTGTGCCCAATTAGTTGGTCCGAAATATAATAGTTTTAGACCTTTTGCTTTGGCTAATGATGCTGACGAAAGCTTTGTCTGACGTGATTTTTGCCAAATAGGGCTTTAGTTTGTGATGGATGAGACATCAGATTTCTATGGAATATTCAGTAATGACCAGCCTGAAAGGGTATGAGCCGTATAACTATTCTACTCTTAACACAGACAAGGCAAAGATACGGGCCTAAGTCTCATCAAATCGGAATTTTTAGGTAACATTTATATTCAGACGACCTATGACTACCAGAAGAATAAGAAAACTGTACAGCTAGTCCATTCCAAGAAAATAGAGTTTACTCCTCATTTGGTTAACTAATTCTAGTCAATTTATTGTTGTAGTCAGAATTTAGAGATCTTGATAGTTTCCCATTAAATTGTATAGAGTCGAACTAGCAGTCTTAAGATTTCAATACAAATATTTAAGTCAGTGTGATTTAGAAACCATATAATTTTATAAGAAATTGACGGGTCTAGGTAAAGTGCATTGGTACAGAAACGTATGTAATTTCGCGTATGTGTCATTTTGCGTATGTGTAATTTTGTGTATGTGTCACTTCACGTGTAATACGATCTTGCGTAGAAAAAAATGGAGTTTTATGATATAATATTAAAAATAGGAGCAACTTTCGTTTGTATGCCGAGCGCCCTAGAGTACACTTCTCCTGACGTAAAGCCTATAAATATTATTTTATTTATTGTTGCTCTATAAAAGTAAATAAAAAAAAACATGGGAACATAATAAGCTTTATCAGTCCAAAACCAAGATTGTGCAACAAAGTAAGGGAAACACGAACCTATTCATTAGCGAGGCCATAAAGCGATATATCCCATCCAATAAGGCAGTTTACATGTACCCTATTCATCTACCCATGTACTTACATACCCTATACATCTGTTTAGCGAGATTTGTGGTAAGTACCGGCGGCACATTGGAATAGGGTCAAAGAAACTGGCGCCACCGTGACTGTTTGGAGTCGAATAAAAATGGATTGGTTAATCTTTACATGGAGAATAACGTTGGAGGGTTCGTGATTTTACTTTAAGATGACTCTTACTAAGTTTACTAAGACTAAATACTAAGTTTATGCCTTTTGCAGGCATTACCTTTTATGTTTTAACTATTTTATTTTTTATTTTAGTGTCATTTCTTCTACCCATGTGTGCCGTTCCAAATAAATATTTTTTCTTTCTTTCTTTCTTTCTTTCTTTTCTTTCTTCATTGTATAATTACTATATATCGACCTCATTAAGCATACGCATTAAGTGAATTAATTGTTTTAGTTAATTCCTTGCAAATTATTTTTCAATTAATTACATAGTTTTGCAGTAAGTATTATTCATCAAGTAATCAATAAACAAATAAATAATTAAATAAATCTAAGAACATTTATACGGAATTACTTGACAAAAATTTTACCAGTGATCAGATGTAGCTTGTTATTTTATTGAGTTTCTATTTAAATTCTACAAAGTTGGTTTTCTAAATAAAAAACTCGAGATATTCTAAACTCTACGAAGGCTCTACGTAGCTTCAAAAATGTCTACGAACCTATGTATGGCTATGGTCTACGGAGTCTACGAAAGTATAATTAATAATTATGATAAGATACAGTTTTCTTGCACTATCCAAATGCTTTTGATTTTTGTGCTGCACTGAAGCCTACGACGCCGCTACGGCGTAGCAGACGCACTTGCGGCCAACGTGTAATTTATCGCGCAGTATCGGAAACGTCTCGTGTACACCGCCCTAATGTATTGCCGGCGTCTTGGAAACGAATGTAGATCCTGCCTTAGAGCATACAATGGTATATTAATCGGTGTGCGGTTTGTGGTTTTGAGACAGTTGAATGTGTTTTGCTTGGCACCTGTATGAACAATAAGGAAATCAGACATTGAATAATTTCAAGCATGACACGTTCTTGTTGTTATACTGGTTTTTTCTTTTACACCGTGTGTTAGGTGACCATTTTAATATTGGAGATAAGTAGAAAGAGGAATACCATTATGTTCTTCGAACAAAAAACTAAATTACTTGTTTTGGCGTCCCGATTGACGTGACCGAAACGTGCCCATGCAATTATAAGATAGATAGTTGATGTGGTACTTCATTAGAATATCTACTGACAGCTGAGAGAAACATTGTGGACGCAAAACCACATTTTTATGTTTTATTTTATTTGACCTCTGTGGCGCGGCGGGCGAAGGTTCGCCGGCGACGCAGGAGGTTGCGGGTTCGATTCCCACCTGGGAACAAATATTTGTACTGTGTTCTTGTATTCTGGGTATTTTCTATATGTATAATAAAAAATATTTATCTATGTATGTAATGTACTGTATTAAGTATATCAGTTATATAGTACTCATAACACAAGCTCTGCTTAGCTTGGGGCTAGATAATGTTTTGTGGACTGTCCAGCATTATTTATTTATTTAATGACGAAGTAAGCACATAGCTCAACCTCTGTCTAATGCATTACCTCATAGCTCACGTCCACCAAGAACGTGCCCTATGCGGCATTGCACTGCGGCCACCACCCTGAGATAAATATGAAAAACTCATATGCTTGTAATTTCACAGGCACCACCCTTCAAACCAGAATGCGAGCACTACTCCTATTTAAATAACAGCTGCTTCCCTCAATTATTAGGTAGTGTACGTATAGCTGGCTACTCAACTCAATTAATTATTAGGTAGTGTACGTATAGCTGGCTACTCAACTCAATTAATTATTAGGTAGTGTACGTATAGCTGGCTACTCAACTCAATTAATTATTAGGTAGTGTACGTATAGCTGGCTACTCAACTCAATTAATTATTAGGTAGTGTACGTATAGCTGGCTACTCAACTCAATTAAAGCATCCACAAATCCAGCTGTCAGACAGTCAAACTGTAGTCGATACGTCATATTTAGTCACGATCAATCACTGCTGGTTGTCGCAGACCATTACTCAATTAGGCCCAAAACCCGCGGTAGGGCCCGGTGATGGATGCGCGCGAGGGACCGCTTCACAACTTTAGTATATTCAATGCATGTGTCGTGGACACACAGTATGTGGAATACACTGATCTGTTCCATATATGAACATAGATCTCGTTATGACCACATGGCGATTGCAAATTGAAGCCTTGGTTTCCTAAGACGTGGCAACGTCATATGACGTCATTGTCAGTGACACGGCATACGAATGAGTGAAAAAGGTCATTGACTTGATTCAAGCACCATCCATCACACTTAATATACATATTATTAATGCGAAAGTTTGTGAGTGTGTTTGTTACTTCTTCACGCTTAAACGGCTTAACGGATTTAAATGAAATTTGGAATAAAGATAGCTATACTCCAGAAATAACACATATGCTATTTTTTATGCCGGTATTCCCACGGGTTTGAGACTTATGCGGGTAACACCATGAGGCGCAGCTAGTTTGATATAAATGCATGGTTATTACCACTGTACTACCACCGCCATCACAGAACTTAGTAAGTACTTGTCATTCATCTCGGGAGCTAATCCCTTCGGGGTGTCAGAGTGACCAAACTCCTGAGCTGTGAAGACTCTCATTCCAAATACAGGCAGTTCACAGTATTTTGGAAAAGCGATTCACCTGATCACTAGTTTATTTCTGTAAATTCAGCTCCTGTCAAGGATCTACCTCAGAAAGGGTTATGAGATTAGAATCAATGATTGATGAATTAAAAAGTTTTTTATGAAAAACAGGTTTTCAATACAAGCTCGTAAACGTGTGCTAATCAAAATAAAAAAAAACAAAGTAAAACTTTTATTTTGACAAAAAACTTTTTTTTTTTTCTTTTTTTTTTATACTACTTGGATGACGGAACAAGCAGGAGGCCCACCTGATGTTAAGCGGTAACCTCTGCCTATGAACAGTGCATTACCTCACAGGTCACGTCCACCTAGGACGCACCCTATGTGGCATTGCACTGCGCCCGCCACCCTGAGACATAAAGATGAGAAGCCTCATGTGCCTGTAATTTCACCGGCACCCTTACCCTACAAACCGGAACACAGCAATGAACTATACAAAACATACATAAGAAAGAAAAAAATAACATAGGTTTTGCGTTTGTGCATTAGATCAGCTCGCTGTCACCGTCATATTGTATTGTCATTAGAACTTGACAGGTATGCCAAATTTCAGCTGAATCAGTTGAGGATAACTGCTTTAAAATTCATTTGCATGATTCCACCCGGACAAACATAAATATAAAAACTTGCAAAAATGACACCTATTGCATAAGACGACCTCTGTGGCACGACGGGCAGTAGCCGGCGCTGAGACGCGAGATGTTGCTGGTTTGATACCTGCCGCGGGACAACATTTTACATGATCTGCAAGTATAATTTCCAGGTCTGGGTGTTGTGATATCTAGTACTCGTAGTTCCTGATACATACTCAACACACGGGATGAGAGTGTGGGAAATTGGGTGTTCTTCTTCTTCTATCTTAGGTAATGGCTTCTGTGCATTATTTGCAACAATTTAGCCAATGTCAAGTGATATAATTATTATAGTTTTATAGTCAAGTCGTCAAGAGTCTCCGTCTAGTCCTAACCCAGTTTAAATTGTGGCAGAAAAACTGAGTTTTTACAGGAAAAAAACCACCATTTCGAAAAGACTCGCAATACACTCAAATTTCACTACATCACACATGTGCCATTTATCCAAGTTAAACCGGTTAAAATGCCACTAAAATTACACGAAATAACTCGAAAAAACACATTAAAATGTAATAAAATAAAAATGACGACGTTTCTTTCAAAAATGGCAGATTTCAACCCAAAATTGGGTGTTATAAAAAGGTATCAGTATAAAAGTTTATTTCTGTGACAACAAATACATATTTAAAAAAGCGGCCAAGTGCGAGTCGGACTCGCCCATGAAGGGTTCCGTAGCAGCAAGTAACATAATATAAAAGTTCTTGGATGGATTACGATCTATGACGTATTAAAAAAATACTACTTACTAGATCTCGTTCAAACCAATTTTCGTTGGAAGTTTACATAGTTTTTAATGTACATCATATATTTTTTTTAGTTTTATCATTCTCTTATTTTAGAAGTTATGGGGGCCACTTTTTACCACTTTGGAAGTGTCTCTCGCGCAAACTAACTTAACGACTTAAACTCTTGACGACTTGACTATACAACTATAATAATTATATCACTTGACATTGGCTAAATTGTTGCAAATAATGCACAGAAGCCATTACCTAAGCTAAGAAGAAGAAGATACAACGGCCTCACCCTCCAATACAAACACAGCCTAACCCGTTGCAAGCTAGGGAAGTAAATATTTGTGCAAGTAATTAGTGAGTTGCAAGTTCGCAAAGTGGTCGAGCTAGGGATTGCAATCCCGCAAAACGAGATCTCGCATTCCCGCGGGATCCCGCTGCTTCTATTAATCTGTCCCCCCCCCCCTGTTGGATCCCGTACGTTAAAAGCGCGGACCCGCGGATCAGCCAAATTCAAAATTTGGCACTAAAGCTTGACTATGATCGCCTATGAATATATCCTAATGGTTCAGCCTACTAGCGTAGAAGCCGAGAGAGTGATTTCAACATCAGGATATATTTGCAGTTCAACAGATTACTAATTACCTATACTTAACTAATAGAAAATAAATAATTTCTGATGCTTAATGTAAAAATGTTTAATAAAAGTTGTTTTTTTACACAAAAATCTGTAGTTTCAATTTGATTTTATAACATAATTTCAAAGATGCGGGATCCCGCGGGATCCTGCGCGGGATTGAGTAATCCCGCATATCAATCCCGCGGGATTGAATAAGCTGCGGAATTGCAATCCTTACGAGTTGCAGTGTATACATTTATCAACTGGTTCTTGAGTCGATACGAGGTTACTCGTTGAGTTTAGTCAAAACATAAGAATCTAACTGAACCCAGATCCGTTGCAAGAACAACCTACTCTGCGTCACATCGTCGTCCGGTTCATGGCCACTCATCATCATCATTAGCCTGTAGAAGCCCACTGCTGGATATACGGCTCCATGCACCGACTTCTTGACACCTCTAAAATGTCATACTTCAGAACCTTCATTCTCCAACGGAGTCAGTTCTGTGAGCTGTATGGCTTGCCCATTGCCACTTCAACTTTCAAATTCCGGGAGCTATGACAATCTATGACCATGTTTATGAGAGCTATGTATGAGTATGTAATCAGAGGTACGTAGAAGCTCTGGAGTGTCCAGCCTAATATACCCCTCTGTCTCCTCCCGTGGACGTCGTAAAGGCCGACTAAAGCTGAGGCCATGCACACCGTCCGCGGTGGTTTGCATGGTGGCGATCCATTGTCTTACCATTGATCGCCGCCGTGCACGCCACTGAAGACGCGGGCTGAATGCGTTGGTTTGGCTTTAGCTTTAGGGATTACACCAGGGGATGGGCAGCAGTATCCACCACCAATACTACGGTGAATAATCAGCCTGCCAAGCGTGGTGATTATGGCAAATCCTCCCATAGCATTCTATGGGAGAGGCCTCGTCCAGCAGTGGACGTCTAAAGGTAGTAGGTTTTAGTAGTAGTAGAGCTTTTTTGTGAAAGTGTTCGTCCGGGGAAGTACTACCACCATACCTATTTCTGCCGCAAAGCAGTAGTGCTCTCATTGCTGTGTTCTGGTTTGAAGGGTAAGGGTGCCGGTGAAATTACAGGCACATGAGACTTTTTATCTTTATGTCTCATGGTGGCGGGCGCAGTGCAATGCCACATAGGGCGCGTCCTAGGTGGACGTGACTTGTGAGGTAATGCACTGTTCATAGGCAGAGGATACCACTTAACATCAGGTGGGCCACCTGCTTGAACCGCCATTAACAGTATTAAAAAAAAAAAAGGCTGTCGGTGGTGATATGATGTCGGTAATCCTGGTTCTTCTACAGATCTACTCGTTTTGGATTCTAGAGTTGATTCTGGAGAGTGTAGTACTTAGTGTAGTAGTGTAGCTAGCGTGTAGAATTTATTAACCTCGTATAGGAGGCTTAATGCAGTTTCCGGGAGTTTATTACAGAACCGTACAAACTGTGGGGTTGAAAAGGGGTTCGGAAAAATCAAAGTAACCAATAAAATAAAATTGAAGTGTCTGTCTGTGATTTCAAAGTAAATGCTAAAATTTAAATGAAAACTGCTATTTATACGATGCCTAATCATAAATTACCGTTTTTAAGGTTCCGTAGCCAAATGGCAAAAAACGGATTCGTCATGTCTGTCTGTCTGTCCGTGTATGTCACAGTCACTTTTTTCCGAAACTATAAGAGCTACGCTGTTTATGCTTGGTAAGTAGATGTTTTCTGTGAACCGCATTAAGATTTTTACACAAAAATAGAAAAATAAAAAAATTTACTTACTTAGAACTGAAACTCATTTTTTTATGGATAGGTCTTCAAAAATGATATTGAGGTTTTTAATATCATTTTTTTCTAAACTGAATAGTTTGCAGGAGAGACACTTCCAAAGTGGTAAAGTGTGTCCCCCCCCCCCCCCGTTACTTCCAAAATAAGAGAAACATAAAACTAAATAAAATATATGATGTACATTACCATGTAAACTTCCACCAAAACTTGGTTTGAACGAGATCTAGTAAGTAGTTTTTTTTAATACGTCATAAGTCGTAAACCATCCGAGAACTTTTATATTATGTTACTTGCTGCTACGGAACCCTTCATGGGCGAGTCCGACTCGCACTTGGCCGCTTTTATTAGTATTTTATCTGTCTGTCCGCCTGTCTGAAAGTTTGTCTCAAATAGGCTGTAATTGTAGGGATTCAACTAGGAATGTTTACTAAAATTTTCCTATATTATATTCCATTTCGATATCTTGCAAGATTTAGAAGATATCTGTGATTTTTGAGGACCTCTGTGGTGCGGTGGGCAAACATTCGCCTGCGACACAGGAGGTTGTGGGTTCGATTCCCGCCTCGGAATAAATATTTGTCCGATCTGCAGATATTTGTTCAGGGTGTTCTGGGTATTTTTTATGTATAATAAAAAAGTATTGTAAGTATTGTTTAGTACTCATAACACAAGCTCTGCTTAGCTTGGGGCTAGATAATGTTGTGTGAACTGTCCAGCATTATTTATTATTTATTTATTTATTTTATTTATATGAATGTACGCATGAAGTCGCGGGCAAGTACATTTAAATGTTACGCTAAACATTGTTTCAGCAATTTAAAAAAAAACAAGCAAGCTTCACAATACAATACGATGTGTAACATCCGACATCTTAACGTTATGTGTGACTTCCTTGGTAATAATAAGCAACATTGCTGACAGCAACAACCTCTCTGAAAAATGCGCGCTTTGTCCCTTGCGCACTTCCGTCCCTTTTCACGAAATCACTCCCACAGATTGCGGGAAAGCGAGAGGAAAGATGTTACACCTCAAATACAATTAATTCAATTTTGTGAGCTTGGATCGCTAAACATAGACTTGGAAGTTTGGAACTGCAAACATACGACGAGACCTATCTCGGTACAAAAGGTGATCATTGGCCCAATTTGGGGAAGGCACGTACGCCCGTACTTAAATTGTTTTGATAATTGTATTAGACGTGGAAAAAAACCTTTAAATTGACACCTTTGAAGAAAAATCAATCAGTTTTAGCACATGGTCCTTTAGTATTGTATAATCTCTAAAATATTTCCTTGGAAATGGAAATAGGGCACAATATTAACAATTAACAATCTGGGTCTCTTCAAGTCTAGAGTGAATAGGTGCCTTCTAGACCTTTGTGCTCCATCTTCGGCCACATCGTCACTTACCAACAGGTGAGATCGTGGTCAAACAAAGGCCTATTAATGTTAAAAAAAAAAAAAAAAAAAAATTATATACTTTTCATCGCTTTTTTGGATATCATTATCATTAGCCTGCCAACAAGCTACATGCGTGGCTAAAGTGCTTGTTGCTTCTAGTTTAATCAGTGGTCTGTGGCCTAAACCGTATGTCCTAGAGACCAGAAATTTAGAACGAACATTCCTTTTGTGTTCTAAGAAAGGAATTTTGTAATTTAGCCACTAAGGCTGCTGTGGGGAGTTTAACTTTGTATGGAAAAAAACTCCATGCTGACTAAGTCGCTTGCATTCCACTAGTATTTCCTTTAGAATGCCGGATGTACGTTTTTTTTGTCCACACTTCCTCAATAATGCTTGCATATTTATGTGGAAACGTTTCGGCCTTACTGTACAAAAAAAAACAATGCTCAGTTTTTTTTTATTTTTTTTATAATAATAATAAATAATACTGGACAGTGCACACAACATTATCTAGCCCCAAGCTAAGCAGAGCTTGTGTTATGGGTACTAGATAAATATACTATATATACTTAATACAATATATTACATTGATAGATATTTTTTATTATACATAGAAAATACCCAGAACACCCTGTACAAATATCTGCGATCGCACAAATATTTGTTCCGAGGCGGGAATCGAACCCGCAACCTCCTGCGTCGCAGACCAAGCTTCGCCCGCCGCGCCACAGAGGTCGTCGTATTGAATCCTCATACTAGACAGATAATAAAAGCAGTTAATGCGATATCCTGAATAATTCAAACTTTTATCTGTGGCGTGACTTCGCTCTTAAATTTTAACTGTCACTTAAAAAGATGAACAACTATTGTTGTGGGTTTAACGAGTTTGTTATTTTTCAGTCGATAACTTTTAATACAGCCCTTGAAAATTTATGGCAAACATACAATCAAAAAGTTTTTTAAATTTTATGCTGTTTTATTACTAAATAACAACTTGCATAATCAATCGAATGGCCATTGTTCCTAGGTATGTACCTAGATCTAGCCAGTAGGTATGCTACAAAGCATTTGCTAAACCGTAAAAAAAAACGTTTTCAGGACAAAGGTACTAAGAACAATTGAATCAAAACTAGGCATACAAAGTAATTCTATTGCGACAAAGACGGCCCTTCCACTGGCCAAGTTCAAATTAAGATGAAATCGCCCGTAGCTCCACAAAGTTAATGTCTTTAACGTTTGAGTAATTCGCCAACTAGATTCAGATAGCTTTGATCCCGACTGCTAATCGAGTCGGGCAACAATTTAACTTTCATTTGAAGTCATTCGTCTCAGCGAATTTAATTTATTGGCAAACAAAAAGTGAAAAGTGGAGTATTTAGGAAAATACCTTGCACTTAGTATTATACAAAAAAACATCGATATAAGCAGGTTTATAAGAACTCTAATAATTGTAGGAGTAAATTATTAACATAATACGTTCGTGTTTAAGTCGTGAAGTTTGACAAAACAAATGCAAAATTATTTACCATTCAAATTATTCCCGTATAATATTCGTTCACCGTCATTGAACGCTCCATTTTCAGGCCATTTTCCATCCAAATTGCTTGCAAATTGATACGTAGCGGGTTTGCGAGGAAACAATTAGAGGTTGAGAGGTGTGAAAGTATAAACTGTTGAAAAAGGTCGGAGTTACAGTCATAGTCGACCAGAATTTATAGCAGTGGCCAACAAGTGGTTCTGCCGGAAGACCAGCGTTGGTTGCAAGCTTGCTGTCAACCATCTCATGCTGAGGCAGAGCCATTTTATTACTTGAGTTACACTTCGTACCTTCATATCTGTTTCTTCTTAGTTTAATACGTGTTTCTGTGGAGCTCATATATTTATACAAATAAATATATATTCTTTCTTTCTTTCTTTCTTTTCAGTGCAGTGTAAAAAAGTATCCGCATCTGTTTGGAAAAATTGAGGTTGTTGCTAGTGCATCAAAACATAACACTATATACTAAAGATTAGATTACGGAAAGTGATTAAAAAATTGTGATAAGTTTTTTCCATCTTTCAGACGAGAAGGAGACTTGTTCGTTGAAGAAGGCAGACCGATCCACGCATCGATGCATTTGAAGCATGATTGCTGATGGAAAATATTTCGAATATCAATTCAATTCAATTCAATTTATTTATTTCAGACATTGTCAATATTTTGTTAGTCGCGCTTTTGATAATGTTAGTAGGGAGACACATTTACAATTAAAAAATTAAATAAAAACATTTTTCGCAAACCAACATGCAGGCGCATCCAGCGGTTTGCTATATGACAGTCCCACCTGCCCGACAACGCGTTCACAATGCTGTTCGGGCTTCCACGGAGGGTTCGTCCCCTCATTGACGCACACCTCTTGCGCATGATGCTATGGAAGCCATCAACTCTGCTTTCCGTAAACATGCCAGAGGCGCTGCAGAAACGAGGCCGCCCCACCAGCACCCCGAACGCGTTGTTGTACTGAACGCGTAAGGCATTGATTGTATGCTGTCTGCGTATAGTTGGTCCAGAGGCTGCAAGTGTAAAAGGACTGGCAATACGCTCTAAAGAGCGTTACCTTCACCTGTCCAGTACACATTGCAAACCTCCGGGCCAGCATATTAACGCGAACACACAATGCCCTACGCTCTCCTTCCAGGTCGAGATCATCCCTCAGGTTATCAGTGAGCCAATGACCCAGGTAATTAAAACGCGTGGTGATGTTTAGAGTCTTGCCGTTAATGGTCACAGGTGGTATGTGAGAATATGTTTTACTTCCCGACTTGAACAGCATCAACTTACACTTTTTATCATTGTATCGGAGTCCATGGGTCACCGCATAAGATTCACAAATACCAATCAATCTCCTGAATCAATATCATGGATGGCTCAACGCACCAACGCATCTATCCTTCACAAGCTCAACATTAAGACCATATGTCTCGATCCTCGAGTTTTTCAGCTTAATTGCCAGGAAGGAAGGTTACAATTTTGAAAAGCTGGTGGTCTCTGGTATACATTAAGGAAAGATACCGCGGGGATTGATGATCAAATAAACTCTGCGCTCGATTCTAGCGTGAGCGATTCCATCTACTCCATGAAGGATAGAACCCAATGGAGAGACAAAGTAAAAACCAAGGTCACGAACCTCAGCAGCGACGTTACCGACGCAAAGAGATGTTAAAAATTAAAATAACAAGGTGACTAAAAGAAAAAAAAATTGAATGGTAAATCCACGATAAAACTGACTAATGGTTGTAACCAAATTCATTAAAATGTTATTTAATAAATTCCGACTATTCAGAGTTGAGCCCGTCCCACCCCTAGTTTGTAGAAGGGCCCGCATAATGACTGTATGATCCCTAGACGTGTACTGTGCGACCTTTGATACTTGTCCCCTTCTGAAAAAATGTAGCCAAGTACTTTGAAGTTTGCCATTTGATTCCTTTTGTATGCTTCCATCCGTTGAATTATATTGTACACATGTAACTTTTCATCTTTATGTCTCAGGGTGGCGGGCGCAGTGCAATGCCACATAGGGCGCGTCCTAGGTGGACGTGACCTATGAGGTAATGCACTGTTCATAGGCAGAGGTTACCGCTTAACATCAGGTGGGTCATCAGCTTGTTCCGTCATTCAGGATGTATAAAAAAAAAGTCTATACCATATCAAAGTATCTAATTTTAATAGATTTGATTACAAGTTTTGAAACTTTCAATCCAGTTGGAACGGTTCTCGTATGTTTTTGAGATTTAGAGCCATCAGTATCACTTGCTCACGAATAAATCAACTTAACCTCTCAAATCAAATACAACAAAGAGTAGGACGAAGACTATAAGAGCAAACAAATTACTTCCAAAATAGGCCGTCATTTACTGGTCCTATCCAAATGGGCCTTTTCACAAGTTTTTTGTGTAAAAAATCGTGAAAAGTGAGTGAAAAATGAAAACATCACGAACACTCTCCCCCTCCCGGCGTATTGTCGCACTACTCCCCCGTCGAGAGGAAAAATGACAACTGTCATAGAGCAGGCGATCTGAATAGATGAGCCAGAAATAAGAGAACCAACGGTTTATTTACATTTATCTATTTCGGAAAAGATATAATGCTATGTTTAAAGCTTAAAACCATATTTCTGTGGCGCGGCGTGAAGATCTCTGTGGCGCGGCGGGCGAAGGTTCGCCTGCGGCGCAGAATGTTGCGGCTTCGATTCCCGCCCTGGAACAAATATCTGTACGATCTGCAGATATTTGTTCAGGGTGTTCTGAGTATTTTCTATGTATAATTTTAAAATATCTGTTTAAGTAATGTATTGTATTAAGTATATTAGTTATCTAGTACCCAAAACACAAGCTCTGCACAGCTTGGGGCTATATAATGTTTTATGACCTGTCCTGGATTTTTTTTATTTATTTTGATTTTTCTATATAGCTAAAAAAGTCGATAAACAATCACAGCGTATTGTCCCAAAGGATAAATTGTAAAAAAAAAAACTGAAAACAATATTTATTAATTTTCATAGAAACGTTTAACGATATATATATATATTGTACTTACGTTAATTTTGGATGAGATTATGTTCAAATGTAATTTTCTTCACATTTCTCGTAAATTCCAGAACAAACATTTATTTTAGATATCTTGCACACCATAGAGTGCGCGCCAGCCACAACAGCCTTCTGGCTGTGGTAGCCGACAGGCCAGATTCCCACCTCACTCAGCACTGGACCAAGATGCATGCAGTTATGGCCTATTACACATGTAACTGAGTGCATTTTGCCCAGTTGTTAGAATAAAAATGTAACTGTTTTACTATAGGTAATAATAATATTTTCATAAGTGCTGTATTTTTGAGTACTAACCAAATTATGGATCTGTGTGTCTGAAATAAAATATTTTTTTTATATACTGGCTCATTTGTACGCTTTCAACACTTTGCAGCGCACAAAGGCCGGATATGGCGGAAATTTTTCAAAAGTTCGCTGTTTCCTGCTTGTTGATTGTATGCATCCAAGTGAAAGAGCGATTTTTTCTCCTGTCCTGCCTTGAAAGAGCATACAAATGTATGGGATCCGCTCGGAACTAGTCACTGACAGAACGCAATCAAAAGGTTTTTTCCTCAGTAGGAATATGTAAAATAAGAGTGAAAAATGTACAAAAGTGGGTATTTTGGATGTAATGTAATGGATCTGGATATTTAAGTTCCTGGATTTTCATAACAAATTATCTCGAAAGCTCAAAAACATATGGAGGGACTGTGACTTTACTTGGAGACCCTACACTATGCGTGGTTCAAGAAGATGCATCTCTGTTTTTTTATGGAAGCGGCGTTAGTTCCTCGCTTTATAGACAAACATCTACCATATCTATCATCCATCTATCTATCCATCTACTTATATATTAGCTATACGACAGTATTTTTTGTCTCTACCCCTCGAATACGTTTTATATAATCCATTAAGTTGTCAACGAAGATTGATATAACAAGATCAGGATTGACTTACGTGGGTGCATCTCTAATGATATGCTTTTGATCTCTTGGCTTCAGCAAAAACTTAAGATGTCAACTTGATACGAGAAGTGACTTCAAGTGAGGTAATGAACGTCTTATTAGATTTTTATTAGCTCTTGGGAGATTTCCTCGTTTTGATTCAAGTGCTTTGTAATTTGGATTAATAGAATTTTCTTTTCATTACTTCAAAGCTGACCCTTGAAATAAAATGGGAGTATCTGATAGCATCATCTGGGATACAAATATTATTGTGTCCTATTCAATGATGTTGGTCTTCTGTAAACGCTTTCATTAATCTTCAGGAAGTACTGATGTTATTGGAATAGTTACAAACAAACAAACACTGTAAAGTCCTATGTAAAAATAAAGATAAAGGTTTTTATTTCTTCTAAATGTGGTGTAAGGGTTATCCTCACAGCCTGCCTTTGTTATTTGGCGTACAAATCCACTATGCTACATACATACATATATAGACACACGCCTTTTTCCCCGATGGGGTAGGCAGAGCCTCAATGGGCTTCTTTTCACAGTGTGTTGCACCATCGTGGAATATAGACATGACAAGTGGTAAGCTCATCGCCACCATTGCTTCCGACGACTGACTCGACTAACGCTTTCTTCCAGTTCTCCTCCTCGCGTCGTATTCCTCAATGCTGAGGGTCGTGACCCCCTCCATGGATCACTTTCTGCCGGGCGATGTTACGCCAAAGTAATAGCACATAATAAGCTAGCAACCAGGACAAATCTTATAACAACGAAACTTACAAACAAGTTCGGGTAATCCCTTAGTCGGCTTTTACAACATCCACGGGAGGAGAAGGATGGGGTCTATTCTTGGGCTGGACACACCACGGCACTTGTTGTAAATAATAAATTATTGAAATTATACAATTACTTAAAAATATCGAAATAAAAAATAATAAAATCAATCTATCAAATAAAATGGACACTGAAGTACTTAATACCTATAAACTTGTCAATAAATAAAAAGTAGTAGGTACTCGTGAACCAATCTTTGAGTATTTTTCAAGAGAAATTGTTACAGAGCATATTAAAAGATAAACGGCTAATTACCACTATTTTTCTTTGAATATATCTTTATCTTTTAATATGATTCCCAACCACGATAGTTTCAATTGTGTTACAGACCAGCTTCAATATTATACTATACATGACGACAACAGCTCACAAATTCTCTGGGAACGCACAGACTACGTGTAAAAGTGTAAAACTGCAATTTTATCTGTAGCGAAATCAAATTTTGCATATAAATCCGGGTTGGCGCCGCGGAGCCGGGAACGCGTTGCATTCAGAAACCTTAGACAAGTGACAGTCAACGCCGAAAGAAATCACGAACGAATCTATTAGAAATTGGATACCAGAAGTTATTTAGAATGGCAGAGCTTCTAATTTTGTTTATTACTCGTCATCATCATAAACGTAGTCCAAACAAACACATTTTCAATGTTAAAATGATGCCATGTCTCGCTGCCACCTACCAAAGTTCTGAGCTCTTATGAGTACCAAGTCGGGCATTATCAAAGGTCCTAGTGAGCGCAACGTAAGTGACGTGATACCAAAGTACCTAAACTATGACGTTTTGTGCGCAAATGTGATTATTTGGTCATATCAGCCCACACCTCACGCAGCCCGCGGGCCGAAATTTATTTATATTTTTTTATAGTCAACTCAGCCCGCAATCCGTATCAACCCCTTTGAAATGTTTTTTTTTCATATTTTGGACAACTCAGCCCAGACCTCTTTTAGTCCGCGGGTCGAAATGCCCACTAGTATATTTTCCATAGAATACTAAACTTAGTCGCTTACCGAGAAAAATAAGTTGGCGATTCGTTCCTTTGACTGCCACATGTCTAGAGGTGCAGGACGTTTTGTAGGACCCCGGGGATTTATTAGAATGGCGTCCCGGGGACATGCCGGGGACGTGCTGGGGACGCGACGGAACGAATGCACGCTTTCATCTAATAAGACGTGAGTGTGTAGTAGAGCGAGACCTATGGGAATGTGACGCCAGTATGAAGAACATCGGTATTTTAAATGAGTTCAAAAGCTAGAGTAAATGGGGTTTTCTGAAACTTCGGTGTCTCTGCCAGTTACAGAGCAGAACACTTCGTGAACACCTAAATCGGTTTTCGATAACCTATATCCACGAACTTATGTATCTGTTAACTGCACGACTATCTTTTTTTACACAATTTGGAATAACGGAATAAGCACATGGCTTATCTGATGCCAATCGGTACCCTGAGCCAATGTTTTTTTTTATTTTTTTATTTTTATACTACTTGGATGACGGAACAAACAAGAGGCCCACCTGAACAACGCACTATCTCATATTTTACGTCCACCTAGGACGTGCCCTGTTCGGAATTGCACTGCGCCTGTACCACATGTTTTTTATTTCTTTCTTTCTCCTAATCTACCTCCAGATCCACCTAACCGATTGAGCTAATATTTTGTACACCTTTCAAGTCCCGATAATACAATATTATGGAGACAACGAGCTGATGATGATGGAGACGGAAGGTGCACAACGGAACTCCTCGATGATTAATAACTAGCCTGGCAGTGTTTGGGCTCATTTTGATCAGCTCACGGTTCCGATCGTTGAAAAACATATGTTTCAACAGAAAAATTGATTTCAACTTTTTGTCGCTGATGTCTATAATTGCTTATTTTATTACTTGTTGACAAATTTTCGTTTGTTTATTGATTTTCCCTGTCTGCTGGCTTGTTTAGGAATTTGTTACTGGAACTGGACTAGCCTTGCTACCGCTTTATGCTAAGCAATGGTGGCGATGAGCTCACCATTGGTCACGTCTATGTTCCTATGACTGTGCAACCTACAGTGCAAGGAAAGCCCAATTAGGCTCTGCCTAATCATTCGGGGTAAAAGGTGTATAAATACCTATGTGTTTTCTGCACGGCTATTTCTTATCATTTTTAACTTTTGTCGTTTATTGTCTGTCTCACTTTATTTTTTTGTGTTTTATGCCCGATATCTAATTATTTTGTTTTGGAAATTATTAAATAGTTGGGAAATGTAAGTATTATAATTCGCCAGATAATTTGTGTCTTCTGCAGTCTTCTGCAGACGAAAAAATAATCTTCATAATTCCTCAAACAACAGATTTAAAGAAATTCATCTTTCTTTGTGAAATATATTAAAAATAAGCCCCAAGAACTTACAAAATTGTCCTGATATTCTTTAACGCATGAAAACTTTATTAAAACACGCCCAGAAGACACGAGGCGGTTTATTATGTATGAGCTAGTCTACCGAGAGATGAAATTCAAATTATAGTACAAGTATTTTTATGCGTCTGATGTTAGCCCTCCTAAACGGGAACTACAAACCACATAGAAGTAAGGAACCAGCGGCGGTTAAATATTTTAACTAATACAAAAATATACTTTTTTTAAGTCTTTTGATGTTATTGATAAATATTTTCATAGCTCAATAAAAAAACAAATTATATTGAGTTACAAATGGTATACAAACATCTATGAAAACATGGTTTATAGGAAAGGTCGGTTATACTATCGTAGAAAATGTCTCCTACAACATTGAAGTAGTAGAATTGCTTCACCATGGACTTCGGGTCTGCGCTTAAAAGATGTCCGAACCAAAAGAGAACCAACACGCAAAACAAGAAACAATCGCTCACCTGATAAATGCTTGAAAGCAAAATTAGGCTGTGTAGTAATATTTTAATTTTATTTTATACTACTTGAATGACGGAACAAGCAGATGGCCCACCTGATGTTAAGCGGTAACCTCTGCTTATGAACAGTGCATTACCAAATAGGTCACGTCCACCTAGGACGCACCCTATGTGGCATTGCACTGCGCCCGCCACCCTGAGACATAAAGATGAAAAGTCTCATGTGCCTGTAATTTCACCGGCACCCTTACCCTTCAAACCGGAACACAGCAATGCGAGCACTACTGCTTTGCGGCAGAAATAGGTATGGTGGTAGTACTTCCCCGGATGAACTCTTTCACAAAAAAGCTCTACTACTACTAAGTAATGACTTAAGTAAGACATAAATTAAAATGTTTTAGTTTGTCCACGAACCAGTATACATACGTAAGCTCAGTACATATGTTTCGTGAATTTTGCATTGGACATTATAAGTCAGGTAATTATGATAGAGACTTCAAAGGGGACCAAATAAAATTCACCAAAAAATTAATCGATATGAAGCAAATTTTACCGCAACATTAATACTTATTGAAAGTTAATTTGATATCGTATTGTCTTGAGTTCACAGCGATTCGATTCAATGGCTGCAAAGTTCCCGACTGAATTAACATAAAACATCAAAACTCGCATTAAAGTGTCCGAATTCACCCGACCTCCCCTCGAGATAGTACCTCTACCCTGCCTACTGCGTTCATTGAAGCGCCCCACAGTGGGCTAAATGACAAGCTAAGCGTTTTTGAAACGAGGAGTTTATTGTAAAACTCTACAGCCTTAAAGTTGTAGAGGTTTTCTTCGAATAGGACACAGCTTCACTGAACCACAACCCATATTGCTCAAAGCCTTTTCAAACATTGCCATTGCTTTGATTCAATCGCTACATTGCCAAGCATACAAGGTTTAACTTACTTACACCTTAGTGTTGTAGAGGTTTTCTTCGAATAGGACGCAGGTGTACTCAACCACAACCCATATTTTGCTCAGAGCCTTTTCAAATAAGGCCGTAACTTTACCAGTGATATGGTTCAATAGCTACATTGCCCAGCATATACATAAGATTTAACTTATAACTAATTTTCAGCTCTCTCCTCTTCTGAAATGGACCACAAACCGTAACAATGTCTATATTTTATTCAGCTACATCGAAATACTTCAACAATATAATAATTATCATTTATCGCAGCAAGTTTATGTGGTGGAAAGGAGAGGGAGCCAACTTGTGAACACGATAAATCTGGACGATAGGGAAGGGATGGTTAAAAGTGTATTTCATGAAAATGGTATTTAGATATCATGTTCACAACTGAAGAAATTTTTGTATGTACTGAATAAATTGCCAATTACTTCTATATAATTGAAATGATCGAGGCTTATTATAATTCCTACTTAATTTCCAGTTGATGTTTCGTTGACCGTGTAGAAGTCTGTTGTTATAAGCGACGACCGCAAGCAACCACTCTCGAAGGTTGTGACGAGCTTCAAGTTAGAAGACAGTAAACTTGCTTGGTTTCAGACGAGGAACAAAATAGACCGCAAAGAATAATTAAGTAAAAATAAGTATTTATTGTTAAAAAAGCAAAGCTAAATAAAGCTTAGTTAAGCTTTATTAAATAAATAAATAAATAATGCTGGACAAGTTCACACAACATTATCTAGCCCCAAGCTAAGCCAGAGCTTGTGTTATGGGTACTAGATAACTGATATACTTAATATAATACATTGCATAGATAGATAGATTTTTTATTATACATAGAAAACACCCAGAACACCCTGAACAAATATCTGCAGAACGCACAAATATTTGTTCCGAGGCGGGAATCGAACCCGCAACCTCCTGCGTCGCAGGCGTACCATCGCCAGCCGCGCATTGTCGTCGTATTGTTTTAGCAATTGTTTTTTTTAGTAACATTACGACTTTACTGATTACAGTAAAGTTGTAATTTTACTAAAAAAAAAAATGCTGTACAGGAACAGGCTGAAAAAGACGGTCTCAATTCTCATCGGTGTTGACGTTGTCTGTGGGCTTAGTACGAGAATTTGATATTAAGAACTATCAAGAAGTATTCGAAACTATATGAAGTTTAGTTTCCTTCCACACATTTAATTGCAGCGCCCCTAGCGGGAACAAGGAGAAAACTAAGGATGCTATAAATGTATTGAAGGAAACGAAACTTCATTATAGTTTTGACGACCTCTGTGGCGCGGCGGGCGGTGATTCGCCTGCGACGCAAAAGGTTGCGGGTTCGATTCCCGCCTCGGAACAACTATTTATAACGATCTGCAGATATTTGTTCAGGGTGTTCTGGGTATTTTCTATGTATAATAAAAAATATCTATCTATGTAATATATTGTATGAAGTATATCAGTTGTCTTGTACCCATAACACAAGATCTACTTAGCTTCGGGCTAGATAATGGTGTGTGAGCTGTCCAGCATTATTTATTTATTTATTATTTATTAGTTTCGAATACTATCAAATTCTCGTACTAAGCCCTCTGGTGATTAAACACGCGACGATTGAATCTCGGAGTAGCATATCTGACGAAGTATATGATGATCAGATGTACAGTAACAAAGCACTCATCTGTCAGTCTGCAAAATGTCTCGTATTCCCTCTTTCCGCGCAAATGCTCCCGCCGACGTCGGATCACTCGTCGCTTTGTCCCGCGACGCGACGTGACGCGTGACGGACGGATCCTTCCGATGGTGCCTGGTGTGTCGTGAACTTTATTTAGTCACGCTTTGTCATTTGGAAATGAACCTCGAGATATCTTATTTGGGGACTTATCTATATTAGTTACTAGCTGAATACCCGTGCTACGCTACGATGAAGCCAAAATGTATCACAAAATATCTAAAATGTTGACACCACTTTTCTTATGAAATTCCTTGAACGACATAAAAGTAAAATGACCTTCTAGTAAAACTTCTGGGAACAAGCAAAACGCACCATACGTTAAAAAAACATACTAATTTGAATACCACATTACACTCAAACATCTAACACTCTAACCTACCCTTCAAATTTCAGCCTACTAGAACAGCGTGACGGGCGCAATGCAGTGCCACATAGGGCGCGTACTTGATGGATGTGACCTATGAGATAATGCACTGTTCATAGGCAGAGGTTACCACTTAACATCAGGTGGGCCATCTGCTTGTTACGTCATGTAAAGTGGTATAAAAAAAATATAAAAAAACGAATATCAAGTATTACCGAATATAAATAGCAAAATACCCATGTAATTTTTTTTATATTAAAAAAAAACTTACCTTGCCTGTTATCCCAGTTTTAGGAAAATATAACGACAAAACAACCAAGAACTATGATTTAGCCATGAAGACTTCCAAATCTTTTATCTACTTACGGTTAACCCAAAGGCAAGTAGTACACGTAGCTATGTAGGTACGACTGTATAAAAAACTAACCAAATAGTTCACAGTACTACAGCTTAGGATTCCAAATGGTACGATTCCATTCCAATATATAAAGTCTTAGGAATCTTCAGCCAAGTTCGGAAAAGATAAAAATAACAAAAGCTTTATGACAGCTGTATCTTTAGCAAACTTTAACGAAATGACTTGCACTGTCAATCAGGGTAAAAGGGAGGCGAGAATAAGTGCAATGCTGTGTTGGGAGCTGAGCCACCACTGATATCTAGTTGGAATACAATTAAGGCAATATCCTATTTATTTTATTTTACGCTATGTTGGCGTATTTATTCTCAAAAGCTTTGCTGCTAGGCAAATCAACACAATGGGTAGATGAATATAAATATTATGGTGACACAATGAGTGAATTAAGAAAGAGTGATGATGAAATTGAGACTAGTGGTTCGCTCCGAATTGAGACCTCGCAAATACACGCAATGCGCACCAAAACTATCTATCCCCGTATAAAACTTCAAATAGGTACTTAATCATGCTTTTTTTTAATTACTTAAAAAATATTTTTAAACTTGAGGAATGCATGAATAACAATAACAATATTTAATGGCACCGAAATAACATTCCAAACAGTTTATAAAATTTGGTCCAGCATAAAACATCTCACAGACGCTTTGCAGCCGTAAATAATGAATCAGCAAGATTAAACCTTGAACGGAGATTCCCAATTTATAGAAAAAATACCGAAAGCTTTCACTTCGATTGGGAAATATGGGAAGTGTTCGCGTAAACATAAAGTTTTCGTCACCCACTAGGCATTAGGAGGTTTTTAAATTTATTCACCCTTCGATTCAGAGTTTCTTGTGGAAACTTAGAGGAAATTCAGGCGATTAAACCGTTCGAAGTGCAGAAACTTAAGGGTTGAATTTGCATAAGGTTCTACCCGCGGAGTGTGGAAGATGTTTACCGCCATGTTTCGAAATGGCACTGCAAGGTGTCACAAGTTACTCAATTCCTGGAACTAGTTTGCACATTTATGGTAAATAACGGCAGCACTTGATGGTGTAGCGACTATAGACCAAGACTTCCGATCCTAGGATCGTGGGCTTGAATCTTGGCTGACCAGATTTTCTCACTTAATTTTTTTCTGGGTGTTTTTTTTAACTTCGTGTTCTTAAACGGCGAAGAAAAAAATCTTGGAGAAACTGGTGCCTAGAATTAATTGTAATAAAATATTCAACTACAGGAATGTGCATGAAAGCAGCACTGAAAACCTCAACCTGGTCATTGACCGAACTCGTGGACCAAGAAAGAACCAGACGAACGAACGGTGAAAAAGAACTAGGCTACAGCAATTCGTAGAGCGTCTACGAGTTTCGTAGCATTTATTTCGTTGGAGAACAGAGTACGTTATGATGGGCCCACCCCTACACACAGGCTCTGAGTTTTGTAACGTTTCGTGAGCATCTACAAATAGGTTTTTTATGGGTGCTAAGGCTTTTAAGGTGAAATGAGTTGTTATTATTAACTCGTCAATGGGTTTTGAAACGCCGACCGTGATCTAAAGACTGATTCAGAACAAACTTTAGTGTGGCGGTTGCATGACTCAGTAGGTACTTCCGTTATTTCAGTTTTTTATTGGTTTTAAACTTTTATTTCATTTCAAAGTAATCAATTAAAATATGTCCCATAGTTCACTAGTAGGTGCTACTGATAATCATTTGGGTAATTTTTCATATAGCATTGTATCTGTATTGTTTAAATAAAAATCAATAATCGGAAAATCTGTGGTTATAATTTTGAATTTAAGGTTTAAATTTTAGTTAAGACTCTGACTTCCTATGTATTTTTTTTTCAGAATGTAAATCTCTATGTTTACGAAATTAAACTGGTTTTTATGATGCAATTTAGCACTAACTTCACCTACAAACAAAAACTGAATAGGTACCTAAGTAAACACTCGTGCATGCCCATGTGAAAGAGTTAAAAATTCAAACGATACGTGTTGAGCTTCTCCTTCAGATATTAAAAGACGTAGACGAAGATAGAAAATGTTTTCTGTTGAATTTATTGAATAAAGCATCTTTAATCTCAAAGCATTTTCCAGTCGTTGTCAGTTTGGCACCCTTCCCATCTATCGCGTCGCATCGTCCACAGTTCACCGATCTGATGAGTCGCCGTAAATCAACTCGGAAACAATATCTCTCGAGATAGACGTTAAAAGCACAATTTGTTATCTCCATTGTGGGTTTACAAACACGCAAACTGTTTGTTCTGTGATGTGGTTACAGGTGGATAAGAAACAGCTGAAGTTATTACAAATTAGTTGAATGAATTTACCACGTATAATTTTGATGTGTAACATCTTTTCGTTCGCTTTCCTGCAATCTATTCCCACCTATTCTGTAACCTATTTCTGCCGCAAAGCAGTAGTGCTCGCATTGCAGTGTTCCGATTTGAAGGGTAAGGGTGCCGGTGAAATTACAGGCACATGAGACTTGTCATCTTTATGTCTCAGGGTGGCGGGCGCAGTGCAATGCCACATAGGGTGCGTCCTAGGTGGACGTGACCTATGAGGTAATGCGCTGTTCATAGGCAGAGGTTACCGCTTAACATCAGGTGTGCCATCTGCTTGTTCCGTCATTCAAGTAGTATAAAAAAAATAAAAAAAAAAAACTGAGTGATTTCGTGCAAAGGGACTGAAGTGCGTAACAGGAAGCGCGCATTTTTCCGAGAGGTTGGTACTATCAGCCATGTTACTTATTACCAAGGAGGTGAGAGGTCAGATGTAAAAGCGACCACTACATCATATGCGACTACTGTAACTGTAAGGCTCGCTCCTTGTTTTATTACTAAAAATATAACTAAACGAGTAAAACTAAAGGGAATTTATTAGCCCAGACAGAACGGAGCGGGTATATGCGTTTAGGGCGAGAGGTTGTGTGTTTGTGTGCAAACGAATGTTTCCATTTATCTCCAAAACGGTTTGACCATAGACCCGGTTTTATTTGTATGAGAGGGTGTATGCGAGATGATTTTTAGCTATGTTTGGTGGAAATTGGTGCAGCTGTTTCCATTCCAGGACTATCAGCTCGCAAAATGATTATTTTTATTTATAACTTAAGTGTCTGAATTATGTTTTTGTATCTGTTTTTGTATGTTTTTGGTTGTTATTTTTTATTTATTATCTGTTTTTTGTCCTACTGTTTCCTAGTATTCTGTTTGTTCTGTTTGTTTTTGTTTGTGCCAAATAAATGTTTTTCGTTTCATTTCATTTCATTTCATTTCAAAACGTTTTTGGAAAACTAATGTTATGGAGGTAGGCAAAAAAAAAGAATTACAAGACTCAGCATTGCTGTTTTTTTAGCTAAATTACTTACGAACTCATCTACGATACGAACAAACATACATGTGTATGATTTTTGTTGGTTGTACGCTTTTGCAAGTAAAAAAAGCATAAAGTATGTTAAGTAAGCTTAATGGAAATAAATGTCTTTACAGGCTGTTGTGCAGTCATCGGAAAACAGCAATGCGAGCAATACGACTTTACGGCTAAAATAAGTATAGTGGCAATAATTGAAAAAACCGGTATTAACTCACGTACGTACTTGTTCCGAGTAAAACTCGATTCGAGTTTCTGGGATTTATTATCCCCTTCCTTAAAGAGTGTTCGCGACGGCTTCCCGGCGATTACTGGGTGTTTACTCGGAACAAGTACCTACGTGTATTAATACCGGTTTTTTCAATTATGTATATCACTCACGGAAGTTTTAATAGTATTATTCAATTCAACTCAATTAATTTATTTCAGGCAACAGTGAAAAATGTACATTGTACCTAGACAAAGGCCCATAGTAATATATACCTTACAACTAACATACATATAAAGATATTTATAACAATCTAACACACGCACATTATGGTGGCAGTACTTCCCCCGACGAACTGTTTCACAAAAAAGCTCTACTATAACTAAAATATGTCTGCGCTAATAAGTAACCTTGCTGTTCCCGTCGTAGCTATGCCATAGAGTTGAGATATGAGTGCTGTTTGTTGAGCTGTTCTCGAGTTGTGGATAAATACTCGGTTTCTTTATCGAATGTGGTGAGAATCTCTGTGCCTGCCTCAGCGCGGAAGGAAGTGGATGGATGTCTGCTTTGTAAACACTCTTGAATGCCATGACAAATATTTTTTACTAATATTCCAACTGCGCTGAAATTATCTCGATTTTTATTTTGTTTCTGTTTAAGAAACATCTTAGAAATGCCGCACAGAATCGATGCAAGTCTTGTCCACACTTTGTACATAGAGACGACAATATCGTGACATGGAGAGATATTTTGATGATTTCAGATAATACGTTCCATGAAAAACCCCCACCACAGATAAAATAATACTATACTAGTAAAGGGATGTTTGTTTGTCTTTGGTAACATTGGCCCCCGAAGGAACGGACCTATAAAAAATAAATAAAAAAATAACTTTATTTGAGACCGGGATCCATAGAATTAGTCAGTAACAATTTGAGCTTAGAAACTATGTTAGCACCTGCATTCATGGTTAGCACCTACACCTCACACGTATATAGAAAAACTTCAGACAGAACACGGCGTACGAAACAAGTGAAGTCGAAAACTACGCTCATAAACACATAATAACTATTACTACCTACCTACTACACGTACATACACGCACTAACAGATAATGCATCCAAACTATGCTCATAGTCTGTCGGTGTGTTGGTGTAGGGTGTGTTTGTGTTATCTGTGCAACAAGCACACATGAATAGAAAAATGGTGTCAGTTTGCTATTATAGGGTAATGTTCCGTCTGCGTCTGAACTTTTTTTTCTGTCTGAGACCTCCAGTACACAAATGGATTAAAAAAAAAAAACATTTGTCGGCTTTTGCTTAAATATTAATGTTTTTTTAAGTTTTAGGTGTTTGACCAATTTGCGAGATTCCAATTTAGATAGGTAGGTATATCAAAAAATTGGATACAGCTATTAAAATTTAGATAAATATTATTTTTGTTGGAACTCGCTTGATCGTTAGTCCTTTCCCAGGAACTGCTCAAAGTATACGATCCAGGCACGTTCTTCACAAGACACAGTGAAGGGTCGCGAGGCAAGTACTCTCCAATTAGGACAAGCCCTTACCAGCACTGTACCTAAAGGGTTTTTAAATGCACCGCTACTCCACGCAAGTTCAATTGTTGCTTTGTTTACGTACAATTTAGCTTTCCAGTATTTGCTGTGTTCTTTAACAAAACAATAAAAAAAAACTAATTTAGCTTTTTAGGGTTCCGTAACCAAACTACGGAACCCTTATAGATTCGTCATGTCTGTCTGACTGTCCGTGTATGTCACAGCCACTTTTTTCCGAAACTATAAGAGCTATGCTGTTGAAACTTGGTAAGAAGATGTATTCTGTGAACCGCATTAAGATTTTCAAACAAAAATAGAAAAAAAAACAAGAAGTTTTTGGGGTTCCCCATACTTGGAACTGAAACTCAATTTTTATTTTTCATTAAACCCATATACGTGTGGAATATCTATGGATAGGTCTTCAAAAATGATATTGAGGTTTCTAATATAATTTTTTTCTAAACTTAAGTTTGCGCGAGCGACACTTCCAAATTGGTAAAAAGTGCCCCCCCCCATAACTAAATATGATGTACATTACTATGTCAAATTCCAACGAGAATTGGTTTGAACGAGATCTAGTAAGTAGTTTTTTTTAATACGTCATAAATCGTAATCCATCCAAGAACTTTTATATAATGTTACTTGCTGCTACGGAACCCTTCATGGGCGAGTACGACTCGCACTTGGCCGCTTTTTTTAAGCTTAGTTTTGAATGATCGCGTCGATGGAGCGTCAGCGATAACAGTCGGTAGGCGATTGTGTACCGTCGGTCCCATGACGTGAATCAGCTTTGACGTTCTTGTGAGCCGCCGTGGAAGCGCCCGCAGCCTATTCGCATGCCTGTGACCGTCACCATACTTCGCATATTCATCTAAGTTATTCCTAACGTAGAGAGCAGCCTGAAATATGACAAGGTCAGGTACGGTCATGATTCCGAGAGATTTAAAATATGGACAGGCCGATGTGTCCCGTGGGATCCGCACTATTGCGCGTGGGTATAGGTAGGGTACCTCATTAAATACTTAATTATTAGGGTTTGCGTACGCATATCCTTTTTTTTACATTGATAGACCTTTGTTTGACCACGATCTCACCTGTTGGTAAGTGACGATGTGGCTGAAGATGGAGCACAAAGGTCTAGAAGGCACCTATTCACTCTAGCCTTGAAGAAACCCAGATTATAGTTTTCAGGAAAGACAGACGACGGTAGTGTATTCCACTCCATAGCAGTTCGCATTATAAAGGTAGAACTGAAACGTTTAGTACGAACAGAGGGTATACTAATGAGGTAAGTGTGGTAAAGTTATCATCAAGTATCAAGCAGTGAGAGCTTTATAGGCTGCTGATAATGCTATACCACCTTATTTCTGGATGTCCAGTAGATACTATCGATAGGGATCTTTTCTTTTGTCCACTTGTGGCGAAGGAAACTACACCATGCATGGAGTAGATTCCTTTGGATTTGGTGTCAATCATAAAATTCCACTTTCATAAAACAAACTTCCACTGGGTTCCACTTCCAGAGGAACTGGAAGATATAACACCTTCATCTTTATGACGGTTTTCTTCAATATAGCGGAATGGTAACGGTGTAACTGCCCGTAAGTTTGGCGCCAGGTATAAGCGGTAGCGTTTTGAACGAGATCAAAACAGATCAGAGATTTTTTGTTCGTTTCGGAAAATATGTTTATTGATCGCTGCGTCTGATGGGCACGCGCACTCAGTCATCATCATTATCATCATCTGTCCACTGCTAGTCGAGCAACGCTGCCATTATGTGCAAAGGGGACATATGAAATTACAAATTTCAAGTTATAAACTATGTATTAAGGCTTAAAGAGAATATTTTTTTATAAATAATTATGAAGATTATTATTTAAAAAAATATATAAAATATATTTTATTCTGTAAATAATTACTGAAATAGAAATAATCGAAAAATATTAATAATAATATAATAATTTGTTGAGGGACTTGCCATAATTACCAAGCTTGGCAGGCGGATTGGTGATCGCAGTATTGGTGTAAAATACTCAGGTGGATGCTGCTGCTCATCCCCTGGTGTAATCCCTTAGTACGGCTTACTACAAGTACGAGATGAGACGGAGGGATCTAATTTTAGGCAGGATACACCACAGCCACACTCAGTAGGTATATTCTAGGCTTCATTTATTATATTTTTTGATTTATATTATACCTACCTTATAAGTTTTGAGTGCGTCTGGACAGCCGAGTTGATCTCCTTCCATCTACACCAAAGCTCAAATCGACAGTACAAGCAGCGTCGGAACGTGGTCTCAATTATTAAACAATGCAATCCTCTACCTCGCTCAGCCCTAGCGTTAATACTTGAATACCTAGTATCTGGGTCACTGTATCCCCACGCTTATAGATACGCTTATGTATGTCTGACAAATTATTAAGTACTTCGACATGAATGAGGGCACGACTAGAGGACTGAACATGATACGGGTTTTGATTACTGTTATACATTTGTAGGTAACTGTATTTTGATAAAGGTTAACGAACGGCAACCACAGTAGACGACGCAGTAGATACATTCCCCTTTATCGATGGACCAATTAAATTATAAAAGTTGCAGGAAGTCGGTGGATGAAGGCGGTTAAGACCGTTCGTCGTGGCATTCTATGGGGGAGACCTGTGTCCAGCTGTGGACTTCTGTGGGCCGATGATGATGTTGATGAATTGACAATTAGGTATAGCGCAAAATTAACAATTTTAGATTAGATTTTTAACTGACTAAATCAAGTAAAATATTCAAATTAACTATTTGCATGGATACTACATTATAATACCGAGGGCAAAAACACGATAGGACAAAAATTTCTCAAAAAAAAAAAAAATAGTCTCAAACTTTTGATTTTACGTATTTGGTGAATTCTATGGAATGTGCCGTCCGCGGTCGGACGCTACGAGTATTGAAATAATTGACAACTGTTTTTACTGGTTTCAGCTTTTTGGTTGTTGCTACGACTGCTACGGAAATTGCTACGGCGTAGAACTGTATAGTGCTACGCGAACACAGTTTAGTAGATGTATGTCTTCCTTTGTCAATTTCTACTTAGTGCTACTGCAAAAGGATAGAATAATAGAAGGTATTGAAGGCTGCTTTTTATTGCTTACTGAGCAGACCTTCTACACTTTCGATGAGTTCACTAGCCTCAAATTTATCTAATTACCTAGGTAGTCCTAGATGTGACATGTTTTTTGTTTATTGTATATTTGTTATTTTGATTTAGATTTTTGTTTTAAGTACGATTGTTGACTCATTTTGTGAAAATTATTTGTTTGACGTATACCTTATGTATGATTAAATGACTATCTGACTATCTATATGACTATCTGAAGGTAAAATAAAACAATTGGATCCAAATAGGTATTACTTTTATTTAAAAGTTTTAAATCACTACAATTTAAGCTAACACAAATGTTATATGCTAAATCTAACTTTGGTTCATAATAATTTATGTACAACTACATAATACTTGTGTTTTAAAAACTTTCTTCATAGTAAAATATAAAGCACTCCTAGTATTTTTATCAACTTAATAAAACACTATGAGTTAACTAATGTCTAACATTTTGTGTATTTTAAAAGTGTACAAAAAGATCAACGGGTACTCAAGAAGTATACATAATTGTGTCAAAAAAAGTATGAAAGAACAATAAAATCTACTTAGGCCTTGTCTAATTAGGCGAATATGTAATTACAATTATTTTGTTCACAAAAATAAATTAACTTATACATTTATTATTCTATAGAGAATTTCAAACAATATGAACGTTTAAATTCGATTAGAAATGCTCTTGTTATAGCAACTACCAAAATAAATATTATCTTCAAAAGAGATGAAACACACTTAATTGAAACCCTCTGTTTTAGCTAATTATGAAAGCAACGCCTCTCGACAACAGTCGCGCAATCAACCCTTCCCATCTCTCGGAATATTCTCGACAAATTCACCAACATATTGACGTCGTTGTTCCTACACAACCATAGATTCAAAATATTTTCAGTAGGAGAGCAAGTGTTGGAAAAATAATAGTAATAAGACGTTATTTTTAACTTTTCAGCAAATAGCCGCCAGTCGTTTCCTTTAGTCGTCTGGGAATCCAAAAGCTTACACAATATAACTATATCAGACCTATTGAGAACATTACTCCGGTAATTATTGTCCACGGAAAAATTACTTTTAACACTATTCTTATACACAAAGTCGTATCTACCCCCCTTTTTAGACAGCGAGGAATAGTGAAAAGGGTTCTCTACAATATTGACGACATCCGCGCCCGATAAACTGAACCTTTTTGAACTGAAATTGGAATTTAAATCATTGGATTTAAGATTGAAATTCACACAGCTGGACTGCTTTTGCTTCTGATACACGGACATGTTTAATTCGAAGCAGTTTATAGCATCAGTTTGCTGGAGAACTAGAATACAGTGTAAAGGTCGGATCATGTTCCAGATTTGTGAATAAGAGATTTCCTGGTATTGCCCTCCCGATTGGACCTCCCAGCCGACCCCCACGTCACGGATATTAAAACACAAGTCTGAACAGTTCTCATGGAAATAAATAGTTTTTGGATCACAAAGTAAATGGCCGCCGGTTCGTCGTTCACTCTCGCAGCACTCGTAGAACGCGTGTGGAGTGTCGTTGAACACGTGAATGTTTAGGCTATAGTAATCGTCGACTCTTTTGGTTATAAACAGTGCGAGTTTGAGAAGCTTCGCGTCCAGACCGCTGAAACTTCTGCCGACTAGAACAAAATCGCTAAGGAATTCGGATACTAGGTAAACTTTGCCGGGGTCCAGTTGAGCAAAGAGTGGGGTCCCAGGGGTCTCTTGGCCGAGGGTCAGCACTCTCCGCCACTCTGGAAGGTTCGCGTCAGGCCGTTGCAGGATAGAGAGCAGCCAGCTGGTGTTTTTGAGAGAAGCGCAGTGCGGGAAAGAGATTACTACCCCCTTGCGGAAGTGGAAGTTTTTGGGGCCACATCGTACAACTGGGCTCAGTTGCGTCTCACCTGTTGAACAAATTTTAATTACTTCCTTAAACTCTGCAAATATTAATTATTTTTTAATTACGGCATGGAGCTAAAGGGCTTTTTCATAGAAACCAGTCAATTTGGCATGCGTTAAGTGCCCCATAAAATCTCATCGCACTCGCACTAATATTATAAAGGCGAAAGTTTGTGTGTGTGTGTGTAGTGTGTTTGTTACTTCTTCACGCTGAAACGGCTGGACGGATTTGCATGAAATTTGGAATGGAGATAACTGGACTCCCGGAATAACACATAGGCACATTTTTATCCCGATATTCCCACGGGATTGAGACTTACGCGGGTGAAACCGCGGGGCGCTGCTAGTATATTATATTGGTTGGTGGAAAAGGCATAAAAATCAACACCTTCATAAATTGAATCTTAATTGTGTAGATTCGATACAAAGGAGCTCCAAATAGTTATCTTATTATTTATTTGATAAAATTATGCTGTTTAAGATGCCAATGTAGAATAACTACATATCAACACGGTGAGACTGGTAATCAATTTGATCTCAAAATGCAAGTGTAAAAGAGATATTACAAAAATATAATACATACTATAGGTCCATATAAATCCCAAAACGAGTTTAATTTCAGGGCAGTCTATCACGAGAATACGGCCAGGCTATGATTTAGGTCGCGGCCGGATATAGTAAATATTAAGAACGACCAGAATATCCGGACATTTCAACCATCGATGTAGGTCACATTCTGAAACCATCCATATAGACAGACTGGTATACTTGCAGCCTGTTTGGTGGTTTCAAAATTAAGGTAGCAGCTTGAAATACCTGCCTGGATTATGTGGTCTTATTATATCTAGGCCATATGAGTTAGTGTAGTGTAAACTATAGTGTTATGTAGTGTAAACTAGTGCTTTCTAATAAGAACACAAGAACAAAGGAGACAGTAAGAAAAGCTTCAATGGACACATTCTTAGGAATAGTTAATGCTATAAATCTAGGTCAATCTTAAATTACTTATTAGCCTGCCTTACGGCTAGATTGTAATGTTATTGTACATTATATACATTTATTTACAGAAAGAATAATACAAAATATGTACAAAATACATATGAAACAGTTGTGCTACCTGAAGACCGCTGCAAGCGATCTAAAGGCAGCTCAACTGATCCAGATCACTACCAGACGGAAACGTCCCTAAGATGTTGGCTGCATTGCCACGCTGAATGGCAATACTAATGCGTTGAGCCAGATAAGAGCCAGCTCTCGGGTCACGCGTCGCTTCGACCAGATGCCCTGAAATAATTTTAAAAACGCGAAGGGCCCCGGAACTCCGCGGACCCAGAGTCTCGACCCCGAAAGGCTCAAATAAGTAAGCTCTGTCGAGACTTGCATATTTGCGTCTTTTGAGGTCCTCAGCGGAATCTGCCGCCGCACCGGCCCTAACTGATGTCCCGGACAGATGAGATGGCGCAAGGGTATCAACGCATGTAGCGTCCCACACCAAAGGCCTACCCTTCTGCCACGGAACAAGAGTCATGCCGTCAGGCCGCTTACCATCGTCACGTAGCAGACCATTCCGTTCTAGAATGGCTGGAATGTTAACGCTGGTAAGGGCCCGGCGATTGCACATTGATTATGTACACTAAGAAAAAAAAATAGCTAGGCCATGTTAGATAGCTTATAAGGAGTTAATCTGCGGTTATCTAAAACCACGGTGATAAATTTGGTCTGAAGTGCCTTTTATTTCATTTGTTTATGTATTTATTTATCAATATGCATAAATCTTTGAGTGACTGACTAACTCGCTGACTGACTATCAACGCACAGCCTAAACAGTACATCCCAAAAACCTGAAATTTGGAGAATATATTCGATTTGTGGTCTGAGGTTGCAGTATAATACGAATTTCCGAAATTCATCCGAGGTGGCAACGAGGTGTTGTCGTTTGTATGAAATAAAAAGTGGCTAAGTGTGTGTCGGGCCACACGCATCGTAGGGTTCCGTAGTTGCCCGTCACAATATGTGAACTTAGAAGGGGGCTTTCCTGTTTTACACAACAACTGCATCAAGTATTTTTCAGTGAAATTTGTATGAATTTTTCAGGTCTCTATGACTTATTTAGGCTGTGTGTTGATAGACATTCAGACAGTGAATCGGACAGTTAATAAGCAACGATTTTATATTATTGGTTATGAAATAATATGGACCTTTTTATAAAGCGTAAAAGTAAACGACACATCAATCAAATATGTTTTTCCTTAAGCAAAACATCTTTGTATAGCAAGAGTGTAGTTTGTATGGCTGTGCGTGTTTATAATCATCTACCTGAATCTGTACTAGATGCTCCCAGTCTTAATGTGTTCAAGGGAAGACTGAAAAAGATGCTAACAGGAAAAGCTTACTATTATAGTACACAATAATTCCTAGGTGATAAAAATTTATGCATGACTAGGAATAGGTGACTAAATATGACTAAATGATTTTTAATTTTTAATTATTTTAAATACTTATATATATTTTGCATGCGTTAACGCCGATTATGGCTGAACATTTAACTGTAGCACTAACCACCTGTTTACAAACCCATATATCGCAGTAAATCAATTTGAATTGATTATAGATTTGTATAGATACCTATTTTCAGATAAAGAAAAATTAAACTTTAACTATAACTGAGTAATACACGTGCCAAGTCTTTCATGAAGTTCAATATAAGTTCGTAGTAACTTTGAGTTAATCTGTCTCTGGGGTCACATGGTCTGACATTTTATATTTGGGTCAGCCCCGGGCTTAGAACTAATCCTCCTAGCACAATAGACCAGGTTTAATATTAACTGAACGTTCTGTAAGGGTTTAAGCAGTATTTTGACGGAAATACCGCTCAGGTGACTTTATTAGACGAGTCAACTTTGCATAATGTTTTTTGGTAAGTCCCTAAATATTTAAATTATACATTAATGGAGAACGGTGCTTTGCTCCAGAAATGGGTGCATAAAAACCTTTGAGAAAGCTAGCTTGATCCTTTTCTCGTCTCAAAACCCCTGAGGGCCATCCATAAATTACGTCGACGAATTTCATGATTTTTGGTGCACCTCACCTTTCTTGTCACTGATGGTCACAATTGAGTGACGTCACTTTTTTTTTTTTTTGTGAAACTAATAGGCAGTCTACCTTACGGCCTACCTGATGTAAAGTGGTCGCTTATAGACACGGGCAACACCGGGGGTATTGAATTTAAAAAGTTTAATAAAAAAACAGCCAATTGCGAGTCGGACTCGCACACGAAGGGTTCCGTACCATTATCTATAAAAACAGCCAAAAAAACACGTTTATTGTAAAGAAAAAAAAAATTGTAGTATTTTTTGTTATAACGGCAACAGAAATACATCATCTGTAAAAATGTCAACTGTCCTACTATCACGGTTCATGAGATACAGCCTGGTGACAGACGGACAGCGGAGCCTTATTAATAGTTTTACGCTTTGGGTACGGAACCCTAAAAAGACAATCTAACTGTTTAGTACAGACACCAAGCAGAGATATCTGACTTGAATGGAATCAAATCAAATCAAATCATTTATTTGCTAAATAGGGTTGAATAGGTTCTTAAAACATTTATACACAGCACCATTCAGTAGTAGTAGAGCTTTGTTGTGAAAGAGTTCGTCCGGGGAAGTACTACCACCATACCTATTTCTGCCGCAAAGCAGTAGTGCTCGCATTGCTGTGTTCCGGTTTGAAGGGTAAGGGTGCCGATGAAATTACATGCACATGAGACTTTACATCTTTATGTCTCAGGGTGGCGGGCGCATTGCAATGCCACATAGGGTGCGTCCTAGGTGGACGTGACCTATGAGGTAATGCACTGTTCATAGGCAAAAGTTACCGCTTAACATTAGGTGGGCCATCAGCTTGTTTCGTCATTCAAGTAGTATAAAAAAAAACATTCTATTTCACCATTCTAGGTTAAGCAAATTACAGGTTACAAACACATTATTGATTAAAAGATTAGTAATTACTTAAACACACAATTAATTAATTAAACCAGCAATCCGAGGATGCACATATTGCCTAATCGCGTCGTGCGCACTTGGAACCGGCTACCAGACTCAGTGATCAGTGCCCCCTCAGTGAATTCTTTCAAAAATAGACTTGACAAAAATTTAAAGTGCACTGATAAGGACTAAGATGTACACGCATCAGCTCCGAGAGCTGCCTGTGTATTATAAAAAAAAAAAAAAAAAACAATTATAAACAAACAATTAATTAAACACACACATTAGGAATAGGTACTTACACATGTCAACAATAACAAAATACAAAAACTATGTGGAGTGCGGAGTCTCCGTCATACGTACCTTCCTGCATCACTGGCTGGCCGCTCTCCACCAGCTCCAATGAGAACAGCTCGTCTCCTTTCTCCAGCACTCCGTCCGGCACGTACAGGCTCGCGCCACATCTGACCAGTTTCAACCAGTCGAGATATTATCTGAGCCGTATAGAGTGTGGAGTCTCCAACATACGTACCTTCCTGCATCACTGGCTGGCCGCTCTCCACCAGCTCCAATGAGAACAGCTCGTCTCCTTTCTCCAGCACTCCGTCCGGCACGTAGAGGCTCGCGCCACATCTGTCCAGTTTCAACCAGTCGAGATATTATCTGAGCCGTATAGAGTGCGGAGTCTCCGTATACGTACCTTCCTGCAACACTGGCTGGCCGCTCTCCACCAGCTCCAATGAGAACAGCTCGTCTCCTTTCTCCAGCACTCCGTCCGGCACGTACAGGCTCGCGCCACATCTGACCAGTTTCAACCAGTCGAGATATTATCTGAGCCGTATAGAGTGCGGAGTCTCCGTATACGTACCTTCCTGCAACACTGGCTGGCCGCTCTCCACCAGCTCCAATGAGAACAGCTCGTCTCCTTTCTCCAGCACTCCGTCCGGCACGTACAGGCTCGCGCCACATCTGACCAGTTTCAACCAGTCGAGATATTATCTGAGCCGTATAGAGTGTGGAGTCTCCAACATACGTACCTTCCTGCATCACTGGCTGGCCGCTCTCCACCAGCTCCAATGAGAACAGCTCGTCTCCTTTCTCCAGCACTCCGTCCGGCACATAGAGGCTCGCGCCACATCTGTCCAGTTTCAACCAGTCGAGATATTATCTGAGCCGTATAGAGTGCGGAGTCTCCGTATACGTACCTTCCTGCAACACTGGCTGGCCGCTCTCCACCAGCTCCAATGAGAACAGCTCGTCTCCTTTCTCCAGCACTCCGTCCGGCACGTACAGGCTCGCGCCACATCTGACCAGTTTCAACCAGTCGAGATATTATCTGAGCCGTATAGAGTGCGGAGTCTCCGTATACGTACCTTCCTGCAACACTGGCTGGCCGCTCTCCACCAGCTCCAATGAGAACAGCTCGTCTCCTTTCTCCAGCACTCCGTCCGGCACGTACAGGCTCGCGCCACATCTGACCAGTTTCAACCAGTCGAGATATTATCTGAGCCGTAGAGTGTGGAGTCTCCAACATACGTACCTTCCTGCATCACTGGCTGGCCGCTCTCCACCAGCTCCAATGAGAACAGCTCGTCTCCTTTCTCCAGCACTCCGTCCGGCACGTACAGGCTCGCGCCACATCTGACCAGTTTCAACCAGTCGAGATATTATCTGAGCCCTATAGAGTGTGGAGTCTCCGTCATACGTACCTTCCTGCATCACTGGCTGGCCGCTCTCCACCAGCTCCAATGAGAACAGCTCGTCTCCTTTCTCCAGCACTCCGTCCGGCACGTACAGGCTCGCGCCACATCTGTCCAGTTTCAACCAGTCGCCGTCAGATGTCACCATTCTCGAAATGGCCGTTTCTAAGTTGCCGTTACAAGTTCTATCGATAGATGTGTTATTTTTGAGTGAAGGCGACATTTCTACACTCTCGTTGCCGTAGGACGATCCGGCTAGAATTAAAGTATTTCGTTAAAGTCTCAAGAGGACGAAACTAAATGTTAAATGGTAGTCCTGCTGGGCTAGCCAAGTGGCATTCGCTTCGAAGCGATTCCATTTCTACAGATACAATACAATAGACGACGTGACATTTCGATAGCTTACGTCAATCTCATACATTGTTGGCTTTTCTACTAGCGATATCGCTAATAGATTGTTACTTTGTCTACGGACTCTGATCCTACATTAGGGTTCCCTGTGGCAAGTGTATTAGGAACTATGAATACCGGGGACCACAACACACAACAAACTGACACAGAAAAAACAATTGCAGAACATGCATTTGTCCCTAAGAAAAATCTGTGGGGAACATCGAGCAACGCAGGCCTCCGTTCCGTGTTGCTCGATGGTGGGGAACTGAAACTTCGTCTTACCGGTCTACGCGCCCGCCACGCCAGTCTCAATCAAACACAAGAAGCATCATGGAATGGTATCCTTTAGCATTTTTGAAAAGCTCTGTCTGTTTGGGTTGGATGATCCGAAACCGTTTCTCATACAAACTTTGAGGAACGAATATCGGTGATAGAACACATATTTTAGTAGTAGTAGAGCTTTTCTGTGAAAGAGTTCGTCCGGGGAAGTACTACCACCATACCTATTTCTGCCGCAAAGCAGTGGTGCTCGCATTGCTGTGTTCCGGTTTGAAGGTGCCGTTGAAATTACAGGCACATGAGACTTTTCATCTTTATGTCTCAGGGTGGCGGGCGCGGTGCAATGCCACATAGGGCGCGTCCTAGTTGGACGTGACTTATGAGGTAATGCACTGTTCATAGGCAGAGGTTACCGCTTAACATCAGGTGGGCCATCAGCTTGTTACGTCATTCAAGCAGTATATAAAAAAAAAAAAAAAAAATTTTGGAAATTAGACTTTCTGATCAGGATGCTTTTATTTTAAATAAAAACATTACAAAATGGGTATTACACAATTTACATACATAAATCGTAGAAAAGGTAGACAGAACTTCAAAGCCTCTTTTCATCGTGGGGATATAGAAGTGACAAGCGGTGAGCTCATCGGAAATGCAGCAGCAGCAGCATTTTACACGGCAGCCAGGACAAATCTTATACCGACCAAACTTACCAATAAATCCAGGTAATTCCTTAGTCAGCTTTTACGACATCCTATTCTTAAGCTGGGCGTATATTATTATCTGTGGCTGGCACATCACTATTATAAAAAAAAACATTTCGATGCAACGGAACGGTTTTGGACCGTTCCGATGACAATACAATATTATGGTGACTGTGAGCTGATCTGATGATGGAGACGGAAGGTGGACAACGGAACTCCTCGATAATTAATAGTAGACATGCCCTGTTTCAGCTCATTTCGATCAGCTCGTCGTTCACTAATTTCATCATAACCCATCATCAACCGACTAATTACTAAGAGGCTATATTTTTAACTAAAAACTTTACTAAAGCTGTCCAAATACATCAAATAAAAATAAAATTAAACAAAGGTGGGTATTTTAACAAAAACAAGTTGTCAAGGAGCGAAGCGAGGTGTGACGTGGATAAGCTGAAGATGCGAACTCACAGCTCATAAAGCAGCTAGAGTCAGAGCGCTCCATGTCGGTGCACGCGAGCTGGTCGCGCCCGCGCGCGCCCGGTCTTACCTCTACGTCCAGCGGCGCGATGTAGCTGGAACAAACACATCATTTTTAGTAGTACTAGAGCTTTTACAGAACAACTGTTTGATAGGCCTTTGTTTGAGCACGATCTCACCTGTTGGTAAGTGACGATGTGGCCCAAGATGGAGCACAAAAGTCTAGAAGGAACCTGTTCACTCTAGCCTTGAAGAGACCTAGATTATAGTTTTCAGGAAAGACAGACGACGGTAGTTTGTCCCACTTCTTAGCAGTTCGCATTATAAAGGTAGAACTGAAACGTTTAGTACGAATAGAGGGTATACTAATGAGGTATGGATGGTACCGAGCCGTGCGTCTGCTCGTCCTATGATGAAAAGGAGATGGTTGGATCAGATCATGAAGTTCCTGGGAATTTGAACTGGGGATGTTGAATGAATGAAACGCATAGGTACCTGTTAGCTAACTGTGGCACTTCATACAAGTGCTCGTGTCTGGTGTTGGTGGAGGCACTCCTGTGTCTATGAGCTCGTCGCGAGTCCATCGAGTGGGACTCTTACACAACAACTGAATGAATGAAACGCATAGGTACCTGTTAGCTAACTGTGGCACTTCATACAAGTGTTCTTGTCTGGTGTTGGTGGAGGCGCTCCTGTGTCTGTGAGCTCGTCGCGAGTCCATCGAGTGGAACTCTTACACAACAACTGAATGAATGAAACACATAGGTACCTGTTAGCTAACTGTGGCACTTCATACAAGTGCTCGTGTCTGGTGTTGGTGGAGGCGCTCCTGTGTCTGTGAGCTCGTCGCGAGTCCAGCGTGTGGAACTCTTCATGGATCGTCAGGTCTGGCTGATTCGTGAGTGTTCGTTTTATCACAGTCCCAAAATAATTTGACCCTGTTCCAAAAATAAAATTATTATTAAAAAAATTGTAGGAATAGCTTTTGCTGGCCATTACAGCCGTGGTATTTCCGGCCTGAGAATAGACCCTTCCATCCCTCCAGTGGATGTCGTAAAAGCGCACTAAGCGATTGCGCCAGGGAATGGGCAGTAGCACCCACCTAAGTAATTAACACCAATACTGCGAACAAAGCGTGGTGATTATGGCAAATACCCCCACCCCCCTATTACATTACATGGAGAAGGAGGGAAGCTGCATTTAGATTTCATAACACAAACTAACACCCAGCAGTCAAAGTCAAAGTCAAAAGTATTTTATTCATTGAAATCTCAAGGATCATTTTGGGTCACATACATTCTCCTGACTATGCCCCACACTAGGATTCCCTGAGTCGTGGGTGTCAGAAACTACGAGTACCATGGTACCACAACACACACATAAAGACAACACAACACATATATAAAGGAGATACAAACAGACAGTATGTTCAAACTGTCATTAAAGAAATGGCTAATTGAAAAAGTTTTTTATAACATTAATGAATATTTTAAATTTAAAACCCAATTGACATAATATTATTGAATGTTGACATCTTTTTGAATACTTAAATACTATTGCATGTCCAAAATGGATTCAATGTGTGACACCTATTCTAGTATAATTACGACCTACTATGTACCATCATTGTTGCAATAAAGATTATGAATTATTATTACACAGACCTGGAACAAATATTTACAGATCATGCAAACATTTGTCCAGCAGCGGGAATAGAACCCGCAACCTCTTGCATCTCAGCTGGCTACTCGTCCTCCGCGCCACAGGTTCGTCAAAGCTATTACTAGATAGAAGCTGAATATATTAATAAAACCAATGTTACCTGAAGGTGGCTTTGCATACGGCGAGTTTTCAGTCATTTTGATTTTCATATACTTAATACCCAGCACGATAACTACGACGAATATTAAGAAAGCAATTGACAACGCTATAAGGAGCGGCCAGTACGACGGACCTGAAACAAAAGGTGCAATATTATTAATGATTTCAAGATTTCGGTTTGGTAAAGAGGCTTATTCGTGAAAGAGATCGACCAGAGGTTCCACGGTAATCCTCTGTTCCAAGAGGTTCTCTACTGTTGGTTCTACTAGTAGAACCTCGTGGAAGTTTTCTTACCTATGACAATACTTACCATCGTGTAACATTTGTGACTTGGACGTCCTCACGCACAGCGGACACTGCACCTCCTGATAGTCCTTGCCGAGGCAAGCGGTGCTGCTCAAACACCTGCGCCGGCGCGACTGCAGACAGTCCGTGTCACAGCGCGACCACTCCGACCATTGCGACCACCGACCTGCACCAACTATACGTCTACATCATCATTATCATCAAGCGGTGCTGCTCAAACACCTGCGCCGGCGCGACTGCAGACAGTCCGTGTCACAGCGCGACCACTCCGACCATTGCGACCACCGACCTGCACCAACTATACGTCTACATCATCATTATCATCAAGCGGTGCTGCTCAAACACCTGCGCCGGCGCGACTGCAGACAGTCCGTGTCACAGCGCGACCACTCCGACCATTGCGACCACCGACCTGCATCAACTATACGTCTACATCATCATCATCAGCCCGACGAGTTCCACCTACCCAAGACAATTTTTACAAGCTTTTATTTAACTTGCAATGTATGTTTGTCTGGGTGGAATCTTGCAACTGAATTTTAAAGCAGTTATCCTCAACCGATTGATCTGAAATTTGGCATACCTATCAAGGTAGAGGACAATACAATATGATGGTAACAGCAAGCTGATCTGATGATGGAGACGGAAGGTGGACACCGGAACTCCTCGATGGATAATAGTGGACTGTACGTGTTTAGGCTCATTTTGATCAGCACACGGTTACGATCACTAATTTTATAAAAGCTTGTATTGAAAAATATATTTTTCACAAAAAACTTATTTTAAATAGAGCTGTTTTGTAAAAGACTTCGCCCGGGGAAGTACCACCGTCATACCTATTTCTGCAGCAAAGCATAGTGCTCGAATTGCTGTGTTCCGGTTTGAAGGGGAGCCGGTAAAATTACAGGCACATGAGACTTTTGCTCTTTTTTTATCTCAGGGTATAGTGCGCGTCATGTAAAAAGAACGCTGGCGGTCAAGCTTCTACAGGCGTTCCAGCGTTCTTTTTACATGACGCGTACTTATAATTGTACATTATTTGTAGTAAGCTAGGTAGGCACTCATTCAATGCATAGGTATACATCTCTTAAATAAGTAGAAAAGTAAGTAGTCTCTTAAAAAGAACGCTGGAACGCCTGAAGAAGCTTGACCGCCAGCGTTATTTTTACATGACGCGCATTATAGCGGACGCATTGCAATGCCACGTAGGGCGCGTCCAAGGTGGACCTGTGAGATAATGCATTGTTATAACAGAGGTTACCGCGACGGGTCATCTGCTAGTGCCGTTATTCATTAAAATTATTATAATCTAGTTGTAAGTGGTAATAAACTTACCGAGCATAATATCTGAAGATTCGTCAGCTAGTTCTTCTAGTCCATCCACGTATAGATCTGTAACAGGTATAGTATATTACTGCCCTGGCCTGCATGTCAGGCGATGATGGTCGAACACGCTCTGGCGTACATACGTGAGTACACATCGCCTGGTTGCATTATCTCGAAGGAAGGTCATCGAAAAAATGTATGAACATTTAAGCGTGTTAGAGAAAATAATTAAACTCGGTTCATACACATCCTATCCCATTCTAGTCAAGTAATTCAGTCTAGCGCGGTGGGAGTGCTGTTTAAATATAAATAAATATAAATAATGCTGGACAGTTCACACAACATCATCTAGCCCCAAGCTAAGCAGAGCTTGTGTTATGGGTACTAGACAACTGATATACTTAATACAATATATTACATAGATATTTTTTTTATTATATATAGAAAATACACAGAACACCCTGAACAAATATCTGCAGATCGCACAAATAATTGTTCCGAGGCGGGAATCAAACCCGCAACGTCCTGCGTCGCAGGCGAACGTTCGCCCGCCGCGCCACAGAGGTCGTCGCATTTTCTGAAACACAAACAAGTCTGATGGAAATTTTAATTCCATTCGGTTCTCTGGTGTTTGTTTTAAGAGTATAACGAAGACTTGAGGTACGTAGTGATTTAAGTCATCATTATCGGTCAGAAGAGGTCCATTGCTGGACATGGGCAAAGTTTTACAATCCATAACATGACCTCCATCCATTGATGTTAAACACAAACGTCTGCGTCCTACCAGTTATGACTTACGGAGCTGAAACATGGACGCTCACGGTAGGATGGGTTTACTAACTTAAAGTCGCTCAGCGAGCTATGGGGAGGGCTATGCTTAGAGTCTCTTGAGGAATAAGATCCGAAACGTGGTTATCCGACAGAGAAAAAAGTTCTTGAGATAGCCCAGAAGATTAGCAAGCTGAAAAGGCAGTGGGCCAGTCATGTCTGCCAAAGAACCGATAGCCGGTGGAGTAAACGAGATCTTGAGTGGATACCGCGTCCAGGCAAACGTAGCGTAGGGCGCCCTCTGGTCAGGTGGAGCAATGACTTGCGCGGGGTGGCTGGCAGAAAATGGATGAGGAGAACCAAAGACCGGGTTCAGTGGCGCGCCATTGGAGAGACCTTTGTCCAGCAGTGGACTGCAATAGGTTGATGATGATGATGATGACGGTAGGTAACAATGTCAGTGGTACATGATGTGGAAGCCTTTCTAAACGTACGTAGAGTTCATCCGGGGAAGTACTACCACCATACCTATTTCTACCGCAAAGCAGAAGTGCTCGCATTGCTGTGTTCCGGTTTGAAGTTGAAAGCCGGTGAAATTACAGGCACATGAGACTTTTCATCTTTATGACTCAGGGTGGCGGGCTCAGTGCAATGCCACATAGGGCGCGTCCTAGGTGGACGTGACCTATGAGGTAATGTACTGTTCATAGGCAGAGGATACCGCTTAACATCAGGTGGGCCATCTGCTCGTTCCGTCATTCAAGTAGTATAAAAAAATAAAAATAAACTTTTCCGGTTCGTGGTCGCCCCGCGGCGGTTCGTTTCTAGGATAATATTTATTAGGCTGACCCATATCACAGTCCACGCAGTCCTGCGTCTTCTGTACATCGGGCCCCATGCAGGGCTGCCCCCCGTTCAGCGGCCGGGGGGCGGAGCAGCTCCTGTCTCGTCGCCGGCCGACCCTGCTGCTCCCGCAGTCACATTCACTCCACGCCGACCATGCACTCCAGCCACCGTTTACTGGAAACGTCTTCTCGTCATCCCATGTTACCTCTGAAGAGGTCTTTAAAGCCATGGTCGCACGTAGCGATATAGTATATATATAGTAGCTAGTTTTCGCGCAGGCGAAAATTTAGCTACTTTTGAACAAAATGCGCGCTTAAAATCCCGGACCGAAAAATAGCCACTATTCAATTGAGCATGTTAAGGTGGATGCTTACGCTTGCGGCGCGAAATTCATTTTTGTTGTTTTTATGAGACTGTTTTTTATGATAACTGATGATATTTATGAGGTGTTAAGTTTCCTAGTTCTCGCGAAATCTAGTTTCGCTATCTTAAGAAGTGTTGATGAGATGTAATGGGCAAAAAACACCATAAACATTGAATTTCTCGCTTCAAGCGACAGCATCCACCTTAAAATTTTTCACTTTCGAAAATTAGCCGAACGATAAATAGCTACCATTAACATCAGGTACATTAAATTACGTAGTTATGTAGGTAGATAGTATTTAATGCAAAATGAATTAAACTATGTTTGTAATCTGGTTGTTATTAGTAATTGATGACATAATTAGATTCGCCCTACTGGAGGGTAATATTTGTCCTCCGTCTTAATCAAACTATTTTTATGGACGAAACCCTCAAACAATAACTAATAGTAGTCTAAAGTTATTGTTCTGATACAAAACCTAACAAGCAAATAAGTAAATTCAAAGCAATTTCAACTCTTCAAGCGTTGCTATTCAGTCAAGCGGCTGCCAAATGTTCAGCTGCACGTCACATACCGAACACAGTGAGCAGTGCTGGCTCCGATATCCTCTTTCCGGCCAGATTCTCCGCGACACAGGTGTAGTTTGCGATATCCTGCGAATATTACAAGTTAGGGCCACTATCTACTGCTACTTCGTTGCACCGGTTCTGTCTTGGTCACCCTGCGTTAGCTCAGTGACCAGCTTGAAGTGTAGTGGCCCTGAAAGGCCTAATGGTGAAAGAACCAGTGCGGTGACAGGATTCAATGCGCCTCAAGAGGCTCCTTTCATGCACATGTCATATGTCATAATTTTTTTAGGCTGCGTCCCCAGTATGCAAATTGTTCACCGCCGACTGAGTTAGCAGCGTATTAATAAATAAGGAAATTTCTACAAATTGACCCTTCCGCCGGTATTTTACCATCAAATTCAAGATATCAAAATAATATGTAGTTTATCAACCGGTGTGCACTTGGCTTAGGCCCGTGCACGTCGGTCATATCTCCGGCTCTTCTGAGCCGAGCTGATCAGATCACACAAATAGATAATAATAATAATAATAAATAATGCTGGACAGTTCACACAACATTATTGGTTTAGTAAGTCCTCCCATATTTGAAACGGAATGTTCACAGTTTGCAAGTTTAGCGCGTAACGCTGCAAACTGCGTAGAGTGAGCGCAAAACTACCAAACTGTGAACACTCCATTATGTAAGGGTGTACTAAAGCGATACGCCGCTAACTCAGTCGGCGGCGAACAGTTTGCCTACTGGGGACGCAGTCTTAGTTTTATAACATGTCGGTTTCCTCTAGATGGTTGCTTTTACCGTTTATTTTTCGCACATACATTTATCGAGTTGAAAAATCCATTGCATTTGAACCAGCACGAACTTAGAATTTAAAGTCTGGGTCCTACAAGACTAAACCGTCAGTACTACTTCACTAACCACTAAAGACGCTGCATACACGACAGAATGCACTGAAACTTTCATACAGTACACAAAGTTGACGAAGAGAGTACATAAAGTTGCTGCTCCATTGACAAAGAAAGCAGCAACCACGCGTAGAGCAAGAGTAAAATCTCATACGCGTCTTTGCAGCGACGTCGCATCAGTGAACGGTTGGTCAAAAATGCTGTTGTGTGTGTTGGCAGAAGTTTCGTGCCCCTTTTTCCGTTTTGATAAATATTCATGAACTGCTAACATTACAGCTCGATTCAGGTTTTCGTTCGGTTTGTTTTGCAATGGCAGACATGTGTTTTTTGACGAATCTTTATTCAAATTGGCTAATTTATGACTTGGCAACTATACAGCGGCCATTGCAGTGGTATAACATGACGAAGGCTGGTAGGTATTTTTGTTCCAATATTTTATTTATTTTATTTTATTTTATTTTTTTAATCTTAGGAAAACTTACAGCTAGGTACACGTATATATATAAAAGAAAAGAATACTTGTAAAAGTACAAATATTCTGCCGACGGCCAATTAAAAGTTTCCACAATTATACAAAATTATTAGTTATAAAAACAAAACAGTTACACGACGTAAAAAAGAAAAGAATATATATAAAACATAATAAACAAGTCACTAAAGAATATTTAAGCTACAAAAGTTACTCTAGAAAAAAAAAACAATATCCAAAGAATGAGACTTAATAATCTCTGAGGCTTTTAAACACAAAGTTTCAACATTTTACACCAACGACGGCTGCAAGGGAAACTAATCATTAAGTAACCGCTTTTAGGGTTCCGTACCCAAAGGGTAAAACGGGACCCTATTACTAAGACTCCGCTGTCCGTCCGTCTGTCTATCTGTCCGTCTATCACCAGGCTGTATCTCATGAACCGTGATAGTTAGACAGTTGAAATTTTCACAGATGGTATTTATATCTGTTGCCGCTATAACAAATACTAAAAACAGGATATAATAAATATTTAAGTGGGCTCCCATATAACAAACGTGTTTTTTTTGCCGTTTTTATAGATAATGGTACGGAACGACCATTATCTATAAAAACGGTGCGCGAGTACGACTCGCACATGACCGGTTTTTTTAAAACATTGTTAGTCTATTTCTCCACAGCTGTCTGTTTTTGTCTGTCCCTATAGTTAGGAAACATATCGTTTGTATAATAAGTAACTTACCAGCAAAGACGCCTGCTTGATAAGCAAGTTCCCATCCTTAGACATGTGCACGTTGTCATCAATAACCACGGGGGCGCCATTCTTGAGCCAGTACAGTTGCACAAAGGGCGCTGCCGGAGGGGGCTCGCAACGAAACGTCACTGCGGTGTACTGCTTCACTAGTTGTGACTGGGGTGCCACTGTGAAGTGTTTCTTTATATCTGGAGGAAAGATAAGATAAGATAAATTTACTACGAAAAAAACACAGGTTAATATTATGTATCAAACAGTGATCTTTACAAAAATAATAATAAAAAAGTAAAAACAACATGCAAATTTGAGACATTATATAGTGAATTTCCTAGGTCAGAGATAATGGTAGCTTGTGTTATCTTTGCTTCTTGTTCGTTTCCAAATGAGTTACTAATACACATAATGCGTGAGTCAAAGAAACAAAAGAGCTCAGCAAGAAAAAAAACACATTTTAAAGTAAGGTAGGTACCGTACAAACAGCTTAACAGTGATTGTAGAGTGAAAAGTTTAAATTGGTGCAAGTGAAGGTGCGTATGGTGGGAGGGCGGGGCTTCATCGTAAGATGTAGGACAGTCTTTCAGGCTCGTCATAAATGAGAGATTTGAGCCTTTGAGCCATTGTCTGATAATTATTTTGGCTTCGTTCTGGCTCCAGGTAGTGAAATGTCATTAGGGACGAAGGGGCACCATTCTTCAACCAGCAGAGGTAGTCTAAAAGCGCTGGAGAAAAATGCACGACGGACAGACACAATGACCTCAAATTTACAACACCCCTCTTTTAAGCCGGGGTTTAAAAATACTATTGACTTTTTTCCTCCGGACTGGGCCAACCGTATCGAAGCAAATCCAAGAAACCGGCGCGGCGGCGGATGTGTCATGTCTTCGAACATGACATTTTTCCCAGGATTCCGCGACGTTGCCTTCACCGTCTGGAGTAGGTGTACCTCGGAAATGTACGCAAGTGTAATGTCGGTACTATATAGCTAGGCAGCCTTGAAGCTAGCCGGTTGGCTTTTGGATTTTTTGAAGATACTATCAATTAAATATTTTGTGTTAAGTCTCCTAGTTCTCGCGAACTCAATTTTCGCTATCTGAAGAACTGTTGATGAGCTGTTATGGCCAAAAAACACCTAAAAAATTTAATTTCGCGCCGCAAGCGCACCATTCACCTTAATTGTCTATGCACAGCCAACGGCTAACTTCAAGGCGGACAAGTTATATCGGCAGGCACAAATATTCTGCAATAGTGTGTAACAGCAAAAGCTCAATGTAGGTAGCTAAAAATCAAATTCATTTTATGGCATTTTAATCTGAACGCAGTTTTTTTTTTATTTATACTACTTGAATGACGGACCAAGCATATGGCCCACCTGATGTTAAGCGGTAACTTCTGCCTATGAACCACCTAGGACGCGCCCTATGTGGCATTGCACTGCGCCCGCCACCCTGAGACGTAAATATGAAAAGTTTCATGTGCCTGTAATTACCCTTCAAACCGAAACACAGCAATGCGAGCACTACTGCTTTGCGGCAGAAATAGGTATGGTGGTAGTACTACCACGGACGAACTTTTTCAAAAAAAAGCTCTACTACTACTAAAACAACAGATGGTTTTGCAACAGCCCATTGAAATGTTCACATTGTTTTCTGTAAATGGCCAATTTTACTCACAGGCAATCTCAATAGTGGCAGGCTGGCTCCTGATATGGCCCCTGCTGGTCCAAGCGAAACATGAGCACTGGTACTTGTCGCTTCCGAAGTACTCTTCAACGGTTTCCCGCGTCACTTTGTGTTCGCCTTCGATGATCCTGACCCCGGTTTGAGGGTCAACGAATTCAAAGTTGATGGCTTGGTTTTTGATGCCATTGCATTTGAAGTAGATCTAGAAATAAGATTAGCGTGTTTTTAAAACGCAAAACTTTGCGCTACTTTAGTTGGAGGTATTAAGCATTTCAAGAAACTAAAGAGTGATACATGGTGTAGATTGATCTGTACCATGGTCTGTTTTTAGGGTTCCGTACCTCAAAAGGAAAAACGGAATCATTATAGGATCACTTTGTTGTCCGTCTGTCTGTCTGTCAAGACCCTTTTTCTCAGGAACGCGTGGGAGGTATCAAGCTGAAATTCATATCAGATACTCAGGTCTACAGTCCCTTAGAGCTGTGAAAAAATCAAACTACTAAGCCAACGAAATCAAAAGATACAGCCGTTTATGCTGCAAATTTTCAACACTCGCAAGGAAATCAAAACCTACAGGAACTTCCCTTGAACTCAGAATCCTGAAATTTGGTACGAAGCAACGTCTTATAGCAACGGTAAAGGAAGAATTGCGAAAAGCATATATTTTTAATTAAAAATAATTTTAATATTTTAAACTTACTACCCCTTTCCTCATGGTGATTTCAATTAGCAATAAAAAATACCATAACTTTTATTTAAATACCTACAGGTTTGAATGGAACCCTCAGTGCGCGAGTCCGACTCGCATTTGACCGGTTTTTTTCATAATAACTATGCTTTGCAAGCGGATTGGTGATCGCAATTTCGGTGTTGAGAACTCAGGTGGAAGCTGATACTTATCGCCTGACGTAGTTCCTTATTCTGCTTTTACTACATCCACGGGAGGAGACGGAGAGATCTATTCTTGGGCCGGACAAGTTACGGCAAGTTATAGTTATAGTTTGTTACTAAATATTAACCTGTGTTTGTTTCGTAATAAATTTATCTTATCTTATCTTATCTTAATTTTATACCTACCTGAAGTCTACGAAAAGCTCTCTACAGTTCTAAAGAAGAGGGCTATGAATTAAAATGAGCAAAATTATTAATTAGGTAGAAATGAAGTTATATAAGAAACTTGTGTCGTACCTACTAGCGACTATAGGTATAGGTGGATAATAGGTACAGCTGTTCTATCTCACGAAGTCCGCTCTTATTTTTTTTCTTTCTGTGATATCAGTTGCCTTGTTTTTTTTTAAACTACTTGGAATGGCGGATCAAGCACCACCTGATGATAAGTGGTACCCACTGCCTATGAACAGTGCATTACCTCATAGGTCACGTCCACCTAGGACAAACCCTATGTGGCATTGCACTGCGCCCGCCACCCTGAGACAAAGATGAAAAGTCTCATGTGCATGTAATTTCACCGGTACCAATACCCTTCAAACCGGAACACAGCAATGCGAGCACTACTGCTTTGCGGCAGAAATAGGTATGGTGGTAGTACTTCCCCGGATGAACTCTTTCACAAAAAAGCTCTACTACTACTGAATGCTTACGTTACTCGCTGCCAAAATCAAATGTGAACACAAGCACTAGTGACCCTGACCGCGTCACAATGGAGACTAATTCTCTCACTACGAGCTGAGCTTACGCAAACTAAATGCATGCAAGTTTTTTTTTTACATTGGTATACCTTTTTCTGATCACGATCTCACCTGTTGGTTAGTGACAATGTGGCCGAAGATGGAGCACAAAGGTCTAAAAGGCACCTATTCACTCTAGTCTTGAAGATACCCAGATTATAGTTTTCAGAAAAGACAGACGACGGTAGTGTATTCCACTCCTTAGCAGTTCGCATTATAAAGGTAGAACTGAAACGTTTAGTACGAATAGAAGGTATACTAATGAGGTAAGGATGGTACCGAACCGTACGCCTGCTCGTCCTATGATGAAAAGGAGATGTTGGGATCAGGTCGTGAAGTTCCTGGGAGCATTCACCGAAATGTAACCATGTAACAAACACAGCCAAACGGGCTACCTGAAATAGAATATCTGTAACTTAAAGTAAGTACTTACTTCTAAAGCGTTCGCTGCTCGGCATTTTAGTACCGCCGGCTTATTTTTAACCACGTAAGTATTCTCCGGTTCTAATAGAAATATCGGAAGATTATCTTTAGCTGTGTGCAACGGTATTTTGTCATCTACAACTTCGTGTGTGTTGCTCTTCACTGTAGCTGCATCAGGCGAGTCTTTGTAGTTAGTTTCCTTATCATAGTCGTAGTCTAAGTAAGGGTTGTCATCATCGTCTTCTTCGTCCTCATCGTGGCTGGTGAAGACAGGTGGCAGGAAGTAGTCTTGGACTTCGTTTGAGGGATGACTGATTTCTAGTTCATCTTCATTTTTGGTTTTCGTACTTTGAGTGTCATCTGCTTGATGTGAATCTACAATGGTAACAAATTAAGTTTATTACAAGTATTATTTTATCTGTGATGACAAATAATTAATTTTGTAAAAATTAAAACCGATTTTGATCAAACAAAGCTAAGAACACTCCCGACAAAACACCTTTCAAACAAATACAAAAAAAAACTTAATCGGTTCATCCGTTCGGGAGCTACGATGGGACAGACATACACACACACTCACACACACACACACACAGAAACGTCAAACTTATAACACCCCTTCGTTTTTCGTCGGGGGTTAAAAATAAAGCCCCCGTCTATTTGCTGTGTTCCATTAACATTGGAAACGGAACACTTATGGACGCACATCGGTACGCAGGCACATACCTAATGTGAGGCCTTGAAGCACTCTACTCACGCCTAGATGTCGCCACAGGAACAAATAGAACACGCTATCAGCTGTCATTCCTTTTAATTGTCTACCAAAAGCATTTTTGTGAGCTGATGATACAGGAAACGGCTGCAACAATTTTCATAAAAAATTCTTAGCTATGTTTGGTGGAAACATGATGCAGCCATTCTCACATCTTCATTGCCATCTCGTAAACACTATCTTTCATAAAACCGTACCCAAATAGGTCAAACCGTTTTGGAGATAAATGGAAACATTCGTTTGCACACACAACCTAAGAGCATATTTCTTCGTTTCCAAAAATCAGCAACAAGGCAGGGATTGAATCCGCTACCATTTCCTTGATACGGCGATGCGTTAGCGTTTGCGCCACTAGTTGTATAGTGGTGGAACACCCTCCCCTCTCCTGTTTGTTTTTTTTGGGTTATTATAAAATCACCACCTGTGACGTCTATATTCCACGATGGTGCCACCCACTGTGAAAAGAGGCCCAGTGAGGCTCAGCCTACCCATTCGGGGAAAAAGGCGTGTGTTTATGTATGTATGTATTGTAAAATCTCAGTATATCCCATTAGACAACGCCTTTTACCCGAAAGGGTAGGCAGGTTGTACCATCATGGGAATATGGAGTGGCAAGTGGTGAGCCGCCATTCCTTTCAATGACTAACTGGGCTAACATTTTCTTCCAGTAATAACACATTCCTTAATAAGCTAACAGCCAGGTCAAATCTTATAACAACGAATCTTATCGACAAGTCCGACAATCTACACTTTTGAATGTAAGCAAGAGAATTTTGGGAATTACTGTACTTACCTTTTTTTTAAATGATTTGATATATATTTCACCTTGTTTATTTTCCTAAAAAATAATCAATGTATCCGTCCTAGGTTAATTAAGCTGTTTGCAATGCAAAATAAATAAATAAATATGTACTGACTGTGCAAACAATTACCTAATTAGCTTTGTATATTAGAAGACTGTTTTAAAACTCACTTTTCCCAGTTATTTCTGCGCATACAATAATAGCCAGCAACACTTGACTTGTCAACAGGTACCAATTCACTTCCATTTATAAACTCAAAATGATCCAAAATTTTCAAAATAACTGCACTCGCTTCAAACACATCATTGTGTTCCATCACTGCGTTTATTTCAATCACATTTATTACTATTTTAATAACTTAAAATCCATAGAAATATCAAATCCATTACATACTAAATTCAGAAATTAAAATTAAAATTCGTACGAAACGTAAAAGTTTACGATAATGCGAACCGAGTTGGGATGTGTTCACCCCGCGACACTTGCGTTACAACTGGGGTCTAGGGTTGAATGAATGTTTTCAACCCCTAAAGCTTAGTTAAGTACGCATGCGCGAAACTTTTAAAAATAGTTTGAGTACACTGCTAGTGATCATTTACTAATGTAGGTACGCCACAAACACAAAATATAATTAGTAGATACGAGTAGGTATATTTTGGAAACACTATTTTTTTATTACGTGCATAGTTTCCTTAGGTACCTACTTTAAATAAAAAAATTAAATAAATAATGCTGGACAGATTACACAACATTACCTAGCCCCAAGCTAAGCCGAGCATATGTTATGGGTACTAGATAACTGATTTACTTAATACAATACATTACATAGATAAATATTTTGTATTATAGGTACATAGAAAATACCCAGAACACGCTGAATAATTATCTGCAGATCGTACAAATATTTTTTCCGAGGCGGGAATCCAACCCGCAACCTCCTGCGTCGCAGGCGAACCTTCGCCCGCCGTGCCACAGAGGACTTTAGATTATTATTAATGGATAACAAAATAACTTAAACTTTACGTGATCAATTTATTAAAAAAAAAAGTAGATTAGCAACAAAAAATCCTTTACCTATATACACTCATCAACACGGTCTAGGGATATTTCATACTCAATTAAATAACTCGAAAAGTACTGGCCGCATTGGAATCTTTTATACACCGATTTGTTTGTAATTTATCTCAGACTAATTCCAAATTCAAATTTTTGAAAATTCTTTTGTTTCGGTGGCATAAAAATGTCTTGATGTTTAGGAGAGGGAATTTTCATTTGTGCGAAATTTAGAAAACAATACGAATTACGTTTAGTTACAGTTTTTTTTTATTTTTAAACGAAAGATAAAGTTAAAATTGAGGTATTGTAGCCATGCAACGCCAACATTTGACGAGGGCGGAGATGTTACGAGCTGTGGGAATGCTGGAAGCTGGGTCTGTTCAGCGTAATGTTGCTGAGGCCATAGGGACCCACCAAAATGTAATTTCAAGATTGTGGACACGCTATCGTGCCACAGGTAAAGTAGCGGAGAGGCACCGGGGGCCAAGTCGCATCACTACCCCCAGACAAGACCGATTTTTGCAAATTACTGCGCGAGCTCAACCAAATGCAACGGCGACTCAATTGGTCCAAAGGCTGCGAGTGGAACACCAAGTGCTTGTGAGTGGCCAAACTGTAAGAAGGCGACTGCATGAAAGCAATCTACGCTCTCGTAGACCACTCTGGGTCCCACCTTTACGGAGAGGCAATCGTGGACGACGATTAGAATGGGTTCGGAACCACGTGGACTGGGGCCGTGAGCAATGGTCCAATGTGCTGTTCACGGATGAATCCAGGTTCGGTTTCCATCCAGATTCACGAAGGACGCGTGTTTGGCGTGTTCCTGGACGATGGAGTCGTCTTCAGAACCCTCAGGAAGTTCACCCATACCAAGGAGGAACAATTATGGTTTGGGCAGGAATTCGTCTTGGAGGACGGACGGATCTCGTTTGGGTACGGGGCAATATGACGGCAGAACGATACGTCCAACAGGTGCTGGGGCCCGTAATCTTGCCCCACAGAACACAAATGGGGCAAGATTTCCTGCTCATGCACGACAATGCCCGGGCACACACGGCGAGAACGGTAGCAGCTTGGTTACATACACACAATGTTAGGGCCTTAGACTGGCCTGCTCAATCGCCAGATCTAAATCCCATTGAGCATGCGTGGGATATGCTGCAAAGAAGAGCTCTGAAGGAAGTTCCTGAAAATCTGGCTACAGAAGATCAACTATTTGCGCACCTCAGAAGGACATGGGACAATATTCCGCAGCAAGACATTGACAACCTTGTTCTGAGCATGCCGAATCGTTGCCGATGTGTTATGAACATCATGGGCGCTTTCTCAGACTACTAACTTCAAGTTTATAAAGACAAATTAAATGATTTTTCTATTTTTTTCAGTTTTTACTCATAAATTAAAAGTTCATTCATATACGGTTTCCGTCTATGCTTAATTTTTTCCATAAAATCCTGAAATTTTAATCAAAGTACCTTAACCATTATAAAAAAATGGTAGAATATTAATATAACGTATCTTTGAAATATATACATGTAAAAATTAAAATGTCAATATAAATAATTAACACATTGATAGTAATTCGCTTATTTAAAAATATCCCTAGACCGTGTTGATGCGTGTAGTTTTTATAAAACAAGGCTAGACAATACTTCTTACATCGTTTCTTATAGAGCAGTGTAGATAGAAAGATGGATAGATTAGATAGATTAACTCTTTATTTGTAGGTTCACTAAACAACATTTCTGGGTCCTCACCGGCCAATGTGGCTTATTCTTACAGGAAATTTCAGATTGACTTATAATTGGAGTTTACATCCTAAATAGGTTCAAAACTTAGTGGCATCTCTACCAGCGATAATTGTTATTCAAATCAGCGTCGGAATTTTATACCTATTTATATGAGTACAGGAACTATTCACGAACGTAAAATATTATTATAGTATAGTGTATGAAAGCGTCACGTAGAGGATGAACCCATTTATAAATAAATATGAGATATAATAATATGATTCAAAAATTTAAAAAATGGAGGCTGATAGCGATGCCGCATACAAAAATGTTCGAACCCTTTTAAATTATTAAATTTAAAGGGGTTCTAACATTTTTGTATACTGCAGTGACCCTGCAGGGCTAGGGACTAGCTATTCTTAAATTCATATTTTAAATAGATGGGTAGTACGAGTAGGTAGGTACAACGCCTAATCTACGCGTGGACGAAGTCGCGAGCGGGTCAGCTAGTAATTTATAATATTTTTATTTCGTTAACGGGTCTTCTACACATATAACAAGGTATAAAAGTGAGTATGATTACATAATTCGACATAACATGACCTATATTACACTACACATGATTACTACACTATACCTACTATATAATATTTTTCGTTCGTTAATGGTTAACTCATATAAATAGGTATGAAAGTGAGTATGATTACAAAACTCCATATAACATGACCTATATTTAAACACTAGCGGCTCGCCCCGGCTTCGCACGGGTAGCCCCCGGTGAAAAACAGCCCGCCCGCGATATTTTATTACTTATAATTTCTCCCGTTTTTTACACATTTACCACTATATCTTTGCTCCTATTGGTCGTAGCGTGATGTTATATAGCCTATAGCCTTCCTCGATAACTGGACTATCCAACACAAAAAGAATTATTCAATTCAAACCAGTAGTTTCGGAGATTAGCGCGTTCAAACAAACAAACAAACAAACAAACTCTTCAGCTTTATAATATTAGTATAGATGAATTTGAGAATACCCTAGAACTGCAGGGTCATAGTAATAATAGTTCCCTTATAGATTACTCTTAGCAATACAAGGCACTGCGGCTTCGCAATACATGTTGTTCCACAAGTCCACCCTGGTGGCGTCCGCGCGGCGACCGGGGGTCATCACCTCGTTGAGCGCCAGGTACTCGCGCCCCGATGGACTGTACCTGCTCCATGTCACACCGCACCCCGCGGGAGTGGGATTACTGAAATGTAAAACATTTATGTTTACAAGCTTACGGAAATCTGAAGGAGGACAAAAGTGGCAGATATTGGAGAGCGTACTGCGAGACTAAAGTGGCGCTGGGCAGGACACTTCGCTAGATTTGGTGGCGGTAAGTGGTGTAAGGCCCTGACCGAGTGGTAGCCGAGAGGGAGCACTAGAGGCCATGGCAGACTATCAGCCAGGTGGGTGGATGATATAGAGGCTGTAGAGGGAACGACCTGGATGCGAATCGCGCTAAACCGTTTGGAGTGGCTTTGAGGGAGGAGGCTTAAACCCAGCAGTGGGCTATTTTTTGAGCTGCCAATGATGATGATGATGATGATGATGATGATGTTGATGATGTATGTATGTTTGTCTGGCTGGAATCCGGGTGGAATCTTGCAACTGAATTTTAAAGCAATTATCCTCAACCGATTGAGCTGAAATTTGGCATACCTATCAAGTTCCGATGACAATACAATATGATGGTGACAGCGAGCTGATCTGATGATGGAGACGGAAAGTGGACAACGGAAATCCTTGATGGATAATAGTAGACTGGCCGTGTTTAGGCTCATTTTGATCAGCACACGGTTACGATCACTAATTTTATAAAAGCTTGTATTGAAAAATATATTTTTCACAAAAAACTTATTTACTAGTGACTAGTGTCCAATACCGGGATAAAAAGTAGCCCATAGCTCAATACAGGTCTAAATCTATCTGTGTACCAAATTTCACAGAAATCAGTTCAGCCGTTTCGTCATGATTGAGTTACAAAGGTAAGGTGCGATTTAGAATGAACAAATTGCAAATTTAGCAAATTTTGTAGGTTAATAAAACGGCGGCATTTTATCAAAGTGCAACTTCTGTACGTAGTACTATAAGCTATTCTTTGCCCTAACCCTCAAGCAATTGATGGTAGGCTATGTGCTTGTAATTACCTACGCTTGTAAGCCCTGTCCCTCAAACCGGCGATGCTGTCATGGGAAAAGGAAAAACCACTGGGGCCTTTGTCAAGTGTTCTACACTGCAGGAAGTCTGCAGGAAACTGTGAGGTTGAAGGGATGGGTGACGGTGAAATTACAGGCACATGAGACTTTGATCTTTATGTCTCATAGGGCGGGTCCTAGATGGAAGTGACTTATGAGGTAATATATGTTACAGGCAGAAGTTACCAACTTATATTAGGTGGGGTTTTTTACCCCCTCTTGTACCCCAATATCTAAAACCCCCAACCAACATAGCTCATAATCTTACCTACAAATTGTAATAATACTATCTAGCCCCCTACAAAATTTCATGAAGATCGAATTATAGGTATGGATGTTATCCTCGGACAAACATACGTACATACAAACTCCGATTCTTTCAAGATGACTCGGAGAACTAGCTCGTTCCATAAGATGTTTGTCCGTACGAAAAGTACGAGAAGATGTTTACAAAATGCAGTATTTCTTGTCGAAAAGATTAGGTACTTAATTCAGCTGGTGAATCTATCTAATATACTTTGTAGTTGGTTACTTGGATGAACTATGAATAATGGGTTTAATTTTGCGCCTACTCACAAGAAAAGAAATGATTCATTGTCATTGAGAATTCCCATCGCAAAAGTTTCCTCGCGTGTTTTCCTCAAGTCTATTCCATTAATATGGTAGGCATTTATACAGATTTTGTTGTTCGTAATATATTACTTTACTCATCCTTAGAGAACTTTCGACGACTGCAATATTTACTCTAAAACATTTGGTTCAAGCACTTACCTAGTCTTAGCGAAGTTAGCCCATAGCTTGGTGAGGTCATACACGATTGGATGCAGCCTCTCTTGTGACGTATATATCTCTTTATTCAGCTCGTTATAGAATAGATAAAACAGGTCGTCCGCGTGACACGCACCCGGCATGTTCGAATAACCTAAGAAGTTCTTCACAATATTCAAATCCGTAGCATATTCAAACCTGTACATGTAAACAGGGGCGTTTAAATTACTGTACAAGTGCGCGAATCGATGACTGTTGTATGAAAAATGCAAATCAGTATTCATGTCTACTATTCCTTGAGCGGTATCGTTACCCATTCCTATGTCTCCCGTGTAGAACTTCATTATTCTGCTTCCAAATTCTTTCATTTTATTTTCTGTTAGTTTTGGGACAAGTTCTCTAGGAACAAGGTAAGTAGAATTGTCATTGTAACGTTGAGCTTTCTTTAGTTGGTCTTCGAGCATTAGGAGTCCTTCAGCGGAATTGTACCCGATCATAAGAGGAACTTTGTTTAAGGTTTTGGATAGTAGAGCATCGATTGGTTCTTGAGTTAAGAAAGCTTCGACGTTGTTGAATTTCTTTTCTACATTTGGCACAAAATACATCGGCAGTCCTCGAGACTTTTCGTCCAGAGTTCTGGTTTTATACGTCATTTTGGCTAGATCTGTAGCAGGTACGCTTCTAAGATACTGGAGTAACTCTTGAGTGTCGGTTGTCTCTTTTCCCAAAACCTTGGCAACTCGGAAGGCTCTTTCTTTCGCGTCTCTAGCGATAGCCCAGTCTTGGATGCACACACCACTCTGTGCTATGACTTTATGGAATAACCCTTTCGACATGGGGGATATCATGTGATGCGTCACAGCGGCGGATCCTGCGCTCTCGCCAAAAATAGTAACATTGTCGGGGTCTCCTCCGAACTTAGCTATATTCTCTTTGACCCAACGCAGAGCTAACACTTGGTCCTTCATGCCCGCGTTCCCGGGAACTTCTGGAGTATCGAGGCATAGGAAGCCTAGCACTTCCAATCTGTAGTTCATAGTCACAAGTATCACATCATGTTGTATCAGGAACTCAGGTCCGTAAGTGTCCGTGTCTCCCGACCCTGACATGAAGGCTCCGCCGTGGATGTAGACCATGACGGGGATTTTGGCGTGTGGATGCAGAGATTTGGTGTAGACGTTTAGGAAGAGGCAATCTTCGGAACCATTGAGGATTTGGTTGGTGTTCATGTCATATTGGGTGCAGTAGGAGCCGTGCTCTGTGGCGTTGCGAATGCCTGACCAAGGGGTCGGAGGTAGTGGTGCCTGGAGTTATACAAATATTTATCAATAAGTGTCAGCAGATCAAATATTTGCTATAAATAACCTAACCTACACTTTTTTGAACTGAGTTATTTTAACGCAAAGAACCTTCGTTGCTCGGCGACCAGTAACCAGCTGAGATGTGAGGAATGCGGGTTCGATTCCCATTGCGGCAAATATTTGTTCCGGGTCTGTGTTGTGGCAAATAACACTCGGTCGTGTTACCCACGAGTTATAATCTGGGCTCAGGACTATGACGGTATGTAAGTGTTGGGTGTTATTTTTTTATTTAATCCTTTCCACTACCAACGTCATATTACTCGGCTCTTTTCAGTGTTACGCCATACCTTAGACAGGGTGAAAAGAAAGAACTTTAGAATAAAATGAGATTAAGAGAACATGATATGAAATCAATAAACTCTTATCAACTGTCCTGATAACATTTGCTGATGAATTGCAGCAAATCTGGTTGTAAGTCGCTATCTATGTAGGTAGGTAAGTCTTTACACACTTAATTGGATTAGAAATATTAATAACACGCTTACAGCAAATAATAACACCAACGTAGAGCATAATACAAACTGAATATCTAGCTTTCTTCGAACGGGATTGGCATAGGGTTTCCTGATCGGAAAACCGAAATATCTAGATAAAATTCTAATGTCGGGATTTTGGGGTTGTTGTTGTTGTAGTAGTAGTAGAGCTTTTTTGTGAAAGAGTTCGTCCGGGGAAGTACTACCACTATACCTATTTCTGCCGAAAAGCAGTAGTGCTCGCATTGCTGTGTTCCGGTTTGAAGGGTAAGGGGTGCCGGTGAAATTACAGGCACATGAGACTTTTCATCTTTATGTCTCAGGGTGGCGGACGCAGTGCAATGCCACATAGGGTGCGTCCTAGTTGGACATGACCTATGAGGTAATGCACTGTTCATAGGCAGAGGTTACCACTTAACATCAGGTGGGCCATCTGCTTGTTCCTTCATTCAATTAATAAAACAAAAACTAAAATAAAATATGATGAAATATGTTTTTTTTAGGATAAATTAGCATGAAGTGGAACAAGCGAGCCTCAAAATTAAATGTTATAAGGATAAACGACGAACAAATAAAACATTCAAATAATGGTGATCGGAGCTAACTATAGAACTTTACGATAAGCTATTTTTCGGGAGATCTTGTATTTTTGGGAGTCTAGAAAACAATTATGAAATGTCGGGGGAATCCAGACGAATCCCAACCATCTGGCAACCATAGACTTGGTTTTAACCTTATTACTTAAAACTGCAAAATCTTGTAGGTCGGTCGCGTCAACTTACCTTAAATCGTAGGTCACCCACTGGTGGCTGGGCATAGGGAATGCCTTTAAAGCTGAAGTAAGGGCTGTCATTTAGTAGTTTCAGTATAGAGCCCTGTAGTTGTCCTTGTTTTACCGTCACAATAGGGTCATCCTGAAAAATTTCATTGGTTTTAAATTGTGTGCAAGAAAATGTAGATTCTATGTGCAGTTTATGGGTAGGTAATGAAGGTCTTCGTGCCTTGAGGAGGGTCTGGGGCCCAATCGCGCTGTTTTGAAACGTTAAGTTTTTTGTTTAGTTTCGGTTTAGCTGATGTAACAAAAGGTATTGCGCTATTTTCTGAACGTTTGAACTGTTGTCGATATGTTAGTTTGAATGAATTGAATAGTTTATACGAATATGATTAGTTTTGATGACCGTTTGTATTTCCTTTGTATATTTTCGTTTGTATATCCTGAGATTTTTCCGATTTATAAAGATGAGTTATTTATTTCATGACGTAAAAAAATAAAACAATACATTTTAAAAATTTTAGTTCAAGCAATATTGCGATATCACACAAACGGTGTTTTTAACTATTTTTTAAACATACAAGTTCATTAAATTCTCAGACCAATTCAGGCAAGTTTCCGTTAGTAACTATTATCTAATCTGCGGTAAAGTTCGTTCGATTAGCGTATTCGATCGAGGTGTGGGATTTCATAATCACTACGCTTGGCATGTGGATTGGTGATCGCAGTATTAGGGGTGCCCTCTCATAGTGGATGCTGCAGCCCATAAAGGCCATAGCCTCCATCCACCGCCTTCCTGCGACCTTTATAATGTATTTGGTTCATAGAAAGGAGGACAATCCTCTTTTGAACCATCCGGTTTAAAATAAAAATGCTGGACAGTTCACACAACATTATCTAACCCCAAGCTAAGCAGAGCTTGTGCTATGGGTACTAGATAACTGATATACTTAATACAATACCTACATTACTTAGATAGATATTCTTTATTTTACATAGAAAATACCCAGAACACCCTGAACAATTATATGCAGATCGTACAAATATTTGTTCCGAGGCGGGAATCGAACCCGCAACCTCCTGCATCGCAGGCGAACCTTCACCCGCTGCGCCATAACCTTTCTTCCCCAACGGTTCTCACTTCTGCGAGCTATATGGCCTGCCCGTTGCCACTTCAACTTGCTAATTGTGAGAGCTATGTCGGTGATCTTGGTTCTTCTACGGATCTCCTCATTACGGATTCTATCACGTAGTGAAACTATGGGCATAGCTCTCTTCATAGCCCGATTCACAACTTTGAACTATGCAGCCAATAGTTGCAGCCGCGTCACGGTGCCGGTTGCGGTTTCTATGTAAAACCACAGAATAAAATAAAAAACTGTCAATTTGACATTCATTGATTGTCTCGTTAGAGTTAGGTGGCCCATAACTGTATGGTGAAAGTGAGAGTAAAACCACGTACCTTCTTGACTGCAGAACTGCTAACCAAAAGAACCCCAGCAAAGAGCAGAGTAGAAAATAACCGCTGCCCAAACATAAATACATAAACAATACAATTTAAGCAATAAAGGAAGTAGGTACCTACCTATACCTAATCTTGGAAAATGATGTAATATTAACCTTTTAATCTTGTAGTTTTAAACAAAAACACAAACTGATAAGCCCAATATAATAACAAAATACTATACTATTCTAGGAACTTTATAATTAAATCTCTATCAATCTGTCGCTTGGTATAATGCGCGTCATGTAAAAAGAACGCTGGCGGTCAAGCTTCTTCAGGCGTTCTAGCGTTCTGTTTAAGAGATTACTTTCTTTTCTACTTATTTAAGAGATGTATACCTATGCATTGAATGAGTGCCTACCTAGTTTACTACAAATAATGTACAATTATAGTACGCGTCATGTAAAAAGAACGCTGGAACGCCTGTAGAAGCTTGACCGCCAGCGTTCTTTTTGCATGACGCGCACTATAAGTTACCTAACTAGGTAGGTATAATACGAAAAAACAAAACTGATTACAAAACTTTAAAAGAGCCCATGTACCTATCTTAATCCCACTAATATCATTATGTCAAACTTTCGATGCTTGTATTATTGCCGAAACGGCATAACCGATTTCGATGAAAGGTACCTACATAGGTACATAGATAGAAACATGCCCTGGATTGAGCTATTATAGGCTTCTTATATCCTGGTAAACCTGGCCCAAGCGGAGCCATGGGCGGAGACTAGTACTTAATAAAAGGCCAGAACAGTTATTATAATTGAATAAAATAAAATTATACCAAACACCGATGCCCTCAAGGAAAATTTATCTAAGTATAGGTAACTTCACACTTTAAAATTCCCGCTCAAAACTGACACAAACAAGCTAGGGTCAAAGATCATTAGCACTCACCATTTTGAACACTTTTTACTGTGTGGTTCTTATTAGATCAAGTCGAAATATACTAAAAGTTCTCTTCGACTGCCACAGCTTAAATACCACTAATTTATGTAGGTATTACAAGTTCCTTTAGGTATTTACGCACTTGTTGTAAACTTCACGTTTGTTTTGATTCACACAACGCACGCTGGAACAAGTTGTAGACAATAAGGATCAAGGTTGGTTATGTTCCCTGTATTGCACTTTGGATGTGTCAAAGTCAATGTGTCAAAGTTTCGGTTTTTGGCCGCTGCAGACTATGGATTCTTGTACGTTGGACAACGTTGACCGATGGTGTCGCTGTCAGTCTGTTTTAACTGATTTTAACCTCATTTCTCCAAACTACATGGTGAGCGTTTTCTTAATTTTTACTTCAAAAATCAACAAAAATAATGGCAAAAGCAGAAGCCATGAGAAGCAAAAAAAAAAAAAAAAAAAACACCGATCCGGAAAATACGCCATTTTGTTTTTATTTGTAAAATGGCGATTTGTTTTGTGAGAAATTACGTTAATATTATAAAATATAAACAGGTCTCCTGTTTTATCTGTATCAAATTAAGTGAAAACATAAATAAAATAAAAAACAGTTGAGCTGGAAGTGCTAAAACAATATTATTAATGAAGTCAAAAAACAGAACGTGGAATTTAACCAACCATTTAGGTTGCCGTGGAAAGCTTTTGTGATGTGAAATGTGGCTCATAGCCACTCATAGGCCATGGTCGTGCCTCCAACAGTGCCAGTTAGTTTAGCCAGCCAGGCTTTACAATATACTACGAGAGCCCGGTGACTTGTTCACATACAGGAATAATACCAAGGTATGTAACGTGTGCTTATCCTTATGTATATACCTACTAACCACTTCAAAGGCAGGGAACGGTAAAACTTGCACTAAAATACCGTTGCCTTCGCCCATTGCCACTTCAACATGCTAATTCTGAGAGCTATGTTGGTCAATTTCAATGAAATTTTGGTTCTAGTACATGCTAGCTTCTTTCCTTCGATTGGAAATTCTTTCAACCAAAAACCACAAATAGAATAAAAAGCACTAGCTTAATATACCCTACCATAACATAACAAGTATTTAAGACCTGCTAGATGACCTATATCAGGAATAAAGAAGCTAGACAAAGTGAGAAGTAGCATAATAAGGGAAATGGAGTTGGACAGGCCACATGATCCGAGATCCTCAGGACAAATGGTGTAAAAGGGTCACTGGATTGGTACCCCAGATATGGTAAGCACAATAGAGGGTGTCAACAAACAAGATCGGAAGGCGACTTAAAACTTACAGCTGGACAACACTGGAGAAGGGTAGCACTGGATAGAACCCAGTCGAAAGTGTTAGAGGAGGCCTATGCCAAGAGGCACACCGAACTGCAGGACTTCCTGTAATTTAATCTGAACTATTAAGTACCTACCTACTAAAAACATGTAAACCCAAAGTGTGGAATAAATGGCTTATTATCTTAACTTCTTAGATGACCTAGAAATTACCTAAATCTGTTTAAATTCTATCATTTTTTTTCAAGACCATGCATGGGAGAATAATTATCTGAGCAAATGCACTTCCACATACCAATGTTGATGAGTTCACTGGATGCAAACGGGTTTAAGATGGACATCGGTAAGTTATCGGGTCTTAGGGGACGCCACCCCCTAGAGTGGGGATGTGCGGAAACTTATAGTTTTGGAGAAAAAAAATAAAGAAGTTTTGAGGTTAAGTATGTTTTTGGGTATTGTTTAGAATCGTGCCGCACGAATTAAGGGAGGAGGGTGGGGGGGAGGGGGGAGAGTCTTAGGAGACGCCCCCCCCCCAGAGTGGGGATGTGTGGAAACTTATAGTTTTGGAGAAAAAAAATAAAGAAGTTTAGAGGTTTTTTTTTTTTTTTGTGAGGTTAACTATGATGTTATATAATTGGAAGTGTCGGACTCCGGTATGGGCTCTCGCCAGTACTCTCGCGAGGTTGCCCCTGAGTGTCGCTTCACCCATTCGACCTTCGCTACACTACGGAGGTCGCCGGCTCGCTTCGCTCGCCACCTCCCCCCTTCGCTCCGCTCGGCCTCACGGGCTTGCTCCGCTCAGGACCTCCCACGCGAGCTACTGGCTCCGCATTTTTATATACACTCTAGGGGCGTGACGCACAAGACCACGTGGAGTCGGGGTGCTCCGTGTCGGTTCTGTCACTTATTTTGAACCTAACCTACTCATGTCGGAATGCCCTGAGTCGATTCTGAGTCTCATACCGGAGTCCGACACTTCCAATTATAAAACTTCATACTTAACCTCACAAAAAATTCATACTTAACCTCAAAACTTCTTTATTTTTTTTCTCCAAAACTATAAGTTTCCGCACATCCCCACTCTAGGGGGGGGCGTCCCCTACCACACTCCACCCCTCCCTCCCACTCTCCCCCCTTAATTCGTGCGGCACGATTCTAAACCCAACCCGGTACTTTATGTAAGTATATTTTACTTTTAATATTTAGTAGTGTATTTTAAAAGTTAGCTTGTTATTATCATATGTATGTTTATAGGTTGTTTTATTTTTTTCTGTTTTTTCCTGTATTTGTACATTCTTCCTGCCATATTTATCACCTCTCTCTTGCCTCAAAGGTTTGCTGTCAGAAAACTCTAGGGTTAAGCTCGCCTTTGTACATATCTTTTGTTTTTATTTTATTTGTTATGTGTTTTTCTGTGTACAATAAAGAATTATAAGAAGATACGGCGTAGTCTCCCAAAGGCTGCCCATCTGAGTTGATTTTGTCTGCTGACCTCTGACGAAGTTGGACCTACCTACCTAATTGAATCGCTTGACACAAATAGACAACTGCTGGTTAACAACCATGATATTATCTTGATAATATGATTATGTTTATTGTATATATATTCCCTATGTGGCATTGCACTGCGCCCGCCACCCTTAGATAAAGATGAAATGTCTTGTGTGCCTTTAATTTCACCGGCAACCATACCCTTCAAACCGGAACACAGCAATGCAAGCACTACTGCTTTGCGGCAGAAATAGGTATGGAGGTAGTACTTCCCCGGACGAACTTTTTCACAAAAAAGCTTACTACTACTAAAAAAGTTACGATGTGTGGATGTTCGTGTGTTTGTTATTCAATCAAGCAGAAATGGCAGAACTGATTTCGATGGAATGTTGTATACCTACAGTGTACAGTATGATCATGGATTTGAGCTATAGCACAGAATAAATAATAGTACATGCTATAGGCTACTTTTTATCTTGGCAAAATGCAAGCAAAACCGTGGGTGGATACAAGTAGTCCATAAACTAACCATATACCTACAAACTGCACAACCTTTTCATTGTAATGCAAACTAAACTACCTAGGTATGCACCTAGCCTACTTATGTGTGAGGTTAGTAGTAAGTACCTACCTATACTTACCTACTTATTTACTTTTCGGTCATAGGTATCGTGATATAATATAGTTATCCGAAATGTGGAGATCCATAGGAGAACCATGATCACCGACATAGCTCTCACTATAGGCAAGTTGAGGCATAGTGCGTAGGTATAGCTCACAAAACTGAAAAACCGTTGGGGAATAAAGTTTCTCGAGTGCAGTGCAGTGTTGTGTTTTGTGGCACTATGCCTCAACTTGCCTATAGTGAGAGCTATGTCGGTGATCATGGTTCTTATATACGCACTTTTTGAACATGTTTCAGAGTTCATATCGAGATAGCATGGTTCATATAGAGTTCGCAGGAGGTTGCGGGTTCGATTCCCGCCTCAGAACAAATATTTGTGCGATCGCAGATGTTTGTTCAGGGTGTTCTGGGTATTTTCTATGCATAATAAAAATATCTATCTAGGTATGTAATATATTGTATTAAGTATATCAGTTGTCTAGTACCCATAACACAAGCACTGCTTAGCTTGGGGCTAGATAATGTTGTGTGAACTGTCCAGCATTATTTATTATATTTATTTATATCTTAAAAACGGTAAGTCGTATGGAAAAAATGCATCATGAAAAGAATAAAATACCTACTCATGATGAAAATGATGATCAGTTTCCACAAAAAACAGCTTAGCAGCCCTATTGCCCAATCGTTAGGGCTGAGGTACAATGAGCACATCGGTAAACTTTCCCAAACAGATATTAGGCCAAGACTAAACGTCGATTGATCAGTTACTGTGGATTGACCAGTTATCAACTTCTGGAAGAAGCTGATTGGTGATCACAGTATTGGTGTTTAGTACTCAGGTAGATGCTGCTACCCATCCTCTTGTCAAAGTCCAGTCAAAGTCAAAAAGTATTTTATTCATTGAAATCACAAGGATCATTTTGAATCGTCTTACAGCAGCGTCTTACAAAGCACAGCGAAGTCCTACCTGACCTACTCATTGTGTTAAAATTAATTGTTGTTTTTAGGGTTCCGTACCCAAAGGGTAAAACGGGACCCTATTACTAAGGCTCGGCTGTCCGTCTGTCAGTGTATCACCAGGCTGTATCTCATGAATGTGTTTTTTTTGCCGTTTTTATAGATAACGGTGTCACCAGGCAATGAAATGGTGAACCGTGATAGTTAGACAGTTGAAACTTTCACAGATGATGTATTTCTGTTGCCGCTACAACAACTACTACCACTAATACTAAAAAATGGAATAAAATAAATATTTAGGGGGCTCCCATAAAACAAACGTGATTTTTCCAAATGTAGGTTAAGTAGGTCAGTTTTTGGATGGTAGACGACTTTTTGCGTCCAATTTTTATTTATATTTTTTTACAAACGTGTATTTTTTTGCCATTTAATAGATAATGTTACGGAACCCTTTGTGCACGAGTCCGACTCGCACTTGGCCGGTTTTTAAGTTATGTAACATGTCATTCCTAATTTATTCCTGCTAAGGTAGTTAAAGTTTCAAGAGTTTTCGACGAGCACAGGGACGAGAGTGCATTCCCTATCTATTTCAGTTTACCGTTGACCTAAACCTTATGAACGTTCTAGCACTGGGTTTAAAACAACCTGTCCGCCATCGCGTTTGCCATCAACGGCGTGGAGCTGCTGTACCTCGAACAACGTGGTGACTGGCTGGATCCTGCTGTGCGGGCTCTTCCTCTGCGAGTTCTGCGACCTTCTGCCCATCAAACGTGAGTGAATCCATCCCATGTCACCTACCTCAGCATTAAGAGTCTACCCATAACTCGACCTTAGCCTTAATTTACACTGAGATGGCACTTTAGTTCAATGCTCAACATAGGGGCTAAAAAATATAGGCAAAATAATGCCATGACGAACGCTCTGTCATCAAACGCTTGAGAAAAAAAAAGCGGCCAAGTGCGAGTAGGACTCGCCCATGAAGGATTCCGTAGCAGCAAGTAACATAATTTAAAAGTTCTTGGATGGTTTACGGTTAATGACGTATTAAAAAAAAACTACTTACTAGATCTCGTTCAAACCAATTTTGAGTGAAAGTTTACATGGTAATGTACATCATATTTTTTTTTTAGTTTTATCATTCTCTTATTTTAGAAGTTACGGGGGGACACACAGTTTTTACCACTTTGGAAGTGTCTCTCGCGCAAACCATTCAGTTTAGAAAAAAATGATATTAGAAACCTCAACATCATTTTTGAAGACCTATCCATAGATAACCCACACGTATAGGTTTGATGAAAAAACAATTTTTGAGTTTCAGTTCTAAGTATGGGGAACCCCATAAATAAATGTTTTTTTTTTCAATTTTTGTGTAAAAATCTTAATGCGGTTCACAGAATACATCTACCTACCAAGTTTCAACATTATAGCTCTTATAGTTTCGGAAAAAAAAGGCTGTGACATACACGGACAGACAGACAGACAGACAGACATGACAAATCCATAAGGGTTCCTTGTCTTTGACTACGGAACCCTAAAAATATCTATCTATGTAATATATTGTATTAAGTATATCAGTTATCACTAGATAAGGATAAGGTGTTATGGGTACTAACCCATAACACAAGCTCGGCTTAGCTTGGGGCTAGATAATGTTGTGTGAACTGTCCAGCATTATTTATTTATTTATTTAATATTTATATTTATTTTGTATATACCTTGTATTTGTTGTATAATTCTTTCTGTAAATAAATGTATCATATTTACCAAGAAAAATATGATATTAGAAACCTTAATATCAATTTTGCAGACCTATCAATGGGTATAGTACGGGATTGACGAAAAAAAAAATTGAGTTTCAGTTCTAAGTATGGGGAACCCCAAAAAAATATTGTTTTTTTCTAATTTTTGTGTGAAAATTTAATGCGGTTCACAGAACACATCTACTTACCAAGTTTCAACAGCATAGCTCTTAAAGTTTCGGAAAAAAGTGGCTGTGACATACGGACGGACAGACGGACATGACGAATCCATAAGGGTTCCGTATTTTGCCAGCTGGCTACGGAACCCTAACAATCTCCCTTTTTTGATAACCAATGGTAGGTAAGTAGTAATTACTATTTTTTAACAAACAGATGGCCCATCTGATGTTAAGCGGTAACCTCTCCCTTAATTCGGGGACATATAGGATTTTTTTAATTCCTGTATTCCGAATTTGGATTCGGGGACAAACAGGAATTGACAATTCCTTTTTGTCCGCGAACGGGGACAAATTCGGGGACAGACAGGAACTTTAACATTGTATTACCACATAGGTCACGTCCACCTAGGACGCACCCTATGTGGCACTGCGCCCGGCGCCCGCCACCCTGAGACATAAAGATGAAAGTCTCATGTGCCTGTAACTTCACCGGCACCCTTACCCTTCAAACCGGAGCACTACTGCTTTGCGGCAGAAATAGGTATGGAGGTAGTACTTCGCCGGACGAACTCTTTCACAAAAAAGCTCTATTTCTACTCAACTTCTTAGTACTAACCTATTTTTAATTTTTTTTATACTGCTTGAACGACGGAACAAGCAGATGGCCCCACCTGATGATAAGTGGTCCCTCTGCCTATGAACAGTGCATTACCTCATAGGTCACCTCCACCTAGGATGCACCCTATGTGGCATTGCACTGCACCCGCCACCCTGAGACATAAAGATGAAAAGTCTCATGTGCCTGTAATTTCACCGGCACCCTTACTCTTCAAACCGGAACAGCAATGCGAGCACTACCGCTTTGCGGCAGAAATAGGTATGGTGGTAGTACTTCCCCGGACGAACTCTTTCACAAAAAAGCTCTACTACCTACTAATTATATTATTATACTATTAATTAACCTAACCTAATTATAATATTTATCTGTTTACGAATCGGACGACCAATGTGTAGTCGTTAGTGTAGGACGGCCACCTACTCGATGGGACCGATAATAATGTTGTGACAGCTGCAGGAATTTGGTCAATGGAGGTGGATTAAAACCTTTTGTCGTGGCATTATAAGTATAGAAAGATCCTATGGCCAGCAGTGGACGTCTACCGGATGATGATGGCTCCACACTAGTATACTTAGGTAGCTAGGTATATACTTATACGTACACTATTCATTGTAAGTAGGTATAGCGTAGCTCCTATGGCCAGCAGTGGCTCACGTTATCGATCACTAATTTCATAAAAGATCAAATAAATAAATAAATAAGGCTGGATACTTCACACAACATTATCTAGCCCCAAGCTAAGCAGCGCTTGTGTTATGGGTACTAGATAACTGATATAGGTACTTAAATGCAATACATTACCACAGATAAAATAATACTATACTAGTACAGATACCTCATGCCATACAACGAAACATGACCGCCATAACTCGGGCTATTGTGCGGGCTAATTTGGTTGCCTTACCTGGGCGCTAGATGCCGCTAGCAGCGCAATTGATAGCTAGAGCCACCTAGCTCCTGCAACTGTAATTACCGCGTAAAACGCGCACACACTCAACAGATGGCGTTTGCTAAAAAACTTAGGCCCGTCGTGCATAGAGCTACTCAAAAAGAACTAGTTACAAACTCAAATACTAACGAGATCGAATGGCCCACCTGATGTTAAGCGGTAACCTCTGCCTTCAACAATGCTTTACCTCATTATGATTCTATTGTCACGGTAATGCTGCATGTCGTGTAATAAAATAGTTTGCCTAATAATCTCTGAGATTATAAGCTGAAGCTGAAGATAGTAAAGAAATGACTGAAACCTTACAACATAATCATCTATATAGCGTCGTGTGCGAGGTACAGTTTCTAAGTGGTTTGTAATTGTAATTACTGATTAGTACCGTAATTTTTGAGTAGCTCCTTGTGCGACGGGCCTTTGTGACGATTATGGTTTTTTTAACTCAACACCAGGCACAAATCTTCATACACAATAAAACGCCTCTCACCCGCCGCTCGAAAAAGCGGTTTCTATTAAATATCTCGTAAATTTAGATAATTTTACAAAACTCCTTCAGTGAACCCTCGGCGTTGTTGAATTGATTTGATCTATCTAATTTTTTACCCAATAATATGTACCGTTTTAATAAACAATCGAACCTACGCAAAAAGTAGATGTAACTTTGGATTTTTTTATATCGAGAAAATATTGTCCTGTCGTGTTTCTGGTATCTACAGCGACCCCTCGGAATTATAATGCATATTTTTAATTAGAATACTGTACTTGATTTAGCCTGTTAAAAATCAAATCTAAGATTAGGAATTTCGCGGTAACCCACATTAACAATCTAGATGAACCGCTCGCGACTTTGTCCGCGCCTAGTCCGAAAACTTTCCCGGCGTGCAGACAACAAATAACCACGCCGTGACACAACCTTTGAAACGAACACACACTCAAGTTTTCCAAATTAGGAGTCTTTTCCTGAAAATATTTGAATCCCAACAACTACCTATATCAGGGGTCACCGATTAGTTTCGCTCGGGGTCCGTTTAAAGAAATGAAATGACCATCGAGGTCCGCACAGATATAATAGAAAAATATTTATTAAAAACATGTAATTACGGCAATAAAAAGGTACTTGTTTACAAATCAATGATGAGAAAAATGACATTTCTTGTTGCGGACTATCTGTCTGAAATTTGGAGTCAAATTGGTGCAAGCTACTGACATTAAATCCTGGAGGTGTTCATCAGTAAGTCTAGATCTAAATTTATTCTTAATGAAGTTCATCTTCGAGAATGCTGCTTCACAAACATATGTTGACCCAAACATGGTAAGGAGTTTCAGTGCTAATTTTTGTAGTTCGGGGTATTTTTTACCGTTTACAAATTTTAAGCGCGCAAATTTTAGGTCCGCACGAGATAAGTCGGCGGTCCGCATGCGGACCGCGGTCCGCCATACGGTTTTGCAGTACGGTCAGCATTTTTGTTTTTACGTGTGAACCCCATTTTGAAACCCTTAGCATACGATTTTTTTATTTTCCTTTCTAAGTAGACCTTTACACCCTAAAAGGAATAGGTACACCCTCTAAATTTCAAGTCTCAACGACCAGCGGTTTAGGCTGTGCGTTGTCACTCGGTCATTCAGTCAGTCAGGACATTGCCTTTTATATATAACTAGTTCGTCTTTGGTTACAATGATATGTATACAGGTCTACCATTTTATTTGAAAATTTTAGAATAGAACGGAAATACTATAATAGTTTTCTCTTTCATTTCGGGCATGACGTCATAATAACGCCATCTATCAAGTTAGTACTACATGTGGTACTACAAACAAACTGTGTCAAACCTCAACCTAGTTCAAATGATTACCACCAAGAAAACGACATGATTAGATTTTTCTAAAAATAATTAAACTTGATTGAAGAGGCATTTATTAAATTTTGCCGTGTTATGGGTATTTTTTGATATTACAAAATATTTTTTTCAGGGCCTAATATTCATTTTTTACATACTTCAATAACAAATCTATACCTGTTACGCCATCTATTGAATTTTAATAGAACAATATATTTTTTCTTTGGGATGAGACCCCGTGACATTACATAGATTATTTTTTTTTATTATTATTAGAAAATACCCAGATACCCTGAACAAATATTTTTTCCGAGGCGGGAATCGAACCCGCAACCTCCTGCGTCATGTTTTAGATGGTATTTAAAAAAAAAAAAAAAAAAAACTTGTTTTTACAGGATTTCCGGTACGATGGCGACCTGTGGACGCTGACCTGTCACCTGTATTTACCTGCTCTATCGTCTCATATCGTACAGCTTATTTTGAAGACTACTTTATTGTTGAACCGGTTTATTCAGATTATTTAATAATTAGCTTGTACTGTACCTACAGAAAATAAACTGTTTGTATTTGTGAAAATAACAAAATTCGACACTACATTAATAATTGTATCTCGTCAGCAAGCCGAGTGTCACTAGCTGATGAAATGTCTCAGTTGGCATATCTGAAGCCCAATTCTCATAATAAAAAATAGTCAAATTAAAGTTCGGATCGTGTCACGATCTATTGTCGATGTCACAAACGTCAAACGAAATGGTATTCTGTAGCACTATCCTACTTTAATATATGGTCGCAAGAACCGTAAGTAGATTATATTGTTGTTAAGAGGGAGCAGAATACCAATTTCTCAGTCAATTTACAATACAATCTCGTTTCGGTCAACTTGCAGTGTGGTTATAAAATAATTAAAAGAATTGGGCTTCAGAGCTCATCTTGCTCAAAGTGAAATCAAACTGAGCTGAAGTGAAGCAACATACAACACAACATTCATTATTCTGCCAGTATGAATGAAACCTTACGTATCTAAATTAAGTTTTGTATATCAGTGTGTTATTTAATCGTTAATCTACAGTAAAGAGTCAATAACGATAGCCACAGCCAATGGTTTAAAAAAAAACCAAAAGACTTTTAAAAGTACTTTATTACTTTATTACAACAAGTTACGAATGAAAGGTAAGTTATTCTAAGTTAAAATTAACAGAGACTACGACTGGTCAAAGTAGGTACCAGTGATAGAATGACGACACCATGTTCCATTTCCATATTCCAAGTAAAACTGCAACTGCTGAATTGGCACTCGTGTTGTATCGGCCGGGCATTGAAAATGCAAGGCTGCTATTTCACTCTCCTTCAAGTCAGCAGTTTAGGTACATGTTAGGCATGTAACATCTCCATCCTCAGAGCAGCAACTATTTGAGAACGTTTAGCGAAAATGTTGCTGGAACGGACCTCCGGGTTCGGGATTCCTCAGGAACGGCGTAGGAATGCTCCTCAGTATTCACTTCCTCTTTGCTTGATGGTGTTGTAATAGTCACCTCTCTACGTCTCATGTATCGTCGCACAGCGATGGCGATAACAAGTACAGCTGCACCTAGTACAATTGCATAGAATGGTAGCGTTGTGTGGTATAATGTCCCGTCTATGGATTTTATTTCTGCTGGATGTTGTAATAATATCTTGTCTTCGATATGATGTAGCCCTCTAAGATTGATGGAGTTGAGTCTTAGGTGTGGGATGCTGCCGTTGTACTCCGTGTTGAAGTTCTTAGGAATTTCAGTAATCTTCAGTGGCTGTCCTTTGACTTGATCGTTAATATTAATGATAGTGAATTCCTGAGTACGTAGGGAACATTTTTGTGGCACAGTGGCGAGGTAACTTCCAAACAAGGTTATATATTCTTGGCGTCCACAATGTAGCTCCGCTTTCGTAGGCCGTGGGAAGATGAGTGTGTAATGCTGGTCATCTAACTGCTCCATTGCTTCTTTAGTAAGAGTGATCCTCGTCGGCTGGCATGACTTGTCTAAGGATTGGTTTATAATGAGGTTCTGGATGCAATCAGGATGTTCCCGTGGTTGGTGGTTGATGCTCTCTTCGCAGAGATGATGATGATTGAACTTCGGGCATTCTGCCTCCATGTACATGAAAGCTTTCCCGTCGGTTGCCATGAAAGGATATGAGGGGATATAGGTTTGGTTAAGTTTGTTAGGGACAATGGAAAGTTTATATAGATCAAAATTATCTGGGGAGACTATTGGAAATTTAAATATGATAACTATTCTTTTACCACTAAAATAAAACCCTGGTTTAATAATAGTGTAGTATTCTCTTATGTCGTCATCTAGTATCTCATTACTACTATAGATATTTCTAAGTTTCCTTAACATATTTTCTAAGTTATTTATTCCTAACATACTATGATGAGTGCTCGATGCACGTGCGAATGCTAAAGAATTTTCTAATCTAGTTAATTCTAAAGATAGATCATCTGTATTTTCACTGATGATGGCTAAAAGCTGAGCAAATTTCGCATATTTGAGAAGATCGCTATCAGCGTTAGCTTGCTTGGCTAAAATTAGTTCTAATGTCCTATTTATCTTCTCCTGATTATCTGCAATAGTCGCGATTAACATGGTATGTTGTGCCATCCAGTCTTTATTAAGGCTAATATGGTCATTGAACTCAGACAACATCTTATGTTCGTTATTTTCCAAGATCTTAAGAGCACTGTTATATCGCTCAGCATCTGAATGATCCAAGTTACCAGTAACGCTTTTAATTATAGATCCTAAACCATCAACGAGACCTCTTTTAACTCGGTTGGGCTCTAAACTTTTAAACTGGGACTTTATCTTATTGAGCTTATCAGTAAGATAGTCAATTTGTAGTTCGTATAAATTTAAAGTCTGATTTTCTAGTTTAGTCTTAAAGTAGTCTAATTGGTTATGAATAGAATCTAGTTGATTTTCTAAGTCCGGTAATTCTACATATTGTAGAAAGGAATGATAGTGAGTGATAAGCTTGGCTTGGCCAAGCTTGAAAGGTAGAAGTCCGGGTCCATTATCAAGACTTTCGAGTCTTATCTCCAGGGCCAGCGTCAGGTGAAGTGTCAGTAACAGTCGAATCCTGTAACAATTTGGACTTCTTAGGTACTCGCTTAAGACGATTTTTGGCAATGGGTCCTTTCTTTTTAGAAGTATAGATATGGATCGGAAGGTCGGCTAGGACGGTGTCCTGGGTGTACCTTGGTGCTAATTTCTGTCTTGCAGCAAAAGGGTTCCTAACAAATACTTGTTGATAGGGTTCATACTCTACTTCGGGTTCTCGATTCTTATTCCTATTATTCATCATGCTGGTACGGTCGGCTGTCGTGGATTGATTAATCAGTTCATATACCATTTTCATCTGCTCTCGATGCGTTACAATATACTGCTGCATCAGATGTTCAGTCAGATCAATATCTAAAGGATCTCTAGGATCAAAGTGTCCTCTGATAATATCATGAGGCCTGCATTTAGTAAAGCTATGAACTGAGCTGTTATATGCTAATATCGCGTAGGGCATTTGGTTAACCGTCGGCTCGCTTTTTTGTTTCAGTCTTAAGATGCGCAAGTGTTCTAACAATGTCGAATGGAATCTTTCTATGATACCATTGTCATTAGGTGAGTTAGCTAAAGTTCTATGGTGGTTTACCTTGTGCAGTCGTGTGAATTCAGCAAACATTTGGTTTGTGAATTCAGTACCATTGTCAGTTACTATAGTCAAGGGGAGTCCATGATGCGTACAGTAAGTCAATAATCCTTGTAGGATGCTGACACCTGTACCATCGCGTAAGTGGTAAGCTTGTCCGTACTTCGAGAAGGAGTCTACAAAGGTCAAGTATTTTTCAGACTGTGCAGTAAATAGGTCCATGTGTACTATTTCGAAGGGCTTGGTAGCTGGTGGTACGATGTTAAACTGTGGTCTGATAGGATTTCTATCGTATTTAGTTTGACCACACACTGTACATTCATTAATGTACTTAGTTATTTCATCTTTCATCCTCGGCCAGTAGTAACGCCTGGATAGCGCTAAATAGCATTCAGTTATGCCTCTATGATTTGTCTTACCATCGTGATAGTGTTTTATTATCTCTTGTTGTCTCAAATATTCCTTCACATCTTCTAGCTCGGTTTTTGATAAAACTAAGTTCATAGAAGAGCTCCTGAAGTGATTTTGAATGATTGGAAGGATTGCATACATTCCTAAAGTCGGAGAGATCTTAAGAGCAGTTTTAACCTTTGGATTAACATACTCTTTAATAGCGTTAACTACGTCTTGCTCTAGAGAGGATTCTGATACTTGTATAAATGTGCGGGTGTGTGTATCAAATGGTTTCGTCGCTGTCGTTCGTCGTTTGATGTCACCTACAATAGTAAAACAGATCTGTCTGTGGAACTTGTTTAAGGGCTCATCGGTTATTGGAATCTCGAGTATTGGATTTTCAACGCTAGTATGTGCCGTAGCTGTTGAAGATCCTGAGCGTTTTGATTGCGACTGCTGAACGACTAATGAATCAATTTCCGAGAGGAATGATTCGATCTCTTCATTATTGATTTCCACACGTGAGAGCGCGTCTGCATTAGTGTTGGCTTTTCCTGGTTTATGTTCTATTTTAAAGTCATATTCACTAAGTTTAAGTCTCCATCGGGTTATCTTTGAATTGGGTTCTTTCATGTTAACGGCCCACTGTAAGGGCCTGTGATCAGTAAGGATCCTGAATTTACGACCGTACAGATATGGTCTGAAATACTTAGTGGCCCATACTATGGCTAACAGCTCTTTTTCGATAGTAGAGTAATTTAATTCACTTTCGTTCAGTGTCCTGGACGCGTAGCAGATTGGTTTATCAGAGCCAACAGGTCCTTGAGAGAGTATAGCTCCCAATGCTACATTTGATGCATCTGTTGTCAAGACGAAGTCTTTCCTAAAGTCAGGATATTGAAGTATTGGATCATTAGTCAGTAACTTCTTACATTTCTCGAAACAGTCAACATATTCTGAGTCTAGTGTTATTTTTTTTGATTTCTTAAGGCACTTAGTCATGGGTTTAGTTATTCGGGCAAAGTCAGGTATAAACTTCCTATAATATCCTAAAAGTCCCAAAAACTGCTTTATTTCTTTGTTGGTTTTTGGCAGTGGGTATTTTTGAATAGCTGCAATTTTATCGGGATTAGGTTTAATACCTTCTCTACTGATTATGTGACCAAGATAAGCAGTCTCTAACTGTAAAAATTCTGACTTATCCATCTGAATTTTAAAGTTGGATTCTCGCAGTCTAGTGAACACCTTTTCGAGATTAATCATGTGTTCTTGTAAGGATGTGCTAAATACGATTATATCGTCTAGGTAAACGAGACAGATCTCGTTCTGCAGCCCTCTGAGAACATTATCCATCACTCTCTGAAAGGTGGATGGCGAATTCTTAAGCCCCATAGGCATACGAAGAAATTCAAAATGGCCGTGTTCCACGTTGAAAGCTGTTTTCGACACATCGTCAGGGTTCATCTCTACTTGATAAAACCCTGATGCCAAATCTAGAGTTGTGAAATATTGGCATCTACCAAGTTTATCTAAAACATCTGAGATATTAGGGATCGGATATTTATCGTCTATGGTCTTATCATTCAGTTTACGGAAATCTACAACTAATCTCCATTTTTGTTTTCCCGAAGCATCAGCTTTCTTTGGAACTACCCATATAGGCGAGCTCCAGGCAGAGTCAGATGGTCGCACGATACCTTGTTCTAACATCTTTGTGATTTGGTCCCTAACTTCTTGACGATGTATATAGGGATATCTGTAACTTTTCGTATAGACAGGTAATTGGTCAGTCGTCCTGATGCTATGTTTGATTTTGTTAGTAAAGGTCAAAGCTTCTCCTTCAATATAAAATACGTCAGCGTAGCGTGCGCATAAAGTTTCTAAGTTTGCTTTTTCCTCAACGTTCAAATGGTCCGTACGAAGTTGCCGTAAAACATTTTTTACTCGAGTTGGGTCTTGTTCGGTGCGCGTGCACTCGATATTACAAACATCTACTTGCGTCAAACGCGTTTGGTCAAACGAGATGACTATGTCGCTGTCTGTCATATTTTCTATCTCTACTATTCCAGTCTTGTCTGTCACATTAGTGATACATTCATGTATAATGCAGTTACACATTAATTGCTCAGTCACAAATACGTCACCGTCCGGATGTTGGATAGGGATGTTAACTAATCTACATGAATGAGCAGGGATAAATTCCTGTTGATTGGTTTTCCTGCATTGGTAGCGGGACAATGGTATGCTTGCAAACTCAGTGAGCAACACATTATTCTTTAGGTCTATTTTACAATTTTCTAATAAGTCTAGACCTATCAATCCATCAAAATGATTGTGAAATTTATAGACGAATAGTTTGATATTAGATTGCTCGCCAAATTCCACAAAATGAGGTATTGTGATCGAATGATCATGGATGCTTGTCACACGAGAATTAGTCACCTCAAAAGGATCAAAGTCCTTTGGCACATTTGAAAAATAGCTATCGATCGCCTCGGGACTTATAAATGATTGATTGGCTCCGGTATCTACAAGTAATTTAAGCGGCGGATCTGATATCTGTATGTAGCGTAATTCTTTCTTAGCCTGTAAATTCAATTCTGTTTTAGTTCTCTGTTGGAACGGCCCTTGGGAAAATCCTGCTCTTTTTGGCTGGAAGACGGTTGCGCGGGCTCAATAGCATTTGAGCTCGATGGTGCATTGTCATGGTATTGAGAGTCGTTCTGAGGGTCATAGTAATACTCCGGGACTCTCTGGTAATCGTAGTAGTTACCATAGTCTGTCTCTGGATAGTCAGTTGGCTCATAGTAATAGTCAGGGTAGTAACAGTCATCTACTTCATTAAAATTCACCTCCCTACTCTTAAAATAATTTGTCGGGGGTGGATTGCCAAATTTTTGCCAGTCATGACCCTGCATAGTCGGAGGAAGAGTCTTTGTCACGAAATGACTTACACCGCTCATAGGTTTTGGTCCTTGATTCTGAGGGGGTGTGCTTCTAGGTTGGAACCTAAAGCCGCTGTTCTGGGGGTTAAAATTTGGTGGGGGTGCCCGGAACGTTTGCTGCGTACGTGACGGTTGCATAGGGAAACGCTGCAAGGGTTGGTTAAATTGAAAAGCGGGACGCCAATGCTGCTGTTGCGGCTGCTGCAGTTGAGCGGGCGCGGGCATGGCTTTTTCCCAGCTTGGGGTACCGAAATTGAAACCCTTAGGTACAGAATAATTATGAACTAGAAACGGTACCTTCGAAGATGCCTGCGGTTGCGTAGCTGGATTCCGACGCTCGGGTATGGACTCATTCCTATGCTGTAGGTACATTACATTCAGTTCCTCTTGGACAAATTCCAAAGCCTTTTCAATCGTTGGTGGTCTCATACACCGTATACGAGACCCCAGAGGTTCCTTTAAACCTCGTACGTAAGACTGCATTGTTAGTTTGCGATACAAGTCGCGCTTTGCCTCCACGGTGGTAGGCAGGTGCTCGTGCAGAGTCACGTACGTCATGATCGTACTAAAAAGGGCTTGACATTTGTCATAAAAGTCCTGTGGGGAATCGTTCCCCTGGGTGACCAACGACAAGTCATTATAAAGGGCAGTCTCATCCCTTTGGTCAGCAAAGTTGTTAATCAGTGCATTCCTTATACCTAACCAATTATCTGGGATGCCATTAGCATTTATTGTCCTGGCTGCAGGACCTGTCACTTTATTGAGGATACCATTAATAAGGCATAAATTTGGTAACTCATGACCTGGATCAGTTTGCATGAATTCTGTCACAAGCTGATCACAGATTCTGATGAATCTGGTCAGTATATTTGGGTTCCCATCAAATTCGGGGACCAGGCGTAGCGCCTTATAGATGTGGTCTGATTCTTTGACAGTTGGGGTTGGGGTTGGGGTGGCCATGATTTCCTCACCTGTTTCCTCAATAGTATCTAAGCTACCTAAATTTCTACTTCTATCTACCTCACTATCCCTACGAATCTGCCTAGAGACGACAGATTCCTCCCCGATTTTTCGTGGGTGGAAAATGGTGGAAAAGGAGGCAACACTTCAAAGAAAGTTTCAAAGTACTCACATTTGGTTTTTCTCTGCACTGATTTTTGAGTGCACCGTCGGCCGTGTGCTCGTAGATTCTGGATACCACGATAAAGTACTTGAAAGCACAAACAGGGGTCTGTTCGTCTGGAGCCGATTCGTGGAACCTGGACGAATAACGCACTGTCTCGAAGTATCCTACCGCCTGCGCCAATAACGATAGCCACAGCCAATGGTTTAAAAAAAAACCAAAAGACTTTTAAAAGTACTTTATTACTTTATTACAACAAGTTACGAATGAAAGGTAAGTTATTCTAAGTTAAAATTAACAGAGACTACGACTGGTCAAAGTAGGTACCAGTGATAGAATGACGACACCATGTTCCATTTCCATATTCCAAGTAAAACTGCAACTGCTGAATTGGCACTCGTGTTGTATCGGCCGGGCATTGAAAATGCAAGGCTGCTATTTCACTCTCCTTCAAGTCAGCAGTTTAGGTACATGTTAGGCATGTAACAAGTCTAAGTATGTATCTAAATATAACAACAAAACAAATTATAGTACAGTAATCGTGAACTACATCACATTTCTAACGTAAATATCAACGTCCGTCCCTACATTGATAAAATTAAATATAAAATATTATTTTAGAAGGCATAGTAGATGTATATTTTCGTTTACAAGTACCATTGCGACGCGACGCTTGCATGGCGAAAGTTAGTACCTAAATAACTAAATTAAGTCTCGAAAGAGCTTACTTATTTGAGCCTTGCGGGGTCGAGACTCTTGAGTCCGCGGAGTACCGGGGCCCTTCGCGTTTTCAAAAAAAATTCAGTACGTCTGGTCGAAGCGACGCGTGACCCGAGAGCTGGCTCTTATCTGGCTCAACGCTTTAGTATTGCTGTTCAGCGTGGCAATGCAGCCAGCATCTTAGGGACGCTTCCGTCTGGTAGTGATTTGGATCAGTTGTGCTACCTGTACCTAGATCGTTAGCAGCGGACTTCAGGTAGCACAACTGCCTCATGATTTAAAAAAAAAATTGTACATACCTTGTATTTGTTGTAATATCCTTTCTGTAACTAAATAGTAAATAATTCCTAAGCTCATCTGTAGAAACTATAATAAAATAATAATAAATAATGCTGGACACTTTACACAACATTATCTAGCCCCAAGCTAAGCAGAGCTTGTGTTATGGGTACTAGATAACTGATATACTTAATACAATATATAACATAGATAGATATTTTTTATTATACATAGAAAATACCCAGAACACCCTGAACAAATATCTGCATATCGCACAAATATTTGTTCCGAGGCAGGAATCGAACCCGCAACCTCCGGCGTCGCAGGCGAACGTTCGCCCGCCCCGCCACAGAGGTCGTCACTACACTACTACTACTACTATTCGCGTGTAGTGTTCCACAATACCAAAAAAAGATGAATGAAAACATGATTTTTTTATATCATGTTGTTATTTTGTAACTTGACAATACAAACTGTTTCTCGTGCAATATATACTTACTACAATTAACTTTGTTTTCAATAAGAAAACGCGTAAAAAAAAAAACATTACGTACACCTACGTACTTAGATTTCGTATTAGTAAAAGGGTTTTTTGCTGGTGTCATGTTCAATAAATTACAACACGGTGTTTATTTAATTTGTATAATCGTTCTAAGAACCTGTTGTGATTCATTGTCTGTTGCAAATGTATAGAAAAAAATATTGTATTAAAGTAATATTTATAATTTTTCCAAGATTTTATTGTTATTGTTCCAAATTGTGATTAATAAACATACCAAAGTAGACGTAGATAGGTACTATGCGACTCCGAATAATCTCACTTGTCTTATCTTTAGATGATTTGGGTGGCAATCAATTACAACACGGTGTCTGTTTAATTTTTATAATGTTTCTAAGAATCTATTGTAATTTGTTTATATGCTCCGAATGTAACAGAAAAATGATTGTATCGAAGTAACTTCTTATGTTTTTAGGATATATTTGTAATTTTTTACAGTTCTAAATATACAGAAATATACGTGAAAGCTCTGAAGTTTAATTTATACCCAAAATAATAATTATTATGTAGGCTAAAAATCAAATAAGAAGCATAATAGCCCCTGGGTCCTATTACGCAGTCGTGTATGTTAGTTCCACCAAATTCCGTAAAATCCAATTGACCTCTGGGGTCACCACTTGCCATATTATATACAAGTTTATATTATCTGTTGCATTTACAACTAGCAAAGTTTTTAGTTCCTCAGTAAGGCTTCTTTCTATGTATATAGGTAGAGCTGTTCTGTGATAAGGATAAATGAGCGCCAGTGTTGCCGTTAGTTCAAACTAGATTGTGTCTAAAAAGTGGCCAGTTTAAAAAAATGCTTTCGAAATGTGGCTAAGAGTGGCTAAATATCATAGTTATTTTTGGCCTACTTTAATATCCTATTACGATTGATAGATAGTATAAATTAACAATATACAGGGATATGGATAAGTTGGATTAATAAAAACAGTATTTAATATAAGTTAAAAATGCATTAAAAAATGTATATATAAAGTTTGTAGCTAGTAAAACATCAAAATTAGTGTTGAATTTTTAGTATGTACTAAATTTGAAGGAGTACAATGTCTCTGGTAATTCTGAAATCTCTTCGGCAATGGGTGATGATGTGTATGGTATTTCAATCTGTTTTATTAGTTTGACCGTTTTTGTGATTTTGAATCAGGTGGCAAAACATAGTTGTGGCAATCTTTTTTAAATATTTTAAATGGTAGACTTCTAACAGTAAGAATCTAAAAAAATACCAGATGTAGCTAGAGTAGTTTTGGTGGCTAAAATAGATTATTTTCGGCTAAGACCGTTGAAAATCAGCTAGATCTAGCCACAAAGTGGCTATAACGGCAGCACGGCTGTGTGCGCCGCGCGGCCGCGTAGGTAGGTAGGTACCTAACCTAAAGGTGCGTCACACATGAACGTCACTGAGAACGTTTCCTCGGAAACTTCTACTATTATATATTCTGTGCCTCGGAGAACGCAACTAATTCATTCACCGTATTTCCTCTAGTTCTTATACTATTATTTATTCTGTGCTCTAGGCAAAGTAGATACTTACTTAGCTTTTAAACTTATAAGTATAAAAGCTAAGTAAGTACCTAAGTATCTACTTTGTAAGTATCTACTAGACCTACCTGCCTATCCAACATTTCGTGGTATTTTACGTCTTTAATAAAACACTAAAGTATGGTAGCGAAAGTTGGGTACCTACCTATGGCAGAAGAAACATGAAAGTAGAATAAATGCAGTGGAGCTGAGAGCTTTGAGAAGTATGTGTGGTGTGACTTTGAGAGATAGACTAAGGAATAATGTGATAAGAGACCGTTGTGAAATTAAAGAAGACGTAGTGACTAGGATTGAGAAAGATATGTTTAGATGGTTTGGGCATTTAGAAAGGATGGACGATAGTAGATTGACGAAACAGGTAGGTCAAAAATGTCGACCAATCAAAAGGCGACCAAGGCGAAAGTGGTGGGGTTGATTGCGCATGTTTACATTCGCGGATTCGCTACACAGACCCAAAAAATTACAAGGTAGGTGGTACTGCGCATTCAAGGTCAGCGCTCATTACAAGGTAGGTGGTACTGCGCATTCAAGGTCAGCGCTCATTACTCGTTGCAGCGCGACCTTTACCTCTCTCGCGTAAACAATTTACCTAGCAACTTTCCCATAAAAATAATAAAATAATAAATAAATAATGCTGGACAGATCACACAACATTATCAAGCCCCAAGCTAAGCAGAGCTTGTGTTATGGGTACTACTAGATAACTGAAATAATTAATACAAAACAATCGAAACGAAATATCTGCGATCGCACAAATATTTGTTCCGAGGCGGGAATCAAACCTGCAACCTCCTGAGTCGCAGGCCAACCTTCGCCCGCCGCGCCACAGAGGTCGGCCCATGGTACGGAACTATACCTATGTGCGCGAGTCAAATTCGCTCTTGTGAAATTTTATTTTGCAGAAGGTTCGATTATTTTTCAATACTCATGGTTGCAGGACTTGCAGGCTCACAAAACTAAACAAAAAAAAAGCGGCCAAGTGCGAGTCGGACTCGCCCATGAAGGGTTCCGTAGCAGCAAGTAACATAATATAAAAGTTCTTGGATGGATTACGATTTATGACGTATTAAAAAAAACTACTTACTAGATCTCGTTCAAACCAATTTTGGTTGAAAGTTTACATGATGATATTTTTTTTTTTTTTAGTTTTATAATTCTCTTATTTTAGAAGTTACGGGGGGGGGACACTTTTTACCACTTTGGAAGTGTCCCTCGCGCAAACTATTCAGTTTAGAAAAAAATGATATTAAAAACCTTAATATTATTTTTAAAGACCTATCCATAGACACCCCACACGTATGGGTATGATGAAAAAAAGTTTTTTGAGTTTCAGTTCTAACCCCAAAAATTTATTGATTTTTTTTCTATTTTTGTTTGAAAAGCTTATTGCGGTTTACAGAGTACATCTTCTTACCAAGTTTCAACAGCATAGCTCTTAAAGTTTCGGAAAAAAGTGGCTGTGACATACTCGGACAGACAGACAGACATGACGAATCCATAAGGGTTCCGTATTTTTTTTACGGAACCCTAAAAAAGCGGCCAAGTGCGAGTCAGACTCGCCCATGAACGGATCCGTAGCAGCAAGTAACATAATCTAAAAGTTCTTGTAGTTCGTTGTAACTTTGATCGATGTTTTAATAATAGTGTATTAAAAACAAACTACTTGCTAGATCTCGTTCAAACCAATTTTCGTTGGAAGTTTACATGGTAATGTACATCATATTTCGGGGGGATGGGGGGAGGGGGGAGGGGGGGGGGCATATTTTAAACACTTTCGGAAGTGTCTCTCGCGCAAACTATTCAGTTTAGAAAAAAAAATTAGAAACCTCAATATAATTTTTGAACTTTTGAAACTATCATGGTTATGTACATAATTTTCACTAGAAACGGGATATTTACCATGATTTTTGAGTTTTATATGTTCCCGATATTTCGGCACAGTTGCATGCGCCATGATCACGGGAGAACTGACTAAAGTCTTTGCGAGTAGATGTTATTGGCAGATATATCGATCTACCCTCTTTCTCACTCTTTTATTACGAACGATACCACTACCACATATCACATATCGATATCGGGAACATATAAAACTCAAAAATCATGGTAAATATCCCGTTTCTAGTGAAAATTATAATTTTTGAAGTTCTAACACGTACGGGATTGATGTTTTTTTTTTATAAGTTTCAAAAAACTTGTTGTTGAGCACTTGTTTTTCAACATGTTCTCAATTTACATAGGTAGGTACGATTGGCGTAATGTTAGTGCATCTTTATACCTACCTGCAATAGGTACCTACCTATAAGATAAGATAGGACGACCCTATTTATATCAATATTCCCTATTATACAGGGTGCCCCATATTTAATGGATAATCCGGAAAGTGCATTTAGGGAGGGGGGTGGGGGGGCAATACCGCTCAGAATTTTAGAAAAAAAAAAATTGGTTCCTATGCGCACATTATTGGACAATACAACCACAAATTGAGGAATTATCAATAGTTTTTCTGTAAAATATTCCTGAATGTTGGGCCTTGCCAACGTGCTACGCAATTCATGACTAGCTATTGCTGTTTTTTTTACAAAAGGCACAAAACTAAAAAACTAAAACTTTAAAAACTAAAACTTTTAAATATTTATGCTCTTGAAAAAAAGCTAAAACACGCACCGCAATGAACAGCAAACTAGTAATCGACATCGATTAGACAATATGACAGCTGCTACCTGTGTTCATAAAGCACGCACGCACGACACGTGCTTTTGTGAGTGAGATGAACACTATTTGGCCGCATGCGAGTAAGAGGGATGAACAGGTACGCTTCCCTATCCCTTTGTGTGTTAAGAATTTGCTACGTGGTTGACTGATATTTAGATAAGTGATTTTAGTGCTTCTTTTGATTTTCTCGACATCACATGTGTATTTTCGGTCCTCACGGCGTTACGAGTTTATTCGGTGTTCATCTCACTCACAAAAGCACGTGTCGTGCGTGCCTGCGTCATGCACCCAAGTTTTAACTGTAAATTCAAAAAATATTTATTTTATTAAAAATACGTTTCCAGTATGTCACATAGCAATAACTTATTAATTTTCAAATAAAAATATCACGTGTAATACCTTTTTAGAAACTGCATAAAGTAGGCTTGTTTTTAAAATGGTTGGCCACCCAGGTCACCATACGTTTTTTTTTCAACAGAGATGCTCAAACTTAGACATTAAAAACAGGCATCTGGCTATTCTTGTACATTAAAACCTTTTGTAAAAAAACAGCAATAGCTAGTCATGAATTGGGTAGCACGTTGGCAAGGCCCAACATTCAGGAATATTTTACAGAACAAACTATTGATAATTCCTCAATTTGTGGTTGTAGTGTCCAATAATGTGCGCAAAGGCAGCAATTTTTTTTTTCAAAGTGTCTTATTTCCAGGACTTTATTTTCTGAGCGGTATTGCTCCTCTCCTTTTGTAAACAGTGACTCTTTTCGTTGTAATAAATAAATTTTCATTTTTTTTTTTTCAAAAAGTATTGCTGAAAGTGAATTTAGGGGGGGGGGGGGGGGGGTAAATTTTTGGACTATCCATTAAATATGGGACACCCTTTAAAATAGATAATATTGATATAAACAGGGTCGTCGTATCTTATCTTCTAGGTAACTATTGCAGGTAGGTATAAAAGAAATATGCACTAATATTACGCCACTTGTACCTACCTATCTAAATAGAGAACATGTTGAAAAACAAGTGCTATGTGTTCGCTGAGAATGCCAAAGTGCCAACTCACATGCACTTTGGCCAGTACATCTTAGATAAGATGATGGAGCACCGAGACACCGTGGCATTGATAGATGCAGATACCGGCGAGAGCCTCACATACGGCGAACTAGCACAAAAGACGGTCGATACCGCGCTCTCCCTCACTCGCATGGGTGTAAGAAAGGGAGATGTGGTCAGCATATGCAGCGAGAAGCGGTTCGAACTGCTGAGCACCACACTAGGTATATTCTGCGCGGGAGCAACGTATTCGCCTTCAGATATCACTTACGGGACTGGACCTATTCTCCACAGAGTGAAAATAACCAAACCCAAAATAATGTTCTGCTCGCCGACCGCCTTTGGCTTGCACAAGGAATCGTTCGACACCGTCGGTTGCATAGACCAGTACATAGTGTACGGCGATGAGGATAAACCTGGCGGGATATCATTCAAAAACTTCTTGACTGAGCATGCAGATGTTAAAAACTTTTTATCCTTTCCTGTAGAAGGATGGAAGGACTATGTTTTGATTTTGTTCTCTTCTGGAACTACGGGGCTGCCTAAAGGTATCCCACTAACACATCTGGGATTAATGAACAGCACCATGAGCTTCGTCAACGATTCCTTAAAAGGAGAACGATCGCTGAGCACGCGTGAGTGGTACAACGCCTATGGTTTGGGGTTCGCGCTCGGGGCGCTGAGAGCGGGCGCCACTCTCGTGTACAGTGCCAGGAACGGACACGAAGACTGTCTCGCCGCCATCGAGAAATACAAAATCAACTTCCTGCAGCTGGCTCCAGCATCCGTCGTCGAACTCATCAAGTCCAGCGTGCTTGATGACTACGACGTGTCATCAGTGGAGGGCATCATGTCCGCGAGCACGCCTCTTGCGGCCGAGCAGGTGCGCGCCGTGAAGGGCAGATTTCCGAACCTGAGAGATGTGTATCAGTTGTACGGTCTCACGGAAGCTGGCAGCGTCTGCAACGAGCACCTCGCTCCGAACGGTCCGAGAGACGGAAGCGTGGGTACGCCTGGTTATGGATTCACTATCAAGGTGTTGGACCTTGAGACGAGACGGCCCGTGGGTCCGAACGAGCGCGGAGAGATCTGTTTCAAATCGCCGTCAGTCACACCGGGCTATCTCAGCGTCTCAAACGATGACTTCTTCGACGAAGAGGGGTTCTATAAGTCAGGAGACGTGGGCTACTACGATGAGCACCGGTACTTCTACATCGTGGACAGGATAAAGGAGCTCATCAAGTATAAGGATACTGGTATCGCACCAGCGGAGCTGGAGTCGATTCTCATGCAGCACCCTTCGGTGAGGGAGGTCGGCGTAGTCGGTGCACCAAACGTAGACTGCGGGGAGGCACCCACCGCCTTCGTGGCACTGCTGCCCGGTAGAGAGGCGACAGAAGAGGAGCTGGTAGCGTTTCTGGAGGCCAGGGTCACGTTCCGCATGAAGCTGGCGGGCGGAGTGCGGTTCGTGGAGAAACTACCGCGCGGGTCGGGAGAAAAGCTCGACCGAAAAGCACTCAAAATCATGCTGTAATTATTATAGTCTGTAGTTACATAGTATTGAAATAAAACGGACCGGAACTTTTTAATTAAAGCAAGCCGTTCCAATCAATTATTCCTCGGGTCATTCCTCGTCGTTTTGAGTTCCAGAAAACGCTCACTTTTTTTTCTTATTTTTTCTTAACATTTGTAGATGTTTGTTTGACACGATCTCACCTGCTGGTAAGTGACGATGTGGCCGAAGATGGAGCACAAAGGTCTGGAAGGCACCTTCACACTAGCCTTGAAGAGACCCAGATTATAGTTTTCAGGAAAGACAGACGACGGTAGTGTATTCCAATCCTTAGCAGTTCGCATTATAAAGGTAGAACTGAAACGTTTTGTGCGAATAGAAGGTATACTAATGAGGTAAGGATGGTACTGAGCCGTAAGCCTGTTCGTCCTATGATAAAAAGGAGATGGTGGGATCAGATCGTGCAGTTCTTGGGAGCATTCCCCGAAATGTAACCTAAAGAAGATCGAAAGGCATGCAACCTTACGAAGGTGCTCGAGACTCTGGATCTTAGTCTCCGCCATATGTTGCTCACCTATGAGCCTGAAAGCTCTACGTTCGATCGAGTCCAAGGCAGCAAGCTGGTATTTGGCCGAGCCATCCCAAACATGGCTGCAGTACTCCATACCAGCCCGGACTTGTGCTTTATATAAACTGAGAAGCTGTCCTGGTGTGAAGTAACGCTTTACCTTATTCAGGATGCCTAGCTTCATGGCAGCTGTTTTTGCTTTAGACTCGATGTAGGAGCCAAAGTTGAGAGTAGGCGTGAGCGAAACACCTAAGAGCTCGAGGTGATCTCCTATAGCTACAGGTACATCTCGGAATACAAGAACTTGGAGAAACGGACTTTTTTTCGCCGAGAAGAGACAAGCCTGCGTTTTAGAGGCGTTGAACTTGACTAGATTAGCTTGGCAGCCTTGAGAGTCAAATTCAGACGCTGCAGCATCTCATCTCTTAACTCCTGAATTTAATTCTGCCTAGCTCGCGCAGTGGAAACAAATCTCTCCACAACTGTGCTGTCTTCTGCATACCCAATGATACCAGGCATTAGCAGATCGTTAATGTGCAGCAGAAACAGTGTGGCAGATAGCACCGACCCCTGGGGTGCCCCGGCGTTAATAGCCAATTGATCCGACGAGCAGCCGTCAATAACTACTCGACTGGATCTTTCCCTCAGAAAGTCTGCGAGGCTGGAGCAGAATTGAACTGGCAGTCCGTAGACAGGAAGCTTGCCAATAAGGCTAGCATGCCAAACCCTATCAAAGGACTTCGAGACGTCTAATGAAACAGCCAGTGCTTTACCATATTTCTCGATGGCCTCGCTCCAAATGTGCGTGGCATACACAAGAAGGTCCCCAGTAGACGGGTTTTGGCGAAATCCGTACTGGCGATCACTGAGGAGGTCGTTACCTTCGAGGTATGCAAGTACTTATGAGTTAGTATGAGGTACTTATTCCATTAAGGTGAGATATGTGGTTACAATAAAAAACCGTGGTTACTTATCCCGAATTGATTCTCTGAGGCCCGTATGATAAATTGCATGAACAGCCCTTTTCTGCAATACGAATATGGTGTGTATATTTGCAGCACTCCTCCACTACAATATGCCGTAAGACATAATGCTGTGAAAGTAGCTGAAGTAAATCAGTCTAGCAGCTAGAATGATTCAATTCAGCTAGTTTTACAGCTAGATTCTAGCTGTAGTTATGCCGCAGAACTAAGTCTCTACTACAATTTATCTATCTGTGGGGCCCCATTGAATTTTATTATACCTAAAAATTACCGTTCATCATGGCATTCTATGGATGGGAGGTCGTGGACTTTTACAGACTGATGATGATGACTCAACCTGGTCACTGTGACCTAATGCATAAATTACCTGAGTCACGTCGATTGGAATCATAATTTATTGTTAAATTAAAAAACAAATATTAATTTTGTATTACTCAGGTAGAATTTATTTCGATTATATATTTCCACCAAATTCTAATAGATGGGTTGTTTTAAAATTATTAAAGAAACAAAATGAATATGGACATTTAATTAAAAAAATAAAAATAACTTAGATAGGTACATATTTATATTTTTATTCTTCATGGTAAATTTGATGCGCATTTTAAGAAGGTTTTTGCGAAACTTCAGTGTAGTACAAGTTAGATTTGAACCTTTAAACTGTTTTCCGCAATACACAAAGTTTAGCTGGAAGAGAATGCTATCAAGCATTATGTTCACCAATGTACAGTACTTCAAATATCACGCGGACGAAGTCGCAGGTAGCAGCTAGTCACTCATATCTCAGGCAGGTAGGTATCATCTTATCCTATCTGAAATTATACACGATGCTATGATAACTTTAATTCCAGGGTTCAATTCCATATCGACAACAGTTAATGTTTTATACATTTTTATTTGTTAAACGAGGCATTTAAATGATTATTATTTGATCTCTACTCAGAAGCAAGGGGGGGAAGTTTGTTGCGGCGCCATTTACCCTGCCGATTTTGATAATATTTTGTAGAAACATTCGGTACCTACTCAATTCTAAACAATAATTTAGAGAGATAGTAAGAAAAGTGTCAATGGACACATTCTTAGGTATAATTTATGTTATAAATCTAGGTCAATGTCAAATTACTTATTAGCCTGCTTTATAGCTAGAGTGTAATGATATTGTACATTTATTATGTACACTAATAAAAAAAATGTCGTAGTTCTCCGGAAAGAGGGACTAGCTCGATCGCGGACATAGAAGCCCAGCTGCAGGAATATGATTTTGTATTTGTGGATGGCGGCGAGACAATCCGCGTGCTTCCTGGGCTTTCTGGTTTCTGCTTTCTGGTTCCTGGGGCTGTACGAGGGCGGCTCCCGCGCTCAGCGCCCCAAACCTGAATCCCAACCAATAGTTTTCAATCAAATTAGTTTGTGTCTCCAGTCTAGCTTTGTATTTTTAATTTGATTTTATTGGATTTTACTATGTATTTTAGATGTACTTACTGACACACATTGTCATTCTAATTATTATAAATTTTTGTTTTATGTAATTATTTGTGTTTGTAGTGCAGGTGGGGATCTATTTTTAAATTATTAATATAATTAGTATTTTGTTTTTTTAGAATTACTTCATTAATTTAGTCTGGTAACTCATATTCAAATTTACAAGTTCAACGGCATTTTGTGAGCCATTTTGGCAACATGACTTTTTCGATGTAAAAAAGCCTGCTGAATTCGGTTCTGAATGTTGCCAAGCCGAATTTTGGCTCCCCTCCCCCCTATCCCCCTTTTTTTCTCGAAATATGTCTCCAATCGCGGTTTTTACGATTTTAACTAAAAAGTATTGTTGTTAGAAAAAAAGTGTCAAGGACAGAAAGGATCTCTATAAAATTTTGTATAACATGGTGCTTAAACTTTTTTTGTAGGGCTTATGGTTTTTGAGCAATATCTTCCGGAACTTCATATTTTTTTATAACTTTCATAAACAAAAACATTTTCAAATTCAACGGCATTTTGTGGGTCATTTTGGCAACGTGACTTTTCCGATGTAAAAAAGCCTGCTTAATTCGATTCTGAATGTTGACAATCCCAATTTTGGCTGGTTTGCTCAAAATTCAAGATGGCGGCCAAAATGGAACCCTTGCTTAAAAGCCATATTATAACTCGATTCTAGTCGAGTGAGATGTTCTGGAATAGGCTTTGGGGTTAGCTGAACTCAATTTTGATAACCGGAAGTCCGTCCGGGTACCGGAAGTGGACAAAAACAAGATGGCGGCAATTTAGGAAATTATAATTATTTTCTTTTACGACTGAATGGCTCACAAAGTACCGTTAAAACGAAAACGAAGCTATTTTTTTAGAATTTATGACTAGTATAATCCCGCACACAATGTATTTTGTTCCAGGGTTAAATTAATTATGAACTAGCTATGTACAACTCTGGCGTGCTCGACGACCGTTCTACTTTTAATGACTCGTCGATGTCCATATTCCTGTTTATTAATACATTTTAATTATAATTTTTTCTATGGTACGGAACCCAATATGCGTGAGTCAGACTCGCTCTTAGACGGTTTTAATTATTTTGCAGACGCTTCCATTGCTTTCAACAATCAAAGTTGCAGACTCACAAGATAATAAACAACAGGGCGACATTTTTTCGACACATATTTAATATCATCCATAAATTTTCGGTTTCCTTACCTCACCAGTAAAAAACGGGACCCATAGATAATCACTTTGTTGTCCGTCTGCCTGCCAGGACCCTTTGTTTCAGGAACGGCTAAAGATATCAACTTGTTTATACCAATAGGTATATTTGCAAATGCCAAATTTATAGGTCTGTGAGCTAGTGGGCCATTAAAAAATCAAGCTTTTGACTCAATGTATTAAAAAGGTGATAAGAATGCCAATTTTTTATGGAAATCGCAAAAGTAGCCTTAGCATAGCCTCATATTCTAAAATTTAGAATGGGATGTTATGTGGGTTGTTTATTGTAAATAAGTATAATATTTTACCTATTTAAAAAAAATACAACCTACTTCAGAGCTTCCAATAACAAATCACTTCAAGTGTGCTTATAAAACTCGAAGAGTTCCTTCAATTTCTCCAGGATCCCATCATCAAATCATGACCACGGGACCAAATCGGAAGTATAACTTAAAAAAAAAAACATATCGGTCCAGGCGTCTTCGAGTAATCGGGGAACATACATCAAAAATGAAAGTTTCCGACGAATTGAGAACCGCCTCCTTTTTTGAAGTCTGTTAAAAATCAAACAAAATCGCTTTAAATTGGGGTTGGTAGTTTATGTTATGCTAAAACAACGGTACGGGAACCTAAGGGCAAGAGTCCAATTCGCACTTGTCGGTATTTAGGTATTTTTCGACATGTCCATTTTCGACCATGTAATTGAATAATAAATAAATAATGTTGGGCAGTTCACACAACATTATCTGGCCCCAAGCTAAGCAGTGCTTGTGTTATGGGTACTAGATAACATAATAGATAATTAAGCAACATTATGTAGGTCCACCAACATAGTCCATGGTACCCAACACTTTTTTATTCGCCTGGTGGCGTAGAACCGAAATAAACTAAGATTTTTATTATGGCAGTTTTTATTCACTAATATTTTACTGCAATTCTTATGTTATCCAATCTTTTTTGATTCCTCTCGATGAAATGCGCTCTTGTTTCATGTCCTCAAAAAAACTCACCTTGTATTATAGATAAGATAAGTAGAAAAAAAACAGTGAAGTGCCGTGCGGCATTTATGGAAACAAAATGTGTTCCATCTAATCTATAAAAGATGCAAAAAAAATTTTATTTTCAGATCTCAATCTAAAACATGTTGAAAAACAAGTGCTATGTGTTCGCTGAGAATGCCGAAGTGCCAACTCACATGCACTTTGGCCAGTACATCTTAGATAAGCTGATGGAGCACCGAGACACCGTGGCATTGAAAGATGCCGATACCGGCGAGAGCCTCACATACGGCGAACTAGCACAAAAGACGGTCGATACCGCGCTCTCCCTCACTCGCATGGGTGTAAGAAAGGGAGATGTGGTAAGCATATGCAGCGAGAAGCGGTTCGAACAGCTGACTACCATACTGGGTATATTCTGCGCGGGAGCAACGTTTTCGCCTTCAGATATCATTTACGTGACTGGGTCTAATCTCCACCAAATTAAAATAACCAAACCCAAAATAATGTTCTGCTCGCCGACCGCCTTCGACTTGCACAAGGAATCCTTCGACACCGCCGGTTGCATAGACCAGTACATAGTGTACGGCGACGAGGATAAACATGGCGGGATATCGTTCAAAAACTTCTTGACCGAGCATGCAGATGTTAAAGACTTTTTATCAGTTCCTGTGGAAGGATGGAAGGACTATGTTTCGATTTTGTTCTCTTCTGGAACCACGGGGCCCCCTAAATGTATCCCGCTAACACATCTGGGATTAATAAACAGCACCATGAGCTTCGTCAACGATTCTTTAAAAGGAGAACGATCGTTTAGCACGCGTGAGTGGTACAACGCCTATGGGTTGGGGTTCGCGCTCGGGGCGTTGAGAGCGGGCGCCACCCTCGTGTACAGCGCCAGGAACGGACACGAAGACTGTCTCGCCGCCATCGAGAAATACAAAATCAAGTTTCTGCAGCTGATTACAGCGTCTGTTGTCGAGCTCATCAAGTCCAGCGTGCTGGATGACTACGACGTGTCATCAGTGGAGGGCATTATGTGCGCAAGCATGCCTCTTCCGGCCGAGCAGGTGCGCGCCGTGAAGGACAGGTTTCCCAACCTGAGAGATGTGTATCAGTTGTACGGTCTCACGGAAGCTGGCAGCGTCTGCAACGAGCACCTCGCTCCGAACGGTCCGAGAGACGGAAGCGTGGGTACGCCTGGTTATGGATTCACTATGAAAGTAGTGGGCCTTGAGACGAGACGGCTCGTGGGTCCGAACGAGCGCGGAGAGATCTGTTTCAAATCGCCGTCGGTCACTCCGGGCTATCTCAGCGTCTCAAACGATGACTTCTTCGACGAGGAAGGGTTCTATAAGTCGGGAGACGTGGGTTACTACGATGAGGACCGGTACTTCTACATCGTGGACAGGATAAAGGAGCTCATCAAGTATAAGGATACCGGGATCGCACCGGCGGAGCTGGAGTCGATTCTGATGCAGCACCCTTCGGTGAGGGAGGTCGGCGTAGTCGGCCAACCGAACGTAGACTGCGGGGAGGCACCCACCGCCTTCGTGGCACTGCTGCCCGGTAGCGAGGCGACAGAAGAGGAGCTGGTAGCGTTTCTAGAGGCCAGGGTCACGTTCCGCATGAAGCTGGCGGGCGGAGTACGCTTCGTGGAGAGACTACCGCGCTTGTCGGGGAATAAGCTCGACCGGAAAGCGCTCAGAATTATGCTTTAATTAATTACTTAGTTTTTTCGAAGATAAACTCCCTAATCTTTGGCCCTAGGCAATATTGATTTAGGAACCACGGAGACGATTTCGAAATAAATAAAAATAAACGTAATGCGTGTGTATGTTATAGTAAATGTGAAACGGCTGAACAGATTTTGATCCAACATAGCTAAGAACACTCCCGACAAAACACCTTTAAAAAAAACTAAATCGGTTCATCCGTTCGGGAGCTACGATGCGACCATGAATGTAGTAGTACATGGATTGAGTGACACTAATTTTATTTTTTATTTTATTTTTCTCCTTCTTACTCCTATCCTAGAAGATAGCTTGCTATCCTATGTTAGAGAGAAACAAATATATTGTCACACAACAGTCGTTTATCCTTTCCGTACCCTGAATATTGGTGCCATGAATGTACATCTTCCTAGATTGGTACCATGAATGTAGTAGTAATTGGTACCAAGTGTGACATTTGGCCTGGTACCAGTTACACAAATAAGAACAGATAGATATATGCTTGACTCATTCCAACACATGAATACATTCATATAAAAGAATGAGACTGGTATAATCGAATCCGGTTTGTTTATAGCCTTATTTCCATGTAGTACATCTTCCTAGGATGCGACAGACCGACAGACAGACACACACACACAAAGACACGTCAAACTTATAACACCCCGTCGTTTCTGCGACGGGCGTTAAAAATAGCTCCGGTTAACTATAACGTCAGTCAAGCAGCCAACATGGCCGCTAAGGGTAGTTTCTGGTAGATATGAGCCAATCTAAAACTGAACGCCCTTCCGCCGCGTTTAGCCGGCACTTGACACAAGGTTGACGTTTCAAAACGATTCTTTTGTATACGGAATAAAGAATATATAAAACTTAAATGAAACCCAAAAATTTCGTTCCAGCGGGACTCGAACCCGCAACCTCGCCTGTGATCGGCAATGCCTTTAACAATTCGGCCATAGAACGAGCTATGACGCTGAAGACGAAATTTGTGGGCACTATCAACTCGGCTAAAGCGCCGATGGGAGCCATCTACAGGTGTTTCATTAGAAACCTTGTTTCTGTTCAAAGTCCGAAATTAGTTCGAAACATTGACAAGAGATGACACCACTGCTATTTCATCATAGTTTATTATTTAATATTAAGGAAAATATTATTTTACATACATACATACATAGACACACGCCTTTTCCCCGGAGGGGCCGGCAGAGCCTCAATCTCTTTTCACAGTGGGTTGCACCATCGACGGTATTAAATAGTGGTGTGTTCGGTTTGGATTGGTCTATCTCTACGCTGCGCCTTCCAAGATTATCATAGCAAAGGAAGCTTACGATACATTGCAAGCTGGGTCAAACATACAAATTAATGAATAAAATAATACAAATTGATATACTTAAATAGAAAAATATAATACTTCCATATAAACTTACATAACATTAATAATAATCATTACAAACTATATAACCGTCTGACAGAGGTTAACATTATTTCTGAGTATAAAACTTATACATTTTAACTTTAAATACTCAAAAACGGTAAGTAATCAAATTACCAAAAATATTACTACTTATATCCATAATATAAATATATTATTATTATTACTTCTAGATTATTAATTAGTAGAAGTAAGTTTTTTTTTTGAGAGCTTGAACGGGGAAGTTGTACCACACCTATTTCTGCTTATTTTACTCTTGAGGCCCATTTGAAACTCTCCCTATCCTTTCGGGGAAAAAGGCGTGTGTCTATGTATGTATGTTTACCCTCTGCAAGTGACCAGTGCATTATCTCATAGGTCACGTCCACCTAGGACGCGCACTATGTGGCATTGCACTGCGCCCGCCACCCTGAGACATAAAGATGTAAAGTCTCATGTGCCTGTAATTTCACCGGCACCCATACCCTTTAAGCTGGAACACAGCAATTCGAGCACCATTGCTTTAAGGCAGAAATAGTATGACCGGGTCCCCCGGAAAAACTCTCACAAAAAAACTACTAGCATTATTAGTCCGATTTACAACGGAATCAACACCATTGTATGGCTGTTAATAAATACGATTCACTCAAAGTAAATGGAAACCAAATATCAATTCATCATCATTAATAATAACCTATCATAGCCTGGTGTGTGTGTGTGCCGTGTTCGTGCGTCAACCGAGGTCTGTGCTGAAAATCAGCGTTGCAGTTCACTGCAGCATTATGCTGAGCACGGACCTTTTTTGACGGCACTATACACGCAGCAACAAATATTTTTTGACGGTGTAACTATTGTATTGTGTACCCAAGCTGTGTGTATTTGCTGTTCAAAAAAAAAAACTATTCTATCTATAACCCGTACGAATTAACTTGAGACTCCGCTGAATGCGACCCCCTTCCGAAAGACGTCCACTGCTGGACAAAGGCCTCCCCTTTCTTATTAATATTCTCATGCAAATCTCAAAAATCTATATATTTAAAACAAAGTCGTGTTAGTTACACCACTTATAAGTCAAGAACGGGCTGAACCGATTTGGCTGAAAATTTGTGGGGAGGTAGCTTAGAACCAGGAGATTGACATAGGGGGGAGGGGTAGGAGAGGGGGGGCGGTTCACCATGGGCTACCCGTGCGAAAACGGGGCGGGTAGCTAGTTTCAAATAAAATAAAATACTACCAACACATCATTTTGCACACCATTAAAAAAGACGTCATCGGCCCAGGTCTCAAGTTAATTCGTACGGGTAGTAAGAAAAACTACAGCGAGTATACTTACTTATAAGTTACTTTGAATACCAGTTATACTAGGTAGTCCCGATTCAGCGTATAATTTGTCCCAGAATGCAATTCTCTCTGGATCCGCGCGGCTGGCGAGCGCGAACGAATCACCCATGTGGAGGTAATGTTGTGTCGACGGGAGGAATGGACTCCAGTTACATCCTATACTGCCATCTGCCGTTGGCTTACTGAAATGTAAAACAAGTACATTGCGAATAGCTTGCTTAAAGTATTTGGGCCATTGCGTCACCGAGTCTCTTACAGATGATATGGACATGGACAGGGAAACGTAGGGCATTATATTAATTATTATTTTTATTTTAATAATTTAATTTTGAACCAGTGTTCGATAAATATTTATATTTATACAGTTGTGGTCATATAATTAAAAACGATTTGAAGTTCTAGAAGTTTTTTATTTAAATCGTATCATACACAGAGATGTGTACCTTCTGAGAAGCAACTAGTTATGTTATATAATAGTCACATTAATAGAGCAACCTGACTTAAGAATAAAGTATGAAATCGCTAACTATTTTTTGCACATTTTATTGATTTTATCAAAGTAACACATTCAAATAGTACTGAAACTGGACAAATAATTAAGAACGATTTATTTAACTGCTCGGGAATTGTTTTGTATGACACTTAGATTTAAAAAATCACAATATTATGTAGCACAGGAAACATAAAAATAAATTAAATAAATATTTAACTAAAATTAATAGTTAATAGCATATCCACGGCTTTTAATTACAGCTTTACACCGGCGAGGCATTGACTCTATTAATTTTTGACATTTCGCAAGAGAAATAGACTTCCATTCTTCTAAAAAAACGTCATACAGCTCTCTTAAATTTCCACAAAATGTATTTGAAACCTTTTTCTTTACTTCAAACCACAGATTCTCTATTGGGTTTAGATCTGGACTGTTAGCAGGCCAGTCTAAGACAGAAACTAATTGCACTGTAAGAAATTCCTTTACGGTGTGTGCAGTGTGCTTTGGATCATTGTCATGCTGGAATGTCCAAATGACCGGTAGAACGTCTTCAGCGTATGGTAACATTGTTTCTTCCAGTATATTTTTGTATTGGTACTGATCCATGTTACCTTCTATCAACTTTACAGGTCCTACACCATGTCCAGAAAAGCAACCCCAAATTTTCACATTCCCACCACCGTGCTTTAATGTAACTTTCGTGTACTTTGGGTCGAATGCTGTATTCGGGGGACGTCGTACATATCGTTTTCCATCAGAACATACTCTGTTTATATTCGTCTCGTCAGAAAAAAGTTCATTTTTCCACTGTTGCACAGTCCAGTTTTCATACTTTCTCGCAAATGCAAGCCGGGCTTGCCTGTGGCAAAGTTTTAACATGGGTACCTTTCTTGCTATCCTACCGTGCAATTTTTCTTCTACCAAACGTCTTCGAATAGTGCGTGCTGAGATTGCTGAAGGGTTGTTTTCACCAAAATATTCTTTTCTAAGCTCATTGGACCCTTTAAAAGGATTTTGTTTTGCCATACGAACGATGTTTCGGTCATCTCGAGGAGTTGTTTTTCTCTGTTTAGGTACACGTGGAACATTCGAAGTAGTTTGATACGTAGCAACATGCTTTACAGCGTGGAAAACCATCGTTTTTGAACATTGCAGATGGTCGGCTATCTTTTTATAAGACCAATTCTTCCGGCGAAGTTTTATTATTACTTTCCTTGTAGATTTACCACAACTTTTATTTTTTCCCATTGTTTTTTCTAAAGAAGCAATCACCTCAGCACGTAATGGCGCCAAAATTATACAAACAGTAACAAATCGACTCAGTGTTCTCTATTTAAATTTGAATAAAGGTATAAACTACTTAGCGTTCTTAATTACGTGACCAGCCAGTAATAAGGAATACTTTGTTTAAAAGTAGTGTAAAAAGTTTGCCTATTGATTTTTAGCCAATCATGTGTATCAATGAATACAGTGGTAATATGGAAATGTTTTACGATACCGAGAGAAATAAAAACAAATGCATACAATTAGTTTTGCATCTTAGTTGGAAAAAATCTTCCCTTTATATCAGCGTTCTTAATTATATGGCCACCACTGTATTTTAATGATATTTTTTTTTTTTTATTTTTTTTTTTTTTTTTAATTTTTGTTTTTAATTTTATATTAATTTTAACTTTAATTTTATTTTTTATTTTTCTAATTTATTAAAAATTTTGGTTTTGATTTTATTTTGAATTATGATTTTACTCGAAATATGGACACTAACTTATTTTTATTTTTATTATAATGTATTGTTGTCTGAAATAAACATAATTAATTGAATTGAATTGTCTGTGCGAACTCGGAATAATCCACAGAGCTAAATCAAGTTAGACACCGCAAATGCAACTACTTTGCGTGTCACTTTTTCTGGCCAAAAGCTTGCGCAATATACCTATTAGCCTACAGTTCAAATCAGTTCGCTCTCGGCCGTCTTCGCGATAGCACGTCGGATATTATTGAAAAACGAATATAATTGAAGGAACACTAGTCCTTCAATTATAAGTAACCAAGCATGCATATTAAATTAAAACTGTGAATACTACTGGATCCCGCAAAACTGAAAGGTGTGTTCACACGCAGTAGTTTCTATTCCGTTTTTCACAGGATACAGCGAGCAGTATTAAGTAACTTTAGGATTATATTTTTGTACTATTGTGCTTCTTTCGTTGGTGATCCAAATAAATAAATATAAATAAAAGCTATTCCTTCAGAACTGAACGGCCGTGGGAAAGAGCCGCGAGTTGTCGAGGGGCAGAGCGACATCAGGCCACACGGTTACGTATTAGTTAATATTATTTAATCTGTGCACGCGGCTTTATCATCAATGCAGTCGCTTTCGTAGTAAGATTATTCGTTGTAGGATTTAAATCTTCGAATAGGGAGTTCAGATGGACTTTATAGAACTTGTTTTATAGAATTAGAGAATTCCCTTCAAAATAATTGTTTGTCGATGAATGTCATTAATCGAAATATTGGAATGTTCCATTTATTTTTGTTTCTCATATTAATAAAAACAAAAGATACCCTAACTTTTAACTAGAAACGGGATATTTACCATGTTTTTTTATTCTTTTATTTACTAAGAATGATGGAACAAGCAGATGGCCCAGCTAATGATAAGCGGTAACCTCGGCCTATGAACAGTGCATTACCACATAGGTCACGTCCACCTAGGACGCGCCCTATGTGGCATTGCACTGAGACATAAAGATGAAAAGTCTCATGTGTCTGTAATTTCACCGGCAACCATACCCTTCCAACCGGAACACAGCAATGCGAGCACTACTGCTTTGCGGCAGAAATAGGTATAGTGGTAGTACTTCCCCGGACGAACTCTTTCACAAAAAGCGCTTCTACTACTAAATTTCGATTGTTCCCTATATTTCGACATTGTTGCATGCCATGATCACGGAAGAACTCATGCAACTGTGCTGAAATATCGCGAACAATCAAAACTCAAAAACCATGGTAAATATCCAAAAAGAATGAAATAAATGAAATAATAATTTATTTGCATGAAATATGGTACAAGAGGATGAAAACAAAGTAAGATTATTTAATCTTAGGACCAGCATATTTCGCCATGAGTTAGCATGTTATGTACATAACAATGATAGTTTCAACAGTTAAAACTTACCCTGTTTTAGCGAAATCTGTCCACATCTTCGTTAATTTATAGACAACATCTCTCAATTTCTCCTGTTCTATGTAAACACTTCGATTCAGGCCATTACTGAACATATAGAACAACTCATCCGTATGACACGCGCCCGCGATCCCAGCATGACCCATCATAGTTTTACCAATATTTAGATCTGTCACACAGTCAAACTTATACATATACGTTGGCGCTATTTTACTATAGTAATGTGCGAATCTGTGACAATTGTAAGCGAACTGTCTATCAGTTTGTAAGTCCACTATTTCCTGGGCAGTATCCATACTCAAGTCTTTGTCACCAAGGTAGTATTTCTTGACTCTATCACCCATTTCTATAAGTTTTTCGTGAGGTATTTTGTGTGCTATTTCTTTAGGCAGCATGAACGAGGGCTGTTTGTTCAAAACATCAGCTTTTTTAATCTGATCCATCAATGGAGTTATTCCTTCAGCAGAATTGTAGCCAATTATTAAAGGCACTTCATTCGCTTGTTTCTTAAGCAGCAGGTCCACTGAATCTTCTGTTATAAACGCCTCAATATTATCGAACTTCTTTTCAATAACCGGGCTAAAATGTATCGGCAGACCTCTGAACTTTTCGTCGTTCGACCTGGTTGCCAGCGTTATTTTAGTCAAGTCTGTAGCAGGTATGGAGTGTAAATGTGTCAGCAGTTCATTTTCATCTTCCGTCGCGTTACCTAAAACCTTGCCTGCTCGGAAAGCTCGTTCTTTTGGAGTGCTACCGATAGCCCAGTCATTGATGCACACTCCGCTTTGCGTAATTGCTTTGTGAAACAGGCCTTTCGACATGGGTGAGAGCATGTGGTATGTCACTGCTGCCGCGCCCGCACTTTCCCCGAACAAGGTAATATTGTCGGGATTACCACCGAATTTTGATACGTTCTCTCTGATCCATCTCAAAGCAGCCACTTGGTCTTTCATCCCAGCGTTGCCGGGGACTTCAGGGGTATCCAAGCATAGGAATCCTAAGGCTTCTAATCTATAGTTCAGGGTTATGAGTAAAACATCGTGTTGCAATAAGAATTGTGGCCCATAAGACATATCGTCTCCCGATCCTGACATGAATGCTCCACCGTGTATGAAAACCATGACCGGTAGGTTTGAAGCTATTTCTAATGTTTTGGTGTAGATGTTTAGGAAGAGACAGTCTTCGTTTCCTTCTATGGTTTGGGAGGTGTAGATGTCGAATTGAGGGCAGATGCTGCCGTGTTTCGACGCGTCGCGAACGCCTTGCCATTTTTTTGGGGGAAGCGGGGCCTGTAACGAGTGTTTTTTTTATATTAGACTGAGCAGATAGTAATATGAATGTTATCACACCTAAGAATATAACCTGCTCACTGAAACTATACACAATTTAAGATGAGTCGGTAAGCAGGTATAAACCAATCTAAAACTGTATGCCCTCCACCACTTACTTGGCACTTGGCGCAAGCTTGACGTTTCAAAATGTACCTTGTGATTACGGAATAAGGAATATTTTATTTTAACGTAGTCAAATAGAGGGGCGTGCGGCTTTAGATTTGTTATCTCTACCTACTTAGGTTACCAACCATAGAAAATTCTGTTATTTTTTGTTACTAAGTTATGTTTTGTATTTCTGTGTGTTATTGTTATTTGTGTACAATAACGAGTTAATCTATGTAACTATCTATCAACCTTATAGGTGACCATAACTTTACAAACAATAGTAGGTGTAGGTACCTATATGAAAATTAATGTTATTATATTGCTATATATTATATTGCTATATATATATATATACTTATTAATCAAATAATTATAATTTTTATGTTGACCTACATATTGAATCAGATACCTACACAGGCCTACCTAATCTACTTTTACACAGTCATAAAAGTGTACTTTGTACTGTACCTACAGATAATAGGCGCTCATAAACAGGAAAGTAAATACACACAAAGTACAAAGTCCATACTATGGACTTTGGATCATTGATAATAAACAAATTCCAAAGTCCTTATTCGAATGTTCCACCTGAGATTACTAAGCATATGTCGCAGTTAGATAGCAATCTTATGGATTTGGCCATTTGCCCAGGAATATAGATAATTTTGTTTTCTATTGATATCCTGTTTCCCTATCTTCATCAGTATCAGAAGCAGCCATTAGACGTTCACTGCTGGACGAGGCCTCCGCATAACCTATACCATAGGTACCTATATCACATTGTGATTGATTGGTGTTGCATACTCATGTGGATGCTGCAACCCATCCCCGGTGTAATCTCTTAGTCCCAATCATAGACGTATAGCGTAAATAAACAAATACTGATTTTAGGGGTTGAATTTGGTGATTAATTTTGGGGGCAACTTACAACATTTATAATAAACTTTTGTCAAGTGCTTCATGTGACTTTATCAAATCAAAAGGCTCGTTATGACATAGGTATACGTATATTATGTTATAATTTGAAAATGCAATAAGTAGAGTACTATTTATATACAAAAATCGAGCGTTCCGTTGCGCTCCCTATTTCTCTCTTTTTTTAAATGCGTGGATGACTGAACTACACAGATGAGCCACCAGATGCTCTACGTTTAACAATGCATTACCTCATAGGTCACGTCCACCTAAGACGCACCCTATGTGGCACTGCACTGCGCCCGCCACCCTGAGACATGAAGATGAAAATTCTCATGTGCCTGAAGTTTCACCTAAAAATTAAGAGGTTACCTTAAACCGAAGCTCTCCCACTGGTGGTGCGGCGTATGGGATTCCCTTAAAGCTGTAGTAGGCTGATCCATCCAGGAGTTTCCGCACTGATCCCTTCAGTTTTCCTTCATTTACTGCTACTTCGGGACAACCCTGAAATTCAATGATGCCTGATATCACTCAAGGCTGAAATAAAGAGTTTATTCTCTAGCTGTGCCCGCGTCTTTGTTCGCGCTGTACATTCATATCTTTTGAACCCACCAAGATAACTAAACTAAATGGAACATAAACGAAAATTTAAGTAAAATTTTCTTGAATCCCTAAAATATACAATGAAAGTTGAGCCGTTTCGGAGCCTATGAAAGACAGACTTTCACACAGACAGATCAAATCTCTAAATAATATAATATAATTATTTTATTTTATTACAAGCAGCGTGAAGCACCCCGCGGTTTCACCCGCGTACGTCGCGATCCCGTGGGAATATCAGGATAAAAATGTGCCTATGTGTTATTCCGGGAGTCCAGTTATCTTCATTCCAAATTTCATCCAAATCCATGCAGTAGTTTTTACGTGAAAGAGTAACAAAGATACATCCATCCATACAAACTTTCGCGTTTATAATATAAGTAGGATATTAGCCATCGTTATCCCACTACAGGGTATGTAAAGGGTAAAGGCCTCCCTTCCTTCCTTTCTTCGCGATTTAACGCAGAAACAGGCCATGAGCTTATGATTAATTATGGCCCGGCTCAGCACGAGTACTACTGTGGGGATACCCCATTTCCACACACCAAATACCATCAAAATCTGCTAAAGCAGTATTTAACTTAATATTTACGTAATAACCCAGAACAATAAACAATAAACAACAAGGTAATAACTAGAAGAATTCCTAGGTATTATAACCTAGACTTCTTTATTATCCTATTTGTAAAATATTTGTGAAAACTTTTAATTGGCCTTCGATACCTTATAACTCTGTTTTTTAAGTAACTAGCTGTTAGTTTTCCTAAGAGAATAAAATAAAATAAGATCAAGCAGAAATGTGTGTAGTACTATTATTTATTGTGGTATTACCAGGGATTTAAGTAATTGCTAATTTTAAAAGATAATGCAGTAACACAAACGTAATTGTCTCACCTTATAGGTATGTTGGAGGAACAGCATTGGTAGTTTTAGTTGGAATACGAGGAAGGAACAAGGGTAACATCACATTCTCCACCAAGCTTAAACATCATTGTGAAGCAACATCATAATGTTTGCACAAAGCTAGCGATGATACCCTGCTTGCATAGGGCCTAACTACAATTCTGAGTGCTGGTGTTGATGCATAATTTTTAGGTCTTAACACCTCTTCTGTTTTTTTAACTGCATGTATAACGGAACAAGCATATGGCCCACCTGATGTTAAGCGGAAACATTGCATTATCACATAGGTCATCTAGGACGCGCCCTTTTTTGCATTGCAATGCGCATGCCACCCTGAGATATAAAGATGAAAAGTCTCAGGATTAGGGTGTTTAGACTTACATTATACTGATGTCATAGTACGGGGTGTTTCTTTTTATAAATTTTATTTGAATGAATGGCGGAGCAAGCGGATTTCCCACCTGTTAAGTGCACCCTATGTGGCATTTCACAGCACCCGCCACCCTGAGACATAAAGATTAAAAATCTCATGTGCCTGTAATTTCACCGGCTCCCATACCATTTGAACAGGAAAACTAATACAAGCACTACTGGTTTACAGAAATAGGTATAGTGGTAGTACATACCTACATATTTACTCAGACCAACTCTTTCACAAAAATTTATATTACTAACAAAACATCTTCCCCTGTGCTGACACAACCCAAGCCAGCCCACCTGCTTGAAGTAACAGAGGTCTTTGGGCTGATGAGATGGAAATATACAATTTGATAGTTAAACTGTCAAGTCTTTGTACAATCAGAAGCGAGTTACCCCACACATGCTTGATTTAAAAGCCAAGTATTTTTTAAGTGAAAATAATTGTATTGTCTCATTAGGTATAGTAGGTCATTCAATTCAAAGAGTCACCAATTCCACCAGGAGCAACCAACTGCATACATGGAAATAAAAAAATAGTTTGTCGGATCGTTGGTATTGCATGGCTTTGCTATGAAGTAGGTAGACTCAGAATCTTAAATCTTAGTTTTAACAAGCCGGCAGGCTTAAAAGTTTTTTTGTTAACACATAGGTTCAATTATAAAACTAGAGATGTTTCACACACACGCATTTGAAATTTGTTTAAGTACTTACCCACAGAATATATATACTTACCTATGTCAATAGGTATTCAAATGCTTATACAAAAATATTTTTATGAGCTATAGCTGCGATTGAGAAATTGAAAATAATACCTACCTATATATATAGGTAATAGATAGGTCTATGTAAGTAGGTATTTACAATTACTAGGTATTCTACAAACTCTGCAAACCATCACAAAAAGGACAAGAAAGCTACCTAGTGGAATTACAACTTTTTTGTGGTTAAAATTATTTTAATTCATGCTCACCATACTTTTAGAAGAACAATATCTGAAGTTATGAAGACGCCGCAGCACAATAATTTTACTAGTGAACATTTTATTCTCGCACACACAATTTAATGAAATTTATTTATCTTTGAAATTGAATTTATAACCGGTAGCCGCAACGAGGACCAAAGAGGACGTAAGAAAGGGGACAGAGGGGTGACCGGGTGAGTCTGAGTTTTGCAAACACCATCGTAACGGTGAACGTAACACGATCGTACGTGTATAACATAATAACTAGCTATTAATCTGTGCCAAAAACGTCACAGATTAATGGCTAGTTACTACGCAATACACGTACACTCGCCGTTACGATCATCGTTACGATGGTGTGTGTAAACTCGGACTCGCTCCTCAGGACAGCCGCACAAAATTAACAAATCAATCAATCAGCTGTCTGTCAGTCAATCAGTCAGTCCAGTCAGTTGTTGACAGTGTTGCCGGCAGTCAAACATGAAAACTTCCAAAACCGAAACTGTGATCCGAATTTGTTAATCCAGATTGTGTCAATCTCAACAGATTTATGGGTATTTATAACTGACTATCCACATTAAGATAAACCTTTATGTTTTTATTCGATGAATGAGACCTATTTTAGCTAAAACAGCGTCTAATTGGGGTTTTCTTTCTCTCAGAACAATTAATTGGTTTTTAATGGCATTGTTTAAATTTGTGACCCTAAAAATCCGTTCCAGTGGGACTCAAACCCGCATCTTCACCTATAATCGGTGATGCCTTAACCAGTTTTGCCATGGAAAGAGCTATGAGGCTGGATACGATATTTGTGGGCACTATCATCCCATTATTGTGGCTCCCATTGGCGTTATAGTCAAGTTCTGATGACCATACAACATTATGGTGACAGTGAGCTAAAAGATCTGATGATGGAGACAGTGTGGACAACGGAATTCCTCGATGGATTGCCGTGTTAAGGCTTATTTTGATCAGCACACGGTTCCAATCACAAATTGTATATAAGCTTGTATTGAAAAATATATTTTTCAATAAAAAAAGTAATATTTTGCATTCCGTAAAAAAAAAGTAATTAGGTGCGTAAAGTGCGATCCCGAAACTAGGGATATTCCAAAAAGTTTAAATTCTACCAAATGCACTTATATTTTCGCGCTGGCAACATTTATAGCCACCAGCAAGAGATAGAACTTAGAACACAGTCCACAGAGTCTCACAGAGATAGTTGAGCTTTTTCCGCTATTCTAAGAAAGAGATGTTGCCGTCTCTCTACTTTTATTTTATTTCTTTTCCTAGTGTTTTTGTGTTTTTTTGGTGGCATTTTAACCAATCTAGCTCGTTTAGCGAGCACAAGTTTAGTGAAATGAAAAGTAAAATTGGTAACGGCCACCCTTTTTACTAAAACATGACTTGACTGTCACTTGACTGTGACTTTGACGAGTTGGAAGGAGTGGTTCAGTTCAGTTCAGTCAGTGCTTGAGCAAGTGGCCCTTGCGGAATAGACCACAATTTCGCCAATGTCACGTTTTCTTACAAGTGTGTAAATTATATTGAAAATAGTTTTTATTTTGAAAACAACTAGGGTAGGTAAAAAGGCTAGTTGTTGAAAGTTATTATAGATTCACCAAATTATCTGTAGAACCATTTACTTACCTACATTTTTCTATCATCTAGGTACCTACCTACCTACTTACATTTCATTGACGACCTCTGTAGCGCGGCGGGCGAACGTCCGCCTGCGACGCAGGAGGTTGCGGGTTCGATTCCCGCCTCGGAACAAATATTTGTGCGATCCGCAGATATTTGTTCAGGGTGCTCTGGGTATTACCTATATAAAATAAAAAATATCTATCTATGTAATATATTGTATTAAGTATATCAGTTGTCTAGTACCCATAACACAAGCTCTGCTTCTTGGAGCTAGATAATGTTGTGTGAGCTGTCCACCGTTATTTATTATTTATTTATTATTATTCTACAGATAAGTTAGTGGATGTTTTAGTCAGAGCTTAGTAGGTACCTATGTACAACCTTTGATAAATTTATCTAAGGGTACAACAATGCAGCTGTCCGATAAGGTAGGTACCTACCTAATAACTAGTTAGGTACATTTTTTTTAGTTTGGTCTTTTTGATTTATTTATCATAGTTAGGTACCTACCTACTTACCCTAGTTATTGTAGGTAAGAATGCAGCCAAAGACTGATTGAATGCAGCGCGTAGGTACCGGGATAAACGTGTAACATAACTTTGTGGCAGATTCAAATGATAAGTAGGTGGGTACCTACCTACCTACCTACCTACCTACCTACAATCAATCATCTAGATATGGTGTACCTACTTATTAGGTATAGAAATATAAATTCATACATACATGCATACACACATACCTACACACATAGGTACATTACCACCTACATACATCAAGGGCAGTTGTCAAAAGGTACCTACTACCGTCGTTGATTTGGCGTGTAGGTACCTACCTATAGCTTAATATTATATTAAAGTTGGTAACTAGAAGTTTATTCCATGATTCACAAAGAACCTATGAACTAACAGGAAAAACCTGGGAAAAACACTTCAGGATGCAGGCAGATGAGCAACCAGAACCACAATATACGGCGCCGATGCCGCACTGTCGTGTGTCGAGTGTCGAGGACAAGGGTGTGTGTGTAATTTGATGGGCTGATGACATTTCCGGAACAAAATGGTAAGAACATAATAAATAATTAAATGTAGGTATAATATATAATAGGTCCTATACAAGAGGCAGACAACAGCCTAGTTCTAATTTCAATTGACAAATTTCAATTCTGTCCTATCTAACTCAGAAAAATTCAGGTAAGTTAGAAAATGATAGAATAGCGCTCGCGCAGTGAGAAGTGAACGAAAATCACAAACATCAGTAAGTAGGTACTTAAAATGTAAATAAATAATTTTACATATTATTTTTTATCCTTATTAATTTTATCAATTTCACTCAATGTAACTAGGTACGCTGATGATAAAGATTTTAAAGAAATGATTTCCGACGATGGTGCAACCCACTGCACAGAATAAATATTAGTACCCACAGTGAAAAAAGACCCATTTGAGGCTCTGCCTGCCCTTACGGGGAAAAAGGCGTGTGTCTATGTACTTATGTAAGCTATGTGAGCGCATTATAGAGGTTAAATCACGTTTTTTATCGAGAAAGCTATTTAGGTATACCTACGAGCAAAATACGTAAATAACGAAAATGAATGGACGGGCCTTAGGGAACGATAGTTTTGAAGCTTCTAAACAGACCTAGCTAGTATACTTCGCTTCAGTCAGTCTTTGTCACGGCAACGAGTGACAGCTATGCTGAAAAATACCAAAATTAGATACCTTGGTAATACAATGCCTTCCTGTGCTTTTCTGCAAGTGCAAACAACACAAGAAATACAAATAAAGCTTCAGGCATCGCATTTAATTCGTAATTAAAGGTTTTGTAATATAATTTTCATCAATTGATAAAAAACTTATAAATCGTCGTGTGGTAGGAAAACTACATAACTAACACATTTTGCGAAATCGACTTTATTGCATGGTTATGATGGCCCATACATGTCGATGGACACGTCTTGCTCTAGAGGACGAGCGACAAGGAGGACTACGCCCCAGGACATTATCTCAATGTTCCCCACTCCGAATGAAAGTTAACAGACACAAGTTTATACTCGTAGATAGTTTTAATTTTAGTCAACATACCTTTTTCTTTTTGATACTTAGAATTATTGTGTTCCACAATTTTTTTTCATTTTGTTGATTTTATAAGCATTAGTCGTATGATAAGTTTGTTATGTCACTTACTTTGAATTTATAAGTCTGCTAAAATAATGTAGGTGTTTCAGTAGTTTTCTAATATTCAGTCTTGATAAAAAGAAATGATTATAAGTTGGTTTTATTTTAAAATGTATTTTAATATTATATAGATCTATACCCATGGATAGGATTGTCATATTCAAATAAGTAAATAATAGATCATTTCAATTATTCAAATCTTTGGCGAGGGAAAAACACATAGTCGTTTAATTATTTTTTTCTCTTAATCAAAAGAACTAAAATGTATTATCATTAAATTCGAAAATAGATACAGTACCAATCTATAACATATCAAAACACGGACTGAAAAATTAGTTACGATAAAAAAGTTATTGCCATTTTTGACGCAATAAAACAGTAAATCGCGTTTTTCTCGCGATGTTGGTTTTGTTGTTGTTATTACTTATTTAGTTTTCCAACTACAGCGACGAAATATTTGACAAGACTTCACGCATGACGGATGGTCCGGTACAGACTGCAAAAAAATCTGATGCCCAAGGGGTATCGTATTGATTTAGAATTGTAATTTGCATTATTTACGTCAAAACATTGCTAAGCACGCCGCTTTAGGTAATTGCATATAATATGTAATGGCATGTTAATTAACCTTATAGGTTTCCAAAAAAAATCTAGGGTAAACAAAAATGGATAGAAGTCATAAGACGAGCAAGAACGGACGACTTTTGGAAGTGGAATACACTTTCCCGTATTTGCTCTGATCATTTTCTACACAATGAATTCTATACGCCAAAAAACGGTTAGCTACTACTAACTTAACTAGAGCTTTTTTGTGAAAGAGTTCGTCCGGGGAAGTACTACCACCATACCTGTTTCTGCCGCAAAGCAGTAGTGCTCGCATTGCTGTGTTCCGGTTTGAAGGGTAAGGGTGCCGATGAAATTACGGCCACATGGGACTTTTCATCTTTATGTTTCAGGGTGGCGGGCGCAGTGGAATGCCACATAGGGCGCGTCCTAGGTGGACGTGACCTGAGGTAATGCACTGTTCATAGGCAGAGGGTACCACTTAACATCAGGTGGGCCATCTTCTTGATCTGTCATTCCAAGTAGTATAAAAAAACTCATTGTGCAAAATTCTTAAAACTGCACTCTGCAGTTTCTTAAATACTGGATTTTTTATACATTTATGTTTCCGTACGATTTTTATGATATTTTCTTAGTTTATTGAGTGATGAAAAATATATTTTTCACAAATTGATTGAGCTGAAGACGTTAGGTGGACTTGCTTTTCTATTGATTTATATTGTGTATGTTTGAGAGCTGAAAAATAGATACGTAACTACATAAAACAGAAGGGAACCATGTATTTTTGTAAAAGTTTCATTCAATAATTGCATTTTTTTCGGCGATTTTTTGTACTATAAACCTACTGAAATAACTTTAGAAAACACATTGCATCTGTTAAAGTATTAAGTATTACAAAAATACAGTTTTTAAGAAGTTCAATAATTTAATTTCACCTAGTTTATTTAAAAGACCGCCAGGAGTGGCGCTATAGAGAAGAGGCCTTTACTCAGCAGTGGCTGGATAGATAGATAGATAGATAGATAGTTTATTTGTTGACCGTACCCTAAATCCGAATTGTCTTATTTTTCACGGACGTTTTGTATGGGTAAGGCCAGTCCATTTATTTTACTTTGGTCGAAGCCTACGAGTACCTGTATTTTGTATTGTGTTGCAGTTGACCAATTATGTTTTTACGTGGGGATTTACCACGGTGTGTCTTGCTGTCATCCCGCTGACTGGCTGCATTATTGCCACAGATGTAAGTAAAAAGTAACCGGCCAAGTTCGAGTCGCACTAGCACACGAAGGGTTCTGTACCTTCGTACAAGATTTAACACTATGCACTTTTTGTTATTGGAACCCACCCTGTTGCCCGTGGTACTATCAGTATTACTACCAGTTTTAACTTTATTTTATTTATATTATTTTGCGTTATAGAGACAATCATAGTAACACCTACTCACTCTGTGATAATTTCAAATATCTCTACCTATTACGGTTCAATACTCTTCCAATCTTATAAATTGATCTCCTTCCGAACGATGTCAGTAAGAAACCGTTATTGAAATCTTTGGTAAGAAATCGTTCGGAAGCGATAAGACGCCCATAGTAATTTTAATTATATTAAGTCTTATTTATTTATAGTGGTTTCTATTCTATTCTGCCCGTTCCGTTCTGTTCCGAGCAGTGTACCTAACCACCTATAACAAAGTTTACTATTTACCAAAAATGTGTTATGTAAGAGATTATTTTGGAAAAAATCCTAATTCAAAAAGTTTTTCAGGTTGATTCTGTAGTCACTGTAAAACAAGGAAAGATAAAGGGGTCAGTGCAGAAACTTCTAGACGGCAGCCCTTACCTAAGTTTCAAAGGCATTCCCTATGCCCAACCACCAGTGGGAGACTTGCGCTTTCGAGTAAGTACCTACCTACCTTAAATTTGCGCAGCAATACATGTTTAGATTCTCTTTGATAGCCTTTACTAGCCCGTCTTGTCCTACTATACTAATAGTAATTTTGAAAATTACAGGCACCACTTCCACCAACTCCTTGGTCTGGTATTCGAGAAGCTACCGACCATGGACCCATCTGTTCTCAATACGATTTTAGCACCAACCAGATTTTAAATGGAAGTGAAGACTGCCTCTTTCTTAACGTCTACTCAAAATCATTAAAAGCCAATGCTAAGATTCCAGTCATGGTCTACATTTACGGCGGAGGCTTCATGTCAGGGTCAGGAAACCAAGGATCTTATGGGCCTGAGTTTTTGCTGCAACATAATGTTGTAGTTGTGTCTATGAACTACAGATTGGAAGTGCTAGGCTTCCTATCTCTCGATACTCCAGAAGTTCCCGGGAACGCAGGCATGAAGGACCAAGTATTAGCTCTGCGTTGGGTCAAAGAGAACATAGCCAAGTTTGGAGGAGACCCCGACAATGTTACTATATTCGGAGAAAGCGCTGGATCTGTTGCAGTGACGTACCACATGATATCGCCAATGTCGAATGGATTATTCCACAAAGCGATTGCACAAAGTGGCGTATGCATCGACGACTCAGGAATTGCCACTGGTGCGAAAGAAAGAGCATTTCGAGTGGCCAAACTCTTGGGAAAAGAGACAACCGATCTTCAAGAGTTGCTAAGGTTTCTGAGAAGTGTGCCGGCAACTAAATTAGCTAATATGACCTTTGTAACAGAAACCGCAGACGAGAAACTAAGAGGAGTGCCAATGCGTTTCGGTCCTGTCGTAGAAAATAAATTCATGAACACTGAAGCTTTTATTTCTGAAGATCCTGCCAACGCCGTGCTGTCCAAAAAAGTGAACAAAGTTCCTCTTATAATCGGCTATAATTCTGCTGAAGGACTCATAATGTTGGCAGATCAGTTGATGAAAGCTGAACGTCTGAATGCAAATTCATCCTATCTAGTGCCTAGAGAACTTGTTCAGAAAGTGTCTTTCGATAAAATGAAAGAACTTGGAAAGCAGATAATGAATTTCTACACCGGAGATAAAGGAATGGGCAATGATACTGCGCAAGGTGTTGTCAACATGAGAACTGATATGCACTTTGCGTACAACATTCACCGATTCACACACTTGTACAGCAGCTTAGAAGTCCCTGTATACATGTACAGGTTTGACTACGCGACGCAGTTGAACGTTGTGAAGAACTTTATCGGGTTGTCGCATATGCCGGGTGCATGCCACGCAGACGATCTATTCTATTTCTTCTTTAACGAGCTGAATAAGGAGATAGTCACCTCACATTTAAGCCTGCGCAGAATCGTGTACGAGATCACGGAACTATGGACTAACTTCGCTAAGACTGGGTAAGTAGGTATACCTTTGTGAAAGTGGTGAAAGGAGGTCCAGACCTTCTTAGTTAACGTATAAAACAGAACTAACCTAATGGCATCGAGAATAAACCTAGAGAGAAACATAATTACTCGAATACCGCGAGGAGATAGGTAGGAACTTCCACATAGACATCATTTTAAAATCTATGAAGGGTAGGTAGGTACTTCACTACACGAGCCGCGAGCGGCAGCATAGGTTGGCCCCGGCAAACCGGTTGGGGATCAGACTTGGCATAAATACTAAATGTTTTTTTGTTTGGTCCCATCCATGCGTCTAGGTACTAACCTAGCAAAATAACAGGAAAATGATTTCAAATTAATGCTCTGGCGTTGACGAATCACTGGTTTCTTGGCACACCTTCCTTATTATTTATCTAGGTACCTAAGTACTCCAATTCTTATTTATGTATCGTGCAAAATCCGGGGCACAAGTACCTACCTACACAACCTATTGACGATGCAGATCGCTGAAAAAAATACTTCAGTAATATAGTAGGTACAACAAATTGATAACCTCTTTTTTTTCTACGAAGTCTTTTTCAAATGACTTAAGCTAATGCCAAACCAACGCGTTCAGCCCGCGTTCTCAGTGGCGTGTACGGTGGCGATCAATAGTAAGACAATGGATCGCCACCGTGCACGCCACCGCGGAAGCGGCCTGAACGCGTTGGTTTGGCCTTATAGCTTTAGTTATTATTTGTGTTCATATTTTCAGTAATCCAACTCCCTTGGGGTGCGGTGTGACATGGAGCAGATACAGTCCATCGGGGCGCGAGTACCTGGCACTCAACGAGGTGATGACCCCCGGTCGCCGCGCGGACGCCACCAGGGTGGACTTGTGGAACAACATGTATTGCGAAGCTGGTGCACCTTGCCTTGTATAGATACTGCAATAGACTAAATTAACACAATAGACTGCTAATCTCATACAAGAAAACGTGTATCGATGAATGATTGCGTACAATGACGCTAGATGTCGCTGTTTTGAATCTGCTATAAACGATTGAAATCATTTTACATGTATTTCGAATAGATCGATAAAACATGTTTTGCGACCATAGTTTCATAAATTAAAAAATAAATTAGGAACTTAAATGTTTATTTTTAAAGAGATTAGGTAATTGGTTTAAAATGCTGATTGAATGAATTTGCCAGCGCCATCTAGAAACAGCCTGGAATTGACCTTTTTTGGGTCACGTTTTCTTGTATGAGATTAGCAGTCTATTGTGTTTAGTTAGTCTATGATACTGCCAAACTGATTTTGTAGCCTAGTGCCGGTCGCGCAACGAGTAATGAGCGCTGACCTTCAGCGCGAAGTTGTTTTTTTTTTTTTTTTTTTTTTTTTAATTTAGTTTATTTTGTATAGGGAATACACGAATGTAAACATGCGCAATCAACCCCACCACTTTCGCCGAGCGCTCATTACTCGTTGCGCGACGAGTCTTTATCTTTATCTTATCTTATCTTATCTTTTCTTATAATAGATACTAGATTCCGCGCCACGACTGAAGTCCAGTGACTGGAGCGCTCTTCGATCACAGAACAACGAGCGCTAGTTTCTATGCGCAAAAGTGCAAAGTCGAAAATCTACATCTGTTATCCGTTAGTTCCTAAAAAGGCCGTCCGACTTCAGTCGTGGCGCGGTCTCTACTTCGTGACCGGCCATTCTTTTTTTTTTTACTTATTTTTTTTTTTTAAATTCATTGAAATCACAAGGATCATTTTGAATCGTCTTAAAAAATAAATTTACAGTTACTCCTGTTCCAACGCAACCAGACCTAGAAGAATCAGGCAACAAACACGGTCTGTTTTTCTTTTGATGATCCTTCTTACTACTAGGTGGAGAACCCTGGTGGTAGGTGGAGGTTCTTAACCCTGCTGTCTGTTAGGTCAAGACCAGCTTGAGGTATGGTTGCCTTGAAATGGGCCTAGTGCCCAATAGTGAAATAACCAGTGTGGTAAAAAGATCCCGAGCACTTCGCAGAAGCTCCTTTCATGAACCTTCGCTTCCTCGTTATCACTTACGTACCTACATTTTATAAACTTCCGTCACTTATTAAATTGAAACCCGTCAATTCAACTTTTTTTTTTTTATAACTAGTGAACACACGCCACTTCGCACGCATTTTTAAAGGTAGCCTACAAGTCAATGCAGATATATAATCTATCTATTTACCAAATTTCATCGTAATCGGTTCAGCCGTTTTCGCGTGATTGAGTAACAAACATTATAAATGCATTCAAACATTGTAATTTTCTAATATTAGGTGAGAGGTGGGATAGTTAATATTTCCGGCATATAAATATTTATATTCCACCGTGTCTCGTGGATGTTGTACAAGCCTACTAAGGGATTACACCAGGGGTAGGCAGATGCATCCACCTGAGTACTCAGTACCAATACTGTGATTACCAATCTGCCTGCCAAGCTTGGTGATTGTGGCAAAACCCCCATTGCATTCTATGGAGGAGGCCTCGTTCAGCAGTGGACGTCTAAAAGCTGCTGATAATGGCGGTACGGAGCAATGCTCTAAGGATGATGCTGAAGATATGCCTATGTTTGTTGGTAAAAATGATATCTCCCTTACAAAACTATCATAGCAATGTAACTGCTAGATACTTCTGATAAAATTATCAGGCACTCGCTTCACTCACCCCTATGTAAAGTTTCAAGGTCTATTTATGCTAGGCCGAGCTGGGTCCGACCCGGGAACGGTCGGGGCGCAGACGAGGCATAGAGCTTGGCCTAGCATTAGTCATCCTAGGTAATATTTGGTGGCTTTTCTAAAACTAAGAGGTTACTAGTCTTCGTTTGGTAAGTACTCTAATGAGATCACAAGACATTTAAATTTAAAAGATTCCGTTTTCGCCAGATATTAGGTATTATCGTCTATGTAGGTAACCCCACAAATTTCCTTCAGGGCTGCCTGCTTCAAGCCACTTGAGGCTAAGGACTAAATTGTTATATTCTGCAAAAGCTGGCTGAGCGGACTAGATTCTATATTTTATGTACTTCAAACAACTTGCGAAAGTAGGAGGTAAAATATTTTCTATAAATAAATAAAACAAATAATGCTGGACAGTTCACACAACATTATCTAGCCCCAAGCTAAGCAGAGCTTGTGTTATGAGTACAATTATATATTAATAAAAAAAAAAAAAAACCAAGAACACCCTGAACAAATATCTGCAAATCGTAAAAATATTTGTTCCGAGACGGTAATTGAACCCGCATCCTCCTACGTCGCAGGCGAACCTTCGCCCGCTGTGCCACACAGGTCGTCAAATTATTTCATACTATTTAGAGCATGATTTTTCAGTAGTCGAGACGCGTCCTGACTCTACATTGATAGTTTGGGTTAGTTGCTAATTTATCTAGAAATATTCGACTTGTTCCCGACTAAACGCTTCAAAGATATTTTTCCTTATGTGATCATGTTGAGGAGAAGACAGTATCGTTCTGTCAATTCGTGTATGATAACTTCACAAACAGGATCCAAGTTATAGTTTTATACTCATCTAAAACCACTCAGATCATTCGAGGTTAGGTACTCATCGAGGCTTCACATAAAAGATGCTCAATAAGTATATTTTTTGTGTACTAAAAATGGTTCACGTATTTGTTTTGATTTTCACGTACTTTAGTTTTATTGGCTTACAACTCAACCTCGGTCACATATAAACTAAATTGTTTGAATAGCTCTTTTTGTGAGGTTGTTTGTTACGTCTTTGACCTTAGTTACGTCACACACAAGTTCAGTGTTGATCAAATATTGATAAATTCATTACTACTGCATTTATATGTAGAATGTTTTTTTTTTATACTACTTGAATGACGGAACAAGCAGATGGCCCACCTGATGTTAAGCGGTAACCTCTGCCTATGAACGGTGCATTACCGGTCACGTCCACCTATAGAACGCGCCTTATGTGGCATTGCACTGCGCTGAGACATAAAGATGAAAAGTCTCATGTGCCTGTAATTTCACCGGCACCCTTACCCTTCAAACCGGAACACAGCAATGCGAGCACTACTGCTTTGCGGCAGAAATAGGTATGGTGGTAGTACTTCCCCGGACAAACTCTTTCACAAAAAAACTCTACTACTACAATTTTTTTTTGGGAGTTTCCCGTTTATAGGTATGTTCACATTGGATCGGCTATAATGCTTGCATCTCTACATCAAGTTTTATCCAAGACAAAGAGTTTGTTATTAATAAGCTATTTTGTGAAAGAGTTCTTCCGAGGAAGTAATACCACCATATCTATTTCTGCCGCAAAGCAGTAGTGCTCGTATTGCTGTGTTCCGATTTGAAGGGAATAGGTGCCTGTGAAATTACAGGCACCTGAGAATTTTCATCTTTATGTGTCAGACTGCCGGGCGCAATGAAATGCCGCCGCAAAGCACGCGTCCTAGGTGGGCGTGACGTACGGAATAATGCACTGTTCATAGGCAGAGACAGGTGGGCCATCTGCTTGTTACGGAGGCCTGCAATGCTCTAAGGCTTGTTCCGTCAGCCGATTTTGTCTGATTGAGTAACAAACATCTAAACATCGTAACATTTACATATATTATATTAGTGGGATCATGGATCTTCTTCTGTGAGTGGGATTCATTAACAAATACACCTTTTTAAAGCAGTACCACACGGTAGCGTCTAAATGGGTAGTAGGGCAAGGGGGGGGGGGGGGGGGGGGTGGTAGAGAGAGGGGGGGGAAGGACGTATCCTATGTGGCATTGCACTGCGCTCGCCACCCTGAGACATAAAGATGAAAAGTCTCATGTGCCTGTGTAATCCACCGGCACTCATACTCCTTAAACCGGAAGACAGCAATGCGATCACTACTGCTTTGCGGCAGAAATTGTACAGTCCCCTGTGTACCCCTCCCCCAGTCAGCCCAGCTCAACTAAAAGTCTTTATTTATTATATTTTATTTATTGAACAAAATCCACAGGCTTTCTTCGACAGTGTCGAGCAACTGGGCCGTGTTTCATTCTCTCAACATGCAATATGGTTGATAGCAAATCTGCACCCGAAGGCATAGATAATGGAGAGTATCTAGGACCTAGCGTCTGCAAACTCACCTTGGCCCTGGCCTCTTTAGAGGCCGTACAAGTCGGTTCATAAATGCAGTGCTATTTATACTCAATCAAATGCCAGACTAGCCAAACATATTTAATTATTGTTTTACGATGTTTTTGCGAATACATGCACTACTGCGTTAGTTCTACAGACTATAATTATTATTTTGTGGAATATCTTGATTATTTGAAGGCCTAAAATATGCATAGATTGCAAACTCTGGTAGGTGGTATCAAAGAGCAGCTGCTCGGTGGCCGTGTTTTTATAAAGTAGGTATTTACTTAACAAATATTATGAACGAGTAACAAGATTGAGGTTCTTCTCCTAATTCATATTAAGGCGCTATAGGTTCAACGAACATTTTTGTATGAGGCAAAGAAGGCGAGCGCACGCTCTGATACCGTGTTTTTATGTATAAAAAAATTATTTAAAAATGTCGTTCAAAGTTTTGTTTAATTTTGTTGATGAATTCACTAACTCAAATAATAACTAACATGTAGCCAAATGTTTTATAAAATTAAAACGTGACAGAAGTGAGTGAAAAATAGCATTTAAATTTTAAAAAGGAGGTATCTTTGTTATTTTTTTTTATCGAGTGAAGTAATTCAAATATTGTATTGAATTATTGATTTCACTAGATAAAAAGCTCAAGAATATCATATATTTTTTTCTTCATAGAAAACTATGAAAATTCTTATCAAAAACTTTAAAATTCTAGAGACATTTGAGAACCTATCGCGCCTTAATGTTATAAATCAAATAGAAAGAAACAATTAGTTGTTCAATTACCATAAAAGTGATGATTTAGTTTTGATACGGAGGCCTGCAATGCTCTAAGGTTAGGCTGCGTTTCCATTGACGCGGAGTTGGGCGGAGCGGTGCTTAGCGGTGCATGAATTGACCAATCACTATGCTCGAAATCTCTGCTCCGCTTCAATGGAAACAGCACGAGCGGAGCGGGGCAGAGCTGAACGGATATTCATATAAAATAAGCGAGGTGATGCGGAGCGGAGGACAGCGGGGCGGTGCGTTGCGGAGGGTAGCTAGGAGAGCGAAGCGGCGAGGTGCGGACCGGGGTGCAGGGGAGGGTGTGACGCCACGACTCGCGCGCAGTGCGTCGTAGTAGTTATCAACGTTACGTCATAGGTGCAATACGTATCAAAATCGATGAGAAGTTCCTCTCCGCTCCGCTCCGCTCCTCTCCTTTCTGCTTCAGTGGAAACACTTACCACTTTTCGCGCTATTCTCCGCTCATCTCCGCACAGCTCCGCGTCAATGGAAACGCAGCCTTAGAAGGGACACGAAACGCGAGCATCTTCGTTGTTTACTCAGCAAAGCAAGCTAGCCACCAAACTACTTGTCCGTTTGAGACAAATTAAACTGTATTTCATACGAATATTTTCAATATTTTGCCTTCAATAATAATAAATTTGCGATATAAAAAAATATGTAGCGACGATTTGAAAATAAATTGCGAAGGCAAAAAAAAGGAGAGTATATTTACCACCAACCAAATGGGTGCGCCATCGTTTAAGGTGGTGGTATCCAACGGCCTTGACGATCTGGGCGGGGTCAGACATTTTCCCCACACCCGCCACATTTCTTCGTAACAAAGAAAGAAAGAAAGAAGTGCAAGAAAATAGAATCAGCTCGAATCAGGTTGACCAAAATTTTCAGAGTTGACTACGATATATGACGCCTTCTAGTTTGCAGCCCTCTACTCTAGCCCAGATGATTCCTTTCGACTCGAATGTGGTAGGTACCAATGGGCGAGGTTGTTCCCGAGTAGACAAAAATACAGGTGACCAGCACCAACACCGACAGTGGGGTAAAACTAGCCGAAAATCACTAGATCAGAAGAGGAAAAACAACGAATGACAGCCAATAACGCGCCATAGTTAGACGACCTCTGTGGCGAGGCGGGCGAAGGTTGGCCTGTGACGCAAGAGGTTGCGGGTTCGATTCCCGCCTCGGAACAAATATTTGTGCGACCGCAGATTTTTGTTCTGGGTGTTCTGGGTATTTTATATGTAGGTATAATACAAAATATCTATAATATAATATGTATTATATTGTATTAAGTATATCAGTTATCTAGTACCCATAACACAAGCTCTGCTTAGATTGGGGCTAGATAATGTTGTGTGAACTGTCCAGCATTATTTATTTATTTATTTATTTATTGTTATATTATTGTGAAGATCCATCTAGCGATGACCCGGCAAAAAAAACAAAAGTTTTGGTTTTCTGCACAAATTGTGACTGTACAGGTATACAGGTATACAGGTAGATAGGTATACAGGTAGATAGGTATACAGGTAGATAGGTATACAGGTAGATAGGTATACAGGTTATATCATAATATCCTATATGCCCAGGGAGGGGGAATTTTACACATCATGGCGAATAACTTTAGATCTGTTTTTCATTCATAAAATACATACATACATACATTATAGACAGACGCCTTTTTCTCCTAAAGAGTAGGCAGAGCCTCAATGGGCCTCTTTTCACATTAGGTTGCCACAGCGCGGAAATATAACGTGACAAGGGGTGAATGAAAGATTTGTTAGCTGTTCGTCCTACATGCAGTTAGTCCAAGTCGCGGTTTGTCCAGTAGGTAAGCGTTTGGTCCAATACGCAGTTAGTCCTAAAAAAGCCTCGTAAAAATCCTGCAATTCCTCCTGAAATGTACCTATCACAACATGAGGACGTAGGACGGCCTAATGTTGTGTAGTTACATTTCTGGAGGAGTTTCAGGATTTTTACGAGGCGTTTCTGAATTTTTACTAGAAATTTAGGATTTTTTACGAGAAATTTAGGATTTTAACGAGGAATTTAGAATATTTACGTGTCGTTTCATGAATTAAAAATGTCCAGTATAAGTATATAAGAACCTTCTTACACAATAATTGATTTGTTCAGTTCATCGAGCAACACGGAATGGAGACGCCATCAAAGGCATTCCCCGCTGTAGTTCCCCTCTAAATTTAATGCCCTTGAGGGCATACAGCTTATAAAAAACTAGCTGTCGCCGATCGCTCTGTCAGACTGAATCGACTCGCGTGGGAGATAGTGTTCCAAGAAAAATGCCGAATTGTTCAGTTTTATGCTGTAAAAAAATGATTGGATCATCAAATTTACAAAAAGATGGTGTTTCCTTTCACATGTACCTGAATTTCAATTAAATTATTATAACTTATTGCATAAAAATTTACCAAGTAAAAATAAGCCGTATAAAAACAAAAGTGGCCATCTCAGATTTTGTAATTTTTGAGTTAGTGTTCGGGGTAAAATAATAAAACTGAACGGTTTAACAAAACAAACCGTGAATGTTATATTCAATAACACTGGTTCACTCTTCACTGCAACTGCACTTCAGTACACTGGTCATTCAGTACTCTAAAATCACTGCCAAGTTACGTGATTTATTCGCAATGAAAGCCAATTCCCTAACGACTGCCCCGCTCGCTCTTCAATCGAGCTCCACTTGACACAGGGGCGAACTAAAAGTGACCAATAGCGTAGATATAAATGTGTATAATACATCAATGTGCATGTCAGGATTTATTCTGCTGACGTAAACATGTATATAACGTGTAATGTCAGTAAGCCAAGATGTGGATGATTACTTAATATCCTTGATTACTAAATACCATTCATTAAACACGTTCGACATCATGTGACATGTGGCATAACGTGTATTTGTATTTGACGGCAATGTAACCACTAACTAACCGGTAACTACTAACTACTACTACTTCGTGTCACGGGATCTTTCTTGGTTCAGTGACCAGCTTGAGATATAGTGTCCTTGAAATGGACCTAGTGACCAATGGTGAAAGAACCAGTGTGGTAAAAGGATTATTTGTGCCTCGCAGAGGTGTATGATGTGTATGTCAACGAAAGTGTCATGTGCAACTAAATTTAAAGAAATAAAATTAAATCACACTACTATTAACAAAAAAAGTAACATTAAAAAGTTTGTACATTTGGGAACTTTGATTACAAGAGATGGCAAGCATGAAGATGATATTTAAATGAGAGTAAATTCTGAAAACCAGGTGAATTTAACGCTTTATTATCAGCCGGAACGAATTCAAAAAGGCACGACTGGATGTGCATAGAGGACTGTAAGTGCCAACACTAATGTATGGTAGTAGCAAAAAGTGCTAAGGCAGAATAATCATGAAATTATAACAAATGCAGTGAAGATGAGAGGTTTGAGAAGTATGTATGGTGGACTTTGAGAGATAGAATAAGAAACTGTGTGTTAAGAGAGCATTGTAAAATGAAAGAGCACGTGTATAGTGAAGAGGATTGAGAAAGGTATGCTTGGATGGTTTGGGTATATAGAAATGATGAATGATAGTAGATTGACGAAACTAATTCATAAGATGTGGGACAGTTGGAAGGGGGAGACCTCGGTGAAGGTATTCAGACTAGATCAGGGTCGATCTGGAGAATGGCCAGGCCAAGAGCACCCTTAACCAATGAGCATGTATGAATAATGTGATGCGAGTGAATGAAGCAAAACAGGTATGCCAGGATCGTAGCAAGTGAAATTTCATGGTCTCTGCCTACTTCTCTGGGAAACAGGCGTGAGTTTACATATGTGTGTATGTATGTAATATTATAAATGCTAAAGTTTCTAAGGGTTTGTATGTATGTTTGTTATTTCGTCACGCTGAAAAGGCTGAACAGATTTGGATTCAATTTAGAATGGTGATAGCTGGACCACTGGAATAGTTATCAATTTTATTTAGATGTTCCCACAGGATCAAGACTTATGCGAGTGAAACTGCGGGGCGCTTCTAGTTTATTATAAGAATAAAACTACGTGGTTGATTTGATCAAAATCGGCTATATTGATCATACTTAATTAACTTTACTCTTTTCAGTTAAAAGTAAATAATATGCTTTTAAAAAATTGTTGATCGCCAATTGTTTGGTTACTGTGCAATCTGTGCACGTTGTGTTTGCCTATAATGAGGGGTTTTCACGGCCATATTAAATCATGCATACACCCTTGAAAATAGATGGCGCTGCTGTGTACTTAACTGTAAAAATAAAGTGAAATGTCAAAGTCAACAACGAAGTGATATATTTTCGTGGTATTTTGTTACTATCACACAAAACAGATGATGCATTTGTTAATTTTGACAACTACAGTTGCGTCAGGGCCATGTATCGACCCAAATCGAACTACATTTTTTTTTATTCGAAAATGAAAAGCCCTCTTTGGTTTCTCGTGTAGCTAAAGATAGGTATATAGTTTGTACCTCTTCATGTATTTGTATACATGTGTAGACTGTTGGTAAACCTAATGAAATAATAATAAAAAAAGCAACTGCTAACAATAACAGCCTCAATGCACACTGAAATAGCTTTGTGCTCATTTAACAATTTTTTATTTCCCTAAAATTTCTGAAAGTGAGTTACCCGTGTTTTCTATTATACTACTAAATTAGTGCTGTGCCTCAATAATAAAGTAGATTTTTTATCGATAAAATAAATGCTCGTTTACAAACTATTGAAATTTGATTTATATTATTCTGTAGACGCCTAACCTAACCTAACTTTCTAACCGTTAATACAATCACCATGAAGGTATTGGTATCTAACAATGTAGGTAACTGTTATGATTTTAATTTTAAATTATTCATTTTATGCCATAAATTGACGACCTCTGTGGCGCGGTGGGTGAAGGTTCACCTGTGACGCAGGAGGTTGCTGGTTTGATTCCCGCCTCAGAACAAATATTTGTACGATCTGCAGATATTTGTTCTAGGTATTTTCTATGTTAATAAAAAATATCTATCTATGTAATGTACTGTATTAAGTATATCAGTTATCTAGTACCCATCACACAAGCTCTGCTTGGCTTGGGGCTAGATAATCTTGTGTGAACTGTGACCAGCATCAAAAAATAAAATAAAAATAAATATATATTAATGAAATTCACTTAGGTACAATGTGAAACAAAGCACCATCTTTTCGTAAATTCGATGTTCCAGACCTTGATTTACAGCAGAAAATGTAACGATTCGGCATTTTTTTATTTGTAAGCACTGTCACACTTTTTTTACTCTATGTGTCACACGATCGATTCATTCTGTCAGAGCAATCGGCCCCCATCGTGATACAATTTGATTACTAGCAAAAGCAAAACATGCTTGGTGAGGGCTAGCAAGTTTTTTTTTCTTGATTTTTTATATTTAAACACATCTAGACATTAATTTAAATTACTATGTTAAATTACAACGGATAGTTTTTTCGTCAAGTGTACCACAAAATTGCATACGCTGTGGGATAGTAGAGGACTCGCTTCGCTCGCCCTAATGATCGGATGAAAACAGTTTTACTAACGCGTATGCCCAAACCTAGGTTGTGGGATACGTGATCACGATAAATTAACAAAAGCATTTCCCAGTTTGAACTCCTTTTACTCGTTTTCAAGAAAAGTCGTGTCATGAGAGTGTCCGTCCTGTCGTGCGATTTTCCTATTCAAATCCTATTTTTCAACTGACTAAAGAATGAAAAAAAAAATAAGCTAGGTATAATTTTATACTATATAAAGCGTTACTTACCTATGTTACGTTACTTACTTACCTTGCGTTACTTTACCTACCATCGTTTAACATAAACAAACTTAACACACCCAACACATAATAGTTCTGATCCCACACTAGGATCCCCTGTGTCGTGGGATATGTGTGTTTTTTAGGCTTGTTTAAAAAAAAGAAGAACTATTTTTACATTTTAATGACTAATGTAGTTTTTTGACAGTTAGGATCATGATTTTTGGCTTTTGATAATGACAGTGACTGACAGATATAAATACATGGTATATTTCGAGGCCAGAACCGATATGGATTATGTAAGTTAGAAGGAAGACGGGAGATAAGTAAAGCGTTTTTCCTTTTCTTTCCTTTCGTCTCTTTTGACTTGCCAGCCCATAATTTTATGAAATTATTGTAAGTTTGAACAAAATTCTATTTCAATTTTCTCAAGAACGAATCATCTCATGAGCTAGTGGTTGTACCTGGGGTACTCAAAATTTTTATTTTTTCTCTATACTCTAAGTTTCCACGTTTACCCCCTCTCTCTCCAGCCTACTACTACCTTTAACTAATCTAAAATTTCATAGTTATCCACAAAATGATCTCTATGTTACCCTCGAAAATTGGGGCGGTTCCGCAACTCCCCCTTCACAGAGAGCGTTCAACCCCTCCCCCCTCCCTAGCCGCCCTTAAATCCCTTAAATGACCCTTGATGGCAGGCAAAGTAAGTTCCGACCAAAAAGTTATCGATACTATTAATTTATCGACTTGAGTGCTGGAAGTCCCTAGAACGGGTGTTACTGTCAATTTTGTGACATAACAAGATGTTTGTACACAGAAAGCATCTAAGTGTGTATTTTTTTTTTGATGTGTTGCTGTTTATAGATGTGTGCGTTTATAGCGATAGAACGACTGGTTACAAAAGTGTGCATTAAAGTGTAAGTGAGTGCGTGAAGCCCCCCCCAAAAATTTCTGAATAAATATGTATCGGTTGACAGCTCTATGGCGTCTCCCCTCCGGTAAGGAGGCCTGCGTTGCTCGATGGTTCAGTTAGACATGTTTTTTATTTTTTTTATTAGTAACTTATTATACCTTTTTTAAGAATTTGATCTGGGTGATGAACATGAAGCGATGATCACTATAGGTAGGTATATTATATAGCTATATAAATAAATAATAATAAATAATGCTGGACAGTTCACACAACATTATGTTGGTTGCTTTTTCATACAAACGTATTAGCACAAATATGGGCGAACAGAGTATAATTTTACACTGAAATGACTGTTGTTGGCTTCTATATTAGTCATTATTTGCGGCAAATCAAATTTGGTTGAAGAAAACAGTGGATTAATAGCGAAAATAACATCGAAATTTTAGTCAAGTAATTTCGATGTTATTTTCGCTATTAATCCACTGTTTTCTTCAACCAAATTTGATTTGCCGCAAAAAATTACCAATATAAAAGCCAACAACAGTCATTTCAGTGTAAAATTATACTCTGTTCGCCCATATTTGTGCAAATACGTTTGTATGAAAAAGCAACCACCTTATCTAGCCCCATGGTAAGCAGAGCTTGTGTTATGGGTACTAGATAACTGATATACTTAAATACAATATAGGTACATTACATAGATAGTTTTTTTTTATTATACATAGAAAATACCCAGAACACTAAACAAATATCTGCAGATTGCACAAATATTTGTTCCGAGGCGGGAATCGAACCCGCAACCTCCGAATCCGAAACGCAGGCGAATCTTTCCCCGCCACGCCACAGAGGACGTCAATCACTTAATTATGTACCTAGCTCTTCATAGTTATGACCTCAGCTATATTTGTCTATCACTTCTTAAAACTAGCGTAAGCTATTGAACACCTGTCTATAAATAAATCGCCAATGCCCAGAACGCATCTTTTGATACGCTATCAATCCGGAACAAACATCCGAAGTTTCTACCAAACTAAGTATTTCAAAATTAGTTAAACAAATTTTAAAACTAATTCAATAAAAGTAAAGGTAGCACTGAAACCGTTAAATTATATTGGTTTCTACAAATAAGCAAGAATTTTTTGATAAATTTAATAATAAAGATGTTACTCCAAATATTAGTGATATTTCTGGTGATGTGGATGCTGCTGTCGCGTTGGCAGAAGAGAGGGATGATCAAGCTGTGGAACCAGCTGCGAAGTAATTACAAAACCCTGCCTTTTATCGGGCATGCTTACATGTTTCTGGGGAGTGATGAAGGTGAGTTTATAGTATTTCTTTTGTTTTTTTATGACAAATAAAACCATGGTTACCTACCTATATCCCAGCAAAAACTTCTTTTTTTTATACTACTGAATGACGGAACCAGTAGATGGCCCACCTGATGTTAAGCGGTAACCTCTGCCTATGAACAGTGCATTACCTCATAGGACACGTTCACCTAGGACGCACCCTATGTGGCATTGCAATGCGCCCGCCACCCTGAGACATAAAGATGAAAAGTCTCATGTGCCTGTAATTTCACCGGCACCCTTACCATTAAAACCGGAACACAGCAATGCGAGCACTACTGGTATGTGGCAGAAATAGGTATGGTGGTAGTACTTCCCCGGACGAACTCTTTCACAAAAAAGCTCTACTACGATTGTATCATACAGTAACATTTAAAATAGGGCTATAAGAAGGCTTCCTATTTCTTTTATATTTAATTGGGCATATTAGTGATGCTTAATCTGCGATCAGAGAACTAAATATTTTATCGAAGTGTTTAATGAAGTTTTAAAATATACTTGTCTCTACTAAGTGTATCACACGCTTTTATTAGCTTGTATCACTTGTAACTAACACACAGTGTAATGAAATCTTGTAAGTCACCTTAGTCTTGTTAACCTTCTTCTAATTGTCGTTTCGAAATGAAACTTTGTAGATATATGAAGTTCGGATGACAATACTATAATTTGATGTCTTGGAGCTGATCTGATGATGGAGCCAGAAAGTGGATAGTGGAACTCTCATATGCGGGGGACAAATTTAACGATCGAATTTTCGATACCTAATATCCGAATTGAACTGCCGGAGGCTGATTGTATAAGGTTTCATAAGAAACGTAGAAAAATACGGCTTATAATATGTAAAAAAACCTACCCAACAGGCTTTTTTCATACCAGATACGCAGTTATACCTACTTACATACATACCTACCTTGCATGCGTACCTACCTTCTTTTTAAACGAACTGTGTACATAATGTGGATTTAAATTGGTTTCAGAATAGCATATAGTGTATAGCTTATAAGTAACTATAAGATAACTGTAAATCCTGGATTAATAAAATAAAATAAATAAATAAAATAAATACATACATAAACTCACGCCTGTTTCCCGGAAGGGTTGGCAGAGACCACGGATTTCCACTTGCTACGATCCTGACACACCTCTTTTGCTTCATTCACTCTCAGCACATTCTTTATACATGCTCGACGGTTAAGGGTACTCTTGACCTGGCCTTTTTCCAGAACGTCTCTCCGATCTGGTCTTAATACATTTGCCCAGGTCTTCCCCTTTCCACTGTCCCATTCACGCTCGTCGTATCCGTTTCTTCCGTTTCGTCAATCTACTATCGTCCATCCTTTCTAAAAGCCCAAACCATCTAAGCATACCTTTCTCAATCCTAGTCACTACGTTTTCTTTAATTTCACATATAATTATACCTACTTATATTTTGTTTATATACGATACCTATCCAACATAACTTCTTTAGCAGTAATAGATCATTTAAAATGACTAAAAACCAATAACTCTAATATTTATTATGTAATACATTTCAGATCGTATGAAAATATTCCAAACAATCGGTTTGGAAGCTTATGCAACGGGAGGTCTGCTGGCGATGTGGCAGGGAAGCCGGCTTTACGTGAGTAAGTTACAACACTCAGTACCTACGAGACAAAGGCCAAGTGCGAGAGACTCATGACTCCATAAAGTATTTCGAAATCATCAGAGCCCTTTTCGAGTTTCTGCGTTTTCCTAAAAACATCAACAAGCCAAGTTTAGGGGTAAAAAAGTCAAAATTGCTCAATTATAGATTTTTGTGTCACAAAGCCTCCTAGCATTCTAAATTTTAGAAGTTAGGTTCCTGTAAGTACCTACCCTATATGTTTTTTATTTTATAAATTATCATACAAAAAAAAATAACCGTTTTGTATTTATATTGCGTTGAGTTAGAAGCTTGATATTTTTTGGGCACTCAAGCTTACAGTTCTATATTTGTAAGTTGATACCTTCAACTGATTCTGAAAACAAGAGTTTTGAGGGACAAACAGAAAGACGGACAATATAGTGATCCTATTCCGTTTTCTGTCCCGTTTTTTCCTATTAAGTCAATGAACCTTAAACATCAGCCAAGCTTTGTTGCTATCTCATTCTCGAGGCTTGGTCACGAAGAACATGCGTATAAGATGAGTTTCAAATGGTCGAAATAAATAAAGCTCTATAGTTTTTTTTTAACTATGATAGACCTTTGTTTGACCACGAATTCATCTGGCTGAAGATGAAGCACAAAGGTCTAGAAGGCACTTTATCACTCTAGCCTTGAAGAGATCCAGATTATAGTTTTCAGGAAAGACAGACAACGGTAGGGTATTCCACTCCTTACCAGTTCGCATTATAAAGGTAGAACTGAAACGCTTAGTACGAATAATGGGTATACTAATGAGGTAAGGATGGTACCGAGCCGTGCGTCTGCTCTTCCTATGATGAAAAGGAGATGGTGGGATCAGATGGTGAAGTTCCTGTGAGCATTCCTCGAAATGTAACCAATAGAAGATCGAAAGTCATGCAACTTTACGGCGGTGCTCGAGACTCTGGATCTGATATTTAATTAGACTGTGCTATTGCAGATATAAGCGATCCAGCAATAGCAGAATTGGTGCTAAAGACGTGTTTGGAGAAGGACGATGTCATGAAGTGCTCCCGACTTCTTACTGGCAACGGAAGTGTGTTTGCACCGGGTAAGCTTATATTGGAAAGGAAACGCATAAAGCCGTCCAGATAAAATAATGACAACGCCTAGGTACATTGTTCTGGGCCCCAATCGCACTAATTTTGAACGTTATTAGCAAAACAAAACCAGAATCCTTCAGGTAATTTCGTCTATGAGGAATCATTGCTTAAATTGAGCTGCCAACTTTCAGGCCAACTCAAGCAAATATGTCTCAATCCAGTCGTACGAAATAACGTGAACGGTTCTGGTGTTGTTCAGGTAATAACGTTCAAAATTGGCGTGATTTGGGCACTGATACCACACTGGAATACCCTTTGTTGTCCAGTATCGTGTGTATCAGGAACATATCAGGAACTACAAGTACATCCCATGGAACCACAATAATACCTACCCAGACCCAAAACGAAATATTTGCAGAGCATGCATTTGTCATAATAATAAATGGGAAGTGGTGTGTCCAGCCTAGTATATACCCCTCCTCCTCGTGTGGATAAAATACGACTAAGGGATTACACCAGGGTTGGGCAGCAGCAGTAGACGGGATATCGTGTCATGCCGATGTGTCATATAGTTCGTCCAGTTTAAGAATAGACCCTTCCATCTCCTCCCGTGGATGTCATAAATGATGAATATGGGACGACAGTAAAGGATGGGCAGCAGCATTTACCTAAATAGGTACTTAATATCAATACTGCGATCACCAATCCGCCTACGCCGCGTGGTGATTATGAGAAATCCCACGTTTCATTCATAGACAATTCCAGCAATGGACTTCTATCGGGTGCTGATGATGATGATGATGAAAAGGGCACCTATCATAATATAACTACACTGTGTATTACTTACAACCATTCGTTTGTATATGAAACCCAAGAGGTGTGGGAATAATACTGCAAATCTCGCAGAATATCTCGATGTGATCTTATCTTTGCCCTCTTTTGGAAATTAGTAGCTGTACCTACTTATCGCAAACAATAACATACACACATATGGGCCTCTTTTCACTGTGGGTTGCACCATCGTCGGAAATAGACGTGACAAGTGGTCAGCTCATCGCCGCCATTGCTTCCCACGACTGACTCTGCTGACGCTTTCTTCCAGTAATAACACATTCCTTATATAAGCTAGCAGCCAGGACAAATCTTATACCAACGAATCTTACAAACAAGTCCGTGTAATCCCTTAGTCGGCTTTTACGACATCCACGGGAGGAGATGGAGGGGTTAACATAACAATAACATAAACCACAATAAATCGTTTAAAGGATCAAGTTTTTATTCCAGTTTCAATATGGCGTCCTCGTCGCAAGTTCCTGGCTCCAACCTTCAGTCCTAAAAACCTACTTCAATTTGCGGAGATATTCTCCCAGCAGAGCAGCGTCATGGTAGACCAGCTGAGGACAAAGGCAGGAAAAGGCACCTTCTCGATTTGGAAGTATATAACTACGTATTCAATGGATTCAGTTTGTGGTAAGTACAGTGTAGGTAGACACTGTATTGTATTTTGTAACACGATACAATCATGATTCAACCTCTATAAAGTATGATTTGTGCGAAAGCATCGACGACGGTCGGTGACCCGCCGGATGACGTGAAAGGTTGGAAGGAAGGACGCCCGTGGGTACTATTATTTATTCTGTGCCGCGGCTATGCTCGCTTTTTAACCCCCGACGCAAAAACGACGGAGTGTTATAAGTTTGACGTGTAGGTGTGTGTGTGTGTGTGTGTGTGTGTGTGTGTGTGTGTGTGTGTGTGTGTGTGTGTGTGTGTGTGTGTGTGTGTCTGTGGCATCGTAGCTCCGGAATGGAAGAACCGAATTAGTTTTTTTTTTTTAAATTGAGTTTGTCGGGAGTGTTCTTAGCTATGTTTGATCAAAATCGGTTCAGCCGTTTCATTTCGTTGAGGGTTTTTGAATTATTATTTATTAATCAGGGTTTATTATTATTACAAGCTTTATATTAACTTGCAATGTATGTCCGGTTGGAATCTTGCAACTGAATTTGAATGCAGTTATTCTCAACCGATTGAGCTGAAATTTAGCGTACCTGTTAATTTCCGATGACAATGCAATATTATGGTGCCAGCGAGCTGATCTGATGATGGAGACGGAAGGTGGACAACGGAACTCCTCGAGAGTTAATAGTAGACTGGTCACGTTTAGGCTTATTTTGATCGGCACACGGTTACAATCACTAATTTTATAAAAGCTTGTATTGATAAATATATTTCAGTTTAAAGCTCGACCCAGGTCATATTAGTGGGATAGTTCCTGATAGCCACGTCACAGGGAATCATACTGTGGAATCAGACTAATGTAACTGAAATTAGGGTGTTCTAATCCTAAGGTAAGTAGGTATTTCCATTGTTGGATCTCCATGCGTACTCATGGTTCACCTTCGCTACCGCATTCAAATCCGTGATCTTTGAAATAGAAGGTATTAGTCATTACTTTAGGCTTTAACTGATAAATACATAAATGTTTTCAGAGTCAACCCTAGGAGTCAAAGTGAACTCTCAACTCCAGCCTACACAACCATTCCTCAAGGCATTCGAAACAATTTTGAAGATTGACGCTGCCAGGATCTGCCAACCATGGCTCCACAATAACACCCTGTTCAAGATGACGCCGACTTATAAAGTGCACAGTGATAACCGGACTACAATTTGTGGGTTCATTGATCGGGTAAGCACCTTGCCTTTGCAGTAGGTACATCTCATTTTATAGAACCATTGCTAATGTCTAGGTAATCCGTAGACTTTGGTCGAAGCCCGTAGTAGTAGAGCTTTTTGTGAAAGAGTTCGTCCGGAGACCTACTACCACCATACCTATTTCTGCCGCAAAGCAGTATTGCTCGCATTGCTGTGTCCCGGTTTGAAGGGTAATGGGTGCCGGTTAAATTACAGGCATATGAGACTTTCCATCTTTATGTCTCAGGTTGGCAGGCGCAGTGCAATGCCACATAGGGCACGTCCTAGGTGGACGTGACCTATGAGGTTAATGCACTGTTCATAGGCAGAGGGTACCGCTTAACATCAGGTCGGTCATCTGAATGTTCCGTCATCATGGAGTTGTATGAAATATAAAAAATAAAACCCTTCCTGAGATACCATGTCTCCAAAAAGAACCGATGCAACCGTTAGTTCTTTCAATACTCCATGATGTGGTAAACTGATTCATTGCGCGTCGCATCCTCTTCTCCATTCACGTGGATACATTTCACATGTCTTGGAGTTGGAGAAAAGGTATCTTCATAATATATCTTATCTTACCTTTAAGGAACAGGACGATCAAAGTCCACAGGATCATAGCCAAGGGATCCATCAGGAATTACTCTCATAAAATAACTATCTTAGTATCAAAGATATGTGTAGGACATGGACACCAAGACTAGTGATCGCATACAGAGGTTAGACGAAGACCGGTACCCGCAAACTCCTCTTCATCAACAAGCTTCATTCCAAACCACATGCACATGTTGGTTCCCTCAAAATGCTTCACTTATAGTGTTAATACATCACGGTTAAATATTCCACAAAATCTAAACATAGGTATTTACTTGGATTAGTGATACACCATTGCTGACCTGTTTTAAGCAAATATCTTCTATTTTTTATACTACTTGAATGACGGAACAAGCAGATGGCCCATTGATGTTAAGCGGTAACCTCTGCCTAAGAACAGTGCATTACCTCATAGGTCACGACCACCTAGGCCGAGCCCTATGTGGCATTGCACTGCGCCCGCCACCCTGAGACATAAAGATGAAAAGTCTCATGTACCTACCTGTAATTTCACCGGCACCCATACCCTTCAAACCGGAACACAGCAATGCGAGCACTACTGCTTTGCGGCAGAAATAGGTATGGTGGTAGTACATCCCCAGACGAACTTTTTCACAAAAAAAGCTCTACTACTACTATCCGAAAAGACAGGTTCCTAACTAGACAGACACTACACACACACAAACAGACACACTGAAGGTAGTGGGAGTGGGTAGACAGGTTCATTTGCCAAATCCCCGGGAATCCAGAACTCTCTGGTTCATCAAATATTTATCACTTATATTGATCTTATTTTGCTCGTGATACCCAATTCGTCCTTTTACAAATCACTTTCTGCTCTTCAATTTACAGATAATCAAGTCCAAACGACATGCTCTCCAGGAAGAGAAAGAAGCTAGGAAAGACAAGGCAGAGTCTGAACAATGTAAGTTAAGTTGGTCTTCGACTGAAACATGATTAGTAACAAACTATAACAAACCAGGCTAAACAGACTTACAAATGAATAAAGTCATTTCGATATATAAATCGATATATGTTGTGGTGAATCAGGCCTATTAATGGACCCTCAGTCTCCTCCCGCGGATGACGTATAAACTGACTAAGGGATTACGCCAGTGGATGGGCAGCAGCATCTACCTGAGTTGAGCAATACTGCGATTACTAATCCGCCTGCCAAGCGTGCTGGTTATGGCAAATCCCCCTCCCCCTATTACGTTGTATGGGGGAGGTCTCATTCAGCAGTGGATGTCTTAACGCTGCTGCTGATAGTTGTATGGGGGAGGTCTCATTCAGCAGTGGATGTCTTAACGCTGCTGCTGATAGTTGTATGGGGGAGGTCTCATTCAGCAGTGGATGTCTTAACGCTGCTGCTGATAGTTGTATGGGGGAGGTCTCATTCAGCAGTGGATGTCTTAACGCTGCTGCTGATAGTTAGTTAGTTTAGTTATAGTTTATTTATTCATAACGGATTATTGTTACATGTCAAGTAGGTTTATAAAAACATTTAGATCATAGGTATAGGTGCACACTGACAAATTAAAAGAAATAAAAAAAAAGAAGACATTGAGTACTTAGCTCACAAGTTCGTCAATTATAAAAATCAATAAAATTAAATCAATTAGGTATTACAAATTATTAAACAAAACACAAGTCACAAATCTAAAAAAAATAAGCATTTTTAAGAACCACTAATTTCACTGATTATGATGATGATGACGGTATAAATGAGTGCAAGGTTAGGTCACGGTAAATATGACCCCGGTTTAACCAAAACAGTTTTTTTCAGCTACCGAACCCAAGCCCAAGACATTTCTAGAACTGCTCATAGAATCCACGGGAGGTGAACAAGGGTACTCAGACTTGGAACTGCAAGAAGAGACCCTAGTGCTGGTGCTGGCTGGAACAGATACCACAGCGGTGGGCACCGCTTTCACGGCTCTGATGCTGGCCAGGCACCCTGATGTGCAGGAGAAGGTTTATCAAGAGTAAGTGCCTCCTTCACGTTTTGGAGTTTACTCCTTATTAATCAATTTTCATATAAAACCCACGGCATGCAAATAGATGAGGATAAAAACTAAAAATTACTTCAGTATTTTAAGGGTATTTGGTATTTTCTATGCATAATAAAAAAATATCTATCTATGTAATGTATAATATTAAGTATAACAGTTATCTAGTACCCATAACACAAGCTCTGCTTAGCTTGGGGCTAGTTAATGTTGTGTGAACTGTCCAGCATTTTTTTTTAAATTTATTTATTACATATCATGCTCCTTTTGCAGTTCTCTTAGATGTATGTATATTTCAGAATTCAAGAAATATTTGGAGATACGGATAGACCTGTCACAGTTGAAGATCTGCCGCGGCTGAAGTACCTGGATGCTGTCATCAGGGAGACCCTGAGGCTCTACCCTTCAGTTCCAATTATAGTACGGAAGGTCACCAAAGATCTAACATTACGTAAGTCCCTATTTTTAACCCGCGATGCAAAAACGAAGAGGAGTTATATGTTTGACGTGACTGTGTGTGTGTGTGTGTGTGTGTGTGTGTGTGTGTTTGTGTTTGGTTGTCGTAGCTCCCAAACGGATGAACCGATTTCGATATTTTTTTGTTTGAAAGGTGAATTTGTCGGGAGTGTTCTTAGCTATTTGTGATTAAAATCGGTTCATCCGTTTCATTGGGTTTTTTTATTTTTTACAAAATTAATTACTTGTTACTCATCAGGTTTTATGGAAGTTATAAATGTAGAGGTGAAAATAATAAATTACCGTGTTTCGAATTTTTGTCTGTCTGTCTGGAAGTTTGTTGAAGTTTGTGAGTGTCTAGAATAGGCTCCGAACGGCTCAACGGATTGAATTTTAGGGATTCAAACTGGAATTCTAGCTTAAATTTTCATATTTGTTTCATTTTGATATCGTGGCAGGGTTCCATAGGTATGAATATACCGCACGAACGAAGTCATTGGCACAGAAAATTTAATTTTATTTTACCTGCTTGTGTAGGTACCTGCATTGAATTTTCTTTTAAAAAGAGTTTTTCATAATAATATTTATATTTTGCAGCATCTGGCATAACTTTCGTGAAAGACTGCGGTATGCTGGTCAACATCTGGGCAATCCATCGCAACCCGAAGTACTGGGGTGAGGATGCGATGGAGTACAAACCGGAGCGGTTCATCAACACGCCACTGAAGCACCCAGCTGCCTTCATGGCGTTCAGCCATGGACCCAGAGGATGCATTGGTAAGCAGACCAGTCGCCCTACTCTCTATATACATTGAAAGTTGGTGATTAATGTTTGACCAACAAAAGGATCATGAAACGCTGTGAACGTTATTATAGCCATACGTATTACGCCTGGAAGGTACGAGTTACACAAATAAAAACAGATAGATATATGCTTGTCTCATTCCAACACATGAATACATTCATATAAAAGAATGAGACTGGTATATTGTTTTTAGCCTTAGTTCCATGCTTTAGTTCTTCTTCTGAGGTATCGCTACTTCGGCGCCGTCATTTTGTTCTCGGTGACGTGACGGTGACGGCAGTGGTGGACAAACGGCCTAAGGGTTAAAATAGTAGTAAAAGTAGTATTTTGCAAAATATTGACCTACTTAGCACCTAACGGACATCTTGTCGTAGGTTAGGGCATAGCCTTATTATTATATTTCTAGCTATGGTCTAAGGTCAACGACGCTCTTGTTTTAAACCTTTATAAGGTATATCCACCTTCCACACTCTCTGAGTTCATATTCTTTCTATTGTTGGTGTCCAGGGTACCAGTACGCGATGATGTCAATGAAAACAGCAGTCTCGACGCTTGTGCGCCGATACAGACTACACAACACTGCAGACCTGAAACAGGCGAACGCGCCGCTACGTGTTAAGTTCGACGTCATGATGAAACATGTGGACAACTTCGAATTACAACTGGAAACGAGACAGTAGAGAAATTAAGTAGATTTTATTTGACTGAAACCCATCACGGACGAAGCTAAAATAAATATATTAATATAAATCAATAGCTAGGCATTTTTTTAAATGAAATAAATAGGCAATGTAGCCTTATGGCCCACCTGATGTAAAGTGGCCACCGTCGCTTATAGACACCGGCAACACCCGAGGTATTGTCGATGCGCTGCCTACCCTGAAGGAATTTATTAACATTTTTCTTGAGCGACGCATGTCATATTCAAGCGGGAAAACCTCTGATGAAAGCTCATTCCATGGTTTGTAGGTATGGGGAAAAAATTATCTCGAGAAACGAGTCGTTCGAGAAACCCAGGGTTCTATGATGTGCGGATGAGCTTTGTCACGGTGCCGGTGCCGGGAAGAGCGATGGTAAAATCTCGATGCCGCCATGCCGGGATGAGATCGAAAAGCTCGTCAGAGCATTCCCCGTTAGAGGCGGTAGAACACGCAAAGAGATCCGATGGCTCTGCGTTGGCTAAGCGGTTCTAGAGTATCGGAGAGCTTGGGGTCGCCGATGATTCTAATGGCTCTTCTCTGTAGGGAGTCAAAACGAAGCAGCTGGTACTTGGGTGCTCCATGCCATAGAAGGAAACAGTACTCTAGATAGATAGATAGAAAATTCTTTATTGCACAAGACAAAAAGCAGTACATAGGCGAACTTAATGCTAATTAGCATTTTCTTCCAGCTAACCTTTGTGTAATGTAGAGTGGGTGGTAGTGCTATTAAAATTAATTATAGGTTGAGATTAAATGATAAACATAACTAAATACCTACTCTAAATAACTAGCTATATAAATACCTAACATAATATAATATATATAAATAATTCAATAAATAACATAAGCTCAATTTTGTTGGACATTTTGCAATGACAAAAAGTATTGGTACAGTTTGGACTTGAAGACTCCCATGGAAGCGGCTTTCCTAACTTCTACTGGAAGAGAGTTCCACAAGCGGATCGAAGTGACCGGAAAAGAGTATGAGTAAAAAGAGGTCCTATGGGCAGGGGTCATGAGTAGAAGATGTTGAGAGGATCGAGATAGATGGTCAGGAGAAAAAAGGGGAGGGAAACGTTCTTTTAAATAGTTTGGTGAAAGAGGATTGTGGAAGATGTTGTAAAAGAGACAGAGTAAGTGTGTATTCCGACGATATCGAATTTTGAGCCATTTTAATTGTGAGCGGTAGTGTGAAATGTGGTCGTACTTACGTAGACCATAAATGTACCTGATACTCTACGTGCGGCCTTAACTCATATTTATTCTGTGCCTGTGCTTTGTAAAGCAACATCCGTTGATTCGGCGTAAAATACTGTTTAGCACGGTTTAGCACTCGTTCAGCTCTTGGTTCGAGATGAATCCCATATTGGACCTCATTAGATATCTCGACCCCGAGAATCCCAATACTTGCCGAGATGGATATGATATATTTTCACTAATATCTTTGAGTGACCGCACACGTAGCTATAATATTATATTTCTATGTCTTCCTCCAACGTATACTATAATTTATATTATGGTATAGCAAGACATTATTACGACATATTATTGAATGCACAGTTCCACGCGCGGCTAATATAGCGACGCGTGTGGTACCTACTAGCTTGTTATAATATAAACAACACAACATATTAATTATATATTATAGCTTCGTCTGTGATGGGTCTTAAGGTAGCTGCTCTACAGCTCTAAGTAGGTATACCATATATTTGAGGATAATTTATTTATTTTTAGAAAGTTGAGAGTTCGGGCAAAACTAAAAATAGTTTACTTTAGGTATTAGGTACGAATTACACTGTAAAGATCACAATGTTTAGCAGACTTTTTTCTTAAAACCAATTTAACACACCACCTGTCCCTCACCGAATAGGTTTAGATACATTCCAGAGAACTAATAAAGCAGTAAGTACCTTTAATATAATTGGACAAGCATCCAACTTCGTAAGTTAATACAGTTATTCTGTCACCAAAGACTAACAGCCTGTTCTGCCTTCTGTCTGTTAATTTTGACCGAAGTAAATAGCACTCGCGGAACGAAAAGTGAGTGAAATTCACGAAAACTTGTTTGAAAATAGTAATCTACTAGGCTGCTCAGCCTATACTATCCTATCCTAAAGCACATAAAGCCAGGTTCATATTGCTGTGTCGTGGCGCGCCAGAACGCAATCGGTTACGTTGACGCGACAAAACACAACACAACCTACTAATGTGAATCTAGTCATAGACACAGATAAAATAATACTTTAGATCAGTTCAGAATTCGAGATATTTTTTGTAAAGAAAGGGGATACCATAGCAAAAAAATAGGTGCTCTATGGTAGTTTATTAGATTAGGGCAATAAACAGGCTCGGGCATATTATTCTAACTCAGATCTGATAAACTATAAAGTAATCAATATTTTGTCGTATATATTTTTGAGTTATTTCGGTTATTAACAAAGTTATCAAGCAAAAATATATTTGTTAGTAGAAAATATTTCATGTTACTTGGAACACTGCAGAGATTCTAAACAATGGGCGTTGTTTTGAAAGCCGGTCCCCATTTTGTTAATTTCATTCGTTTCTCCTCATTTGCCGAATACGAATGTGCTTTTCGCACAGTTTTACAATGAAATGGTCATACTGTATCAATAGGTAAGAGTTATATATAACATTTTGCCGTTTACACATTGACTCGTCAGATAAACTTAGGTAGGTAGTGGGTTTGTGTTTATTTGCCGCAAATTGAAGGTACATACCGCGCCAGCGAACCCGCTGGCGGATATTACGTAAATTTTATACAGTAGGAAAAGCCGCTGGTCAATACTAGTAAAACATGATCCACGCAAAAAAAAAAAATACCACTGGCTTGTCTCTTAGACGGTGACATTTGTTTGTTTACAAAAAATATCTCGAATTCTGAACCAGGATATAGTAATTATATGAAGTTTCGTTTCCTTCCATACATATACTTGCAGCGCCCCTAGCGACAACGAGGAGAAACCAAGGACGCTGTCAGTAAATGTATTGAAGGAAACGAAACTTCATATAGTTTGAATACTCGTATTATCACATTCTCGTACTAAGCCCCCTGACTCTGCTAACGCTTTCTTCCAGTAATAACACATTCCTTAAATAAACTAAAAACCATAGAACAAATCTTATACCAACCAATCTTACAAACAAGTCCGGGTAATCCCTTAGTCGGCTCATACGACATCCACGGGAGGAGACGGAGGGGGTCTTTTCTTAGGCCGGAAACACCACGGCAAAGCATTAGCATTAGGATAATAATTACAATTTATATGCACAGATCATTAAACTGCATACTTAATCGGTGCAAGAATCTAAAGCTAAGGGCAAACCAACGCGTTCAGCCCGCGTCCACAGTGGCGGTGGCCAAAGATTTGCGGTGGCGATCAATGGTAAGACAATGGATCGCCACCATTGGCTTGGCCTTTGCTTAAATCGCTCTTAGTTGAAGGTCGAAGGTCGATCATAGAAGTAGTAGAGCTTTTTTGTCAAAGAGTTCGTCCGGGGAAGTACTACCACCATGCCTACTTCTGCCGCAAAGCAGTAGTGCTTGCATTGCTGTGTTCCAGTTTGAAGGGTAAGGGTGCCGGTGAAATTACAGGCACATGAGACTTTTCATCCTTATGTCTCAGGGTGGCGGGTGCAGTGCAATGCCACATAGGGCGCGTCCTAGGTGGACGTGACCTATGAGGTAATGCACTGTTCATAGGCAGAGGCAACCGCTTAACATCAGGTGGGCCATCTGCTTGTTCCGTTATTCAAGTAGTATAAAAAATAAAAAAATAAAACCATCAGCCATGCTGGAAATCACTATGCTTTTATAACTTTTGAAACTATCATGGTTATGTACATAATTTTCACTAGAAACGGGATATTTACCATGATTTTTGAGTTTTATATGTTCCCGATATTTCGGCACAGTTGCATGCGCCATGATCACGGGAGAACTGACTAAAGTCTTTGCGAGTAGATGTTATTGGCAGATATATCGATCTACCCTCTTTCTCACTCTTTTATTACGAACGATACCACTACCATCGGTTTCATTGTCACAATTCACACCAACTCGACACACAACACTAACGGTGTCCGGACGCGTAGCAGGTACCAAACTTTTTTGATTCTTACACATTCTTACCACAGGCTTCCATACTCCAGATAATTGAAAACCATCTTCTCTATTGAAGTTTCTGTACTTAGTAATCTCAATTGCCTCTTGTACCATTCTCGGTATGTAATGTCGCTCTGTCGAGATTACCTGCGGACTGTGTAGCTCGATCCAATGATTTGAGCCAGATTCCAAAAGGTGTTCTGCTATGGCTGACTTATGTATGTCCCTGTTCTTGACCGCTCGTATGTGCTCCTTAACCCGACACGCTATCGTACGTTTCGTTTGGCCAATGTACGAACTCCCACAGCTACAATCAATTTTATACACCCCTGGCTTTTCAAGTGGAAAACTGTCTTTTGGTGAACGCAAGTAGTGCGATATCTTCTTTAAGGGAGTGAAGATGGTCTTTACGGAAAACTTTTGCAGGACTTAATAATACATAAGTCACACAATCAAAAGTCAATAAGTCACATGATACTTTTCATCTTTATGTCTCAGGGTGGCGGGTGCAGTGCAATGCCACATAGGGCGCGTCCTAGGTGGACGTGACCTATGAGGTAATGCACTGTTCATAGGCAGAGGTAACCGCTTAACATCAGGTGGGATATCTGCTTGTTCCTTCATTCAAGTAGATAGATAGATAGATAGATAGATTAACTCTTTATTGTACACAAATAACACACAGAAATACAAAACATAACTAAATAACAAAAGAAATAACAGAAATGTACAATGGGCGGTCTTATCGCTTATAGCGATTTCTTCCAGACAACCTTAGGATGGAGAGGACTATATGGAAGAATAGGACAGTGGTGTTATCACCTTGACAAATACCTAAACATATCATTAAATATATACAAACCTACATTATAATACGTAAAATATATACATAATAATATAAACACAACATAAAAACAGACAAAAACAATGAAACTCAACAGGACGGAGAAGACGATTGGAGATAAAACAGTTAGACGCGATCTTTAAAAGAATGCAATGACGGAACAAGCCGAATCGACAACGGTAATGAATTAAGTAGTATACAAAATAAAAAATAAAAAAAGAACCATAATACCTAATAGGAGAGCCCGTAAAGCGATAAAGGCTCTTATAACAAATATACAAATGTTGTCCGATAAATTGTTATTTTTATACCTATATTTTTCATGATTTTAGATGCATTTATGCCATAATATTGACAAAATTTGGTCACTATCTCGCTTCTTCGCGGAGACTAAGCCTCGACAAATTTTCAGAGCAATATTTCGGAGGGTATGACGTAAATGTGTATTATAATGTTTAACTTTATAAGAGCTCGAATAAAACTATTAATAGTACGTTCTATAAGTCGTTTGACTATTACTCGTTAACTTGTAAAGCTTATCTACTTAAGCTGTGTACGTTTTCTAACACATTTGAGACGTACTCGTAATAAGTGAAAGTTTAAGTCAAGTTTTAAAAGATTTGTACTATGCTCAGAGCCGTCTCTAGCTTATCTTCCGCGCGGGTGCGAACTCAGATCCGGTGCCCCCTTGTACCATCCCCCGCCCCCCACTTACCAATAGCATTTATTATAATTAAAGTGATCAGTTAATAAAAATGTTAATAACATCTTTACCTGATTAATTTACCTAGCTTGAGGTTTGCAAAATTTAAAAAAAAACTGTAGCTCAAACGGTGCAGCAAAAGACGTAACCAAAAAAGGAGAGTCTTGAAAAAAACGGTGTTTGAGGGTGCAGCAAAAATTTCAAACTACCTGTTGCGGCAGATAGGAGGAAAATGAGGAAGAGGCAGACCGCGAATACGTTAAATCAGCAAGATAAGGAGAAGGAGAAGGTCGCTCTCATGTCGTAAAAGAGATCGCAATGGAAAGAGTCAAATGGAGGGATTTGCATCAGGTGCACCGACAAGAGCCGAGATAGAAAGATAGATAGATAGAAAATTATTTATTGCACATAAAACAAAAAAGTACCTACAAAGGCGAACTTAATGCTAGAAAGCATTCTCTTCCAGATAACCTTGGTGTATTGCGGAAAAAATATGTATCGGTAGTGCACAAGAAGGGAAATATTGGATAAGTCTGAGAAAAATAACAAAATATAATAATAATAATAAATAAGTACTTAAATTACTGCCTAATATATAAAATAAAACATAATTTTCACTAGAAACGGGATATTTACTATGATTTTTGAGTTTGCAATGTTCCCGATATTTCAGCACAGTTGCATGCGCCATGATCACGGGAGAACTAACTAAATGTCAAAAATAAGAATAAACATGTGAAACAAGTGATCATGGCGCATGCAACTGTGCCGAAATATCGGGAACATTGCAAACTCAAAAATCATGGTAAATCCCGTTTCTAGTGAAAATTATGTGCATAACCATGATAGTTTAAAAAGTTATAATATAATACATATCATTAATATTATAACATACCATTAATATAATTCTAAACTGAAATTTATAAATAAAACTGCTCATTAATCGATCTTACTGAGGAAATTATTCTAGACCTGAACACCTCCACTGAAGTAGACTCGCGATAATTGAGAGGGATATGGTTCCACAGACGAATAGCAGTTACTGTGAAGGAGTCAGAGAATGAAGCCGCATTGTGCGGTGGAGTCATCAACTTACACCGTTGAGAAGGTCGCACAGGACGTCCTGGCGAGGTCTGAATCTTCAATGAATGAAGCTGTTGCTATCAGACGTTTTCAGTCACTGACATTTTTAGGTTTCCGTAGCCAACAAGACGTGGAATCCTTATAGTTCGAAGTCCACATATTGTGATGAGCAACTTCGTAACCGTGGCTCGTATGCGCGAACACGCACTTGGCCACTTTTTATTTTGCAAAACCTTACTCTATCAACGCCTACGCTGTATTTGTGAGCAGCGTCTCAGCGCTGCGTGATATTGTTTTCACACCACCTGTCCATCTACACTACTTTGGTCGAAGCATTATCATGCAACCTCAACATAAAGTAAAACAACCTCTTATGGGAGGTAAAGTTGTAAGAAACTCCAAAGGGAGTAAAGTTATTTGAATTTGGAACGTCAAATTCGTGTGGAACCTCGTAGAAAAGTAAAGAAATGCTCATATGGCATTGTACCTACCTACAGGTTTGTTCGAAAATCGATCTGGCCAACATAAGCAGAGCTCCATTTCAGAGAATGTGAAACAAAAGAAGGTGTTTGGTGCTGTGGTTTTCAGTGAATTATGATTGTCGCGAAGAACATGTGAAAAGTAGAGTATGCTCTGGAATAAAGCCTGTCTTCGTCTTGGGCAGCTTGAACCCCTCGCTTCGTTCAGGACTCTACATAACTCCCTCCTCGTTACGCTCAGGGTTCAATAAGCCGCCCGCGACGTAAGACACTGTTTTATCCCCCTATAGTGCATAATCTACTACTTTCATCGGAAATAATACAAATTTTCAATTAGATGGCGGACACTGGTTTAAAACCGGCTTGCAAGAATCTCTAACATACCTAGGTAGGCACCTACAATGTAAACACCAAAAAAAAATGATTTGGTATAAATCGTATACCATATCGCACCCTTAAAACAAAAGTGACACTAAACGAAATTTGGTGGTATTGAGTTACAGCGACATCTGTAATCTACAAGAAAAACTACGTAATCTTCAAAGACCCGTTTTGTAATAGTTGACTTAGGTGTCGCTAGATGTCACCATTTGTCACTTCATACTTCTAAGTTTTGTGCTTGCCGTCAATGAAAAAGTGAACTATTTTGTTTAGTGTCAGTTATGCCGTAAATTTGCTTTAAATAATTATTTCATAGGGTAAATAAAAAGTGAACTATTTCGTTTAGTGCCGCATATTGCGTAATACAAATAAAAAAATTGTGTAACGCTATTCTAATAAACGGCATTATCGGTATAATGCCAGTATTGTATCAATAGTCTTGTGAGTAATGTTTAATTGTCTTATTACATAATCGGCATGTTATGTTTAGTGTCACTTTAAATTTTCTAAATGTAAAAACTAAAGTGGCACTAAACTGAACTTTTTTTTTTAAACAATTTTTTTGCCGTACCAACCTTATAATCTAAAGAGAAACAACCAGATTCTGTTAGAATAATACCAGAACTATTATTTAAAGTAACAACAGCGCATCTATTTCAATTCATAGTCAAGATATTGAAGAAATAAAAATTACAAAAACTTAAACGTCTGTACTGAAAAATTGGGTTTTTCGTTTAATGTCATTTTTGTTTTAAGGGTGCGATATACTTGTTTCTTTGTACCTGCTCAAACTTGTATTATTTACATGAACATTTGTACCTGTGTAGTTGTTTTTGCCTAAAAATTTGGTAGACCTTACCCAAAAGTCGAAAGGGGCCTTAGCTCTACTAGAACATAATTAAATTTTAAAGTCCTCTAGTTGTAATATAAACATTTATGTTTTTTTTTTTTTATACTACTGAGTGACACAACAAGCAGATGACCCACCTGATGTTAAGCGGTAACCTCTAACATAACGGTAACGGTACGGTGGTATGTTCGGTATGAACAGTGCATTACTTCATAGGTCACGTCCACCTAGGACGCGTCCTATATGGCATTGCACTGCGCCCGCCACCCTGAGACATAAAGATGAAAAGTCTCATGTGCCTGTAATTTCACCGGCACCCTTACCCTTCAAACCGGAACACAGCAATGCGAGCATTACTGCTTTGTGGCAGAAATAAGTATGGTGGTAGTACTTCCCCGGACGAACTCTTTCACAAACAAGCTCTACTACTACTAAATAAATAAAATAAATAGTTAGTTAAGGAAATAAAAAGTCTATATTACCTATATTATAATTATATTATTATTTGTTTTTGCCCAGTAGTATTCACAGTTCAATATAATATGCACGCTGTGGTTACCTATAAATTGAAGTAACACTAGATATATGTAACTTTAGAAATATGTTTTTACACGATTGTGCTTCATTCGTTGGTGATAGTAATAAATAAAATAAATTTAATAAAACCTACTAAGTTTTTGGTGGATCAGGGATATTGTTGAATCAAGTCCTGGTTTTCCCTCGAAGTTTTCGCCATTATCTGCTTACCTATGGGGAATAAACTACTTTGGCGGGGTATAATAACTAACTCAACGACGGTAGGGCTAGTAAAAAAATATTTAGGAAAACACACATTTAATAACTTCAACATGAAGGAGTGGCTCAAAAAAAACCTCTTTGCCTGTAAGAGGAGGCACCCCTAACCACCACTTCAATAGTCAGATTAAATCTGACTATTTTAGTATTATTTTATTTTGATTTGAAATCATCTAATTTGACTATTCTCAAAGACGCTTCCCAAACTTCATTTGCCAGTTTATCGTTATAAGCTCTAGAAATGGCCCTGGACTGGCAACAGTTCTCGAAGTACTCTCCGCTGACGTCACCGGCACCCTCGTCCAGCGCCACGTGGAGCGCTGTCTGGGCCCCTTGCCACGGAGTCTTGAAGAAACAGAAGAAGAACCACGTGACCACCCTTCCGAATAAACCATGCCATCCATCGAATATCCTCGTCCCGACCGCGCCAGGATTCACACTGTTTACCACAACGTTCTCCCCTCTCAGCCTCTTCGCCAGCTCTCGAGTGAACAGCACCACACAGAACTTACTGTCATTGTAATATTCAAGATTAAAAAAATTGATTTTCTTGCAGCTCAAGTTGTCGATATCGACGACTCCTAGGTTGTGAAGAACCGACGCCGTGTTCACAATCCGACTGGGCTCGCCTGGTTTCCCTGATTTCTTCAGAAGCGGCAGGAGGAGTAATGTCAGCAGGAACTTCCCGAAGTAGTTAACTTGCATGACGAAGTTAATACCGTCGGGCGTGGTGCGTTCGAAGGAACCGCCGATGCCTGCGTTGTTAACTAGGATGTCGAGCCTCGGCTCGCTAGTGAGGATGTTGGCAGCGAAGCGGCGCGTGGATTCCAGTGATGCCAGATCCAGGTGCAGGAATTCCACGTCATGGTTGCCCGTGCTCCGCACTATTTGCTCCCGCGCGCTCGCTCCTTCCTCAGGGAAGGGGCATGCGACGAGCACGCGCGCGCCCCGGCGTGCTACCTCTGTGGCTATCTCGAGGCCCATGCCCGCAGTCCCACCCGTCACTAGCACCGTCTTCCCATCCAATCGCTTTTTTGACTCACATTTTGCGTTCGTTTTCTTTTGGATAATACCGAGTAATATGATAACAACTAATATAGCGACCAGTACCGTGACTATCATTGCGAGATTTGTCGCGCGCCGTGCTCAGTATCCTAACTTATACTGTGTTCGGCGGTTTCGAAGCCTTTTAATTTATGTTTAAGTTTACTTTATTTAACAAAAAAGCGGCCAAGTGCGAGTCGGACTCGCCCATGAAGGGTTCCGTAGCAGCAAGTAACATAATATAAAAGTTCTTGGATGGTTCACGATTTATGACGTACCTATTAAAAAAAAACTTCTTACTGGATCTCGTTCAAACCAATTTTCGTTGGAAGTTTACAGGTAAAAAGAAACATCATATATTTGTTTTAGTTTTATCATTCTCTTATATTAGAAGTTACGGGGGGGGGGGGGGGGGGGGGGACGACGACACACATTTTACCACTTTATTTTGCAAGTGTCTCTCGCGCAAACTATTCAGTTTAGAAAAAAAATATATTAGAAACCTCAATATCATTTTTGAAGACTTATCCATAGATAATCCACACGTATGGGTGATGAAAAAAAAATTGAATTTCATTCCTAAGTAAGTATGTGTCCTAGTTTCCCTAAAAAAATATTGTTTGTTCTCTATTTTTGGGTGAAAATCTTAATGCGGTTCACAGAATACATCTACCAAGCTTCTACAGCATAGCTCTTATAGTTTCGGAAAAAAGTGTCTGTGACATACACGGACAGACAGACAAACAGACAGACATGACGAATCCATAAGGGTTCCGTTTTTTGCCAAACCCTAAAAATGAATCACTTAACATATAGAAGGATCATTGCGAAAATAAATTTGTGCAATTCAGCCTGCACAGCGCTGCTTGCCTAAAATATTCAGATATTCACCTGGGTTAACGTCTTCTTTTAATCAGTTACAAAGCCAGAATAATCAGAATGATTTTATTGGTAAATAAATACATTTACAGATTAAATAAATAACAGTGGCGAACATTTCGCGTTGGAACAGAAAAGTTTATAAGACTATTTAATTATTATTAATTTAATTATTCTTGTAATTTCAATGAATATAATATTTTAGACTTTGACTTTCTTCAGTACCTAATTATAAAAATAAACTAAACATGTAGGTGTTAATTGTAAATGTAAACTAATAAGTTACGCATTGGAGATATTAAAATTAAATCTAGTTATTTAGGTATGAACTTAGATTTTATAAATATAATCTAATTTTAAATTATTTGATTTTACACACAAATTCATCGACATTATAGAACACCCTCTCAACGAGCTATAATTTTAAGAAAGTCCCCGCTACGAGAAGCTTAAAATTTTATAAACACTAATATATAACACGACCAAGTGAAATTGTACGTTAGTTTCGTATTACACGTATGTTACTTCGAGTTGATTAAATTTGGGAATATTTCCATCCAATCAAATCAAATCAAATTGTTTATTTGCTACAAATAGTGTTACAAAGATTTTATATTTTAATAAAAGTACCAACTATTTCTACCACTAAAAATTACTCTTTAAAATATATTATTAAATTCCCAATACATTACTTATTTGTTGTTTGAATTGTCGCTATGGTTACTTTATTTACAAAATTTATAGCTTCTCATACTTTAGTCTTGAACGATGTGAGGCAAGATGATTGTATTATATGCTCCGACAGGCGATTATATATAGCGGGGCCCAAGATGTGCGTGAACCTGTCTGATTTAGTAAGTCTGTGCGTTAGTTTTGAGCAAGCTCGTCTCCGATAGCTCCAACGCCTGAACGAAATCCTGTATCCGCGCCTGCCGGGAAATTTTAAATAGGTAAGGACTTAGTTGGACAAATATAAATGTAGGTAGTTACTACCTGATAGCTCTCAAACTACATAATATAGAACTTAATAAAAAATAAGAAAGTATATTTGTGATTTTTACCGACACACATACATTACGGTTAATCCTATCGTCACCATTCGAACAGAACTTGTAAGTACCTACCTACCTAAGTAAATACCTACCACAAAATTACTATATATTTTGTGTAACTACGGAAACATTGTTAATGCTAGTAAGCTTAACTATCGGTAGGCTACGGATTGAATAAAAAATTAGAATAATCAAAAGTTGGTACTTTTTGATCACACAAGTGGTAGCCGTAGCAGATAAATTTCCTTAACTTTTGATGTCCTTCGGATGTGGGAAAAATTTAAAGTTAAGATCACTGTTGGTGTAATGCAATGCAGTTTGTTTTTGCCTTAATTTTACCTGCTAAATAAGAAATAAGAGGTATTCCACTATGAGCACCAATTTGAACATGACTGATTTTAATCGCTCCGATCCTAATGAGGAAACAAGGCAGGGACGCGGCACGTGAGTAGGTGGCGTAGATATCTGTGCATTTGGGGTGGCACGTGGCGACCTACCCACTGAATGATCAGGGGGGTTACTATGAGCTCTTATATCCATTCAGTTCAAAAACTATTCAGTACAAAATATCGGTTCATCGTTGACATTTTTCATCGTTGAATAACTTTAATCGCAGAAGTCTGTAGACCCTCTGCGATTGTGCCTTTAAATATAGTTGCGGACATCACTGAACCAATATTTTGTACTGAATAGTTTAACAACTGCATGGCAATAAGAGCTCATAGTAACCCACCAGGGCAGTCAGGCCTAACCAAGGCAGATCCAAAGATACCTACTTGCAGCAAAAGGATCCTTTGCTAACTTGACGCTGCTGCGTCAAGAGCATCCACACGACGGCAATAGATATTGGCCAATCAGAAAATGAGAATTAAGTTTCGTAGACATTAAAGTACGGTTATTAGGACAAAAACAAAGTGAAAAATGCAAAAAAAAAACATTTTACTAAACATCGCAAATAAATGGCGCATGTAAGTACTAAGGTACTAAAAAAGAAAATAAAGATTTTAATATAGCTAAATTTGTATTTATTCTATTTACCTTACTTTAACTACATTCTTAATTATTATTATTATAGTGATATTATTCAGTCCGATTAACTCCGAATCAATCGATTTCAGCATCTTTGACAGAAAACTCACGCAGTTGTCGTCATGGCGCGAAATCGCTTACTTTGCCAACATGATTTCCCATGATTGTATCATTTTAATTCTGACGTTCCCAATTATTTTAGTGACGTTTATTAGACTGAACATTATATTTTCACACTCGATATATCTAACTAATTATATGACTTGAAATTGGCGACATTGCTTGGAGCACTCCTCAGAAGCTATTAAGTAGGTATTATCAAGAAAGAGATGAAGAAGAATTTGGATACCAAAATGTTCAGCAAAAAATGAGCAACCAAGCAGAACTCATTTAACTGCTTTGCTTCAACTAAAATGCACATAATTAGTATATAAATAGAGAAAACAATGGATACTATTTTTATTAATAAATATTAAAATAAAAAAACACTGTCCTTGTAACACATCAGGTTGATGACTTGAATCTAGATAAGATTTCCACAATTGTCCGTCTACTCGTTGTTATTCGATCAAAGAAGTTGGTGCCAATTCTGGCAGACAAGTGAATACATTTTGAAGAGCGTCTCGACTTGAGTGGCAGTATCTCCATTTGGTAGTCCACTGAAAAACAAATTTGAAATCCCATACAACGAAACCGTACTATTGTATCGTGGTATCGTACAGTGTACCCCCAAAATGGGTTTCGTTGTACCTATGGGATTTCAGAATTGGTTTAAGTTTACTTATGTAAGGAGGTAACGACAATGTGTAATATATAAATAAATTAACAGGTGTCGTGCCATGCGTGTGTGGTGTCATTTGACCACGATCTCACCTGTTGGTATCGGAAGATGCGTCCGACGATGGAGCACGAACTTTTAGAAGGCACCTATGCACTCTTGCTTTAAAGATAGGTACCCATATTATAGTTTTCAAACAGTAAATCCGTGGTCTTTGCCTACCCCTCTAGAAAACAGGCGTGAATTTATGTGGGTATGTATGTATGTGTTATATTTTTATTTTTTTTTTATTTTTTATTATACTACTTGGATGACGGATCAAGCAAGTGGCCCACCTGATGTTAAGCGGAAAGGAAAGACAGACTACGGCAGCGAGTTCCCTCCTTAGCAGTTCGCGCGTATAGTCCGTACAAGCTGTAAATAGGTACTTTCCATTCCCAGGCACTTTTTTTCTTTTTCAGAGCCCACCACAGAACCCCACGGGACACCATATGGCATTCGTTATGTCCAGGCATAAACGCAAACTGATTCTGGGATATCGCACTCTCATCTACCTTGCGTTACGCTAATAGTTTATTCCAAATCTTCATACTATGTGTCATGAGCTTTGTTCCTCAAATAACCTTCTGCCCACGGCTTCGCATGCTTGGTGTCGGAATAAAAAGCAGTCACTCCTCATGCACGTTTTGGTTGGTATTTTTCATCTTAACACTGTCCACAATACATGTTATTTTTATTTTTTTTATGAAATAAATAGGCAAACTAGCATACGGCCCACCTGATGTGACGTGGTCACCGTCTCTTATAGACACCGGCAACACCCGGGGTATGGTCGATGCGCTGCCTACCCTGAAGGAATTTATAAACATTTTTCTTGAAGTGACACATGTCGTAACCAAGCGGGAAAACCTCAGATAGAAGCTCATTCCATAGTTTGTAGGTATGGGGAATAAATAATCTCGAGAAATGAGTCGTTTCAGAAACCCAGGGTTCTATGATGTGCGGATGAGCTTTGTCACGGTGCCGGGAAGAGCGATGTTAAAATCTCGATGTCGGGTGGAGATCGAAAAGCTCGTCAGAGCATTCCCCGTTGTAGAGGTGGTAGAACACGCAAAGAGATCCGATGGCTCTGCGTTGGCTAAGCGGTTCTAGAGTATCGGAGAGCTTGGGGCCGCCGATGATTCTCATGGCTCTTCTCTGTAGGGAGTTAAAATGAAGCAGCTGGTACTTGGGTGCCCCATGCCATAGATGGGAACAGTATTGAAGTTATCTTTAATATGGTTCCCCACATACTTACCTTGTCAGGTTTTTAGCCACGACGGAACGGAGTACCTATAGCATGCATTTACAGTGAGAGTTTGTTTGTGTGTGCAAACTAATATTCCCTTTTGTCTCCAAAACGGTTTAACTGATTTAGATACCGTTTTCTGTAAAAGCTTTGTGATACATCGAAGATTGTTCTTAGACAAGTTTTATGGTATAACTCTCCACGAGACGCTGCAATACATATAATTCGCTCGCTAAAATGAGTTTTATCGCATTTATTGTATGAAAGCTGGTATGGAAAACTGAAAATAGTCGTCGACAACGATCTTTTCGTCGACAACGTAGACAGAGTCCTTATTCTCGCTCTATAGTCGACAACGTAACCTTCGATGGACAGGTAATTAGCTTAATGAGATACTTGGGCTTATTTTGATAAATTATTTCTCAGTTCTGATTAACATACCTACCTACCTAATAATTTCACATCATTGTTTAAAAATACCTAGATGTATGTACATAATTCCCTTCCGCCCTTCACACATTTCAAGTTCGTTTAAGAAGGTTCGTAGTAATATAACTTGTTTGCCAAGGTGAACGTCATTGTCCTTCTGATACTTACCTATAGGATATAACTTTTAATATATATATTGTTATTATTTATTATTTTTCAAGTGTAAACCACACTTTATGGATAACATTAAATTTAAATGTACCTAACCCAAAAATTTCGTTCCAGCGGGACTTGAACCTGCAACCTCGCAATTTTTTGGTTACCTAAATTTAAATTTAATATATTGTTATTGATTCCAGAAATTAACAAACAGTGACAAAAGTCAAGGTATCTAATTAAAATAGGTTGGTAGGTTGGCATATATCTATAAAATAGGAAAGTATCTCTTCCATAGGCACCAAGACTGTTTTTGAAGAAATTCAAACAAGAACACGGCAATATAATTATTGCTAGTTATGCTTAGGTACCTATTCATAATTATTTTCATACTGCGTAAATGCTGCAATAGTTATTACCTATTTACACGTATGTTGATGCTAATGTACAGTGGTGGAATGAAAACGTTCGTCACCTTAGGGCCTATTTTTGATTGTTCAATGAAAAAAGCATAAGTACTGTTTTACCGACATAGTATTGCAAAGGTACTGTTTTACCGACATAGTATTGTATCGGAACTGCAATGTGTCAATATTACGAAAATAACCTTCAGTTACCATGACAACGGATATTAGCAGCGATTGAATGACAGACACTGCCTACGAATAAAATGACAAAACTTCTGCCTAACTCAATAAAAAATGCTGTTGCAAATAACGCACAGAAGCCATTACCTAAGATAAGAAGAAAAAACTGGCCAAGTGCGCATCGGACATCGCGCATTCAGGGTTCCGTCGTCGTAACTATTATATTATCTGTGGTTCCGTAACAAATGTAGAATTTATAAATTGTATAAGTTTAGATAATCCATACGCAAAATTAAATCAAAAATATTATAACTTTTGGTAAAATATTCAAAATAAGTAGCATATTTACAAATTTTCTAGTTCCTGGGTTAACTGGAAATTAAATTGAACTTAGTAACAAAAATACAGTCTTATTTCTACTTAATAATCTCTAAAATGTTACTTCACATGTTTTTTTTTTACAGATTTTGACAGATTTATTTTTCTCTCCCCACTTTAACTTGTACGGGAGACACCCTGCAAAATAATTTTTGGTTATTATTTTTGGGTTTGGGTCAGTAAGATACATAAATAGTACAAAAATATGAAGACTTCAATGGTTTAGCCGCTAAAGACTCGTGTGATAGAGAGCGGCGGATGAGCGAGAGCAATAGGGCTCCGTTTGGCCCTTTTGGGTACGGGACCCTAAAAAAGTAGTTCTAAACTTAAACAAGCAACTGATCAAAGGTGTACGATTTTGATCTTTATAATAAATATTTAAATTATGGTTTTCTATACAGCAGTCTGCTCCGTAGGATAGTTGGAAAAGGTAATAATATGTGGTATATATGTACAAGCTAAGGGGATTTCTTTGAAAACTGACGAACCTTTTCATTACGCCACTGTACATACTAAGGTCAACTCCAGTTAAGTCAGTATAGATTTTTTGTTTTTGATAGGTCATCGAGCAACGCAGGCCTCCGTATTCCGTGTTGCTCGATGTTGATAGGTAGATTGTAAAAACTACTTTGTACTAGTATAGTATTATTTTATCTGTGGTACTACATAAATAAGGACACGCTGTGACGGGTGCAGTTATCATACATAGTACAACAAATATTTATATGACACCATGCTACCCCATCTATGTCTTGATTTTATCAACTCTCTAGTCCATTTTTGTCTTGATTTTATCAACTCTCTAGCCCATTTTTGTCATGATTTTAGCGACTTCGAGGGCTTCAAATAACACAATAGAACCTGGTGTGTCAGTACTCTGAAGAAAAGAAAAGTTATGTAATAGAAAGGGGGATGAGCGATAGAACACAAAACATCAATTTTTAGAACTATTTCCCAAATATACAAAAAAAAATACTTGTTCCACTCTTTCTCCACCGATCTAAACCTTAAATGTCGTCATAAATGCATATTTTTCAAAAACCATTAAGTACTTTCATCTTACTTACATTTACTTTCATTCAGTTCCTCTCGAAACGTTGATACATAATGTAACCATCTCCTGTAATTCATCCGCTGACGACTCAAGTATTACTTGGTCATCGGCGTGGAGAAGACATTTGTCGATTTGCTCTTTCATACCTAATACAAATGCACTATCCATAAAATCTCGCAAACAACTGTCCATGAATAGGTTAAACAGCCATGGTCAGTGGCGTAACAATAGGGTGGCAGGGCTGGCAAAATGCCACGGGCCTCGACCCAAGAGGGCCCCGGCACAAGAGGCCACGAGCTCAAAAATATTTTATTGAATTAAATTTTTATTTATATTTCTGTGTAAATGTATGCAGGTTTTCCTCACGATGTTGTTCCTTCACCGAAAAGCTAGCGAATAGATGATGAATGCATTGAGATATTATGTTCTATGGATGAATGTGAAGTCTCCGCTAGCATTGGGCTAGCGTGGGGACTACAGACCATTCCCTCTCGCCTCAGAGAGGAGGCCTATGCTCATTAGTGGGACATATACAACGTGTAATTGAGTACCTACGCTGAAAATCTCGAAGTTTATTAAAATTAAACTGAGTACAGCGTGACGATTTTTACTGATAGGGCCCCATCCAAATAATTTGCCACGGGCCCCAGATGGTATAGTTACGCCACTGGCCATGGTGACGCTTTGCATCCCTGTCGTACACCCTTTTCGTTGCTAAACCATTTAATGTATGATCCGTGCATAGAACAGCAAGCACTGGAATCCTCGTAGAGATTTTTTCTTTCTTTCTTTCACATGCATGGACAGTACTGACCAAAGTTCGATCCTCGTCACTTTGTCGTAGGCCATTTTCAAATCCACGATGCCAAAATTGATTTTTGAACTTCGGATAAGCATCGCAAGGAAAAAACCAAATCCACACATCGCATACTCTTTCGAAATCCCGCTTGTGCGTGACATAATATATTGTGATCGGTTTCTTACTCACCTCTTTCAATCACCTTTGCACCTTTGTTTGAGGACGATGCTGACTAGACTACCTCTGTAGTTTTTGCAACTCCCCGCTCCACCCCTTAAGAGGTGAATTTAGTAGGTAAATTCCTTTTTGGTGCACCCTTAGACCAAAAAGGAAAGGACTTGGGGCTTAGGCAATGTGTTGATAGCCAGTCCGTGGGTCAGTATATATATTAGATCCTGGTCCTCCTCGACGACCTCTGTGGCGTAGCGGGGAACTAGCAAGCTGAGATGCGAGAGGTTGCGGGTTTGATTCCCGTCTGCATTTGCAGAACATATATTTATTTGTTCCACGTCTGTGTCCGTGGTATCATGGTACTCTTATTTCCTGATACCCACGACATAAGGTATCAGGCCTAGGTATTAGTAGATACAGAAAATACATACATACATACATAGATACACACCTTTTTCCCCGGAAGGGTAGGATTTTACGATATGAGTAGATAAACTTGCATCCTGATCAGGAAGTCTAATCAATAAATACCTACCATTATTCAAACCAAAATAATTTATTCACGAAACGTATTTACAAAATAATAATTTCCTATACTTTCTACTAAGGACGGAGATCCTTGAGTATTGAGGTTTTTTTGACATACCTGGCGATATATTAGTACAACAAGACTCTAAAAAAAATATTTTTATACAATCCTTATTAATTAATTATACCTACAGTAAACAATCTACATTTAATATAATTATCACACTTTACATTATGGGCACAATTTTGAACAATCCGTATTTTTAATAAATTATTAATGATTCCTGATATATTATGCAATTTTAAAGTTAAAATTAACTTAAAAATACTTATTACTAATGTTATTTCAGGAAAATATTAGATATACAACAGTGATGCAAGAGGCCAAAGTCCGACTTTCGATCAGCGTGACGACAATCGTCCGTGTATTACGTTGTTACTAACCATTAATCTGTGCCGTTTCTATCGAGTGTGCACAGATTAATGGCTAGTTACTAATGGAATACACACGATCGTCGTTACGGTCATCTTAACGATGGTTGCTTCAATACTTAAACTAGGGCCTCAACAAGACTTATATTTAGTAGCGTAGACCTCAGGCGTGTATGCAGTTTAATTAAGTATTGTATTTCATATTGTATTTTTCAATTATTTTATGTTAACTAACTATAAATAAGTATTAATTATTTTTATAGTCCATTGAAAAATCACACAACATAATTTTAAAGACATCACACGCAGAAAAACAGACCTATGACACAGAATAAATAGTAGTACAAGCCTATGAGGAAAAAGACGCATCATAGATAGCTATTCTGTTGATCTTAGTTCTTCGGAGCATAGCTCTCTCCATAACCCGGTGACATCTTAAAGATTGCAAGAAGTTCGTGGGTGAGGCAGCTCGGGACCGTTCATCGTGGTATTCTATGTAGGTGGCCTAGATATGTCTACAAACTGATGGTTTTCTTACAAGCCGCAAATTTTTAACCCCCGACGCAAAAACGACGGGGTGTTATAAGTTTAACGTGTCTGTGTGTGTGTGTGTGTGTGTGTTTATGTGTGTGTGTGTATGTGTGTGTGTGTCTGTTTGTGGCATCGTAGCTCCCGAACGAATGAACAGATTTCGTTTTTTTTTTGTTTAAAATTTGATTTTGTCGGGAATGTTCTTAGCTATGTTTGATCAAAATCGGTCCAGCCGTTTCATTGCGTTGAGGGTTTTTTAATTTTTACAAATTTAGTTACTTGTATTTCATGTATGTGTGCCATTGCTCTGTGTGTACATACGTTCGCATGCGCACGAATATGCAGCCCTGCTATATATGTTCCGTAGGAGGTTTCTCACAGTTAGGTCACGTTGTATACAAAGGCTCCGCATATAGTCTCGTAGGTACGGAGATGTTGCTGGCTGCTACTTGAGGAGGCTCTCTCGCGATTAGAAGCGCAGACTTCGAGCGTCGGTTTGCTGTAACAAAACGTTTGATTAGGTAATCCACAAAGATATATAGGACGCCATGTTAACATTTTGGAGTCGTTGCGTTACATGCTCGCTCAGGAAAAGAAGAAAAAAGAATAAATAAAAAGAAGATTATAAATATTACAAACTTTTAATTAGTTGAGGATGTAATCTAAATAAATCATAGACTAGAAACACGATTGGTGAAACTTTAATTAAATGCTTTATTTTTTGAAATTAGGGCCAATTTTAACCTTTTTTAGATGCCTCCTTCGACTAGAGTAAATATTAAGCGTAAATTCTTATACAATTCAGTAGGTAATCACATTACTTAGATTAATTAAATATAATTTATTTTTATATTTGCTACTTTAGAAGCAAAACTAAGTTTTATCGTTTGTGGCCCACGTCAGTTACCTACTTGTGAGTGGCAGAAATCTATTTATTCATTTTATTTTCCTAGGAAAACAAACAGTAACCATCTCTTCCCGGGTTCAAGTGAGTAATAACGCTGTCACTTTCTTGCAGCTATTATTTTCTTGTTAGACTCAGCCAATTCGATATTTTAAGATATCCCCTTCTGTGAGAAATCGTCTACTTATGATTTTGAGACAGCTATTTTAGAATGTTGCATCATAATATTGTAAACATGTGGATTTTGATCAACACTAAACGCGTATTGATTTTGGTCAAACGAATACATCATTTTAAAATACTAGTTCCGTGACCATAAGTGTTTTCACACTTATCTTTATTTGCTATAATGTGGGAAAACTCTAGTGCCACGTACAGATCGAATTGGTTCTTATGGCCATAGACTAACTAAACACAATAGACTGCCAACCTCATACAATAAAACGTGCATCGATAAATGATTGCCTACAATGACGCTAGATGTCGCCGAGTATTTTGAATCTGCTATAAAAGATTTTAACGCTTTAAATTCGAATAGATCGACCATAGTTTCATAATTAAAAAATAAAATATGAATTAATTTTTTTATTTTTAAAGAATTAAAAGAGATTAGATAATTGGTTTAAAATGCTGGTTGAATGATTCCCAGGCTATTTGCCAGCGCCATCTACAAATAGCCTGGAATTTGCCCTTTTTTGAGTCACGTTTTCTTGTATGAGATTGGCAGTCTATTGTGTTTAGTTAGTCTATCTATGCTTTGGCTACTGTATATATTCTGTGCTATGGCGTCGAATACCACCGCGTCACGAATTAAAATCTATTGTTATGCAATGTTCATATTTACAGTTAGGAAAGACCGGGTTTGCTGTCCAACTTTGGGCACCTATTAGCAGTATGGTGTACTATAACCACAACCTAAATAGTAATCTGCTTACCTATGAGGGACCAGTAATAAATGGAGCATTGTAGCATCTGGTACAAGGCGATCCTGCCAGGATTCCCACAACAATAGGTACATTTTTTTAAACATTGGTAGTCTTTTTTTTACCACGGTCTCACCTGTTGGTAAGTGATGATGTGACCGACGATGCACAAAGGTCTAGAAGGCACCTATTTACTCTAGCCTTGAAGATCACAGGTTATAGTTTTCAGGAAAAACAGACGACTATTGGTGGTTCTCACTGTAGGACGGGTCCATAAACTTTAAGTCGCTTGGAGTCTCTCTGAGGGATAAGATCCGAAACGAGGTTATCCGACAGAGAACCAAAGTTCTAGACACAGCCCAGAGGATTAGCAAGCTGAAGTGGCAGTGGGCCGGTCATGTTTGCAGAAGAACCGATAACCGGTGGAGTAAACCAGTTCTTGAGTGGAGACCGCGTCTTGACAAACGTAGTGTAGGGCACCCTCTGGCTAGGTGGAGCGACGACTTGCGCGGGGTGGCTGGCAGAAACTGGATGAGGAGAGCCGAAAACCGGAGACCTATGTCCAGCAGTGGACTGCAGTAGGTTGATGATGATGATGATGATGGTGTATTCCACAAGTTCCAGTCCTTAGCAGTAGTAGTCATATATATGCCGACCGATGTTGTCTAATTGCGAATCGTAATATGCCGACCGATGTTATCTAATTGCGAATCGTTGGAACTCGCTGCATTATTATTCATTTTGACGTCTTCATTCTCTATGTAGACTCCGTTACGGAGGCCTGCTAATGCTCTTAGTGTGTAGATGACACATCTTTTATGCTTTTCTTTAGTGCAAACAATAATTTTGCGATTCGTTCGACTGTGCAGTTCGAATCGTCGATCGGAGCAAGACGTTAATTTCAACGTCTTGCTTCGAGCGACAATCACGAATATCACAAAATAATTTGAGGTTCGACTAAGGAAACGAATGTTGCGGGCGCACACGAGTACTCCTGTAGGCAGGGTCCTGGGTCGCCATTAACGGCGCTGATTCGACAACAATACAATAGTTTTTTACTTACCACTGGAATGCATACAGCACAGTACAAGGGTGGCAACGAAAGCAGCAATCGGCAGCACGCCAGCCAGAGCCAGCAATGCATGTTGCGCTAGTGAATGCTTCGTCCGCGATGGCCCACAACTCGTTATGTTCTGCACATTGTAAGTTTCCAGAATGTTCTGGAACTCTGTGCCGAATGATCGGATGGTCGCCTTCATTGCTTTAGGAGTCAGAGCTTCGCCGGAGTCTGTTTTTCTGAACTGGAAGCACGGTCTGTTGGATAATAACAATATTTTTACAAGCACTGACGTTTGAAAACTGAAATGGGAAGGTGTTTTTATGGAAAAATTGCTGTACATTACTAATATCCCGCTAAAGTAGAATAACAAACGGCACGAAGCTCTCAGATCAATTGTCATACTCACACTTTTCCAAAAGTAAATCAGTTCCACGAAACCAGTTACGAGTATATTCTTTGAAACCGATTCAGCTGAAATTTTGCATAATTACCTGTCAACTTCGATCAGTATCTCTGATCGAAGCCTGTCAAGTACTGATGACAGTTGTTATGGTTTGAAAATAATTCGCCCTGGCTTCGCACATGTAGTGTTGGGATGAAAAGCAGTCCAACCACACACCCTGCTTCCCTTCGATTAAAGGTTTTTTAAATACCAATTCGATGTCTCCTACTTTAGAAACATAGGACTTTCATATGAACTTTGAAACCCCTTTTCAACCCCTTGTGAGACTCCTTAAAAACTTTACAAACGCTACAAACCCTAAAAACCCTCACAAACCCATACAACCCCATTTTAGATTGGTATTCGAGGTTTCGAGATGTCAGAGTTAGTTAGTCATTGAGTGTGTGGACTTCTCTTTTATATATTAAATACAGCAAGGACGTTGATAGGTTTAAAAGCCAGATTATTTCTTAGTCTACGAGTATGAAACTTCAGAAGCCATTGTTTACTAATTAAGGCGGGGAGACGACAGTAAGAAGACAAATACGTAACCGTTACAGTTTCATCATGTTTGTCCGTCGTTTATATAAAAATAATAATTATACTACTGAATGACGGAACAAGCAGATGGCCCACCTGATGATAAGCGGTAACCTCTGCCAATGAACAGTGCATTCTCACATAGGTCACGTCCATCTAGGACGCGCCCTATGTGGCATTGCACTGCGCCCGCCACCCTGAGACATAAAGATGAAAAGTCTCATGTGCTTGTAATTTCACCGGCACCCTTACCCTTCAAACCGGAACACAGCAATGCGAGCACTACTGCTTTGCGGCAGAAATAATTATGGTGGCAGGCTTTGACCAAAGTAAAATGAAGTGGTAGGTACATATATGAAAGACTCTTACCCAGGATTAGCTAGGAAAGCGGTGTTGGCATCATGAAGCTGCATCCTCAGATTCTTCTGCGCCAGCACCGCCGTTATCTTATCACGCAGCTCGCTGTACTTCTGCCGGGTGCCTCCGACCAGCACCAGCCGGAGGAGATCTCTCTCTCTCACCACTACCACCTGGAAGTTTGTAATCTATTAAGAACTTCACATAATGATTAAGCCATCTCCTGAATAGCGGCAGCTATCACATTATTATGGCAACTATAAATAGTGCCTAATAATAATAATAATAGTTCCGCTGTGCTGTGGTGTGTCCAGCCTAAGAAGAGACCCCTGTGTCTCCTCCCGTGGATGTCATAAGAGCCGACTGAGGGATTACCCGGACTTGTTCGTAAGGTTCGTTGGTATAAGATTTGTCCTGGTTGCTAGCTTATTTAAGGGATGTGTTATTACTGGAAGAAAGCGTTAGCAGAGTCAGTCGTGGGAAGCAATGGCGGCGATGAGCTCACCACTTGTCACGTCCATTTGAGGCTCTGCCTACCCTTTCGGGGAAAAAGGGCTTTGTCTATGTATGTATAATTGACCCTACCGCGATCTCACCTATTGGTAAGTGATGATGCGGCCGACGTTGGAGCACGAAGGTCTAAAGGCACCTATTCACTTTTGCCTTAAATAGACCCATATTATTATAGTTCTCAGGAAAGAAAAACGACGGCAACTTGTTAAATTCCTTAGCTGTTCGCATTACAAAGGTGGAACTGAAACGTTTAGTGCGAATAGAGGGTATAATAATGAGGTAAGGATGATACCGAGCCGTGCGTCTGCTCGTCCTATGATGAAATAAATAAATAAATAATGCTGGACAGTTCACACAACATTGTCTAGCCCCAAGATAGATAGATAGAAAACACTTTATTGCACAACACAGAAAATAAGCTAATTAAGAATTAATATTAAACTAAACACGGAAGTACAATGGGCGGTCTTATCGCTATAAGCGATCTCTGCCAGACAACCTTGGGAAGCAAACAGACCAAGCTAAGCAGAGCTTGTGTTATGGGTACTAGACAACTGATATACTTAATACAATATACTACATACATAGATATTTTTTATTATATATAGAAAATACCCAGAACACCCGGAACAAATATCTGCAGATCGCACAAATATTTGTTCCGAGGCGGGAATCGAACCCGCAACCTCCTGCGTCGCAGGCGAACGTTCGCCCGCCGCGTCACAGAGGTCGTCAAAAAGAGATGGATGATGAAAAGGAGATGGTGGGGCCAGATCGTGAAGTTCCTGGGCGCATTCCCCGAAATAATGAATGATGTGTCCCGAACTTTCGGCGCCGTTCTTTCAGCAGACGTATCGCTACACTAACGTGTAACTAAACGGCTATAATTGAAATACACTTGAGCACACGTTTCATTATTACATCATGCAGAGATTTTTAAAGAAGTCTTAAATTTTAAACCTTTGACAATAATTTAGTATCTCAGCGCCCTAACAATTAAATCTTTCTAGGAAAAAAACCAGCTACCTATATACTTCGGTAAAAACACATTTGTAAGAAGCAGAGGAGTAACAGCGCCAAAGAAAACCTTAATTCGTAATTAACCGTAAAAAAAGGATGAAATGGGATTTATCTATATTAAACATAGAAAGATTGATAATATTGAAGCAAAGTAATCAATTATTATTCTAATTAAAACAATATTAGAACATTATTTTTTTGTTCTTATTTGCTTACTTTTTGTTTACACTAAAATCAGACATTGTAATAATAAACATTTATTTACACAAAGAATAATACAAGGTATGTACAAAATACATATGAAACAGTTGTGCCACCTGAAGACCGCTGCAAGCGATCTAAAGGTAGCTCAACTGATCCAAATCACTACCAGACGGAAGCGTCCCTAAGATGCTGGCTGCATTGCTACGCTTAATGGCCATACTAATGCGTTGAGCCAGATAAGAGCCAGCTCTCGGGTCACGCGTCGCTTCGATCAGATGCCCTGAAAGAATTTTGAAAACGCGAAGGGCCCCGGAACCCCACGGACCCAGAGTCTCGACCCCGAAAGGCTCAAATAAGTAAGCTCTGTCGAGACTCACATATTTGCGTCTTTTGAGGTCCTCAGCGGAATCTGCCGCCGCACCGGCCCTAACTGATGTCCCGGACAGATGAGATGGTGCAAGGGTATCAACGCATGTAATAATTATATTACTAGACTAAAATTGTTGATTTTAACACAAAGAGCAGATTTTTTTAAATTCTTTGTAATTATATAGACGATAATTTTCCTTGATGATATTTCGTTGTTTTTCAAATTGCATGCCGTGTTTGAGTACTTCTCCTTTTAGTATATAGCCTCTGAAGTAAGCATCCCTCAAGACCTCTGTAGCGCGTCTGGCGAGTAGCCAGCTGAGATGTGAAAGGTTGCGGATTCGATTCCGGCTGTGGGTACATAATGATCTGCAAATATAATTTGTACCTACCGGGTCTGGGTGTTATGGTACCATGGATCTTCTAGTTTCTGATACCGCGACACAGGGAATCCTAGTGTGGGATAAGGACTATTTATGTGACTGTTGGGTGTTATGGGTGTTATGTTAACTGGTCCAATAAAAACTTGTAGGACCAGTTGACGAATTGCAATTTTTTTATTATGTTTTTTTTTATCCCGACGCAAAAACGACGGGGTGTTATAAGTTTGACGTGTCCGTGAGTTTGTGTGTGTGTGTGTGTGTGTCTGGCTGTGGCATCGTAGCTCCATGGACTTAGTACTACTAAGTCCATATGTAGCTCTCAAACGGATGAACCGTTTTTTTTTGTTTTGTTTGTATGGTGAATTTGTCGGGAGTGTTCTTAGCTATGTTTGATCAAAATCGGTTCAGACGTTTCATTGCGTTGAGGGTGTTTTTAATTTATATTAAATTAATTACTTGTATAAAACTTACTTCAACTTGTAAATCCGTAAATCTCTCTGGTTCTTGGGAATTGTTTGCCCGAACTACCAACCTGTAAAGTAAAACATTACTTATTTAAGCTGGCAACAAAATAAGAAGAAGAGGCATGTCAAAGAAAAGTTAGTATGTCTGTGTTGCAAAAGATCTAAAGCAAATGGGAATATTGTATTCCCATCTGCTAGTCTTTGTTCTGATCTTGGTTTCTCTCAGGCGAATAATCCTCGCTCATACGCCAATGTTTGGAAGAAAACAAGATTGTGGAAAAATTCCAAACAAAAATTGACACAGGGTAAGTAAACCTAAATAAAAAGTGTCCTGACTTTACCCAGTTTTTTGTGTTGGAAAACTACAATGGTGGTTAAACAAAAAACTTTAAAAAAAAAACATATATTTACACTTCTGACCTGAATATTCCGTCTGCATAATGAATTAAGTTTTTCATAATCTTTAGATCTGCCGTAACATTGTTCAAAACAATAACATTACTGATGTTATTCAGCGACTTTCCACTTATTGGCGATTCAAATGTCATATTCACAAGGTTGTAATCAATAGGAAGGGCATCAGGGTCCTTGTCTGTCGCTTTGACTGTAGCTATAACTGTATCTATGGGGACGTTTAGTCTGACGCCAACGGTCATATTAGCTCTTTCAAATTCTGGAAGATGATCGTCTATATCGATGATCTTGATAAGGATTTGGGTTTCTGATGGGTCCTAGAACAAAAATGTAGCTATTAGTATCCGATTTCAGTCAACTCGTATAGGATATCAGCATCATCATTACAACATCGTGTATTTCGCAAATTGGTCTAGGTCTCTTTCAAGATGCATAACTGAGACAAATCTTACAAATTTGATTCGATAACATTATCCTTATACATACCAATCGATTGTAAGCTTTACGTATCTTCGGTTTTGTGCCATATTTGAAGCATTTCACACTCAATAGTTGCTTTGACATAGTTTCTCTATCGAACCTTACTGCTGTAATTATCAAAGCTTTACTATTGTTCGTCTTTTCTAATCTCACAAGACCAAATTCATTCCCAGTAGTGATTGCATAATCAATGGCAGCGTTGTCTCCAATATCCTCATCGATAGCTTCTATAACGCCAATAGTCGTTCCAATAGGTACTTCTTCTTTTACTGTCATGAGGATTGGTGGATCATCCTGTGGAATCATAATGACATTATTATAGTCGGACCACATTGCCACTCGTTAAGTGCACATGCTATAACGTCGACGTTAACAGTCCGATATATATGACAGAAATACAAGCCGAATTTTGTGTAATTCGTACTGACAAAATTATGTAGGTACGCGCATTTGCACGTATGAGCACTTGTCACACCCAATTAGCGGTCGAGCGATAAGACTATAATAACACTTTAATTATACTTTTCAAGCTCACCAAAATAAAGTGCCCAATTTTGCATTTACTTAATTATTATATCAGTTTTTAGACTACAAAGAAACCTTACCAAGTTTCTTCCAAAATGTGGTTTATGGTCATCTACATCGGTGACCATCACTGTTACAATCCTGGTGCTTTGCTGAGGTGGCTCACCTCTGTCTGTGACTAGGAGCACCAAAGTATAAGAATCTTTCTTTTCACGATCAAGAGTTTGCCGTGTTGTTATTAAACCTGAATTTGGATCTGAAAGCAAATAAACATTGAATTTATATGAAACAAGAAGATAAAACTAGTAAATAATGCTGATGCGCATGTTATTAGATTAGTTACCAATGTGAAATATTTTCGCATCAGCATTGCTTGGCTGTATGGAGTAGTAGAGTTGGCCAGAAGGTTGCGTTGGGTCATCCGGATCACTCGCTACTACTTGAAATACAACAGATCCAATTGTTGCATTCTAAAAAAATACAAAAAATAAGTTATACAACACAGATATTTCAGATTTCATCATGAATTAAAATAACAAACTCAACAAGAGAATGAGAGTAAAACAAAAATTGGTTCAACATTTCCCCGCAGTTTCAAAACAAATAACATGAATTACATCTTCAGTTATTAGAAGTACTAACCTCACTTATCTCCAAAACCTCTCCAGAAGCAGGTCTAATGAACCTTGGTACTCCATCATTGGCGCTTACATCTCCGATATAAATTGAGAGAGATGAATCACCGCTGTGACCACCACCATCAGTCGCTCCAACCAGCATTCTATATGGGTCAGTTCTACCACGACCCGTAAGGTCCTTGTTTGTTCGTACTTCACCAGTCATGGGGTCGATTGTGAATAGACCTGCACATTTGAATATATGTTTAGAGAAATTTCTAAACGATTATAGCATGTCAAATCTAGTTGAAGGCTAAAACATCGAAACGAAATAAAAATTATGTTGTAGATAGGTACTTTATGTCATACCATTTGCTTCTCCCTCATCAAGAAACTCATATTTAATTTCTCCTCCCAAACCTTCGTCAGGGTCTGTTGCCGTTACATTAGTTACACTTATACCAATCGGTACATTTTCAGGAACCACAGCTGGAACAGAATAAACATTTTTGATCATTAATTTAGTATACCTACTCAAGTTTGTCATGAATTTAATTTGGTTGTACCTATTTAATTACCTGTGTAAACCTTTTTGCCAAACGTAGGAGCATTATCATCAACGTCTAATACATCAATAAGAATATTTGCCGTCGCTTTCAGCTTTTCAGATCCACCTTTAGGCGTGTCAGCTGCTTCTACTTCCAGCCTCAGCACAGATTGTTGCTCTCGGTCAAGAGTTTTATTTTCAGCTACCTATAAAATAATATCCATTATTAAAACAATTTGGCATTTCATGTCTGCTTTATTGCATTTTATACTTTTTTAACTTACCTGAATTACACCGGTTACATTATCAATGCTAAAAAGATTAGAATTATCTCCTCGTAAAGTGTATCGAATATCGGAGTAGCCATTGACTTTGTCTTCATCTGTTAGAACTTTGTCCGCATCATTTGCTTTTACTCTAACAATCTGTTCTGGGTGTTTGATGGATTCCAGTACGCTTACTTTGTATAGCTGTAAAAAATGAGCAAAAATTTTACCTCTCTATGAAACTATGTTGTAGTAGTTGTAAAGAAAAGACACTTACCTCTGTATCAAAAATAGGTGGATTATCATTGAGGTTTATAACTTCAACGATAATTTTGGCCAAACTGTGTTTACTCCCATCGTTGCTCGTAGCTTTGACAGTCAAAGTTAAGTTAGGACTGGACAATTCTTCATAATCAAGGTGTCCTGTAAGAACTACTTGCCCACTCAGAGGGTCGACTTGTAAAAGTCCATTTTCTGAGTTAATTACTTTAAAGTTTGATATTAAGTGGCCTGAAACTGGATCCTCAGCAGTTAGAACAACAACAGTACTACCTATGGGTTGTTCTTCCTTTATTTTATGATATATCACAGGGTTCGCAGTAGTCCAACCTGGGTTAGTATATTGAGGATTTTTATCTGCATAAGGCTGTATATAAATCGTATGTTCAACCAATGCAAATTGTTTTTCTTTGTCAATTTCAGCATTTACATCAACAACTTTGATTGTCAATATTAGGATTGAAGCTTTACTATAATCTAACTTTCCATTGACATAAATTTCACCAGTATATTCATCTATGCGAAATATATTTTTGTAATCGTATAGAGCATTTTGTTTCAATTGAACTCCAGCTTTCGAGAGAGCTTTGGTTGGCTCTATTATACTGTATTGCAGTTTTGAATTGACATCGGTGTCGTGAGCTTTCACCTTAGTTACTAAATCACCTATTTTAGATTTTTCTGATATGTAGGTTGTTGACTCTGTCATGTTGAATTTGGGTGGTTTATCGTTTACATCTTGAATGGTAACAAAAACTGTTGTTGTTGCAGTTTCTGGAATGGGCACTCCACTGTCTACAGCAGCTACCAATATTTCATATCTATCTGGATTAATATCTCGGTCTAAATTTGCATCATTTGAAATTGTTATCAGTCCAGTTCTGAAATTCAAATAAAAATTAATAAAGATCAGCAGTCATAATTATATAGGCTTGAAACTTGAATCCCCATAGAAGATATCCTGAGATTTCAATCTGATATATGAGACCATTCTGTTACGGGGTGGGTGGAGGTAAGTCTAAATATTTAATTGGGACAACCCCACAATTTGATAAGTACCTAGTTAGTATTTCCATGCGTGTGGTTTAAAGCACGCCGAACGGTCCATCCAAATAAAGTTCGTGCAAAATTCATTTCAAACAACAGGCAAACGGCAGGCATATAACAGGCAGTTAATATAATTTAAATTTTTCAAATGATTTCTACAGTAAACTACTAAGTACTAAGTAGTAAGTAATACTACTATCGTAGTATCCATTACTTACTTTTCATTGATAACAAAATTATCCTTGGAGCCGGATACGATATGATACGTTAACAAATCATCTAGGCCATCGGGGTCATTGGCAACAACCATTGTAACATTCAGCCCTGGCTTAGCATCTTCTCGAATACTAGCCTTGTAATTCATCGGATTTAGATCGAAGGTAAAATCATCAGTGAGTTCTTGGCTTTGAGAAACTGTATATTTATAGTGATGATAGTTTCCTTTGAAGGTTGGTCTTTGGTTGCCAGGTACTCCCACTCTGATGAACACTCGTGTCTCGTTGTATAAAGGCGGAGTTCCTGTTAAAAAATAGATTTATTCAATCACCATATTGTTTTTGTAATTTATAAAAGAACTTAAAAAAGTGATTTACCGAAATCTGTTCCTCTGATAACTAGTTCATATTGACCCCTTGGTGTGTCCATAGAATCAACTTTATCCAAAATAGTAATTTCTCCTGTATCTTCATCTACTGCGAAAACTTTTCCTCTGCGATTGATGCTGTTATCAGATTCTAAAGAGTACGATATTCTACCATCACCTTGGGTTGGTCCATCAGCATCTGAAGCCTAAAAATGTAATATATTTATAAGAAAACGGGAACATTTTATCCTAGCCTAGATTAATTTAACGAGAGGTAGGTACTTACTCTGACTATGAACTGTGGCTCAAAACTAGTAGCACCATCTCTTATAGTCCTACTGTATTCAGAAGCTTCAAAGATTGGTGCATTATCATTAACATCTAAGACTTCAATAAAAATGCTTGCAGTAGAACCTTTTCCTCCGCCATCTTTGGCTTGCAAATTCAAACTGTAACTTTTCTGCTTTTCATAGTCCAGTAATTGTGCAACATAGATTCCTCCTTTGCTACTGTCAGTTTTGAATAAATTTGATCCAAATCCAGTTAAAGTGTATACGATCTCACCAAAAATGCCGTAGTCTCTATCAGTCGCGATGACATTACCAATTTTGGTTCCAATAGTTGCATTTTCCAATACATCCAATTTATAACTAGTACCGTCAAATACTGGAGAGTTGTCGTTCATGTCTAACAATTTTATGTTGACTCGAGCTGATGATAATTCTCTATTGCCTGCTGAAGTCACAATATCGAAACTAAACATTCTCTTATCGTCGTCATCTACATCGTAATCTAGTTTGGAACTATCTTTAACTTTAACACTAATTGGGGTTCTACCTTCACCATATTCTGTACTAAGGAAAAACACATTTTCAGAATTGAATACGTTGCGCAGACTCAAATCGTATTTACTGTTTTGACCAATATCATTATCTTCAACATATATAGAAAGACCCGGTACAGGACTTCCATTTTCAATGTTTTCCGGTATCGATATATCGAATACCTCATTATTGAACTTTGGTACGTGGTCATCGACGTCTGTTACAATTATTGTTATTGGTGTGACTGTAAAGTCTGATGGCACTTCGTTATTTATTAGTTCGGTAGCCTGTAAATAAATAATAATATTACTTTAAGTAATTATTTTAGTGCAGAAAATGAATAGAATTCAATAAATATTACACAAACCTTGATGAAAAAACTGTAAACTCCTCCATTTTGCATCACAACGTCGCTTTCTCTATCGATAGGTATATCCGATGCAACCAGTACAGCTCGTCCTAAAGGCCTGTCTGGCAGTAGCTTGAAATAATGCTCAGTATCACCTTCAAGGGTCAGCAAGACTGCTCGAAGATTCGCTGTATCACCATCTTTTGCTACAATTTCCATTATGCTGGTATGCTGCAAAAATAACACTTTAATTCACAAGAGCGTTGCCTACTATTATTATATTAAGGTGGTTGCTTTTTCATACAAACGTATTTAACCAAATATACTGAAATACTAAATGGAGAACAGAGACTACTCTGTCTTATACTGACCAAAATATTATTTTGGTCGAAGATTGTCATTTTGCCAAAACGGCGGCTGTTGCTGTTGAGCGGGGAAGGGGAAAACTTGGTATGTTCAAAAGAGGCATGAAATAAACTTATAACAGCCGTATATTTTTCCCCAGTTTGAAGAAAAAATTACATTGTTCCATAGCCTTAGAATAGCGTATCCTAGCGTAAGGAATACGTGTAAAATGCCTGTCAGTTTTTTGGTGTCAAAATTGGATTTTAGACACCAACGACAACCAGTTTATGACTTAGTTCGCACGCGAGCGGTCGTGTTTGGTGCTATAACAAATATTGTATATAGTTCGACCATCAATATTTGAAATCTATGCGTTATTTCATCTCCGTCGCCTGACCTACTTTCGATGATAGTTTCTTATTTCAAAAGTATATTCACCGGCGGAGTATTTTCCGGTATTGTAGCAGAATATGGAGCATTCACAAACACCGGTGGTTGATCCTGCACATCCCAGATAGCTGCAGACACACTGGCTATGGCACGGAGAGGCTTGTCAGACGCATCGCTGGCTTCTAGGCTGATGACGTAGGCAGATCTGCTTTCGTAGTCAAGTGGCTGGTTTAGGTATAGGCGAACTTGGTATTCGTTTGGGGTAAGCTGGAAAAGTTTGTTATTTTTGTTTTACTAGGAACAATAATCACTGAAGTATGACCGATGTAACCCCCGACTAAAAAGAGCGGTGTTATAAGTTTGAGGTCATGGTATGTCTGTCAGTCAGGTATTCCTTGGAGGAACGTGCTCAATGGGATTTAGTTTTTTGCATTTCTATTAATTGCATAATGTTGCTGCCGTGATATACCTACCCCTGTGACAGAATAGGTATGTATAGATAGACAGGTAGAAAGACAGATGTAGATTAGGCTTAGTAATAGGGTCTTGTTGGCAGAAATTGGGTACTCTAAGGAACTAAATTGTGATCCTCATGTCTTGTCTTCCACTTTTGTTGATGTTTACGTATCGGTCAAGCTTTTATCGACAGGGTGTCGCTATATCATATAATTTGAAATGTAGTAGTTCCCTATTTGTTTATATTTTGGCCACTTCATATTGGACATACACTTCTATGAACATTTAACTTACCATGTCAGTTTCAACTCTGAATGTAGCACAAGCTTCTGTATCACTTCCTCTTTCTTTGGTCGAACAAATCACGTTTAATTTAGCATTTTCGCCTTCGTCTCTGTCTGTTATCATAATTTTTGGATGAACCTGAAATTGAATAGGTACGTTCAACATTAGTTTTTGAATCATTACTATAAAATAAGGTCACGACGGATTTTTGAATTATAGAGATTTCAGGATTTTACAAGTCACTCACGGAAAACCGTTCATGTGTTGGTATTTCTGGTTGTATGATTAACCCAGGCATGACAGATTTTTAATTCCAGAATTAGAAGACTAGAAATTGACTAGGATCTTGGGATTGTAATCTATAACCATTATTCTGAGGTTTTCCTGCACACATTCATCTAGACTAAGACTTCATTCATATAAAGCTAAAGCCAAATTAAATTTTCAGCCCTCGTCCGCGGTGGCGTGCACTCGCCACTGAGGACGCGGGCTGAACGCGTTGGCCTTAACTAAACTCTTTTTTGGGACAGTCGCTTTCTTGCTACAGAGCAGCTTTTTTGTGCTATACCTACTACAACGGACAACTTGTAATTTATGGAACTGTCTGTCTACTATAACTTTTGAAACTATCATGGTTATGTACATAATTTTCACTAGAAACGGGATATTTACCATGATTTTTGAGTTTTATATGGTAAATATCCCGTTTCTAGTGAAAATTATGTACATAACCATGATAGTTTCAAAAGTTATATCGCGAACCGGTACGGGCCGGATTTCGTCATAGTGGTGAAAGAACTAGAACGCTTGCGGAAAAAGTGTGAGTGCCTGCGTGAGTCTGTGAATTTCTTAGTGAAGTGTCGTGACGCAGACCTAATACCTCTGTGCGTGCGGATTAAATCACGCAGTGACATTCCGGGATCCGCGAGTATTCTGCGACAAGCGAGTGTTAAGTTATTACGTAAGTCAATACGGAACACTAGACATTGGTTTCATTCGTCACAAGAGGAATTGTATAGGGTACATTCTAAGTGCAGTGGGGTGTTAGTGCATACGGATTTTGATATTTGTGACCGTATTACATACTTGCAAGCCCAACGCTCTGGGGAATTGAGTGCTTTCAAACAGAATCGTAAGTTCGAATCCTTACTGAGTAAACAAAAGCGAGTTGTCCCCTACCAGGGTGATAACTCATTGATAACTCGAACAGTAATTAACTTGTCCCAGAAGGTTTTGAATGACTCTGCTCTTAAAGTGTTGGAAAAGGGTTTGAATTTTGCCCCTACCACGAAACGCATCCCGTATGAAAAAGTGATCGGTAACGTAGAAGAAGTTATTCGTTATAATATGATACCTTCAGGTGACTCGGAGTGTCTAAGACAAGACATTGCTTTCATTCTACGTCATGCTAAACCACCTGAACCGAACATCACAGACGAAGAACTAGTCGCGTTAAGGGATTTGCGCCAGGATACAGACTTGATGATCCTGAAGGCGGATAAAGGGAATGCGACAGTGGTTATGGACGTCACACAATACGAGGAGAAAATCCTTAGTTTGTTGGAAGATGGCAGTATATACAAACCGGTGAACTACAACCCGACAGCCCGAACACATCGTAGTACCCAGAAAATTATAAAGGAGAGCCTACATGCTATCGGAGAGGAAGTAACGAAATACCTGTTGCGTCCTAGAAACATCCAGCCACCTAAACTATATGGTCTACCAAAAGTGCATAAGCAGCATGCTCCGGTGAGACCCATCGTGAGTCAAATTGACTCACCGACTTATGAGTTAGCTAAGCATGTAGCAGGAGTACTGCAACAAACGGTGGGAAACACTTCTTCTTTCGTGAAGGATTCGCGTCACTTCATAGATATTCTGAAGCAGACAAAGGTGGATGACAGCGAGAAGATGGTGAGTTTCGATGTGGAATCCCTCTTCACAAACGTCCCCTTAGCTGACTGTATGAAGGTGATTGAGAAGAGCATACAGGAAAATGACATCCCTGCAGAGTACGCCAAGCTTGTGCATCATATACTCTCCACAAATTATTTTGTATACAAGGGAAATTACTATCTCCAAATAGATGGGGTAGCTATGGGAAGTCCAGTTGCTCCCGTAGTGGCAAATATTTGGATGGAGTATTTCGAGAATATGGCTATCTCGACTGCCCCCTCACCGATTAAATTGTGGAAGAGGTATGTTGATGACATTTTCTGTATTTTGGAAGGAAGGAATGAAGAAATAGAAATACTTTTGGCACATCTTAATGGAGTACATACGAAGATGAGGTTTACGTATGAGATGGAATGTGATCGACGTTTGGCTTTCCTAGACGTATTGGTACAGGTCCGAGAAGATGGTGGGTTAGGCCACTCTGTTTACAGAAAACCTACACACACGGACCGATATCTTCATGCTGATTCGCACCACCACCCTCGGCAGCTCAATTCAGTGGTAACATCTCTCACCAACCGAGCAGTTGACCTGTGTGATGAGAATCACATTGAAAGTGAGCTAGCTCATGTCCAGCATGTGTTGCGTAAGAATGGATATAAGCTTCGGTCATTACCATCCCGACCTAGGCCAAGACCCCACAGATGCAGAGTAGAACGTAGGCCAGCGTTTCTGCCATATGTTAAGGGGGTGACGGACAAAATTGCGAAAGTCTTGCAAAAGTTTTCCGTAAAGACCATCTTCACTCCCTTAAAGAAGATATCGCACTACTTGCGTTCACCAAAAGACAGTTTTCCACTTGAAAAGCCAGGGGTGTATAAAATTGATTGTAGCTGTGGGAGTTCGTACATTGGCCAAACGAAACGTACGATAGCGTGTCGGGTTAAGGAGCACATACGAGCGGTCAAGAACAGGGACATACATAAGTCAGCCATAGCAGAACACCTTTTGGAATTTGGCTCAAATCATTGGATCGAGCTACACAGTCCGCAGGTAATCTCGACAGAGCGACATTACATACCGAGAATGGTACAAGAGGCAATTGAGATTACTAAGTACAGAAACTTCAATAGAGAAGATGGTTTTCAATTATCTGGAGTATGGAAGCCTGTGGTAAGAATGTGTAAGAATCAAAAAAGTGTGGTACCTGCTACGCGTCCGGACACCGTTAGTGTTGTGTGTCGAGTTGGTGTGAATTGTGACAATGAAACCGATGGTAGTGGTATCGTTCGTAATAAAAGAGTGAGAAAGAGGGTAGATCGATATATCTGCCAATAACATCTACTCGCAAAGACTTTAGTCAGTTCTCCCGTGATCATGGCGCATGCAACTGTGCCGAAATATCGGGAACATATAAAACTCAAAAATCATGGTAAATATCCCGTTTCTAGTGAAAATTATGTCTGTCTACTGTTTCAAGTCGCTCAAGATACTTGCCTCTATTTCAGTTCCAACAGGAGTAGCTTCGCTGACATTCACGATGTAGGGTCGGTTGTGGAAGACAGGTGGATTATCATTGACGTCCTTCACTGGGATCACTCGACGCAGTGAGATTGTATTCGGCTCTGTGTTTGCTAAACCTTCGTCTGTAATTTTAATAAATAATTGATCATTTAAAAAAGTTTATGAAAACTCATATCGTAAAACCGTGATTCAAAACTTAAAAGTAGTGTTTTAATGACATATTTTATATTAACTTCGCGTGCGTAATAAGAAAATAAATTACTATAAATAATTGTTTTCTTAACAAAATAATGCATTAGAATAACTTTTTGATTTGTGACAACTTTTCTCTCACTTTCCTGCAATCTGTGGGAGTGATTTGGCTAAGAGTAACAGGAAGCGCCCATTTTTCCGAGAGTTTGTAGCGCCCATTTTTCCGAGAGTTTGTAGCGCGCATTTTTCCGAGAGGTTGTTACTTCCAGCCATGAATTAAATTACGAAGGAGGTAAAATGTCAGATGTTACACATCATATGTGAGCTTAGACTGTACCGTATCCATACATCGAGCAATACAGAAGGCCTGCAATGCTCTAAGTATGTAAGGCAAGCTCGTTACACTACGGCCAGACCAAAGAAGTTTAATTATTTTTTCACTCATTTTCGTGACACATAGTCTAATATACGCCACAAAGAAGTGTCTACGCGCGCTAGATGGCATGCGCGGTAGAATGGTGTTACTTTTTTATGCTTATTCATTGAACGCAAATGGTGACGTTATTATTTTTCATGTGCTTTGTTGGTAAAATAAAAGTTTTATTGCATGAGTTTAGATAAAGAAGTGTATGAAACTGCTCATAACTAGGTACACTCAAAGGTATACTCGTGTGAAACTATTAAAGACCAAGGCTTGGTTTTTAAACTCACACTCGCGTTTTAATAACCCCTGTAATGTAACAGTTTCTTAAACTACTATTTCAAAACACACTTAAAATTAAAACTTACTGTGAATGAGCTGTAGTGTAGGACAGCCTCCCATTCACTCGATAGATCAATAACATTGCAATAATATGAGAAGTCGGTGGCTAAAGGCGGCTCAAAAACGATCGTCGTGTTATTATACGGAGAGGCCTATGTGGCAGTTCCTATGAAAGACATACGTGAATCTTAAAATGGAGCTACCTGTCAAACTAATGATAACTTCCAAGGAGCTCTGCTGCTCCCTGTCCAAGGTCCTGGCGAGGGTCACGACGCCGGTCAGCGAGTCCACTGTGAAGTACTGCCCTGATATCGAGTACCTCAGCTGAGCGTTCTCTGGATCTATCCCTGGAACATACAGTTATAACATTTGTTAGCGACACGATAGTAGACCTTTTAACTAGTTTATTTTTAAAAGAAAGAGAGTAGTTTTGACTTTTCAGTTGCTATATGCTTTGGTAGTGTATGACAAGCAGTTAAAACATGACGAAATAAAATATAAGAATTTATTAAAACATAGTGATTGCTTCCTCAATGGAATTTATTTTCAGGAGTCTAATGAAAAGGTATTTGGTGAAAATAAAAGTTCCAAAATGGCGTAGTTGTGCACGGTGACTCAATTTTAAGGAGAACACAGTAGCTCACGCTAATTTAACCCTTGAGTTACTGTGGTACACAGTGGCTCAATTATCTTTTATTTTTTTTTATTTCTAATTTTGTTTTGGCTGTATTTATGAAAATGAATGATGCTATATTAAACTAAGATAGTTTAACAACATCATCAACCTACTGCAGTCCATTGCAGTGATGGACATAGGTCTCTCCCATGGCACGCCACTGAGCCCGGTCTTCGGCTCTCCTCATCCGGTTTCTGCCAGCCACCCCGCGCAAGTCGTCGCTCCACCTAGCCAGAGGGTGCCCTACACTACGTTTGCCAAAACGCGGTCTCCACTCAAGAACTCGTTTACTCCACCGGTTATCGGGTCTTCTGCAGACATGACCGGCCCACTGACACTTCAGCTTGCTAATACTCTGGGCTATATCTAATATAAAATATCGTCTCAATCGGTTGAGGATAACTGCTTCAAAATTCAGTTAAAAGATTCCACCTGGATTCCATCCAGCCAGACAAACATTGCAACATGCATGTAATAATGCTTTCAAATCAAAAAAGACCTGAAAAGGTGGGAAAAGGCGTGTGTCTATGTATATTACCTTTCAAATGATACACAGGCGTGCCCACCGGTGTATTTTCAGGAAGACTAAACTGTGTCATGTCCCCCACTTGTGGGATGAAGTGGGGCACTCTGTTGACCACTTGGCTCGTGCATGACTGGATCAGGGCGAGGATGAGCAGGATTATCAGGGGGCTTGGTTCGCTGAAGATTGTGGCCGCTTTCCGCCTTTGGAATATTATTTCTGCCATCTGAAATACAGAAATTACAACATCAAATTCGCTAACTTAATCAACCCAACCAACAACTCAAAACAATAGAGCGGTTCAAGGACCTGTTCTACCATCATTATTACAAACCTGAGAAAACTACATACATTAATAATTATCATAAGCATTATCTTGATACTTAACACACGCCACTTTTAATTTGAATGCCTACTAAATGTTGTGTCACACCTATTAACTGATTGAACTGATTTTTTAAACTCAGACTAATGTAAAGCCCTGATGGAAGAACCAGGTTGCGTTTTTTGAAGAGGTAGCTTCCTACCTACATTATTAAAAGACAATGAACTACCCACAATCGCTAGTCAAGAGTATGACTATCGTCAAAAAATTTACGCAATGGGCATATTAAATAGGTAGTCGGCTGAGACAAGAGAGGCGCGGGTTCGATCCCCGCTGCAGGGCAACTATTTGTTCCTGAGGGCCTAGTCTGCAAATTTGACAAGCAACTTACACGGCCGTGTGGTGTACCCTACACGGATTTTAGTATGGAGAAATCGAAGAGCGCCCCTAGCGGGCACCTTGAGAACCTCAAATCCCGTACAAAAATCCGTGTAGTGTACACCACACGGCCGTGTAAGTTGCTTGTCAAATTTGCAGACTAGCCCCTCTGGTATAAGTGTTGTGTTACTCGACACACGGAATCCTATAATGTGGATTCAAGACTAAGTATTAGCACAGAATAAATAATAGTACAAGGTAATTAGGTGACTGTTGTGTTATGTTATGTTATGTATGTTATTGACCGAGCGAGCGAAGCGAGCGATCCTTGCAGCAGCTGGAAAAGTTTGGTTTCATCTGTCCGGATGTATGTTTATATATATACATATATGTATGATTGAATGTATGTATGTTTGTACTCGCTTTTTCCACCAATCTTGACGAAACTTGATACTTATTATACTAAGACTGAAACCGTGAGAGTTACCGAATAGTGACGTTGGGAGTTACGGGCTCGATTTAAAAAACAAAAACTTCTGAATTCAAAAAAGTAAAAAAAAAAAATAGATTTTCTAAAAAGTAAGAAAAAAAATGATCATTATGGATTGACATGATGTATAGTTCAAGTTTGTGCTCGCGAGATCCTAATGGTTTTGCGTACCAACCGTGTTATTTTTATTTTTTTATTTTTTATTATGTAATAAGGTGACAAACATGCAGACGGCCCGCCTGATGTAAAGCAGCCTATGGACATCAGCAACACCCACGGTATTGCAAACGCGCTGCCTACCATAAAGAGCCCTACTGATATTTCTCTTGAATTTACCCATATTGTAGCCCTGTGGGAAGACATCCAGCGGGAGCTCATTCCACGCCCTGCAGGTACGTGGGAGAAACGAGCGCAAACCGTGTAATATAATACGGCTGTAAATAATACGCATTATATGATTCCATGTCACTAAACCAGTCCACAGCCAGTATTAGGCTAGTTACACAATGTACGTTGTTTGCGGTTGTTCTGGACCTGTTTTATGCACATACGGTAGGTACTTGGTTGTGTTTGCGGACAGTATATACAACGCTATTCCAAATATACCATAAAAATACCTGGATAATCTGTATTCGATACAGATTGAATCAACGCAAAAAAAGTTACCATATTACAATTTCCAGGAATATCCATAAAGAATGGGAACAATTGGTCAAAACTCTAAGTTATTATTTCAGCGAGTTACGCTTCTCCATACACAAGTAATTAATTTTGTAAAAATTAAAAAAAACCCCAACGCAATGAAACGGCTTAACCGATTTTGATCAAACAAAGCTAAGAACAAACCCGACAAATTCACCAACCAAACAAAAAAATAAAACGAAATCGGTTCATCCGTTCGGGAGCTACGATAGGACAGACACACACACACACAGAGACACGTCAAACTTATAACACCCCTTCGTTTTTACGTCGGGGGTTAAAAAGTCAGGCACGCGTATTATGTCAATATATTAATTCGGATTTTGTCAAGAATAAAATGTTAATATCTCTTTTAATTCCTTTCGATAAAAAATACGCAGATTAAATTTGTACCTACCGAATATTCAGTGAATTTTTTATGGTATATTTGGAATAGTGGTGTATGTTGGGTGCAGCCGTATTGATCCCATGGATTCATCCCACGAATATTTATTTCCGGATTCATACCAAAATGTAGGCCGTATATTCATCCTGTTAGGTACCTAATAAGGAAGTCATCTCCTAGTTCAAATTGTTTGTAGGTATCTTCCAAGGCTTTCTTTAAGGTATGTTGTCTGGCAGAGATTTCTCATAGCGATAAGACTGTATATTGTATACGAAGACCTCTGTGGCGCGGCGGAAGAAGGTTCACCTGCGACGCAGGAGGTTGCGGGTTCGATTTCCGCCGCGGAACAAATAATTGTACGATCTGCAGATATTTTTTCAAGGATGTTCTGGGTATTTTATATATATAATTTATATGTATAATAAAATATATCTAAATCTAATAAAATCTATATGTTTTATTAAGTATATCAGTTATCTAGAACCCATAGCACAAGCTATGCTTAGCTTGGGGCTAGATAATGTTGTGTGAACTGTCCAGCATTATTTATTTATTTATTTTATTTATTGTATAATCATGATGAGTTTGTGCGACCCACTGTGAAAAGAGGCCCAATGACTAGGCTCTGCCTAGCCCTTCGGGGAAAAAGGCGTCTGTCTATGTATGTATGCATGATTAGTTAGTATATAAATTCTTAAGAACCTATTTTTTTTGGGTATTAAGCACCTCCTTCCACCGGCTTCCTGCGGCTATTATATCATATCAAGTGTTGGGGGAGGGGGTTGGCCTATACTATGTACTGTGTCGTTCGTTTCGTGGTCACCACTGGATTATCTTTTCCCCAGCATATTTTAGCGTAGTTACTAGTGTCTGCCCGCGGCTTCCCTCGCAATTTACCAAGATAACCTATAGGTACTGTACTATTATTTCTTTGTTTCTTTCTATTCCGTGTTTTTTTTTTTTTTTTTGTTCAAATTCCTAGAAACGGGAGGTCAACAAAGAATGTTATACACTGGTTGTTGTTTTATAGAGTAGGTACCTACAAGTTTCAAGATTTTTAGACATTTTAGACTTTTCCCAGTATTTGTATCATAAAAGCTACAAACGTAAAAAAAATAGCGTTGTAGGATTAGTGGAAGTACCCTAGAGGTTTTGTTTTTTTACATTTTTGATTTACCCTAACATCTCAAAAACTAAAATAGTTTTGAGATGTCGAAGCGAGGAACTTTCATATGACACCACATTTGATCTGATATTCTTACTTTTTTTTACCTCCTCTTGGACCCCAATATCTCAACAACCCCCCCGACCGATATAGCTCATAACCTTACCAACAAATTGTACCAATACTATCACCTCCCAATCAAATTTCATGACGATCGGATTAACGTTTCGGAAGTTATGCTCGGACAAACATACATACATACATTCATACAAACGCCAATTCTTCCAAGTTGAATCAGAGAACTCGCTCCGCTCGTTCAATATTTAAAAAAAAAAAACATAGTATTGCCTTGTTTCAGTCGAAGTCAGTTCTGTGTAGGTAGGTGAAACTACAATCTTCAAACAAATTCGTTGAAATGATTCCTAGGGGTCTTATTCATTATAATTGCGAGTTAGGGTCTTCGGAAGATTCAGATATGCAGGCCCAGGGTGGGTATTGAACATTTTGCCTCCTGCTTAGAAGACAACAGTTCATCTTACTATGACATGTTATGTCTGTTCGTGTATGTCACAGCCACTTTTTTCCGAAACTATAGGATCTATGCTGTTGAAACTTGGTAAGTAGATGTATTCTGTGAACCGCATTCAGATTTTCACAAAAAAATAGAAAAAACAAAAAAAAATGGGGGTTCAGTTCTAAGTATTAGTACTTAGAACTGAAACTCAATTTTTTTTTTCATCAAACCCGTTGGTGTGGGTATCTATGGATAGGTCTTCAAAAATTATATTGAGGTTTCTAATATAACTTTTTTCTAAACTGAATAGTTTGCGCGACAGACACTTCCAAAGTGGTAAATATAAGATTTGTGACATTTAATATTATGATTCCTTATTATTATTCACTAGTATTTTACCTTGTTTCGTTGCCATAATTATTACTATTGAATTATATTGTAAGAATAAATACTATTAAACCGTAGGTTAGAAACTAACATTATTATTAAAATTGCATGCTAACTAATGGCGAAATATGCTGGTCCTAAGATTAAATAATCTTATATATATTTTTTCATCCTCTTGTACCATATTTCATGCAATAAATTATTATTATTTATTTATAAAAAAGTCTCCCCCCCCCCCCCCCCCCCCCAACCCCGTAACTTCTAAAATAAGAGAATGATAAAACTAAAAAAACAAAATGTACATTACCATGTAAACTTCCAACGAAAATTGGTTTGAACGAGATCTAGTTAGTAGTTTTTTTTTAATACGTCATAAATCGTAAACCATCCAAGAACTTTGATATTATGTTACTTGCTGCTACGGAACCCTTCATGGGCGAGTCCGACTCGCACTTGGCCACTTTTTTTTTTAATTTCCATAATATTATTTGCATGCAATGCATATCAGCCGGCCTAGCCAAATGACATTCGCTTCGAAGCGATTCCATTCCTTTCTAGGCGCTAGTCCAGATGGTACGTTCCTAAGCACTAATTTATTACTAGTAGGTAATTGTGTTTATACAATTTAATTGAATTAATTAATTAAATAATAATTATTTTAATTTTTGTTTTTTATTTTGTTTTTTTTTTGTTTTTTGTGTTTTTTTGTTTTGTGTACTGTACTAGCCATTTCACCGCAGCTTGGCAAACAAACAAACAAAGAAAACAACAAAGTTTACATATTTACAGGTAATTAATTTTGTAAAAATTAAAAAAAAACCCGAACGAAATAAAACGGCAGAACCGATTTTGATCCAACAAAGCTAAGAACACTCCCGACAAATACACCTATCAAAAAAAACAAAAAACGATTTCGGTTCATCCGTTCGGGAGCCACGTTGGGACATACAGACACACACACACACACACAGACACGTCAAACTTATAACACCCCTTCGTTTTTCGTCGGGAGTTACAAAATACAAAATAATAGTAAAGATAAATAAAAAAACATAAAAAAGATAAATATTTTATACATACAAATTAACAATCTTTTTTTTTAAGGAGAATTAGCCTTTTTGAAATACAATCCTTTCCCTCATTGTCTCGCAAGTCACAAAGGACTCGAAATTAAAAAAAATATAATTAATTTTTATTGAATGGGTTATCCTCTTTTTTAACCCCCGACGAAAAACGAAGGGGTATTATAAGTTTGACGTGTCTGTGTGTGTGTGTGTCTGTCTGTCCCATCGTAGCTCCCAAACGGATGAACCGAAATGGTTTTTTTTTTGTTTGAAAGGTGTATTTTTCGGGAGTGTTCTTAGCTTTAGTTGATCAAAATCGGTTCAGCCGTTCAGCGTTGGGGTTTTTTTTTAATTTTTACAAAAATAATTACTAACTCAACTATAATCTGGACCTCTTCAAGGCTAGAGTGAATAGGTGCCTTCTAGACCTTTGTGCTCCATCTTCGGCCGCATCGTCACTTACCAACAGGTGAGATCGTGCACAAACAAAGGTCTATCAATGTTAAAAAAAAAAAAAAAAAAAAAACTTGTTGAAAATAGGGTCAACTGCGGATTTCCTCAATGAAGAATTGTTACTTCGTCGGCTTTATTTCTCAAACTCAAGACATCACAATAATGGAAATGGAGCGCGACGAATTATTCCCATTTGTCACACTGATCTGTCCCCCCTAAGGTGACAGTTAGAACAAAAAAGTTGGATCTGTCCCGTCTGTTGCGTGATTGGGTGATGGCTGGTACATTTGCGTGTAATTTTAATTTTAATTTTAGATTATTGTATGGAACCCTTCGTGCTAGAGTCCGACTAGCACTTGGCAGTTTTTTTTTATAGTTTATGATACGAATTGGCAAACTAGCATACGGCCTGATGTGAAGTGGTCACCGTCGCTTATAGACACCGGCAACACCGGGGGTAATTGTCGATGCGCTGCCTACCCTGAAGGAATTTATGACCATTTATCATGAAATAAAACATGTCGTTGCCTTCGTCGCGGCCTTACTTGTGCTTTGTAAAGCAATAGCCATTGATGCGGCGTAAAATAAAGTTTCTATGTGCATTATATTATGGGGGAGGCCTATGCCCAGCCGTGGACTTCAGTTGATGATCTATCAATAAAAGCTGAAAGTAAATAAATCTTTAGAAAAAAAGCGGCCAAGTGCGAGTCGGACTCGCCCATGAAGGGTTCCGTAGCAGCAAGTAACATAACATAAAAGTTCTTGGATGGTTTACAACTTTTGATATATTAAAAAAAACTACGTACTCTCTCGTACGATCTCTTTCAAAACAATTTTCGTTGGAAGTTTACATCATAAGTGTACATCATATTTTTTTTTTAGTTTTATCATTCTCTCTCGCGCAAACTATTCAGTTTAGAAAAAAATGATATTAGAATCCTCAATATCATTTTTGAAGACCTATCCATTGATACCCCACACTGGTTTGATGAAAAAAAAATGTGTTTCAGTTTTAAGTATGGGGAACCCCAAAAACTTATTGTTTTTTTCTATTTTTGTGTGAAAATTAGTTTCGGAAAAAAGTGGCTGTGACATACACGGACAGACAGACATACATGACGAATCCATAAGGGGTCCGTATTTTTTTTTTCGGAACCCTGAAAAACGACTTCATAGCTAGGAATTTATACCCAATACAACATAAATACATACATAGACACACGCCTTTTTCCCCGAAAGAGTAAGCAGAGCCTCTCATGTGCCTCTTTTCACTGTGGGTTGCACCATCGTGGGAAATACACGTGACAAGTGGTGAGCTCATCGCCGCCATTGCTTCCCACGACTGACTCTGCTAATGCTTTCTTCCAGTATAAGCAGTCAGGACAAATCTTATACTAACGAATCTCACAAACAAGTCCGGGTATAAGACTTAATAAAATTAGTGTGCTGATGAAAATGAGCCTAAACACGGCCAGTCTACTATTATCCATCGAGGAGTTCCGCTGTCCACGTTCCGTCTCCATCATCAGATCAGCTCGCTTTCACCATAGTATTGTACTGTCATCGGAACTAGATAGGTACGAGTATGCCAAATTTCAGCTCAATCGGATATTGCAGGAGACACCATTGTTGCCACCCGTGAAATATAGTAGTAGTAGAGCTTTTTTGTGTAAGAGTTCGTCCGGGGAAGTACTACACCCATACCTATTTCTGCCGCAAAGCAGTAGTCCTCGCATTGCTGTGTTCCGGTTTGAAGGGTAAGGGTGCCGGTGAAATTACAGGCACATGAGACGTTTCACCTTTATGTCTCAGGGTGGCGGGCGCAGTGCAATGCCACATAGGGCGCGTCCTAGGTGGACGTGACCTATGAGGTAATGCACTGTTCATAGGCAGAGGTTACCGCTTAACATCAGGTGGGCCATCAGCATGTTCCGTCATTCTAGTAGTATAAAAAAAAAAAAACATTCTGAATGCAAATGCTTGACTTGTTGCTGAAAATACCGAAATTGATATATGTGTGCCTATAATATTTGAGGAGTTCCCTCACTCAATCTTCATGGATTCCATCATCAGATTTTTTTTTAATGAAAATGGCACCAATCTGGAAGTATATCATGTAATTTTTTTTCCTAATCGTTACGTAAATGGTATGAGGTAACAAACATAATAAAAAACTCTGGAATTGATAACCTCCTCCATTTTTTGAGGTCGGTTAAGAATCGAGTACCTACTTTTTGATTTGAAATAAAGACACACCACAACACTCACTTCACAAACATAATATTGGCTGAAGCAGAATCAGTGTATTTTGTAGATCATTACAAAAACATTTATAAAAAAAAAATAGTCTGGTATCGAACCCAGTACTGTGGTTTTAGTGTCGAGAGATCTAGTCACTGGTTCACAAAAAAAAAAAAGTAAAAAAAAAATACAAAAAATATAGGCAGTATAGAATCGAACGCAGTAACGTGGTTTCAGAAGTTCTGAGTCGACAGTCCAAGCCGCTAGTCCAACCATTTTGAAATTCGCGCGCCGAAATTAGCTTATAGTTCTAATACAATAATATCCTTGACTGTGTGCGTGAGTAGGCTTTCATATTGCTCGGAATTTGCTCGGCACAAGTATGTTAAAACTAGAGACTAAAATAACCTGAAATATATCTAGTTACATAGCAAATAAACCACCATTTGCGTGAACGTTAGTGTTATGACATAATATGCACATTTTAATTCATAAATACATAAAATACTTCAAAATTTGGCAACAGCGCCATCTATTGACGCTGTTGTGCCTAGCTGACCACGAGGAACAACCTTAATGGGATTAGTAGGTTATAGGGTATGTATTGCATTTTTTTTAATACTAAGAATGACGGAACAAGCAGATGGCCCACCTGATGATAAGCGGTAACCTCTGCCTATGAACAGTGCATTATCACATAGGTAGTGCATTATCGCGCCCTATGTGGCATTGCACTATGCGCCCGCCACCCTGAGACATAAAGATGAAAAGTCTCATGTGCCTGTAATTTCACCGGCAACCATACCCTTCCAACCGGAAAACAGCAATGTGAGCACTACTGCTTTGCGGCAGAAATAGGTATGATGGTAGTACTTCCCCGGACGAACTATTTCACAAAGAAGCTCTACTGCACTTCTATACTTGGGATTAGCGGGTCTTTGGGTATATATTGCAATGGTCAAAACCAAATCTGCGCTGTACCTAGTAAAGTTGACTCAGATTACAAAAGGCTGTGCGGGCTCTTACGTCAGCACTGGCCAGTGAATGTTGCAGCTATCTTTGCATTGTTTTGAACAACCAATTTGGAGCGTCAACTATGTCTACATAAGTTATGTTGGAATCTGCTATCTAGCGTTTTTTTAATTGTAATTATCATCATGCTTTAGACGTCCACTGCTGGACGATGCCTCCCCCATAGAATGCAATGGCGGGGTTTGCCATATTCACCACGCTTGGTAGGTGGATTGGTGATCAGATTAGGTATTGAAGTTAATCCCTTAGTCGGCTTTACGACATTCATGTGAGGACACAGACGGGTCTATTATTAGGCCGGACACAGATTATGGACGAAGACATAGTTTTTTTTTTTCGTAGCCTACACTAAAACTAAATGTGTCAGGAGGATCCTTATAATTATGCTTTTTGATATGAAATTCCGTTTTGAGCCGGTGGCACCACTTTTTCCCAAGTCCCCAAAATACCCTCGTTCCCCTTTTCACCCGACTAAGAGAAGTTAAAAATATATGGGAAACGTTTATTTTTTAATTTTCTCAAAATATTACGATTTGATTTGCTAGGTTACTCAGGGAAAATAATTCCTTATGAGAAATGGAGTCGATAGAGCCCAACTATTTATTTTTGAGAAATTTAAATATCAGGGTCTCGTTCAAATTTTCCAAAAATCCAAAAGTTCTTATTTTTTTCAAAATTCTCCTTCAATTCAATGCATCCAAAGAAAAACCTCTCCAACTTCAACATAAAAGGTACTTGCCCTGACAGTCCCGTTATCTTGCCACGGCCTGTAGGTATATGATGTTAGTGGGATTATTATTATGAGCACTGGGTCTAGTGGGACGGACGCTGACTTCCGATCCTAAGGTCGTGGGTTCAACGTCATGTACCAATATTTGTTCTACTAGAAACATTTATGTGCGCAATATTATGTGTTCTCAAACGGTGAAGGAAAACATCGTGAGGAAACCGACATGTCCTAGAACCAGAAATTCTAAGACATGAGATATGTGCATGAAAGGAGCCTCTGCGAGGCACACTGATTCCTGTCACCACACTGGTTTTTTCGCCATTGGTCGCTTGGCCCTTTTCAGGGTCACCATACCACAAGCTGGTCACTGACCTAACGCGACCTAGGGTAACTAACTAGGACGGAACCGGTGACACGAAGTGGTTGTAGTCAACGCTAATCTACACTATCTACATCTACACTTCTACACTAATATTATAACGAAGAAAGATTTGTATTTTTGTGTGTGTGTATATTTGTAATGAATAATCGGAAAAACTACTGTGCCTATTTCAAAAATTCTTTCACCGTTGGAAAGCTACATTCACCCTGAGTGACATAGGCTACCAGGACGGGGATAGGAGGGGGGGCTGATTTTCATCCTGAAACTACCCGTGCCTAACCGGGACGAGTCGCTAGTAATTCGTCGTCGTTTCGTATGAGGTAGTGCTGGCCTCTGGTGTCAGAGTTTGTCAAGCCGCCCGAGGGCCTCTGACATGGCTTATCGACTGCTACTAATCAATAACAGCCGGGACCGACAGCTTAACGTGCCCTCCGAAGCACAGAGCGATGGAAATCAGCACATAACTTAGAAAAGTCATTGATCTAGGATCGAACCCGGTATCGTTGGATTCTGAGTTGAACTATTGAACCGTTAGGCTACCATCGCTAGTAATTAATAAAGTATGATAAAAAGTAACTAACATGGAGGTCGCTTAACATTCCACGAAGAAAATATAATTAGAATTGGAAACAAATGTCATGCCCTCGATAATCAACACGCCTGTAGACTTGCTGACTCGATTTAATTTAATTTGTGTGCTGTATGCAAAAACTATTGGTGTTGTTTTACAACTTTATGATGGATTGAAGTAATAAATAAAGAATGCTGGAAAAGTTCACACAACATTATCTAGCCCCAAGTTAAGCCAGAGCTTGTGTTATGGGTACTAGTTAACTGATACACTTAATACAATATATTACATATATAGATATTTTTTATTACTTATACATAGAAAACACCCATAACACCCTGAACAAATATCTGCAGATTGCACAAATATTTGTTCCGAGTCAGGAATAGAACCTGCAACCTCCTGCATCGCAGGCGTACTATCACCAGCCGCGCCACAGAGGTCGTTAATGATGAGAATTAACAAGTTTCTTGTGAAAAAAACTTCTTTTAATGCAAGCTTTTATAAAATTAGTGATCGTAACCGTGTGCTGATCAAAATGAACCTAAACACCGCCAATCTACAATTATCCCTCGAGGAGTTCCGTTGGCCACCTTCCGTCTCCATCATCAGATCAGCTCGCTGTCACCATAATATTGCATTGTCATCGGAACTTGACAGGTATGCAAAATATCATCTCAATCGGTTGAGGATAACTGCTTTAAAATTCAGTTGCAAGATTCCACCCGAACATACATTGCAAGTGTTAAAAGTGATAATACGCTCCAACTCAAGGCACCGATGGAGGATACATCTCGAATATGGTGTGGGATACTATTCCATAAACGAAACGCAGTAATGGTAAATGAATCAGAGTAACCAGGCGTGTTGTTGTCTGGGTATAGTTGGTATGGTATGGTATGGTAATTGGAGTTGCTGTTGGAGGCGCACAGGACGGTCTGAACGTGCCGATAGGTAAAACGTTCTGCAGCGAGCCACTACCTACAGTATTCAGACCTCCATCCGAGAAGCCTCCTCAGCCACAAGCCGCATATAGAATACTAGATGACCCGCGCGCGACTTCGTCCGCGCATAGTTTGGAAAAATCCCCGTCGCGGCGTGCAGACAACAATTTAAACATCAACAACCACCCCGTGAAACGACTTTTGAAACGACACCACACTGAAGTTTTTCAATTTGGGGGTCCCATTTGACCCTTGAGGTCCTGAAAATATTTTGATTTCAACAACGACACAGTGAAACGACCTTTGAAACGACACCATATTCAAGTTTTTCAACTTAGGGGTCCCATTTGAACCTTGAGGTCCTGAAAATATTTTGATTTCAACAACGACACCGTGAAACGACTTTTGAAACGACACCCTACTCAAGTTTTTCAATTTAGGGGTCCCATTTGAACCTTGAGGTCCTGAAAATATTTTGATTTCAACAACGACACAGTGAAACGACCTTTGAAACGACACCATATTCAAGTTTTTCAACTTAGGGGTCCCATTTGAACCTTGAGGTCCTGAAAATATTTTGATTTCAACAACGACACCGTGAAACGACCTTTGAAACGACACCCTACTCAAGTTTTTCAATTTAGGGGTCCCATTTGAACCTTGAGGTCCTGAAAATATTTTGATTTCAACAACGACACCGTGAAACGACCTTTGAAACGACACCCTACTCAAGTTTTTCAATTTAGGGGTCCCATTTGAACCTTGAGGTCCTGAAAATATTTTGATCGCTATGACTACACTGTGAAACTAACTTTTAAATAGTCAAAATACGCTGAAATCTGTCTAAAACGTATGGTGTATTTATTTTCGTACAAAACGTTCCCGTGGCTTTTTTCAGCAAAACTTTCAGGTACTACTGAAACTTGTTTTTGCTATTTTTATATAAGAAATCAACCTGTGAATTTTCAAGTATCTACTACCAACGGTTTCCGTAATACGAAGCATTTTAGTTTTACATTAAAAGCCGTTTTGGACCCCTTACAGGGTGAATTTTCCAAAATCCTTTCTTAGTACACCCCTACACCCAAAAATGAGTACATCCTCCAAATTTCATGTATCTAAGTCCAGCGGTTTAGGCTGTGCGCTGCAAAACGCAAAGTGTATACATTAAAAGCCCTTTATGGACCCCTAAGGGAGCGAATTTTCCAAATTTCTTTTTATTTACACCTTTACACCCTAAAAAAACAACACTCTTCAAATTTCAAGTCTCTACGACCAGGGGTTTAGGCTGTGCGTTGTAAAAACTAAAGTTTTTTTTATTTTTTTACAAAGAAAACGTTGCCCTGCCGTTTTTCAGCAAAATTTCAGGCATGGCTGAAACACATGTTTGTTAATTTTATTTGAGGAATCTCCTTCTAAAATTTCATGGTTCTACTACTAACGGTTTCCGAAATACAGAGCATTTTTGTTTTACATTGGAACCCCATTTTGAACACCTTAGCATGCGAATTTTCAAAATTCCTTTCTTATTACAATCCTACGCATCGAGACAAACACACCCTCCAAATTTCAAGTCTCTACGACATGCGGTTTAGGCTGTGCGTTGGACCTCGTTCAGTCAGTCAGTCAGTCAGGACAAAGCCTTATATATATTAGATACCATCCGAAGGGTTATATTTCTCCAAGAACAACAGAATCCCAGCAAACAGTAAAAAACGGACCCGGATCGAGTGGGCCAATGAATAAACAGTTTATACAGTCCACACTCTTTTTTGACGACCTCAGTGGCGCGGCGGGCGAAGCTTGGCCTGGGACGCAGGAGGTTGCGGGTTCGATTCCCGCCTCGGAACAAATATTTGTGCGATCGCAGATATTTGTTCAGGGTGTTCTGGGTATTTTCTATGTATAATAATATATATATATCTATGTAAATCAGTTATATAGTACCCATAACACAAGCTCTGCTTAGCTTGAGGCTATATAATGTTGTGTGAACTGTCCAGCATTATTTATTTATTATTTTATTTATTTTACTCTTGACAGTTACCGGCTCTGTCCGCGGTCCCGTAAGGTAGTGGGGTGACAGACAAGGGATCATATTGTAAGATGTTGAAAAGAAGGCCTAGTATGTAGATGTTCCGATGCTCTCTGATCTCCAGCTGAGCGCGGAAAGTAGATACCTACATGATCATGCTTGCGAAGATCATGTATGAAGCGTATGCAAAGGTTTTGCAACCGTCCCAGTCTGATTAGTTGCACCTCAGCAGCATCAAGAAAGTGACATAAGGATAGTCAACAAATAATTAATTTTGTAAAAATAAAAAAAAACCCTCAACGCAATGAAACTGCTGAACCAATTTTAATCAAACATAGCTAAGAACACTCCCGAAAAAATCAAATGTAAAAAAAAAAAAAAACGGTTCATCCGTTCGGAAGCTATGATGCCACAGACAGACACACACACACACAAACACACACACACAGACCGAAGATGGGTCCTCGGATTAGAGCTCAAACTAAAGATGTTGTTTATAATGTATATAATTTTTTCAAGGTTAGGAAATCTGATCCAAATTCTGCCGAGCATGAAAACGATATAAACGACTCAGATAACGAAAGTGATTCCAGTCATACTGACAGTGATTCGAGTAGCGATATGGACATAAGCTAATAAATTGAAAGTACAGTTGAAAATATTGATATTAGTATTAAATATAAGAATTATTTGAAAAAGTATTTTATTCTCTTTCGCAATGACTTAGGTACTTATTTGTAAATATCGTAAGATATATCTTCACTAATTTTCATCACGTGTGTAGCCCGACAGTTCTTTACGTCACATGTCACATGGTGGCTACTAAGTTAAACGCTAGGAACGTAGGACGCTACGAATTGACAAGGATATTTGTGAATTGTAGGTTAAATTGCGTTTAGCCGAACAAGCTGCTGTAGACAAAGGTGTTATTGTGTACAAGTCAGTGAACCGTACAATGAGGCGTGGGAAATTGTGATAATTGTATTCACAACTAGTACCGTCGACGATAAACTGCAATGCAAGGGTTTTTTTTACGATTACGAAAACGGCTCCAAGGACATCGATAAAAAAAAATTGGGGCTAAAAATCGATATAGCTAGGTGTCATCTGTGGAAAAACGCGATTATACACAAAAAACAAATATTTTATTCCCTATTTACTAATCTGTGTCAGTCAATACAGAATGTTAAATAGGTTGCTATTCCGATTCCGCGCCGCTCCTAAATTCTAATTTCGAACAGGCTTATTCTAAATTCAAATAGACAATACTGGAAGTGGAATAAGAATTTGTAGTCAAAATCAGAAAGGGGGCAAATAGCGAACAGACCACTTAGAAAGATTTTATGACCGGTTTCGCACTATGTTCGATCCGAAACCGTGAAAACACGGACAGGAGCAGTGGTAGAACTATTTGTATGGTTCTGAAATCGGAAACATACAAAAACCATCAGAAATCGGATGACGGAAATCGGATCTAGTGTATAAACTACCATACAAATAGTTCTACGACTTACACCTGACCGTATTTTCATGGATTTGGATCGGAATCGCATCGGGTGTAGTGCTAAACCACCCTAAGGGTCCTTTCTAAATCTAAAGAAATAATAATCATGATTTTACAAAAATAAAAACTAAATATAAAACTTGTTTTTTTTTTCTTGTAAAAAGTACCAAGTATTCGTTTATGTAAAAAAACATTGTATTAGACATCTGTTGTATATTTTTTATAGTATTTGGATAATGCGTTTGTGAGTAGTAGGCTTTCAAAGAGAGGTCTTTATTGCAGTTTGGGGTGTATTAACGCCTTAACTGCATTGTACTCCATTGTGCTCTATCGATATCATTTTGTAGCTGAGTGTACCTTCTGTGAGTTTAAGTGCGGGAGGAAATAAGTTTCGTGTCGTTTTTAGCATCTGAAAAACATGGAGGCTTCGTAATCAGGGGTTCAGAGGAAGGCTACGTGATAACACTATCTCAATCTCATCTCATCTCATCTCACTAATATCATGACGTTTGGATGTTTAGATGTTTGGATATTTGTTACCCAATCACGCCAAAATGGCTAAACCGATTTCGATAATATTTGACACACAGATATTTGAATTCTAGCTCAAACGTAACATAGCGTAATTAGCTTCGGGGCCCGACATTATGCGTGCTAAACCACAGAATAAATAATAGTAGCTAAACTCGGATATGCGTCCGGCAGGTGTACCTTTTTCCAATTTAAATGGAACACTCTATAACTTGGTACTACTATAAAATAGAATTATTCATTGTTTGTCTTTTGCACTGATAGATAGATAGATAGAAAATTATTTATTGCACAACTTAACAAGTAATTAATTTTGAAAAAATTAAAAAACCCTCAAAGCAATGAAAAGGCTAAACTGATTTTGATCAAACATAGCTAAGAACACTCCCAACAAATTCACCTTTCAAACAAAAAAAAATGAAATCTGTTTTCTCGTTCGGGAGCTACGATGCCACAGACACACACACACACACACACACACACACAGACACGTCCAACTTATAACACCCCGTCGTTTTTGCGTCGGGGGTTAGAAAGTACTAAGCTGTATATAGGCGAACTTAATGCTAGATAGCATTAGCTTCCAGCTAACCTTTGTGTAACTGACAAGCAGTTTCGACACAAAACACGGATCTAAGGATAATCTGCGTTAATTAGTAGCACGGTTAAACTCATTATAACTGAGGTCATTTGGCTAGAGGAATTGTCAAATTCCTGTCTGTAAGGGGACAGATTCGGAGACAAACAGGAACTACTCAGATTATCAGATATATTTTACAAGAAGAAAATTTAAAAAAAAACATTGGTTATACCACACCTTATAATCAATTCCACAACTTGCAAGTATGGGGAAGAAAATACCTCGTAAAGCGAGTTGTACGAGATACTCACGTATCGATAATGTGTGTGGGTGAGGTCTCTTCCGGTGTCGAGAGATGCGATGTAGCACCTCGATGCGGATTATCATTATCATCATCATCAGCCCACAGAAGTCTACTGCTGAACATAGGCATCGCCTTAGAATGCCACGACGAACGCTCTTGGCCTCCATCCACCGATTTCCTGCGACCTTTGTTTTATTTTGACGACCTCTGTGGCGCGGCGGGCCACAGAAAGGAACACGAAGGTTGGCCTGCGACGCAGGGGGTTGCGGGTTCTATTCCCGCCTCGGAACAAATATTTGTGCGATCGCAGATATTTGTTCAGGGTGTTCTGGGTATTTTCTATGTATAATAAAAAATATCTATCTATTTAATGTATTGTATTAAGTATATCAGTTATCAAGTACCCATAACACAAGCTCTGCTTAGCTTGGGGCTAGATAATGTTGTGTGAACTGTCCAGCATATTTTTTTTTTTTTTTTTTTTTTTTTTTTTTTTTTTATTTATTTATTTTGGTAAGCCAACAGCGATTTATACAATATTATTTATGTTTAACATTAACAAAATTATGGCCAAAAAAGGTCTACACAGCTTAAAATTAACAAAAGATTCTACTTAGTACGATATATCAAACAAAACTTACTAGTTGCTACAAACAGATTGATTGACAGATTTGTATGGCTTTAGCCTTTTTTGCGTCGTCTGTAGTATCCGTAGTTGAGTGAAAACACAAGTTTGGGGAAACTCTCTACATAGATACATAGACACACGCCTTTTTCCCCAAATTGGTAGGCATATATCAATGGGCCACTTTTCACCGTGGGTTGCACCATCGTGGGAATATACCTACTTTATTTTACTTTTTTACGATGTGTCTTCAAGACAACCTCCTACACTCAAAGTGATTTTAGTGCCTCCTACATGTGACTCAGGACATTACTCTCAAACGTCTGTACCACGATGCAGCTGTCACCCATCAAATAGGTACTTGAATCATTTCCGTTCCGTTTGAAACGTTCCATTACAAGCATCCAATATACCAATATACGTTTATGACACGTCTGGTTTGTGCTCTCCACCCGAAAACATTTATTCCCCAGCGTTTATCAATACTGCGAGACAAATGACCTGCCCATAGCCCATTTAACTTGCTAATTCTAAGAGCTATGTCGATGATATAAGATCGAAAAATTCCTCATAGCATTCCCGTTATAGAGGCAACAGAACACACTGAGCGAGCCCATATCGCGGCACAGGCTCAGTGGTTCTAGTGTACGTATTGGTGAGCTGGGCCATTGATGGTTCTAACGGCTCTTCTTTAAACAGGGAACAGCATATAAGCATGTCTATGCAGCTGGTATTTGGGGCAGCCTGTTAAATTTATGGTTTCTGGTTGAACTGCTTCCGCGCTTCGAGAATATATTATTATACTTACTTATATGTTTAAATTATAATAAATCTAATCTGGCGAAATTGGTTAATCCTTCCAAATACTATACCTACATAGCTAAAAGTAAAACGTCTGTTTATTTATTTGTTGCTTGTAAGGGTTTTTGTGGGTCCTTAACTCCATGATCTATCAGTACAATGGAACAAAGCTGGGATCTATTAGTAACCACTCAAAATATCTGGGAAAATGTCAATAAATATCAACCGGACAGCAAAGGCCTGGAACTCTCTTCCGGCTTCTTTGTTCGCATTATCATACAACTTGGGCGTCTTCAAACGAAGAGTTAATAGGCATCTTCTAGGCGAGCGTGCTTAAATAGGCCTCATCGTCACTTCCCATCAGGTGAGATGTAGCCAAACGCAAGCCTATTTTAGGTAAAAAAAAAAGGTACTTAATATTTCATAGATCAAAACCCTATGGTACTTTTATACCAATTCAGTACCTACCCTCAGAAACGAATGCGGATGAAACCAAGGGCGGCTGCTAGTATGGAGTGTTGGTGAAGCTTCATCTGCAGCCTTTAGACGCCCACTGCTGGACGATGCATCCCCCATATAATGCAAAGGAGGGTTTTGTCATATTCACCATGCTTGGCAGGCGGATTGGTGAGCACAGTACCTACCTACTGGGTATTGGATTCTTAGATAGATGCTGCTGCGCATTCCCTTTAGTAGTAGGGTAAGCAGGGGGAATGGCGATCGCGGGGGAATGGCGAACAGGCAAATTACTCGTAAAATACAAGCTCGAACCACACGGCACATGGATTGTGGGGTGGGGGGCATGGCACAATAGTAAGTACAAATGAGTTTAGTCAGTTCGCTCACAGCACGCGAGAACAAGGCGCGAGTGTTTTTTTGCTGCCTCTCCGATCGAATTTTTGGCCCGACTGTTTTTTCGGTAACCACTGATTTTGATCACTTAATTATTGTTGTTAGTAATTTCCCTTATATCAACAACTTGATATAATATTATTTTATAAAAACGGGAAATTTTCACGTACCGTTAAATCGATGTAAGTAAGCACCGAGACGGTACGTGAAAATTTCCCGTTTTTATAAAATAATTGATATGATTCACGAAAGTTTTTATAGTAAAACTAGTAGTTTTTTTTTGTAGTAGTTTTGTAGTAGTAGTTTTTAATTGTAATACGTACAAGAATAATTTAGCTAGGTGATCTTTGTGTTTTTATGATGTATAAAAGAGATCTCAGTTGTAATTTAGTGGGTATAAAAATTGTGATCGTCACTACCCCATGACCTGACACGGCATTACAAATCCAGGGGGGTAATGGTGAACAAAACTCCTTTTTTTGTTTAATAGTTAGTACTAATTTTAGAAGCGATTTAGCTATGTTTTGTTTTGAAATAATGATAACTTAATAGCTAAAGCTCGTTTGTACCTTAAATATTCCTTAATAAAACAAAAAACAAAAAATATATGCCGTTTTTCTCTTAAGCGTTCGCCATTCCCCCTGCTTACCCTAGTAGAGCTTTTATGTGAATAAGTTCGTCCGGGGAAGTACTACCACCTTACCTATTTCTACTGCAAGGCAGTAGTGCTCGCATTGCTGTGTTTCGGTTGGAAGGGTATGGTTGCCGGTGAAATTACAAGCGCATGAGACTTTTTATCTTTATGTCTCAGGGTGGCGGGCGCAGTGCAATGCCACATAGGGTGCAATGCGTCCTTGGTGGACGGACCTATGAGGTAATATCAGGTGGGCCATGAGCTGGTTCCGTAATTCAGGCAGTTAAAGAAACCTTTTGTCGGCTATTGTGACATCTCCGGGAGGTGACGGAGATCTTACGCCAGGCACACAATAGCATGGCGATCATAATTTAATTTTTAGTAGGACTGAAACTATATTTCCTAACGACGTGGTATTTTCGTGGTTAGCAGTAATATAAATAAAATGATGTCAGAACACAACACTAACACACTAGTCTACCAACTCAGCCATTATGGTAATTGAAACATTTGGAAATATATAGTTGACCTTGATGACTAACTGTCATGACATACAGCGTGAACAAACCTTTACCTAACTGTCTTAGTACGTTAATTACAATTATGAACTAACCTTATAATAATCCTTTTTTAACCAAACACTTCACTTTCACTTATTTACACAACATTTTAGTAATTTAGTCAATAAAATATAAATAACTGAACCTAAAACACAACATACTTTTGTTCCTGAGAAGTTCCAAGCTCCGTTTGAATCGTGCTGTCAAAAACTTGCACCACCACCGGTCTAAAACTTGTATTATTTCCGTCTCTTTTACACTACTCAAATCACGAACAATTGAAAGGGATAGCAGTTTGTGCGCAGTGCCGTCCGCAAGCCGTCGCAGATAGAGCCTTTTGCACAGGTAAAAGTAACGGGGTTTTTCTTGAGATACGTGAGATGAGATGGAATGTGTGAGGTCAATGCTGTTGGAGAGAGATAGATGATACACTAGGTCACGTTTCAAAAGGGCGAACAAATAGTTGCAATAACGTTACTCAAGTGAAAAAGTCCGAGGGGAGAGTGATGTAGATGTATAGGTAGGTAACAATACCTATTTGGAAATGTGGCAAATAAAGGAGATACCCACTTCATTAATATTAAAAATAAGAAATAATTTGCCATTCATTTTCTAGTGGGTATATCCTTAGCGTAAAATCAGTATAATAAATAATACTCATTTTAATGTTTATGTAGGTACTTTTTTTAACATGGATAGACCTTTGTTTGACCACGATCTCACCTGTTGGTAAGTGACGATGTGGCCGAAGATGGAGCACAAAGGTCTAGAAAAAATCTAGAATCTATATCTACTTAGTTACTTACACTATACCTATTCAGGTTGAGAACTTTGACTGAGTGAGTATACCTACTTACCTAGGCAGGTAAGTATTAGCAAGTTTTTTTTTTTTTTTTTTTTTTTTTTTCTCTCTTTACTTAGCGGCTTTTGAACATATTGTTCATGTCAGCCCGTAATAACAAAAACAAATAAACTTCTAAAGATACATATGACAAAAAAGGAAAAAAATAAACATTTAGTTACCTAACAAAAAATAAAAAATACTTACATAACAATCCAATAAAACTAATCAACCGTATGCACTAACCTATAAATAATTTTGGCTTCATTTGTAAACGGTAACTTTGATTGGGGTAAAGTTTATTATTTTTAGTAAATTAAATAATTTTATCTACATAGCCGAAACGGCTGAACCGATTTAGATGAAATTTGGTACCTCCCTACACAGATACATTGAGTACGACCTGGATCGAGCAAGAGGCAACTCTTTATCCTGGTAAAAAGCGAGCGAAGCCGCGGGCGGACACTTTTTTTTTAATTTATTTATTTATACTACTTACTTGAATGACGGAAGAAGCAGATGGCCCACCTGATGTTAAGCGGCAACCTCTGCCTATGAACAGTGCATTACTAGGTAGTATTTTAATAAATCTTTCGAACAAAACTTACATTACTTACATACATAATAGACACACGCCTTTTTCCCCGAAGGGGTAGGCAGAGCCTCAATGGGCCGCTTTTCACAGTGAGTTGCACCATCGTGGAATATAGACGTGACAAGTGGTGAACTTATCGCCGCCATTGCTTCCCACGACTGACTCAACTAACGCTTTCTTCCAGTAATAACACATACATTCCATAATAAGCTAGCAGCCAGGACAAATCTTATACTTAATTTTATCTAACTCTCAAGAATGTCAAGTTATTTTAAGTATGTCTATTTTAGGTACAATCATTTTTGAGCGCCATCTATGTAAAACAATGAGAAGCAAAGCTGATTGAGTGTTCACAGCGCACAAAATGCCTTTCTTGAAGGCTGATACAGCATGCCTACAGCATAATAAAATGTGAAGGCGCTTGTTTAGTTCTCGTCTACGCTACTGTGTGGCGCTACTAGTAGCATACTGAATATTTTAACTGATATAAATAATCCCTCGAATATCATGAATATCAAAACTACTATAAGTTTAGATATTTGTATGCTTGTTACAATCACGCCGAAACGGCTAACCGATTTCCATTAAATTACAATCACGCCGAAACGGCTAACCGATTTCCATTAAATTACAATCACGCCGAAACGGCTAACCGATTTCCATTAAATTACAATCACGCCGAAACGGCTAACCGATTTCCATTAAATTACAATCACGCCGAAACGGCTAACCGATTTCGATTAAAAGTAGATTACATAAAAGTAGGATACACTGGTAGATTGTGACTTGGATTGAGCTATAGGTATATAGGCTACCTTGTATCCTGTTACAAGATCTTTTGTATCTTGTCCCGTGGATGTCGTAAAAGCCAACTAAGTGATTACCCGGATTTGTTTGTAAGATTTGTTGGTACCTAAGATTTGTCCTGGCTGCTTGCTTATGTGTTATTACTGGAAGAAAGCGTTAACAGAGTCAGTCGTGGGAAGTAGTGGCGGCGATGAGCTCACCACTTGTCACGTCTATTTCCGACGATGGTGCAACCCACAGTGAAAGGAGGCCCATTTGAGGCTCTGCCTTTGACAAATTATAGACATATCTAAGGGCTCTGCCTACCCTTTTGAGGAAAAAGACATGTGTCTATGTATTTATGTATGTTGTATGTAAAAACGAGCGCAGCCGCGGTCGAATAACAACGATTACGGGTAACTTGTAGAATTTTTAGCGACCTCTGTAGCGCGTCGGGCGATTAGCCGGCTGAGATGCGAGAGGTTGCGGGTTCGATTTCCGCTGCGGGATAAACGTTTGTATGATCTGCAAATATTTTTTCCGGGTCTGGGTGTTATGGTACCATGGTACTCGTAGTTCCTAATAACCACGACAAGGAGAATCTTAGTGTGGGATCAGTATATACGTATATGTGACTGTTGGGTGTTATGACATGTAAATCGGTTGTACGAATAAATTTTATGTCTGTATTTTGCTGTATTTCTATATTATGTTATTTATTGAGAATAGACAAATAGTAGCACATAAATGAAGTAACTGTAGAAGTGTTTTTTTTTTTTTGAACATTGATAGACCTTTGTTTGATTTCGATCTCACCTGTTTGGCAAAACAAACCCATTTGAAACAAAGAAAGATAGTAAAGAATGTGGATGAGAAGAGCCGAACACTGGGCTCAGTGGCGCTTATTGGGAGAGGCCTATGTCCAGCAGTGGACTAATGTGGGCTGATGATGATGATGATGATGAAACAAACCCATTATAACATAACGCTTCAAGCTCTGTTAGTCTACTGCTGGACATTGGCCTGCCCCATAGATTTGCCATAAACGTTAAGCTAGGCAGATCGCGGATTGGCGATCGCTGTAGGCATTGGTGTTGAGTACTGAGGTGGGTGCTGCGGCCATCATGAGTCTTATCATTGTCGGTTCTATGCTTGTCCCTCTGCGTCTCGTGACCAGGTATGGTGGACCTGAAATGGTAATTTACCGACGGCGAAAGAATTAAGCTTTTCTCTAAGAGCCTCGTTGCACGCAAAAATTGCCTTTACGTTTATCTAGCTAGCCTGGACCAAAAATTTTTAGATTTAATGAACACATTAAATGTTATATAATAAGTTATATATACCAAGGTAAGTACATAATATATATCCAAAGCATGTAGAAATAAAGATGATCCATGATCCTCTTTCGAATCCCTATTGCATATATCATTCAACTGACCATACCAACCTATGTAAGCTAGTGCGTATATCATTCAACTGACCATACCAACCTGTGTAAGCTAGTGCGTATATCATTCAACTGACCATACCAACCTGTGTAAGCTAGTGCGTATATCATTCAACTGACCATACCAACCTGTGTAAGCTAGTGCGTATATCATTCAACTGACCATACCAACCTGTGTAAGCTAGTGCGTATATCATTCAACTGACCATACCAACCTGTGTAAGCTAGTGCGTATATCATTCAACTGACCATACCAACCTGTGTAAGCTAGTGCGTATATCATTCAACTGACCATACCAACCTGTGTAAGCTAGTGCGTATATCATTCAACTGACCATACCAACCTGTGTAAGCTAGTGCGTATATCATTCAACTGACCATACCAACCTGTGTAAGCTAGTGCGTATATCATTCAACTGACCATACCAACCTGTGTAAGCTAGTGCGTATATCATTCAACTGACCATACCAACCTGTGTAAGCTAGTGCGTATATCATTCAACTGACCATACCAACCTGTGTAAGCTAGTGCGTATATCATTCAACTGACCATACCAACCTGTGTAAGCTAGTGCGGCGGCGTTTCTAAGCACGGGACAGTAATACTCTCTGGTTCCTAAGGCATCGCGGACAGGCGGGAGACGCCCCTCTCGTCCATACCGCCTCTTAGCATTGCCCTGTCTCGAAGTTACGATATCTATCTATCAACTAACCTTTTTAGGGTTCCGTAACAAAAATTACGGAACCCTTATGGATTCGTCATGTCTGTCTGTCTGTCTGTCTGTCCGTGTATGTCACAGCCACTTTTTTCCGAAACTATAAGAGCTATGCTGTTGAAACTTGGTAAGGAGATGTATACTGTGAACCGCAATAAGATTCACATACAAAAACAGAAAAAAAACAATACATTTTTGGTGTACCCCATACTTAGAACTGAAACTCAAAAATCTTTTTTTCAAAATACCCATACGTGTGGGGTATTTATGGATAGGTCTTTTAGTTTGCGCGAGAGACACTTCCAAAGTGGTTCGTGGGTCAAATGTCCCCCCCCCCCCCCTCAGTAACTTCTAAAATAAGAGAATGATAAAACCAAAAAAAAAAATATTTTGTACATTACCATGTAAACTTTCACTGAAAATTGGTTTGAACGAGATCTAGTAAGTAGTTTTTTTTTAATACACTATTATTAAAACATCGATCAAAGTTCCAACGAACTACAAGAACTTTTATACTATGTTACTTGCTGCTACGGAACCCTTCATGGGCGAGTCCGACTCGCACTTGGCCGCTTTTTTTTAAACAATTATGCTACTGTGCCGAAACGTCGAAAACTTGCAAAATTAAAATCCTGTTTTTAGTGAAAATTATGTTCATAACCATGATAGTTTCAAAAACTATGACTGAATACATACTGTGGGACACCCGTATACATAAGGTTCTTCACTTCTGGCTTCTTCCTGAACAATCGTGTGATTGAGTTGGTAGTGCAAGTGCGTGAGCTGGTGTCTTGTTGCACGGAGCATAGGCACAAGATATAGGCGCGACGGGCGGCGAAAACAAACGCCAGACATTTGATTACGTTAATTATTATCACTTTTAGCTCGTGGGATAAATTTCTGGGATCAGTACGGATGCACCATTGACATACAAGATCCATTGACTGAAACTCAGGGAGCTAATTCTGTCGCTGAAATCTTTCTCTAATAAGACGTAATTTCGAACATGATCGATAGTAAACTGAAACATATACATTTTGGGATCAATGAATCCGTTTATTTGTGAGAATGCACTCAAACTAATAACTAAGTTTGTTATAAAAGAGTCCACTATTATCATAAAACACAAGAGTAGACAGAACGATGGGATACCAGACACTGCAAAACACATTTTTATACAAAATCACTATCTGCAGCTGCGTTAGTTTTATTTCTTCTGATTTCAGTGTACATTGGAGCGTAGGAACGGAATCCAGTAACTGACATTTCTAGTTTTCGTTTTCTGTAAGTTTCAGCACTATACCTAATGTGATTGTTTGGTGCTACAATGTTCCTATAATGCCCATTGATTTGTGGAACGTATGTTTTCGAAGTGGTAGTTTCTTCTAATTCTTCTGTCGTGATAAAATCTGGTTTTTCTGTAGTAGTGATACCATTTCTTAGTTTGATGATGAGCGTTTCTCGAAATTTATCTACTGGTTTTTCTATAATGTGTCCATATTTATATATTGCCGTTGGTACTGGCGTGGTTGTCAAATGCATGTCTCTGCTGTCCATGCCCATTTCTGCTTGTGTAGTTGCCCAATCCATGTTGATTCTAATGGTTTCCATGGGAACTTCTTGTGTGGTCACCAAATTCATGCTTCTTCCATTTACTCCCATTGGTACTTCTGTAGTTTCCCAATTAATTCTTCCTTCTATTTCAGTTGGGAAAGCTTGTGTGGTTTCCCAATTATAATTAATTGTATCCATCTGTGTGGTATCGAAATTCATATCCCTTCTATTTAGATCCGAAAGTATGGCTTGTGTGGTTTCCCCATTTAAGTGTTTTCTATCCATTTCCATGTGTGTGGTGTCTAGATTCATATCTCTTCTATCCATTCCAACAGGTATACTAGTAGTTTGTGTGGTTTCCCAATGCATGTTACTGCTATCCATAGGTACAGTTGTAGTTGCCATATTCTTATAATGGTCGGGAACTTTGGCATCCTCAGCACTGAATTTGAAGACATCGGGAGGAATAGTTGCCCTAGTAGCCCAAGGATTAACTTCAGTACTTGATGTAGTAGTGTCAAATAATGAAATTATCGGTGGTGATGTAGAAGCTTCGGTTTGTTCAGGTATTTGTATAGTAATAAGTCCTGAACTACCGTCATGATAATCTTCCACTTGTCCAGCTAATAGTTCTACAGGCTTTTCTGTGATAGGTAAAGGTGAGCTAAGTGGTATTTTAGACGTGGTATAGTGTACAGTACTTTGATTCATGATTCCATTTTTTTGCTCAGGAGAATATACGTCAACATGCACTATCATTGTAGTGCTATTATTCTTATATTTTGTTTTGCGTACAGCTGTATCAATGATAGATTTTGATTCACTGTTGTTTCTATTGCGAGATAAGTACCTTGGTCGTTTGTATCGATAGTGTGTCTGCCTTTTTGGAGCAGGCTTTTTCCTGAACTGTATTAAGGGCTTGGGCGTTGTTATGTAAATCTTGTTCACAAGTGGTTTGGCCTTTTCACCTTGACGCTTGAATTCTGGACTTGAATTTGACTTTAGAGGATAGAGATTTAGCATAACACTAAATGATTTTGTGCTGGATGTTGGTAATTCCGTGCTATGTTCAGTAAAAGTTTGAATGTCTGGTAATTTTTTTTCAACACTGTCGTCACAGTTATTGCTCTTGCATTTTATTCTATGTGGTATTCTCCTGAATATAGGTATTTTGTTAGGTTCGGTATCCTGTATAATGCTAAGATTTGGTACCGGAGAAAATCTGAAGAATGTGTCTGCTAGAAGATTCACTTCTCCAGGACTATCTGGCTTGAAATTAAAAAGAGGGTCTTCATTATGATTTGCATAGATTTCTACTCTGTTAGAGTTTTGTTGTAATTGCTCCATGCCATTAGTTTCATCTGATCTATCTTTTTCAATCGTGGGTTCAACGGAAGCCCCCGAGAGTGTTTTAGGTGCATGACTATTAGGCAATTTGGTGTGCATGTCTCCAGCCTTAGCATTTATCGTCTTCTCAAGATACCTGATAACTTGTCGTATATTTTGTAATCTTTGTGCGTTTCTGTAACTGTCAACCCAGCTTCGTGACCCATACGTCTTCCTAAAAGGCAATGGTGTAGCACTTCGATATTCAAAAATAAATGGTCTTGGGCTGGATTTTTTTATTTTACTTTGTCTATATGCATCAGGAGCAAACGTTCTTGTGCTGTTTTTGCCGTATGGTTTTCGAGTTACGGGCTTAGACATTTCAATCAAAGGATCTACGTAGTTGCTTTCTTGCAAAGCGTTGACCAACAATGGCATTCGTTCGTAGTAGTCTTGGTCGAATCCAAAGAAGCTCCGGTCGAGCCTGTCTGCGAAGGGGGTGTCGTGTGTGATGTTTGTGACGTCATTGTCTCTATTTCCGCCTCTTATTCTTTGTACTAAGTTCCATTCTACAGCAATCGCATACTCGTAGATTAGTAGAATTACCTGCAACAATCATACAAGAATAATTTGTATTATACAAAGAGTAAAATGAATCAAAATAGAGAAATTATACATATGTATATTCTGCATGATAATACATTTTCGACAATAATAATAGAAAAAGCCATGTATTACCAAAGTTATTTTTATTATGGAAACATTTAATTTAATTAAGTAAGTAGGTATACTGGATCCGGAACAAAACAGCTTATCATGTTATCAAAATTATAGTCATGATTTTCATGCTTCCAATGGTTTCCTTGCAGGATTTCGAAATATGACGGTTGGTGATTTGTAAACATCAACTTCCAAGCTGGAACGTTTCTACTCTTTACTTCTTCCCAAAAGTCTTTAGTTTTGTCAGACACAGAATTAATCGACTTAAGTGGTGAATCTATTATTTCCTTAAAGAGATCAGGAGTTGAAGATTCTTGTTTATCTTTGTTTACTAAAGATGATGGTATCATTATAGTATCATAGTATATACGTATTACGTGAGGTACGTTTTATATAATGATTTCAGTTTTTTTTGTAATAAAAAACGCTGTAACGGTTAAATTTGTGACATTAGATGATTTCGTTGGCAGCGAACTCATTCTGGGCATATTCATATTAGTTATAATTGGACTGGGCTTCACTTTCTTATATTTTTCCTCTTCAAATTATTGTTCTTGTATACTTTTACTTTTGTAGTAACGGTTTCTGTATTTTTGTCTTTAACCGGTATAATATTATATTCGTTTTTACGTTCCATTGGTTTTGTAATCATTTTTACTATATCAGTAGCATCAAGATAATCATTTAGCATCATGGTTGAACTTTCAAAGTGCTTGATGTCAATGTTGTAATCAGAGTTGGTTTGCAAATGCTGCTGCATTGTCTTAAATTGATCTTTATCATAGTTCGTAGCTTTCTCCTCTTTGTTTTTTTGTGTTAATACAGGATCCTCTTTTATTTTATAAATAGATAGTTTGCCATCAAATTTGGCTTTATTGTTTAGTTTCTTAGCTTTTTTGTCATCACAGCCAGTCATAAAATCCATGGTATTCGTCTGTACTAGCAATAACATCTCAATGCTTGATAATATTTTACGCAGAAATTCTCCAAGTTTCATTGGACAATTGCAGTAATGAGTTTTAGTGTTATTTTTACAGCTTTCTTCTTTAGAAAATATTGCTTTAGATTTTGTTGTTACATATTTGCTGTTATATTTCGACTTGGCTTCAGTTGTATGCACTGTTTTAACTGTTGTTGGTTTTTCTGAAAATGATTCTCCTTTCCTCGTTGGGTTTGTCAGTCCAATATAATAAAAACTTTGACCTATCATTTTGTCAACATAATTGGTGATTCTTTGATGGTCTCTGATTTTTGTTATCGTTGTGAAATGGTCTAGATTTTCGTAAGGACTTTTGTAATGAGCTATAGGGAAAGTTTTGTATGCTACGGTATATACTTTACTAGATGAAGGGATCCGGAACCAATTTGTTGTGTGCATTTTTTCTTTGAAACTGTTCCTGAACTTTTTAATTCCTTCGTTTTTAAGACTGACACTGGGCTGTTCTTCTATATATTTCTTCTGAATTACGTTTTTCTTCAAGGCTTTTAGTAGAATTTGTAGTAATGTCATAGTGGTTTGGTCGTTATTACTCTTGGAGTACTTTGTTTCGAAACCATCTTCAGTGGTGTCGTTTATCAGGCTGAACCAGTTTGTTCTCAATGAGCTGTCAATATTTACTTCAGGGTTCATACTAAACTCATAGACGAAAACCATCATCTGAAAAAAAAACAATTACATGGATATTATCTTTTTTTACATAATTGAATAATCAGCATACTTTTTTCACTACTAAAATATGGAGCCTTCAATCCCGAATAAAATTAATTGCGGGAATTGCGGGGTTTTTGACTGCTTTTCATCCCACAACTAACTTAATTTTTTGAGTACGCATTTATCTTTAAAAAATGAACATAATTCAGCTAGTAAGTCAACACAACATTAATTTTTAACTAGAAACGGGATATTTACTATGATTCTTGAGTTGTATTTACATAACCATGATAGTTTCAAAAGTTATACAACATTTATTGGTTCTGAAGGGGTACAAAGTTCGCGGAGTCAGCTAGTTAAAAATAGATACTAATCAATTTGTATTTTTTTTTTGATTATGCCAATATGCCGTATAAGCAAAAAAAAAAAAAAGTTTAAAATACATAATATAGCTAGATAGCCTAGCTGCTAGTATTTTTAACTTAAAATGTGTTAGCCAAGCTGGTGGTAGAAAAGCAATGACGGCGATGATCTCACCACTGGTCAGTCTATATTCTTACGATTGTGTGACCCACAGTGAAAAGTGGCCGAATTGGCTCCGAATACCCTTTCGGGGAGAATGTATGTATGTAGTGAAATTAAATAGATAACAATAGAACAAACAAAGTAAAGTGCAAAGTGTGCCACAGCGTAGCCGAGAGCTGCACTAACAATTGTGGATACACGTAACAGTATTTTGTCAAATGTTTTTGAGGATTATAATGACTTTCATCCACGAAATGTTAAGTCAATAACGAGTAATTACGTTTATTACTTACCATAAAAGTGAAAGACATGGGTAATCTCACTTAGATAATTGACACAAAAACTATAAACACAAATGACAACAAATTATGTATAACGGTAGATTACATTGTGTTATTAACATTTCCGTAATATAATTACTTACATAATTATTGACAAGGCTAATCGTTTTTTTGGTTAGGTTATTACTACTGAGCATGTGGTGTCTCATTTTTGGCCTAAGCTCTCCCCCACTGACGACGCCAGTCGTTTCAACCTTATTTATCGATTGCCAGTCTCCCTTATAGGCGTCCAGTTCATCGTTGTTCATTCGTCTATCTTTACTTAGTCGCAATTGTTGATCAGAGCGGCCCAATACAACTTCAGCTTTGTGGTTCCCTCCCTCATTGGTTTTTTTTAGTTAGGTTAGGTTTTAGCATGGTGTTCGGGCACGATAAGTTAATTTTACTCCAAGAGTATCACGCTCCGTCCTTGGTTGGCAAACCTTGGGTATGGCACCTGGTTTTGGATATTTGTCTGCTTTTGAGCCGTATGTATGCTCATGTCAATAAGTTTGCGCTTCCGTACCATTGGAAAGTTATCCTTCACGAGCTGCTTCATCCACCTAGTTCCTTCAGGCGTTCATAGTGCATCATGCGCTTGTCTGATCATGTCTGCCTAACTGGAGGGAGACTATTAGGCTGAGGCCTAAGTATTTACAGACATAATGCATTGCTTCACCTTTCACTGTTATGCAATAGGTAGTGTCTTTTTTTTTTATATATATGAAAATCAATTCTTAAGGAGTAAAGTCCAGTAAAATAAAAATAAAAGATAAAATATTCTAAGGGATCGACCCTACGAGCTGTGTGGCAATTTTTTTACTCACATTTACATAAAATCAAGTGCTAAGTTTCCTTTACGTACTCAAGCAGTGATTTATGCTTACTAATTAAACAATTTAATTTTATGTCCATTATAAGAATATCTCTGATCTTTATAGAGCAGTTTATGTCTATGTATGTCGTTTATTGTATGAACAAACACAGTGGAACTAATAGACATGTAAGTAGTTTGATAATTTCGCGTACTTTTACACAAGCGACGGCGGAGTCTAGTAATAAGATTGCTGCTTTGTGTAATCCATCATTGGAGTTCAATGCACTATGAACAAAGTTGCGAGGAGCAAATAATTGAGAATGTTTTAAAACATTTTACAAATACGATTTTGAAGTCAATAGGTTTGGTCGCGCTGCTATCAGTATCAAAAATAACGGCTCCATCTGAGGTTTTCCCGCTTTGGTTACGATATGGGCCGCTTCAAGTTTTTTTTTTATAAATTCCTTCAGCCCTGAAGCACATCGACAATACCCCGGTTGCCGGTGTCTATAAGCTGTGGTGACCACTTTTCATGAGGTAAAACCACTTTTCGTATGCTAGTTTGTCTATTGATTTCATTAAAAAACTACTTCGATTACGTCCTTTCCTATCCTTTACCCCCAACTAAAAAGAAGAGTGTTTTAAGTTTGGGGTTGTGTTTGCTTATCTATATGATTGTCTGTTTGTCTGTGGCTTTATAGCTCTGGAATAGGTGCTCTGGCTTCAATGCCATTTTTTTTTATATGTAACATGTTGTTTGTGAAATGGTTCTTAGCTTTGTGTGGTGAAAATTGGTGCGGTAGTTTTCAGGATCATCAGCTCTATCCTTGTTCTCTCAAACCTATAATTCAGGCTCCAGGTCCTGAAAGGGATCTAGGGTACGTACTAATGACGCTTAATGTTAAGTTTAAGTTTAATTTAAGTTTAAGCTTAAATATTAAACGAAAACGACATGATATATCTTATACCAGCAGACTCCAGGGTCTGATGTGACCAGTGTATGATGAACAGGATCTAGACCACTACTAAAGCTGAATCTTCAAGTTTTGAGTTTTAAATAAAAAAAATAGATATCGATATGTTTCCATAGCGTTCCGTTTTTCCAATTTTAATCAAACACTGAAATTAGTTAGAGGTTTTTTTTTATAAAATAACTTAACAAGTTAATTTATAGTTTAGTTTTAAATTAGAACATTCTGAGACACTTCATCTGTAATTTGAGTATCAAAAAATTAACAAAATTATCTCACAAAACAAAATTGCGCTACTTTACATACGGTTACAATGTGCATGTATGCTTTCTGATTTCTTGTTTTATCGGTGACGCGCACGCTGTGCCACACCGAGCGTGACGCACACGCGGTGCTCTATTCCCGAGAGATCCATTATCATCCTCAGCCTTTATAAGTCCTCTGGGCCCTTATTCGCTATGTCCAAACGTGACATAACGCGGGCTCGTTACGATATCTGTGTGGAATCATCGTTCAGAATATATTGTGACGTCACACGTTATTGGCATGTAATCTCCTATGGTCATAGCGAACAAGTAGCTCTGATGGACATAGTGCCTTCCCCAAAAAATTACACGACGAGCGACTTTTATAATGTCCATCGAGATGGCTTCTACACTGCGTTGCATGGTTTGTGGTTGCCAGTCGAAAACCTTTATTTCCGAATAGTTGTGGGTTGGTTGAGCTACACATATAGGTTGCCCATTGCCACTTCAACTTGCTTATTCTGCCAGCTCTGTCAGTGATATTGGTACCTATCTCTACGGATCTCCTAATTTCGGATTTTATCGAGAGCTCCAACATGTAATTCAAGTGCTGTCTAAAAAAAACTTCTTTGTTTAATAATTCAGTAAATATGGTTAGATAACGACACTGATCTAAATATATTTCAAATTTTTTATGAAATTAATGTTACAAATAATCGAAAAACTATTTTCAATCACCATTTGTGATTCAAGACGAAGGAAGTATGTATACAAACATAAACAATGTCACACCAACAAACGTACAAACATAAGTATGCCGCTTATGCATAAGTAAACATATAATAATATCTAGTTATGTACACAATGACATGTATTTTAAATAACATTGTGTTTAGCTGTCGCATTGTTCACCTAATAAATATGATAAGCCGGCACAATACGTACGGGTTTCCATTACGTAACGTGTTACGTAATGACTAGAAAACAAAACCCTTTACTACTAACCCCCTTCGATTATTTGGCTGGTTTATTTGTTGGTTTTGACGATTTTATTGTTAGAATCAAGTTTGAAAATATATATTGTTTAGGAGTTCAGTTTATGTATTCAAAACCGAGTGTCGATAATCATACCATATTTGCAGAGGTACCTGAGTTCCTTAATCTTATTTATTTTCTATCCACCAGTTATCATCACTGTCTTGCCCTTTTTGCAATTTATTTGGGGTCGGCGCAGTACGTCTTTTTCTTCCACTCTCCCCTGTCAGTCATCACCTCATCATTCACTCCCTTCTCATACATATCATCTCTCACACAATCCATCGATCTTTTCTTAGGTCTTCCTCTTCCTTTCCATCCACTAACATTCATATTCATTACTTTCTTAGTTACATGCGGTTCATCCCTCCTCATAACATGCCCATACCAAGCTAAACGATTTCCTTTCAACTTTTCTGTCACTGGTGCAATTTTCAAATTTCATCTGATATTCTCATTCCTTATTTTATCCATTCTTGTTACTCCACACATCCATCTTAACAATCTCATCTCTGATGCATGCAATCTTCTTTTATTTTTCTTCTTCATGGCCCAGCATTCCAAGCTATACATAACGACAGGTCTTATTATGGATTTATACATTTTTCCCTTCAACTTCAAGTTAGTTTTATAAAATTTTAAGACCCCCTTTATTTTGAAAAAGGTACACGTATGAACGCACATTGGTGTCTAGCATGCATAACGTAGGGCCCCAAAGCTAGATAGAACGCGCTATCAGCTGGTCATTCAAATGCAAATGCCAGACATCCCTTCACAAAAAATATTATGAGATGATGATCCAGGAAACGGCTGCACCAATTTCCACCAAACTTAGCTAGGAACATACAATCAAGTAATATTTCACACAAAAAAAAATCGGTTCATATGTTTGGGAGCCACGATGATAGACATCACAGATACACATCCTCGTCAATATTTTACGGTCTGTTAGGACCGATTTTTATATTGTATGTACGAGTAACACCCTCTTTGTTAGGGAGGGTTTAAAAACTGGTTTATCAATTAATTCGCCAGCTCACTGACTAGGTACGTACTAATTTTTTTTGGGGTTTACTTCTTATGAATGAATTTTCATATACCTAAGGCCCAGGGTTCACAAATATATTGGGAGTAAAATCTAATTATCGAGCGTTTGCATAAAGTTCACTTTTCAAGCTCGATTTATGATAAATCTGAACTGGAGTAAACTCCAGCCACGCGTCGGAGCTGAAGCTGATACAATTTATTTCTACGCCCAATTGTTAATTTAGTGGCTCTGCGCCCTGTGTAATAATATGGCTCCGTGCAAATTTCATCTATGAAGACTTTCATCGCATTTGCGAGGTCTTAGTTCAAGGCGAATCATTAGTTCAGGTAGTTTAAGTAGTAGTAGAGCTTTTATGTGAAAGAGTTCGTCCGGGGAAGTACTACCCCATACCTGTTTCTGCCGCAAAGCAGTAGTGTTCGCATTGCTTTGTTCCGGTTTGAAGGTTGCCGGTGAAATTACAGGCACATGAGACTTTTCATCTTTATGTCTCAGTGCAATGTCACATAGGGTGCGTCCTGGGTGGACGTGACCTATGAGGTAATGCATTGTTAAAGGCAGAGGTTACCGCTTAACATCACGTGGGCCATCTGATTGTTCCATTATTCAGGTAGTTACAAAAAAACTATGTAACTAATTAATCAATCTCTGGTAGGGCTTCATGAATGTCCAGTCGGACCGTGGTGAGTAGGGCCGCGGCCAAATTATGTCTATCTTTCCAGCAACAAACAGCGAACAAACGTTTTTTTTATAGAACTTGAAATGACGGATCGATCAGGTGAGCCAAGAGATGTTAAGTTGCTTATGAACAGTGCATTATTTCATAGGTCACGTCCACCTAGGACGCGGCCTATGCGGCATTGTACTGCGCCTACCGCCCTGATATAAAGATGAAAAGTCTCATCGTGCCTGTTATTTCACCCGCAGCACCCTTTATACCGGAACACAGCAATGCGAGCACCACTGTTTTGCGGCAGAATCAGTACTTAAAAAAGCTCTACTACATTGTGAATAATAAATACTATCTACTTTCGAAATACAACACGCGCAGAGGAATTCAATTATAAAATTCCCAAACATTTTCTACCAGCTGAACATGACGTTAGTTTCCCAACTATTAAAATAACACGCAACAATATTATTATTTACATACAAAATATTTATTTATAAGAAATTTTATTATTTTAAGATACTTACAACAACAACGGTTACAGTAATCGCCGTGCTCACGGCGGCGCAGGCGCATCCCTGCCTGACCTGTCTCTTCCTTGATAGCCTCAGAAACTCCTCCGTCCTAGCGTCGATACTCCTGTACAATCCAAACTGCCTGATTCTCGAACCATTTGACGCGATCGAACCTTCACTACTCATTGTGGTAATGTCACATCACTCAAAAAGAGAAGAATTTAGTAGGTTTTTTTCTTTATTCTTATTCCCACGAACGAATCTCTATACTAATAGCTTCACGATGTCGTGTTTTGGTTGGTCTCGTTTAACTTCCTTTTGTAAAAGGTAATGCTGTCACAATATCTGGTAGTAATTGGACAGTGTGCGCGCCTCTTGGTGGTAAATTCGCGTGTGAGCAGCGATGTGGTATATTCTTCGAGATGGTTAGTGTTTGTTATTAGTGATGGGATGATGCATAAGTGTTTTATCGAGAGAAATGAAAACGTTTATAAATGGTATTTAGAAACATTACCTAACCATCTTAATTTAATTTATTGCCGTCAAATTCTATAGTGTTTTCTAATCAAAGAAATTATACGTAATTTGCAAATGATTTTTGATGGATAACATCTTTCCCCCAAATTCTTCCACTTGTCTCTGTCCTTGGCAGTCTCCCACCACTGACCTTTGCCCAAAAGTGGGACAATATAGGTTAAGAAAAAAATCATCTTTTCTCTCGCTTTCCTGCAATCTTTGGAATTTCATGTAAAAGGACGTAAGTGTGTAACAGGAAGCGCGCATTTTTCCGAGAGGTTGGTAGCGCACATTTTTCCGGGAGGTTGATACTATCAGCCATGTTGCTTATTACCAAGGAGGTGACATGTCAGATGTTACACACATATGCATACACATACGACCACTGTGCTCGATTATTTTAAGCAAAACCAATTTGATTACCATTTTGTTCGATTACACCTGTAATACTCGTATAACCCGTGTTAAATTCAAATTCGAAGTTTAGATTTTTTGCTGCTTAAATTTTATACAATATTTATATCAAAAATATGCATAGATACTTACTATATTATAATTCTGATGTATCAAACACATTTATCGATAGAAAAAAAAACACAAAGTTACCTCAAACTTTTGGCTAGATTAGTTTTTTTTTAATATGGTGCAGATTATTTGGTCAAAAACTAGGTAAATAAAATCTATAGGTACAATAAAACCAAAGGCTTGTAATGGTTTTGTAAGTTATTTTACGAGATATTTAATTAAAATGACTATTACCTACTAGCGGTGCAAGGCGTTTTTTATGAAGGTTTCTGTTTGGGGTTGGCGCAGTCTTAAAAGAGTTAAAAATTAGCATAGAAGTGTCCTCATAGAACTTCACAAGAGCCGTGCATTAAGGTGGATGCGCACGCTTGCGCCGCGAAATTCAAATTTTTTGGTGTTTTTTGCCCATTTCAGGTCATCAACACTTCTTCAGATAACGAAAGTTGAGTTCGCGACAACTAGGAGACTTAACACACATGTTTTAATTGATGGTATCTCATAAATATCATCAGTTTAGCTATGATACCCCTAAACACATTTTTCCAGTGTTTTTGTTTGTTTAGGGGTATCATAGCTAAACTGATGATATTTATTAGATACCATCAATTAAAACATGTGTGTTAAGTCTCCTAGTTGTCGCGAACTCAACTTTCGTTATCTGAAGAAGTGTTGATGACCTGTAATGGGCAAAAAACACCAAAAAATTTGAATCTCGCGCTGCAAACGTGAGCATTCACCTTAAGTTAATAGTACTGAAAAAAAAATGAGTTTATTTACGTAGATTAAGAGAAAATAATAAATTCATCGACGTGGTGTCGACCCATCTCTAGCATCCATACATCACGAAGCACTGGCGCGTGCCCGGCGCCCCACCAGGCACCACTAAATATGCAAACAACAAGAGAAACCCCATTTACTTCTAATATCACACATAAAACATACATAACATAGGTAATAATACGATTATGTTACCATTAAAATGAAGCGTAATGTTGATGTAATTTTTTAAGTGATTTTCATTTTTGAGGTGGATACAGATGTTACAAACTAACAATTCTGTATAACTTTTGAAACTATCATGGTTATGTACACCTTTTGGAATCTGGCTCTAATCAATGGATCGAGCTACACAGTCCGCAGGTAATCTCAACAGAGCGACATTACATACCGAGAATGGTACAAGAGGCAATTGAGATTACTAAGTACATAAACTTCAATAGAGAAGATGGTTTTCAATTATCTGGAGTATGGAAGCCTGTGGTAAGAATGTGTAAGAATCAAAAAAGTGTGGTACCTGCTACGCGTCCGGACACCGTTAGTGTTGTGTGTCGAGTTGATGTGAATTGTGACAATGAAACCGATGGTAGTGGTATCGTTCGTAATAAAAGAGTGAGAAAGAGGGTAGATCGATATATCTGCCAATAACATCTACTCGCAAAGACTTTAGTTAGTTCTCCCGTTATCATGGCGCATGCAACTGTGCCGAAATATCGGGAACATATAAAACTCAAAAATCATGGTTATTATCCCGTTTCTAGTGAAAATTAACAATTCTGTGGCCAGGTCTCTTAAGATCATCGTACTCCCTACTTAAACACATTCCAACTTAATATCTCATGTGATATGATTGTTCACGAATGTTTTGATTGTAAAATACATACAGTATTGATGGACATCTGGACATCTGTAGTTCTAGCGGCTCTTAGTGTCAAGAAACATCCGAAAAAACTAGTTATTTCTCAAAAATATCTACTCGGGGTCAATTATACTAGCCTTCTTGATGGGGTCAAATGTAACGCTTCAATTGGCCCGTTGGTACAACTGACTCCAAAACGATTTATTTATAGATTTTTCAATACTGATGCTTACAAAATACTTGGATAGTTTTGATGTAAACTAATATTTTATTATCATTGCGTATCGTGTCCGGCCTAAGAATAGACCTCTCCATCTCTTCCCGTAGTGACGTAAGCTGACAGCCAACGCCTGCCATGCCTGGTGTTTTTTTTATACTACTTGAAATGGCGGATCACGCAGATGGCTCACCTGGTATTAAGTGGTACCCTCTGCCTATGAACAGTGCATTACCTCATAGGTCACGTCCACCTAGGACGCACCCTATGTGGCATTGCACTGCGCCCGCCACCCTGAGACATAAATATGAAAAGTCTCTTGTGCCTGTCATTTCACCGGCACCCTTACCCTTCTAACCGGAACACAGCAATGCGAGCACTACTGCTTTGAGGCAACAATTGGTATGATACTTCCCCGGACGAACTCTTTCACAAAAAAGCTCTACTATTACTAACGATTAACTGAGTACGGTAAATCCTCTCCTTCCGTTTATTGAGGGAAACGTCATCTAGCAGTAGATGCCAGAGGCTGTTGATGATGATTTTATTGCGGTAAATTGTACCAGGGGTCAATTGTAACTCCATACAAAATACAATAATTGTTGGTTAGTATTATTTGAGGTAATTATTACGTAGAAAATAGAAAACATATAATGCGGACGAAGTCACCGGCGTTCCACTAGTGGGAATATTAGGATATCAAAGTTAAAATCAAATTCCAAAATACCTAGTTTATTCATTGAAATCATTCTATTATTTATTAGTTTATCATTTTAGGGTTCCATACCCAAAGGGTAAAACGGAACCCTATTACTAAGACTTCGCTGTCCGTCTGTCCGTCTGTCACCAGGCTGTATCTCATGAAAAGTAATAGTAAGACAGTTGAAAGTTTCAATGATGATGTTATTTCTGTTGCCGCTATAACAACAAACACTAAAAAACAGAATAAAATAAATATTTAAGGGGGCTCCCGTACAACAAACGTGTTTTTTTTGGCGTTTTAATAGATAAGTACGGAACCCTTCATGCGCGAGTCTGACTCGCACTTGGCTGGTTTTTTTATCTTTGCACGGCATTAGTCTACCACCTTCAGAATCTATCTGGCTCGTCGACAGTAGTCGCGTATAGAATAAAACTATTTCTCATACTAATGACTTTTTAATGACTTATTTAATTTCTTCACCACATTCGCGTGCAAGAAATGTATGAGAATAAAAGCGTTACCATAATTACTTTTTAGCAGTCTGTTTTTTTTTTTTGTTACTACTTGGATGACGGAACAAGCAAGAGGCCCTACTGATGTTAAACGGTAACCTCTGCTTATAAACAATGCATTACCTCATAGGTCACGTCCACCTAGGACGCACCCTATGTGGCATTGCACTGCGCCCGCCACCCTGAGACATAGATGAAAAGTCTCATGTGCCTGTAATTTCACCGGCACCCTTACCCTTCAAACCGGAACAAAGCAATGCGAGCACTACTGCTTTGCGGCAGAAATAGGTATGGTGGTAGTACTTCCCCGGACGAACTCTTTCTGGTGGCCTAGTGCAGTACACCTTGAAGTACACTGGCCATAAAACTTCAAGAAAGCAGTCGAATGGGTATGGTATCACCATCATCATTATTTTCATCAGCCTTTAGACGTCCACTCCTTGATGTAGCCTCCCCCCTATAATGCAGTGAGGGGGGATTTTTGCATTATCACCAGGCAGTCTGCCTGGACTGGTGATCGCAGTATGGTATTGAGTTCTCTGGTGGATATTCCCCATGCCCTGGTTTAATCCCACGATATCCACGGGAGGAGACAGAGGGCTCTATTCTTAGACCGGGTACACCACGGCTTATTGCAGGTTTGGTGTAGATGCCTTAAATTTTCAAACACATCGTTTCGACGCTTTGAACATTGAATACGAAGTAATTAACGGTGGTTTCCTCTGAACTTGCGCAATACACGCGCAAAACCACAAAAAAATACATTTTAAAGTTTCGGAGTACTAAAAGAAGTCATTATATTTACGCCATGTCCGACTGTCCGTCTTTCTGTCTGTCCGTCCGTAGTCAGAGATGTTTTACACGTAGACTTTTAGTACTATCATGCTGAAATTATAAATTGTTATGGGAGGTATCTACTCTAAAATAAAACTAGGTTTAGCGGATTTTGATGGTATTTAGAGTGTTGATAGTTGATGAAGGGGGGTCAGAAGAGGGGGAGGTGAATGTGTTGGGAAAGGCTAGTACAAAATAAATCCTCCTTTGGTACCTTATCATAGTTTCTATTATTTTTTTTACGATCTATTCAAGCGTGAAGTGTGACAAAGTAGTAACATGAGCGTTTATTGACGTATTGATGGATGGAACAGCAATGTTTCCTTGTGAAAGTAAATTAATCATTAATTTTGTTATTGGTCTATAATTTCTGTGCTTACAGAGTGTGAAGTCTTTATTCCATCCATTGCACTTTTTTTTTTCTCTATTCTTCTTTTTTTTTGAACAATGATATACCTTTGTTTGACCACGACACGATCTCACCTGTTGGTAAGTGACAATGTGGCCGAAGATGGAGCACAAAGGTCTAGAAGGCACCTATTCACTCTGGCCTTGAAGAGACCCAGATTATAGTTTTCAGGAAAGACAGACGACGGTGTTACGAAAAGTTCATAATTTAAACAATATTAAAGAGATAAGCATAAATAATAATAATAAATAATGCTGGACAGTTTCACACAACATTATCTAGCACCAAGCTAAGCAGAGCCTGTGTTATGGGTACTTATATTATATTATTATATTATATTTATTTATTAGAATCACCAACATAGTTTACACCGTTTCAAGTAATTACAACACATAATAATTACTAGATAACTAATATAATTAATACAATACATTACATAGATAGATATTTTTTACTATACATATAAAATACCAAGAGCACCCTGAACAAATATCTGCAGATCGTACAAATATTTGTTCCAAGGCGGGAATCAAACCCGCAACCTCCTGCGTCGCAGGCGAACCTTCGCCCGCCGCGCCACAGAGGTCGATACGCCAGTTATGATGATAATAAGTTTTTTTTAAATATCTACTTTGAAGATTTTTCTATAAAGATTGTTGAGAAAAAAGGTTTTAATGCACCACATTTTACATATATCCACGCCTTAAAAGAAGAGAAAAGAAGAAGTTGGTTCCTCTTTATTCTTGCTTTTTTATCATTAGTGATCGGAATCGTGTTCTGATCAAAAAGAGCGTAAACATGGCCAGTCTACTATTTATCCATCGAAGAGTCCGTCTTCCGTCTCCATCATCAGATCTGCCGGCCTAGCTAAAAGGCATTAGCTTCGAAGCGATTCCATTTCTATAGTCGTAATACAATACAGTTGACACGTGACATTTCGTTAGCTTTTTGGTACATACTTACAGTGTTGGCTTTTCTACTAGCGTCATCACTATAAGACCACTCTTACTTTTCTTCTCATTCACATATCTTCTTATTCGCACATTCAAATACACCCTTCTACTTACTGATTCGCATAGTAACACCCTCTCAGTAATTTTTATTAACTGTGCTTTAGACGCTAATTAGGGCTGAATAAATAATAACACCCTACTCTCGTACTTGGGCCTCCTCTGGTACCCGGACTCTTTTGAGACTGGAAATTGAAACCTCATTGAAATGTAGGTACATGTATGGCGCTCGTCTCGACTTCTCACCTCGAGGGTACTAGCTGAAAATCAATGTTTGCTCTTTGAGCAAGTTAATTCGCTGAGCTATGACCCATTTGTGATGCTGCAACACACACGTACTTTTAGTTATAGTTTTTATATGGATTTTGATTTTAGTGCATTGCTTTGTTTTTGTGTAACGATGGTTGAATTATCTAGTTTTTAGTGCACTGTCTTTTATTTGTTTTGAATATACGTGTGTGATTGGAGATGCAAATAAACGTTTTATCTATCTATCTATCTATCTAAGACTAATACCCGTTTTCACTAAACATAAGAATCGCCTAAGTTCTTTCCTAACTTGTTTAGACTACTCCTAAAGATAATTTTGCTTGCTAGGCTAGGCTGTTCTTAGGCTTAGGTATATCTTAACTAGGACATGCCTAACCTTATGTTTAGTGCAAACGGGCACAAGAGCATTGCCTCCCATTAGAATGTTACAGAGTTACAGGCCTCAGCTCGCTGTTACCATAATATTGTACTGTCATCGAAACTTAACAGTTATGCAAACTTTCAGCTCAGTCGGATGTCAAGAAATGGGTCTAATAATACCAGCTCAGTCGGATGTCAAGAAATGGGTCTAATAATATCAGCTCAGTCGGATGTCAAGAAATGGGTCTAATAATATCAGCTCAGTCGGATGTCAAGAAATGGGTCTAATAATACCAGCTCAGTCGGATGTCAAGAAATGGGTCTAATAATATCAGCTCAGTTGGATGTCAAGAAATGGGTCTAATAATATCAGCTCAGTCGGATGTCAAGAAATGGGTCTAATAATATCAGCTCAGTCGGATGTCAAGAAATGGGTCTAATAATATCAGCTCAGTCGGATGTCAAGAAATGGGTCTAATAATATCAGCTCAGTCGGATGTCAAGAAATGGGTCTAATAATATCAGCTCAGTCGGATGTCAAGAAATGGGTCTAATAATATCAGCTCAGTCGGATGTCAAGAAATGGGTCTAATAATATCAGCTCAGTCGGATGTCAAGAAATGGGTCTAATAATACCAGCTCAGTCGGATGTCAAGAAATGGGTCTAATAATATCAGTTCAGTCGGATGTCAAGAAATGGGTCTAATAATATCAGCTCAGTCGGATGTCAAGAAATGGGTCTAATAATACCAGCTCAGTCGGATGTCAAGAAATGGATCTAATAATATCAGCTCAGTCGGATGTCAAGAAATGGGTCTAATAATATCAGCTCAGTCGGATGTCAAGAAATGGGTCTAATAATATCAGCTCAGTCGGATGTCAAGAAATGGGTCTAATAATATCAACTCAGTCGGATGTCAAGAAATGGGTCTAATAATACCAGCTCAGTCGGATGTCAAGAAATGGGTCTAATAATATCAGTTCAGTCGGATGTCAAGAAATGGGTCTAATAATATCAGCTCAGTCGGATGTCAAGAAATGGGTCTAATAATATCAGCTCAGTCGGATGTCAAGAAATGGGTCTAATAATATCAGCTCAGTCGGATGTCAAGAAATGGGTCTAATAATATCAGCTCAGTCGGATGTCAAGAAATGGGTCTAATAATATCAGCTCAGTCGGATGTCAAGAAATGGGTCTAATAATATCAGCTCAGTCGGATGTCAAGAAATGGGTCTAATAATATCAGCTCAGTCGGATGTCAAGAAATGGGTCTAATAATATCAGTTCAGTCGGATGTCAAGAAATGGGTCTAATAATATCAGCTTGCAAGATTTAACCTAAACAATGCAACAAAGAAGACCAAGAGCTGGCTCTTATCTGGCTCAATGCTTTAGTATTGCCATTCAGCGTGGCAATGCAGCCAGCATCTTAGGGACGCTTTCGTCTGGTAGTGATTTGGATCAGTTGAGCTACCTTTAGATCGGTTGCAGCGGTCTTCAGGTAGCACAACTGTTTCATATGTTTGCAAATATTTGTTCAGGGTGTTCTGGGTGTTTTCTATGCATAATAAAAATATCTATCTATGTAATGTATTATATTAAGTATATCAGTTATCTAGTACCCATAACACAAGCTCTGGCTTAGCTTGGGGCTAGATAATGTTGTGTGAACTGTCCAGCATTATTTATTTATTTATTTATATGTATTTTGTACATACCTTGTATTATTCTTTCTGTAAACAAAAATGTTATTTTTTTTTTATACTTGGATGACGGAACAAGCAATGGGCCCGCCTGATGTTAAGCGGTAACCTCTGCCTATGAACGGTGCATAACCACATAGGTCACGTCCACCTAGGACGCACCCGATGTGGCATTGCACTGCGCCCGCCACCCTGAGACATAAAGATGAAAAGTCTCATGTGCCAGTAATTTCACCGGCACCCTTACCCTTCAAACCGGAACACAGCAATGCGAGCACTACTGCTTTGCGACAGAAATAGGTATGGTGGTAGTACTTCCCCGGACGAACTCTTTTACAAAAAAGCTCTACTACTACCAAGTTTATATCTTCTATGCTACGTACATTGCGTGTAAAAAGTGTAAAAATATAATGTCAAATATGATTGCCACTTTATATCCAACCTAATATCTTTTATAATTGCTTACTTATGTAATTATTATTTATTTTTTAATTGAGGCTTTTGTCTAACTAGTTTCCTCGTGATGGTTTTAATATGTGAGCAATTTTCCAGTAAAGATTGCTGTTGTTCAGCTATTAGGCGCAAGCACGTTAGGCTTTATGTAACCTATCTATTTTTGAAGTGGTATATTTTTAGTGTTCTGGACTTCTAATTTAAGATCCCTCCATCTCCTCCCGTGGATGTTGTTAAAGCTGAATAAGGGATTACACCAGCAAATGGGGAGCAGCATCCACCTGAGTACTCAACACCAATACTGCGATTACCAATACACCTGGCAAGCGTGGTGATTATGGAAATCCCTCCATTGCGTTCTATGGGGATGGCCTCGTCCAACAGTGGACTTCTAACGGCTGACGGCACGTCAAGCTGTCGGTCCCGGCTGTTATTGATTAATAGCAGTCGATAAGCCATGTCAGAGGCCCTCGGGCTGCTTGACAAACTCTGACACCAGAGGCCAGCACTACCTCATACGAAACGACGACGACGACGACAACGTCGGCTGATGATAATAATGATGATATTTTAAAGTTATGCGGAATAACCTCGGAAGGGAACGTTCGGCTCCATAACTTGCACGTATGGAGATGAAACAACAACAGATCCGAAAAAACAGAAAAACCTCGTCGATATGACGTCTTCCATCAAAACCATAATGTTGTATGAACAGTATGCGAGATATGACGTCATCAAGTAGTCGAGATTTATCTGAGAATAACTACTGGCCAAGATCACAACGCTGCTGAGCGCATCTTCAACACGTGGGTAGGTGTCAAGAGGCTCGACGCGATGGTCGAAGGTAGATAGATAGACAGATAGATAATCTTCAACACGTGGGCGGATGTCAAGAGGCTTGACGCGATGGTCTAAGGTAGATAGATAGACAGATAGATAATCTTCAACACGTGGGTAGGTGTCAAGAGGCTTGACGCGATGGTCGAAGGTAGATAGATAGACAGATAGATAAATGAACACTTTATTGTACATAACGAAAATATTTTATAAAATAAACATAAAGTACAATCAATGGGCGGCCTTATCTCTGAGAGCGATTTCTCCCAGGCAACCTTTAGATGCGGCGTTGAGGTTGAATAGTTTCTTCAGATAATTCCTTGTTAATAGAAGCTATATTACACTTCATCGATGTGATGATTATTGATTTAAACACAATTAATTAATTATGACTTTGAAATTAACAAGACCTTGTTTAAATAAAGAGTTTTTGAAGTCAGTTAAAACTATCATAAACAAAAAAGCACTCCTCTTTTTCCACAATGATTATATTGGTAGAAGATCCATTAAGTAAATGACGTTAACACTAATACAATAACTGAAGTAGTCAGTTAAGGTACCTACTTACTTCAATTTATTTTGATCAGTGATGGTCATGTAAAACTACTGTGTGTGACAAAATGAGGAAATTATTATGCTTTTTGAACAAAAATAAAAATAACATCAAAGTTTTATTAGATGCAGACTACCAACATATCTTCAACCCATTTTACTATTTCAACACAATTTTCTGCGTGCGAACCTACAATATTCACGATAACTATGCCTCTCCAGTCACCAAGACAAATGTTATATCGTCGCTGATACTCAACATTCTGTTCATTTCAAATTTTTTTATTTTAGTAAACGAAGTTGTCTTTGAGAATGCAAAAGCTAGAATCACATATTTTGTCCTTTATTGCCAATTTTATGTGATCTTCAGCTCAGTTTCACTTATCACTTACTACCAAAGTGAAGCTAACTTCGAGTTGTTAGTGAATCTTCAAGAAATTAGCCGACGCTTCAAAGATCATAGAGACACATTCAAATTGAAATCAATGACGAGACTAACTGGATTGTTTGCCATAGTATTCTATATGTTCATATTATCACTGAGATATACCACGGATAAAACTTGGCATTGGACAAGAAGCTGCTTTATAACAATGACGATAATGTTTGAAATGAAACTCATGCATGTTTCCTTCATATTACAATTCTTGGTGTGCAAGCTTCGGAAATGGACGAACATTTTGATCAATACGGAAGACGAAGAAACGAATATACAGATGTTAGCCGACTTGAAGTCAGCTTTTCATATTATTATCCAAGTGTTTCGATTGATCAAGACAGTTTTTCAAGTAATTGTAAGTATGGGCACAGTACAGATGGGAATAAAAATAATATTGAACGTGAAATTCCCACTTGTACCGATTTTGTTTTCGGACGAGCGGTACCTACAGGTGGGTATTATTCGTTTGAAATGGTAAAAATAAAGAAGATAAAGATAAAGATAAAGATAATTTATTTGCTTAAACATATGTACAAATTGATGGTATAAATATTAGTAGGACACAATATGTTTGGCCGCTGCCGGCGTGCAAATGGAGAGGATGGCATGCTAATTTAGTTAGTTTAAATTATTAAAGCTCTGTACACCGTGAAATTTAAGTAGTATCCAAAAGGCATGCACTTCACTATTAGGTGTTATTGCATGAAATTACTATTCAAAACCATATGATCCGGTGAACTATAACATCACTTGAATAAAATGGATTTTTTCAGCTGTTCCTTAACACTATAATTAAAGTGAAAAAATATGCAATTGATTTTATATATAAATATAGATAGATTGATGTGTATCAAATTACATATTCCTGTTTATTGTTTCAGATCGCACTGCATTTCATCATGATGTTTACCTAGATATTGCTATACATAGGAATTACGCTCGCGAGTTCTGGAGAAGGATATGTAAGTACCTGCCTACCAGTACACTAGGTACCCATACATCTTCTTTATCTGTTTCATAGTTTTTATTGCTGAAAGATGTCCGACCTGAAAGGATTTTGTAGAGGTGCTGAAGTCTTTCTTCTGTGCTGTTCTGCCTTACCAATACATATTGCAAAATAATTCATTAAATAGACGAGTGGGTAGGTATCTATCTAGGTACCTATCACAAAATCAAAGATTTAAATCTTAGCACAAAATACAGTTTTTTTTTTGTTTAACTATCATAGACCTTTGTTTGGTAAGTGACGATGTGGTCGAAGATGAAGCAAAAAGGTCTTGAAGGCACCTATTTGACGACCTCTGTGGCGGGGCGGGCGAACGTCCGCCTGCGACGCCAGAGGTTGCGGGTTCGATTCCCGCCTCGGAACAAATATTTGTGCGATATGCAGATATTTGTTCAGGGTGTTCTGGGTATTTTCTATGTATAATAAAAATATCTATCTATGTTATATTTTGTATTAAGTATATCAGTTATCTAGTACCCATAACACAAGCTCTGCTTAGCTTGGGGCTAGATAATGTTGTGTAAACTGTCCGGCATTATTTATTTATTTATTTATTTATTTACTCTAGCCTTGAAGAGACCCAGATTATAGTTTTCAGGAAAGACAGACGACGGTAGGGTGTTCCACTCCTTAGCAGTTCGCATTATAAAGGTAGAAATGAAACGCTTTGTACGAATAGAGGGTATACTAATGAGGTAAGGATGGTACCGAGCCGTACGTCTGCTCGTCCCATGATGAAAAGAAGATGGTGGGATCAGACCGTGAAGGTCCTGAGAGCATTCCCCGAAATGTAACTTATAGAATATCGAAAGACATGCGACTTTACGGCGGTGCTCGAGACTCTGGATCTTAGTGTCCGCCATATGTTTCTCACCAAGAAGCCTGAAAGCTCAGCGTTCAAACGAGTCCAAGGCAGCAAGCTGGTGTTTGGCAGAGCCATCCCAAACATGGCAGCAGTACTCCATACCAGCCTGGACTTGAGCTTTATATAGGTAGACTCAGAAGCTGTGTTGGCGTGAAGTAACGCTTTACCTTTTTCGGGATGCCTAGCTTCATGGCAGCTGTTTTTGCCTTAGACTCGATGTAGGAGCCAAAGTTGAGAGTAGGCGTAAGTGAAACACCCAAGAGCTCCAGGTGATTCCCTATAGCTACAGGTACATCTCGGAATAAAGGAACTTGGAGAAACTTACTTTTTTTCGCCGAGAAGAGACAAGCCTACGTTTTAGAGGCATTGAACTTGATTAGATTGGCATCACCCCAGTCGGATACGGCCTTGAGAGTCAAATTTAGACGCTGCAGCATCTCATCTCTTAGCTCCTGAATTTCAATCTGCCTAGCTCGGGCAGTGGAAACATATCTCACCACAACTGTGCTGTCGTCTGAATAACCAATATCCAATTTATATGTATAAATAAAACGGGATTTTTGACAGAGCAGGCATTTTCTGTTTCAGGAAAAATTTAGAATAAAGCAATTGCTTAACTTCGGAGGACTAGCGTGGGTGATAAAAGGATTGGTGATTGAACTATTCTTTTGTTTATCATTTGAGAAATTCTATAAAGAAATTACGGACGTACGTGTAAAAGTTATCAAGAAAGCATTCCAAAACTCAAGTAAGTGGTTCTTTAAAGTCTTATAATTATTGTTTTATTCAAGTTTCTCATTATTAAGTACGACGGAATGGAGCAGGTACCTATGCCTATAATATTGACTCCTCTATGAGGAGATAACCTCCAAATACGACCAATCAGTATACGCCTTAAGGGTGTCAGGTTGTGTTACATATATCTCCAAAACGGTTTGAGCTATTTAGATACGGTTTTCTTTATATGAAAGGTGGTGTTTGCGAGATGTATCTTAGCTTTCTTGTGTAGAAATTGTTGTAGCCATTCCAGGATCATCTACTTGCAAAAATGGCGGGCTTCGTGATACATTACATTTTAGATTGGGCTTGGGTATATGAATTCTTCAATTTTTTTTTGAATGAAAATTTAAATAACAATATTCAAACGTGCCAACGTGCTATGGAGAGGAGCATCATGGGCATCAATCTCATTGATAAGCAAAAGAGTTCGGAAATACGACAACGAACCAAACTGATAGATGCTCTCCGACATGCAAAGAGCCTGAAGCACAGAATAAATATTAGTACAGGTACCTGAAGTGGAAATGGGCGGTGCACATAGCTCGCACTGCAGACAATAGATGGACGAAACGCGTTACCACTTGGGCGGGCCCACACGGCAGAAGATCTAGAGGTAGACCCAAAGAAAGATGGACTGATGAGATCCAGAAAGTGGCAGGCGAGGACTGGATAGAAAGCGCTCAACAAAGGGACAAGTGGAGACAGTTGGAGGAGGCCTATACCCAAAATAGGGCCTGACTTTTAATGTACCATATTTGTGTGTTTTAAATATGTATAAAAAATAAGTATTAAGTTATGAAAATAAAGGCTAAATAATAATAATAATAATATGAAATCTAACAAAACAAAAATTGAGGTAGGTTAGAAGTCGCTTTGCAAGCAAAGTCAAAGTCAAAGTCAACAATATTTTATTCATTGAAATCAGAAGGTAGATTCATTTAATTTAGAATCGTCTATAAACTAAATTTACTCGTGTTCCAACGCGGCCAAACCTAGAAGAATCGGGTAACAAACACGGCTTGGCTTATTTGATGATCCTTCTTACTACTCAATCCTGCTGTTGTTCTTTAAACATGGACTCACGATATAACATGTGGGCTAATTATGACGAGTGCTCCGAGGAGATGCAAAAATGCCAACTGATTTAAAGTATATATTTTAAGAACAGTTACAGTTTAAAAGTTACATTACAAAATTATAGGTAGCTAAAATTATGTGTGTCTGATGGTCGATGTTAGAACCAAGAGTGTGGGATGCCTCAGTGTGCCATCCAGTGCTGGGCGAACTGGGGCGCTCATCATGTCTTTAGGTCAGGTCATCAGGTCATGCTTGATCAGCGCCTTGTTCACGAGGCGCGCTATCTAGGTGCTATTCAGCATTCCTTATGTAGTACAGATGTGTAACAGGCTTGCAAATAACAGCAAAGTAAAACATAGGAACGACTTACGTTTTCTCGAAATGTGGGTAGATTTGTTCCACTCTAACACGCTCTGTCTCATCTGACACTCATATAATTTGACTGTAGGGGTACGTAAGGCTACGTGCGTATCTCTTAAGCCTGCTAGGGAGGCTCTGCGGTATTCCGTGACTTAGGCCGAGATAAATAGAACTTACTTAGCACGTACTAATGTAGCGTTATCCCTATCACTTTCACACACATGTTCAATCACGCGTGCTAGAGCGGGAAAGAGACAATGATATGCATTTGTACATGCTTAGTTACGTCTATATCTCAGCCTTAGACCTTCGTTTACCTGCGAAAGTAACGTGAGTACACGTTTTATACAAGCGAAGTCAATAAATTTTTGAAAATTGCAGGTATCGTAGTAAATGAGGCCGAAGAAGAGCTGCAGCATTTCGGTAAATGCATAGTGCGTACCATTGACACGAGCTTCAGCAAGCTATGCGCGTGTGGGATGTTCACGGTGGATGTCACCACGCCTCTGCAACTTGGAAGCCTTGCTGCTATCTATACCTTGGTGCTGCTGCAATTTGCTTTATAAGTAAACTTATTCAAATAATTATAGGACATCGAAAAAATAAACTTTATAATTAATAAAGCAAAACGAGATACGCATTTTTTTATTTTTTTTTATTGGTTCATACCCAATATATTTTACACAGTTAATTATAATATACTACCTTAAAAACCTCCAAAGGTTTGACTAGGTACAATCGACAAAAAGTAGGCGTATGGTTTGCATAGTGATAGCAAACCATACGCAGCTTAGCATAATATGGATGGAAAAATTGCACAAAAATCTCATTTTAGCGATATGAATGCAACTTGTTGGGAAATAATGGTCTCCAGTTGGTATCTAATAAGAACAGGACATAGCCTTCCCTACCGCACACCCCTAACTTCCCTTCTCGGTGAACCAACGAAATAAGTTGGTGGCTGGAGGTGGCTATATACCGTTCGTCGTGGCATTGTATAGCGAAGGCGAGGTCTATATCCAGCAGTGGAATTCAAAAGGCTGATAGGTAATGAAGTAGCTTCATTGGATTTTTAAAATATTAAGCAGAACATTATACATACACGCATAGACACACGCCTTTTTCCCCGAAAGGGTAGGCAGAGCCTCAAATGGGGCTGTTTTCACTGTGGGTTGCACCATCTACCCGGACTTGTTTGTGGGACTTGTCTTAGTCAGCTTTTACGACATCAGAGGGATGGAGGGGTCTATTATTGGGCCTGCCACATCACGGACCATTATTATGATAGCTATGTTTGTTGTTTTTTTAATACATTTATTTACAATAATACAAGGTATGTACAAAATACATATGAAACAGTTGTCAACTGATCCAAATCACTACCAGACGGCAGCGTCCCTAAGATGCTGGCTGCATTGCCACGCTGAATGGCAATACTAATGCGTTGAGCCAGATAAGAGCCAGCTCTCGGGTCACGCGTCGCTTCGACCAGATGCCCTGAAAGAATTTTGAAAACGCGAAGGGCCCCGGAACCCCACGGACCCAGAGTCTCGACCCCGAAAGGTTCAAATAAGTAAGCTCTGTCGAGACTTGCATATTTGCATATTTGAATAGAATAGAATATTTTTTATTTGTAACAACACAGATATAAACAAAATAAAACATGAAAATACACAAAATTATAGTTACATTTGCTGTTACAAAAAGGTCTCTAACTCAGCATTTGTTTGTTGTTGTTCGGCATATAGCACTAACGGTCAAATAAATTAGAACAAAAATATTTAGTCCGGTCATTTTAGACAATTGAAATAAGGAAAATTCCGACAGAGCCAAATCTTCGTAGAGACCTTAGGTTTACCACAAGCAATAAAGTGTCAAAAGTCCCCATCAGTCCCATGTGAGCTTAGGGACTTATTCGGGGCCTAAGGTAAAAATTTTAGGTTTTTTGGATTTTTCTCGAAAACGGTAAGTTTTATCGAAAAAGTACCTCAGAGCTAAGTTGTAGATCTTAAAATTCTCTATAAAAATGGTTCCGATGATTTTTTCTCTAAGACCCACTATTTCCCAGATATTGCGCTTGTAAGAATCATGTTCTACATAGTATGCACACATATGCCACGTATATACATATTTAGGTACTCAAGCAAGCAAAAATGCCTACTCGTGTCTCTTTTATGCATACATTATACTATTCTAAGAAAATTTACTCTAATATGACCGCCGGTCCCTTACCGAATCCCCTCTACTTGAATAACATCTGGCCTTGAAAAACATCTAACCTCTAACCAAAACCTAAAATTTTGACCTTGGGCCTCGAATAAGTCCCTAAGCTCACATGGGACTGATGGGGACTTTTGACACTTTATTCCTTGTGGTAAACCTAAGGTCTCTACGAAATTTTGGCTCTGTCGGAATTTTCTTTATTTGATCAATATTTTTATGTCTAAAATGACCGGACTAATTGACTTCTTGTTATACTTAGTGAGTAGTGTTTTTAAGCAATTAAGTTAATGAAATTGGCCTCATTCTTCACTTTGTCAATTTAGTTCTAGCGACAGCGTTGCTGAGTGAAAATGATTCGAAATTACCCTCAAGTTTTATTAGATGGAGAATTTCAGAAAATTTATCAACCCTTTTATTATATTAATATGTTTTTCTGTGTACCAAATTATAAATTAAGCGAAAACTATGCCTACCCAGTGTCTAAGAAGTATTTGTTTTTTTCAACAATACTCAATTTATCAATGATTACTTTCTTCTGTTTAACATTTAACCAAATCAAATTTGAAAGTAAAATTCAACAAGTCATATATTTCGTCACATATTCTCAGTATATTTTTATCTTCTGTGGTATATCGATCTTGAACTACTATCAAAATAAGACTACTTTCACGCTGCTATTAAAACTTCAAGAAATATGTCGATTCATCAAAAATCCCGAAGATACTTCAAAGTTTAAAAAATTTACGGTTACAAGTACTATTTTGATAATAGCCTTCTACATTTGTCATGTTGCGGTAAAGCTTACAACAGAACAGTTCTGGTATTGGTCAAGAAGTTTTTTTATATCAACAACCATCATGTTTGAAATGAAGCTGATGAATGTGGCGTATCTGTTACAATATCTAGTTCAAAAACTCAAAAAATGGACAAAGTATATGCAAGAACTGAAAACAAACGAAAATGATGAGACTTCAAATAACAACCTGGATAATTTGAAGTCGATATTTGAGGCTATATTACATGCTTATTATTTGATCAGAATGGTTTCACACGTAATTGTAAGAAAAGAAGCTTATTTTTTTTAAATTAAATAATTAGGCAAACTAGCATACGGCCCACCTGATGTGAAGTGGTCACCGTCGCTTATAGACACCGGCAACACCCAGGGTATTGTCGATGCGCTGCCTACCCTGAAGGAATTTATTTCTTTAATTTTTAGACATAGAGCTAAGACATAGGTCTTAATAACCTTATTCCTATTTTCAGATAGCTCTGCATTTCATCATGACGTTTTTCCAAATTCTAATTTTCATAGAAGTTGTGATTCTTACCACAAAGGAAGAAAAAGTTTGTACATCATAACTAACTCGTTAACTAGTTTAATCATTGCGTTTCTGCGTATAGAAAGAGGGGTAGTAATATCCTGTCTGCTGGCTTTACTAAGAAAAGTTTTAACAAGACAAAACTGATAAGTACTACAAAAAATCTCATCTGTCTGGAAAACACCCCATAATTGACGATGAACTTACAATTAATAACTTAGATAAATAGAACTTGCTTTTTAACCAACTTCAAAAAAAAGGAGGAGGTTCTTAATTCGACTGTATGGTTTTGTATGTTTGTTATATCCGTGTTATATCTGTTATATCTCTTTGTTATATGTGTGTTATCTCCGTCATTTATGAACCTATTTTGAACATTATTTTGTTATTTGAAAGTGTATATTGGTCATATTTTTATCAGGGTGCCCAATAAATTACCAGTGAAATCGTCATAATAACCTTTGTTTCAGGTGGACTGGAACAGAGTAATGAGTCATATGATTGGAGTGGTCGCGTGGTTTACAAAGGGACTGGCAATTGAATTCTTCCTTTGTATATCTTTCGAGAAATTCTACGAAGAAATTGAACTGACACAAGTGGCTGTAATCAATTACACCTACCGGAATTCACGTATGTTTCTACCACTTATACAGTTTTCTGTAGCCATTAATCTCGGTTTTTACAACTTACTTTACTGCCTTCAATTCTTCTTATTCAAACGGTAGTCTTGTGTATCTACCTCATTGTATTCAAACCCCTCCTACAATCTGCTATACTTAATTCATTCTAAAATTTTGAGCCTCTTTCAAGTTGACTGAACGAGTTTCTACGGAGAGAACGCGATGCACTCCCATTGAAATTCCCGTTTTCTATCAAATTAATTATATAGTTCGCTAAAGTTTTTATAGCTAAATAATTATCGACATTGCTTAGTATCTTGTCGTTTAAAATATCTAAACTAAGTTGGTATTTTGATTTCCAGGGTTTATTAAGAATCGACGCCACGAAGACCTCATACAATTTGGCAAATGCATTGTGCGAGCCATCAACACGAGTTTCAGCAAGATGTGGGCCTGTGGCATGTTCCCAGTGGACGTCGCCTCGCCGTTGCGCTTCGGAAGTATCGCGGCTACTTACACTTTAGTCTTACTACAATTTGCTTTGTAAAATAATATTTCTTTCAAAATGTTTAATCTTATCACATCACATCATATCACATCACACTTCACTTTTTGCTCTTCTTCTTCTTTGTCGTTTTCTTCATTACTAAAGGTCATGCCCGTCTTGAAGTGCTTTGGTAGAGGAATTGACGAGCTGACTCCATGCCAGCTACTTGCATGTATTCGGCTCGTCATAGGGCGGTAGTGACAGCGAGGCCTGTTAATGCCTTGACTTCGTCAGACCAGCGGCTATGTGATCAGCCGTGAGTTTTTTCCCCTCTATCTTCCCAACCAGATACACCACTTTGACACTTCAAGGATACTTTGCATTTATTAGTAGTACGGTTAATAGGACACATATGGAGTTATTTGTTTATGTCCACGACCAATTCACCAATGCTAATTATTAAGTTAGCGTTATAAGTATGTAGTTGGACGTTATTGTGCTATTCCAAAGTTTCACCATCTTTTTGTACGCCCAGGATAACTGGAGGATAATGTTATTAGCATTAAGTTTTTTGCACTATTGCTTTGTGTGAAAGTTTCAAATAAATAAATGAAAATATTTTCTTTGTTTACATTTTCTTTACTTTTAATGTCTCTTACTGAGACTGCTAGATTCATCTACATCATCATCATCAGCCTGCAAAAGTCCACTGCTGGATATAAGCCTCACAAGAAACAGTCTAATCTCTATCTATTGCGGGTTCGATTCCCGCACTCTGAACAAATATTTGTGCGATCGCAGATATTTGTTCAGGGTGTTCTGGGTGTTTTCTATGTATAATAAAAAATATCTATCTATGTAATATGTTGTATTAAGTATATCAGTTATCTAGTACCCATAACACAAGCTCTGCTTAGCTTGGGGCTAGATAATGTTGTGTGAACTGTCCAGCATTATTTATTTATTTATTTATTTATTTATTTATTTATCCACCAACTTCCTGCTACCTTTCCTTGGTCCATCGAAAAGGCCTTTCTACACTGCATCGTCTCTCGTCCGGTTTGCGATCGCCACTTGAGAGAACCTTTATTCCCAACTTTAGTTCTGCAAGCAATATGACCTGCCCATTGCCACTGCAGCATCATAATTCTGAGATCTATGTCAATGTTCTTAGTGTTTCTACGAATCTCCGTTGACTTTGATCTTTTGTGTGCAGCCAATAGTTAGCGTCCACTCTTAGTACCGTAAGTCATCAACACGCAATGATTATAGACTTTCGTCTTGAGGCTTTATGGTACCTGTGACAAAAAAGGTATTTTTCAACAAAAAGCTTGTTTATTCTTATGTAGACTGTATGTGCGGATGAAGTCACGAGCGGGACATCTAGTGGGTAATCAATTAATATTATTTAATCAGGAAATTACCAAAGTAATGACATGACAGTGACAAATTGAAGTGGAGACCTTATTTTTGTTTGTTACTTCAAGTTCGTAAATGTGAGTGAAGTTTGGTGGTAATGTCGACTACCAACAATTTGAGTTTTGTGTTAGATGATGATTTCAAGAATATTTTCAAACCTTTCTACTTCATTGACATAATATTTTGCACAAGAGCTTACAACATAAACAAAAACCAAGTATCCCCTATTACAAAGCAGAACATAATGTTGATAATTTTAATTAACGTACTTTTGATAGCATCTTTCTCTGTGGCCTTTATCGTAAACGAATTTGTGAATAAAACTTCAGAAATAATATTCTTTTGCACATACATTATCTACGTAGTGGTGTTCGTGTTGACATCGATTTTAAATGTTTATCACAACAAGACGGTCTTTACTTCCCTATTATACCTTCAAATGGTCAGACAGTATATCAAAAATCCCGAAGACACACTTACATTAAAAATTACGTCTTGGGTGTCGAGTTTGATTCTTGTTATTTTATGCGTTTTAACAATGACATTGAAGATATATTTACACGGGACATGGTTTTGGACAAGATATTTATTCATTTTTACAACAATAATGCTGGAAACCAAGCTATTACATATTTCTTGTTTGATGCACTTTCTCGCAAAACATATAAGAAAATGGACGGAAATTACACTGAGCTATAAAACTCATAAAGATAATGGCACACCAAGTCAATTGACGCTGAATGATTTGAACTCCGTGTTTCAAATCTTAATATTTGTTTATAATTTGATTAAAAAATCTTTTCAAATTACTGTGAGTTTTTTTTTACACTTTCATCATTTAGATATCTACAGATTGTAATTAATTATCTTTTAATCTTTTTTTTTTACACTAATAGAAAATGATTATATTTGTAATTTTTTTCCAGGTAGTTCTTCATTTCTCTATGTCATTTTTTCAGCTCTTATTGTACATAAGAATTCTAATCTTTCATGTCAAAGAGCCACAGGTTTGTAATCTTCTTTTTCTAACCACAAACGCCATACTTCTAGTATAGTATTATTTTATCTGTGGCCATACTAATAAACATAAAACTGTGTCACAAACCCAAAAGAATTAATGAACGTATGTCGAGTATGATTACCTATGGAGACTACATACTGAATAAAATATCTCCTACGTCTATATGTAAAAATCTTCCACTAAACAATCTTTATCTTGAGGCTTTACAGGACCAATTTCCAACTGTAATTCTCCATAAACGTTATTATATTTTTTTTAATTTTTAAATGTAAATAAATACAGGTTATTGATCTGTACACTCGCCATACTTACTGAAGTTACTCTATCCAAGATCATGAAAAATACATACAGACACACGCCTCTTTACCCGCAAGGGTAGGCAGAGCCTTAATAGGCCTCTTTTCACCGTTGGTTGCACAGTCGTGGGAATAAAGACGTGACAAAGGGTGAGCTCATCGCCACCATTGCTTCCACCGACTGACTCGGCTACCGCTTTCTTCCAGTAATACCACATTCCTTAATAAGCTAGCTGCCAGCACAAATCTTACCAACGAATCTTGGTAACAAGTCTGGGTAATCCCTTAGTCAGCTTTTACGACATCCACGGGAGGAGATGTAAGTTTATTTATTGTTTATTGTTACTGTGATTATTTTAGCCCAAAATATTTAAGTTGAATGTCCATGCACAGATTTTACGATTTGCACGACTAATGTCAAAAAAGAAAAATGTTCAAAGCCAATGTCCAAAAGTAATAATGTCCGATTTACAGATAGTTACACTGTTTACTTGTAATATAATATTTACTTGTTTCAAAAACTGGTTTCCCACTTTCAGGTTGAGTTGAAGCTTACGGACACTATAAAAGATGGGACAGGAGTGATGGCATGGTTTATCAAAGGCTGGGTTGTAGAGACATTTTTATGCTCAGCGTTCGAAACATTCCATAATGAAATAGCATTGACACGAGTAAAAATTATCAGCCAAAGCCGTTAGTATTAAATTTGTTTACTGGATGTCCACATGTTACTGTTACGGGTTCAGAACAAAGTAACAGTCTGAACACCGTTTCCCAAAACTACACTTTAATAAAATTATCCATAAAACACTAATACATTCTTCACTAAGACTGTACTGCACTACACTGTTCACTAATTACTCTGAAATCACTTTCAAATCACTTGATTAATTCGCACTTAAAGCCAATTTAGGACTGCATCCTCTTCGAGCGAGCTTCATTTATATAAGTGAGCAATAGATATCTCTAACGTTCTAGTACTAACGAGCATTCTTTAGAATTCTCGAAGCATCCAAAGGGGACAGACAATTCATGCACCCTGCTCTAACTATAGATAGAGCTAGCAATTCTACGTCTACTCGTCGACAGATGGCGCTAGCAACTTTGCATTTCTTATAGCGGCACCACTCATCAACAGATTGCGCTAACAGGCTCTAAATGCGTTTACGCCAATCGGTCATCGTAAAATTACCTACATAATAAGTTTATCCAAGGTCTGAAAAACGGACTCATCCGTATTGCTGGACTACATTTGTTCAGACCATGGTTAACAGTGTTAGTAGTAGAGCTTTTTTGTGAAAGATTTCATCCGGGGAAGTACTACCTTACCTATTTCTGCCGCAAAGCAGTAGTGCTCACATTGTTGTGTTCCGGTTTGAAGGGTATGGGTGCCGGTGAAATTACAGACACATGAGACTTTGCATCTTTATGTTTCAGGGTGGCGGGCGCAGTGCAATGCATAGGGTTCGTCCTAGGTGGACGTGACCTATGTGATAATACAATGTTCATAGGCAGATGGTGCCGCTTAACATCAGGCCATCGGCTTGATCCGCAATACCAAGTAGTATTTAAAAAAACGTGAACAGCTGACAGCATCAGTCCATTGTTGGGTAGACCCAGTGCGCTTCAGTTAGCCCCATTTTCAGCCCCCCTATTCCCTAACTGAAAGTCACTCAGTGACCAACAATTTGTAACGCTTTTAAAAATCTGTAAGCCCTAGGGGCTAAGGTTTCAGCGGGGCACCTACCAACAGATCCCCTCCACGGGGACAGAGTCCACCTCCGAGTGCCAACCCAAGAATAAGAGGTCTCAGGCTGGGAGGGCAGGCTTGTCTCCGAGCAGTGAAGGGGTTTTAGTTATGGTAGGGCCCGCTGTACGCCTATCAGGTGGGGCGTGCAAAGAAGTTAAATAAATACAATTTAGACTGATATATGAGTTTTATTAAAAAGAGTGAGTTTACACAGAAAAATACAGATCCAAGAAGGTAACAAAAGGGAAGTTATTAGGTAACTTAGATTATAATTTTACACGGGGTTTGGGCGCCTTGATATTTAACATTCTTTACTAGGAGCAATGAGACCTACAGTGGGTCGTGGAGATCTATAACCTACAGATCCTAACTGTCCGTGGAAACCATGTACGTACTAGCACTTCACTGTTTGAGTAGGTCGAGAGACTAGAGGGGTCGACGGGTTAGTGGACGGAACTTGATAGAACAAGGGCTTGCCGCAAGCGGCTCGCCAATACCGCTTTGTTCCAGAGGGCTTGGTGCTTGCCCGAAGGTAGGTTGGAGACGTCCCGGCTTGGCCGGGGACAGGCTGCTACGTGGCCCAGTTCTCTTAGAACGGGCGGACGGACAGCAGGCCACCCGTAGTGGCGATGGCGCCGAGCGCGACTTGTAGGGTAGTTACTTGAGCCAGCTGAACTGTTAGCAAGCCTTGACTGGGCCCGGGGTTGCTCTGAGCGGACGGTAACACAGCCGGACGGCCCCTCGCTCAAGCGTGGTGTCTGGATAGGTAGGATTCCACAGTAGTTCGGCGAGGACGGGCCGGGTGCTGGCGGTGACCAATATACCACGCGGACCCTAATACATTTTCGGGTGATAATTGATCTGCATCGCAGCCACGGCGTAGTGCCAGTGGGCGATTGAAGTAACCAGTATGTTATTTACTTACCAGTCAAGGAAAAATTTTGTATTTTCTAAAGCGACTAGGTTCGTCGAGTTGTCCGAGCCAAAAAGAATTCTAGGTTGGCTGTCAGCCGCGACTTAGCGTGCGGACTGACATGAGCCTGACAATGACGTTTATTCCGGCAGCTGTCACTGTCGAAAATTGGGCTGAGGCCCTGACTTAGAGATAGTACGTGTGTGTTGCCTCACACCGTTACACACCCCCGAAGATGGGAAGATTTTACTTAGAAAATCAACGGCTGCCCCAGCCGTAAAAACTTGAAACAAAAACAAAAGAAGACAAGAACTAAATTGTCTATTAGAAAAGTTAAATCAATACACAAACCAATACTTTTAGTTTGTTAACTATTGCTTGGTCTGTAAAGGTAGGTTAGTAACAGAACAAGCAACATAATGGTAGAACAAGGTTTTTTTTTTTGTGACTTGATGAGTCCTATAGCTAATTATCTGTTGGTTTTCTAGTTAGCGGGGTGGTTCATCTCCTATATGTTGAGTTGAAGACTCTTCGCAGTTCACAACCAATCATACTCACTCATTCACCCTTACTTTCTTCTCCTTTCACTGTACTACTAAAAACAAATCCTTCTTTCATTCATCCCTGACAACCATAGTAAACCTTTGTGTATGTGTTCACTATGTATGATACAACTTGTAACCTGACTAACCTATCGGTACAGTGTCTCTTTTTCCGAATACCCAGTGTCGGCTTATTCTAGTCACTACCCGCTATATTTCATATTCCGAGACACTGTTTAGAAAAACTAAGTACTGCTATACGGAGAGTACCTACGCTCTGCCTAACAGATATTTCCTAATCCTAATTCTATAGCTAGCCAAAACAAAACTACCACCAGAAAACTACCTAAATGTAGCCTATAAAGACTTAATCCTAGCATGCACGAACCACGTACAGCCCATCGGTAGGGATGGATCTGTACCAGCAAGCTATAAACGTATTCTCCAGCAATTCATTCCATGGTAATTCAGTTACCCTAGGACAGTTGTTTCGTAGCCGAGCTACGGTCCGAGGAATACTTTGTTAACGTTAGATAGTGCCAATAGAAGGGTAAGAATTTAGCTAAAAGAGGTAAATAGTAATTATGATTTTAAATGACATAAATAGCATCAAGTAATCGGTGTAAGTTTAGCTTCACAGATAGGTATGTTTTATTAGTAATATTCTAACAATAGGTATGAGACGGTATGTTTATACATAGTTTTAATGCTTGTGTGAGGTCTGAAATGGAGTATGTTACCTAAATAGATTACTATAAGTAAGCTAGTATTTATTTAGTGTTGGCTTTTTTTTTATTTTGGAGTCACGACCCGCTCCATGTGTTGGGTTTTTTTTTTTATTTGGAGTCACGACCCGCTCCATATGTAGGTTTCACTTTCGCTGTTTAGACAGCTATGTGAATATAGGTCCCACCGAAGGTTTAGCGCCTTGGTAAGATAGTATAAATATCCTGCCAAAGGTGTAGGGTCTTTGACAAGAAAGTAAGTGTATCTCACCAAAGATGTAGGGTCTTTGGTAAGAAAGTAAAGGTATCCCGCCAAAGATGTAGGTTCTTTGGTAAGAAAGTAAAAGACGGTATGGTTTAGTAGGTACCATACCATAATTATTTTGCAACATTTTGGTTCTGTTGGAAAATAATCATAGCTTTTATAGGTAACATACTCGAGACTGACTCACACATCGATAGAATAAGCATTAATAAGTAGGTAGGTTAGTTTTTATTTAGTTATAGTTTAGTTTTTAGATTTTAAAGGTGGCTTCTAGTTTTATGTTTTGTTTATGTAAGAGTAATCGTTAAGTTCAGGGTAACTCACTCACACACACCCACACACACACCTAGAATAAGTATTTATTTGTAAGTAGTTGTCCTAGTATATATTTATTTTCAAGATAGTTTCTAGTTTCAAGGTTAGTTTCTATTTATATCTACAGTTTACCAATATGTAATGTATATATGACTTACCTAGTTGAATCAGCTGACTGGAGAAGTAGGTGGGAACCCACTTGAAGATAAGACAACCGTGTTAGTTGGAAAATTCCAAGTCAAGTTCAGGATTATGTGAGTAATGCGTTGGTAAGAATTTCAATAATATGTGTTTGTAGTGTTCATGGTTTCTTGGATTACAAAATGTTCTAACATAAAGTCTTACTTCTTAGATGGTAAGACACAGGGCTTTACAACACTTCTATTTATATCACAATAATATATGATTATTAAAATCACAAAACAATCAATCACAAGTTACATTACACAATTATGAACACAAAATAAGCAAAATAGGCAGACAGGGTAATAAAACTTCAACAATGATATTATTAAATTGTTCCTTATTTTGTTAGTAACACCTTATATTCTAGTTTTCCCCTAGATCTCTCTAGCAAGTAAACTGTTAGGTTTCCACAGACTCGGACTAACCAGTTGGTGCGCCACTGTAACGCTTTTAAAAATCTGTAAGCCCTAGGGGCTAAGGTTTCAGCGGGGCACCTACCAACAGATCCCCTCCGCGGGGACAGACTCCACCTCCGAGTGCCAACCCAAGAATAAGAGGTCTCAGGCTGGGAGGGCAGGCTTGTCTCCGAGCAGTGAAGGGGTTTTAGTTATGGTAGGGCCCGCTGTACGCCTATCAGGTGGGGCGTGCAAAGAAGTTAAATAAATACAATTTAGACTGATATATGAGTTTTATTAAAAAGAGTGAGTTTACACATAAAAATACAGATCCAAGAAGGTAACAAAAGGGAAGTTATTAGGTAACTTAGATTATAATTTTACACGGGGTTTGGGCGCCTTTGATATTTAACATTCTTTACTAGGAGCAATGAGACCTACAGTGAGTCGTGGAGATCTATAACCTACAGATCCTAACTGTCCGTGGAAACCATGTACGTACTAGCACTTCACTGTTTGAGTAGGTCGAGAGACTAGAGGGGTCGACGGGTTAGTGGACGGAACTTGATAGAACAAGGGCTTGCCGTAAGCGGCTCGCCAATACCGCTTTGTTCCAGAGGGCTCGGTGCTTGCCCGAAGGTAGGTTGGAGACGTCCCGGCTTGGCCGGGGACAGGCTGCTACGTGGACCAGTTCTCTTAGAACGGGCGGACGGACAGCAGGCCACCCGTAGTGGCGATGGCGCCGAGCGCGACTTGTAGGGTAGTTACTTGAGCCAGCTGAACTGTTAGCAAGCCTTGACTGGGCCCGGGGTTGCTCTGAGCGGGCGGTAACACAGCCGGACGGCCCCTCGCTCAAGCGTGGTGTCTGGATAGGTAGGATTCCACAGTAGTTCGGCGAGGACCGGCCGGGTGCTGGCGGTGACCAATATACCACGCGGACCCTAAAACATTTTCGGGTGATAATTGATCTGCATCGCAGCCACGGCGTAGTGCCAGTGGGCGATTGAAGTAACCAGTATGTTATTTACTTACCAGTCAAGGAAAAATATTGTATTTTCTAAAGCGACTAGGTTCGTCGAGTTGTCCGAGCCAAAAAGAATTCTAGGTTGGCTGTCAGCCGCGACTTAGCGTGCGGACTGACATGAGCCTGACAATGACGTTTATTCCGGCAGCTGTCACTGTCGAAAATTGGGCTGAGGCCCTGACTTTACAATTGACAGAGATATAGGTGAACATACATACAAAAATACATACAGACGAACATAGAACCTCCTCCTTTTCTGAAGTTGGTTAAAAAGCTTGCAGTGAAGCATTTATCATTATTATGAACTAGTGTAATGTAATATGTGTATGTGTATGTGTGTGTGTGTGGTTTACACTTAAAAAATAATAAACTATAGTGTAATTTACTATAAAAACTTCCGTGAGTGATATTCATAATTGAAAAAACCGGTATTAACCGGTATCGCCGGGAAGCCGTCGCGAATACTCCTTAAGGTGGTTGCTTTCGCTCGTGGCGTGAAATTCAAATTTTTTCTTGTTTTTTGCTCATTACAGCTTATCAACACTTCTTCAGCTCCTTCTTTAACTATGTTGCCGCAAATTATGTGACCTAACACACAAGTTATAATTTATGGTATCACATAAATATCATTAGTTTGGCTATGAATGTGCTTGAAACAATAAAACACTGTAAATATCGTAGAAACACAATCGTAGCTAAACTAATGATATACATATTGTAAGAACCCCCCCCCCCCCTTCAACAACCGTATTTCCCTAGGGAGATTTTATGATATGAACTAAATGCATTGGCCGGCGTGATCATCTTTATGGAAAGGACTCTACGTTGTGAAATCTTAGCAGTAACTCAGTTCTTTAAGGAAAATCTTCGAAATGGAACAAAATAATTTGGTTTTGCAGTAAAGAGGGCGCACCTCCTACGCGCTTTTCAGTGACCCTCAGCACATATACTTGGTCAGGTCTCCTCTGCATTATAGGGAATTTACATTATTAATAAATTCTATAGTAAGTCTGTACGTATAATCTCTACCTTCAAAGAGAGAAAAGAGGAAAGCTTTTCTAAGTTCTCCCCAAGGATCTCTATAAACCCTCGAATGTCCTAATACTGTAAAAATACGTGAACTAAGATCTCACTGGAGAGAAGTAGTAAAAAATAAATGTTAATTCGAAGATCAGGAGTTATTCCTGCAAATCACTGCTCGAAAGCGTCTCTCTGAATCCTCAAAGAATAATTAAAGCGGGGAAACTACCAAATAAAGTCAAGAAGCTATTCTCATAGGGCCCTAGGACTTTCGTCCTTTAAGTTCAAGGTCCCAACGTTTTACGGAGTCCTGTATATCTTAACAGGAGAGTCCAACAGCACTGCTCGGCATGGCTGGTATGGGTTTAAACTAGCGATAGCCAATATTAGAATAACCTTTCGACTATGGATTGAAGACTCATTTGACGCCCGTAGAGCAAGGTTTCACAGGAATTCCTCCCGATTACAGTACAACATAATAGATTTCAGTTCTTAGCATATTTAGGTTATGAAGATATATTATTTGTTATTTAAGGCAGGGAATCTCCCAAATAAAGTCAAGAAACTGTTCTCATAGGGCCCTAGGACTTTCGTCCTTTAAGTTCAAGGTCCCAACGTTTTACGGAGTCCTGTATATCTTAACAGGAGGGTCCAACAGCACTGCTCGGCATGGCTGATATGGGTTTAAACTAGCGATAGCCAATACTAGAACCAGCCTCTCGGCTCTAACTTGGAGACTCAAAGTGAATTATTTAGGTTTTCAAAGCAGTTTCGCGCCCGGATATGTAGCCTAGCTAATTTTCCTAGCTAGAAGTGTTTTTATTTAGCCAAGCTTGCATTTGCTTGTCTTTTTAGTTATTTGTGCTTGTATTGTGTGAATGTCAGAGTACTAGCTTATTCCCTAGGGTTATAAGAAGTGCCAAGCAGTAACCTGGACGAAGAAACGCTCTAATACTGATGAAGACCTATAATGTACCTTATATACCTATCTATTTTGGGTGTGTAAGTGGCAAATCTAGAGCACGCGAGCTCACATTTATGTGAAAGGAAAATGTGTTTGTCTCTCAGCGAAGTGCAATGCTGCGATACCTATTCTAGATAAATTAGGGGGGGACATGGCCATAGGCCATGGCCAGGGATGTCAGGCCTGGACGGAGAGCCTATGACATGTACCCGAGAACCACCGGGGACGATATCACTTTCACTAGAGGCAGATAATTATGAGTGTCACAATGACTTGAAGGGCTTCCTGAATTACTTCCTCACCTCCGCCACTAGCAAAAGCAAAGTCGTGGGCTACTGCAGGCCTATAAAACGGAAGCCATATTACAGCCTAGGATGCCCAATCTGATCTAGGTACGCGATTCTATCTTCTGAGGTCCGCCTTGTCACCATTCCCAAGACTTCGTCAGCGACGCAAAGCAGTTAAGTTTGAGATTTCCATTTGAAACAGCTCTCTGGTCCTGATAGAGAGCTGCCCAAGGCGCAATCATTCATTTCACTATCTCCAGGATTAATCACTTTTTCAATACTGACTCGCAGCGCTCCCGCGTGTAACTTTTCCTTCGGGCTCACAAATCTGACTGCCACTCCCTGACTTTTCGTTTCATACCGTTCCTTCAATATTCAAATTCAAAATAAAGTCTCTATTCTAAAATAGTACTTGTGTTTTAATTCTTGAAACAACCTAAGAGGTTCTTGTAAGTCAGACTAATAAGGCTGAATCATTACAATATGTGACACTGTAAATTAAAACATGTGTGTTAGGTCACATAATTTGCGGCAACATAGTTTTAGCTATCTGAAGAAGTGTTCATAAGCTGTAATGAGTAAAAAACAAGAAAAAAAATGAATTTCGCGCCACGAGCGAAAGCAACCACCTTAAGGAAGGGGATATTGAATCCCAGAAACGCGAGTCGGGTGTTTTTACTCAGAACAAGTACCTACGTGAGTTAATACCGGTTTTTTCAATTATTAGTGTAATGTAACATCATGTTTTTAAATTACCTGTTCACTGAAACTTACTACGATCAATTTTCTTGTTGACAACTAGCAATTTAGTAATGAACAAACATTTTAAGTTTTTGTTTGATCGAATTTGCTTCAGTCTTTGTCCCAGTTTCGGTAAAAATGCTAACAGAATTTGTGTTAGATAATGATTTTAAGAATATATTTAAGCCTTTTTACTATGTAAATACCTTGTTTTGTACCCGAGCTTATAACGTTAGCAAAAACGATGTAGTGTCACCAGTTTCAAAAAAAAATGTATTTGCTTCAATGTTTATGAACTTAGTTGTAATTGCATCATTCTACTCAAATTGCTCTGATATTCAATTCATAAATAAATATACAGAAATAATATTCTTTTATACATATTTTTTCTATGTTGCGGTATTTGCATTGACATCAATCCTAAGCTTCTATCACAACCAGACAAAGTTTACTTTACTAGCGAACCTTCAGAAGGTCAGCCGAAACATCAAAAATCCAGAAGATACCATAAAATTAAAAAGAAAAATATGGATATTGATTTTAATTATATTGTTGTCATATATTTTTGTCATCTCACTTAAACTAATCGTGCGTGGAACCTGGTTTTGGACTAGATTTTTTTATATGGCTATAAATATGAGTTTGGAAATGAAATTACTGAGCCTATCATGTTGTTCATACTTTTTAACATACAAGCTGAAGAAGTGGACTGAAACTGTAATAAACTTCAAATGTGAGCAAATATTTTGCTCACCAATACATTTGCTGCAAGATTTGCAATCAGTTTTTCAGATAATGATTTGTATTAATGATTTAATCAAGAAATATTTTCAAGTCAATGTAAGTAATAACCATTTCTTATCAGTGTGTCAAGTCCATTGTAAAAATGTAGAAAAGGTTTCAAAAAATAAATAAATTGGACGAATAAAGTACATAAGGCAAGAGTGGTTGTGACAGTTGGAAGCGGGAAACCACAGAGAAGTACACGGAATAAATTACATGTGATTTGTAAAACGACGTAAACTGACGTGCATGTAGTGTATGAGAGATGAATAAAGTGAATAATGTATTGAGAACGAATTCAAGTTTGTTAAAATGGTAGCTCCTCTGGGAAAACGGCATGCTATAAACACTGTATTGTATGTTTGTAAATTGTGGTCCTCACTCTTGTCCTCTTCTTTCTATAGAGGGAATAATCAACGTCATCAGTCTGTTGAAGTTTACTGCTGGACATAGGACTGCGGGTTTTAATATGTCGTTGGTCCATTGAGAGGGGAGCTTTCCCATACATTCCTGTGTCGTCGTACAGTTTTTTGTTGCCACTCAATTACCTTTATTTCCTATTCAACTTGCTCATTTTGGGAGCTTAGTACGAGAATTTGATAGTATTCGAAACAATAGGAAGTTTTCTCCTCGTGTTCGCTAGGGGCACTGCAAGTAAATGTGTGGAAGGAATTAAACTTCATGTAGTTTTGAAATCTATCAAAACACGTACTAACCCCCCAGAAAGCTATGTCAGATGTGTTAACAGATTACCAACAACTCTTTTCAGATTTTTCTTCATCTATCCGTAACATTTATCCAGCTTTTAGCTTATATAGAAATTCTACTTATTCATCCGGTAGAAAATCAGGTATGAATATTTGTTTACCGTATTTATTAAACTTAGTTGTGTAGGAGTTTTTAACTGCATATCAAAATATTTTAACTAATCAAAACAAAACTTACTATTACCTAAACTGTTCTCACTCCTATTAAATTATAAATAATATACTCATGTACCTACTGCATGTTTTGTTATGTCTAACCTATCAAAATCAGACTTTACTGAAATTATGGTAAAGATAGTTTCACAACAAAAATAGGTACATTTTATTTACGTTATTTAATTTCCTTTGATGCATGATAATTTCGTTTGATAATTTCTGTAAGATCAATTTAAACAAAACCAAAATGTATAAGTTGTAAAAATACAGATTTTTAAGGTGCAATTTAAAACTACCTCAATTATTGAAATACCTAATTTAATTATTTGCTATGTACCTACATCATTCAAATGATTTGTAATTGAAGTTGTACACTGATGCTCAAAACACAATCGTTCGGTGGACAAAACAAACTAGAGACACGTTGGAAGAGACGTCAAGCAGTGGGTAGTAGTATATTAAAGATGATGATGAAAATAATTAAAAAAAAATAAAGATTACACTACAAAAGAGAAAATTCTGTATCATAAGAGTCTGCGCACTTACAATAAAAGAAAAAATATTTTACACCGCTAAATGATATAATCAAACATTTTTGATCTTTGCCACAAAATTGCGGGTAAAAGAAAAACAAAACGTCGTTTTTTAAATTCAGGAATGTCATGTCGGACACCTGAATTAAAAATACAGGTAGATTTACCAACACATATTTTTAGGGAACTTCAAGATGTGCTGTCTTCCAACTCAATCGATTGTGTGTTGACTGTGCCACCCATCAAATTAAATGAAAATGAAAATGAAATAATAATTTATTGCATGAAATATGATGGTACAAAAGGATGAAAAAAATATATAAGATTATTTAATCTTAGGACCAGCAAATTTCGCCATTAATTAGCATGCAATTTTAATAATAATGTTAGTCTCTAACCTACGGTTTAATAGTCTTTATTCTTACAATATAATTCAATAATAATAATAATGGCAACGAAACAAGGTAAAATAATAGTGTATTAATATATAATATAAGGAATGCCAATGCCACATATACCACACTATACACACATATAACACAGCCATCAAACGATTTTCCATAAGCGTATCTGAAAGTTGCTAATATTTTCAGGTTGAAGTGACGAAAATTCAACTTCGGGCAATCGGAGTATTCGCATGGTTCATGAAGGGCCTGCTAATTGAATCAATTTATTGTTCTTCCCTTGAGTCATTTTACAGACAAATTGAAACAACTCGAGTCAAGGTCATTAATAAAACTCACTTGGACTCACGTAAGTTTTTGGTATTACTAACAAAAAAAATAATCAAAAAAATAACTATTTTATTACAAAATTATTATTTAAAAAAAAAAACGACTTTGATGTTAGGAATTTATCCCCGATACAAGATTTTATAATATTAGTGATCGAAACCGTGTGCTGATCACAATGAGCCTAAACACGGCCAGTCTACTATTATCCATCGAGGAGTTCCGCTGTCCACCTTCCGTCTCCGTCATCAGATCAGCTCGGTGTCACCATCATATTGTATTGTCATCGGAACTTGACAGGTATGCCAAATTTCAGCTCAATTGGATATCGAAAAGTAACCCTTACCCTTGAAATACTTACTTAAATCATTGAGTAGTTCCCATGGTCATCTCTGGTCTTATTCATCAGTTCCACTTCACCAAATGGCACTTTCTGAATGCACATGCTTGACTTTTTCAAAATACTGAAATTGCTATATGTGTGCCTATAATGTTCGAGGAGTTTTCTTAATTCCTCATGGATTCCATCATCAGGACCAGATTTTGATGAAAATGGGACCAATCTGGAAGTATATCGTGGCAACAAAAAAAAAACTATTCAAAATCGGTTAATAAATGACGTAGATATGAGGTAACAAACATAAAAAACACAACTTCCTAAAAACCTCTTTCTTTTTATTTTTTTTAAATAAAAATCTCTTTCCTATTTTTCATGTTTTCAGATGTGGAAGTACAACATTTCGGGAAAAATGTTGTGAGGACCATTGATATAAGTTTCAGCAAGATGAATGCATGTGAAATGTTCATAGTAGAAATAGCGATGTTGCTACGTTTTGGGAGCCTGGCTGCTACGTATACTGTGATGCTGCTCCAATTTGCATTTTAATGTCAGTACCTATCACAGCGAAGATGCAGATAACGGACAGAGGATAATGTTCTAACCAGGATAATGATACTTTTTTACTATTTATTACAGTTAAGACTGTGGTTATGATGTTGACATTGAAGACAGGATAAATTATTGTTACGCGCCAACACAGAATGAATATGGCACCACAGATAAAGTCATTCGGCAACACATTTAGAGCCTCGTAACGCCATCTATTGACGAATAGCTGAACCTGTGGCTCTACCCATAGAGTAAAGATGTGTCAGAGAAGTGTAGCGGGAGCCTGCTATCCTGTTGTTAGAGCAGGATAGATAATAGTTCCCGATAGTTCTAGACTATGGTAGACGTTTCTACAGATTGCTCGTAATTGTTAGAATATTCGAGACTCTAAGACGCTCGTATATAAAGTCGTAAATTAATTCGTGGAGTTCAGTTGACTACTAGCTAAGTGTGTGAAGTAATCAAGAGACCAGAGGGGTGAGTCTGAGTTTTGCAAACACCATCGTAACGGTGAACGTAACACGATCGTACGTGTATAACATAATAACTAGCTATTAATCTGTGCCAAAAACGTCACAGATTAATGGCTAGTTACTACGCAATACACGTACACTCGCCGTTACGATCATCGTTACGATGGTGTGTGTAAACTCGGACTTGCCCCTCTGAGAGGGATAATTTAGAACAGCGTAGTGTAGTGCAAGTAAAGTGGTGAGAGTGATAATTTTGGATAGTGCGGTTAAAGGAAGTGTGAATTTGTGCTTTTTGGATTGTTTTATTAAAAAGTGTTAATTTGTTCACCGGTGTTTTAAGAGTTTATTTTATCCTGAACCCTAGCTCGTAACATTATGTTATTGTTGAAGTACTTAAGACCACCTCACATAATATCTTTAAATCTATAGTGCTTCTTGAAAAAGTGTATTATAGTGTTGATGACTATTTAAAAGACAAGTTTGAACATATTTTCTGTCGTTATTTTCATTGACATCTTGTTGGAACGAATGATTTTAAATTATTTTTATTTTTCGGCCTAAGAAAGTCTGGCCTAAGAATAGACCCCTCCGTCTCCTCCCGTGATGTCTAGTATGTTAAACCAAACAGTTTTCTTTTAATTCCCGTTGTGATACCACGAAGAAAGGAGAAAGGAGAAATTACGAAAATCTCGAAGTATGTCAACGAAAGTATGTATGAAGATCCAAGCTTGTTCGAGAATACTTTATCTTTCTTCTATAACTTGGTCGCGGGAAACACGCGTATCTTCCCCTATTTTATTAACCCCTGACGCAAAAACGACGGGGTGTTATAAGTTTGACGTGTCTGTGTGTGTGTGTGTGTGTGTGTGTGTGTGTGTGTGTATGTGTCTGTGTGTGTGTCTGTCTGTGGCATTGTAGCTCCCGAACGGATGAACCGATATAGTTTTTTGTTTGTTTGAAAGGTGAATTTGTCGGGAGTGTTCTTGGCTATGTTTGATCAAAATCGGTTCAGCCGTTTCATTGCGATGAGGTTTTTTTTTAATTTTTACAAAATTAATTACTTGTAATAGAACTAGTTCCCGCGCGCGGCGTTGTTTAGCCTATATCTCAATCCAAGTCATAATCTATCTGTGGACCAAATTTAATTTATATCGGTGCAGTAGTTTAGGCACAGATGGTTTAGGTGTGATTTATAACGAACAAATTTACAAATATTCGCTTATTTATTACTATTTTTACGCTGTGGTTTCGCTTGCGTTACCGGGCTCATACGTCAAGATGGTCACTGACCCAAAGCAGTGACCAAGAATGATCCAGTGACGCGTGTCGTCTTTTGTTTGTACGTTTTCGTTTGTGTTCTTTGTGAGGTTCGTGAAAGGTATCAGAAATCACTTAAATATGTACAGTTAAATTATTTATTTTACTTTTATAAAATTCCTACAATCTTAAAACATTATTATTAGTTAAAGGCAGTGATGTCCACTTCGCATATTTTTGAGTATTACGCAATTAATATTAAAATATATACTTATCATCACTAGTATGTCGGTAACCTCAAAACGGTGTAACATACCTTACAAAAATCTTTAAAATTATAACAAACATCAGCTTGCTATCATGCATTCCTCTACACAGTTTGGTATCACAAATTTATGGCAACATTAAATTAAAAGTAATGAAGGCAATTGCACCAAAAAAATATAAGGAAAAATTAAAATAGCTTCGACAACTCAATACAGCAGACAATAAGTTGACAGTTTATACATCTCAAGCAGTAACTTCTACGGCATAACTTATTTAGTAACTTTTCTGCATCTTGGTGCAATTGGTAGCGAAACTTACTTCAAATTAATATACAAAGGAAACTGAGGGTCGGTCGTAAAAGTACCCCTGTTCTTGAACGAATGGCGGCCGAGTCGAGAAGGGCGCAGGCGTTACAGGTGGAAGATACTCTGGAGCTCGCGTCGTCTGAGGAGGGAGGTAGATGGGGGGTTGGGTTGGCGGGGGGATGTACACTGGTCGTCTGGTGGTCTGAGGGGGAATGTAAACTGGGGGTACGTAGATAGGTGGTGACGGTCGTCTGGTTGTTTGTGGGGGGATGTATACTGGTGGGTTTGTTTGCGGGGGTATGTAAGGTGGTCTAGTAGGGTATGGTACTGGGGAAGATGGCTGGGGTCGGTATTCTGGTTGCGGGGCTGGTGTGGGATATGTGAAAGGAACTTTCGGTACGGGGTATGTGTAGCCTGTTGTTCTTGTTACGTCAAGTATTGTAGAGTAAGTGGGGTATGTTGGTCTGGTAGGGGGTGGAGTTGGCGGTGGTGGGGGTCGAGTAGGTGGCGGTGGTGGTGGCGGTGGGGGACGAGTTGGTGGTGGAGGGGGTAAGTACGTAGGGGGTCGAGTAGGTGGCGGCGGCCTGGTGATTGGTGGGAGGTATGTTGAAGGTGGTAATGGTCTTCTAGTTGTTGGTGGTGGCGGTGGCCTGGTGGGGAAAGTGAATGGAACTTTTGGTACTGGATATGTGTAACCAGTTGTTCTGGTTACATCGAGGATTGTCGAGTAAGTAGGGTATGTTGGTGGCGGAGGTGGTGGCCTTGTTGGTGGAGGAGGTGGGGGTCTCGTTGGTGGAGGAGGTGGGGGTCTCGTTGGTGGAGGTGGTGGTGGTGGAGGCCTCCTTGTTGTAGGAGGCAGATAAGTCGAAGGTGGTAACGGTCTAGGAGTTGTAGGAGGCGGTGGTGGTGGTCTTGTTGGGAAGGTAAATGGCACCTTTGGCACGGGGTAAGTATAACCTGTGGTTCTAGTTACGTCAAGGATTGTCGAGTAAGTTGGGTACGTTGGCCTTCTTGTCGTTAACGGAATAGGAGGCCTAGTTGGCGGTGGTGGTGGTGGCGGGGGTGGCCGTGTTGGTGGAGGAGGTGGAGGTGGAGGTCTTCTTGTAGTGGGAGGAAGATAAGTAGATGGAGGGAAAGGTCTCGGCGTCGTAGGTGGTGGCGGTGGAGGCCTGGTCGGGAAAGTAAATGGAACCTTCGGGACAGGGTATGTGTATCCTGTGGTTCTAGTCTGGTCTAGGATCGTGGAATAGGTAGGATACGTCGGTGGCCTCGTTGGAGGCGGAGGAGGTGGCAATGGCCTTCTGGTAGTTGGTGGCGGCGGTGGAGGTGGGGGCGGGGGTGGTCTAGTTGGTGGAGGAGGCGGAGGTGGAGGTCTTCTTGTAGTGGGAGGAAGATAGGTAGATGGAGGCAAAGGCCTTGGTGTAGTTGGTGGTGGCGGTGGTGGTCTGGTCGGGAATGTGAATGGGACTTTTGGTACGGGGTAAGTGTAGCCAGTAGTTCTAGTCTGTTCCAGGATTGTAGAATAGGTAGGATAAGTAGGTGGCCTTGTTGGAGGTGGAAGAGGTCTTCTTGTCGTTGGCGGAGGAGGTGGTGGAGGTGGCCTCGTTGGTGGAGGAGGAGGTGGTCTCGTCGGTGGAGGGGGAGGTGGCCTAGTTGGCGGAGGGGGAGGTGGCGGAGGCCTTCTTGTAGTTGGCGGTAGATAGGTAGACGGTGGGAATGGCCTGACAGTCGTTGGTGGGGGTGGTGGCCTAGTGGGGAAAGTAAATGGTACTTTAGGTACGGGGTAAGTGTAACCAGTGGTTCTGGTCACGTCTAGGATGGTTGAGTATGTTGGGTATGTCGGAGGTGGAGGTGGGGGCGGGGTTCTTGTTGGTGGAGGAGTGGGTGGGGTTGGAGGTCTTGTTGGTGGCGGCGGTGGTGGTGGTGGCCTGTAATTGAGAAAAAAAACCTTGGTTATTAAGGCTAGTTGAATTAAGAAGAAATCTTTAATTTTTAGTGCCTACATAGTGTTACACCGAACGATTGGCATAAACGCATTAAGAGCTTCTTTGCACCATTTGTTAACGAGTGGAGGCGCTGTTTATGGGTGTACAGTTACTAGTGCCATCAGTTCTCGAGTAGGCGCACTATGTGATTAGATTACTGCGTGATTAGAGCAGGACATATGTTTATTGTATACATCTGTCACCTTTGGATGGTTCAAGGGAATTCTACAAAATTCTCGATAGTAGTGGAACGTTTTAGTTTTCTACTGCCCACCTATATAAACGGAACGCAGTAAGTCTGATATATAAATTTAGTGCGAATCAATCAAGTGACTTGCGTAATAATTAGTGAAACCTGGCTCGTAGCAATAATGTAGGTACTTAAAATTACTGAATCAGAATTGTAGTAAGTTGTTTAAAAACAGTTAAATTGTCTAAAAACTACAGTTAGTTCGTTATATAATACCTACAAAAAGTGTGAGTCATCATCAACAGCTTTTAGTAGTCCACTGCTGGACCTTGCCCATAGAATTCCATGATCAACGGTCCAAAGCCGCGTCAATCCACTAACTGCTGCTACTTTTAAATGTGATTAAACCACAATAAAACTTAAGCTGGTAAAGTTGATTAAACCATTATAGAGAATGAGATAATAGTATTGGTCGTTTTGTTGTAGTTAATAATATATCGTAAACTGAACTTACCTAGTGGTAGGCGGCAAGTAAGTCGATGGCACAGGAGGAAGATACGTCGACGGCACTGGAGGTGGGGGTGGCGGCCTCGTGGGCAGCTCAAACGGTATACGTGGCGTCTCGTACACGTAGCCGGTCGTCCTTGCCGGTGGAGGCCGTGTGGGCGGTGGAGGTGGCCGTGTCGGCGGCGGCGTTGGAGAGGGAGTGTAATACCCCTGTGTCACCGACTGCTCCGGTTGCGGTGGTGGTGGAAATGGAACCTTAGGCTTCGGGTAGAAGTATCCATCTTCGTCTAAATTAGCGCTGATAGGCGAGCCGTATACAGCATAGTTTTGATTCGAGTTGTACTGTATAGCGCGCGTCTCACGGTCCGCCGTACACGTGTGGTACACGGACAGGAGGACCACTGCTATATGCAGCGACAGCCTCTGGAAAAACAGAAAGGAGAATTTATTATAGGTTTGAAGTAGAGCGTATTTTTTTGTGTTTTTGGCATTTTGTGCCTTTTCACACATGAGTGGTGGGGGCTTTTAGGGGTTTTTAAGGGTTTTGAATGAGAAGGCGTAGAAACGTTGTAAGACAAACATAATTTTACAGTTTGTAGACCATGACCATCCTCATATTCAGATACCTGTGATCGTCACAGTAACCACATTAGAAAACATGTCAATCTAATCACTACTCAGATAGTCACAATCCAATGGCCTATTTTATGTATACTACGTATAAGGTAATATGTACATTTCCATACACATTAGTTAGCTAGTATCCGCATGGTATGCCCTTCTTTACAGTTAGCCTCTATTTAATTTATGTAATGACAAAGGTATTAAATTAATTCCACCTTATTTTGGAATCAATGGAACCAATTCAATCAATTCTAACCTCCTTGGACACATTCTTGGACCAATTTGGTAATATTTTAGAAACCCTCGCATTAAATACACATTATTTAATGTATAGACGGATCTCTCTGGAACAAAATATATCCTAAAAATGGTTACACCGTGTTTTGTCTCTTTCTATGTAATTTGAAACACCCTATCAATGCAATAGACAAAACACTGTATAACTATTCCAGGGAAAATTAGCGTTTAATAGTAACATGACTGATGTGTATAGCTTGATTAGGTAATACTCGATTTATTTTTGTTAAATTGTATATAAAGTATGCAATAATGTAGATAATTATATCTATATATTATCTATATACCTGAGAAAGAACGACAGAAAGTTTAAAAATTGTATCTGGATCTGGAGAAATCATGACAAAATATCAACTACTTCTGTGAAATGCCACGATTATTAATTCAAATATTTGAACTTATGACACTATGTCAGGGACGCTGTTCGGCAATACTATGTCGTTTAGATATAACATATTATTATTGTACAAACTCTGACAGCTCACAGAATATACATGCTTAGTAAATTAATAGTTTTAATAGTGATGATAGTATAACCACAGAGTAAGGAATAATACTAACGTACAACAGAGAGACAATCTTAGTACTACGATCGTTGCCAAGATAAGTCGCGCAAGAGCAGCGCCCGTGGCGCGCGCTCGGTACTAACGTACTAATATGCATTCTTACTTGTTTTCTTAACAGCGTACTAGATGGCGCTTCTCTCTTGCCTTCTTTACAGCGCACTAGATAATACTTGAGAAATCAAGCGTATTTCATCACATCATATCATAGAGTAACACGTTAGTATTCTTACTACTCTGTGGAGTAACTATCGAAATATTATCGTATAATTTTATTGCTCCGAAACATGGTTTTATTTCAACGCCATCTATGTGTTTCTTGACCAAACTTAGAACCTTAGAACCCAATCAAAATGTTTCGGTTAGAAATTGCTAGATGTCAGTAAAAACATTGAAAAAAAAAACTATTTTATAACGATTTTTGTTATTTTATTAGTTAAAATCACATAAAAAGTCTTCTAGAGGTACTATTTACGCAATGCCGTCAAAAAAAGTGAAAAAATAATCTAATTAATGTGTTCAATATTCCTAGCGATACCAGTACTGCCATCTATCGATATTTTGTGTGAACTAATTCTAAAATGTATGGAATTAACCAGACCTGGTATAACTTATCGACAAGTTTAGCTTGAGTGTAGTTACGTTAATTTGTATGGTTAAAATATTGTAAGACGATTATGGTAGATAATTCAAATAAGATAATAAATAATACAAATAATCATTAAAAAATTATGAAGGGAAATTAAATAAATACCTATAAGAAATTATATAAAAAACATCATTTCAATTCATAAAAATATGCTGTGTGCTTGAGACTGGTGTAATTATAAACTTAACGATCAAAATATTACACTATAAATTTATTTACAAACTGAAAATTATTCTTTATTCTTAATTGTACACACAAAAAAACTTAGACACGAAAAACATCTCACATAAAGGACATTTACAAAAGCGAGCTTAACCCTAAAAGAGTTTAAAATTATATGAATCCCTGTAATGGATATTTTCGAAATTAGGTCAAGGTCAAATATCATTACAAAACATTTAAAATTACAAAACCTGGTTCAAAGGTCAAAGGCAGTAGTGACCTGAATACCTTAAAATGGATTTGTCACGACACCTATGACCAATATTGTCACACCGAATGTTTGGTCAATACGCCTAATGTGGACAATCTTATAGGTAAATATTTTAGTACTAATGTAATATCACGGCAATATGTTTACGAATTGGTTGTAAAACGTTTTGTCTGGACCTTAGCTTTTGCAATAGGAATTTGCATTTTAAAATTATTTTAAACAACATTAGACGATATCGCATGCATCGCGGCCGAACCTGGATGAGACTGGCACGGGGCCGTGAGGAATGGCACAGGCAAAGAGAGGCATAGGCCTCTCTTTGCCTGTGCCATTCCATTCCATTCTGTTCCATTCCTTTGCTGAGTATAGACTCAGCAGTGGGTGAAGTCAGGCTGTGGATGATGACGATGAAGGAAGTATTTACATAAACACAATAAAGCGCGTAAGAAGTGAGATCTTAAATATATATTTTAAATAATTAGGAATTCTTATCATTTAATCAAATTAAATGTTCAATTTTTTTTCGGATAATGTCTTGATTAATATTAATATTAATTATTGAGTAGAATAATTCGTAAAAAAATTAAAAATTTGATACAAATTTTTAAAAGGCAAAGTCCTGGCTGACTGACGACTGACCGAGAGAAAACGCACAGCCTGAACCAGTGGTCGTAGAGACCTTAGTTGGTGTGATTGTCTCGATGTTTTTTTAAGAAAGGAATATTTTGAACTCGCATCTTAGGGGATCAAATTGGAGTTCAAATGTATAAAAATGCTCTGTATTTAGGCAACCGTTGGTAGTAGAACCATGATAATAAATAATATAAATAAAAAGTATTTATTTTCAATATACTGCAAGTCTGGTCGCCTTAGGCTTATGCTGCAGTACTCCACACGAAGCTACGCTATACGGTAATCTCAAGCATAACGCACAGTCATGTTAATAGAAAATATAAAGACCAAATTAAATCATTAAAAAAAAAACTGACCTTGTTTTAACATTGAATCAGAAAATTGGTCAATTTGCATATATTCAGTTTAAATAGGTAGTAAATGCGTCACCAAATAAATTATGATAACATTTTAAAGATGTATTCGTAGTGCGCGGATGTTGCTGTGGCACAAGTGGCACAACTTAGACAAGAGAGCGCAGTTTACAAACGGCTCACTTTGGTTTTCACTTCACATGTTATCTAGATCAGGGATTCCCAAAGTGGGTTCCGCGGAACCTAGGGATTCCGTAGAATACTCATCAGGGTTCCAAACATTATTTTGAAATAGCGGTACCCCAGATATATGCATACAATTGTTGGACATAATATACCACACTATAAAACAATTATTAATACAAGTAAAAATTTTAGTAAAAAAAAAAAAACCCTCTACGCAATGAAACGGCTGAACCGATTTTGATCAAACATAGCTAAGAACAATCCCGACAAATTCACCATTCTAACAAAAAAAAAAAAAAACGATATCTGTTCATCCGTTCGGGAGCTACGATGCCACACACACACACACACACACACACACACAGACACGTCAAACTTATAAAACCCCGTCGTTTTTGCGTTGGGGGTTAAAAACAGTGAAACAGTTTAATTCTTCACATTAAAACTTTAAGTTAAGATTAACGTGTTTCAGATGAGTACATATTTCTTAAAATAAATTGTTCTTATATAAATATCAGTGTCGATCATTTGATATGGGTTCCATAAAATAAAAGGTATTTGGCTGGTGTTCCGTTATCTTTAAAGTTTAGGAAGCCCTGCTCTAGATTACACATGGCGTATCTGTATTAGACAATAATGGTGCTATACAATATCAAATTTAATCTTATCAGTATCTAATCTCATTTCTCTACGTTGTGCCACAGCAAGAGCCTGAAACTGTAATATATTTAGAAGAAGAGGCCCAAGGCACTCCGGTTTGCGGAATGTAGCCAGTCTGTGACACAAACTTTAAGCGTTTTTTTTTTCTTTTTAAAAATCTACGTAATTGGAAAGGTCGAAGATCCGGGTTGATTGTACTAGTTTTGGCCGTGTGTGGGGGATATGATAATTAGTCAAATAATATCGTTAAACCAGTAAGAAGCACCTACAAAATGATTAAGGCGTGGATATATGTGAAATGTGGTGCATTAAAACCTTTTTTCTCCACGACCTTCATAGAAAAATCTTCAAAAAATATATAATGTAAATCTACATCATATAAAAAATAACCTCTAGGTTTCAAAAATTTGAAAAATGTACTAAAAATGTAAGAACTAAATTTGCAAAGTAGTCTCTGTTTTCGTGGTTACAACTCTTTTTCATCAATCATAACATGTTTTTATTTCCTTTAGTATATTAAATAACACAAGCTTGGTTTTATTTTTGAAAAGTACTTTCCAAAAGATTTTTAAATAAAAAAAACGTCGATCGAACGTAGAGCTTTCAGGCTTATAGGTGAGCAACATATGGCGGAGACTAAGATCCAGAGTCTCGAGCACCGCCGTAAGGTTGCATGCCTTGCGATCTTCTATAGGTTACATTTCGGTGAATGCTCCCAGGAACTGCACGATCTGATCCCACCATCTCCTTTTCATCATAGGACGAGCAGGCGTACGGCTCAGTACCATCCTTACCTCATTGGTATACCTTCTATTCGCACAAAACGTTTCAGTTCTACCTTTATAATGCGAACTGCTAAGGAGTGGAATACACTACCGTCGTCTGTCTTTCCTGAAAACTATAATCTGGGTCTCTTCAATTCAAGAGTGAATAGGTGCCTTCTAGACCTTTGTGCTTCATCTTCGGCCACATCGTCACTTACCAACAGGTGAGATCGTGGTCAAACAAAGGTCTATCAATGTTAAAAAAAAAAAAAAAAAAAAAAAAAAAGGGATTTTCGCTTACTTTTCGTTTCGACAGCGCTATTTTGTCACTTACTAACTTATCTGAACTTTAATGAGTTAGATAGTGACAGAATTTGGCGTAAATCGACGCCTTAAAGTTGAATCATTTACTATTTAGAGGACGTGTAGGACGGCCTTAATAAACCAACATATTTTAAAGGTCGTAGGAAATCGGTGGACTGAGGCAGCCCAAAACCATTCTTCAAAACTTTTTATGAGGAGACCCATGTTTAGCTGTAGACTTCTACAGGCAGATGATGATGATTCTATAAATGAAACCGCAGGCGGATAAACGAATTTTGATGCAAAAACATCTTAACAACGTATCAAACATCTGATGGCCCCCTTTTTTTTTTTAACATTGATAGACCTTTGTTTGACCACTATTGGTAAGTGACGATGTGGCCGAAGATGAAGCACAAAGGTCTAGAAGGCACCTATTCACTCTTGACTTGAAGATACCCAGATTATAGTTTTCAGGAAAGACAGACGACGGTAGTGTATTCCACTCCTTAGCAGTTCGCATTATAAAGGTAGAACTGAAACGTTTTGTGCGAATAGAAGGTATACCAATGAGGTAAGGATGGTACTGAGCCGTACGCCTGCTCGTCCAATGATGAAAAGGAGATGGTGGGATCAGATCGTGCAGTTCCTGGGAGCATTCACCGAAATGTAACCTATAGAAGATCGCAAGGCATGCAACCTTACGGCGGGGCTCGAGACTCTGGATCTTAGTCTCCGCCATATGTTGCTTACCTATAAGCCTGAAAGCTCTACGTTCGATCGAGTCCAACTCAGTCCCCTCTACACGATGGGCCATCATACTAGCCCACTGAGATGGGCCAGCGTGTGGAGGGAGCAGTTGTATCAGATGGCTAATGGCGCGGCGGGATGGCGATGGGATGGCCACGGTGTCGGGTTTTCGTCCGCACATCGTACGCGTCATGTAAAAAGAACGCTGGCGGTCAAGCTTCTTCAGGCGTTCCAGCGTTCTTTTTAAGAGATTACTAACTTTTCTACTTATTTAAGAGATGTATACCTATGCATTGAATGAGTGCCTACCTAGTTTACTACAAATAATGTACAATTATAGTACGCGTCATGTAAAAAGAACGCTGGCGGTCAAGCTTCTTCAGGCGTTCCAGCGTTCTTTTTAAGAGATTACTTACTTTTCTACTTATTTAAGAGATGTATACCTATGCATTGAATGAGTGCCTACCTAGTTTACTACAAATAATGTACAATTATAAGTACGCGTCATGTAAAAAGAACGCTGGCGGTCAAGCTTCTTCAGGCGTTCCAGCGTTCTTTTTAAGAGATTACTTACTTTTCTACTTATTTAAGAGATGTATACCTATGCATTGAATGAGTGCCTATCTAGTTTACTACACATAATGTACAATTATAGTACGCGTCATGTAAAAAGAACGCTGGAACGCCTATAGAAGCTTGACCGCCAGCGTTCTTTTTACATGACGCGCACTATTAGTGGGCTAGCGATGGCAGTTCGCATCCACACGTGGCCCATTCCACATAAGTTTGAATGATAGAGCTACTAACTTGAGAACTTCATCAAACAGGTTCGAAGCTTGACATTGATGGAGTACTTTGTCATTAACAATGACTTAATTAAGTCAACATATGTCAGCAATGTATGACGCTGATTGGTTATTATGCGTTATCCTTCACTCATTAGCGATATTTAAGAATGAGATATATTGTGCACATCTTTTGGTTAGGTACTGTTTCAAGGTTGTGCGAAATTAACTTGGGCATTGTATTTTCTGTTCAAAATTCAGAATGAAGCTTGCAAACCTACCTATAATCAAAGTTATTGATATGGTAAAGTTAAATTTACTATACTTTAAAAAAAATGTACATAGACCATGTAGCATGAGGCTGGCAATTTTCTCCCAACGAGTCCTGCCGCAATTTGCGCGGGTTTTTTTTTTTTTATAGTGTGTGCTATAAAAAAAATGATTCAATCTGCCGTTTTTGAAAGAACCGTCGTCATTTTTATTTATTTAAATTTTTGTGTGTTTTTTCGAGTTATTTCGTGTAATTTATCCGGTTTATTAGTGGCATTTTATCCGGTATAACTTGGATAAATGGCACATGTGTGATGTAGTGAAATTTAATTGTATTGCAAGTCTTTTCGAAATGATGGATTTTCCCCTGTAAAAACTCAGTTTTTCTGCCACTATTTAAACTGGGTTATGACTTGACGGAGACACTTGACGACTTGACTATGAAAATATAATTAAAAATCACTTGACATTTGCGAAATTGTTTGGAGCACTCCTCAGAAGCCATTATATGAATATAGTGAGTGCATATAGATGCATAACTGTGCAAAAATCAAAATGGCGGGATAAAACGTCAACTAATGTTTTTTTCCTACCGCGTTTTTTTCGAGTTTACAAAATCGAAAATTCTGCTTTCTGACGGATCATTCACTTAGTTAAAAAAAATACAAAATTATATCAATCGAATAACTCGATAAAACTACCATACTGCAATTTCTTAGTTTGCGTGTACCTTAACATTACTTAAAGTACATAGATACTCCATTAATGACAATTACGACCTCTGTAGCGCGCCAGGCGAGTAGCCGGCTGAGATGCGAGAGGTTGCGGGTTCGGGACAAATGTATGTAATGGAATCCTAGTGTGGGATCAGAACTATGTATGTGACCGTTGGGTGTTATGTTATGTATGTTATGTTATTAATAGGATGCGCCAGTAAGTACTAGTTTTGGTATGTACTAAGAAAACACCAAATAATTCAAATTATTTCTAGAATGGCAGTATAAGTACATCTCCTTTAGCATTAATTAATAACACAAATAAAGCATTCGCCCCGCGTACAAGTGGGTATTGTTCGCAAAATTATTGGCACAAAACTCGTTATGCATAACTTTAAAGCTAAAACCATTATATTACACAAAACATGTAAATAGGTTCCTTAAGAATGCATAAATAATTGAATAAGAATACGAATATCATAATAAAAATATAAGTTTAAATTTCTCCGCTCAAAAAACAGACATCAGATAATAATTCTAATTTCTGTGGAGGAGACAATATCTTCACTGACTTGCCGAGCCAACCCTATTCCCTGCTTCGGTGTCAGATAATAATATTCCCAAGTATCATCTATATTGAAAAACTAATTTAAGTAAATTTCACCAATACGCTTTTTTTTTTGCATAAATGTTAAGCCGTTTTACTACTACTAACCACTACTACTACTACTACTACTACTACTACTACTACTAAAAAATCGATTTATCTTGAAGAAGTATCTATGAATAATGATCGAACGTCCGAGCATGTTTGAGATATTTTAGATTTTTAATCGAATGCAACAGGAATTTGAGAGTTGCCTAAAAATGTTAATGGATCGAACAGGACGATCAAAGTCCAATGGATCAATCTCAATGGATCAAACAGGAACTACTCGATATATTCACTAAAACTATTGCTTAGATAGGTACAGCAGTTTGTGTAAGCCTATGTCCCAGTTTAGCCGTACTGCGATGATCACAAACCTTTCTGTCAAGACAGCCGCAAAGTTATGTCAATATCTGCGTGAACCTGACCTCATTGCAACAGACGAACAAACAGACGAGCCTATTATGAAACTGGCGCAATTTTACCGTTTGACGTGAAACAAAGCATAGAATATTGAGTATTGTCCGCCTGAAGTGAACAATACCACGAGCGGCGAGGCAAATTTGTAACACAACACGTAGTATTATGTTTTAACAAAGCTATATAACTTGTGCATAAGTTTTACTATTTTCACATATATGAACAAAATTTGATTCACATTTGTAACTCTTTTCTATTAATATTATTTTCACACAGACAGGTTTCACTTATGTAAAACTCATATGGAAGATGAATATTTTTCGTTAAAGTTGTCAAAAAGTACAATTTTAGTTTAGGAAATCATACTGTTACTCACTAGCCGAGCGTGTCAGGACCCCCCAAGCAGAAGAACACTAAATGACTTAGAGCTGCGAAGAATAGACCTCACGAGCAAACTTGTTAGCAACATTTGTGTTTATTTTACATCCAAACAACATCTTAAGTAACTTTAACATAATGAAAAAAAAAACTGTTTAAAAACTAATTTCAAAACCTCACGAGATATTACTAATGGTTATAATAATATTCTACTACAAAGAAATAATTAGAAACCGACTGCCACTAGGAGGGTTTAAAAGTCGGGCATTCACTTACATTCACAATCTATATCTTGACAACTTCTTGACCGATTTTGCTCATATTCGAAATTCTTTTTTTGAATTGTGTACCAAATATTTCTTCCAAATATTATCAAATTCGGCTGGTAAATGGCGCCGCAGCAAACTTCCCCCTTTTTAAGGGAAATACCCTCCACTCAAAAGTCCGCAATATAAAAAATAAACTATGAAATTGTAGAACTTGTATATCATGTTTCATTAAGATTAGTTGAAAAATACGACTTGTAATCGAGTACTAACTTACATAGGACTACCTACCTTAGGTTTGAATGATGTATTTTTAAGTTGACCTTTGGTTTTTAATGGTTGATTTTTGTATATAAATTCTCGATTTAATTATTATGTGTTAATTTGAAATGGACCTATTTTATGTAGATACCCTTTAACTAGTGTAATTGATAAATAAATAACAAAATAAATAAATAAATAGTTACATACATCCGGACAGATGAAAGCAAATTTTGCAAGTTGTTGCAAGGACTTCGTTCGCTCGGTCAATGAAGCTATTAAGTTTCTCAAAGGTTCTTCTATTGACATGTGAATGCAAGACCAGTGATGCGTATGCACATTAAATAAATAAATAAAATAAATAAATAATGCTGGACAGTTCACACAACATTATCTAGCCCCAAGCTAAGCCAGAGCTTGTGTTATGGGTACTAGATAACTGATATACTTAATATAATACATTACATAGATAGATATTTTTATTATGCATAGAAAACACCCAGAACACCCTGAACAAATATCTGCAGAACGCACAAATTATTTGTTCCGAGGCGGGAATCGAACCCGCAACCTCCTGCGTCGCAGGCGAACCATCGTCAGCCGCGCCACAGAGGTCGTCCGACAGGAGGAGGAGGACATTGAAATTATTCGCACAATACGAGGCTACAAAACATTACAACTTGATAATTTAATTGTTGTTTTTTGCTAATGAGCTAAATGACACTTAGTGACACGCACTAACAATACCTATTTTTTTTTTATAAGAATAGAATGTCCAGTTTTGGTCACCAATTTGTGAAACACGAAGACACTCGACAATACTTGACACACAAATTGTGTATTCATGAGCCTGGAGCAAGTAATGTGATGAGTCGGAATAACAGACTCAATGCAATGTGAATTATTTTAACGATTTGATGCGATTAAATCATTCTTAGAAAAAAGAAGCAGTCAAGTGCGAGTCGGACTCGCCCATAAAGGGTTCCGTAGCAACAAGTAACATAATATGGAAGGATTACGATTTGACGTATAAAAAAAAACTACGTACTAGATCTCGTTCTAACCAATTTTCGTTGGAAGTTTACATGGTAATCATATATTTTTTTAGTTTTATTGTTCTCTTATTTTAGAAGTTACGGGGGGGGGGGGGGGGGGGCATACATTTTACCACTTTGGAAGTGTCTCTCGCGCAAACTATTCAGTTAAGAAAAAATATATATTAAAAACCTCAATATCATTTTTGAAGACCTATCCATAGATACCCCAAACGTATGAGTTCGATGAAAAAAAAAATGAGTTTCAGTTCTAAGTATGGGGAACCCCAAAAATTTACTGTTTTTTTTCTATTTTTGTGTGAAATTCTTAATGCGGTTCACAGAATACATCTACTTACCAAGTTTCAACAGCCTAGCTCTTATAGTTTCGGAAAAAAGTGGCTGTGACATACACGGACAGACAGACAGACAGACAGACAGACATGACGAATCTATAAGGGTTCCATAAATTTTGGTTACGGAACCCTAAAAACGATTGTAAGGACTCTTTTGTGAGGCATACTTAGCTCTTTTTTTTACAAAATAAGTAGAACTACATTAACATACAAAATATTTTTTCATGATTATTTAATTTAGGTTTATTAATGTTTCAGTAGTGTGTCCCACCATATATCAATCATCTGGGCAACGCATCTAGACAATAAGGTAAACAAATTAAAAAACACTTCTACGTACTTTTTCGTACTATCTGAATATTTTAAAACCACAACATTGTTCAAGTGCATTCCCCACAGACCTTCGCACCTTGCGGCTTCAAAATTATATAATAATTGTAGATCATGTAGTCAGAAAAATTGTACTACAGTTTACCTCAAAAGGCAATCTTTTCTATTCAATCTTTAGTCTAATATGCGTAGCTCTGTAAATAAGAATATTATGCTAAAATAAAATAAGTTTTGTAACTTATAAGGTTAAGTAACTTTGAAAAATGTTCATGTTAAAACCAATTACGAACAAATCCCATGAATATTCCACTAATATAATAAATTACAAAGTTTGGTATACTGATAAAATATGACCTAGATTGAGCTAAATGCTACTTTTTATTCTGGTAAAATGCGAGCGAAGCCGCGGGTGGATACTTGTACGTTATAAATTGATTTATAAAGTTCTACGAAAAATACAGACCAAAGTTTCCAATTATAAATCTAGATAAAAATTTCGATGTAACCTAACAGAATTAGATTTGTTGAATTTACTAAAAAAAAAAAATGTTTTTTGTTACGGTATTTAATATTAAAAGGTATCTATTTTGACACCTAAGCCACAAAAAATGTTAGTTCCCGACCGCAGGCTACGCTTGGTATTTATAAAGTAAAGCAAATAGCACATCTTAAAATGTCAGGGTTGCCGAACTTAGGCATCGATCCAACTCATTTTTCATACGGAACACTAGGGAGTAACACTACAGAATCAATAACTTCGAAGTACCTACTGATCGTTGGTAATAACTTATTTAACTTGACAAACTCTGACACCAGAGGCCAGCACTACCTCATACGAAACAAACAAACAAACAAACTTATTTTTTAATAATGATAGATCTTCGTTTGACCTAGATCTCCTGTTGAAAGTGACAATGTGGCCGACGATGGAGTACAAAGGTCTAGAAGGTACCTATTCACTCTTGCCTTGAAACGACACAGATTATAGTTTTCAGGAAAGATAGGCGGAGACGGTAACGGCTAGTTAAAATAAGTCTCATCAAAGGCTTTTTATGTACCTAAGAATTGATAAGGAATATAATATTTGTATTGCCATAGATAAATGTAAAATGTAAAATTACTTAAATTTGGTGCCCAGGGCAGTATACTACTTGAATGACGGAACAAGCAGATGGCCCACCTGATGTTAAGCGGTAACCTCTGCTTATGAACAGTGCACTACCTCATAGGTCACGTCCACCTAGGACGCGCCCTATATGGCATTGAATTGCGCCCATCTAGGACAGTAACAAAATGAAGGATAAGAGAAAAAGGTTTAAAAGGCTAGAGGTGACATTATACCAAACCAAACCAAACTATTTAATAACCTTATGCAAAGAACCCTAAATAAACTGGCCAAATGCGAATGAACGCATTGTGTAAGTAGGGGTTTTCAAGTCCCAGTTTTCACTACGTAACTCTAAACATTTTCATCACATTTATAATTTATTTTTTAGTTCATGCCCCAACAGCACACAATCTGATAAAATATCAACAAGCTGCCTCTTACGGTTGCTGAGATATACCCCCTGTGATAGAATACAGACAGGCAGACAGACTAGCAGCGTTGGCTAGTAATAGGGTTCCGTTGCCACCTTTTGGGTACGGAACCCTAAAAGCGAAATTCACTTCCTCTAACTCTGTTCCGGAACTGACATCAAATTTTATGACACCATCAACATCACGATTTGTTTTTTGCGTTGGTTCTGTTGAATAAATAGTAACCGCCGTGAAATGTTATCGAAACAATTAAAGTTGGCATTCAAACTTGTTTTAGGTAGATTGTAGATACTACCGATCATCGACGTAAATAAAATGAATGGACGGGCCTTAGGGAACGATAGTTTTGAAGCTTCTAAACAAACCTAGCTAGTATACTTCGCTTCAGTCAGTCTTTGTCACGGCAACGAGTGACAGCTATGCTGAAAAATACCAAAATTAGATACCTTGGTAATACAATGCCTTCCTGTGTTTTTCTGCAAGTGCAAACAACACAAGAAATACAAATAAAGCTTCAGGCATTGCATTTAATTCGTAAGTAAAGGTTTTGTAATATAATATTCATCAATTGATAAAAAACTTATAAATCGTCGTGTGGTAGGAAAACTACATAACTAACACATTTTGCGAAATCGACTTTATTGCATGGTTATAATGGCCCATACATGTCGATGGACACGTCTTGCTCAAGAGGACGAGCGACAAGGAGGACTACGCCCCAGGACATTATCTCAATGTTCCCCACTCTGAATGAAAGTTAACAGACACAAGTTTATACTCGTAGATAGTTTTAATTTTACTCGACATACCTTTTTCTTTTTGATACCTAGAATTATTGTGTTCCACAATTTTTTTTCATTTTGTTGATTTTATAAGCATTAGTCGTATGATAAGTTTGTTATGTCACTTACTTTGAATTTATAAGTCTGCTAAAATAATGTAGGTGTTTCAGTAGTTTTCTAATATTCAGTGGTGATAAAAAGAAATGATTATAAGTTGGTTTTATTTTAAAATGTATTTTAATATTATATAAATCTATACCCATGGATAGGATTGTCATATTCAAATAAGTAAATAATAGATCATTTCAATTATTCAAAACGTTGGCGAGGGAAAAATACATAGTCGTTTTTTTATTTTTTTCTCTTAATCAAAAGAACTAAAATGTATTATCATTAAATTCGAAAATAGATACAGTACCAATCTATAACATATCAAAACACGGACTGAAAAATTAGTTACGATAAAAAAGTTATTGCCATTTTTGACGCAATAAAACAGTAAATCGCGTTTTTCTCGCGATGTTGGTTTTGTTGTTGTTATTACTTATTTCGTTTTCCAACTACAGCGACGAAATATTTGACAAGACTTCACGCATGACGGATGGTCCGGTACAGACTGCAAAAAAATCTGATGCCTAAGGGGTATCGTATTGATTTAGAATTGTAATTTGCATTATTTACGTAAAAACATTGCTAAGCACGTCGCTTTAGGTAATTGCATATAATATGTAATGGCATGTTAATTAACCTTATAGCTTTCCAAAAAAAATCTAAGGTAAACAAAAATGGATAGAAGTCATAAGACGAGCAAGAACAGACGACTTTTGGAAGTGGAATACATTTTCCCGTATTTGCTCTGATCATTTTCTACACAATGAATTCTATACGCCAAAAAACGGTTAGTAGTAGTAGAGCTTTTTTGTGAAAGAGTTCGTCCGGGGAAGTACTACCACCATACCTGTTTCTGCCGCAAAGCAGTAGTGCTCGCATTGCTGTGTTCCGGTTTGAAGGGTAAGGGTGCCGATGAAATTACGGCCACATGGGACTTTTCATCTTTATGTTTCAGGGTGGCGGGCGCAGTGGAATGCCACATAGGGCGCGTCCTAGGTGGACGTGACCTGAGGTAATGCACTGTTCATAGGCAGAGGGTACCACTTAACATCAGGTGGGCCATCTTCTTGATCTGTCATTCCAAGTAGTATAAAAAAACTCATTGTGCAAAAGTCTTAAAACTGCACTCTGCAGTTTCTTAAATACTGGAATTTTTATACATTTATGTTTCCGTACGATTTTTATGATATTTTCTTAGTTTATTGAGTGATGAAAAATATATTTTTCACAAATTGTCAATTTGTGAAAAATACCTGAAGTGGACTTGCTTTTCTATTGATTTATATTGTGTATGTTTGAGAGCTGAAAAATAGATACGTAACTACATAAAACAGAAGGGAACCATGTATTTTTGTAAAAGTTTCGTTCAATAATTGAATTTTTTTCGGCAATTTTTTGTACTTTAAACCTACTGAAATAACTTTAGAAAACACATTGCATCTGTTAAAGTATTAAGTATTAAAAAAATACAGTTTTTAAGATGTTCAATAATTTTATTTCACCTAGTTTATTTACAAGACCGCCAGGAGTGGTGCTATAGAGAAGAGGCCTTTACTCAGCAGTGGCTGGATAGATAGATAGATAGATAGTTTATTTGTTGACCGTACCCTAAATCCGAATTGTCTTATTTTTCACGGACGTTTTGTATGGATAAGGCCAGTCCATTTATTTTACTTTGGTCGAAGCTACCGATAGCCATGGCCAAGAAAATTTTCTATTCCTCGCAAAATTGACAAAGGTATTTGGAAAGTAAATCTTATACTATGTTATATTTTGATGAAGCTTTTTTGTTAGTCCGGAAGTACATTGTCAAATACAGAATTACTTTACTGCAGATCTGAAACTCAAAGCAACGCCTGATGATAAAATAGGGTTTTTTTTATCTTATTTTTAACCCCCGACGCAAAAACGACGGGGTGTTATAAGTTTGACGTGTCTATGTGTGTGTGTGTGTGAATGTGTGTCTGTCTGTCTGTCGCCTCGTAGCTCCCGAACGGATGAACCGAATTCGTTTTTGTTTTATTTGAAAGGTGAATTTGTCGGGAGTGTTCTTAGCTATGTTTGATCAAAATTGGTTCATCCGTTTTATTGCGTTGAGGGTTTTTTTTAATTTTTACAAAATTAATTACTTGTTTACTTTGTTGCCATTGATAACTAACAGTCTGCATTCAGTCAGTCAGTCAGTCGTCAGTTCAGTCGGATTAACCAGTAAGCAAAAATGGCAGTGCCTAAAAAAATACAGGGATTGTTCATTGAAAATTCACATGTTTTTATTATTTTATAAGCTATGGTTACTAATTTAGTAATCTGTGGGATAATACCCGCTCATTGTCAATGATAGAGTTAATTCTATGTTTTGTTTATGGAAAATCTATAGTATCCGGTCAGATTGTCTATTTTTTGATATCCGGAATTCAGAAGTTTCAACGAGCTCTCTCAAGCATCAGCCATGATGGCGAACAGTCATAAATTCAGATAATATTGGTCAATTTCAAGAATTCAGTTAAATAGAGACTCGGGGAGTTTCTCAAAGTCATAATGACATTCATGTATAAACTCATAATATAATCAAATACGATAATGGTGAAATTATAATGTTTGATAGGGCACGTGTCGCGGGGACGCCTGCCCAGTACTTTAAAAACGTGTTGTGTAAAGTCTTTATTAAAAACAGTGTTAAATTCACTTCAGAACTTTCATTCAAGACCCTCAAGTGCATAAAGACTTAAACATAGCTGGTGGCCCACTTTCCATAACAAATTACTCTACCTAAGACGCCAGCCACCGACGCCTTTAACAGGTAGAAGTAATTTCTCTCGTCGCAACACCGATTCAGGTGAGGCGAAATTCACACCAGAGAAAAGGCAGTCATCTTTTCGACAGGGATACCTGTCTGTAGTTTCTCGTGTCCTTGGCTTCGTGTTATCAGTGTCGCCACGACCGTATTTGGTCAGCTGACCGGTCTGCCGGTCGATTACCCAACCTGACACGAATCTTTTGTAGTGAAGACTACCTTTTGACGGGTGTAATTATTAATAATTGAATTATCTTTATCTCTGCAATCAGTTGTGAAACTGAATTTTGATGACCTTTTCGTCCACTTTTTGATGATGAACAAATTCATTATTGGTTAAAAGTGTGCGTTTCAAAATTGCTAATAAAATTACGATTTATTTTATATATATTTTTTCTATGTATAATAAAAAATATCTATCTATGTTATATATTGTATTAAGTATATCAGTTATCTAGTACCCATAACACAAGCTCTGCTTAGCTTGGGGCTATATAATGTTGTGTAAACTGTCCAGCATTTTTTTTTTTTTTTTTTTAAATATATATATATCCCAACAAAGTAGAGCTTCCAGGGGGCTTTATTGACGTCGTGGTAATCTGGACAGCCTCGTCACCTGGGGGTTTAGTACAAGTTTGGATTGTTTTCGAAACTATATGAAGTTTCGTTTCCTTCCATACATTAACTTGCAGCGCCCCTAGCGGAAACAAGGAGAAAACTAAGGACGCTGTCAGAAAATGTATTGAAGGAAACGAAACTTCATAATTATAGTTTCGAATAGGTACTATAAAATTCTCGTACTAAGACCCCTGCAATATTTTTAGTTTAATCAGTCTCTTTGGCAAACATTTTGCAGAAACGACGTAATTCAAACTCGTTCAGTATTGGTTGTTTGTTGTTTTTGTAAATTGTAATCAATATTCTAGTCAATGAATAGGAAATTAAAATTTAATGGATGTAGTACCTGCCTTATGTCAAGATAAACGTGTTTATTCCTTTGGGTACAAATATTGATGCCAGCTCATGTTTCTATTACTTTGTAATTAAATTTATACCTGACCACAATGACCGCTTATTGTTTTGCGTGTCGCAAATAAACCTATTTGATATATATTTTATGGTATTTTGATGACTGGTGAAATGTTCCGATTTACTTACTTTTTATTTATATTTTTAATTTACATTTGTTATTAATACATTGTTATTTAAATTAGTGGATTTAGTCAAACTTAATAATATAATTGTAATAAATTAATGATTCCACTGTAATTTAATATTGAAACATTAAACCAACAAAATAGAGTATTTTAATGTTAACCGTCAATCTGTTTATTTTTTATTTTTTATTGATTTGTCAGTGACTCTAAACATCATTTATAATAATTATGTCTCAAAACTAGTTTGAACCAAGTCCATTTATTTCAAAAAAACATCTTTTATTCATAAATAAGTTGCTGTGACTGATTTGTTTAAGTTAAAATTTATTATTGTTGTTGTTTCCAAACTCGTTAGCTAACAAAATACTGATGCCTAGACTTGACGTTGATAGGTCTCGTAGGCGCATTCAATAGTACTCTTAAATAAACTCTACAACATAGAAATCAAGGTTCTTATTATAATAAACTATTTTGTGTATGCCGATTGGCTAAGATGACATCTCCTTTGAATGTAAACAGTACGCATATACATGATTGAGGATCTTGAATTTGCGTAAAAAGAATGCAGTGACGCATAGTAAACTGCCATTGTCTTTGTTAACCTGTCTATACGTGCGTTGGTACTTTATTTATATGATTTAAAGCAACATGCTTTTGTTGTTTTATTAAGTTATAAAAGCCAACTAATTTTCAACAAGTAACGTTAACTAGCCAGAAAAACATCCAGGGCCTTATTACAAAAAACTAAATTAGTCCTGGTTTAAACCCGAACTACGTAGTCTAGGCTTGTAGCGGTATTTAAGTTATACACAACTTTAATACAAAGACAGATGGTTTGTTTTCCGAAGTCAACTCTAGAGCTAGATAGTTCGATATTATGTCAAAAATTACAAAGTCTCGGACTATCTCCGGTTTTTCTTAAACCAGGCAGCCCCCTATATTTATACAATGGTCTAAATATTTACTATAAAAACGATTGCTTGTTGGATAGATGTGACATATTGTGATGTGACAGGATCCGTCAGTTTGACACGTCGGACATATGTGTAGTTTAGAAAATAAACCATCTGTCTTTGTGTTAAAGTTGTATATAACTTTAATACCGTGACAAACCTAGACTACTTAGTTCGGGTTTAAACCAGGACTAACTTAGTTTTTTTATAATAAGGCCGCAATAGTCCAAATCTCAACAAGAGCTTTTTCCCCGAAGGGGTAACACTAGGCAGAACCTTGATGGGCCACTTTCCACGAGGCGTGAAATAATCTTAAGAATAAGGTTTGATTGCGTTTTGGATGGATTTGAGGTCAATGTTTTTTTTTTTTAACGCTGTACAGTCCACACATCATTATCTAGCCCCAATCTAAGCAGAGCTTGTGTTATGGGTACTAGATAACTGATATACTTAATACAATATATTACGTAGATAATTTTTTTTTTATATGCTTAGTAAATACCCAGAACTCCCTGAACAAATATCTGCGATCGCACAAATATTTGTTCCTAGGCGGGAATCGAACCCGCAACCTCCTGTGTCGCAGGCCAAGCTTCGACCGCCACGCCACAGAGGTCGTCAATAAGTCAATAAGTCGTAGAATAAGGTTGGATTGCGTGTTGGACGGACTGCGTCTAAACGTCACTAGTGGTCACTGTCGATGCTTTCCTACGACTAACTCTTCTCGGCTTTCTTCCAGTAATAACACATTCCATAACACATTTTTAAAATAGTCTGCGTCCAGACCAAAAATCGTAAAAGGACTAATAAAAAATTGCCCAAAATTCAATAAAAAAAATCCCATTCTTGCCATTGTCGTTTTTTTATGGGAAATTATCTATAATACACGGTTTCGTCAATTTTGTTGTAAATTATCTGTCAAAATTACTTTCTAGATGCAACTGGAATCTTAATATTCTCAACAAAATAATTTATTCTTTGTTTACGTTTTCAGACAAAAAGTGGCCAATGTCGAATGCAAATGAAGCGGCGTTCCTAATTAATAGTTACCGTAGTAACTGTTACATAACCTACAACAATTATGTACTAACTATAGTTTTATTCTGTGACGCTTCTATAGTTACTATGAAGTCATCTGGGCCATTGCAGGAACATTTGATCAAATTATAGATTACAAACAGAAACTAACAGATGAATTACTCTACAACATAATTCTACAGATATTTTAAATTCTTCCTATATGTTAAATTGTTTCAATTTAAGAATCGTAGGTATATTTTAAAGGTTTTTGTCTTTATTTGGAAAAACAGGTTTCTAAGACGGTTATTCATAAAATAAATGAAACTACTTGTAATGTTAAGAAAACTCCCTTTTCCGCATTCGAATTGTATAGGTAGTCCATTGTGCGTGATACTACATATAAATACTTACTACATAGAAAATCTAGCCTAACTTATTACTTACATAATAAAATCTACAGTGAGATCCTCTTGAGAACCTAAAGAGATAAAATTAATAGATTGAGAGAGTTATTAGATATAAGTTCAAATTATATATTTCGGCATGCCCTCCTTTTGCTGAGTTAGCATTCTATACCGAACAAGTTGCAAGCCCAAACCTACTCTGTCCAAACAAAACCAGCAGCCTGGTATTAGTTAATAACTCTGTCTCTATTCAAACTAGGCATACTAATAACTTGCTACACGTAAACTTAATAAACCTGACGGTATTACGATGTAGGTAGGTACTAGAGTCAACACGAAATTGTACCTTTTTATAGTTTCACTGATAATTATTATGTAATGTTTCATAAAATGTTAAGCATCTTTAAAACATTGCAAAAGAAGCAAATACTGACATCGAAACACCACCTTTAATCTTACATGATTTGTAGTTAGAGTTCGAATATCGTAAATTACCCAAGACTAAAAAGGCCATAGGCTAGCGCAATGACCACCGCTGAGACACACAAACCAATATATAATCTGTGGCTCTTTACTAAGATGTGGATTAGCCTTTTTTGTGAGTTAGAACGACCGAACTTGATAACCCTATTTTGTATTGTAAATGTCACGGGTTTCAATAGTCTGCGATGTACATTTTAACAAAACTTTTTTAGCCCTTAAATTCCACGACGGTTCTCTTTCTGAACAGCCTCTAGACCACCACGTTGAGTCCGAGAAATAGTTTTTATTGATGAGTGTCGGCAACTTCACTGAGATGTGCTACTGTGCACAGAATAAACTTTGTCATTATTGAGTAATATTAAATCCTAACAGCGCATTTATCATATCGCCTGCAACTGCCCTCTATTTTTTTTGTGTTATTTACAAATGCCGTGTAAGATGTAGTAAGAATATTTATTGGTACAGGCTGAAGATTGCAAACCTACGCATATGATAAGAGAATAATAATGAACAATTTGTTGGGTTTGACTAGAGATACCTCTGTCTGTAGTCATAAAGTTTATTAACTTTACTACTCTACAACTACTTAATACTCATGTAGGTATTGATAAATCTTTTAAGCGCTGACCATTCCCAACATAAGCTCTACTTTACCATAACCAATCAACAAAACATCCATTGTTCTTCAAGTTATCGCATTGTTCTATAAGTTTAAGCAAAAGATTTTACCCGGATCTGTCCCATCAAACAAATACCAGGGCAAGGTCAAAAATCTCATTTTATTTAGAATATTATATAGAAATGTCAAGGCTAGATCCTAGCAAGGAACTGGTCCATGATTTATTTAAATAATGACGATTGAGTGAGATACCAAAATGATCTAACAGAATTTTACTGTGTTGATGAATTTTGCCGTGAATTTTAACCTGTTATTCTTCGATCAAGAATACAACCAGTTATTATATCATTTTAACATGTTATTCTTCGATCAAGAATACAACCTGTTATTATATAATTTTGGTGTATAAAATGCCAGTTATTTTCTATGGAAGAAATTTATTTTTAGACCAACTGCTCTAATCTTGCTGTTGTCATCATATCACAATGAAATTGTACAACTGTTAGTGTGTTGCTGTAAGGTGAGTTTGGTATCCTGAACTCTGCATTACTTCTGTATATTGACTACGCTAACGGTGGTAAATTATACTGTATTACTCATGTACGTTTTTTCTTATATTACTAAGGTAGCAAACAAGCATATGGCCCACCTGTTGGTAAGCGGTTACCGTAGCCTATGGACGCCTGCAATACCAGAGGCATAACAAGCGCGTTGCCGACCCTTTAAAAATTTCCAAACACCCCTTTCGAAGAAACCAATACTATAGTCGCTCGGGAAAACCTCAGCAGGGAGATCATTTCACAACCTGAGCGTTCGCGGGAGGAAGTTTCTCAGAAACCGCACATTCTGGGAACACCCTGTCTAAGGTGTGCGGATGAATCCTCTGCGGATGGCGAGCGGTGCGGTGAAAAAAGGTTGCTGTAGGCATCAAAATTGTCAAAGATCTGAGGTCCTCTTTTATATGGAAACCTACGTGCTATAGAGCCTACTACTTAGCCATCGTATTGGCTATTCGCCCTTACGAATACATTTTGCATAGTCTTTGTTAGTAGGAAACTATTTGCGTATTTCCATAACAATGAAGATTCGGACTGCATAGCCGTTATCAGGAGCAAATGAAAATTCCATTCATTCAACCGTTGAGCTGATAAGTATTTAGCACATTCGCTTCCTTTACGAGCTATTGAGATGTCTGTTTCAATAGTAGGATGGAGGATGTTCTGTGGTAGATAATTGAATAAAACATGTTTACCTCAGGAGAAACTAGATGGTTGGCTGATTTTACGTCGATGACTTCGCTTTTGTCTCATGTGTTCTCTCCTGTTAAATATGACGGAGATTCTTGCTTTGAAATTTAAACGTTATCATTATGTTTGCATATTTCTACAAGGTAAAAAAAAAACTTACATAAAATATACCTAAAACCGACGTACATACCTAAAATAAAAGCTAACCCAAAAAAATCATAAATTTGAAAAATGCCATAATTTTATTGACCTTATCCCACTAATATAGGTGGGGTTGGCAGACCATGTTTTCTTCTCCCATTGCTGTCTATCCTCCGTTATCTCAGAACTCACTCCTTTTTTACGCTCTTTTCTGACTTTTGAAAACGTGATTTTGAGAATTAACCACGTCTGAATAAATATAATATATATTATAAACCCAGAAGAATGCTGCTGCCCATCCCCTGGCGTAGTCACTTAGTTACCTTTTACGACATCCACGGGAGGTGTGTTTAGGCTGAGACCATCACGGCTAGCGGTGGCAAAATCAATTTTAATTAATGATTATGAATAAAGTAATATAAATCCTACAAATAAAATTGTGTAAAAGAACCTTGTTGTAAATAACTATTAAGTCTCTGTATCTCAACAACTTACTTATTGACATTAGAACCAGTATAAGGTATGATAATATTTGTTTTATTTGCTAAATCTTTATTGAGGCATAGATTGTTTCGTCACTAAAATATTAATACACACACAATTCAATTGTTTATTAACATTATAAACTTGGGTAAAATTAATATAACCAAAGTATTATGCTTGGTCCGTTTTATAAGACGAATTATTATTAAAACAATAATTAAATTACTAAAAGCTTTTTATTGCATTTTATTGCCATTTAGTATGAATAAAACTACACACATAATTTTTTCCTTTGATTTGGTAATATTCTCTAAATATACAAATTTTATTTCAAACCATAAAGAGTTTATCGACCTTTTGAAATGTATTTTAATATCGAATATTAAATTTATATAAAAATTGCTGTTTTTAAGATGTTCATCAATTTTATTATTCTATTCAATCTGGTCAATATCTGGTTTTATTAATATGCGTCAGTCAATCAAGTTTCTAAATAATGAAAAATCTGCAAATCAGAAATTGCTTTTTTTCTTGATAATAAATATTTTCTTAAAAGCAAGATAATGATAAAGATATCCACGTTTAAAATATGTATAAAAAGTATGAAACAGAACACGATTAGAGGAATTATCAAGAAAATTCGTTGCATTTATCAAATTAAATGTCAAAGGCCATGGCTATCAACAAATCGATAATTATTTTCACACAAATTGATTATCATTATATTTAGTACTGACTTATCTAGTCAGTGTACCTTATTTAATAATAGATAGAGTCTATTTTCGTGAGTGTATTTAGCTTCCGCGTTCAGTACTTTAGCAACCTTTGACATATTTGTCGAAGATGGTAGCGTTGACATTGAGGTACCGATCTGATTTGCCAAATAAATTTAGAAGCCTATGGTTTATTACTTAAGACTCATTATTAAGAAGCATAGTTGTTCCAAAATTAGCATTGAACAAGTATGTTTAACGACTAGTAATCCGTTGCAGAAGTAGGACAAACCAGGACATCCGTAACAAAATAAAGATTAGGTAATTACTTTATCAAGGATGTCCTGGTTTGATGATCTTCTAAATTCTAAGCAAGCAATAAGTATTCTAATGGTTGAGAATTCTGAATCCCACTCATATTATAAATGCGAAACTTTGTGTGTTTGTTACTTCTTCACGCTGAAACGGCTGGACGGATTTGTAAAAAAAATGGAATAGAGATATCTGGACTCCAGGAATAACACATAAGGTTTTTTAGTTCAAATAATATATTCAAATAGATATCTATTTAGCGTACCATATAGGTATGTGAATGTACCCTTACCAGTAATTATTTTTTCCAGAGCAGATGCTTCTAGAAATTTCCTAAAACTTATTTGTCATAGGAATAATATGATTGATTGCAAAAGGTTTGAAACATTGTGAAACTGAGATGTTCTAAGATGTCTTAATCTTAAGCTGTTATAGTCACTGATTTAATCCATGGCGACGATAATAAATTATTATTCACGTGCTTGACACACGCCATCTTAAGACCCTGCAAGGCCGACCTCATGAAACTTTCGTTAAAATAACAATTTTGCAATCAAAAAATTAAATAAGGGTTACAAAAGTTGATGAATCACCACATTACGCATAAAATAAACACAAACCATAATGCAAGGCACTTAAAGCTTTAAATATGTTTTTAATTAATATCAAACGACATCATCTTATAGATTGAAGAGCCTATTTCAAGATGCTTCAATTGACTTATTTACCTATTCGTTAGAAGAAAAAGGTCAAAAGTCGTTCTTTTTATATCAAAAATTATGCTAACATGAAACGTTTTATTTTCTTGTAAATATATTACCGGTTATATTAAAACAGCTTTTCTAATAGTTTGTAAATACATATAATTGACGATTCATTTACAATATGAATTAATTTATCTGGACAGGCTGACGTCATTTAAAAGGTTGCAGGCAGTCGATGGATTAAAACAGCTGATGTTATTTCTATGGGGCAGGCTTATGATCAGTTCACACACACACTGCACTGCACACTGTTCAGCACTGTTCATAGGCAGAGGATACCGCTTAACATCAGGTGGGCCTCTTGCTTGATCTGTCATCCAAGTAGTATAAAAAAAAAAAAAAAAAAAAAAAGTTATGGAACTTTACAGATAGTTATCGATATCCCATAGGTATTTAGGATTAAACACAATGCGGTTCACAATGCGGTGGCAATTTAGTAGTCAAGTAACTTTGATAAGTGACGATGGTAAGCGGCCTGGCGCTGGCGGTATGACTTTTGTTCCGTGGGAGAAGGTGTGGGGACACTACATGCGTGATACCCTTGCGCAATCTTATCTGTCCGAGACATCAGTAAGGGCCGGTGCAGCGGCCGCTCGGCCGAGGATCTCAAAATGGGTACACATGCAAGTCTCGACAGAGCTTACGTATTGAGCCTTAGGGCCAGTCGGGACCGTTCGCGTTTTCAAAATTCTTTCATGGTGTTTGGTCGAAGCGGCGCTTGACCCGAGAGCTAACTCATATAGCTCAACGCATTAGTATTGCCAGTCAGCGTGGCAATGCAGCCAGCATCTTAGAGACACTTCCGTGTGGTAGTCATTTGATGCGTTTTATGCCCGTGGTCCACCCAGGTGTACTATAACAGTTGAGGTTTTGTAATAGTCTGTAGTTGGACCAACTGTTTAAAATGTTTTATTTTATTTTGTACATACCTTCTTGTGTTAGTTGTATCATTGTTTCAGTATTTTTTTCGTTAAATTCTTGTAGCTACCAACTGTAGCTATTAGTGAACTAAAACATAATGCTTTGGAATAATTACCTTCATTGCTTTGACCTACAATGTTGAAACCTTTTCCAACAAAACAGAAAACTTGAAAGAACGTGAAAACAATAGTGGTTGCAAAGAAATACATTATTTATTTTCTTTGAGTCGGAGAAGTGCCAATCAGAATGTGGCAACGTGACAACGAGCCAGTACAACCTCGGGAACAAACCAGATACAGGGTATACTAGTGGTATGCAACAGCACTAAATGGTAGCAGCATCTGTCTTTGATCAAAGCTTGATCATCTTGAGCCACGCATTTTGACAATTAATATCGACGACCTCTGTGGCGCGGCGGGCAAACGTTAGCCTGCGACGCAGGTGGTTTCGGGTTTGATTCCAATCTCGGAACAAATATTTGTACGATCTGCAGATATTTATTGAGGGTGGTCTGGGTTTTTTCAATGTATAATAAAAAAAAACTATTTAATTTATTGCATTAATTATATCACCCATAACACAAGCTCTGCTTAGCTCGGGGCTAGATAATGTTGTGTGAACTGTCCAGTGTTATTTATTTATTATTTATTTATTTATTGATCACTTTGAGCAGCTCAAAACGAGATGGCTTGTCACTTAAAGAGTTCATCGGAGGAAATAGATACATAATATTAAAAGATCACACTTATTTATGCCACTAAGAATGAAAAAAATGCTACAGAGATCGCCTATACATACTTGCATACAGCTGTCTCTAGGTATATCGCCAGGAATATAAAGTTACTTTGAAATACCAACAAACTTTTCAAGAAACTAAATTACTAAGGCCTTAATATTGGTTATAGAATCCTATCCCCCTAATATCATGTCAAAGTTACGATGTTTGTATGTTTGTTACTCAATCAAGCCGAAACGGCGGAACCAATTTCGATGAAATTGGGTATCAAGATAGATCGAATGAATGGAATGAGCTATATAGGTTACTTTTTATCGTGATAAATCGCAAGCAAAGCCGCGGCAGGACACATTTTTTTAAATTTTAAGATAGACCTTTGTTTGACCACGATCTCACCTGTTGGTAAGTGACGATGTGGCCGAAGATGGAGCACAAAGGTCTAGAAGGCACCTATTCACTCTAGCCTTGAAGAGACACAGATTATAGTTTTCAGGAAAGACAGACGACGGTAGTCTATACCACTAGTAGACCATAGAAAAGACATTTAGTTTGTAACATATTTTTCTTAGTAAAAATCTAAGTAGCTGGACAATAATAAATTACACAAATAAACTCACAATAAGACCTACTCAAAGAAAACTCCACAAAAAGAGTTTATGTGTGGGATTGTCCTCTATGTACCTACCTACGTTAGTAAACTCTAGAGGCGACAAGAGGCGAAAACAAAACACACATCACAAAACTATCAGACATTGCATCTCGCGATTGCAGGACGCTTAGAGAAGCGTTCACACACTATGCGACACGTTGGCGTTGTATATGTCTACAGTTACACCATAACATTGTTATTAACATTTATCACGCTTGTAGGTAGACCAGAGGGGCTAGTCTGCAAATTTGACAAGCAACTTACACGGCCGTGTGGTGTACACTACACGGATTTTAGTATGGAGAAATCGAAGAGCGCCCCTAGCGGGCACCTTGAGAACCTCAAATCCCGTACAAAAATCCGTGTAGATTATATTATTATTATATTATTATATTATTATTTGATTTTATTTTGATTTTTGATTCTTGTACGGGATTTGAGGTTCTCAAGGTGCCCGCTAGGGGCGCTCTTCGATTTCTCCATACTAAAATCCGTGTAGTGTACACCTCACGCCCGTGTAAGGTGCTTGTCTAATTTGCAGACTAGCCCCTCTGAATGTAGTTTTATTTGGAATTGAACCTATAAATCTATATTTCACCCACTTTTTAGTAGTAGTACCTAGAGCTTTTTTGTGAAAGTACTACCACCATACCTATTTTTGCCGCAAAGGAGTAGTGCTCGCATTGCTGTGTTCCGGTTTGAAGGGTAAGGGTGCTGGTGAAATTACAGGCACATGAGACTTTTCATCTTTATGTCTCAGGGTGGCGGGCGCAAGGGTAATTCCACATAGGGTGCGTCCTAGGTGGACGTGACCTATGAGGTAATGCACTGTTCATAGGCAGAGGTAGGTCATCTGCTTGTTCCGTCATCAAGTAGTATAAAAAAAAAACTTCTGTTAGTCGAATCCAAACTTCGCAAATGTATGTAATTCCGAGGGCAATACAATAACATGGTACCATCCAGCTGGTCTGATGATGGAGCTGGATATTGGGTAAAGGAACCCATAAATGGCTATTAATCTAGTAAATCCATCGAGTTTGTGTACCACCACATGCACAAGAGACGTCCTTAACAAAGCCATAGACAATTCTACAGAAGTGGCCAAATTTAACTCTATAATAGTGTTGGATAATAAAAGGCAAACTATTGATACGCTAGAAGAAGAAGATTTGATACGCTAGAAGAAGAAGGTTTGATACGCTAGAAGAAGAAGATTTGATACGCTAGAAGAAGAAGATTTGATACGCTAGAAGAAGAAGATTTGATAATAATGTGTAGATGCATCGCATTTTTAACAGTCTAGTTGGATGCTTCTGCCAGAAGCACAGATTCCATTCACCCCACAGGTTCTTTTTCCAGTCCCAGGCCCTTTTCAAGGCCACCAAATTTCAAACTGATCTGCACTTACATAACACAGGGTAACTAAGAAAGAGCCAGTGACATGACGAACCAATGGAGCAGCCTATGAATGACAGAACAAGAAGTTGGCCCACTTTATGTTAAGCGCCTATAACAATGCATTACCTCTCAAGGCGCGTCCACCTAGAACGCGCCCTACGTGGTATTTCACTGCGCCCGCCGTCCAGATACAAGAATATGAAAAATCCCATGGTAGTAGTTTTTTGTGAATGATTTGTCCCACCACATTTATTTATGCCACAAAGCAGTAGTGCTCGCATTGCTGTGTTCCAGTTTGAAGGTTATAGGTGCCGGTGAAATTACAGGTACATGAGACTTTTCATCTTTATCTCAGGGTGGCGGGCGCATTGCAATGCCACATAGGGTGCGTCCTATGTGGACGTGACCTATAAGGTAAAGGCAGAGGTTACCGCTTAACATCAGGTGGGCCATCTGCTCGTGACGTCATACACGCAGTTAAACGTTATAGTAGCCCTGAGAATATTTAGATCATCAAACAGTTACAGTTCATTGAAAAATAAGCTATGAAAAATAGCACCTCATAATGTCAAGGCATTGACAAGACATAGTCAAATATATCAGTACCCTTGTGTAGTAAATTATTGTCTATTATCGTCTAACTGTTAATAAAAACTTTTTTACAACATGCATGTTTTTGTTTGGTGAATAAATTTACTGGATTCTCTATTTAGATACTAGTGTCCGGCCGCGGCTTCGCTCGCGTTTTGTCAGGACAAAAAAGGCCTATAGCTAGCTCAATCCAGGTCTCAATCTATCTGAGTATCAAATTTAGGGTTCTACCAGTCACATACATATGGTCCTGATCACAAGCATTCCCCGTGTTGTGGGTAAAAGGAACTACGAGTACCATGGTACCATAACACCCAGATCCGGAAAAAATATTTGCAGCTCATATTGTCCCTCAGCGGGAATCGAAGCCGGCTACTCGCCTGTTGCACTATAGAAGCCGTCTAGAGGAGGATGAATAGAATCTAGGGTTGAACGATGTGTTTTCAGAAGTGTTCCGTTTTTTATTATGGTTTACGAAAATAGTCGAGTGTCTTATTTTTTTTATAAAATTACTTTGTTTAAATATCTAGCTCTTAGTAACTAACTTCGATAAGGATATACGCACGTATCTAATACATATAAGGTAGCCCCTTAATAAATTAAACTAATTGATAAAACCAATTTAAAATAATCTCCCCATTAATAATAAATCTATCAAGATGCTTAAATGTTGCGTCAGCTGATCATTGACATTGAATCATCTAGCTATGGCTCTCATAAGCATACCGCATACCTAAGCCGTAGTAGGTATAATTAGGTATGTTTTATATGCAGAAGTTTGGATGTTAAGATGTATGTTTGTCACTCAATCACGCTATAACCAACCGATTTCGATGTGTTTATGTACAGAGACTTGTTTTACAAACAAACTTTTAGACTTTGCTAGAGAAATGTATCTAACAAATTTTATCCATTCTGTTTTACCAGGATAGATTGTATTGTATTGTAGTTTGTAGGTACTTTTTTAACCGCTACTTATGAAGGCACACTGGCTCCTAAAATACTGTTTTTTTTAACTTGTTTCGGGAGGCAAAAGGGGCATTTTTTGTTTTTTGAGTTGTACAACCTTTTTTTCCATTGTTCAATCTACCTAATAATTTTAATTTTACTTATTGCACTTTATTAACGTTGTACGTTTCTTGTCAATAAACTAAACTTAACATAACTTTACTTTAAAAAAACCCGCAACCTCGCGAGCGAAGCTGCAGGCAGTCGCAGGAAATTAGTGAATGGAGGCGGTTTAAGACTGTTAATTCATGGTGGCATTCTATTTCCAGCAGTATATGTGTACCAGCTCATAATAATGATGGCACACCGTGTCTCAGGATAGGTGACAAAATGTATCATTGAAACGATGATAGCAATATCTTACCAAAAAACCCAAAATAAAAGATTATATACAACATACGATCAAAACCTCAATATTCTCGTTAAAAGCCGGTTGAATCTGTCGCGTAACCTTTACCCGGCGCGGCCTTCTTGCATAACGCCGTCCTTCACCAGCGCATCTTTGCTTATGACAAGCACGTAGGAAACAGGTTACCGGCGCTTACGCAGACCGATTCAGTTTCCTTCATCGAAATGGACTTGAATAACCGAAGTTGTTTTGCTAATACTTAAATCCTAATCTTGCCTATTTTCTAACTATTAAATGTTTTATTTATTTAAAAAGTGAAACAAAGTTTCTTTGTGTGAAAAATTTATTATTAGTCAGAGATTACCAGCCCCCCTATTCCCTAACTGAAAGTCACTCGGTGACTAACGTTTGACAGGAAGAATGATCATCAATTAAAAAAAAATACTATTAAGAATTGTCAATTGATGGTAATTTTACTTGTCACTGAGTGACTTTCAAGATAGGGAATAGGGGGGCTGTTCTGTAAAACTTGTACACAATGTTGCCCACAACGACCTCTGTGGCGCGGTGGGTGAAGGTTCGCCGGCGACGCAGGGTTATTGTATTAAGTAAGTATATAGTTATCTAGTACCCATAACACAAGCTGCTCTGTTTAACTTGGGGCTAGATATTGTGTGAACTATCCAGCATTATTTATTTATTTAAACGAGAATAAGGCTTCTTTTCTCAAACAAAAGTATTTAGTGAGCTTTGTTTACACTGTATCGGAAGGTTTCTGTCGTCGGCGTGCCCGTAAGTGCCGGGCCCGGCGCCGGTAAACTGCGGCAACCAGCTTTTTAAGTGAATGCGCTCTTGCCGTTCATTATTATGTTTTATTTTAAAACGCTATAAATTATTAATGAACGTGTTTTTTCTGAATGATAATAGCTGTTTTCAACAAAGCCATTGTTTAAATAGGTGCGTTACTTTGGTTATAATTATTTAAGATCTACTTTGCCTTGTAGTGGTCTTACCGTAGGTACTTTACATACAAAATACATAATGCATGTAGTAGGTACTTGAGACACGGACAAAGATGAAAATAAAGAGAATGTCGTACCAATTCAATTCCCAATTTTAAATTCGATATATAAGGGCTTAGACAGGTTTGTAATTCGGAAGCACTCGGAACAAGAAAAACCGAATTGCGAGTTGAAATATCGTTGTTGTATGCAGAAAACGATAAGCGCCTTGTTGCAGACTTGTTGAGAAACTCTCTAAAAACATACATAAAAACAAATGTTGACTCGCATTTCGATAGTCGGGATATCGAATGCAAAACTTAGACACACCAGTACTAGGCCCTCAGCCAATATTGCTTGATTATTGTTACGCTAAAATTTGGCAAACAAATTAAACTATACTTGCTTAAAGTTATTTTGTTATATTTGTTGGTATGTAAAGGGCCCGAATCAGCTATAACAGATAGATCCTGTTTTTTTTCTTAAATTCTTGATAAATGTCTTTAAAAGGGAGCTAAAACAGAATGTTATTGATTAAAAATGTCATAACTTTTATACCTACATTAAAATGTGATTTTGCTTTATTATTTAAATCCTCTGTAGGTGTTAAATACGTAGGATTTTGTAGGTTCTAAATCGAACATCGTAAACTCATCATTAACATAATTTGCAAGACATTTTGGAAATCTTAGATGTTGTCATCCTTTGTCAATTGAATTAATTGTAACATATTATAAAAAACAAATACATGATTTGAATATTGTTCTATATGGTAATATACTGGTAGAATATATTGATATAGTTTTCATACCCACGACATGGTTCAAAAATAGTTAGTAATGTTTTTAGTACCCGTTGGTAAATTAGTCTCGCAGCATTATGATAATCCCGTCTGTAAGTCTGTGACCTAAGTTTAACACGCTTATAGACTATTCAGTATTGAAAGTAGCACTCAACTCTACCGGCTTACTATACTCGTAAAAGCTGTCATGAGTGTCTTACTGGGGGTTAAAGGTATCGCATGTTAGCCTGGGATGTTTATCTAGCTTAGGTTATTTAGACATAGGTCATAGTGATACTACCTTTTCATTTTCAAACATGTGTATACCTACTTAAACATATGATATAGGCACCAAAATATTTAGGCATTATCCTGAAAAAAACATCTTCAGAACTTTTTACGGATTTTTATCAGCATTTTAAGTCACAGTTATCTTATAATACTTAAGAAAAATGAAAGAAAAGCTTACCATTTTCCTTGTTTTCTAGCACATAACACAATACACAACACGAGCGCGCAAACGTGCGCGCGCACACGGATAAGCTCCGCGAGGCGCGTGCGCAAACAATATATAGCCTCTCAGGGTGTAAGATCCCTTACGGCACCCTGCAATGCTCAAATAGATACTCTTTTTGGGTTGTTCTATCCCTCCCTAGACTATTTGGCGCGATTACAAGTAAAAGCTTCAAGATTCGGTGTTTCAAGGAGCTTACAATCTAGATCCTAGAACTAAAAATACTTAGCAAGTTAAAGTGGCAATGGGCAGGCCATATAGTTAGCAGAACTGATAACGGTTAGGGAAGAAAGGTTCTCGTGTGGCGATCAGAAACAGGACGATACAATAGAGGAATGCTCCCCTTTCGACGGACCAAAGACATTATAGAGATCGCAGAAAGACGGTGGCTGGAGGTGGCTGGAAAATGTATAATTACAAGCAAGAGATACTCGTACATAATTACCTAAATAAACGTTCCACTTTATATATTATTGAGTATTAATATGCATATAGGCTTAATTTATGCAATGACTTAGCCAAAGACCTCAAAATAAACGGTCAGCGCTTAAAGTGTCCAAACCAAAAGAGAGACAAAGCTAATAAAGAGGGACAATACTGATAAGTTTTATCCGTCCATTGCTGCTTGATTATGGAACACAATTAAAGGACTAGAGTGTGAACCGCAGTGTATCGAACTCATATGTCATCTTTCGAATTTTCAAAGCTGCCATATTTTGGCTTTCATAGTGTATGGAATGCCAAGTCCATCTTAAAGTTATTAGAATGTCTTCGCTAATTATAGTGTAGAGCGGCGTTAAAAAGTAAGTACTTGTGACATGGAAAGGGTCTGACTCTATGCTGGTTGGTGGTCACAAAAAGGCATTCGACCTGAGGCTGATAACTTCCATCGAATTCTAATTCTAAGTAGGGGTGTAAATCAATAATCAATAATCATTTATTTCATACATTGCTAGAACTATACGTCCTTTTTTTAGGGTTACGTAGTCAAAGACAAGGAACCCTTATAGATTCGTCATGTCTGTCTGTCTGTCCGTGTATGTCACAGCCTTTTTTTTCCGAAACTATAAGAGCTATACTGTTGAAACTTGGTAGGTAGATGTATTCTGTGAACCGCATTAAGATTTTTAAACAATTTAAAAAAAAAAAAACAACTATTTTTGGGGTTAGATCTGAAACTCAAAAAAAAAAACATCAAAACTATACGTGTGGTTATCTATGGATAGGTCTTCAAAAATGATGTTGAGGTTTCTAATATCATGCTTTTCTAAACTGAATAGTTTGCGCGAGAGACACTTCCAAAGTGGTAAAAAGTCCCCCCCCCCCCCCCCCCCCCCCGTAACTTCTAAAATAAGAGAATGATAAAACAAAGAAAAATATATGATGTACATTACCATGTAAACTTCCACTTAAAATTGGTTTGAACGAGATCTAGTAAGTAGTTTTTTTTTTAATATGTCATAAATCGTAATCCATCCAAGAACTTTTATATTATGTTACTTGCTGCTACGGAACCCTTCATGGGCGATTCCGACTCGCACTTGGCCACTTTTTTTTAGACATCGGTTAGTACGTAGGTACAACCATATTAAATTACAATAAAAAACAATAGTTTAAAATTACTTAAGAAAAAACTGTTTCAAAAAAAAAATATCACAATGTCAAGCTTAACCTAATCTAATTAAGATAAATGAATAATCTACCAATACATTAATAGTTAATGCATCACTTTTAAAGGCTAGGAACTCCTCGTAGAGCTGTAAAAGCTGTTGTCAAAGAGCCAGTGCTTTAGCTTGCTCTTAAATGATGTCAGGCTAGTTGCCTTCGTTACAATTAAAGGAAGTCTGTTGTAAACTGTTAAGACCTGAAGTCTCGTTGTGGAGTGTATTGTGCATGCTCTCCTATTTTTGAGATGAGGGGGAAATCAGTTACCAGGTACCGTATTGCATTGAGGGTGCAGTACGGTTATGTGAGGTTTCTCGAACCCGAGGACTCACTAAGCCCCGGGGGAAAAACGGGGGAGTAAACAGCCCTTCCCTGATGTCACGTCATCCAGGCATAGTAGGGAGCCACTCTCCCGGGTGATCAGAGGGCAGCTCTTCCCCGTTGCGAGTGGCGTCACGCTCGAGGGTTCAAATGTGCCGCCCGTACAAGGGTATTCCACCTCCAAGGTAGAGCTTTTTTGTGAAAGACTTCGTCCGGGTAAGTACTACCACCAAACTTATTTCTGCCGCGAAGCAGTAGTGCTCGCATTGCTGTGTTCTGGTTTGAAGGGTATGGGTGCCGTTGAAATTACAGGCACATGAGACTTTCAACTTTATGTCTCAGGGTGGCGGGTGCAGTGCAATGTCACATAGGGCACGTCCTGGGTGGACGTGACCTATGTGATAATGCACTGTTCATAGGCAGAGGGTACCGCTTATCATCAGGTGGGCCACCTGCTTGTTCCGAGATTATAAGTAGAAAAAAAAACCTCTCCCATCGGGCACCTCTTACTGGCCCTCCCAATATGCCTTCTTCTAATCAGACGAACACGCGGAGAGCCAGCATCCTTCTCGTCCTAAAAACAAGGGGGGAAACGCCTCACACTTTGGGGTGATGGTCAGCCCGCTCTCCAACTCTTTATCAGCTGTATCAATACAACATGACCTCGAAACCAACATTCCATCCTGTTGGCAGTCTTTATCCCTATCACTGTAGACCTATCATGCAAGATCTGGAGAGAGACTGCCCACTGTAACGGAGCAGAACTTCGGTATGATGGCAACTGCCAACAATTCGTCAAAGTTTAATTGCAAATTTTGTGACTTAGGTAGTCTGAAACACAAGTAACACTAGTGTCCACCCGCAGCTTCACGCGCATTTACCGGGATAAAAAGTAGCATATAGCTCAATCTATCTGTATACCGCTATTCTCCACTGTATACTGTTTTTTCTGCCGCAAAGCAGTAGTGCTCGCATTGCTGTGTTCCAGTTTGAAGATTATGGGTGCCGGTGAAATTATAGGTACATGAGACTTTTCATCTTAATTTACGTCTCAGGGTGGCGAGCGCAGTGCAATGCCACATAGGGCGCGTTCTAGGCGGACGTGACCTATGAGGAAATGCATTGTTAAAGACAGAGGTTACTGCTTAACATCAGGTGGGTCATATGCTTGTACCGTCATTCATGAAAAAATAAAAAATAAACTGAAACCAGTTGAGCCCTTTCGTCGTGACTAAACATACAAATATCCATTGGTACATCCAAATTTTGACATTTATGATATAAGTGGGATTATATAGCTACTCTTATATGTTTGAGCCAATGAGAATCCCATCACCTACGTTCCGTTCGTGTCTCCGTCTCCTCCCGTGGATTTCGAATAAACCGACTCAGAGTTACACCATGGACTGTCAGCAGCACCCACTAAAGTATTAAACACCAATACTGCGATCATTAATCCCCCTGCCTAGGGTGGTGTTATGGAAAATCCCCCCCATTGGATTCTATTGAGATACCTCTTCCAGCATTAGACCGGCTGATGATGATGTAGTAAGAATTACACACGAATGCTCCCCATCTGGTAAAAACATAATAAACCTTGGACTTAACCGAAATACATAAAAACTTGATAAAAAATATTTATTTCGAAATCTTATCAATGATATTGTATTTACAATGTCAAATTCTATGTCACCTAAATTAATTATTATAATTCATTTTAATTATTCTAATTTATACGACATAACGTATTGTGTTACAATTTTATGGATTTTATAGATTTAGTAGACAAATCATTGTAACCATATTTCATTATTTATTTTAATTTCAAACCGGAGTAAAAACACGAGCGAGCAGTAGACGCATATGATGATATGACATCTGACATCTCACCTCCTTGGTAATAAGCAATATGGCAGATAGTACCAACATCTCCGAAAAATGCCCGCTACCAACCTCCCGGGAAAGTGCGCGCTTTCTGTTACACACTTCCGTTCCTTTTCATGAAATCATTTTAGTAATAGCAGAGCTTTTTTTGTGAAAGAGTTCGTCCGGGGAAGTACTGCCACCATACCTATTTCTGCCGCAAAGCGTAGTGCTCGCATTGCTGTGTTCCGGTTTGAAGGGTATGGGTGCCGGTGAAATTACAAGCACATCAGACTTTTCATCTTTATGTATCAGGGTGGCAGGCGCAGTGCAATGCCACATAGGGTGCTTCGTAGGTGGACTTCACCTATGTGGTAATGCGTTGTTAAAGGCAGAAGTTACCGCTTAACATCAACAGGGCCCAGGGCCGTCTGCTTGTTCATTCATTCACGAAATTAAAAAAAAACACTCCCTCTGACATAATATATATAGGTACATATATAAATACATATAGGTTGAGCGTGCGCCGAGATATCGAGGGATTTTTAACGGGGAATGCTCTGAGGAGCTGTTTGAGCTAATCCCAGCTTCGCACTTTTATAACCGCACATCCCGCCATCGTGAGCGAGCTCACCCGCACATTTTGGATGCGTGGAGGTCTCGCACAGTGCGTTTCACGCGCTCGTTTCTCCCGCGTACCTACAAGGCGTGGAATGAGCTCCCGTTGGACGTCTTCCCACAGGGCTACAATATGGGTAAATTCAAGAGAAATATCAATAGGGCTCTTAATGGTAGGCAGCGCGTTTGCAATACCGTGGGTGTTGCAGATGTCCATAGGCGGCGGTGACTGCTTTACATCAGGCGGGCCGTCTGCTTGTTTGCCACCTTATTACATTTAAAAAAAAGGTACCTTATGTGGTAAGGTCAAAGCTACGTGGAATTAACACCTTTCACAGAGCCTCTGATAACCTTTTTCCATACGTAAATTTAATTATTTCAGTATACTGAAAATGATTATTGTTTACCGAAATGTCAATGTTTATTCACTTTTAATGTAGGTTAAAGGCATACACGATGACTTTCAAATTGAATTTACACCTCACTTCCATCCAAGGATGGTGCTAAACTCATATAATTTATTGGGCAGGAGCTGTGTTTGTGACTATTGTTTCATCACCAATATCCATAGGTACCTAGGTACTTAACAAATTAATAGACCTGTAAAGTTAAAATTAATATTCCTGACGCCACAACCGCCTACTTCAGTGCATTCATTATATTAGTGTCCGCTCGCGGCTATACTCGCGTTTTTTCACGAAAAAATGTAGCCTATAATTAGCCAAGTAGCCAATAAGTATTATAGCTCAGTTCCTATAATAATCTATCTGTGTACCAAATTTCATCGAAATTGATTTAGCCGTTTTGGCGTGATTGAGTAACACACATAAAAACATCGTAACTATGATATTAGAGCATAAATCGTGACCATGCGAAACTTTCAAAACTCAGCAAAACAAACCTGAAATACGATTTTGAAGGTTGTATTAATATTTATTATTATTATTTATTATTATATTATTTCTAGTAAAATTCTAGCCGGTTTATTTTTAACCGACTCCTAAAAAGGAGGAGGGTCGCAATTCGACTGTATTCATTTGTGTGTATGTTTAGTGATATCTTCGCCGATTGTGAACTGATTGTAATAATTATTTTTGGAGGATTTTGGAGGTTACTCCTTTAGAATCGATTTTCATATAAGGCTACGCAAAAAAATCACATATAATATTATACATGCGAAAGTTTGTGAGTGTGTTAGTGTGTGTGTTTATTACTTCTTCACGCTAAAATGGCTCAATGGATTTGGATGAAATTTGAAATGGAGATAACTGGACTCCCGGAATAACACATAGGCACATTTTTATCCCGATATTCCCACGGGATCGAGACTTACGCGGGTGAAAAACCGCAGGGCGCTGCTAGTAGGGAATAAAATCGTAAAATCTAACGTTGACAAAAAATGTTTTCTCTCTGCGCAGCATATTCACGCATCGTAGCTGCCATTTTTTTTTATTAAACATAAATTGGTCTCATTTAAATCTGAAATAAATATTCCCAAAAAAAAAGTTTATATTTATGCCGTGAAGTCTTTTTTTTGCATATTTACTTACTTCCGAAAAGTTTAATGCAGGAACTAACAATCATCTGTGATTTAACTTTTTTATTAATAAAAGAAGGATTTTAAATTAATTAAGAAAGTATTTTCTTTTTAATCATTGACTTTACCATTGCTATTCGTAACATGGTGGGAATAATTACCATAAATTCGAACATGGCATAACAAAAGATTTTCATTCGCGACGCGGTGTTATTCTACGCTAAGGGAACCATTCGACAAAATGCAGTAAATGGGAAACCTTATTAGAGATCCACCAACAATTCATTAAATTGGCGAAGTCAAATCAAATTTAAGTCCGTTTGTGCAATGTCTAAAGTTCAATACTAGTAGCTTCCTTTCACCAAGGGACGGTTTATGTCCAATACACTACATTCGTAAAATATCTGTATGAATACTTGAAACAAAGACCACAAAACAAACAAAGAACCCGTCTAAATTTTTTTTATGGCATTGTTGCCTGATTTTTCTAGACTAGCTCGCAAACTGTCGTAAATTCACTCAGCTTATAATTTATCTGTGACTTATGTGGCGCGGCGGGCGAAGGTTCCCCTGCGCCGCAGGAGGTTGCGGGTTCGATTCCCGCCTCGGAATAAATATTTTTACGATTTGCAGATAATTGTTTAGGGTGTTCCGGATATTTTTAATGTATAACAAAAAATATCTATCTATGTAATGTCTTACAAAATATCAGAAATATGGGGGTATATCAGTTATCTAGTACCCATAAGGCAAGCTCTGGTTAGCTTGGGACTATATAATGTTGTGTGAACTGTCCAGCATTATTTATTTATTATTATTATTTATTTTAAATAATCCTTGTGATACCATTATTTCAGTTAAATTCAATCATTTATTGCTTGTAAGTAAGTGATTTACAAATATAGCAAATGTTATATTATTTTTTACAATGTCATGATGTTAAAATTTCATAAAAAAACAGACACAATAGTAGTAAGTGCACAAATACATAATAAAATACAGTACCTAGGTACTCATCAAGTAGGTGGTACAATAAGAATCCGTACAAACAATACAATTTTATTTTTCGTGGGATGAATACGGCCTACATTTTGGTATGAATCTGTTTATAAATATTTGTGGGATGAATCCATGGGATCAATACGGATGCACCCAAAAAAAGGCTGAACAATCGTATTCCTCAATAATGCATTTTTATCTTTGATTTATACAGAGAAAGAAAAGAAAGAAAAGTTGAGGGAACGGAATACTTTCAGTCAATTCGCAATACGATCTCGATTCCGTCAACTTACAGTGTGGTTATAAAATAATGAAGAGATTTGGCCTTCTAAAATCAATTTTAATATCATATTTAAATCAAAAGCACAAATGACCCTTCTTGTTGCGCAAAGAGATGAAATATTTCCTCAGTCTCACAAACCAGCTTCCACGGAACTCGATGAGGTCACAGTTGGATGTCATTGATGCGCATCATGCCAGTAATCCATGATTGCTCTGTAATTATGTCAATTCGAGTGTGGTACGAGCTGTGGCCTGGGCCTTGTAGCTATTGCAATCTACTGTCTAGTAGCTTCTGCGAACAGTAGACCTCGCGAACACAAACTTGTATAAAACTATGCATCATGCTGATCCATAATGAAATTACAGGCACATGAGACTTTTCATCCTTATGTCTCAGGGTGGCGGGCGCAGTGCAATGCCACATAGGGCGCGTCCTAGGTGGACGTGACCTATGAGGTAATGCACTGTTCATAGGCAGAGGTTATCGCTTAACATCAGGTGGGCCATCTGCTTGTTCCGTCATTCAGTAGTATAAAAAAAAAAAAAAAAACAAACAAAGTTTTTTTTATTTTTATGGAATCTTACTTTTTCTGAAAAACTAAAAGTAAATTTAAACTATTTTATTGCAAAACGAAACTAATAAATTAATTGAAATGAAAAAAAAAAAAACATAATCGAGCGGTTTTCCTCCTCCCACGGTTTAAGACTTCGCCTAAGAGACCCTGTTAAAAACTCACCCCTTAAATCTTCTTTCTCCTCTTGACCGATTTTGATCATACTCGTATTCGAAGATCTTTTTTAGAATGAATCACCGAATGTTTCTGCCAAATATTATCACAATCGGTGCAGCAGCAAACTTCCCCCTTTTTAGTGGGAAATACCCCTCAAAGCAAAAATCGCGGACTTCAAAAAAAGTAGGAAATTGTAGAACCTGTTTATCGTATCGTCAAGATTAATTGAAAAATACGACCTGTAAATACAAACATCCGGACAGATGAAAGCAAATTTTGATAATTGAATTAACGCAGAAGTCCTTATTATTATAAAAGCACTATTGAACGACTGTGGTGTGTGCGGCCTTCATAAAAAATAATTTAATTAAGAAAGCGTATTACACACTACATGACTATGTTAATGATAAAGCTCCGTGGCCTGATGTCGCTCTGCCCCTCGACACCTGATTTGTCAATTTGCAATGTCTGTACCTGCATATAATTTATTATTGATGTGTTATTTATGAGTATATCAAGCGTAGAGTGTGCTGCCTTATGAACTTTTGCTGATTCTCTCTATCATCTTACTTTTGACTGCCTACCTAAGTAAGGCTTTTAAGTTGGTTTTCCTTTTTTCTTTGAATCAGCTTCCACTTGTTCTCGAGGCACCACACAGGCGCTCCCCACCTAGTAGTAAGAAGGATCATCAAAAAAAATACAGACCTTGTTTGTTGCCTGATTCTTCTAGGTCTGGTTGCGTTGGAACAGGAGTAAATGTAAATTTATTTTTAAGACTATTCAAAACATCGACGTAAATAAAATGAATGGACGGGCCTTAGGGAACGATAGTTTTGAAGCTTCTAAACAGACCTAGCTAGTATACTTCGCTTCAGTCAGTCTTTGTCACGGCAACGAGTGACAGCTATGCTGAAAAATACCAAAATTAGATACCTTGGTAATAAAATGCCTTCCTGTGCTTTTCTGCAAGTGCAAACAACACAAGAAATACAAATAAAGCTTCAGGCATCGCATTTAATTCATAAGTAAAGGTTTTGTAATATAATTTTCATCAATTGATAAAAAACTTATAAATCGTCGTGTGGTAGGAAAACTACATAAGTAACACATTTTGCGAAATCGACTTTATTGCATGGTTATGATGGCCCATACATGTCGATGGACACGTCTTGCACTAGAGGACGAGCGACAAGGAGGACTACGCCCCAGGACATTATCTCAATGTTCCCCACTCTGAATGAAAGTTAACAGACACAAGTTTATACTCGTAGATAGTTTTAATTTTAGTCGACATACCTTTTTCTTTTTGATACTTAGAATTATTGTGTTCCACAATTTTTTTTCATTTTGTTGATTTTATAAGCATTAGTCGTATGATAAGTTTGTTATGTCACTTACTTTGAATTTATAAGTCTGCTAAAATAATGTAGGTGTTTCAGTAGTTTTCTAATATTCAGTCTTGATAAAAAGAAATGATTATAAGTTGGTTTTATTTTAAAATGTATTTTAATATTATATAAATCTATACCCATGGATAGGATTGTCATATTCAAATAAGTAAATAATAGATCATTTCAATTATTCAAAACTTTGGCGAGGGAAAAATACATAGTCGTTTTTTTATTTTTTTCTCTTAATTAAAAGAACTAAAATGTATTATCATTAAATTCGAAAATAGATACAGTACCAATCTATAACATATCAAAACACGGACTGAAAAATTAGTTACGATAAAAAAGCTATTGCCATTTTTGACGCAATAAAACAGTAAATCGCGTTTTTCTCGCGATGTTGGTTTTGTTGTTGTTATTACTTATTTAGTTTTCCAACTACAGCGACGAAATATTTGACAAGACTTCACGCATGACGGATGGTCCGGTACAGACTGCAAAAAAATCTGAGGTATCGTATTGATTTAGAATTGTAATTTGCATTATTTACGTCAAAACATTGCTAAGCACGTCGCTTTAGGTAATTGCATATAATATGTAATGGCATGTTAATTAACCTTATAGCTTTCAAAAAAAAATCTAAGGTAAACAAAAATGGATAGAAGTCATAAGACGAGCAAGAACAGACGACTTTTGGAAGTGGAATACATTTTCCCGTATTTGCTCTGATCATTTTCTACACAATGAATTCTATACGCCAAAAAACGGTTAGTAGTAGTAGAGCTTTTTTGTAAAAGAGTTCGTCCGGGGAAGTACTACCACCATACCTGTTTCTGCCGCAAAGCAGTAGTGCTCGCATTGCTGTGTTCCGGTTTGAAGGGTAAGGGTGCCGATGAAATTACGGCCACATGGGACTTTTCATCTTTATGTTTCAGGGTGGCGGGCGCAGTGGAATGCCACATAGGGCGCGTCCTAGGTGGACGTGACCTGAGGTAATGCACTGTTCATAGGCAGAGGGTACCACTTAACATCAGGTGGGCCATCTTCTTGATCTGTCATTTCAAGTAGTATAAAAAAACTCATTGTGCAAAATTCTTAAAACTGCACTCTGCAGTTTCTTAAATACTGGAATTTTTATACATTTATGTTTCCGTACGATTTTTATGATATTTTCTTAGTTTATTCAGTGATGAAAAATATATTTTTCACAAATTGATTGAGCTGAAGACCTTAGGTGGACTTACTTTTCTATTGATTTATATTGTGTATGTTTGAGAGCTGAAAAATAGATACGTAACTACATAAAACAGAAGGGAACCATGTATTTTTGTAAAAGTTTCATTCAATAATTGCATTTTTTTCGGCGATTTTTTGTACTATAAACCTACTGAAATAACTTTAGTAAACACATTGCATCTGTTAAAGTATTAAGTATTAAAAAAATACAGTTTTTAAGAAGTTCAATAATTTAATTTCACCTAGTTTATTTACAAGACCGCCAGGAGTGGCGCTATAGAGAAGAGGCCTTTACTCAGCAGTGGCTGGATAGATAGATAGATAGATAGATAGTTTATTTGTTGACCGTACCCTAAATCCGAATTGTCTTATTTTTCACGGACGTTTTCTATGGGTAAGGCCAGTCCATTTATTTTACTTTGGTCGAAGATTCAAAATGATCCTTGTGAGATCAATGAATAAAATACTTTTTGACTTTGAATTTTGACTAAGAATGGTCCCCTCCGTACTAAACACCAACTGCAGTCACCAATCTGCCTGCCAAGCGTGATTATTATGGAAAATCCCCACATTGCATTATATTATGCAAAGCAGTAGTGCTCGCATTGCTGTGTTCCGGTTTGAAGGGTAAGGGTGCCGGTGAAATTACAGGCACATGAGACTTTACATCTTTATGTCTCAGGGTGGCGGGTGCAGTGCAATGCCACATAGGGCGCGTCCTAGGTGGACGTGACCTATGAGTAATGCACTGTTCATAGGCAGAGGTTACCGCTTAACATCAGGTGGGCCATCAGCTTGTTCCGTCATTCAAGTAGCATAAAAAAAAAAACGACTAAAAGCTGCTTGTGGTTATTAAACGGCTGCAACCACTTCAAGATTGGTTTTTGAAGTTTTTTCTAATCGCTGACTGTGTCATCCTTAATAATCTAAAAACTACGATACATTTGGTATTCTCCAAATTACTTAGAATAAGACACATTAGTCACATAGTAATTAAACTTTACCCAGTCACTACAAATCAAGGATATCATGCATTTCACAATCTATCGGCACAAAATCTTTACCATATCTGAGTGCATAGACACCGGTCGAGCCGCACATTATTTTCTGGAATCAACTCAAGGCACTAACCTTACCTTGGTTATGGATTGAAGTAGAAACCTAAAATTCCTATTGTCGAGCGTAATCACAATACTCAACTAAACTTCTTAATTACAAGTCTCTACAATCACATCTTCATTATTTCGTCACTGACTCGACGATCAACAAACATCACAGGCTCTCCTGGAAGACCTAGAATGCGTTTAGTAAGAATTATCCTGAAAATAACGAAACACCCGCTCTCCATTGCTTAATTTTGAGAATTAATTTAGTAACTTTTGAAACTATCATGGTTATATACATACTTTTCACTAGAAACGCATGCAACTGTGCCAAAATATCGGGAACAATTAAAAATCAAAAATCATAGTAAATATCCCGTTTCTAGTGAGTAATATGTAATACATTTAGTACTTATATTCACAACTCTAGGTTTTTAAGTACTCAAATTGTATAACTGGAAAACACCTCACTAAAATTCAAACAAACTTATCAAATTGTTCCCCAAAAGAGTCTAAGAACTTTAATATCCACTATGTACATACAAACAAATTAACACCCCTATTAAATATTAATTAACACAAAGTTACTAGGAAAAAATCCCTAGAAAAGAGCTACCAGTACAAAGAGGAGGTCTAACAAGGAATGATAGCGATAGCGCGTTCTAACTTTTCCAGTCGCGACATCTAGTTCTGACTGGAGTAAACTTCTGCACCCGCCATTATGCGTGGTTTATTACGCATGCCTGGTGTATTGTATTGTATGAAACATTTTGTTTGTATCTCATATAAATGCAAACAAAATGTTCCATAGAATTGAAAACTATACAACTGATACAACTAATTGAAAACTTGTTTGAAAATTTGTGTGATAAAAACAAAATGAATTCAACCTGACTGGCTGGCATGAGTTCTAATTTAAATTAACGAGTCATTTGGCTAGCATCTGCTAAAAATAAAACAAAAGTGCAATCATATTCCTGTTCTAATGCGAGAAAAATGGCATTTCTAGCCACGATCTAGGTTTGTTATCATACTAGTTACTAGTCTATTAGGTAATTTTACAGTGTACGATTTCGATTACGGGCCTTTGATTTAAAATACCCCCCTAGATGAAGATGCACTTCATCATGAAGTATATTTGATTTAAGTATAGTTTTTGCAAGGTGGAGGGGGGGGGGGGGGACATGCCGTAAAACTAACAAATCGTAGATAATATGATTTTTACCTGAGTATATAATTCCAAGGGCACCAAAAACACGATAGGACAATACTTTCTCGATGGAATAAAAAAACACAAAGTTACCTTTATCTTTTGGCTAAATTCGATTTTTTCTCAATATATTAGACGTCGTGTCAAAAATTAGATAAAAAAATCAACACAATAAAACCGAAGTTTCACTGTGAGGGTTTTTAAAGTAATCTATATTTTTACGAGATATTCAATAATCATGGCTTTTTCAAACAGCGCGAGGCCTTTTTTTGTATGGTGATCTTTATCTGTGGTTGGCGCAGCGATAATAGACCCAAAAGTGCAATATTGACCTATCTTAGAAAGCCTACTTCCTTCCCCTAAACAGATGGCCCAAATAAATAAAACAAAAACATATGATAGAAAAATAAGTTGAATTCTTTTAATTTACTTTTGACAGGAAAAAATCCAATGTTTCCTATGGTTTACACAAAAAAAGCCTACTGCTTTCAAACGCCTAAAGCAATTTGTGCACAATAGTGAAAGAATCATTAAAATCGTTTTTTTTTACTTTTACAGTTTATAAGTACATTATGAACATCCAAATTTCAGGGGAAAATTGTGCAAATAAGCTGATTTTTGAATTTAGTGGTAAAAATATTCACGTTAACCTAGATATATTCTTCAAGATACATATTTGTGGAACACTTCTAACGAAAAAATTCTAGAAATAAGTAGCGGAATTTTCCGAATTCCAACCAAGGGATCTAGAACTGGCTCTCATTTTTCACAGTGCCTCTCTTTTAAACATTGAATTGAACAAACCTACAAGATTTTAGACCACGCCTGCGATGGACTTCAGTGCGTCGCGCAGGGCCACCTTAAAGAAATATCGTATGTTATAAAACTGAATGTTTCGAATGTTCACGTTTGTAGTCTACCTCCCAGGGTCAACTGGTGCCATAAAGTTTGAATCGTAATCAGGCGTCGGTGCTCCGGCGCATCTATTCAACATTAGATGATACCGAATCGATTAATATCTTACGAGTAAATGCCAGGAAACGGATTCAGGAAATTTATGTGCCATATTATTTTAACATTCTTGCATAATTATATTTGTAGATGGTGCGTAGATAAAGTGTGTGGGTGGTTAGAACAATGATATTAAATGAGAGAGGGCCTACAAACAACAAGGAATTCAGAAACATGAACTTGAATCTAAAATCAATTGACCCGTTATGCTCGTCTGATCATTATGTCACTGGTTCTTTCTTGGTATCCCTGCGTCAGGTCAATGACTTTATAGTAACCCTGAGAGGGGCCTTGACTATTAGTGAAATAACCAGCGCGATGAAAGGATTCACCTAGACGCAGGACCCTGATAAGCTGACGGTTCAATGAGTCCAATGAGTTTGAAAATTAAGCAGTAACTTATGTCAAAACTTTCCTGTAGTTTTAAGCAGTAAGTAGAACGGACTATTCACTACTATTAGTCATAGTCCTGTAAAGAATTGGTATGTATGTACCCACTCATACCTACTGGGTTTATCCGCAAAATCGATCACGTCCTGTCTGATCACACGAAACAGTTCGGTCTGATTATATGACCGAATTCGCCTGCACATCAATAATATTTCTATCCGTCCTGAGGCCCAAGTCCGAGTTTTGAACACACCATCGTAACGATGAACTTGATGACGATCGTTCGTGTATAGCGTAGTAGCTAGCCATCTGGCACAGATGCATGGCTAGAAACTCGGACTTGGGGTAATGATCATGCACGACACTGATTTCATATTATGGCTTTGTGTTTAAGTTTAAATCAAAATAGCATCTCGAATCAAAAATCTGTAATGAAAAATCTGGATGAAAATATCAGATGAAAAATATTATTATTATGTTTATCTTCCGAGGAGGAAGGTACACATAGGTAGGTTATACAGTTTAATCAGAGTTTATTTCTTGAGTTCTTTAATATTATATTTTACTAGTATTGCCTGCAAATCCGCCCGCGTGGAGTCTGAGCACTTATATATGTATGTATGTATGTTAAATACTGACCTCTTGGAACTTTGTCTTTTTCCTCCCCTGTCCAAACCAAGTACACATATCAGATGAAAAAGTACGCGGTGAAAATGAAATATCACTGATTTTCTTGAACAAACGTTGTTCATGCCATGGCATGGTGTACTATCGTTATATAGCATCAAACGTTGTTCATGCCATGGCATGGTGTACTATCGTTATATAGCATCAAACGTTGTTCATGCCATGGCATGGTGTACTATCGTTATATAGCATCAAACGTTGTCCATGCCATGGCATGGTGTACTATCGTTATATAGCATCAAAAAACTAATTCAAATAAACTTGGCGTTCTCAAGTAAGTCTTATGTTCAGTTTAATTGTGTTATATATATTAATAATATTAATATAGAGAATACGTACTTAACGAACATAGGAAACTACCTTTTAAAGTTCAACCAACTAAAACGAAATACATCATCAATAATTCCTCACATACTGTTTTGTCAGCAATCAATCAAACATCAATGATTTAAATAATGTTTAAACAGTAATAAAATATTTATAACCTCATGCGTTAATAGGGCGCCATATTGGGATGGGAGCTACGTCATCGTGAAGAATGCAGCCTTAAGAGATGTGTTTATGAACGATTTATTTATTAATAGATTTAACAGAAGCTCTTCAAATATAACTTTATTTAGTGACTTACTGTGAACCGACAAAAAAGGAGGAGTTTAGCTTCGAATTAGTCCACATTTTCTTAAACGTCTTCCGCTTCAACATGTTTCAAGAACTTCCGCAAAAAAACATAATCATAATGTTAACTTGAACTAACATTCAAAGTTCAAACGTAAAATACATTTTGGCATCTTTTTTGCTTTATTTGTCATTCTTCGCGTCATCAAATACGAGAAATACGGGATGTAGGTACTTTTAAACTACATTGAATGATAGACAATAATTATAATGTCAATGATAGAAAACAGTAAAAAAGTCAGCCAAGTGCGAGTCAGACTCGCCCATGAAGGGTTCCGTAGCAGCAAGTAACATAATATAAAAGTTCTTGGATGGATTACGATTAATGACGTATTAAAAAAAAACTACTTACTAGATCTCGTTCATACCAATTTTTGTTGGAAGTTTACATGGGAATTTACATCATATATTTTTTTTAGTTTTATAATTCTCTTATTTTAGAAGTTATGGGGAGGGGGACACACTTTTTACCACTTTGGAAGTGTCTCTCGCGCAAACTATTCAGTTTAGAAAAAAATTATATTAGAAACCTCAATATTATTTTTAAAGACCTATCCATAGATACCCCACAAGTACAGGTTTGATGAAAATTTTTTTTTTGAGTTTCAGTTCTAAGTATGGGGAACCCCAAAAATAAAAAACTACTTACTAGATCTCGTTCAAACCAATTTTGAGTGAAAGTTTATATGGTAATGTTCATTATATTTTTTTTTTAGTTTTATCATTCTCTTATTTTAGAAGTTACGGGGGGGGGGACACACTTTTTACCACTTTGGAAGTGCCTCTCGCGCAAACTATTCAGTTTAGAAAAAAAATATAGTAGAAACCTCAACATCATTTTTAAAGACCTATCCATAGATACCCCACACGTATAGGTTTGATGAAAAAAAAAATGAGTTTCAGTTCTAAGTATGGGGAAACCCAAAAATAATTGTTCTTTTTACATTGTTATGTAAAAATCTTAATGCGGTTCACAGAGTACATCTACCTACCAAGTTTGAACAGTATAGCTCTTATAGTTTCGGATAAAAAAGGCTGTGACATACACGGACAGACAGACAGACAGACAGACAGACATGACGAATCCATAAGGGTTCCTTGTCTTTGACTACGGAACCCAAAAACGAGAAGAGGCTCCTGATTTATGACATAACTCATACATACGCGTACTTACCTAGTGACTACATGGTGGTAACAAAAAAACGGATGTCATCGCGTATTTCCCTACAAATAATAGGATCATGATATAATTTCATAGGCGTTCCCAGAGAAAATTAAAAAATACACGACCTCTGTGGCGCGGCTGGCGATGGTTCACCTGCGTCGCAGGAGGTTGCGGGTTCGATTCCCGCGATTTCGGAACAAATAATTTGTGCGATCTGCAGATATTTTTTCAGGGTGTTCTGGGTGTTTTCTATGTATAATAAAAAGTATCTATCTATGTAATGTATATTGTATTATGTATATCAGTTACCTAGTACCCATAACACAAGCTCTGGCTTAGCTTGGGGCTAGATAATGTTGTGTGAACTTGACCAGCATTATTTATTTATTATTTATTTATACATTTAATTTTGTAAATATCGAACAACCAAGGAATGAATGATAGATCTTCCTTTGACCACGATCTTACCTGTTGGTAGGTTAATGACAATGCGGCCAACGATGGAACTTAAAGATCTAGAAGGCACACACACAATATATAACGATTCACATGTAGTTTTCAGGAAAGTCAGAGGACGGTTGCGAGTTCTACTCCTTAGCAGTTTGCATAAAAAAAAGTATAGCGAAACAAATAGAGAGAATACTAATGAAAAAAAAGAAGAAAGAAAAAACATTTATTTGTGTCAAAAAACACACAAAATGACAAATACACACACACACAGAAACAAAGAAAAACAAAACTAATGTGTGCCTCTTAGTACCAGCCACGCTTCACTGACACAAATTGGCGTCCAGCTTTGCATTCGTTGTGTTGTAGCAACACAACGCTGATCTTCCGCTGAATAATGAGGTTAGGATGGTGCTAAGCCATGCGCTTGCCTGTCCTATGATGAAAAGGAGATGGTGGGATCATTTCATATAACTCCTGGGCACATTCCCCGATATATCCCTCGCCTATAGAAGATCGAAAGACGTGCAACTTGAAGCCGGTGCTTGAGACTCTGAATCCTAGTGTCCAGCGTTATGTTGCTTACCTATAAGCTTGAAAGCTATGCGTTCGAGCGAGTCTAAGGCAGCGAGCTGGTGTTTGGCCAAACCATCCCAAACGTTTGATTTTACAGCTCAAAACGCATCATTGTCTATATTGGAAGACTAAACGCAGCTCACAACCTCCGACTAAGGGGTTCCCAAAGTGGGCGATAACGCCCCCTTGTGAGCGCTGCAGGCCTAAAGAGGGCGGTAAGAGACCCAGAAAAAAATAGGGGCGTCAAATCAGACACACTTTCGCATTTTAATAGTTATTAGTATTCCTAGATAGGTTATTTTCGTAGATAATAGACCGCGGGCAATCATGTTTTAACATTTTTTTGTTAAATAACCCGATTTTTGCATGTTTAATTTGAAGTTATAGTGGTTTTTAAGTAGGTGAAAAAATGGGGGCGCTAAAAAATAAATAATTATCAAAGTGGGCAGTAGACAAAATAAGTTTGGGAACCCCTGGCTAAATGACCCAACATTGTAAAGATCGCAACAAGTTAGTGGATGGAGGCAACTCTAGACCATCCTGGTATCCTGGGGAACTATATTTCCAGCAGTGGATATGGCTGATGATGAAGCCGACATTTTGATGGTTGTTGCCAAACTATAGATTTTGTTCAAATGGAGCACTCCTGCCTTCGAAATTACTAATATGTATTGTTGATGTCTTAGCCAACTGGTTGAATCAGCCGTTTAATTGGACGGCTAGCCGTTTCTAGCCGTTTAATTTGATGGCTAGCCTTTTCTAGCGGTTTAATTTTTGAATTTGATTGTATCACAGTCAGAAAAATAAGCACAGTTTTACCCAAAATATAAGTCGCCCCGATGTACCTGCACCGTAGACCAATTTCTGTAGCGCGGGAACCTACTTTCTACCAAAAGCAATCGCGCGCTAAAATCTTGCGCAGTTGGTTAATTGTTTTCGCGAAAAAATCGCGGCCAGTCATTCATCAGTCGACTCTTAGATGTGAGCGGGACAGAGCTATACAGCGCGACAGATCCATACTATACTTTTGGCTACTTTCGGATATCAATCTGCGCTTTTCTGCGCAAACGAAAACAATCGATCGGACTTATATTTTGGGTAAAACTGTAAGCCATCTGACTATCATTTAAATATTTGGCCGCATGTTGTCTCCATCTAGCAATCTTCGACACCTTCCCAAGCTTTCGCTTCTTCTTCATCAAACAGTCATCATAAGGTCGTGATCACAACCTCATCTTTGAAGGATATCATAGCTTACCCTTCTTCTTCATCAAACAGTCATCATAAGGTCGTCATCACAACCTCATCTTTGAAGGATATCATAGCTTACCCTTCTTCTCCATCAAACAGTCATCATAAGGTCGTCATCACAACCTCATCTTTGAAGGATATCATAGCTTACCCTTCTTCTCCATCAAACAGTCATCATAAGGTCACCATCAACAACCTCATCTTTGAAGGATATCATAGCTTACCCTTCTTCTCCATCAAACAGTCATCATAAGGTCGTCATCACCTCATCTTTGAAGGATATCATAGCTTACCCTTCTTCTCCATCAAACAGTCATCATAAGGTCGTCATCGATAACCTTATCTTTGAAGGATATCATAGCTTACCCTTCTTCTCCATCAAACAGTCATCATAAGGTCGTCATCACAACCTCATCTTTGAAGGATATCATAGCTTACCCTTCTTCTCCATCAAACAGTCATCATAAGGTCGTCATCACAACCTCATCTTTGAAGGATATCATAGCTTACCCTTCTTCTCCATCAAACAGTCATCATAAGGTCGTCATCGATAACCTTATCTTTGAAGGCTTACCCTTCTTCTCCATCAAACAGTCATCATAAGGTCGTCATCACAACCTCATCTTTGAAGGATATCATAGCTTACCCTTCTTCTCCATCAAACAGTCATCATAAGGTCGTCATCGATAACCTTATCTTTGAAGGATATCTTAGCTTACCCTTCTTCTCCATCAAACAGTCATCATAAGGTCGTCATCACAACCTCATCTTTGAAGGATATCATAGCTTACCCTTCTTCTCCATCAAACAGTCATCATAAGGTCGTCATCACAACCTCATCTTTGAAGGATATCATAGCTTACCCTTCTTCTCCATCAAACAGTCATCATAAGGTCGTCATCGATAACCTTATCTTTGAAGGATATCATAGCTTACCCTTCTTCTCCATCAAACAGTCATCATAAGGCCGTCATCACAACCTCATCTTTGAAGGATATCATAGCTTACCCTTCTTCTCCATCAAACAGTCATCATAAGGTCGTCATCACAACCTCATCTTTGAAGGATATCATAGCTTACCCTTCTTCTCCATCAAACAGTCATCATAAGGTCGTCATCACAACCTCATTTTTGAAGGATATCATAGCTTACCCTTCTTCTCCATCAAACAGTCATCATAAGGTCGTCATCACAACCTCATCTTTGAAGGATATCATAGCTTACCATTCTTCTCCATCAAACAGTCATCATAAGGTCGTCATCACAACCTCATCTTTGAAGGATATCATAGCTTACCCTTCTTCTCCATCAAACAGTCATCCTAAGGTCGCCATCAACAACCTCATCTTTGAAGGATATCATAGCTTACCCTTCTTCTCCATCAAACAGTCATCATAAGGTCGTCATCACAACCTCATCTTTGAAGGATATCATAGCTTACTCTTCTTCTTCATCATACAGTCATTGGTCGTCATCATAACCTCATCTTTGAAGGATATCATAGCTTACCCTTCTTCTCCATCAAACAGTCATCATAAGGTCGTCATCACAACCTCATCTTTGAAGGATATCATAGCTTACCCTTCTTCTCCATCAAACAGTCATCCTAAGGTCGCCATCAACAACCTCATCTTTGAAGGATATCATAGCTTACCCTTCTTCTCCATCAAACAGTCATCATAAGGTCGTCATCACAACCTCATCTTTGAAGGATATCATAGCTTACCCTACTTATCCATCAAACAGTCATCATAAGGTCGTCATCACAACCTCATCTTTGAAGGATATCATAGCTTACCCTTCTTCTCCATCAAACAGTCATCCTAAGGTCGCCATCAACAACCTCATCTTTGAAGGATATCATAGCTTACCCTTCTTCTCCATCAAACAGTCATCATAAGGTCGTCATCACAACCTCATCTTTGAAGGATATCATAGCTTACCCTACTTATCCATCAAACAGTCATCATAAGGTCGTCATCACAACCTCATCTTTGAAGGATATCATAGCTTACCCTTCTTCTCCATCAAACAGTCATCATAAGGTCGCCATCAACAACCTCATCTTTGAAGGATATCATAGCTTACCCTTCTTCTCCATCAAACAGTCATCATAAGGTCGTCATCACAACCTCATCTTTGAAGGATATCATAGCTTACCCTACTTATCCATCAAACAGTCATCATAAGGTCGTCATCACAACCTCATCTTTGAAGGATATCATAGCTTACCCTTCTTCTCCATCAAACAGTCATCATAAGGTCGCCATCAACAACCTCATCTTTGAAGGATATCATAGCTTACTCTTCTTCTTCATCATACAGTCATTGGTCGTCATCATAACCTCATCTTTGAAGGATATCATAGCTTACCCTTCTTCTCCATCAAACAGTCATCATAAGGTCGTCATCACAACCTCATCTTTGAAGGATATCATAGCTTTCCCTTCTTCTCCATCAAACAGTCTTCATAAGGTCGTCATCACAACCTCATCTTTGAAGGATATCATAGCTTACCCTTCTTCTCCATCAAACAGTCATCATAAGGTCGTCATCGACAACCTCATCTTTGAAGGATATCATAATTCCTCAACACTTGTATTTACTTTAATTTCGCCACTTGACTTCCAAATTGCGACAGAAATAGTTGACCAAAGAATTTTACAAATAAAGTATTACTTAATATTTATACAGAATGTTGACAGCGTTGGGATTAGTAATTTGTCAACATGCTAATTAAAGTGAACTGGAGCCTATTCGAAAAAAAAAAAATGGTTTCTGTCTTCACTCTGCGGTAGTATATATGTATGTATGTCGCTGCACATCAAAGTCAAAGTCAAAGTCAAAAAGTATTTTATTCATTGAAACCACAAGGATCATTGTGAATCGTCTTAAAAAATAAATTTACATTTACTCCTGTTCCAACGCAACCAGACCTAGAAGAATCAGGCAACAAACACGGTCTGTTTTTCTTTTGATGATGCTTCTTACTACTAGGTGGGGAGCGCCTGTGTAGTGCCTCGAGAACAAGTGGAAGCTGATTCAAAGAAAAAAGGAAAATCAACTTAAAAGCCTTACTTAGGTAGGCAGTCAAAAGTAAGATGATAGAGAGAATCAGCAAAAGTTCATAAGGCAGCACACTCTACGCTTGATATACTCATAAATATACATAATGTGGATTTAAATTGGTTTCAGAATAGCATATAGTGTATAGCTTATAAGTAACTATAAGATAACTGTTAATCCTGGATTAATAAAATAAAATAAATAAAATAAATAAAATAAATAAAATAAATAAAATAAATAAAATAAATAAAATAAATAAAATAAATAAAATAAATAAAATAAATAAAATAAATAAAATAAATAAAATAAATAAAATAAATAAAATAAATAAAATAAATAAAATAAATAAAATAAATAAAATAAATAAAATAAATAAAATAAATAAAATAAATAAAATAAATAAAATAAATAAAATAAATAAAATAAATAAAATAAATAAAATAAATAAAATAAATAAAATAAATAAAATAAATAAAATAAATAAAATAAATAAAATAAATAAAATAAATAAAATAAATAAAATAAATAAAATAAATAAAATAAATAAAATAAATAAAATAAATAAAATAAATAAAATAAATAAAATAAATAAAATAAATAAAATAAATAAAATAAATAAATAAATAACACATCAATAATAAATGATATGTATTCAACATATAATTTATTATTGATGTGTATTTCATCAACGTATGTATATTTATTTATATAAGTAGACCATTGATACCCCGTGTTAGTTTTATACAGTCCTATCCATCCAAAGGTTGTCTGCTAGAAATCGCTACTAAGCGATAAGACCGCCCATTGTACAACATAGTTATTTTAGTTTTATTATTTGTAAATTGTTTTGTATTATGGTGTGCAATAAATTATTTTCTATCTATCTTCTATCTATCTATCTAGGGGATGTGGACTGCGTGTTCTGATTGATAGGTCGTGAGTTCGATTCTTAGTTAGGGTCGTCAATGGGTATTTGTAATGAGCGCTAGTTTTTAATACAAGCTCCATAACAATAATTATTTACGATAAATTCATTCTATATTATTCAGCTTTTGTTATAATTTGTTTAGCATTGAACTTTGATTTCATGGCTTTAATTTAATTCATATATATAATTAATTTGTTATTCTATAACTTTATTAATGGAATCTAGGTTAAGTGTGGGCGGCCATTATCATTTTAATTTGTATTTGAATGGAAAATAATTCCAACAATTGATTGTAGATTTTAGTAAGTTGGTGCTCAGTTATTTGTCGACCAGTCTGCCATCTAACCTTGTACAGTTTATTAAAAAGTGTTTAAGTGACAATTTGTATTTTAAATAAATAAATAAATAAAATAATGCTGAACAGTTCACACAACATTATCTAGCCCCAAGCAGAGCTCGTGTTATGGGTACTAGATAACTTATATACTTAATACAATACATTACATAGATAGTTTTTTTTTTCAATACATACAAAATACCCAGAACACCCTAAACAAATATTTGCAGATCATACAAATATTTGTTCCGAGGCGGGAATCGAACCCGCAACCTCCTACCTCGCAGGAATGTTATCGCCTCCTATCTTTAGAATATTATCGTGTAAATGATTTTCAAGTATTTAATCAATCAACCTACAGCTTAAGATGTCTTCAAATTATTTTTCATCATTATTTTTAGGGGTCAACAAAAGAAGGAACCCTAGATTCGCCATGTCCACCCGTATGTACGAGGCTCTACAAATTGCATTTCTTGAACAGGAAAGCCCCTTTCTAAGTCTGCATATTGTGACCGGCAACCAAGGAACCCTACAATACGCGTAGCCCAACACCAACTTGGCTTATTTTTTATTTATTTGAATGAACGACTGAATAAGCAGTAAGCCTGTAATTTCACCGGCGCTCTTCAAACCGGAACACAGTAATGCGAGCACTACCTTTGCGGCAAAAATAGGTATGGTGGTGGTAATTCCCCGGATGAATTCTTTCCCAAATAACTCTACTCCTGATACATTCATATTGTGATAGCAATGTAGCTATATACTCGTATGTAGGTTTTTAGCCTCCTGGACAATAATATAACTACAAATGAAGCAGAATAGCAGAATCGTTTCCTCAGAAACCATAATTAAAAGAAACGAAGAAAAATAAGAAGAAGAAGCAGAGTCGACGGGCGGTAGTGGCTTAGAGCATTGCAGCCTCCGTTCCGTGTTGCTCGATGGGTTGGGGTAATAAACTTTACGATTATATATATTTATGTAAAAAAAAAACTCATTCTTGTGGATCATGATGATGCAGATAGTCCACTGCTGGTCTGTATCAGGGCTGCAATGATATGGTGATTATATCGAAAAACTTGTCATTAAAATTCTAATACCTATCAAACTTTTCGATATAAAAGTCCATACTTTTTTTTATACTATTTGAATGGTGGAACAAGCAGATGGCCCACCTGAGCGGTAACCTCTGCCTATGAACAGTGCATTCTCACATAGGTCACGTCCACCTAGGACGCGCCCTATGTGGCACTGCACTGCGCCCGCCACCCTGAGACATAAAGATGAAAAGTCTCATGTGCCTGTAATTTCACCGGCACCCATACCCTTCAAACCGGAACACAGCAATGCAAGCACTACTGCTTTGCAGCAGAAAAAGCCATGGTGGTAGTACTTCCCCGGACGAACTCTTTCACAAAAAAGCTCTACTACTACTACTTGCAGGCCAGCGGTCATTATGCTTGATGGAGAGCCTCGCTGACTGGCATCTCCAGGTGTTCTTCCATCTATCGTTAGGGCTTTGTCGTCCTTGTTAGTGAGCTCATCAGTTATGACGTTTTTTGTAAGCCAGCAGTTTATCAAGAACGTACTAAGTAATGACATATTATTCCAAAAAGAACAACCTATAAGTACGAACCCCTACAAACTTAGTTTTACCTCAATTACATATCCGTAACGAATGTAACGTGAAGAATGCACTAAGTACGCACTTCTGTTTCCTCAAGCAATTACAAAACACATGTTTACAATTACTCAAGTTATTGCTTAACGTCTGAGTATGTAGTGGAATAATTAATAGATAATAAGAGACCAACTAAAGATAAACCACACGAGACCTTGATAGAGCTTCTGCAGGCTAGAGCTCCTGGTTGCATTGCAGCTAGACGAGAGATCTGTTCGAAAAAAAGCTTTACTTTTAGCTTTTAATGGTTTTACTCTTCACTTCTTCGCTCACCAACCTGAGACATAAATATGAAAGTCTCATGTGCCTGTAATTTCACCGGCACTCACACCTTTCAAACTGGTACACAGGAATGCGAGCAGTGCTGCTTTGCGGCAGAAATAGTTAAGGATGATGATTACGATAGACCAAAACATAAAAAAGTGTCACTAGTCCGACAGTAGTCCACTTGTAGCTTGAGACCCTCAATAAATAATCTTCAAAAACGACAGAGCTTATGTTATAAGTAGTTTGCCGCCTGAGATGCCGGTGCGAGATGAGTGGCGAAGGATTGTGAAGCGAGCCACAGACCCTGAAGTGACGACCACGACCACTCTGCCAAGAGTGTAACGACGAAGAAGAAGAAGTTTGCCGCAAGTATAATATATACAAACAAACAATCAACTCACATTCACGCATACACACAAATTGATTTTATGAATCGAGTGTCATCAAGTTGGTGTGTGTCCGATAATTAAATTATGCAATTAATTTCAAGAGTTCAAGTACACCACGTAACGTAAATAAAGTAAATGACTAAAATAAAAATTAATAAATCATAGTGTTGAAGAGCTACTGGTTTTTACTGTCCCCTACTATTAGATAAATAAGTCACAATATTTTTGTATTGCAGTCTAAAAAACATGTTTAAAATAACTTTTTAGTTTAATAATATTATTTTTTGAATTCTACACTTTCCATCATAATTATCATACGCAGACTCCATGCTCCGCCGAGTATAAATCCAGTTGGTGTCATCCACCACAATCCAGATCTGTTCGATCCTCCCAACCTGGCAACAGCCCAAGCCGAGGTTCGTACCTAGTGGTGCCCTTGTGCTCGTTGCCCCAACCTAACTTTACAGGTTGAGCGCCATCTGCGCTCACCAAAAGCCCGGTAAAGCAGTCATGGCCCCAGGCGGTCAACTGCATTAATATCCATTCGAAAAAAAAAAAAAAAAAAAAACACAATCCAGAGTCAGTCTGATCCTACCTATTTCCAGCTTGCCGAAAGCAGTCCACCCAAGTTACATCTCTTTGAGATCTTCTTTTGCTATTTTTCTCGAAGGATTCATTATGACCATGATAAGAAAACCAGTCAAATACCTACAGCATTCCACATACAAATATCAATACAACACATGGGATAAAATAAAATCGACACTTGTTGGCATATTTTTGTTTGCCTGCTGGGTTATTTAGGTTTGTGGCCAGGAAAAAAGAGTTAGCCGAGTTGATCGAAGGTCAATGGCGGCAATAAGCTCACCACTTGTTAGGTCTAGATTCCTGCAATTGTACAACTTCTTTGGGTCTGCCAAGCACTTTGGGGGAAAACACGTGTTTCGATGTATGTGTGTACAAATACTGTTCATAAAGTATATGAGAACGAAAAATGTTGAAATTGCATGCAAAGATCTCGATCGTTACAGTCTCCAGGGTCTGCACTCTCAATATACTCGTAGATAGAGATCCCATAGTAAACTACCATTTAATATATAATAACAGAAATATTAGCTCGCTTCCAAACGGAAGTCTTTTCTACCTAAGAACATGGCGGCGGCGTCGGCTTCGGCGTTGAAAAGTTAAGGAAAAACCTTATTTATATGCGGTTTCGAATGGAAAAATTAAGCTGATTATAAAATCTATTCGAAATTTTAGGAAAAATAATAATCAGGCCGTAAATAAAAAAGTTAAAATTTAATTCTATGGTAGTCTAATTATTTTTCTTGCATTTTACGAAGATGACTCGAAGAAATCTCAATCGTAACTCACAGTTCCAATGGTAATATTACCAAGTTTGCATAAGACCTTGCATACTAAGTACTGAACGTCTTAGATGGATGATACACGTATATGTATCAAGTATCAGTTCAAATTGATCGTTTATAGGGATTTTATGTTCCATGAAGTCAATTATACCGATTTTAGTAAAGATGGATTGTTATTAGAGCTGATTGAAGGTTTTAATAATCAAGGTTTTTATGTTTGTTTTGTTTGAAATTTGGGTGTAACTATTTCCAGTGAATTAGTTATCTAGGTTAGAAATGCTTCAGAAATGGTTAAATCTATGAGGCAACAATACAAACACCAAGAAAAATTAAGATACCCTGAGATAAGAGAAAATATACCACGCTATCTCCTCCCGTGGATGTCATAAAAGAGGGAGTAAACCAGCGGAGAGGCAGCAGCTTCCATCTGAGGACTCACCAGCACTAACATCTGAGGACTAACCAGCACTAAATTACCACCAATCCCAGCGTGGTGATTATGGAAAAGCCCTCCAATATAAGTAGCTGTCGCAGCATTGTAAGTAATTATTTAAGTTATTATTTTTTTTTAAATTAATAACACCCTCAACGCAATGAAACGGCTGAACCGATTTTGATCAAACATAGCTAAGAACACTGCCGACAAATTCAACTTTCAAACAAAAAAAACATTGAAATCCTTTCATCCGTGGTGGAGCTACGATGGGACAGACAGACAGACACACACACATACACACAGTCACGTCAAACTTATAGGTAACACCTGGTTAAAAAGTCATTTTTGGCGTAAAAAAAATCACCAATCTCTTTTTTTATTTTATTTTTAATCCCCGACGCAAAAACGGCGGGGTATTATAAGTTTGACGTGTCTTTGTGTGTGTGTGTGTTTGTGTCTCTGTCTGTCCCATCGTAGCTCCCGAACGGATGAACCGATTTCGATTTTTGTTTTGTTTGAAAGGTGAATTTGTCGGGAGTGTTCTTAGCTATGTTTGACCAAAATCGGTTCAGCCGTTTCATTGCGTTGAGGGGTTTTTTTAATTTTTACAAAATTAATTACTTGTTTCAAATTTAATGTAACACTGGCGCAATAAAGACGTATCTAACAACATATCATTCATCAAAATTGGTTGTGCCGTTTAGTAGTTACAAAGGAACATAGGGACGGACATACATACACACTTAGCTTCCCCGTAGTGTTGTATTTAAAACCCTACCTATCATTATTATTATCTAGATATCTTGGGCAATGATAGCCTTCAAATGAAATGTATTATATTATGAAAAAAAAATTGGACAAGTGTGAGTCAGATTTGCGTAGAGAGTATTCCGTACAAGTAGGCTACCATAGACAAATTTAAATTAAACGCAATACGTTTTATACAAATTTTCGCACGATTTTTTCCGAAATTCAAGGTTTGCATTCTTACGTTTTTGCAAACTATGAGTTAAGGCCTATATTCAGAATTTCACCCAAATTTAAGGTAGATATCTCAGTAGATTCGGAGATTATGTGCTTGATTTTCGTATATTTTCTGTTTTATTTTTTAAAACAAGTGAAAAAAAAAAAAAAAGTGACGAGCCCTTTCATTTAATACTCGTACCTCATTTGATACATTACATTATGTACCAAATTTGGCCTTTTAAAATAAATATATAATGATGGATAGTTCACACAACATTATCTAGCCCCAAGCTAAGCAGAGCTTGTGTTATGGGTACTAGATAACTTATATACTTAATACAATACATGACATACATAGTTTTTTTTTTATTATACATAGAAAATACCTAGAACACTCTGAACAAATATTTAAAGATCGTACAAATATTTGTTCCGAGTTGGTAACCAAACCCGCAACCTCCTGCGTTGCAGGTGAACCTTCACCCGCCGCGCCACAGAGATCGTTTTTACATCCGTTGATTCAGTAGATATACATGAAAATGATCCTATAAGTGTTCCGTTAGTATATTTTGAGGTACGGAACCCAAAAAATTATTATTCAAATTACATTACTCAAGTAGAAAATGTTTCGAAATAAGACGTACCTGTATTCTATATTGACCACGGGCCAATTCTAAAAATCACTCGATATATTTTACGGAAGTATCATATCTTCACTTTTAAAATTCCAACAATCGCATTCTGGTGACGTTATTAGTAATTATTTATGGGTAATAATTTATTAATTAATTATTATTTATTATTAATTAATTATTTATTATTAATTTATTAGTAATTATTTATTATTAATTTATTAGTAATTATTTAACTGAGCGGTAACATGGTACATTTGGTACATACTTACAATAACAAGTAGCAGTAAAAATAGTTTAAAAAAATAGTATAATAACAAAATTAGATTTGGTCAATCTAAATGACCATGCTTATTTATATATGAGATTTTGAAATTTATAATTAGCGAGCCCTAAAATATTTCAATATTTCAATACTTTATTAATTATCTGTGCTTCTGTAAATATGAAATCACATAAATTTAATCTGAGTGAGCAGAGAGGAGTTCCAAACGTTGCCGCTCATTTAGAACGATTGAGGATCACTTTATTAATTCTCATTATTTTAAGTTCGTGGGTTCGAGTCTACAATCATTCAATCGGTTGGTTTGATTCCCACTGCGGACAACCAAAATCACGAGTATGCCAACTACGTGTTTAGGTCTTAAAAATAAATATATTAGACAAAAGAACTCTAAATTTAAACAGATAACTCTACCACACTTTATCGAGCGTCTTTAGAATACACCCAAGTTTAAACCAGATGTCATCATTGGGCTAAAATCTTGCTTTTAGAATAAATTTGTCTATCTAAGGTCAAACTAGGTGACCTTTCCGGAAGCAAGGTCAGTTTATACGGTATTTAAAGATGTACCGGCGCCGGCGTCGTGGTGTCGTGCAAATAGAAGTTTTTGACCTCGCCCTCAGAAAGCAAAGTTCATGTCATAAGTTCATTTTTGCAAAGGTTGATAAATCACTTAGAGAAGGTTAAATCAAATCAAATCAAATATATTTATTTCAAGCAAAACTCATAAAAGAAGGTACACATGGTTACACAATAAAAACTTTAAAAACTAATTGGATTGCTGGGCAGGTGTCGCTCGCAGCAGTGCCTAGTATAAGGACAATCCACCCTAGCAGCAATCATTGCCAGCACGGTGTTGGAGCTGGAGGGTTTTTTTTAAGCTTTAGAGATTAAGTCCAATTCGAAAAAATTCAAAAAAGATGGCGAATGTCAAATAAAATCTTAATTTGCTATTCTCGTGATGTCACAAATAGATATAAGTCGACCAATATCATTCAAATTGAATACGATTTGATGGTTATTGTGACATTTTCGTGACATGTCTTGTAGACATTCATGCTTCGACATTATCTCTAATTTAGAGATAGTCTCTACAATCCGAGAATTCGCCTCCTGGCCCGCAACCTGCGCACCACGTGCGCGCTTGCGCATAGTGGCGTGGAAACAGTCGACCCGCGCCGCCGCAAACATCCCCGATGCGCTGCAGTAGCGGGGCAGCCCCAACACTGCCCTGAATCCATTGTTGTACTGGACGCGGATGGCGCTGTACGTCGCGAGCGTATACATTGCCCACAAGCTGCACGTATACAGAGAGGTACAGTATGCTCGAAACAATGTTAGTTTCACCCCCTCTGGGCTACGCGCAAACCTCAGGGCAACCATATTCGCCCGCACCGACAGCGCCCTCTGCTCCCGTTCGATGTCGTCATTGTCTTAAGAGGCTATTCTAATCAGCATATCCAGCCTAAGAATGGACCCCTCTGTCTCCTCTTGTGCTTATTGTAAAAGTCAACTAAGGGATTACACAAGGGGATGCGCATCTGAATCTACAAGAGTACTTACTCAATGCCTATACTGCGATCACCAATCCGCCTGCCAAGCGTGGTGTTTATAACAAATCCCCCCATTGCGTCCTATGGAGGAGGCCTCGACCTACAGTGGATGTCTAAAGCTAAGGCTAAACCAACGCGTTCAGCCCGCGTCCGCAGTGGCGTGCATCGTGGCGATCCATTGTCTTACCATTGATCGCCACCGTGCACGCCACTGAGGACGCGGGCTGAACGCGTTGGTTTGCCCTAGGCTTTAGACATCCACCGTTGGTCGAGGTCTTAACTGCTAATAGATTGATAGAAAATTATTTATCGGACAAGACTTAAAAGCAGTACATAAACAAGCTTTAATTATAATTTTCTGAAAGCTAATCTTTGTGTCATGTAGAGTTGCTATTGCTATTGTGTATCGTTATACATAGACTCACACCTTTTCCCCTGAAAGGGTAGGCAGAGCCTCAACGGGCCTCTTTTCACCGTGGGTTGCACCATCGTAGGAATATAGACGTGACAAGTGGTGATCTCATCGCCGCCATTACTTCTGATGACTTACACTGCTACCGCTTTCTTCCAGTAATAAGCAAGCAACCACGACACATCTTATCCCATCGAATCTTACTAACATACATACATATACACACACTTTTTCCCCGAAGGGGGTAGGCAGAGCCTCAATGGGCCTTTTTCACAGTGGGTTGCGCCATTGTGGAATATAAACGTGACAAGTGGCGAGCTCATCGCCGCCATTGCTTCCCACGACTGACTCGGCTAGCACTTTCTTCCAGTAATATCACATTCCATAATAAGCTTGCAACCAGGACAAATCTTATACCAACAAATATTATCAACAAGTCCAGGTAAAATCCCTAAGTCGGCTTTTACGACATCCACGGGAGGAGCCAGGGGTCTATTCTTAGGCCGAACACACCACAGCAAACGTCTTACTAACAAGTCCGGGTAATCCATTAGTAGGCTTTATAGGTCGATATTGAATGGTTAATATAATGGAATACCTACTTTAAATAACTAGATACCTTACATATTAAAATATATGTAAATAATTAAATAAATAACTTATCTAAGTGCTCCATTGATTTGATGATGATGATGATGAGTCAGCAAGGATTTAAACAGGTTTTTTTTGTCAAGCAAAGTTAGTTGTTATCCTTATATCGAGATAAAATAATCTCAGTTGTTGAAACACTATATTTAGTATTCAAGGACATGTTGATTTCATTCAAGTTTGATGTTTAAAGCCCCGTATTCATTGTAAACATTTGTTGCAGAACAGTTGCTCAATACCAAAGTTTTTCAACATCAAAGTTATTGGCAACAATGTTTACAGTCATACTTCCCGTCCACACGCCAGTCTGCGTCAAAATGTTGCCCGAGGAAGTAGTGATGTTATTATAGTTGATTTTGTCGAAATCTGTTACATAAAATGTTTAAAACTTGTTTAAAACCACGTCCACACACGTCAACATTTGTTGATAAACTGATGTTTTCGCTCGCCGAGCGGCAACTCTGCAACATGGCGTGATCAACTCCGCAACACAAGTGTTGCCCGCAACATGTTGACAGCAACTCGCCAACATGTTTATGCAACCATGTTTATAAACAAATGTTTAAAGTGAATACGGGGCTTAACAATAACATCTGACAGAGTTGACAGATTTTAATACTTATTTGACATTTTATCTTAAACTAGATCATAATAATAGATCATCGTAATAGCTCATAATTTACGGCAGAATTTAATTAAAATAATTAATGTCAACTTTGCTAAATTAAGTCGTAAAAAACATTTTAGAGGAAGTAACGCCTAATTTTATGACGAACAAGGTAATTTTAGACTTGCAAATTTATTGTACTAGTAGTTTTGCGAATACTAGTCTTTGTGCTTTGTGTTCAGTTTACATTCAAACATCATGGTATGTTTTTGCTGGACAAAATTGCTGGACAACATCCGAAATGAGTACATAAGAGGAAGCTTTAAGGTCGCGCCCATATCTGACACAAACAAAGAGAGACGCCTTCGATGGTACGGGCATGTACATAGGTGCCCAGTTGACCATATGTTCAAGCTTGCCCTTGATCTGCCGACGACAAGACGAGGACGCGGAAGACCACCTTCCACTTGGTTGACGACGGTCGAAATATACCTAAAAGAAGCTCAGCTCGACAAGGATTTCGCACAGGACCGTGCGAAATGGAGGAAAAGGACAAGGAAGGCCGACCCCAAGTAAATGGGAAAAAACGGTCGAGGGATATACATATACATATCATGGTACGTTTTTAATTAGCCTTTAACATAATTAAAAAGTTACCTATTTCAAAAACCAAGTTCAAAAAACCTTACACTTTTACAAATCGTTATATTCTTTTTCTACAAAGAAACACCTCTAAACAGACTGCCTTATTGTCGGACGTGTACCTACTTGCATAATCTATATCTCGTCAAGCTCTTGACCAATTTTGTTATTCCAAATTACTGTTTAGAATAAAGTATTGAACACAGTTCGGCTGGTCAATGGCGTCGCAGCAAACTTCCCCCTTTATGGGGGAAATTTTTAGTTAGTTCTCTTTTTTCCTTGTTTTCCGTAGGCACCACACCGACGCTGTACTGATAAATACTATTCACATAACAATTAGGGAGCAAAAGACAATATTTTAATAAAATGTATGATTGTAAAACCAACAAGAGTATGTGTTATTTTGAAGAAAAAAAATTTAACTCTCTTAGACCTTTGTTTGACGACGATCTCACCTGTTCGTTTCGTTTCATTTCGTATGAGATAGTGCTGGCCTCTGGTGTCAGAGTTTGTCAAGCCACCCGAGGGCCTCTGACATGGCTTATCGACTGCTATTAATCAATAACAGCCGGGACCGACAGCTTAACGTGCCCTCCGAAGCACAGAGCGATGGAAATCCGCACATAACTTAGAAAATTCATTGGTGCGGAGCCTAGGATCGAACCCGGTATCGTTGGATTCTGAGTTGCACTATTGGTACGTTAGGCTACCATCGCTCTAATCATCTTACCATCATGCCTATCATCTCTATCATCTCACCTGTTGGTAAGTGACGATGTAAGTGATTTCACAGAAATCCACCAAATGTATTTTTATTTATACCTAAATTAGAATAAAAACATTAAAATTAACCTTGGAAGATCGTATCTAAGAAAGTCGTTAATATGAGATCATTTATGACAATAAAACAGCAAAACCAAATGTAAAGTGGTTCATCTGATAATTAACATATATAGGTATTTTACAAAATGTTAATTGGTAGGTACTTAACGACTACCTAATAAATCTCCTTCCTATAAAAACTAGACTAGATCATTTAAATTATTGTGTTTACATCATATTTGATTTTGTCAAGTTTTATTAACTTTCAATTCAAACTTTGCAGACATATCGGACGCAAAACAAGTCTCGTCATAGCTTAGTATTTGACCCTATCGGGGAGTCTGGGGTCCGTAGGGTACCGGGGCCCTTCGCGTTTTGACCCCCGACCAAAAAGAGGGGTATTTTTTTTAAAGGTGACTTGATCGAGATCTTTCTTAGTTATGCTTGCTGGAAATTACTGTAGCCGATTGCAGAATCATCATCTCGCAATTTTTTTTAAAAGGGAACTCTTGCGTTTGCATTTGTTGACAGCTGGATAGCGCGTTCTATTTGTTCCTGTGGCAACATCTAGTAGTGAATAGACTAATTCTCTTCTGGGCTCTATATCATACCCTAGACACGGCTTTCCGACAATTTTAGTGGAATACTTAAAATAATCTGGGGTCGTTTGGGACGGTATTTGTAAAGATCGACTGTTTAATTTGTATTTTTCTATCTTTATCAGCATGTACTTGTATTATTGCATTATTCTTTCAGTCAAAAACTTATTTTGTAACTCAAAAGTTAAAATGTACCTCTAGTTTGTGCTGCCCTCTCTGATAATTAGATTATATTCGTTCGTATCAAAGTGCAACCAGACCCTCTTTTTGTGTAATAGTTCATATAATATCACATAGATGGCGCGAGCACGCAATTCAACACTATGCGAACAGTTTATTCGGGTTTTATGAAGAAAAGACTTCAACGCGCTCTCATAGCTTGTTGAATTATTTCTGTGAGATTACGCAGTATATTATTTGTCTTATAGTTTTGCCATTAACTGCTTAAAATATCGAGATATGTGTTGAAACAAAAAACCTATTTGAATACCTAACTACCTAAATGAGCAAAAGCAAAATTGCTAAAAATATTTGGCTTCGATATTAGGTATAGTTAGAATATCGGTATACTTTGAGTAAGTACACAGTAATATTGACATATTTTTGTTCATCTCTGACGAAACAGGCAAACATTATATTATTAAAGGATCTACTATCAGGTCAAGGACTTGTATTCTATTATTCTATGCAAAGTCTTATTAAAGTCAGTAATAATCATCAGCGTCCATGAATTGTTTTTATTTTTAGGCTACTTTAATATCCCTTCGATTATTTTTCCTATCTATCCGTATAACTATTATTTGTAACTAGTCAATAACAGTGTTAAGGGTTCTATGCCCAAACGGGTGGCAATGGAATCCTATTTGTCTTGATCTTTATTTCGTCTGTTTAAGATAAAAAATCGTATCGAAATATGCTGATTAATTTGCACAACTATCTACTGAACAAGCAATTTGATAAAGCCCATGCAAAGACTATTGTCTGATAGCTAATTACGTTTTTGCCCATAAATAACGTGCGTGGTTCCTCGGTTTGTGGTTGTGGGAACAAAAAGTTTTGAGCTATTAAATGACATACTTAGTAAATACCTACCTAGCTATAAGCTTGTAAATGTAATAGATTTGTTACATGTAACTATCTACCTACTTATTGAGGTACGTTTAAGTAGTCATATAATACATGGAAGAGCAACGACGCCCTGCTGTCATACGTGCGAACTAGTACGGAGGGTGGTCACTTGACCGTGCTTATTACCTACTCTAACATTTATTTGCTATGTACTCATACTTAAAACTTTTAGTAATAAGTACTATGTCCAACTTGAACATTTTCTAAATGTCATTTCATATTCAGTTTGTTCTTTTGTTTTTAGAAATAAATTATTATTATCATTATCATACCTATTTGTTATCAAAGGTACATAGCTAGCGTATCTAGTCGATAAATTACCCACCTACCCGATATTCTAGTAATTATTCGGTAGTCCCTCCCCAAAAATTGAGTTTTTTTTTAATTGATAAGTCTTTATTTTGTTTAATGTACGCATGTATTTTTGACTTGAATAGGTGAACCTAGCGTACCTATTACCTACCTAATGTTACAGCTGTAACCTCTGCCTTTAAAAGCAATACCTCGTAGGTCCCGTTGAGATGGCCCCCCCCCCTGTGCGCTGCTGCTCTATGCGCATGGACTCCGCTCTCTGTCTCTAGCTGGACTCTGCTCTATATCTATATGGGCTTATCTTGGACTAGCTAGACTAGCTAGGTCTAGGTCTATGTGGCGCTGACACGCTATATGGCAAGCTGTGGCAAGCTCGCTCGCTCGCGAGTCCTTCCTTCCTTGCTCTGCGTATGTGGAGTGGTGAAAGCACCCAACAATAAATGTCGAGTCTGCTCTACTTATCCAATGCAAAAATGCATGACATGTATATCTGTCTGCATTGTCCAACACCATGTATAATGTACTCAGGCCGATGAAAACCTGGAGCCTCAGGTATTCAACCTAGACTTAAGAACTGCGTATAGCAACTCTGAAGCGGCAACATGAACGCTGTATAACAGGGACCATATGTTATGGATTCGCCTTGCGTTGTCTCCCCCACTCCTCGCTTCGTCCCGCTCTTTATAGCATAGATTGATAATATTTTAATTAGATCGATTGTGCTTTATAGCCTTGTGAGGGCCGCACTAATCTCATACACTTCTATGTATGTTTAAAAGTATAGCAAGTAGTAATACATGTGCCAACCAACTGTATTGATTTAATCAGTGTGCAATAAATATTTATAGGCCAACTTGTTTCAATTCTAATCAAGAGTTAGGTATCTCAGATCATCAACTTCTCAACATCACTGCTGCTGACTCCATTCAAGTTTCAGGTATAGCCTGTCTTATAGGGTACAGGTATCTTATATCTTTCAGGGATCAAAGTTTTTTAGCGGAACGCCTTAGGGCCAATTCCGCAAACTTAACAAGCGAGTTAAATTCATCAACAATTAAAGGTACTTAGTCCTGGGTTAGTCTAGAAACAAGGTGTGTTCTGGCTTAAGCCTAGTTGAGATAAATCTGTATTTAATGTTGGCTGGTAAAGTATTACTGATTTACCTACCTATGAGTTAATGGGACGATGTAGGAAGGTTTCAATAAATTTCTGTTAGCGAATTCATGTGGTTTTGTATTTTTAGAACTCGCAAAAAAGTCTAACGAAACACTCGATTAATTAGATTAAGTCTTACTGATAAGCAAGATCTTAAACCCTTGATTTAGTTCCTAACCCATCCTATGAGGAGGTTAAAATGAATCAAGGACAAATAAAAAATCCCCCTCGGGTTGATTAAAGCTAGCTTAGTCTAGGTACAACTAACACCTTAATGTATTAGAAATTCCGCTTCAAACAATTGGTAAGTCCAAATCAATTGTCGTCTCACCCCTGTACCATAGCTAGTACATAATTACACGTTGTAATTATGTGCTTTTGGCTAGAACAGTATCGTTGAATTAGTCAGATGCTTATTACCCATAATGCATATTTCAGTCCTGTATATTTGTCCGCGACTCGCGATGATGATTAGATGATCTTAGCAAGTAATTCTAAGACAAACATGAATAGGTATCATAACTTAAAATAGTTGGCTGAAATAAACGATTCTCTTTATTATTAGCAATAGGCAGGCTTTAGTTACTTAGAACATCGTGAATAAAGGACGTTGGTGCCACCATAGGTTAGGGGTAGGCAGGTAGATGCGTTTCTTTAACCTCACCTTCCTGTAGGGGTATGAACCGCCCGGTATACCAGACAGGTAACCAGACGCGAAGGTCTGGAGGTAAGTCTGGGGGCGAGGTTCTGGTCAAGGTGCCAGAGTACCACAGGAAGTACCTACTGGTACACAGGTACCAGCAGGTAAAAGGTAAAGTAGGTACTTAGGTAACTAAAGGTAATTGGCACAGACTTGGTAAAGGATTCTCAGCTGGTGGTACGTGGGCACGTCAAGGGTAAAGACCTGGTGAGCTGCTAAGCCCAGGATAGCTGGTCTCCGTCAGTAGTGGCACGCGCGAAGGTCTGGCGCATACTGAGCGGAGACACGGCGGACCGCTGCTAATATTTATAAACTCGGTCCGGCGCGCCCACTGTACTAAGGTCGCATCATTGAAATCCTTCTACCAAGGCCAATTATCGTCTAGACAGCATCACGCTAGTGTCGACGCGTGCGTAAGAGTAGGCAGCGTCTTGTTGACCGGATAAACCGAAAGGCAAGTCCGGCCAACAAGAAATATAAGGCTTTCTAAGTACATTTACTATGTAACAATGTAAAACTAGCGGATAAGAATCGATATAGCCACCTAACGAGGGACCTATGTACAAAGATTAAACATATGGTAGGTAGCTATACCTAATAGGTACGTAAAAATAGTAACCAATGTACTTAGATGTAAGAAAATAAAGAGATATGGTCAGAAAGGTTGGCATACTGAGGTCCAAGGGACAGCGAAAATAGGGCTGTTTACGTTCAACTTTCACCGCTCTCGTTGCGGTAACGCCCAGGGGTTCCTAAGTGAATTGGCTTGTGGGAGCATCAATGAGTGTTTTCCTATATGCGAGAAGAAGAAAGAAATAGTCTGGAAGAGCGAAACAGTATGAGGTGCAGCCCATTGAACGCTTCCACAAGTCATCCAGTACTACGAACAGGAACGGACCCGACGAATGCACGGTCTGCCAGCCTCGCTAAGCACCATTCAACCAACGGAAGTATCGTTTCAATTCGGAAGAATCCCACACCCCAATCGACTGTAGGCAGGACGAGGCATCACGGCTCGGGGCGATACAGGCCATCTACCTTCCTGTCTCCCATCATCTACTCCGGACAGCGGAACGGGACCAGCCAAAACTAGGCAGGCGCCATCACCATCTACGCCTGGAGCACGTACCTACGGCAAGCAATATAGGTATCGTAGCTCGGCGCTACCCTGCCGCCCCACATTATATATCTGGTCCTTCGAGCGCCGGATACCGTACTGCTGGAAACCAGAGCGGAACCAGGAGCTGCTGTGACAACCACATCGAGGGGAAGCGGATCTTCTGACCAGCCAGTACTGTCCAAGTGGATCATACCACGACCGAAGTACTGGCGCTGCGTATCTAATCGAAACTCATTCGATTACCGTTCAATTTCAGTTACCGTCGGGTGCTCCCTGATAGCGGACCACTGGACCACTGGACCACTGGACCAACGGAGCAAACCGGATCGGACCGAACCGGATCGGACCGAAGCGGATCGGACTGAAGCGGATCAAGCCTGAAGCGGATCAAGCCTGAAGCGGATCGAGCCAAAGCGGATCGAGCCAAAGCGGATCAAGCCAAAGCGGATCAAGCCAAAGCGGATCGAACCGAACCGGATCAAAGCGGACCGAACCGGATCATCGACCTGGGCCATCGGAACATCGGACCTGGACTGACGTACTGGCGTTTATGTAAGTCGTTGCTGATACAGACACACCAGTCACGGGATGCCAGTAACCAGGAGCCAAGCAGGAACATCACGTCGACCACCGATGGAGGAGCCAGTGGTACCCCAGCCAACCCCGACGGAGGCGTCGAGGCCTACACCAGCCCGACCGGAGGTTCCGGTCCGACCAGCTGTGGGTCAGGGACTGATGTCCGAGGATAGATAGATAGATAGATAGATAACACTTTATTGCACACCACAAAAATAAAAATAACATTAAAAACAATCAGAAAAATAAGTACCTATGGAAGTACAATGGGCGGTCTTATCGCTGAGAGCGATCTCTTCCAGACAACCTTGGGATGGACTGGAATTGACGAGAACGATAAAGGACGGTGGTGTAGATCAAACAAATAAATAAATAAAAGTATACGTATACATACAATCTAACTTATAATAACATAAATATATAATATAACTACACAAAATATACTAAATAAATAAATAAAAATATCTGAACATATTACTAGAATTTACAGCCTTACGACATGGACAAAAAACGATTAAACAATAGCTTTTTGAAGATAGGAAGAGATTTAGCGGTTCTGATAACCAGAGGAAGATCATTCCAAAGGCGGATAGCTTGTACAGTAAAGGAATATCCGTAGAAAGTGGAAGTGTGCTCAGGAGTTTTAAGTTGCAATGACTCAGAGGAGCGCAATGCAAAAGGGTGGGAGAGATGAAGATATTGAAAGCGCTCCTTGAGGTAAGGAGGGGCAGAAGGGTTAAATAAAATACTGTACAAGAGAGACAGAATGTGAGTATTCCTGCGATGGCGTATAGGCAACCACTTGAGCTTAATGCGAAATTCGGAGACGTGGTCATATTTGCGTAGGCCAAATATAAACCTAATGCAGAAATTCTGAAGGCGCTCAAGCTTATCGAGGTATTTTTCAATGAGGTCAGGATAGCAGGCGTCAGCGTAATCGAGAATAGGGAGTAAGAGTGATTGCGCCAGCGTAACTTTGGTGGATGTCGGCAGAAAATTTCGCAGTCTCCTCAGCGAAGCGGCTGAAGCAAACATCTTCCGACTCAATTCAGCCAAATGAGGTCCCCAAGTCATATTCCTATCGATCAACACGCCTAAATTCTTAACAGTGTCACTAATAGGAATAGTAACACCATCAAACATAATTAAAGGGAGAACAGACCAGTCAATCTTGGGGATCATTCTGAAGCTGCCTACAACGATAACCTGCGTTTTTATGGGATTTACCTTGAGCCCGTAAGCATTGCTCCATGCGAGAATACGCGCTAAGTCGCTGTTGATGATGTCAAAACCGACATTTAAGTTGTTCACAGGAGCTTGCGTATAAATCTGGAGATCATCTGCATAAAGGTGGTAGGATGACGAGAGTGTGTCAGAGATTGAATTTATAAAGATAGCAAAGAGAAGAGGAGAAAGAACGCCGCCCTGAGGCACACCGGCAGTTAAATCACACCACGATGAGTAAGTGTCACCAATAAAGATACGTTGCCGGCGCCCAAACAGGTAACTTTGAAACCACTCAATAGCCGTTGGAGATATGTTAAGAGAGCGAAGAACAGCCAGAAGAATGTGAAAGTCTACGTTGTTGAAAGCATTGCTGAAGTCTAACAATGCCAGCACAGTCACAAGTTGATTGTCCATACCCTGACGAATGTCATCGGTGATTTTGGTCAAGGCCGTCGTGGTACTGTGACCACGACGGAACCCGGATTGAAGAGGATTGATTAGGGAGCTTCTACTTAGAAATACACTTAATTGATCATGAACTAAGCGTTCTAGAACTTTAGAGAGAAACGGAAGTATGGATATGGGGCGGAATTCGGAAAACGAGGAAGGATTATTTTTTTTGGGTAAAGGAATTATCTGGGCATTCTTCCAGACAGAAGGAAAAATCCCACTGGAAATAGAATAGTTAAGAATGTGGGAGAGGACATGAATGACCTCATCAAGTATGGGTACCAACATATTGCGACTAATGCTGTCATTGCCAACTGCATTGGATGTTATGGATGTCACACTCCTCTTAACATCACAATCGGAAAATTGACAAAAAAGAAAAGGAATAGAATCTAGGGGAGGCAGTGATGAGATATTTTTAATGGTGTTCGATTTTGTTAATCCATCAATATTGGAAGAAGAAGAGAAATGTTGATTTAGTAAATCAATGTCTAAATCTTTAGGTATATTATCAAGACGAGATTTGCCAACCCCTAATGTTCGAAGAAACTTCCAAACTTTAGAAGGATCAACATTATCAACGGATTTGTGAATATGTCGGCGTTGTGCGTCCCTACACACCTTATTACAGAGATTCCGGCGCTCGATGTATCTCTTATAGTTATCATCCGTTGGACGACACTTGTACTTGAACTTTGCTGCGTTTTTCCTATGCATAACAGTTTTTATTTCAGTTGTCAGCCATGGTGCCGGAAGGTGCTTTATTTTAACTGATCTTAAGGGAGCGTGCTTATCGTACAGTTTTATAAGGATTTCATTAAATAAACAAATCTTGTCGTCAACATTACTGGCGTTAGCTAGATCCGACCAAACAATCTGAGATGCATCTGCACGAAGACTCTCCAGATTTATGCCACCAAAATTACGCTGCAGAATGATTTTGGGTTTAGCTTTCGGCGGACGAGTTTTATATGAAAGGAAAATTAAATCATGATAAGAGAAGGCGTCCGCCGAGCACTGACCATGTCTGAGAACATTATTAGTAGATGATACAAGTATCAAATCCAGAAGAGAGGGTGTACTATTTGGGAAATGGTGAGTTGCACTAAGTGGCAGAATGGCAAGATTACTGGATTTAACGAGAGATTCAAAATAAGAAGTACGGGAGTCACCTTTAAGAAGGCACGTGTTAAAATCACCTAAGATGATAGTGTGATTGAAAGCGGGAGTAAGATCCTCTAAGAGTTTCTCAAAAGATGAAAAGAAGTTAATACTAGAGGATGGGCAGTAGTAAACTCCAAGTAGTACCTTCGTATGCGATAGAGTGACCTCCACGAATAGGTGTTCACCTGCACTGGATGGCGGAGGCTGAGTAGACATGCTAATCACAGAGTAAGGGATGTGAGGACGTAGATAGATAGCAACACCTCCACCAACTCTCCCGATGCGGTCATTACGAATGAGGATAAAGCCCGGCAGTGAATACGACGTGGAGGGCAAACAAGGTTTTAACCAGGACTCGGAGACTAATACTGCATGAATATTTTTGTGGTCTAAGGACGCTAGCATATCCGAGAAGTGGGCAGGAATACTCTGGGCATTGATATGGATAACGTTGAAGTTATTAGGAACATCAGAGAACTGAGACTCAAGAGACTCGGAGAGAGTAGGGATATCCATAAAGCTATCATCACCGCTAAAATCATTAGAAGAGGAACAAGATACAAAAAGCTCATTATCACTATCGCTGTCGCTAACACTATTTATACTGAACATATAAAATACAAAATAAATATACTTAAATAATTATCCCTATATGAAAATATAATAAATAGCACTCAATAGCTAATATAATAATAGCTACTCAAATAGCACTATTACCAATTTAGTACGTAAGTACTATGCACCTTACAGTCCACCTGCCAGTTGTGTGGTAAGATTTACACATAATATAATAAAAAACCAAACATAATAAAAGTAAATTTACATATTTCACGTAAATATAAAAAACAATAATAAAAATAAACATAAACCAGGAGTAAACTAACCAAAACAAGAATAAAAAATAAAATCAAAATACCACCCGCTCGATGCTAACATGGAAATGGAACGCATCCTATTAGTCTGTGATGGACACGCAAACAATCTCTTTGAACCGTTGAACATACCATGGAACATACAATCTAAACGAAAAAGAGATACTATTGCTGGCATAATCCATCGACGTAGTATACTAAGTCCATGGTATAATCGAATCCGGTTTGTTTATAGCCTTAGTTCCATGTAGTACATTTTTCTAGACTTCACACCATGGCATCACAATAAAAACCACAGTGTATGGAATTTAAACGAATGAAGCAGTGACATTTGACGACTTGATTGACGTACATTTGACATTGACTGATATGCATGGCATGATTTGTTATGAAGTTTTTACAATGCAATGCTTTGAATTGAATTGAAAGTTTTCCCTATAAATAAATTACGAAAACAAATGAAGGGTAGAATTTTGTTTACAAGATCGGACGAGTGAAAGAAACGCAGTACATACTACGTACATCTACATCCTAGACGTAGCCACACGTATACGTTTCGAAGCCGCTGCTGTTACAGTCTCATTGGCCACTGCCGGCGGCTTCGCAGAAGCCACAGGTGGCCTAGGAGAGACCGCCGTCGATTGCGGCTGCGACTGCGCTGCAATCGTGTTGAGGTCGCCCAGCCAGTTGATGCGATGCCTATCACCATCATGCCCAATGACATAGACATTTCCCTCCCGGGTCCAGCATTTCGTCACACCAAAACGCTGCCTCGCCTTCATAAAAACTTCATGACGGGCCTTGGTCAGGAACTCCGACAAGGTGATGCCAGTGTCCTTGAGATTTGTCTTGGCGAACCAAACCTTGTCCCGCACAGCTACATCTTTCAACTTGAAGAGAATGGGCCGCGGCCTGTTTGACGAAGAGCGACCCATTCTATGACACCGACTAATGTCAGCTCTGGAGAGCTGCATTTTTAGCTTACCGGTGACCACCTTTTCAACAACTGCTGCGGTATCCTCCTTCTGCTCTTCAGGGACTCCATGAATCAGCAAAATCTTGCGCCTTCCTCTCATCTCAAGCTGATCAACCGACCTCACAGTCAGTTCTATTTGGCTTTGGAGCGCTCGCAAAGCAGCCAAAGTAAATTCTTTGAAACTTGCATATTCCGCAGCCAATGTTGTGATGTCCGGTGACTGATTGGTGTTCTTCTGCAATGCACCCTCAAAGTACTCCATGCGAAGCTTCAAATCTCCAATCATGTGCTGAACCGAAGAGTGCAATTCAGTGTTGTCCATTGCAGTCAGAGTCCAAAGTGCGGTTATACTAGGCGATTATAGTGAAAGTGAAATATTGAAGTCAATATTTGGTTGTTATGTGAGATAACACTTGGTGGCAGGAGATATATATTAATGTATCATATGATACATAAATAAACTATGTAAGTACACTTATACTTTTGTTTTTCAAAAATAAAAATCAGGAATTAAAAAAAAGATGTATGCTATTCAACTACCCACGCCCAAAAAACTCGGACTCGGACTTCAGAATCTCAGGGGTAGCCAGTAGCTCGGATACTACTAAAGGTACGATGACAACAGCGACAGGTACCACTGATAACACCATGGAAGCGCAGCCAAGTGAGAGGAGAACGAGAACAGTTGGTAAGTCCAAGGCCCGCCCTGCCTCAAAGAGTGCCTCGCTGGCGGAGAAGGCGAGGAAGAGACGTGAGGTAGAGCTGCGAGCAGAACTCAAGCGCCAGGTGCTTAGACAAGCCCAGGCCGCCGCCGACCTAGCGAGGACGGACATGGAGCTGTTGAGATTGGACGAGGAGGACGCGGCAGACTTGGACTCTGCTGTGGACGAACCTGAAGGTAGATCTGAAGGTGTCCGAGATTGGGTGGAAGCTACGGTAGGCAGGATGTCTGGTGGAGGACATCTAGGGGAAGAAGGGACGTCCGCGGAGGGGCGACCAGGTGACGTACTCGCGAAGGAGTGCGCCATAAAACTTCAGGATCCAACTGCCACCGCCGGCGTGAAGCCAGAGGACACAGCACCTAAAGGTATGGAGGCTAGTGGCACTGATGCTCTAGCCGAAGCGATCGTGAGGGCCATCACATCCGCGCCGAGATCAGGGACTGCACATCAACCGGTGTACATGCATGAACTTCCAGTCTTTGACGGCAGCTGTGGGGAATGGTTGGCCTTCAGAACGGTGTACGAAGACACCGCGCCGCTATTCAGTTCCGTGCAGAATATGGCACGGCTGAGGAAGGCGATCAGAGGACCGGCCAAAGAAGCGGTAAGGAGTATTTTATATTCTGAGTGCGCACCTAGTGAGGTGCTAGAGTCACTACGCCGCAGGTATGGGAGGCCGGACGCCCTAGTTCTAGCAGAATTGGAAAAGGTAAAGAACCTGCCAAGAACAACGGAGAACGCGCGAGATGTGTGTGTGTTTGCCAGCGTGATCAACAACACCGTCGCGACGATCAATGGGCTAAAGAAACCGCATTATCTGAAATCACCGGAAATGATCAAGGTAATAATTGATAAATTACCCATGGTACTGAAGTACCGGTGGTACGACTTCGCAGCAGAGCACGAGGACCCGGACTTATCGCTGATATCACAGTTCCTGAACAGGGAAGCTGAAAGATGCGGCCCGTATGCCTCCCAGGAGGCCACAGCTAAGAAGGTAATACACCCTCAGCGTCAAAGCGCACATGCCGCTAAGGAGAGAGAGACGCAGCTACATACGTGCCCGCATTGCGAAGGAAGTCACTCACTAGAGGAGTGTAAGAAGTTCCGGCAAGCTAGCGTGAATGACAGGTGGGTCATAGTGAAGAAAGCTAGTCTGTGCTTTAAGTGTCTGAGAACCAGACACAGGAAGGAGAGCTGTCGAAGGCCACCGTGTAAGCAATGTAGAAGATGGCATCATCACCTACTGCACGAAGAGGGTAAGCAGCCAGACCATGGGCCCAAGGATCAGAGCAGTTCAGATAATAGCAAGGAAGGGGCCAAGGAAGTGGCCAACAACGTTCATCTAAGCCAGGTGAACGCTACGAAGGGCGCGAGAGCGTATTTAAAGATGGTGCCTGTAGAGATATACGGGCCCAAGGGGACGGCCAAGGTAATGGCCCTTTTGGACGAGGGTTCAACAGTGACCCTTCTCGACTCGGCGGTGGCAGAGGAAATTGGACTTCACGGACCCAAGGAAGCTCTCTCAATAGAGACAGTCGGCGGTAGAGTCATCAAGAAGGACGACTCTATGCGGGTGAACTTGAAGCTTAGAGGCCTCCACCAGAGTCAACGGCGTAAGATCTGCGGGGCTCGCACTATAGATCGGTTGCGACTGACGCCTCAACGGATCGACAAGTCAAGGTTAGAAGAGTGTATGCATCTGCAGAAACTGGTAAGCAGGCTACACTACGCAGAGGAAGCTCCGAGACTGCTCATCGGGCAGGACAACTGGGAGCTGATAGTATCACGAGCGACACGTAAAGGTAAACGTAATCAGCCAGCTGCCTCACTGACGCACCTAGGATGGGTGCTTCACGGTCTGGACGGAGGAGCGGCTCAGAAGATGAACTACCTTACCTGCGCACACGTCTCTACTCGTGATGATGAGCTGGACCAGCTCATCAAGGAACACTTCGCGATTGAATCATTGGGGGTTCAACCGCGTCGACCGAGCACGGACTCTGAAGAACGAGCCGTGCAGATACTACTGAAGAATACTCGAAGGTTAGAGAACGGACGCTTCGAAACAGGTTTGCTCTGGAAGAGCGATCTAGAGTCGATGCCGGACAACTATGAGTCCGCGCTCAGCAGACTTCGGAACATAGAGCGGAAACTTGACAAGGATCTAGAGCTGAAATCGGAGTACCAAAGGCAGGTAGAGAACCTCTTCAACAGCGGATATGCCGAGGAGGTGACTCACGAGTCGTCGTCAACGAGGAAATGGTACCTACCTCACTTCGCCGTGACGCATCCCACTAAGAAAAAGAAAAGGTTAGTCTTTGATGCGGCGGCTAAGTTCAAAGGGAAGAGTCTCAACGACGCTCTACTAGCGGGACCGGACTTGCTTCAGTCACTGTTTGGAGTGCTTCTTCGCTTCAGGCAGAGACCGGTCGCCGTGGTATCCGATATTAAAGAAATGTTCCTTCAAGTCAAAATCAGGTATGAAGATAGAGACAGCTTGCGTTTCCTCTGGAGAGGAGCGGAGCGAACCGGAGCGCCGAAAGAGTATCGTATGACGTCAGTCATCTTCGGCGCCGCTTGTTCACCGAGTCTAGCTATCTACGTGAAGAACCTGAACGCCCGAGAGTTCCAGGAAAGATACCCCGAAGCAGGTAGAGCAGTGATAAGAAACCATTACATGGACGATTATCTTCACTGCTTTGAAACGGAGGTAGAGGCGCTTCGAGTATCGAAAGAGGTAGAGACCATCCACCAAAAGGCCGGGTTCCAGCTGAGGGGATGGGCATCGAACAGAGAGAGAGTCCAGAAAGGACTCACCACAGAGGTAACCACGCAGGTAGAGCTCGGGTCGAAAGAGGAAAGAACCCTCGGGCTGCGTTGGTTCACAGAAAAGGACGAGATGGGATTCAGGACCCATCTAAGAAACGTAAGAGAGGTCGTCGATCAAATGGAGACTCCGACGAAGCGTCAAGTCACGAGCGCCGTAATGTCAACCTTCGATCCCTTGGGCTTAGCGTCGCCTGTGCTAATCCAAGGGAAGAGACTGCTACAAGACATCTGGAGGAGCGGCGTCGGTTGGGATGAAAAGGTAAAGCAGACGGACGAGTCTTCATGGCAAACGTATCTTCAGAATTTACACCTACTCGACGATCTACGAGTCCCTAGATGCGTCTCGCCTTACCAAACGGAGGGAGAGCTACATGTCTTCACAGACGCTAGTGAGGTAGCTTACGCGTGTGCAGTCTACTGGAGACAGAGAAACCAAGAAGGTCAGTATACGGTGACTCTACTAGCCGGGAAGGCTAGAGTCACTCCGTTGAAACCAGTCTCTATACCACGACTAGAGCTGCAGGCTGCACTGTTGGGAGCGAGGTTAGCGCACTCTATCGACCGGGAAATGGACTTAAAGGCGACAAGTAAGACTTATTGGACAGACTCTAGCACGGTGCTCTCTTGGATCAAAACGGATCCAAGAACCTTCAAGTCTTTCGTGGCACATCGTCTGGCGGAAATCGAAGATACGACAAGACCTCAACAATGGCGCTGGGTACCTACAGGTCAGAACCCAGCGGATGACTCTACTAGAGACATCCCTAAGGACTTCAACGGGGGGCATCGATGGTTCATTGGCCCGGAGTTCTTAGGAAAGGAAGAAGAAGAATGGCCGGCAGTACGCTCGTTCAAGCGAGAGCAATCAGGAGAGGAAAGAGAGCTGCACATCACTGCGGCAGCTCGGGTCTGTGAGTACTCTACCCCTGACCCTACTAGATTCTCGAGGTGGACGAGACTCCTGAGAGCGACTGCCCGGATATACCAGTTTATCGACTTATGCCGCTGTAAGGTAGAGCTCGTGCAAGCTGCAAAGGAACAGGACCCTACTTGGAAAAGGGTCTCTAAGAAAAAGAGAGAGCAGCTCTACAAGAGGCCTACAGAAAAGAAAACTGGTAAGAAGTTTCTGTCTCTAGACGCTACCTACGTAGAGAGAGCCGAACGGGAACTTCTAATGAGAAGTCAACGAGAGAGCTGCCTTGAGGACTCAGGCAAGTTAAAGAAATTGGATATCGTCAAGGAAGGGGGACTCCTGCGAATACGGGGGAGCATCGACGCAGCGGTGGGGTTAGATCACGACTACAAGCGACCTATCATACTGGATAGTAAGAACTACTTAACTCGATTGCTCATCACTCATTTTCATGAAAAATTCAATCATGGAAATCACGCCACAGTAATAAACGAGGTACGTCAAAGGTACTGGGTGCTGGGGCTTCGGTCGGCGGTGAGAGCAACGAGACATGGCTGCCAATGGTGTCGAGTCCACAGAGAGGGGCCTCAACGACTTCCGACGGGGGACTTGCCTAGAGAGCGACTCAAGGTGGGAGAGCCGCCCTTCACTAATACGGGTGTGGACTACTTCGGCCCCATGACAGTGACGGTGGGACGCCGCCACGAGAAGAGATGGGGGGCCTTGTTTACCTGCTTAGCTACAAGGGCAGTGTACTTGGAGCTGGCTGCTTCTCTGTCCACAGTTTAATTTATTTTATTTCAGATAGGTTCATCAAAGAATGAATGGACACAAGTCCAATAAATTAGTTACCGCAGGACAGTTACCGAAGGATGGCGGCCAGACGGGGGATGCCGCGTACCATGTTCAGCGACAACGGGACGAACTTCGTCGGCGCTGACAGGGAGTTACGGGGGGCTGTCGAAGAACTCAATTCCGACAGCGGCCTCGCGGGAGAGGCCAAAACCATGGGCCTGCGCTGGAAGTACATCAGCCCGGGGGCCCCGAATCAAGGGGGAGCATGGGAGCGTCTTGTTCGATCAGTCAAGACGGCTCTAGCGGTGACACTGAGAGAGCGTCACCCCAAGGAAGAGGTCTTACATACGCTACTGCTAGAGGCCGAGCACGTGATCAATTCGCGACCACTCATCACCACTGATGACACAGAAGAGGAGGCGCTTACACCAAATCACTTCCTCATGGGGAAATCCTGCGGAGCTCTAGAGATGGGGGCTTACACCGAAGCGGACCTCAGCGGCCGGCGCTCATGGCGGACGGCGCAGAGACTAGCCGACCACTTTTGGGCTAGATGGGTGCGAGAGTACCTACCAACTCTCGTACCTAGACGAAACAACCACAACATCACTGAACGAGACTTGCAGTGTGGGGACACGATCCTCATAGTGGACCCCACACTCCCAAGAAACACCTGGCCTCGAGGCATCGTGGTCCGTACCTACCCTGGACCCGATGGCCGAACGAGGAACATCGAGGCACGCACGTCGCATGGGACGTTCAAGCGACCCTGCTCCAAGGCGATACTCCTGGTCCCTGGAGACAACCCTCATGTCTCTCAGGGAGCCAGTGAGACAGCAGACACCGGTCATCGTGTACCCCGAGCTAGGACTTCACTTCACTCCGGGGGGCTGAGCGACGGTCTTCCCACTACAACGACGCCTCTACATATCGAGAGCCAGAGCGACGGTCATCCCACCACGACTCTACCGAGCAGCGAGTAAGCGGCCAGAGGACAATGCCGCGCATCGGGGGGAGGATGTCCGCGACTCGCGATGATGATTAGATGATCTTAGCAAGTAATTCTAAGACAAACATGAATAGGTATCATAACTTAAAATAGTTGGCTGAAATAAACGATTCTCTTTATTATTAGCAATAGGCAGGCTTTAGTTACTTAGAACATCGTGAATAAAGGACGTTGGTGCCACCATAGGTTAGGGGTAGGCAGGTAGATGCGTTTCTTTAACCTCACCTTCCTGTAGGGGTATGAACCGCCCGGTATACCAGACAGGTAACCAGACGCGAAGGTCTGGAGGTAAGTCTGGGGGCGAGGTTCTGGTCAAGGTGCCAGAGTACCACAGGAAGTACCTACTGGTACACAGGTACCAGCAGGTAAAAGGTAAAGTAGGTACTTAGGTAACTAAAGGTAATTGGCACAGACTTGGTAAAGGATTCTCAGCTGGTGGTACGTGGGCACGTCAAGGGTAAAGACCTGGTGAGCTGCTAAGCCCAGGATAGCTGGTCTCCGTCAGTAGTGGCACGCGCGAAGGTCTGGCGCATACTGAGCGGAGACACGGCGGACCGCTGCTAATATTTATAAACTCGGTCCGGCGCGCCCACTGTACTAAGGTCGCATCATTGAAATCCTTCTACCAAGGCCAATTATCGTCTAGACAGCATCACGCTAGTGTCGACGCGTGCGTAAGAGTAGGCAGCGTCTTGTTGACCGGATAAACCGAAAGGCAAGTCCGGCCAACAAGAAATATAAGGCTTTCTAAGTACATTTACTATGTAACAATGTAAAACTAGCGGATAAGAATCGATATAGCCACCTAACGAGGGACCTATGTACAAAGATTAAACATATGGTAGGTAGCTATACCTAATAGGTACGTAAAAATAGTAACCAATGTACTTAGATGTAAGAAAATAAAGAGATATGGTCAGAAAGGTTGGCATACTGAGGTCCAAGGGACAGCGAAAATAGGGCTGTTTACGTTCAACTTTCACCGCTCTCGTTGCGGTAACGCCCAGGGGTTCCTAAGTGAATTGGCTTGTGGGAGCATCAATGAGTGTTTTCCTATATGCGAGAAGAAGAAAGAAATAGTCTGGAAGAGCGAAACAGTATGAGGTGCAGCCCATTGAACGCTTCCACAAGTCATCCAGTACTACGAACAGGAACGGACCCGACGAATGCACGGTCTGCCAGCCTCGCTAAGCACCATTCAACCAACGGAAGTATCGTTTCAATTCGGAAGAATCCCACACCCCAATCGACTGTAGGCAGGACGAGGCATCACGGCTCGGGGCGATACAGGCTCCCTGAAGGTCATCTACCTTCCTGTCTCCCATCATCTACTCCGGACAGCGGAACGGGACCAGCCAAAACTAGGCAGGCGCCATCACCATCTACGCCTGGAGCACGTACCTACGGCAAGCAATATAGGTATCGTAGCTCGGCGCTACCCTGCCGCCCCACATTATATAATATTTATATACAGAGCGTCACGTCGTCTGGTCAGCGAGCTAAATTAATCTGCGAGTTATCAAAATGCGATGCATTTAGATACCTTTATGCTGATTTTTAGGCTCCGAGTCAGGTCACCTGTAGGGTCTAGAAATCTATATCGATATCTAGGTTATAGAAGACACATTATTTAATTATAGATAAGACTTAACTTAAGTATTCCAGTATCTGCACTCGTTCTGAATTTAAAACCATACTTTTGTATGTATCAAGAACTGCTTGTGTTATTAACTTTGAACTTGGATAGGTTTATTCACAAGGCTTATTTTAAACGGATTGGCGTTTTTGCTAAAATCGTCCAATCAGTGTTTCTTTAGGTACAATTTATCAATTAATTGTTGAGTTTATTTTTAAATCCAAGCTTGCAATGCATCGACCATTCGGTCTCGTAGCCAAAATTCGAGTGTCTTAAAAATCTCTAGTAATTACATATTTGAACACAATACTATCGCTTATTATATAATCGCTCTTAATATCTATGCCATAAGGTTCCGTTTTCATCGTGTACGTGGTGTCTATCTTCGCGGAAATATTCAGTTGTCTTGTAATCGAGCCGCCTCCGCGGGTGCGAGCGAGGTAGTTTCCATTGTAGTTCTGCCTTGTTAGACAGAGACGAGACATCGCCTCTTTTCACCAATACTGAAATCAACAAATTTACCAAGTAGTTTCTATTATGAACCTTATATGCTCAGCACAAGATTCCCCTTAGTTTTAACAGTTCCTGTGGAACCTGGCAAAGCATATACTTCTGTGCTTAAGTTTCTTTTCGATATTCCAAGAACCCTCGCTCTCAGAATATGGTGTAACTAGGTACTTCAAAAGTATTGCCAGATGATGCAACATACATGGGAACCAGGATTCCATCACACCGTGTAGCTAGGACACGCCCAACCTGGCATTGCATTGCGCCTGTCATCACCCTGACTTAGTTTAAATTATGTATGTAAGTCTGTATGTTCGTAATTCTAGGTTTGGGCACATTTGGTGCAAAGGTCTTGTTTTCAATTTTTCTTCTACATTTATATTATTTTATATATGGGTACACCCCACAACAATCGCAACAATCTTCCATATAAGTATAGCTCCTCTCCATCCAAAGGTTGTCTGGAAGAGATCGCTTTTTAGGATGAGACCGCCCATTGTACATTTAGTTTTGAATTGTTTGTTTATTTTAACTAGTTTGTACGGTGTGTAATAAAGTATTTTCATTCATTCATTCATTCATTCATTCAAAAATACCCTTGCTATTCCAACGAGTAAAATACTTTTCAATTACTTTTGTCCTTGATTTATTGAGTATGTTATTGATTTATAAAACTGTTTGGCACTTACCTATTTTTAGAGTCCCGTACCTCAAAAGGTACCAACGGAACTATTATAGGACCACTCTCGGTGTCTCTATGTCCGTCTGTCACAGCCTATTTTCTCAGAAACTACTGGACAGAACATGGTGAAATTTGGTAGGTACATAATATACAGAGTTAGGTGATCCAATCACGGACGTATAGCATAAATAAACGAATTAGGTTACAGGAAACCCTAAACGAAAATCCAACGTCTGTAAACGGAAAATATTCATGAAGATAAAATTACGTACGGAACCCTCTGCACGCGAGCTCAACTCGTACTTGACTGTATTTAAAAAAAAAAGCTTTGGACTGATATCTGTTAATATATGTTACGTAGGTACAAAGATGTGGAGCCTACATTGGTGTTAGGAGTCTTAAAGGAGAAGGTTTGTAAAATAAGAAACTAAATATTTTAAAATTCATATATACACTTTAATATCTTACAAAGTATTTATACATTTGGTGATAAACATATTAAGAGTGTTGATAATGAGACCATACAACAACACAATAAAATATACTTAAAATAAATAAGATATATTTAATAACTAATGGGAACAAAGGTGTTATTTTCGAAGCAATAAATTAACTACAATCCAATACCTCTACCAAAATAAAAATAAATGTACGGGCACACAAACAAAACGTCTGTGAAAAATATGTCACAATTACAACAACGTTACGTCTCTCGTTGCCGTTACAAAGACCGACTGAAGTGAAGTGAGTGAGCTCACTCACTTTATAAGCTTCAAAACTATCTTTCCATAAGGGGCCCGTCTTTACTTTTTTATTTTGGTCGAAGGTTCAATCAATCGGTACATTCTATCACGGGAACATTCCAATGTACTACGTAAGAGATAATAATGCAAGTACATTGTTCTTTTCGGAATATTAACGCAGACAGAATATTAATACATTAACGGTCAGATATTTGTCGTACAGTGCGTGTCATATTTCCCACGTACATAATAGATGAATGATAAAAAATGTGTGAACGCATACAACGCAGGATGAATATCTATTATACTAAAATATATACAACTTATAGTTAATTTTAGATAATACTTAATCTAAATTATACATTTTAGATATTATTTATTTGTAATTGTCCGTAAAACTGGCAAGTTTATTTTATGTTCTAATGAAAATTACATTATATAAATTTTTAATACAATTTTTAAGTGATATGATTTACGCCAAATTGTGTATTCCTTAAATACAGATTCAACATGTATTTTGTGTTATTGGTTATATAAATATCATATACCTAATGGTTTACCACCAATACCCTTGATGGCCGTAGTATCCGCCATACCCGCCGTACGGCCAGCCGTATCCGTATCCGTAGCTGCCATAGCTAGGCCAACCCCAGCTGCTGCCGTAGTATCCAGGGTAGCCCCAGTGACCGCCGTGTCCACCGTAACCGCTGTAACCGCCGTAACCACCGTGACCTGTTGATGTCATCATCAATGTCAAGGTTTCGTTGAGAGAATTGAAGGTACCCACCGACGTGTAGTACTACGACTTGTAGTACTACGACTTGTAGTGCGTAGTACTAGCGTTGATTCTCGTCAACCCTTATTGGTATTAGCTAGACTTCGCATGGGCGCGATTCCATTGAGTGTTTTCTTCTATACAAAATTTATTGAACTTTTTATATTAGAAATACATAACCACCAATACAATATTCTCAACTTAGCTACAAAAGTTTGCTGCATTAGTGCATATCTGTTAGCTTTGTCTATCATACTATCATGTAAGCCGCTCTGTGAACTCGCCGCTGTTGTGATCGGCTCGCTCTGTGTGTTCTATCGACTCTATAATGGGGAGTGCTCTGAGGAGCTGTTCAATCTCATACCCACATCTAGGTTCTACCGTCGCACTTCTCGAAAACGTAAGGGAGCACATCCAGACATCATCGACACGTGGGTATCTCGTACTGCTCGCTTTACGAGATCTTTTCTACGTGCAAGTTGTGGAATGGGCTCCCCTCCTGAGGTGTTTCCGATAAAGTACAACATGAGTCACTTAATAAAAAAAAAAGAGTCCTTCAGGGAAGGCCACGCATTGGCAATGCCCCTGCTGTTGCAGATGTCAATAAGCGACGGTAACCGCTTACCATCAGGCGGGCCGTACGCCAGTTTCTCGAGCCATTTAATAAAATAAAAAAAGCGTGTGACCACCATCTCCTGATGGTAAGTGATGGTAAGTGGTAAGTGATGGTAAGTGGTAAGTGGTAAGTTGATGGTAAGTGGTAAGTGGTCAGTGATGATAAGTGCTAAGTGACGGTAAGTGTCGATGCTCTTTCTTGAGCTCATTTGTGCAGAATTACTTGTTCATATTTTCTTAAAACATCCTAAATTATACTGTTCCAGAAAGACTGACGCCGGCAAATATATGTTTGTTTGGTACTCCATAACGGCGCAATGGCAGAATCGATTTCAATGAAATTTGTTAAAGAGATAGATTAAACCTGGATTAACCACGTAGCTTACTTTTTATTTCCGTACCATACAAGCAACGCTGACTGATGGACTAGTAAAGTATAAGCATAGTTTACCTCCATATCCTCCCCAATGTCCGCCCCCCCAGTGCGTGGCGTCAGTCTGCAGGTCATCTTTATCGGAGGGTGCTAGTTCTTCTTTAGCGTCAGGTTTCACTGCAGGCGCGGCCAACGCCGCCGCCAGAAGCAGCAGGATTGTGGTGAAGAATGTTACCTGGCAGAAATTAACAGGATGTGAAACTCATTGAACAATGAGCCTTATGAAGTTATGAATTTGGTTTTAAATTTAATTACAGTTCTTTATAATCATTATTTTATTCAGAGACGGGCATATCTGACACTAGCAGCGCCCCGCGGTTTCACCCGCGTATGTCTCGATCCCGTGGGAATATCGGGATAAAAATGTGCCTATGTGTTTTTCCGGGAGTCCAGTTATCTCCATTTCAAATTTCATGCAAATCGGTCCGGCCGTTTCAGCGTGAAGAAGTAACAAACACACACACAAATTTTCGCATTTATAATATTAGTGGGATGGGATATAACAAAACATCTAACCTTAGCCTAAGCTAAGCTCCTAAGGTTGTCTGGAAGAAATCGCTATAAGCGATAAGACCGCCCATTGTACATTTCTGTTTTTCTTTTGTTATTGAGTTTTGTATTTCTGTGTGTTATTTGTGTACAATAAAGAGTTAATCTATCTATCTATCTATCTATCTTAGAGCATGACGGCCTCCATATTTCTCTATGCATACAACAGTCATATATTAGTCCAGCCACCAAATTAGCTATCAATCTGGTAATATACCAGTTAGCAGTACATTGCGCCGCGTTTTTAGCTTGTTTTCGAGAATATAAAATATTCCAAACTTAAAGCACAATGTACTGCAAACTGGTAATCGAAAACGTTTACCAGTCTGATAGCCAAACCGGGGGCTGATCCCACTCTAGGATTCCCAGTTTTGTGCATATCAGGAACTATAAGAAGCATTTTACTACAACACACGGATCAAGAAAAAATATTGAATGATAATACAAACATTTGTCCCACAGCGGGAATCGAGCTTGTAACCTCTCGTATTTCATCCACCGACTTGCCCACCGCGCCACATCTACATCATTACTGTGTTGTCTGATATTGGGCTACTTATGTGCTGATATGTGTATGATATGCTTATACTAATTGTAACTGATCGTTTCTTTTGTTATTTTGCTTGTCTATGTACGTGATATTATTATAAAATTGTAAGGACTTATTAAATGTACTAACAAAATGACAAGGCCTATGTACAGCCGCTAATGTGATGTTCTAAATGACTTACCTTATAATTTGACAAAGCCTCTATACAGCTGCATCTTTATAGTGTACCAAACTGTTTGTTTTTTAATTGAATGCTTGTAAATTGACGTGACTAAGTGTTCCCTGTGATCTTATGGTATTAATAAATATATGAAATATGAAATATGAAATATATGGTCTCTCGATAGCCAGTTGTCGAGGTTGTGTCAGATTATGGCTAAAATATGTGTTTTTTACGGAAAGGGATGTTTAAGATTTATCTCTGATCTCCAATCGAATTTGGGCCACCTCTGATCGAAATACATAAATCTATCACAAATAAGTAAATGACATTTAGTTATACTATCATCATAACAGATTACTTACTATTAGTATAAAATAAGCTAAATTTATTTACTGAAAAAATAATACTATGAATGCACAAAATTTAAAAAAAATACTATTGAAACAGTTGAGCTACCTGAAAACCGCTGCTAACGATCTAAAGGTAGATCAACTGATCAAAATCACTACTACACCAAAGCGTCCCTAAGATAGTGACTGCATTGCCATGCTGAATGACAATACAACGCGTTGAGCCAGATAAGAGCCAGCTCTCGGTCAGCGTCGGTTAGTATGTTTTTTTTTTAGGAAATAATACATTTATTTACAGAAAGTATAATACAAGGTTTGTACAAAATACATATGAAACAGTTGTGCTACCCGAAGACCGCTGCAAGCGATCTAAAGGTAGCTATGTTAGTTGTGAAGGATTTGCATACATAATTATATTACATGGCGACCCAATTAACAGCCACAGGGGTATAATCACTGCAATACCCCGGGGTATTACTGTGGTATTGCAGACAATTGACAGCGCGTAACTGATTTACAAGGTAACCGAACGGATATCATTACAAT